>OZ007599.1:157296466-159796466 GCA_963931845.1 Maratus michaelseni
TTTTGTGCTTCCTTGTATATGATCTAGAAAAATTTTACACACCAAGTAATAGACAAAAAATTAGTCAAATTTAAAAACGCATTCAGCAAATGAAAACGCACTTGTACGGACCGTAATGTAACGGAATTGTTTTGAGTGATCCTGTAAAAAAACTATAAGTGCTACGCTCTTTATTTTCAATACCGAACATGCCATAGTAAACCTTGATAATATATATCAATTGCATGATAATCTGAATATATTTAAGATATTTAGATAATGGATAGACAGACAGACAAACCGAATTCATAAACACTTTTCAACTACGTTGGAAAGTATTAAAAAAGTATTCAATTCAACTTTTTTGTATAGTCATATTCATGTTGTAATTCATTAAAAACCATGTATTTTTGAATCGGAATCATTAAATTCATCCATTTGTGTTGCTCAATGTCATTTAAAAGTAATTCTAAAGAGAATTTCTTATATATGTATGAAATGTCTTTTCTCATATTTGTGTAGTCATTAAAATAAATATGCCGCATTTTCTCTTTGATATTTACGCGGATAGCTTAACTAATGAAAAGGACAACAGTTACATTCAGTAATTCTGTCTATATTTTAAATGGAATTACGATAAACTTTTTCAAGCTGTTTTAATAAAATGAGCAAGATTTTTCTGATGCTACTGTTATGACTGTAGATTTATTTATTTTAGTAATGCTTAGTTTTAACCTTAAAAAACTAGTCGTTGGGGGCCACCGTAATACTTACCCATCATGGATATGCATAATATAAAATATGAAAATAAAACATGTGTAAACTATTTATAAAATGCATTGCAATTCGAATAAAATCATGGCTTGATGACGTCATAAACTTTAAATGATCTATTACCCCAAAATTTATAATCATATTAACTAACGGTTTACTGCTTCGGATTAAGCGTCTCATTTCCAATTAAAATAGATCTTTAAATTGAAATTTGAATGAAATACAGGGTCAGGAAAAATCGAAGAGTGTGAAAAATAGGATTACAAATATCTCGGCAACTCATTATCCGATCGACTTCATTCTTTATGCAAAATTTATGTGTTTTTATTGTCTTTTATATTCCTTCCTTTAAAAAAGCAATTTCGAAGATTTTTATATACTTTTAATCAGAACGAATATTTCGAGAGTCCGAAAAAAATATTTTCGGATAATCGAGGTTACTGAAATTCAATAAGCTTCTTCCCATTATTACATACTAAGTACACACCAAATTTCAAGTCTCTGACTGGATTTTTTCGGGAGATAGAGCGTTTACAGACACACAGACAGACAGACGGACGGCAATTTTTTTTCTTCTAAAAATATGTTTTTCGGAATCTCCATGTCTGAAACGTGTAAATCCGTCAAATTTTTTTTTCGATTTTCAAAACAATTACAAGACTTACCCTATACTACGTATGAGGGGTAAATAATAATATGTTTTGTGGCGTTTTGGCAATATGGGTTCAAATGAAACGTCAGAATGTTATTAAAAGGTAATATAAATTGGGCGCCCGCTATCTCAGTCACTTGTATTAAGGTGTAGATTTAAATTGAGATTTAGATTTTATTTTCTTCTCGTAGTTAGTGTTTGATATTGTGATTATAAATTAGAAGATATTAGACTTTCCATCTGTTATTGGCACAATTGTTAATTCACCAATTTAGCACTTGAAGATCAATAAACTGATTAGGGGAAAATATAATTGCATCATTATATTTCACGAGTTGCAGAGTGCAGTCAAAGAGACAACACAGCAAGTAATACAAAGAAAATTTCCTGTCAGTACTCAAAACCATTCAGTCTCAATTAACAGTAATGCAATTCCCCTTTTTGATGGCTGCAATGCGACAAAAATATATGCTAAATTAGCTAGATAGCTAATTATTCCACCTAATGAATCTATGTGTGAAAAGATGGCGATGCCTCAAATGACTGAAAATAATGAATTTATATTTGTTCCGATTGTTCTTATCGATTGATTTGTATTAGTAGTGCATTTGTTGAATAAAATATTAATGATGTTTAGACTAGACATTTCTTATTCAATAATATAACAAGTATTAGGTAAAATGAGTATTTTTAATAATTTTCTTTCCGATATTTCTATCACATATTATTATTATTATATATTTCTAAAAAAATAAGCAATATTTAGTTCATTTTTTAAAAGTTGGACACAGAATATTTTAATTTAAATTATTTGATTAAAATGTTACTTCCCAACCTAAATTTTTGATGATGTCCCAACTCTGTTATAGTTCTTCCTTACAACTAGGTGATTTTGTTTATTGAATTTTAAAATTCTCGGTTGCAGTGCATTTTATATTAAGGGGGTCCGGTGTCAAAATTCACAGAAAAATGCATTTTTTATTTGTCTTAGTAATAAAATATTACAAAGAAGAATAAATTAAATAAAGCAAATCGCGTATTTCTCCGATGACTACATGAGAGTAGTTGTAACAATGTTTGTGTTGTAGTGTCAATTCTGCAATGCCCGTGCAGTGTATTTTGTATTAAGGGGGTCCGGTGTCAATATTCACAGAATAATGTATTTTTTATATTTCTTGCTAATAAAATATTACAATGTAGAATAAATTAAATAAAGCAAATCGCTGATTTCTTCGATGATTACATCAGTAGATATAACACCTTTTGTGTTGTAGTATCAGTTCTGCAATGCCCGTAATTAAAACTTTAATTTATTTTATCTCAGAATGGATTTTTTTCATAATTTGTCATGTACTTTCTTGTAACATATGTGTATGCAATTTTCTACAGACTTTTTATATTATGTTTTTCATAAAATGTCTTCAGGATTTTAAATTTAATGTGAAACTTTTGAAAATATAGTCCTTGAAGTAAAAATCAATTTCATAAATCCTCTTTTTAGGGTTCCGTACTTAAAAATCAAAAATGGAACCATTATAAGATCACTCCTGTGCCTGTCTGTCCGTCTGTCAGAGCCCTTTTTCTAGCAAACTATGGAACGTGGAAAGTTCAAAGTTGGGAAAGTTATAAAGCCTTTTTACCCACATATTTTCAGATTATTAGCCATTCACAAATATGTTTAGGAAAAATTTAGGGGGTAACTTAATTAAGTTACTTGAAAAAAAAAGTTTTCTTTTTGTCTATTGTGTGGGATATCGTGTAAAAGATATCGTAATACCGAATTCAAAAATATACCTGTTTTAATTTTAGGTATTATATTTTCAGAGGTATCGTCGAAAATGCACTTCAAAAATATGTATCCACTCCCGCTATTTCCGAATCTACTGAAAGTAAAAGTATGAAAAAATTAGGTGTAGTAGAAGTTTATTTAAACCTTGTAGGAAAACTATAGAGATTTTTTTAGGTAAGATAGTTTTTGAGAAAAACGCATTCTTCCGTTACACACAAACTTTATTTTTTGGGTGGTCAGCGGGGAAGTTCACGGGCGCTCGAGGTCTCTATCGACGCAGAATCATCCAAGGATATTTGTCGGTAATTAGTCGAGATATTAATTAAGTTACTTGAAAAATAATATATATATATATGTATATATATATATCGCTTAGGGTATTATTCGAAAGATCGCGTAACATCGAACTCAAAAATATGTTTGTTTTAATTTTGGGTATTATATTTTCCGAGATATCGTTCAAAATACTGGAAAAATATGTCCCTCCTATTTCTGAATCTACTGAAACTAAATTATGAAAAAATTAGGGGTAGTAGGAGTTTATTAATTAATAAAAAGTAATTATCAAATTCAATGTACGGAACAGTTTGAGCGCGAGTTATACTCGCACTTGAGAGATTTGTTTTTTTATTCTTTTAAATTTATTTTTAAATTTTTTAAGTAATAATTTTTATATATTTACTGAACACAAATTAACAAAAAACCCTTTTCTACACACAATAATGGAAAAAGTAATGAAATTGGGCACGTGGTTAATAAATTATATATAAAAAATATATAGGTTTAAAATTTAAAATTTAAAATTAAAAAAAAATCAAAGTTTTCAAAAACTTTTTATTTGAAAAGTGATCACTATAAAAAGAGAAATTTAAGGAAAATAATACATTAAAAAATGCCTATAAATAAAATAAATTAAAAGTTTGAACTCCAGACCACTTTAAAACATAATTTTGGAAACTCAAGCTATATCTAAATATGAGTGACTACTATCGTGTCGTATATCTGCTCTCTCTCTTTTTTTACCAGAAATCCTCACAGTTACTGACATTTATAGGATTAAACGTTTTAGCGTTTAGGCCATTAGTGTTTTTGTGCGCGCGTGTGTGGTTATGAATTGAATATCTGTTATTCTGACTCATTAGATACTTTCTATTTTTTAATAATTTAGATTTTTCAAAAACATTTAAGAATAAAAAGATTTATGTGCATTCATTTTCTTTTCAGACACTTTACGCAGCTTTTCATTTTTCATTTTGCTAAATATATTTTTTAAAAGGCAATGAGCTCAACAACTTTAGTAATGATTTTGTATGTATAAAAAAAAGGTCTCTTTTATAATGGTGTTTGTAATAAAATACGTCCGATTATTGGATAGAGTTGGGCCTCATGAAGCCTTATAACTTAACTCTTGATCCTTCCATTGTCTGGAGGAAAGACACTTCGCACGAAAAGAAACGTATACCGTTTATTTATATATTCATCTTAGTTTGAAACGCGACTGAAAACGTCTTTAAAGAATTTCAATTTATCTGGGTGTTATTGTTCTGTTCTCAAAATTTCTGAAACGAATGACAAATAGAGGGGATTTATTAAGAAAGATAAGCAACATTAGTGCGGATTGCTCCGATATAGAATCAGATGCAACAAGTTTTGAAAAACTATCATATAAAGAAGTAGCTCAGATTCAACGTGATATATCTGAAAATGAAGATAATAATGAAGAATCGGTCACTGAGGTGGAATATGAGAATATTATCAATATACCCAGATTCACCGAGCTCCATAAATAACAGGAGATCTTACTTCATATTCCCCAATATGATTTCCAACGGTAAACGCGGAATGATATAGTGACGATAATTTTAGCTCGCATTCGTGGTAAAACGTGCTATTTATCACATTTCTTTATATGATTAGAGAATCACTTATTAATTGGATAAGCATAGCTTAATTAGAGAAGCATAAATTAGGATAATAGTAAATGAAAACAATAATAACTGACATTGACAACGCGGACTTTTTTAACCTTTGCCTTGCATACTGAAGTTGCTTTTCAAGCTTCTGACCGCCGACTCAGAACTCCTGTTACATATGGAGCTCAGTGCCCAGATTATGACTAATTAAATGGCCAGGAAATATACCGTAAAAGCTAGATCTAGCAGTTTACCATACAAATATTTCACAATATTTTAGATTTGGCTGTTATAAATACTTGGATTTTCTATAAAGAAACGACAGAACGACATGTGCAATCAAAATACTTTTTGTTTCAACTGGGAGAACAGATTTCCAGTGAATATATAGATGCAAGATAGAAATTCCAACACAAACTCAGAACTTACAAACTTACTTTAATCAACACAAAGCTTATCTTCAACATCAACGAATACCGGACATTCTAACGAACGAAAATTCTGTCAAGTACGATTTTGTCGCAATAACAAAACAAATAATAATTGTGATAAATGTAAAAAAAAAAAAGATGTTTGCGAAAAATGTACGCCAAAATAATAATAATAATAATAATAATAATAATAATAATAATAATAATAATAATAACTTTCCACCTTTATTTGTAAAAAAAAAATGCATAGAATAATATATAAAGGGCTGTTTTTTAGTAGCAATTGGCAATTGTTGGCAATTTAATCCAGAGACTCTGGGCTCGACTCTTATCCTGGACATTTTTTTCACTCAGTGGGAATTTTTTCAAATGGTCATTTATTCTAGTTTATTTTAATTATTTTGAATAAAGATAAATATAGATTAAAAATATGTTTAGTTAATTTTAATTCTGTAAATTTTTATTTTAGTTTATTTTAATTTAGAAAATATCATTTATCTATGATTATGGAATGTAGATTAATTCATGTGGCTGCTGCTATAATAGAGTGTCACGAATTATCTTTATTTGTATTAGATAAGTTACAGCAATCAACCAAGACTGAATTGGAAGCGTTAAATTTTTCAAATATATATAAATCCTCATCTTTTATGCATTGTATCTGATTTCAGTATTACCGTTGTCTATCAAACTACCATGACAAAAAAACAAGACTTATTCGTTTCATATGTTTTAATGCTTAATAGAAAACAGGAAAATGTAACTCTCTTTTTCCATTTCTTGTATCAAAACATTGAAGTACTATTTATTTTAAACCTATGCATTTTTTAAAGAGCTTAAATAATTTTCTGAGAGTTATAACAGCCTTTTAAAGCAATTCTTTTTAATTTTGCTCTTAACAGGGAGCCATTATTTCAAAATCTCTAATGAAAATGCATAATGCTCGATATTCAGCGCTGACGTATCACGCATGAATTTGGATTTTTTCATGATTAATACGATTGTTTGTTTACAAAATATTTTAAACAAAAATTCTATTTTTTCGAACGAAAGTACATGTATGATGCATTATATGTATGTCATTTTATCATAACTACGTTACGTTTTAAACGTAAACTTATATTTTGCTAACAACTGTTGCGGCTCAAATTTTAACTTCTTTTAAACTTTCTAATGCCCATGGTAGCATACATACCACCAGTGGCGTAGCATCAGAGGTCGATGGATAACTTTACTACCAGTATTATTATATACTAAATTTGGCCTTATCTAATCTTTGAGCGTTATACGATTAAATAAGACCAAATTTAGTATATAATAATACTGGCCGAAGGTGATCAAGTGTACCTTGGTGCTACGCCACTGCATACTACTATCATTGTTACCAGTAGGACGTTTTTTTTATATTCCTATTGCTTGATTGCTACCACCTTTTTAAATGGTACTATTCAACTTTTTAAAGACAGTATAAAAAAGGAGAATTTTTTTAGTGGTAGCAATCCAGCCATCTGAATAAAAATAAAACCAGCCAAGCTGAAAACATTTATGACAAATCAACAGCGTTAGAGGGTTAAATGATGCACTCTAAAATAATTTCGTACAGCTAACTATCACACAAAATAATTCATATAAATCTCAACAAAAGTCACAATGCTATATTCAAAAACACCAAAAATTATACAAGACAATTTGAAACGTTTAATTAATATCTTAAACAATTATTATTCAATAGCGTTAGAGGGTTAAATGGTGCACTCTAAAATAATTTCGTAAAGCTAACTATCACACAAAATAAATCATATAAATCTAAACAAAAGTCACAATACTTTATTCAAAAACACCAAAAATTATACAAGACAATTTGAAACGTGTAATTAATATCTTAAACAATTATTACTCAAGAGCGTTAGAGGGTTAAATAATACACTCTAAAATAATTTCGTAAAGCTAACTATCACACAAAATAATTTCGTAAAGCTAACTATCACACAAAATAATTCATATAAATCTAAACAAAAGTCAAAATGCTATATTCAAAAACACCAAAAATTCTACATGACAATTTGAAAGGTGTAATTAATATCTTAAACAATTATTATTCAATAGCTTTAGAGGGTTAAATGGTGCACTCCAAAATAATTTCGTAAAGCTAACTATCACACAAAATAATTCATATAAATCTAAACAAAAGTCACAATACTATATTCAAAAACACCAAAAACTATACAAGACAATTTGAAACGTGTAATCAATATCTTAAACAATTATTACTCAAGAGCGTTAGGGGGTTAAATAATGCACTCTAAAATAATTTCATAAAGCTAGCTATCACACAAAATAATTCATATAAATCTAAACAAAAGTCACAATACTATATTCAAAAACACCAAAAAATTATACATGACAATTTGAAAGGTGTAATTAATATTTTAAACAATTATTGGCCTAGTTCGTTATTTCTGCCATCAGTAAAATGTTACTTATCTTTACTTGAGTAATCGTTTTACTGTTTGTTTTATTATCCAAGGTGCTTATTAAAGAAGAACTTAGCTGAAGTTTGACAGGATATTTTCTTGGAATTTCACCCACTTATCGATCGCTTTTAGTCGTCGACGAAGGTTTAGAAGTTACAAATTAATTGTCTTTTTAGGCTGTAAGAGTTACTCTTTAAAAGCTTAATATATGGATGGCATCATATTTTTGTTCGACCGAACATGTTTATTAGCTACAAAAATAAATTTAATTATATGCCAGATTTAAGGATCACATATTTATAAAATGTATTGAGTAACGATACATTATTATTTCCTGCAAATGTCAGTTGGTGCGAAAATAACAAAAAATGATCTAAAATTTTTATGGAATAAAATCATTTTAATAAATATACATTTCATTCGTTTCAAGGTTTAATTCCACTGAGAGAGGTTTTCAAAAAATAATTGGTATTCACGATTTGAAATGATTATTTTTGATTAAGTATAAGCAGTTTAGTTTACTTTTCATCAAATAAATAACAGAGGCCTTATTAATAAGTTTTAAGGGCTTGTTATTTTGACATAAATAGTAAATCATTTCAATCATAACGGGATCAAACTTACTAAATTAAAGACATCAATGTTAAGTGCAGTGGAATTTCGGAATAATATTTTTATAATGAATAGTTTAATATTAACTGTACTGAAGAATGATGGGTTTCATATCTATTATTACGTTGTGTAAAAACTAATTTCATTTTAACTATAAAAATTAAGGGAAAATTTTAAAGTTTTAACGACCAAGTTATTTAACACAATTATGTATTTCCTACAAATATTATGAATTTTCATGCACACAAAATATTTTTATACATAATTTGATTTTGGAAATCTGACATATCACACACTTATTTGTAAAGTAACAGCACTGAAAAAATGTGATTTTTCAGATTATAATACGAGCAAATCTTGTGTGTGTATATATATGTATATATATATATACAAATTTTATTTTAAAAACGGCTCTAACGATTTTGACGAAATTTTGTATCTTACCGTTTTGGGGCACCAAATAACCATTGGGCTAGGTCACAGGCTTGAGAAAATTCGATTACTGGGTCATTTTGGGTCACAATGAGTCAGGGTCAAGCTAATTGTATCTGAAAAACGGTTCAAACAATTTTGAATAAGTTTTGCATCCTACCATTTTCGGGCACGAGAAAACTATTGAGCTGGGTCACATGTTCGAGAACTTTCGATTAATGGTTCACCGCGGGTAAAGTTAATTTTTTCTAAAAAACGGCTCGAACGATTTTGATTAAATTTTGTATCCTACGAGTTTCGGACACGAGAAAATCATTGGGCTAGGTCACATGTCCGAGAAAAGGGCTAGGTCACATGTCCGACATGTCCAATTAGTGGGTCCTTTTTGGGTCACTGGGGGTCAAGCTAATTTTATCTAAAAAACGGCGCTCAGACTATTTAGACTAAATTTTGCATCCTACGGTTTTCGGGCACGAGGAGACTGTTGGGCTAGGTCACATGTTTGAGAAAATTCGATTAGTGGGTCATTTTGGTCATGGGTCATTATGGGTCAAGCTATTTTTATCCTAAAAATGGCTCAGACGATTTGAACAAAATTTTGTATCCTACGGTTTTGGGGCACGAGAAAATCATTGGGCTAGACTAGATTATTTTTTAACACAATTATTCAAATTGGTAAAGCAATCATACAAGTTGTAAATTTCCAACTGGACGAAAAATGTCCGGGCCAGGATTCGAACCTGGGATCGCTTACTGGAGTTCCTTTACCTGCGATCTTTTCTGTTGAGCTGATTAAAATATCAGACCAGATGCTTTGATCAATAAGGTTAACTGGATGAATTATGCCCTCCAGATTCGACCGGGATAGCTCAGTGGTAGAGCGTGGCGGCTTCAGCCAAGCGATCCCAAGTTCGAATACTGGCCCGGACATTTTTCGTCCAGTTGGAAATTTACGACTTGTATCATTGGGCTAGGTCACATGCTCTGGAAAATCCGATTAGTGGGTCATTTTGGGGTCACTGTAGTTCAAGCTAATTTTATCTAAAAAACGGCTCAGACTATTTTGACTATATTTTATATCCTACGGGTTTCGGGCACGAGAAGACATTTGGGCTTGGTCACATGTTCGAGAAAATTTGATTAATGAGTAATTTTGATTATGGGTCATTATGGGTCAAGCTATTTTTATAAAATAAAAGGCATAGTTATAATACAGAGACAAATATATATCGAGTTGAACTCAAAGCTAATTTTGACCGAGCATAGCTCGGTCTTTCCTGCTCGTTAATATAAGTGAAGCAGGCACATACTTCCTCATATACAATTAAAAACACGTTTTAAAGTTTTTAATATTACCTGAATTAGAGCAGTTTTAACATTTTTCGCTTATGATGTTATATAACTCTACTGCAGGGTTCGTACGCTTTTACCACAATTTTTTAATAGAATTTTAATATTTAAATAGGAAAAATTGTAGACGCCTCGTTTAATTAAAGGATTTGTAATACTTTTTTGCATTTAAATAAGGCGAAAAATTCTATTAAAAAATTGTGTTAAAAGTGTACGAACTACTGTCTACAAATCTCCAGGTAATCGAATGCAGTCAAGCTCATGTTGAAGTAAACAAGCTACTTTTACTCTATATATAAATATACTGCATTATCTCCTGAGCGATATTAAATAAGAACAATATGTTTTCAAATCTTAAACGTATTTCGTTATTTTCTGAAAAGCTTGAATTTTTCAGTTTTATTAGTGCAATATGTATCTCTCGTTACCACGAAATATTTGTGTTCTTTTTGACTCACTATATTATGCCTTCATTTTTCATACTAAAAAGACTCCTTTAAACATAATAAGGTTCCATTGATACCAAAAATTGATTAAAAAATGAGCACCATGCTCTGTAGAGAGATGAGAGCAATTTTTAGGAAGTTGAAAAAAAAACATATTCCTACATTCATAGACTTCATATAAATAATAAAAAAAAATGTATGATATCCATATCTTTTGCCTAAAGCGAAAATATTTCAAAAAACGAGCAATATCGCCAATTTTCAAAAATCAAAATTTGTTTCAAAATTTGCTCCGCAAAAATTATATTTGTACAGCTTTATGACTATTGTTAAAACTATTATGTTGATATAATTTTTTTTAAGAAAATGATGGATTCGTTTGATGGTTTGAGGAAATGATGAATATGTTTCAAATATTCATTAAATTTAGTCATGAAAATATGATCATTAAACTGCAACCTCGTGTCGAGGACAACTCGCATTAAAGGGTTTTAATCGCTCTGAACAAAAAAGCTATGATGCCAGAAATTGTGACATACAGCTATTGAAGACATAAAAATGGAAATTTTGTTTCAAAAAAGAAACTTAATAGCATCATCGTTCGAGAATTCTTTAAATGACTTAGGATCGTTGTAATAAAGTGCGAAAATCCATAAAAGGGATTTTTAAAAGTTGTTCTTTAAATTAACATACTAGTGTGTGTGTAGCAGATGTGCAACACACCTCTAGTAGGAAAACAATTCAGGACAAATATTGTTCGTATTAGCTGAATATTGACTAGTTTTGCCTGTATATCGGCTATATCGCTGCCAACATTGTGAATATTAGCACGAAACATTGCTTCAACAAATGGATGTTTACATTTTGCCAATATTTCACAAATATTGGCAAGAAATATTTTACTATTATGCAACAAATATTTTTAATATAAAGAAAAAGTTTCTGCAATATTGGCGTTTCATTACAAATATTTCCAATATTAAATTAAGATTTCTTAAAAAGGGGATTTTCATTGCGTATATTTTAAATATAAATATTTCTAATGTTAATTGATATTTCTATAATAGGGGCATTTTATTACAAATATTTCCAATGTCAAACTAATATTTAACCAGTGTTAATATTTTGCATTTGTGCACTAGAAAAATGAATTTTCTGGGACATAGCATATTTCGTTTTATTTTATTTTTACACTTTGTTATTAAAAACTGGATTGCAAAAGCTTGTAGTCGTAACTCTACCTTCAATAATGATTCCAGTTTTGTCAATATCTCAGATATGCAAAAAAGGACATAGCACATCTGTGCTTTTAGTTGTCGGTGTAATCTATTCATCCTTCGATTACGGAGTCGGGAAAACATACGCTCCAGGGACTATTTTTTTATTCTATTGGTACAACTTTTTGAAAAACATTTTGTTCTGTAAATTGTGGTAGAATTGAATATAAAAATATTCGTATGTCCCGGTCCGTAATCAAAATGTTAACCGAGACATAATTTTCATTTTGATTCTTTCATATGCGCTGTGATTTAAATTATTCAAAATTAGATATTTATTTTTTTATATCTATCTAAATTTAAAAAAATAATGTTTTGTGTAAAATTAACACAATTACACATTCAATAATTATTAATGCTTGAATGCGTAGTTTTGTTAATTTTTATCATCAAAATTGATTGTGGGGTATGGATTCTACTCTTTTCCTCTTCAATTTGTCAAAATTCACCTATTATAACTTGGTTTTTTTTGTTTTTTTTGTTTTGTTTTTTTAGCTTTTCTACTCAGGGCAGAAGAGTACTTTCAGTTTGCTTTGCAACTAAATTATTCAGTGTTCACCTGGGCAACATAATTTTGTCTTAAACTAGATTGATTTACATTGAAACTCTAGTGACTTTAAAATACTCGATTTCCAGGTCAAAATATTTAAATCAATCTTATAAGCTGGAATTATAATTAACTATAACATTTTTAAAACCTTTGCGAGACAAATTAGAATTTTTGCACAATAGCTTTACCATATGATAGAATACCTCATAACACCATCCTGCATAAAATAAAACAATTTTCTGGAAAATGTAGCATAACATGTTCTTCCCCTGAGCTCTTCAATTGTAAGATGTTCTCAGTTCAACTACTCAGGGCAGAACAATACTTTCAGTTTGCTTTGCTACTAAATTATTTAGTGTTCGCCTGGACAGCATCATTTTGTCTTAAACTAATTGAAAATCTACTAGCTTTAAAAAACCCGATTTTCAGGTCAAAATATTTAAACCATTCTTATAAACTGGAATAGACATCGAGAAAACTTTTATTTCTACGGTAACATGATTTAGTTTTCGTTATTTCACGATATACAAAACATACTTTTAAACGTTGTTAAAGAATATCTGAATGTCTTAAACTGCATACCAATCTAAATAGCTTTTAAACGTATCCAAGCCCACAAATCGATACCATATTTGTTAATTCTATGCCTTCTGGCATCCAGGATTTTTGAAATACATATTTACGAATTTCTTTCCAGTTTTGCATCTCTAGTTTTCCAGTTTTGCATTTTCTTTCTATCCTTATATCCTTTTGAGTTTTTCTCTTTTCTCAATGGTATTAACTGTTATAAAAGTTTTGTCTGTCCAAATCTATTTTGTACGCGTTTTAAGTTGCATCTTGCTCATCCGAGTTTAGCATTACGCAAGTAATATACTGAATTTTCCCTATACAACCTTTCTATCACTTTTTCGCTCTGATGGGTCGATTCGTCACTAAACGATGCAGCCATAACTTCTTATTCATCTTGTGATCCATTTCCAAAATCAGTCCCTTCGTTCGATGGGTAGATAATATCGAGGATTATTTCATGCTCTCAGTGCTCTGTAATTTCATTTCGGTTTCCATATTCTTTTACAATCTCTGCGATTTAATTTTTAAAATTTATATCTTTTTTGCAACGCTTCACCATTTTATAAACTTTGCTACAAAGATCGGGCATCAATTTGGTGATATATAATGTATTACTTGGTCAACTAAATTTAAGTTGCGTGTATAAAGCAAGTTAATGACATGTACTGAAATATAATTTTCATAAATGTTTATTTATATGACAACAAAATGTTTCCTATATCTTTATAAAATATTAGGCAAAAGAAAACAGTTTCGATAGTCTTTTTAAATATTTTATTAATTAACATAAAAGCAGCCATTTGCACAACTGAAACGATTACTTCTTACAGAGTTGCCAAGTCTCCGGATTTTTGCACACCAGTAATTTTTTAGAGAAAATGTTGTTCTTTTAAATCGCAAAATTCTCCGATTAATTAAATCAACATTTTCTGTACTAAATTACTGGTATCCAAAAAGCCGGAGACTTGGCAAGTCTGCTTCTCATTAATTGTGTTTTAATTATTAACATTCAAATCAACTTGGGACACCGTACGCCTCAAGGAATGAATATCAGAATTTCTGTAAAGTAATATTTGCCTTATTTAATGAAAAGACATCTGTGTTTAAATATGGTGACCATTACTTTATGAAAATTGTGGTATTCGAACTCCTTAAATCCCTTGAATACCCTACGAATCCAGAGTATGATGCGATCGTTATTTGAAATTTTATATACAGGGCTCCCAAATGGTCCGCCAACTGAATACCAATACTTTTTAATAGAAAATTTCATGGTAGGTTCCTACAACATTTCTGGAAAAAATTTACCTCCGAAGGTAGTTTCTGCAAAATTTACAAGAAAAATATACAAATAAAATTTTTCTAAGTAAATACCGGTATTCAAAAAGCGGCCCATTTGGGAGCACTTGTATACATGAAAACAACATACTACAACTTTCCAATACTGTTCACTTTCATTAAGTGTATTGATTGACATTAATTTAGATAACAATATACAGGGTGTCCCAAAAGTCTCCGTAGAACTTCAAAAATGTATTTAAAAAAATAATAGGCCTACAGTAAAAATAATTACAACAGTACATAGAGTAACTTAAAAAGTTTTTTTCTACTGCCTTAGTATACTTGTACACGAGTTCCTTTCGTTGCACGAAGAATATCAAGTCGATATTCCAATTCCATCCACGTGCGTTTCAGCATGCTAACATCAACAGTAGTTGCAACTGTTTGCTGAAATCTAAACAAAAGTTAATAGTCTCATGGAATTGAAACAAAAGATCCAAACAGCAGTAGCTACTGTTGATGTTAGCATGAAAAACGTTCGTGGATTGAATTGGAATATCGTCTTGATATTCTTCGTGCTACGAAAGGATCTCATGTTGAAGTTTACTAAGGCAGTAGAAAAAACTTTTTAAATTACTCTATGCACTGTTGTAATTATTTTTGCTGTAGGCCTATTATTTTTTTTTTTTTGTAATAAATTTTTGAAGTTGTACGGAGACTTTTGGGACACCCTGTATTTATTTATTACAAACCCAAGTAACCGTTTAATATTCACCATGCAAGTCTTACCTTTAAAAAAAAATCCTCGTCCATCCTGAAAAAAAATCATAAAAAATAACTAAAATTGAATCTTTAGGAATATTTGGAGATGTCGGAAATAGATACGTTTAAAAAAATGTTTTTGGACATTTTCCAGTTGAAGGATCCATTAACGACAGCGAAAGATATTTCGTTGATCTTAAGTTTTATTTAATCCTGAAAAAGTGAACCGTAGAATATGATAGAATTATTCACTATAAATAAAAGTAAGTTACGAGGGCATCAAACGGTAAAAGTTCAACGGATTTAATAACATGTTTATGAAAATATTATATTCATAAACAATTCATATTTTAGCATTTAAACAAATTAGTTAAAGCTTTGTACAGTTTAGAAAATTTATATATATATATAGTTTTTTAAGTTGAGCATTTAATTGGAAATACGTAACTTTACATAGCATAGATGTTTATGGTATTTGCAAACATTAGAAATGTAATATTGTATTTTAACATCTCTCAAAATATTAAAATATATGGCCAGAGATAAAAGTGAGGTGAATCCAGTATATAACTAATTAAGAAATTATATTTCAGTATCGTACTAAATTATTATCATACAAGTTTGTTATCAAACGGCTTTTTCTTTGAATAAATATCACTTTATTAAAATGCTATTCAACATTTTTTTTTAATTTACAATATTCTATTCTTATTATTCAATATAGTTCCAAACAATCACTGTCATATTTCTAGTCACTTATTTGCGTTAGAGAATTATACTTTTTTTACGTTAACATGTTAACAACATACCAAAGTATTGCATCTCATAATTGACAAGCAATACATCACGTAACATGAGTTAACCCTTTCAGGGGCAAGCACTTGTGCTCCTGTAACGTTGAATTCGCACCGGAATTTAGGAAAGATTTTAGTTTAAAATAATGAAAAGCCATTTTTTAACTTTTTCCCGTCAAAGTTAAAAAAGTAAAATTTTATAAAAAGTTTCTGGTTTGAATCGGATTAAAATTAGGTGGTATATAATATATACCACCGCCCCTCAAAGGGTTAAATAATAAATATACATATATATTTTAATGGAAATTTTTAAAATAACTACTTTTAATACAATAACAATTTACGAAAAAAATAAACACGGTTCATTTTTTAATCCATTTTCGATCAGTATTGCGCAGACGGACAGGGAACAATAGATAAGCAAACACGCAGATTGTACAAAAAGCTGACAACTTGAAATCAGAAGTACATGTAAAGTGCGTTGGAAGGTGTTAAAATAGGTATTCATTTGTGTACCATAAGGTAACTTAAAACTGTGTAAAAGTTCCGGGACTGTTCCAAACTGCTTCCCACTGTTCCAAAAGACCAATATTACCATTTATCGATAAATCCAAACAAAAAGAAATCAAAAATGAAGTTTAAATTCTAAGTTTGTTTCAGTGCTTTAGATTACTCCCGCTTTAAGAGTTTTATTTCCTTTTAGCGGTATATTACTGTGATTGCAATCGAATTGAGTTTCGGTCGCACTCAAAAGGGATCTGAAAACTTATATTACTTACAAAAACAATTTTTGTTACATATTTCTGTGTACATAAGGCCATTCCGCACAACTTATATTATAAGCACAGACATACACCCCAACACCTGCATACGGGCCCTTCCCAGCGTAGAGCCCCGTATCGTTGTACCCCTTGTTTCTCCTGTGCACACACTTGCACACACACACACACTCGCATACACACACATGTGTATATATATACACAGGTAGATAGAAAGACAGATATATAGATTTCTAGATTTCATTACAAAATTTTATTCCAATTTTGTTAATCGAAATTTCATTTGGAAAATGATGTTTTATGTCGGTACGTGTTTTCTCAGAAATATTCACTAAAAGTGCTTCATAGAAAGGAGTAAGAATACTTTTTTAATTCTTCAATGAAATTCAATTTTTAGCACATTTGTTAAAACCTGACAAATTCGTTTTAAAGTTTCAATAAAACTTTCTCACTCAGCATTAAATAATCAGAAATGGGTCACGTTCTCAAATGGCTGTGTTATCTTACTGATTGCCGTAGGGCTACGAAATTCAAGACGTACTGAGTTTCAGTGATCTAAGATATAAACGCATCAAAAAGTTTCAAACTCATTATTATTATATAAAATATGCATCATATCAAAAAATTGTTTTATTTTGATGACATATACGTATATGGAATATATGTATACATACAATACAAAAAAAAATTCGAACGCAAGCTATAATTTATTTTGTGTTCATGCAAGAAAAAAAGAAAAATACAATTTTAATTCGCGAAATGTTCATTTAAAACATATGTGGTCTCTTTTGTTGTAAAGTGTCATCTACATATTAATTTTGTAGCTAACTTTTAAAAGTTCAAAGGCAACACTTTAATTCTATTGCATATTAATGATCAGCTTATAAAAAACATGGAAATACAAAATTAAACATGTTATGATAATAAATGTCATCAGCATTGTGTCACATTTGATATACAGTCAGGCAAGAATTTTTGTTTTCCAAGGGATTTTCTAAAATTTAAAGATTGCAATTCAAATCTAGAAGCTTTTTATTTGTTTATGAAAAATATATATGCATGCGTATCTATGTATAAATTTATAGAATTTTTTGTATCGTATAGCTATCGTATTTTTAGATATAGTTAGAACATAATGATGAATTGGGATGTTTTAAAAATCAATATATGATAAAATTGGCTAAAGAAGACTACAGGTGTTATACGAGATGTTTAGAACTAAAGCGAATCAATGCCATTTTTTTCGAACAACAGCGTTTGACATGAATCTTTGATCTATAGACAATAATTTGTGCGGTGCTTTAGCAAATCAAGTTCTAAAAAAATGTGAATAACTAATGGCGCTAGTCTATTATTTTAAATAGAGCCAGTAAATTTAACTCCAAATATCTCTGGATAATGTTTTATAGACTTAATCCACTTTGATTCTGAACATCTCATATAAGAGTACACCGAACAGAAACACATTGGGCGCATAGATTTTTTTTTTAAATATTAATCAGTTTGGTTTGCTAAGACAAATGGTCGGAAGTAGCGTGCTTCAAGTTGCAAAATTACAGTAGCCGCTACTTTTTCTAGTAGTTTGTAATGTAGCGTGCTACATTTTGAAAAATTTAATGTAGCGAGTAGCGCAATAAAAAAAAATCAGTAGTTTGTGGCGAGTACAGACGCTACTTTTAATGCTACTTCAGTAGGGGGGGAGATGTGCCATTTTTCAAATCACGTGATCGTAACCTCCCTCTTTCGTGCAAAATGTTTTCTGCACAACACTTTGTCAGCGACATGTCAGCGAATGTCAGCGACAAATTACTCTAATAATAGTAAATAAAATTTAGGCATTGTATGGTTAAGCATAAACATGTCACGCACAATAATAGCCCTTCGTTCTATCGCTCTTTCAGATATATAGCTCTGTTTTCGTATATCCTCTAAAAAATAAATAAGCTGTAGTTTAACCCCATTTTTATGTAACTGTATTATATATATTTATTGTATTAAATACGCTCTTAATTTCGCTATGAAATTTGTTATTATGTTATAACTAACATTTTGGAGACTAACACAAAGCATTTTTTTTAATGTTATCTTTCTTATTTTTTAATGCTTTCGATTATATCGTATTTGATTGTATACCGGCAGATTCGATATAATGAAGAGCCACTGTATTACTTGATCACTGTCCTCAATTTTGAGTGTAGATGGAATCCTTTGACAAAATCTGAAATTAGCGAAGTAGTGACTCTTTCCGAAAAGCAGTTTGTAGTCGCTACTTTTTAAAACAAATTATAGTTGTAGTTAACTACATTTTCGATAAAGTAGTTGTAGTTGTAGTTTGCTACAAAATAAAAGTAGTTTTTCAAAATATTGGATAAAACAAAGTCATTAAGGTATATAACTTTTGTTCAAAAAACTATAGAATGTAAAACGTCATATTCTATTACGACATACAAATACGATATTCATATAAAGATGCATGATTTCTATGAATTTATGCATGAATATGTTGCATAATAGTTAGATATGCATATGAGAACGTAAAGTCATATGAATTCCATTGCTTTCTCTTTTGGATAACGTAAGCTTAGCAAGGAATGGTATAGTAGAATATTTCGAAAACCAATGCGTTGACAAAGCTTGCTAAAGAGTAAAACAGATGATATGAAAGAGGGCATGGAACGAAAATGCATTCAATGCATTGATCCTTTGTAAATAATATTGAATCCGTGATGCTGAACGGAAGCTACTAAAGCATGTAACTTTGGTCTAAAGGGACATGGAAGATAAAACCGTCACACTAGAAGATATTTCTAGGGTTTCTTTCAGGAGATTCAAAGGATTACAAAAGAAGTTTTCGCTGATTCCCTAAAGAGTTTCAAATTCCTGCCGAGTAATTTTTCTTCGGAAACTTTCCAGATTTTCCAAATTATATTTATAGCATTAGCACAAACGTTCTTAACGTAAGAATGAATAAATTTTGAGCACTTAATCAAAATGCATCAAACAATTAGAATTTTAGAAATATTATTTTACAGTCAATGAATTGTAATAGTTCTATTTTTAAAATTCATAAGATATTTAGAAATTAAATAAAATACTACTTGCCTTTATAGACAAATTTAATAAATGGAATTCAAGGACCTTATTAAATTTATATACTTTCTTGATCTGAAAACATTGTCTAAATAATTTATGTTTAAAAAATATATAACAAATAATTTATATTTAAGAAAACATGAAATATTTTCTTGTTTATTTATATTTATCTTTTCTATGACAACAAAGTAATCCCATAAATATTATGTAGATTAAATTCATATCCTAATTAACACTGATTCCTTTTATAAAATTGAGAATTTACTATAACTGCTGACATTTAATATGTACTCATGAACTTATTCCCTAACATTTCGTGTGGAAGTAGTGTTGCCAGTCTGCTGCTCTTTTTTATTCAGATTGCTTGATTGCTACCAGTTTTTTGTAACATTAATATTCGCCTTATTTAATGATAAATTAAACAAGGTGAATTATACTATTTCAAAAATAGTGGTAGCAATCAAGCAATCTCAATAAATAAAAGTTACGAACTGGCAACAATGTATAGAACATCCAGGAATGAACAATGAACGCTCAGAAAACATGTTCTACAAGCTTCATCATTTATAACATTTTCCAACATACGTAGTTGAAAATGTTTATGGATTCAATTTGTCTGTCTGCCCTCTGTCTATTCGTACTCTAACTCACGTAAATATACTCGGATTGTCATGAAATTTTTATATGTTATTGAGGTTTCCCTTATAAAAAATTCTTATAGAATTCTATAAGAAATATTTATAGAAAATGGATAATAGAATCCTATAGAATTATGGCCCGTTTTTCTATAAGCTTGTTTAATCTAAAGCTATAGAAATATCTGTAGAAGTTCAATAGAAATGTCTATAGAAGTTCAATAGAAATGTCTATAGAAGTTCAATAGCAATGTCTATAGAAGTTCAATAGCAATGTCAATAGAAGTTCAATAGAAGAAATGTCCGTAGAGCTTCTATAAGAATATGTATAGAAAAAATATAGAGCTTCTATAAGAATATGTATAGAAAAAATATAGCGCTTCTATAAGAATATGTATAGAATCCAGGTGGTCACCCTCCCAAATACGAACTCCGCTCGATGCTGCTTGACGTCAGTGATTGGACAAAGAACCAATACTTTCACTATGATACAACCATTGACAAGTCCAAAACTCTTAATACACTATTTAAACTTTATTTCTTTTGTAATTTGCATTTCCAATCATATATTGTCTTGTAAAAAATTTAAAAGTCTATTAAATTATTTGTTAAAACTGAAACAATTGTTTAAATATTTATACTTCAGATTAAAATATTTGAATAAAAATTACAATACTATTAAAGTGAATAAAGTTTATTAAATTAGATAGATGGTTTTATAAATATTTAACAAAAATTAATAAATTATTATACAATTAACGAACAAACTAAGGAATTATATGGAAATTAATTAATCATGATTTAATTCAGTAGTTCGACTGATATATTATTACATTGACAATTTAATCACAATGTATTAGAATTGAATTAAATTATATATATATAATCATATTAAATCTCTATGGAGTACTATTATATATTAAACTGATGTATTACAAAATTGGTTATAATTTTTTAATTTTAATGTATAGTTATGAATAAATTTATTTATAACTATAAATTAAAATTAAAAAGGAACAGCTTTGGAATTAACCTGCTATGCGCCATCTTGTTTTTTAAATCAAAACATGTTTGTTTTGTTTCTCATTTCCAAAATAATTTTCATCCATACTTACTTATTATAAACTCGTTATTTAATTTTATTGACTAATTTATTTATATTTAATAATAAAATTTAAAATGTTTTGATTTAACTTGATTATGTCAGAAACAAAACAAACGTTTTGATTTATCAACCGCGGTCAGCCATCTCATTTTTTTAAATCAAAATATTTTAACTTTTATTATTAAATATAAATAAATTAGTCAATAAACTTAAGTAACGTGTTTATAATAAGTAAATATGGATGAAAATTATTTTGGAAATGAGAAACAAACAAATATGTTTTGATTTAAAAAACAAGATGGCAGACAGCAGGCTAATCTCAAAGCTGTCAATCTATAGAATCATTAGTCCATAGAACTTAATTCTATAAGGTTTATAGTACTCTATAGAAAAACTGTTCTATAGAAAAAAATTCTACAGAACTTCTGTAGAAAAAAATTCTACAGAAGTTCTATAGAAACATTTTCTTTAGAAAGAGTATTCTATAAAACTCTTCATAACTCTATAGAAATAGCATTCTATAGAATGGCTTTTCTATAGAACTTGTAAAGAATTCTATAGAGTTCTATACAGCTCTATGAATTATTTTCGTAAGGGTTACTATAGAATGTTCTGTATTGAAAATGAAGTGTGTAGCATTAATATATTTCGTTTACAGAGACACTCAAAAATTTCCGTTACACTACGGTCTGTGGAGAAATATATTTTGCAGTGTATTTTAATAGCTTTGTATTATTTCAAATATATTTAAATTGATATATATCACTTTTTTGCCCCATGCTTACTATAGAATAGTGTGTGCATACCATTCATCGTACATTTTACAGGGACACACAAAATAATTCGGTTAGAGTAGTGTCTGTGAACATTGATTGTTAAAAGTGCGTTTTCAGTTGTTGTACGCGTTGTTAAATTTAACAATTATTTTGCATATTACTTGGTGTGTATAAATTTGATAGATCATATACAAAGCTGCACTGACGAAAATTGCTAAAGTGTAATTTTCAATAGTGCTATGCTTTTCCTAAATGAACTAAATTTTATCATACTATGTAGTATATATGCAGATTTATAAATCAGATACAGGGCCAGTGCTTTACAAATTTGATAAAACCTGGTGGCCAGCAAAAAATTCTTGTCGCCAGTAAAAAGTATTTACCACCCTCTTCCCCCATATTGATTTTCTAAAAGCTGAAAAGTTTTTTTTATTTTTTATAACAAGCATAGTTTAGAATTATTAGTTACACAGTTTAGAATAATACCGGATTTTTTTAAACAGATTTTTCAATTAATTTTTTATTCGATTTTTAACTTTTTTCGTGCGCCGCAGCGATTTCTTTGACATTCTTCAAAGGAATCCGGGTTCAATCTTTCAGCCCAATATAATAAATTTCGTCGAACGATTTTTACTGGGTGGGGGGGGGGGGGGGGGGGGTTCGCGTTTCGCTGCAATTTTTCAACAGCGGTAAAAGCTATCCGGTTTCAGTCTTTTAGCCGTATTGTCCTCTGAGATTTTTGAATTTTTAACGAATTTCAATGCGATTTGAAGATTTTCTTTTCTTCTTTTCTTTTTTCTTTTTCTTTCTTTTTTTTCGAGTTCTGCGGCAGTCTTTTGACGTTCGTAAAAGGAATACGGTTTCAATTTTTTCACCCAATGTACTGAATTTTGTCCTCTCTAATTTTTTTAATTTTCAGCGATTTTTGCGTGTTTTTTTTTTTTTTTTTTTTATTCTGTCGACCGCATTTGTCAAGCCCTGTACAGGGCTGTACAAAAAAATTCGGATATTTTTTTTATTATTGATGGTGATCGCTGAAATTGTGTTTTCAAATGTGTTATGCGTTTTCGACATCACCTTTCAACTTTTTAAACTGTTAAAAAAATGTTTAAAGTATTCTGAATGTGTTGGAAAGTGTTTCATATTCTATGCTTGACGCATGATTTTTCGTTCTTTTTTTTTTATTATTAAGGCATAATTAAAGTAGAGATGATTAAAACTCGATTAAAAAAAAAACCTGTTTCAAATGCAACAGAACTTGATAATAAAAATTGTTAATTCATGAGAAATGGATTTAATAAGAAAAGATTCGTATTTTTAACACTAGGGTCAAAATTAGCACTCCAGACTTATTTTTGGCAGCAAATTTATATCATCAAAAATAATAATACTGTAAAATATCAAAATATTATTAAATTAATAATTTTAAATACATATTAGGCTGTTTATCATCAAAATATCTGAAAAGTAGCTATCATTTATTTCATTTTGAGTTAAAGCGTGTCGTTAAAGAAAAAAAAAAATAATAATTCGGATTTATTTTAACAATCAATTTTTTTTCGGACTGAATTTAGGATAAAAGTAAATGAAGATTCTTTTAAATATAACTTCCCTTTTTTATCTCTGCACAGTTGTAATATATTCTCCGTTTTTTAAAAATCTTTTTACGAGATCTTAAAAAGTCACTTAAGAAGTCAGTCACTTAAAAAGTTTTTCGAAATTAAAAAAGAGATATCTCGTTTCATTATAGATCTGTATCTATCGAAAACTGGCTGATAAATTGTTTATGATATTTCATCTTTTAGAACAGGTAAATTATTCTTTATTCATGCAATTTTAAAGAATTTTTTATAATGCAAATACCCACATCCGTTTAGTCAAAATAATCTCAAAGTGAGAATCAAGGTTAGTTTCAATCATTTCGATAAAAATATTAACATTCAAGAGAGACATCAAAGAAATTTGAAAACATATTAGACGGAAAGATAACTTATTTAATACAGGAAGATTAGTAAATGTGTTTACAAATAATTGGCTCCAGTATGAATAAAAAAGCAAGCAATACCAACTGCTCATGGGAGAAGTTATACAAAACGCTCCAGTTTTTTTCTTCTTTAATAGCAGCTGTCTTTTAGATATAGTTACTCATACAGGGTAGCGAGACGAACGGTTCCCATTGTATAAATTGACATTGGTGTTAGAGATAACAATAGAGAAATATTCATGAACTAATTATGAAAAAAAACTGTCATTAGAGAGAGCAGAATTGTATATATTACATTATTAAATCTAAAATACAGGAAAACTATAAAAACGTTCAATTTTCAAAAAATCTCAACTGCTTAAGATTGTGAAAAAGCATTGTCATAGAAAAAATTATATCCCTGAAGATTTTGCATGAAAAAAACGAATATCCTTAAAAAATGTAAATAATGTATGTAAGAAAACAAACTTTGTTTTCGATATTTTTCGTGTATCTAGAGTATGACAGCCATATAAATGTTCGAATGCCTTATAATGATTGAAAAGTTTAGGAAAATATACAGGGTTTCCCAAAAGTCCTTGACACATTTTAAAATTCATTAAATGATCAAGAACTTAGCGTACGAGAATGCGGTTTGGACGAAAATGCTTTTATCTGAAATTTTGTTTAAGCAAATAAAAAAAATAGCTCCAAATATTTCTTTTATTTTTCTTATAAGCCGATATTTCTTAACTAGTTCAGATTGAACATTTCAAAATAGAAAACGATAAATAGAAAATTAAATATATTTTTAAGTGCCTTGTGTCCAAAGGTGACCAAAATAACAAATTTGTGAAATTTCACAAGAATTACATGCGTTCGAAACATTCTTATAAATTCATATTAATTAGAGTGTTCGCTTTGTTTAACTAATTAAACTAAAGATTTTGATCATTCATTTGTCACTTTCTTTCATTTACAATCAGTTTAAATTGACGAATGTTTCGACGTATGGAATAGTTATTAATTCAGTTTAAGTCCAATCTGGAAATCTAAAAATCACTTTATTTTTTTTATAAGCCGATATTTCTTAACTAGTTCAGATTAAACATTACAAAATATAAAACAGGTAAATAGAGAATTAAATATATTTTTAAGTACCTTCTGTCCAAAGGTGTCCAAAATAACAAATTTGTGAAATTTCACAAGAATTACATGCGTTCGAAACATTCTTATAAATTCATACTAATTAGAGTGCTCGCTTTATTTAACTAATTAAACTAAAGATTTTCACCATTCATTTGTCATTTTCTTTCATTTACAATCAGTTTAAATTGACGAATGTTTCCTTCATATGGAATAGTTATTAATTAGTTTAAGTCCATTCTAGAAATCTTTTGATATTTACCACATAAATATTTTTTTCTACTTTTGCAATCACTAGAATCCTCATGTAATGCTCAGCCGTGCTTTGCCCATTAATCTTCGTAGAACATCACAAGATGAAAAAGTTTTTCATGGGCACGAAGACGCCACTTTATTGATAGATCGAAGACTTAGAAAATGGCTGCAAGAAAAACATAAGAATCTGCTGGCAGCAAAAATCATTACTCATCTTGACTGAGGAGTTTGGCAGAAGCGTAGGGGGTCCTTTGGAAATAATTGCAAAAATGCCTTCTCTAGGAAATATCTTCATAATTCTATGATGCAATAAATTATTGATTACATTTTTATTGATTTCAAATATTTCTTACATTTTTAGAAGCAACAGTCTTTGAAAGCGGTAATTTAATTCAAAGAGAAGTTCCCTTTAGACATCAAAGTTCTGTTATACTCTTTCATTTCTAGAATTTTCTGGAGATGTAATAAAACCAATGTATTATTGATTCTTATTATTTAATAGTACTAGAATTATGGTAAAGGTTAATGTTACTAAATAAAATTAGAGGAAATTTTACAATGCATGAAACGTATTCGCGCAAAATAAATAAATAAATAAATGAAAAATTGCATATGATTTCTTAGATTAGGGGTCTTCAACCTTTTTGCCTGAAAGTCGTTTGTCACCACAAATTCTGAAAGGTAAACTTCGCTTTATTTAATTGCAAATTGTCTGTCATTAAAAAAGGCAAAATTAGTGGTAGCTTGCTAGCCTGCACGCCACGGTTTGAAGTCTCCTACAATCATCGTTGGCAAAAAGCCTCCTTATACTAATGCTACGATTTTTTGTCACTACTCATACTAAATAGATTTTTTTCTCCTTATTTAATCGCAGAAATCAGCGATTAAATAAGATTTTTATTACTTTCAGAAGTAATGGTGACGAAACATCGTAGCAGTTGGTGGCTACTCTCGCAGAAAAAAATAAAACCCAATTTGGGTTGAAAGATTCTTAGGTATGAGCCCAAACTGGGCCATGCTTATTTTGTTTACATCTGTACAGTTTACATCTGTTTTGTTTACATCTTTTGTTTACATCCGGCTCCTTTTGGGCACTGTTAAATACCCTTCTTCGAAATGGGTATTTAACAGTGCCCAAAAAGATACACAGTGGTAACCAAAACAGGCACGGCTCAATTTGAGCTCATACCTAAGCATCTTTCAACCCAAATTGGGTTTTATTTTATTCTGTGCTGATGTCACAAACTAAACCCTCTGAATTTGGGGAACGACAGTAAAGGAGTCATCTATTAATTGCGTCACACTTCAAGAGAGGGGAAGGGGTTTGCAAAGCGGGACTCAGTGTGACAGGGGTAAGCTAGTCTGTTACACATTGTGACACCTCATCTAAAATATAAAAGCAAATCGGTAGGTATTGTTTGCAAGCAGCACAATAAAATTCATAAACAATATGCGTTTCTACTGTTAGAAATATTTCACATTTTCCTTTCGATTGCAACAGCTTGAAGTGAAAATACGCAAGGTCTTGCGAGTTCTATAACCATTTCAATACATTGTTAAAAAAGACATGTTTCTCAATCTACGAAAATATAATATAGCCAAAAAATGTACGAAAATGTACAAAAACATCTTCCGAGTTACCCATGATTCCAAAAAGCGTTCTTTATCTTTGGAAACCTCAGAAACCAATATATTTTCGAGATTTACAGAAGCACGTTTAAAACAAAATTTATTTTACTGACACTGGCTTCTAAAAACTTTCAAAGTAGTTTTTATAGTGTATTAATTAGTTTTCTTAAACGGGAATATCCTTTTTGAGGATGCTATCAATCCTCAATTAAAGCATGTTATAACTTTTTTTTTTAAATCGATCTTTTTCTTATACATATTTTCATATACATATTTTCATTCCTTAAACTCCCAAAAACTTTGTGGTAAAGCAGTTTTTTTAGAAATTATTATTCGTTCAAAAGTTATCCGCCTTTTGGTGTTGCAGTGAATAGGTTCATTTTTAGCGTATTGTATGCGGCACGCATGTAGAAACAAAAAAATTGAGAAAGAGGAAGTCCGGGAGACTTCATTATATAGGCCTGGTACGTTGAAAATCGTCACTGGTTATCTATGTTTAAAAATGTTGTAAAACTTTAAACCTGTTTTTCTTGAAACTTTGTTTTACAAATCTGTATCAGGTAGAACTCGAGATTGGATCGAGCGATTTGGTTGAAATTTTCATGCTTTTCTAGTATTTACTATTTTTTAGTCTCTCACGGACGCGTTTTTCAATATTCAAATTGTATTTTTTTTTTTTTTTTTTTTTTTTTTTTTTTTTTTGCGCGTTTTAAATCCAAAACTTTTTGTCTAAAATCGACAACTTGAAATTTAAACAGCCGTTATTTTCTTCAAGATCGAAAAATTGATACACCCATCTGAGAAGGACTACAAAATATCGTAAATTTTAAGGATTTTTGGTTTTTTGTTACAGATAAGCAGATTTCGCGATTCATCTGGTACCATGGAACGTTTCAATTTTTGCACACCCCTGTATCAAAGGCCGCCAGAGGACCATTTTTTAACCAATTTTCAAATACAAAAATGTTTTTAAAACTTCAAGATATGCTCTTTCATTTGAAAAAAACAATTATTAGTACTGTATAATTGCGCTCAAAAAAAAAAAAAAAATCCCAAGAATGTGGAGAAATTTTAGGTAATTTAATAAAAAAAAAAAAAAAAAAAAAAAAAAAAAAAAAACTAAGCATAACATACCTTAAACATTTTCAGCTGCGTAATTGAATTTATACATGCAAGAGTAATAAAATAATATTAATTTTAATGTTAATATTAATGCTGTTAATTTTTCATGTTTGACGAACATGTAAATGGAATTAGTTTAATGCTAATTTCTTATTTAATGATTAGACATTGCCAGAATTGGAGTTATTTTTATAAATTCCACAAGAAGGTACATAATTCTTCTATTAAAAAAGTGTCAGCCTGCGAACTGTCAGTAAAGAACTGTGTGTTTTACGGAAAAAACTGTAAACTGTTTATTTTGAAGCAAAATGGGTTTAAAATAACAGGAAGTTCGTAATAAATACAGATTTTTTTCCCGTAAAATAAACAGTTTTTATACTGACGTTGTAAATGGCAGATTTTGTGGGGGGGGGGGGAGGGAAGAGATAAAACCAACAGAATATTTTTATTGTCTGCTAAGAAAATCCAATTTTATTTATTTCCTTTTGTCTAGTGGAAAAAAGTATGTAGATAATGTTTTAAAAAAACAAATCTAGCAATCGGAATATCTGAAAGATTCCAGCAAAATATATTTCAGAACGTTTAAATTCAATTTATATTTTATTTACTGCCGTCCAATCTGACAGTTTTCTTTTTTTCTGTGAAATGAACAATTTCATATTCATATACTATTTTCTTCCTTCTATGAACTACAAAGGGAGAGAACATTTCATACAAATTTAACAGATTAATGATGGTTATTATACATTGTAGTGTTCAACGGAATCGAGTTCGAGGAAAGAAGCAGTTGGGATTATTATTTTTTTATACCAGTATTTCATAATCGTACCTAATATTTGTTTATTTAATCATAGGGATTTCAAGATTGACCTTTTATGTACCAAATTATGAATTAATGAAAAATTCGCCTTCCAAAGCATTTTTTCTGAATATTTGAAAATATGATAGTAGATTTCTGCAATCATTAAATTAATTTTATGAATTATTCCTATTTTAAAATGTCATTAACTAAATCAGTATTTAGAGGGATTTTGTAGACTATTTACAACTTTACCCAAATCATTTCTTCAGGGTATTGTTTTTAGCATTTTATAGAATTAGGAAATATACAAAAGTAATGGATTTACATATAAACATAGAAATATTTCAGAACTGAAACGTACAACTGAATATCTTTCAACATAAAAAAGCTGAGCTGTTACAATAGGAAAATATCCATTTAAAATATTTTCGTTTTGTATAACGAATAATGCTTTTGGAACATGATAACGTAAAGTGTCTAGAATCCATGCGAACTTGCATTACTTAAAATAGATGTGTGAAATAAATTTTCTAACATGTTTATTTTAATGTTACTTTGCAGTACCGTCGTTGCATAAAGTTTTAAATAAATCGAAATACGAAAAAGTGGTAGATATTTTGAATAAAAAGATCCCCCAATCCAGCAACACCGTAAAGGGATTCATGTCTGCAACAGTTTGGCTAGTATGGTCTCAAAAGTATAAGTACTAAAGATCCACATATATTGTTTAATGTACCAAGGAAAATAAAATAAACAAGAACGAAAAATCATGCGTCAAGCATAGATTATAAAACACTTTCCAACACATCCAGAAAACTATAACTAAAAGTCACCGTTGAAAAGGGTAAAGAAGATATGTAAGTAAACAGTTTAGAAAAAATATACCACATTGAAAAATACAGTTTTCGAAATTACCTTCCATTGCAAAAAAGTAGTCGAATTATTTTTATGCAGCCCTGTATATGATCTGTAGATTTGGATATATAATACATAGCATGATAAAATTTAGTTGAGTTAGAAAATTTACATTTAGCAATTTTCGCCATCGAAACCTTTTGTACAGCTCTGTATATTATCTAAACACTTTTGTACACATCACATATTAAGCTAAAATTTAATTCAGGTAAAAAAAACGCATAGGGGAACTTAAAACTCACTTCCAGCAATTACCAACCGTAAACGACAGTGTATTTTGTTCTTTGCGTAGCCCTGTATATGAATTTATTTATATTCCACAAACTTATATTAGTCTACTAAATATAGTTCAGCAAGAAAATACGTAACACAATTAAAAACTATCCTTTTTGACCCTGTAAATGAATGATAAACGCAATGCACGCCATACTTTTAAGCGAGCAGTAATGCATATAATTTTCATTATTATTGAAATAGTGAAACATCATTAAATTACACTGCAAACGATTTTTCCCCGTAGAACAGTGTGTAACAGAATTCTTTTGTTTGACCCTGTAAATGAATAATAAATGCTTTGCACCCCATATTTTACAAAAAGCATGTTTTAATGCGCTTTATAATTATATATCAATTTATCATTTCCAAATGGCGTAGCATCCTTAAAATGAACTTGAAACGAGTATTTCCCATTGACTGTAATATAATGGAATACTTCTTATTGTTCCTGTAATAAAAGTATATGTGCTACACACTTCATTTGCAACAGGGAACATGCTGTGGTTAACTACAATAATATACAAAAATTTCAGGGCAATCCGAGAGTATTTACGTGAGTTAGAGCATGGACAGACGACAGACGACAGAAAAACCGAAGTCATAAACACTTTTCAACTAAGTTGAAAAGTGTTAAGACGCATATCACTACATTATAAGAAATCACTTCATACAACTGGTAGATAAGGCCTTTCTTCACCTACCCATCGGACATGCTTCATGACATTATTTTTTTAAGTAGCATGCACATTGACAAGTAATGAAAATATAATGATTTGTAAAAATATTTTAATTTTTTCAGAAAAATAAGTAGTTAGAAATTATATTTTCAATAATAGAAATTGACTTTTGATTAACGAATCGACTTTTACGTAATTTTTATCTAAAGAATCGTGAATCGTGAATCGTTATTACACCATCATGTTGCAGCATTTTTTAAGTGCTTGTGTATAATCCACACTTAGTTTTTTCTACTTTTAGTGGAAAAATCTGGCCAGTGACCCATATACCTGAACACGGTGGCGACATGCGCACAACATCCCACTACTCTTGCGCCGACACGTTTGCTTTTTTTTCTTTAGATGTAAAGTACCTTATTTAAACAGAATAGCGACATATGTCCAAGGCACATGTTTATGGTTTTAGTTTTTTTCTAAACTATAACATCCTGCATTAAAGAACTTGGTGATATACGCTTGAACGAGTTTTAGTTCATCACTATTGTGTTTGTACCAGCAAATAAACATTTGCTTGGCGATAATAGTAGGTTCTCCATGTCTGGTGTTGTACAATCAAATTTCACAGACCATATATCACTACTTTGATAAAGAAAGGTACTCTATCAGAAGGTAATCAGACATAGAAGTTTATAGTACTCCCGCGAAGATTTCGTTTTATTTCGCATTGAAGGACTCGATAAACCAAAATAACTTTACCATTATTCAAAAGCTTAAACTATTTGCTATCGAATGAAATATATGTTATTTTGGTTCATGGAGTTTCTCTAACTTAAAAACATAATAAATTTTCGAAAACGTGCCGAAGTGTTTAAAAAAAAAAACATAAACAAGCTCACTTAAAAACGCTATTTTTACAACTTACTCTTATTTTACAGAATTAAAGCTCATATAGACAATAAGATTATATGTTCAACTACAAAAAAAAATAATATTTACTGATTTTAAGCTGAACATTTATTTTTTTTATATATATAAAATTACTGCGGGAAAATATCTTCCCTTTGTCCTTTGAATATATACACTTGTACCTCATAAGTAGATTTAATTTATTTGCATAATAAAGTAAATACATCAAGTTTATTATTTTATTTAACTTTATAAATTGACCTAACTTCATCAGCAATTTATATCTGGGTATCATGGCTTGTATCTGCCTGTAAACCTAGTTGCTAGGCGTCAAGGTAGGTTATAGAATTATCCGAGTAATAAATTGAATAGTGTTAATAACATAATTTTGATTGGGGCCAAATTTTATTGTTGTACTGCTTTCTTAATATATTACCAAAAAAATTGGGGTAAAATTATTATGCTAGATTATTTTTTTAACACAATTATGTCAAATTGGTAAAGTAATCATACAAGTTGTAAATTTCCAACTGGACGAAAAATGTCCGGGCCAGGATTCGAACCTGGGATCGCTTGGGAGAGCGTGGCGGCTTCAGCCAAGCGATCCCAGGTTCGAATCCTGGCCCGGACATTTTTCGTCCAGTTGGAAATTTACAACTTGTAAAATTATTATGGTAACATATTTTTATTAAAAGGAATAACAATTGCAAATAATTCAAAATGCTTTAAAAGTATAATTTGAATATGCACTTACTTTTTCTAGATTTGAAAGAATGAAAATAACAAATATATTTTTAAAAATGATTTCTTAGAAACAGAGTTTTTTTTTAATTTTTAGCTTTAAAGTATATATTTTTTCACCTGGATATAACTTCTATAATATTTTATTTAAGTCAATGCGTGTTATGAAGAAAATAAAATTTATAACTTACAGCTAAATGCTTTAAAAAACATGACCAATCTTTTAGATCATACAAGAAAAAATGAAATTTATAAATTTATTTTTTAGAAAGAAATAACTAAATGAAATAATATGAAGCTATGGCAAAATAGACATACGGACTATTTCCTATTCATAATTAATATAGGAAATAGGTAATATTACTACTAATAATAAATAATTATCTTAAATAAACAATATTCCGAATAATAAGATATAATAATCCTAATAATCAGAAATAAATAATATTCATAATAATAATAAATAATAATAATAAGCAAATAGTATCGTAATAATAATAAACAATAATTCTGAATAAATAATATCTCTAATAATAATAAATAATAATATTCCTATTTAATATAGGCAAGTGGTCATGATACAGCATTTCTCTGCCAAAAAAAATAATTTCCCCAAATAACTATACTCTAGTTTACTTGAAATTGAAAGCATTTGATAACTAGCTTTTCTAAACTTTCGCAACGGTTGTTAAAAACTCCTTTTTTTTTCTTTTTGCATTACCAAAATAACTCTGGAGAACTTAGTTACCATGGCGATGATAGCTGTAGTTGGAAGAACGCATTTTACTACTTTTGTTGTTTGACACTGTCTGCATTAGGCAACTTTTTGAAACAGTCTTTTCAGGCTGTTTACAATTTTAAGAATTGCACAAAGTTTTTCGTAAGAATGTACAAAATCGTTACATTTTGTAACACTTCTCTTTTTAATTCAATATAAGAACAATATTTTTGGAATTATTTCTTGCATTAAATAAAGTTATACTTTTTCAGACATGTATATTACTAATATGGAGATTTTTAGTAAATTAATTCTGCTTAAAATGTATAATTAATTAATAAAAATTATAAATTAATTAAATAAGAGTTATTAAAATACATAATTAATATTAATTGACCTTGTATATACATCTACATATATACCCATATCTATGCATACATATACAGTATATTCACTGCCATGTTTAATATCGTGGGGTGTCCTTGAATAAGAATCTATATAATTTATTTTAAATGCTAAAAATATTAAATGAACAACATAATATACAGTAAAATAACATTTATTAGGTTGTTGACATGTTTCGGCTTACTCCGAGCAATTTTCAAAAACAAATGAGAATATTCTATAATTGCACGGTCTTTGAAGTTATTATTTGAAATGCTATCATTTAATTTTTATGCACTTTTTTAAACATTACGCACGTTATCTTTTATTTTTACTTGGTTGTTTATTTTCATATTTGTAACCAGGGAGTAACTCGAGCCATAATTTCAGTAAGACCCTGTACGTGGTATCTAAGTATACAACGTGGCTATGCACTACGTTAAGAGACCACTTGCAGCGCCACAAGCGGCAAAATGCGGAATTAGTGTTCCTATCTCGAAACTGATGCAAGATACGGGAAAAAAATTAATGACAAAGTTCTAAAGAGTCTTCGATTTTGTGTGAAATGATATCACACATGTAAAAATAACTTTAATAGAAGCCCTAAAATGTTAATTACTATATATCCAATCACCAGCTTAAATACTCTTCCAATTACATGCAGAAGTGTGACATCATCAGGGGTGCATATTTACTAATATAATTAACCCATGTACGCAAGTAACAGTTTATTTGAAAACGAAAATCAAGTTCAGTATGTTCAATCTTTCCACCATCGGCAGCAATGCATCATGTGTTTTGCATGTGTTCCAATAGTGGACACATTGAACATACTTAACTTGATTTTCTTATCCAAACAAACTGTACCTTGCTTGCATGTGCTAGTTTTAACAGTAAATGGGCATCTTCCTTATAATTCCACATTTCTACATGCAATTTGGAGCGTGTTTTATCATGTGACTGGATATAAAATAATTACATTTCAGAGCTTCTAATAAATTTAAAGCAATTATTTCAATCATTTTAGACAGAAAATTCAAGCATTAGAAGTTTGATTTAAAGTCAGTTTTTGAAATTTTGAAATAAGTATTTTTTTATTTTAAAGCCATTTTTGCACTGTTTTTAAGACCCTTTTTATAAATTATGAAGTCATCAACATCCGGACCTTAATAATGAATTTGCGAAATTAATAATGATGGATAAAATAATGATAAATAATAATGAACAATTAATAATGATAAATGAATTTAATAATGAAAATGTAATTGTAAACTTAATTTCCATAAATTACTTTTGACTTACTTTGGAAATATGCGACTAAAAATTCCAATAGAACATTAATGTTTACTAATGATATTGGAAATTAGAGATTTATTCATAAATTTTACCAGCTGTTTATATACAATGTCCAATTATCAGAGATAAATTTTAAAAAATCAGCATGATAACGATGGTTTCTTAGTTTGACTGCATAGCTGAGGCTTGTAAACTTCACTTACTTAATCTTTCAAAATGAATACTGCTGAAAAAAAAAATACCGAAATATATTTCATATTACTCGTATATTTTAGGACAAAATGGGATAAAATTTCCAAATATTTTTTATATTAAATTTTACATTCTATAAGACACTGGCATAGTTGCCAAAGTTAAAATTTTTCAAGTCAAATAAACATATTTTAAACCAGAAATGTTACTTAATAAATGAAATCAAATACTTATACCACATCGAATATAAGATCACATTGAGTGGCCTGATATTACACGATGTTACACCAAAATTCAAAATTTTATAGATGCAAATATCTTTTATGCAAATATTCTACCAAAGTAAACAGTTTTTTTTATTAAATTGTACAACTGTTTGTTAATCCATTCCTATAAAAATATTTAATGAAATGCAAATATAATTACTTTTAATTAATATTAACTAATTAATGATTTTTCCACGTTACATTTGATGTGCATGTCTTGCACGCAAGATTATAAAAAGAACTATCACACATATTTGCTTAATAAGACATATATACTTTCTAAAGTATTAAACTTACACCTTACACCTTACCCACGTACTTAAACTTACACCTAAAATAATAATCAGTTTTAGTAGAGTAGAAACTATTTTTTCAGTCAATTATAATTGTAAAAGCAAAAAATTATATATATATATATATATATATACAATACTTAGAAATGGGTGTAGGATCATAACATACATAAAATACACCATTATGCAAAATTTAACGATTGTGTGGTAAACTTTTGAAATTAGAATGCGCGCAAGTCAGAAATTATAGTTTGGAGAAAAATGACTTTAAAAGTGAAATTTCTCTTTAAATGTATATAAATTATCTTGCGATGATTAGTCATACCTTTAGTTCTAATTGGAAAATCGTCATAATTTTTATTTTAAAAAGGATTCGTAAAATGTTATTTAAAAAAATAGTTTATAAAAAGTTTTTTTTTAACTTTTTTTAAGATTTCAAGGTGATCTCGCCCTTTAAATATATTTTATTGTTCAAAACATGTTTATTTGAGTTTTAAAAAAATAGAAAGTTTGGAGAGGAACTTTTTTCATATTTTTACTGTCAAAATATTTTTTTATTGAGTAACAATTTTATTTAATTCCTTTAAAAAAAATATTTGCATCTTTCCCGTGTATATAAAATAAGATCTGATATCAATTCCAAAAATCTTCTTCAAATTATTTAAATATTTCTTCATGTTCTTTCGCAAACATTTCTCCGTGAACTAAATTTCATACATAAAATAACTTCTTACTGAAATGCAATCTAAAAAGTTCTTTAAATGATTTAAATTTTTCTTTGTGTGCTCCAACAATCATTCCAGAGTGAATTAAATCTCACAGTTCCATTACAGTATTTGCCAATAAATAAAAAGTTTTCAACACCCCCAAGTTCAAAATAAAAGAGAAGAAAATTGCTTAACAAATCAATATATTTCTATTTCTGATCAATGAATATAATTCTAGCTTTCTACTCCTCCTTTTTACATAATTAATTAGACTTTTTCCGTTAAGAAAATTTTAAATCACTGACATTACCATTTCATTATGTATCTTTTAAACAACGTTTATTTTAGCTCATTTCATTAAATCAATAAAGGGAGAAAGATTTCATTCCCAAAACCAATGTATTTTATTCCGAGATATTTATATTTAATCGAAGATCAGACGCAGTGAGCTTGGACAAGAAATTTGCTTCTTAGTGTTCGTTTTAAATCCATTTGTTTAGATTATCCGAAAATGTAAATGTTCTCTCTAATAATTAATGTCGTTTAACCCTAGAATTTAAAAAAAACCATGGAAATAATACCTTAAATATCAGATAATTTTAACTTAAATCTAAGTTTAAATGAAACATCCGCTAAACTCTTAGTATTTTAAAGATGAGATTTATCTTTGTTCTCTCTTTCATTGAGTTTTCTTTCATTGCTTTATTTCATTTAATTAGCTGTGCCTTTAACTGATTTCATTACTTATTCAATCCTAATTAGCATTTTCTCCAACATTTATTTCACTGTTTTATGTTAAACCTAGTGTATAATAAAACTTGTTTAGATAAAGACAGTGAATATTATTTGTTAGTTTTTAAGTATTGATATTTTAATCAAAGGCTGTATTTACTTTGTCACTTTATCAGAGGGTCTTTTGCAGTCTTTAGCATTGCAGTTGAAGAAAATGTAATTCCTATCTTACAAAGAAAAATATATTTTTTTATATGCCTCACATTCTTATTAATTTATTCTTGCTGATTTTTAATTTTTCAATTAATCATACTATGCAGATGGTTTAAAAAAAAAAAAAAATTAGTTATATTTATAAAAAAGAAAAAACAAAACAATTAAGAGCATATCTTCCAAACCGTCCGATTTTTTGAGTACCACAATTTCCGAATAGTAAATTAGGACCCACTCAGACCATTGTTTAGCGTGCAGGCCACAAAAGGAGGAGTTTGGGCCGACGGTTCGATACCGAGTTGGGCTGAGCAGGGTGGCTGTGCAAGTTTTTCAAGGTTTCCTCGCATCATGCTTCAAAAATATGTTCTAAACCCCTCAAAACACACACAGACACCCCAAACCCGATTATTAACCTTCGTCTTATTTAATCACAAATTTCTGTCATTAAATAAAATGGATATTTCTATTGAGAAGTAGTGGTACTCGAAAATCAGAAGGTTTGTCAGCTATTGTTAAGTAATCACTGTCATAAATGAAAAAATACCACTATTTGATCGTTTCAAATATGCAAATGTTTATATTAAGATACCAAAGAATGTGATTTAAAGTATCTTTCACAGCTTCAGTACAATTTTAAGATGTTCGTATTTATTCATCCGTACGTATTTATTGAAAGTTAACATTATCATATATTTATCGAAATATAAAATATAATATTTACTGCTGTTTTATGCTAGAAAAATAACAACTAATGGATTCAGAGAAGAATGACGAGAAAGGTAGTGATTTGCTGTCATTTTCGTTCATGTATTTTACTTCAAATGTTGTATAAAGAAATGCCGTAACTACCGTCAGGTTTATGCTAAGAGCAGCAGTAAACGAGATATTTCAAGGGAGATAAAAAAAAAGACGGCAATTTGCTGTCACAGAATTTACCTCATAGTACTGATTCGTCTAAAGATACATAAAAAAATTAAATTCTTTACAGGAATACTTTGAAGTTTCGCTATTATTGTTAATACCTCATGAAGTTTGGCATAAATGCAGTAAATGTAGTCTTAAATTTTCATTTTCTCTGTCGGAGTAAAATCGAAGAGAATCTTCTTAACACATTTACAAATTTACCTCCCCCCCCCCCCCCCCTATTTGAATGAAAATTTCAGAAATTCTCATTCAGATGCAAAGAATCTATTAAAATTTCTTTTTTATCTTCCTTTAACTGTGATATATTTTAAGTAACACAAAGTTTAGTATTTGCTGATCAACTTTTCGTGATTGACATGCCCAGAAAATTACTTCAAAACAGCAAATTTAATGATATTTTCTTAAAAATGCTTTTCTTTTATGAAAAAATGAAATTCGTAAATCAATTCAACGAAATACGAATAAGAAAATATGCTTATTTTACGCCCGTACAAGCATTTCCTACTCATAGAAGCATCTCCTAATTTCATGTGTCGAAGCTTTGTCTACAAATAATTAAAGTAAACATTACTTGAAAAAAAAAATTTTGTAATTAAAAGTGTTCGATTAATTGATTTCAAAATTACGTTTTTATTTATGAAATTAAGCATTTTGTTATATAAATTTAGGAACTGTATTTATTTTAAAACATTGTTTTCATCATAAGCAGCTATTGCCGATTTCAGAAAGACTACTGTATACATTTTATAATAAATCAAAAGTAGCTACAACATTTCTCCTTTTATTACATGCTTTCTTTTAACTTTCATTTCTGTATGTATGTGCAGTCAAATATTGTGACTTATTTTTCATCCTCTTCCTGTGGACAAAGAGTTTTGAAATTTGGGATATATATGTATTCCTGAGGACAATACATGAATTGGACATTCATTTTTTTTTAATTCGGTCCCTAAGGGAGGGGGGGGGGGACAACATCTACCCAAAACTTGTATTTCCCCCATAGAAATAACGTTACGATTGTTTAATATTAATTGAAAAAATAGCTCCATCGTTGCAACATTCATTCATTTTAACCACATTGTTGCCCGCATCATTATGACGTCAACATTGAGCAAAGCATCCATTGGTGCTTTATAATATAAGTTGATTTTTAATTGAATTTTAATGAAAACATTTTTGAAAAAATTACATTTAATTTATTACAAAAAATCTTACTTGCCAAACTAATGAAAAAAAAAAAAATGTTGCATTTTAGCTCTTATGATAAACAAGTTGGAAATTGTACGTCAAACATGACAAACGAGGTGCGTTCGTACTATAGCTAGTTATATAAATATTCAGATCTTGATGATTTTTTATTCTGCGAAATGAACTATATCGTCTGCAAATTAATTTCTGTCATAAAATAAGTATATCGGTCGTTTGACGATTCAACCTCGGTAGCTCCTATAATAAGAAAGCACCGATTTTTTTTTTTTTTAAATCAGATTTCTTAATAAATGTTTTTATTAATATCTCCTAAAGTTTTGATTCGATTTTTATAAAATTTGAAATGTCTCGACAAAATTCTGCAAAGATAATATATCTTAAATTTCAAACTATTCAGTTGGGTAGTTTTTGCGTTGTTATATGCGGGCGGACGAACAGACGGACGGACAGACAGACGGACGGACGGACAGACAGACGGACGGACCAAGCAACGACAATAGGTGCTACGTATTTATATAATTACGAACGCACCTAAAAAGACTTTTGAATCGATCGACGAATGACAATTACATCAAGTTTATTATTAATTTTTTTAATATCTTTCAGCAATAATTATCTTGTTTTGTGTGCTCTTAAAAATTAGTGCTTTCAAAGATGAGGTAATAAAATATTTTTTAAAAATATCGTAACATGATATTTAATGATACTTTTTGTTTTTATTTTAGCTAATCAACAAAAACTTACAAAGGTAGTTTTAAAACTTTGTGCACTTTCGTTACAAACAATTTGAGTTCATTGAAAATTAGTCAGCTTTATTAGACAAATTTTAATTCAAAATTAATTTACCTATTTATTAATTTTAGTTAATTCATAGACTTATTTTATTAATAGAGAAATGTATGCATAGAAATTTTTATTATTTGTCTGTGTATGTTTTCGAGGGAAAATGTTTTGTTCCTTTGGAAAACTCCATAGATTTAATAAATAATCATGCACAAAAAGAATTAAAAAAAAACACTATCGGGATTAAAAAATCAAACATGCTTCAGATTGGCCAAATTTTTCATTATTTTGCAACCTCTCCCAACATCTTTTATTTTATTTTTAAAATGTTTAATATAATATCCAGGCAAGTAATTAAAAAAAAAAAATTGGTGGTAAGTAACCTAATGTAACTAATCATAGTATTAGACCCCCACCCCCATATTTTTGCAAATATCACACATTCCGTCCTTTAAATATTAATATTACAACAATGCATTTAAATTCATTTGCATATGTTTTTATATATAATAATTTGTCTGAGTGTGAAATTCTATAGCTGTCATTGAGGCACTTAACCATTAATACCATTAATGAAATCGCTCATTAATTTTATTAACTAAATTTCTCGACTTTTAAAATACCGGGTTTCTCCCTAAATATGTTAAAGTATCAAAAATTCATAAAAATAAGTTTGTTGCAAACCGCATCCAATTACACCCATTCCTTCCAGTTATATGATTTTTGAAATGTTAACAGACCTATGACATCCCTGATGAGTGTTACTGATTTTATATCGCTTAGGATATTGATTCAATGAAGTTGTCGGTTTTCAAATCAAATAATTTTATTTTAACATACCTGAGTAATAAGTGATTATTTTTCTTTTATATAATACATAAAAATTGCATAAATGTCTGTTACAAATATTAATTTTTAAGCGGAGTCCGTAGATTAAAATTTTATTTTCTTTCTTTATAGGCCTTTTTTAATAATTTTTTTCCCCTGAAATGTATCTTTCTATAAAAATTATTTTTCAGATAAAAAGTTTTTGAAAAGTTTCGAAAAACAAATTTTTTTTAATTAAAAAAAGCTCGGTTGAAAATCTCATACACAGGAAGTTTAGACTTAAATTATATCCTAAGTTATATGCTTTTAAACATGATAAATTATGCAAAAGTCCATTCTGAGATGGACCTGAAAGGGGATGGACTGATAGTACAGGATTGGTGGTACAAGACACAAATTGTTATACTTCATGCGTCTAAGCTTTCCCAACAGATAATTAAACTCAAAATACTCTAAAACAGTCTTTTTGTAATTAAAAGTGTTCGATAAATTTATTTCAAAATTACGTTTTTATTTATGAAATTAAACATTTTGTAATATAAATCTACGAATTGTATTTATTTTTAAACATTGCTTACATCATAAGCAACGCGTGCCGATTTCAGAAAGACTGCTGTATACATTTTATTATAAATCAAAAGTAGGTACAATACTTCTAATTTTATTACAAATAATCTTTATTGCGAAACTAGTGAAAAAAAAAAAAAAAAAAAAAAAACGTTGCGTTTCAGCTGTTATCATAAAAAAGATTTTTGTATCGATCAAGGAATGACAATTACATTGAGTTTATTATTATAATTTTTTGTATCTTTCAGCAATAATTATCTTGTTTTGTGTACTCTTAAAAATGCTGTAGAAATACGCTGTTTGCTTTATTTAATTTATTTAACTTTGTAGTACTATTTTATTAGCAAAAAAAAAAAAAAAATAAAAAAAAAAGAAAGAAAGGAAGGAAATGAAAATACATTTGTTTGAGATTATTAACCCCCGATCCCTTTAATACTACATAAAATTGTCTAAATTATTTTTATGTAATACACACGTTTCCCTGGAATTTTGCATTTTTAACATACGAATTTTATCTACTATTTCACAGTAAATTAAAGATTCAAATAGCTTAAACAAATATTGTAAATTATTGCGATTTTTTTTTAGTTTTTCTAAACAAACATTCGATATAATTATAGATCTTTAAAAAAAATGACACATTTACTCTCTATATTTTTTCTATTATTTTTTTATGACAAAACATTAGGATAAGGCAGACATATTTGCCTGAGATAAAAATAAATAAATAAATAATGCGTGAGATTTTTTTTTCATTATATTGTAACATCCACCAATTTTATTGCTTTATAAATGTTCAATGTAATAATATCTCAGTAAATAATTTCAAAATTTATCGTAAATTATTTTTCCTCCGTGTATCATTTTACAAACATCAGACATTCCATCTTTTAATACATTGTTGGCCGTCAGTACTTCCAATTTATCATGTTTTTTTATTCAAAATATCTACCAGAATTTTCCATCGATAATTTTTAAATTATTTAATGACAGACATTCCATGATTAAATAAAGCAAATATTACTACTTATAAATTCTGGTAGATGTAAAATGCGTAGAATCCTTGGAATTTCCAAGGTTGGTTGATGGTTGGTTGATTATCTACTCGAGGGATATAGGCCCAAGTGAGAGTGCCCTCCGTGGGGGTCTTTCTAAGGGATCCTAACCCGTATTTACGACAAGGTTCGAAGAAAACCACTGAAAACTCCGAACGGTTAGGTCGACGAGCGTGACAGGGTTTTGAACCCAGCACCTCCCGCCTACCAGCTTTGGGAATTTCCAAGGAGTATGGCACCCGTTTTTCAGATTAGAAATCTTTTACTAATATTTTTTCTTCAGATTACAAATCGTTCAGCGATTAATCGCAGAATTTGTAAATTTTTTGGGGGGATTAAATGAGGTGAAAAATAATATTCGGATATCATGGTAGACGCACCCTGTAGATGTTTCGAATTTTAAAAATGTACTATATTACCGACGAGTATACTCGTCATTAGTCAACAAAGTGTTAAATAACATTATTATAATACATTTAAATGCAGATGTATATGCTTATATTTATAAGTTTAGTATAATGTTTAAATGGATTTAGTACGGTTTAATTTAACAAAATTATTTTGCGTATTGTGATTTTGTGTTTTGTGTATTGTGTAGAGTGATTCATATGTCTCCGTAAGAGCCATACATACAGGGTGGCCATAAATTAGCTGGCACATTTGAAACTTCAACATAAAATTGAGTAATTGATGTGTGCGGTTTGGACTGAAATGCTTCCCATAATGAAAATTTTATTTCAACAAAAAATGTTCCAAAATTTGCCAATAGAGGGCGCTATACCAAGTGAAACAAAGAAAAAATAACAAAGACGCTGTTGAAGTACGGATATCTATGGTTATGAATTGCACAATGTAAATGTTCTGTAATTGCTGTGACAAATAAAAGCTGCTTGGTATGTGTTTTTGATGCATTTTCCTTTTTTCCGAGGTATAAAGTTATCTTTCAGCAAAATTTGGAATCTTTTTTTCTTTTTTCTAAAGCAAACTTTTGTATTAAGATTCATTTTGTATATAGATTTTGTATATATTATTTCAGTCCAAACTCGTACGTCAATTGCTTGATTTTATATTGAATTTTAATTCTATCTTCAGTGTTTTAACATATACACGGAAAGATTAAATTAAAAAATAAATATATTTGGCTGTAAAAGTTAACATATTTTCTGTAACAATAAGAAATTAAAACAAATATTTTTTTTTTTTTTTTTTTTAATGAAATGTGTGATTTTTTTTTCTTTTTGCATGCTTAATTGAATCATAAACAAAGTTCTTATGGGCCCTGAATTTGAATGCCACTACTTCCGATTATTAATCTTTGTCTTTTTTAACAGACAGAATTTCTGTCATTAAGTAAAGGGATTACTATTCGAAAATAGTGGTATTCAAATTCAGAGACCCGTAGAAATTCTGATAAAATGTCGAACAGAACTATTTGAAAACGAACTTTTTTTATGGAATGTGTGGTTTTTTTCCATGTCTAACTGAATTATAAACAACGCTCCTATGGGTCCTGAATTTAAATGTCACTACTTCCGATTATTAATCTTTGTCTCATTTAATCTCGGAATTATTAATTATATAAGAATTATATATATATATATATATATATATATATAAGAATTAATTAATATTATTAACATAAGAATTATTATATGTCTAATATTGTAAATTATTACAATTACTAACCGGTGCACCTCTTCAAAAGAATTCATAAAATAATAAATTATTATTAATTTAATATGCTATAAGAAATAATAAAATCCTGTAATCTTAAGTGTATTTTGTAATTTCGGAGTAACAATACAGCGTAAATGCTAAACATCTATTCCTTAAGTAAAGGTAATCATTCAAAACAATTGTTTCACATCAACACAAATGTCCTAAAAGCATACTGTAAAGTAATGTGCGCTTTAAATTTCTATTCCCAGTAAAATGATAAAAACAATGTCTGAATTTAGAGAAAAAAAAATAAAAAAATAAAATAAAAGTCGTTGTAGCTGAACAAGCAAAATCTACGGAATTCATCTGTTCTGCATACTTTTTTTTTATTATTATTATTATACATCGATAGAACGTGAATTTATCTGAATCCTTCTATTGTAAGAGCCTTTCCTTTTCACTGAACATTCTTTTTTTTTTTATCCTTTATATAGCAGCCATAACAAAATGGTGCGAAAAACTGAAAAAGATCCAACGATCGGCTAACTTTTTTATTTATTTTTATTTTTCGTGCTTTTTACCTTTTTTAAATAACAAGTCTGTTTATCTGCCGCCTTGAGCGTCGAAGTGTCATTTAGTACCTCCTAAAAATGACTCTTCGCCAGAAAAATACATAAAAAAGAGCGAAAAAACAGAAAGGAAATGCACTAGGAAAATGTGCAAACGCCTTTTCTTTACTTTTTCAGCTTTTGCACACAGTAGTTATTTCCCCAAAGCCGAAAAAGAAAGAATTTGCTGCCTAAAGCTATTTTTCAACGCCTTCATCAGGCGCTGTTATCAGAATGTCATATTTTTTTTCGGTTATACATTGCATAATTAATTATAGATGATCATATATATTCATGGTTAAATTTATTATATCTCCTGTAGTTCTGGTATAACACGATAAAATAAAACGAAATTTATGAAAGAACGTAAAAGTATAAGAAAATTCGTTTGTTTTTTTAGAAATTGATTAACTTAATGAGGTTGAGGATAAAAGGAAGAAAATATGTTTTTTATAAAAAATTATTTGTAAATGTAATTTTTTATTTAAAAAAAGTTTTGGGATTTTCAATTTCAATATTTTAAATGTAATCATACTGCGAACGTTCGTTTTTTTTTTTTTTTTTTTTTTTTTTTTCAAGTCAAATAAACATATTTTGAACCCGAAATTTTTTTGTAATAAAATGGGTCTTCTTCGTATGTAGTTTTGATGTAGCTTTATTTATTAAATAAAATTTCTGATTCAAAATCTGTTTAAAAATAAATAAATAAAATAAAATAAAATGAATGTTAGCAGCTCTGTATATTGCTGTCAGGACATTGTTCGAAATTTTAAGAAGATACGGGTTTATACAGTAAAAATAAAATACAAAATATATTCACTTATTATATCGCCTGTAATTCTAGTATAGCACGATAAAATAAAACGAAAGAATGGAAAAGTATAGGAAAGTTTTAAAAATTGATTAACTTAATGAGGTTAAGAATAAAAAGATGAAGAAATAATTAATAAAAATATAAATTAATAAGTACTAATTTAATAAATTGCCTTTGGTCATTCATGGTAATGATTTAGTCATTAATTAGAACAGAAGTAGTATTTAAATGCAAAAGTTGCAGTTGCATCGAAGAAAAACGTTGTTGTCCCCCAAAAAATTCCTGCTGGACCAAATTTAAACAGTTCGTTAAACCAAATATATTTTTAGCTCACAGGCTATCTAAGCCTGAGAGCTTATGTGCCCGCCCGTTCTGTATGTATGTATGTACGTATGTACGTACGTAACGCGATAACACTTGACAGAAATAACCGTTTTGCTTCCAATTTTGTTTATAGGTTCCTTGTGATAAGGAGCTTCCCTGATTAGTTTTGGGGATTGATTGTTTAACTATAAAGGGGGGAACGGGGGGGGCTAACCCCCCTTAATTAAGATAAATGGTTTTTTTCATGCAGAATTGTCCAATTTTCTTCAAATTTTGTATATAGGTTCATTGTGATAAGGTTCTTTCCTGCCGGGTGGGGCGCTACAGGTCTACGGTCTGCATCTCAGACCGATCTGCCCCACTTAGGCATTAAGGTTCTTTCCTGATTAGTTTTGGGGGTTCATAGGTTAAGTATAAAGGGGGTAACGGGGGGGGGGTTAATCCTCCCCCCTTATTTTAGAAAAATTATTTTTTTCATGCAGAGTTATCCGATTTTCTTCAAATTTTGTATATAGGTTCATTGTGATAAGGTTCTTTCCTGATTAGTTTTGGGGGTTCATAGGTTAAGTATAAAGGGGTTAACGGGGGGGGGGAATCCTCCCCCTTAATTTAGATAAATGAATTTTTCATGCAGAGTTATCCGATTTTCTTCCACTTTTGTTTATAGGTTCCTTGTGATAAGGCGCTTCCCTGATTAGTTTTGGGGATTGATTGGTTAACTATAAAGGGGGGGGGAGGGGGGGCTAACCCCCCTTAATTTGGATAAATGGTTTTTTCATGCAGAATTATCCAATTTTCTTCAAATTTTGTATATAGGTTCATTGTGATAAGGTTCTTTCCTGATTAGTTTTGGGGGTTCATAGGTTAAGTATAAAGGGGGTAACGGGGGGGGTTAATCCTCCCCCCTTATTTTAGATAAATTATTTTTTTCATGTAGAGTTATCCGATTTTCTTCAAATTTTGTATATAGGTTCATTGTGATAAGGTTCTTTCCTGATTAGTTTTGGGGGTTCATAGGTTAAGTATAAAGGGGGTAACGGGGGGGAGTAATCCTCCCCCCTTATTTTAGATAAATGATTTTTTCATGCAGAGTTATCCGATTTTCTTCAAACTTTCTATATGGGCTCATTGTGGTAAGGGGCTTCCCTGATTAGTTTTGGGGGTTCATTGGTGAAGTGTAAAGGAGAGAAACGGGGGCTACCCCCCCCCTTAATTTTGATAAATGGGTTTTTCATGCAGAATTATCCAATTTACTCCAAATTTTGTATATAGGCACATTGTGGTAAGGCACTTCCCTGATTAGTTTTGGGGGTTCACTGGTAAAGTATAAAGGGGGGAACGGGGGGGCTAACCCCCCTTGATATAGATAAATGGGTTTTTTAAGCAGAATTATCCGATTTTCTTCAAATTTTATATATATGTTCATTGTGATAAGGCGCTTCTCTGATTAGTTTTAGGGGTTCTTTGGTTAAGTATAAAGGGGGGACGGGGGCCTAACCCCCCCTTAATTTAGATAAATGGATTTTTCATGCAGAATTACCCGATTTTTTTCAAATTTTGTATATAGGTTCATTGTGGTAAGACGCTTCTCTGATTAGTTTTATGGGTTCATTGGTTAATTATAAGAAGGAGAAACGGGGGATGGTTCCCCCCTCTTAATATATTGTCGATTTCTTCATTTTTTGAGGGCTTATTTCAAATTCTTTGAAATAAGTATATAATTTACAGTTAGTGTGAATAGCCTGTGAGCTCAATGCCGTCAGTTTAACTGGGCAGTTTTCTTTTATTTTAATCAACATTGATTTTTTTTTTCTTTGTTAAACCAAAAAGTTGCTTTACCTTGGTCCAACTAAAAGTTGCTTGACTCCATATTTTTTTTTTGTTGTTTACATATTTTGTTTAATGTCTAAAACATTCCGAGTTATGATACTTTGAATTGTACGAATTTGCGTGCGAAGCACGTCTTTCCGTTCCTGTTTCTAACTCTACAAAGATACAGTTTCAAAGATAACTCATTAAAGACATCTTTAAAAAATTCTAATATATGAAAGAATAGGAAGTGGAAAACATTCATGGTATAGGATAGTGTTATAAGCGAAAATACTGCATCATAGAAAACGTTTAACGCTTAAAGAAAAACTTTAAATAAGAAAGGAAATAATATCATTAATTCGTAAACAGTAAAAGAAATGTTTAAAAATGGGAAATTACAATATATATATATATATATATTGAATTCTTTTAAGGTAAAAAATATTTTTAACGATATTATAACATTAGTTGCATCATTAAAGAATCATTAAGATTTATCTTAAATGATGTGCAGATGCTATGTTTTTTCAAAGTGAGATAACAAAAAACTTCTTAAAGATTTGAAAAAGAAAAACCGTAAAACACACGCAAAAGTGTCTTCACTGATTTGATCGAAGAAAATATCATAGGTATGTGGACGCACAGATTATAATGGTGAATTTTCCTGAAAGTGTATATTTCCAAGATGGGAATGCGAAATTTATTAGTCGCTTATGACTCATCTGTCTTTTTAATTGTTTATTCGTCTGCAGTTTAACTTTCTAACACTTGATTACCATCCTTGTATCTGTAAGATACACTTTGTTTTGATGAATGAATTTTTATTAAAATTTAGTTTTTGTTAGTTCATAATTTATTTTAATTTTTATGATTAAAGTCAAGAGAACATACATTTCTAGTTAATTACTCCCTTTCTCCGATATATTGCTGTATCAAGTGTATAAATATGGAAATTACGTCATGTATCTCACTGATCACCACCCCTGAATACCAGACTTGAGCGCTGACAAAAAATGGCGGCTGTCGTAGGCGGATTTTTTTAAAACGTTTGTACAGTACCCTGAATTTACACACTAGTAATTTCCAAAAGTTTTTTCCAAAAGTTTTCTTTGACTTAATTGATCTCAGTAAAATAAGGCGAAGAAAACTTTTAGAAATTATTGGGGTTCAAATTCGAGGACCGTACAAACGCTGAAACAAACCCGCCTACGACAGCCGCCATTTTTGTGTCAGAGCGCAGGCCTAGTATTCAGGGGGTGGTGCACTGATACACCGACAGCAAAAACGTATTTTTTTTAGGATAGTAATCGAGTGTTAAAAGTATATCATGCTGCATCAAAATCAGAATATACTTTCCACATTAAAAACAGAAAACTTCGTTATAAAATCGGTCGTAAAGAAATTCTTGGCGACTTACTTACAGTTTTGCAGAGTGTGAAAAAAAAATTGATCATACAATTGGATTACAATATGGTTGGAATTTTATTTTTATTTTGATGAAGTTTAGTTTACAAAACTTAAGAAATTATGCAATTTTAATACGGATCCTACCCATAATAATGATAGGTTTGGCCTTCGTTTTTGATAAACGATCACTTCCTTCCGATGTGATGCTACTACCAGAATCTGTTTTAAATGGCAGTTTTAATCGTGTTCCCCATTAACCCTTTGAACTTCTGAATTTTGCGTCAAGTACTAAAAAGAATGGAAATCAAAGCCTCTTTATGATAGTCTGTAACGAGGAAAGGGGGAGAAGGTAGAACAAATGACTGCTTTGTTGCAGTTGCCATAGAAACCATCTTCAATCCCTAAGCAACAGATCGGTTACGTTCATTGATGTATAAAAAGTCTCGTTGATTATTTCTTATGATAATGGTTATAATCTAAATTACCTACGGTTATGTAGGTACTATAACAGTTGTTAGTTAACTTTATTGTACAGAAGTTGTATTTTTTTTTTATTTAATACATGATGAAATAATGTCGTGGACTGTTTCTTAGTATATGATTGATGCGATGCTTGAATAAATATTAAATTGGTTGAAGGTTACACGAAATTTTTGCAAATATTTCAGGCGTATCTTTGGAGAAGAGGGGAGATTACAAGCTTTCTCTCCCTTCCCGCCAGCGAGTTCGTGTCATACTGTTCTGATATTTATTTTAAATTTACTTAGAATTCTAAGATTGGGACAAAAATATTCTTTCAGATAAATTAGAGTGGCTCTATACATAGCAGAGTGGCGACATACAGGCAATAAAACTTAATTTGTTGATAATATTTTGAAAGAGAGCTTGCTATTTCTGCCAATCTACTATTTGTTGACGTGTCTCGCTAGGGTGCCTCTATATGTGAGATTATGGTGACATACGCACAGGGTGCATGCTCAGACTGTGCTTAGACAGACTTCTAGATTTGACTATACTTGCCTGGACAAGTTCTATCATACGAGTGAGTCGTGTTAATAAGCATTCGCTTTCCGATAATGGCAAGGTGCTTGGCGAATCGCTTTTGTCCAGATTCATCTCAACCAATCAAATTTTATATCCCGTATGTCGCCACTCTCATACCGAGGAACTCTAGTCTCGCTTGTCTAATCTGAATCGTCCAATCGTGAAAGTTATGGAATGTGGGTTGCAATAGTTTGGACAAAAACTTCCATTTAAACATGTTCCCTGTGCGCAAGTCGCTACTCGGTAATGTATAAAAGGGATAATTGGGGAAAAAAATCTATAAATGCTATTACAAAACTAGTCATGTTTTGAATGTATATTAGCGCGACCTACGTTATACTAAGACTCCTATAATAGGAACTGACGCATATCCATTTTGTTTCGGATTATTCGTGCTCAGTTCAGCATCAATCTACCGCAGCCGGAGTTGGGGTTGCCTAAGACTCGGTTCTGATTGGCTGAACCGGTTCTGATTAGCTTGGTTTTTCGACTGAACTTCAATTTGAGCCCCAAATCTGCGAGGATGCGTCAGCCTGTATTATAAGAACTCTACGTTATACACGGCCGGTGCATGACGTTTAAAACGTCACATGGAGTGGATCATTTTTACACAGGGATTAGTGCAAAACGGTGGGTGCGGCGCTTTGCGCCAATCACCGTGTAAAAATGATCCACTTCATGTGACGTTTTAAACGTCATGCACTGGCCGTGTATAACGTAGGTCGCGATATTAGTCAAAGAAATATTCTTGGCAAATTCTTTATAAATGTGTATGTTATAATAAAGATCACTTAGATATTAAAACTTAACGAAATTGTGAAAAGTTCAACTTAAGAATCCTAACATTTCTTACATTCTACTTTATCTAAAAACCTTAGAAATATAAAGTTTCACAACTTTTCAGCTAGTGGTTAATGAAACATAAATTGCTGAAAGTGAACCATTTACAGTTAATGAGAGATGCCGGTTCTCATAGCACTGTAAAGTTATTTTTGTATTTCATTACTTTTTGTTTTATATGAAAATACAGGGCTGCCACAAACTACTGCATTTTTATTATTTTTCCTACCAGTATTTTAAAAGCTATAGTCTTCGAGTTAAATTTATACTGATCTTCTTATTATTAGGTTAGAAATGGTGGTAGATAAATAATAAAAATATAGTCGCCAGTGACAGCCCTGAAATATGTAATAATGTTTGTAATAGTTCAAATTTTCCAATTTTGAACAAGACTGTTTTGGATACACAGTATTCGGAAGAGGTAAACAGTAATTCATAAATTGTAGATTCGATGATTATAAAGAACTAAGATAAGATAGTTGATATAAGATTTATATCTACTAAGAAACTGGTCCCTTTCACTGGTGAGCATGAAAGTTTCTTCTGAAATTTTTTCATTATAATTTTTAATGTTTATTATGTTTTCTAAAGACATAATATAATATTTAGGTATAGACATAATATAAAATTTAGATTTTTTGCCGTTGTTAAACGGGTCTCTTTTAGTGACTGAAGTTGGAAATATTTTACGTTTTAAAGCAATTTTTTTCTCATTTTATCTATTTATTTATTCCACACAGAGTTAATGAAGGCATCATTTTGATTTTGTTATAAGTTTATGTTAGAGGTACCAGGATGTATAAAACATTAAAATAAAATTGGTACCTGAATTCGCTTAAACTTGAAAAAAACTTTTTTCGTTTTTGAGATAAAAAAAAGTTTCTTATTTTATATTTTTACATACTTATTTTATTTTTTTTTATCTTAATGTTTATATACAAAGTCCTAACTATTTTCGTAACGATATTGTAACTTGTTTTAAACTTTTTTCAAACGTCAAAATGGTTTGTAGAACGCTGACAGTAATATAATTTTAGTATGTTGTCATAATTACTTACGGAATGATTTTTCTTGAAGGTAGTGTGTGTAGCACTTATAGGTATTTTACAACGCCACACAAAATAATTCGATTACACTACCATCTATCAGCCGTAATTAGTTAAAATGCATTGTAGTGCCCTTATGTTATTTAAAACTAGGAAATTTTTATATGTTACCCAGGCTGTTATCGCATGTTCTTCATTGAAAATATAGGGTGTAACATTTATAGTTCATTTTCAGGGATGCACAAAAGAATTCATATTCATTTCACAGGGTGCGTACAGTTCTTCCACAATTTTTTAACAGAATTTATCAATTTATTTAATCGTAAAAAAATGTTACAATATCAACGATTAAATGTGGTGACTCCGAATTCTGCTATTAAAATATCAAATAGAATTTATTTTTTATCTGAAATAGTGATGGCAGACTCTTTGGGAATTCCAAGGAGTGTATTCACCTTGATTACAGTCTGTGGCTGTTGAAAGGGCTTTTTCTATGTACTTTTATTTAAGGTATGATGCTTTTTACATATCTCAATACATAACAACATCTTCAATAAATCTTCAGAATAAGCTTCTGCCAGGGTCAAATTTATGTGTTGTTAAAAAAAAAGAAACACATAATAATTTTTTGTACTCTGGTAGCTCCCCTGGTGAAAAATTGCGTTCCTAATTTTTTAAAATGGGTTTTTTTATGTTTTCTCATATGGAAACCATACTAAAAATTATAATTAGATAGAACAGATTCAATTCAACTGTCTTTTACGCAGACGACGCACACTTGAGTAATCAAATTTAACTGAAATTGATGTTTTTTCTTTCACTTAATGACATCCTAACTATGTTTAAAAATACACTGGTAGACAATTGCTAAAAACGGGAGACACTATTAACGACAACAGCCACAAAATTGAAGTGAACAGCATGTGGAAATTAACATAAGTGCGGGATGCAGTAAGAAATATTGTGCGTATGCAAGGTTTTGATTTCCACACTTGTTCGTTACGTCATAGCGCGGATAAGGGATTTAAATGGTTTCGCGTGCTCTGGCAATTGTTGTTGAAAGTGAAATTTGAACGCTAAAGAATCAATTGAAAATTTTGTAATTTTGGATATGTTCAAATTTACATAGCTGAATAATCTAACATATCTGTAAATAAAATAGGATACACCTGTTTTGTGTAACATTCTCAATGTCAAGAGTTCGCTTTATCGCCCGATTGCAATGAAGTCGTCGATTTTATATGTAACCATATTATTGGAAAGTACTGACAAGGTAACCGCTTTTGGTGAAGCTCGCACCTCCTTGTTGCAAACCCCTGGCTATAGTTTCTCGGGATATTCGCTTGCCTGTGGGGGCAAGAAATTAATTTACCAGTAGTGTTAGGGTATCATTTAAGTGAATCACTCTAACAATTAGATTATTACTTATCGCTTTAATAATCGCTCTAATCACCCGGAGCCTTTTACAGTCCTATAGGTTAAAGTTAGAGAAAAATAAATTTTTTCTTCAAAAATCGTATTTTTTTTATTTTACAGCAGCATAACTTTCTAAAAATGCAATTTTTGAGACCACTTATCGGATTATTAACATAGAAGTTGTTTTTAAAAAAAGTATTTTAAAATACAAATTAGTTAATAGTAAGAATAAAATATCGAAAAAAAGTTTATTTTGAAAAAATACAACATTTTAATTGCATTTTTGGCGCGCGAAAGTGACTTTCTTTGTTACCGTAGAATTTTTCCTGGCAACCCTGGCCGAATCTCATAGTCGTCTGTTTTGTATGACTAGTGGTTTAGATACCACTATGAAATGTATTGGGTGACCTGATTGTCTCACAGTTTAAAAGCTTGCTTTATGCAAGGCTCGTATTATATTCAGCACCTTCAACATTTCACCGAAAGACAACATTTAATACAATAACATTTCAGTTTAAACATTCGAAATCTGATTTTATCCTGACTCCAAAACATAATCGTTTGTTTATATTGCGTTTGTTTATATTGCAAAAATGCCAGGTTGAACTTCTCTTTCAAAATTCAAATAATATAAATACAACAATAATATATATGCAAACTGTTCAATTAAAACGCACTAAATGTCGAAAATTATTTTTTTTAAATCAATGCTTAAAATGAAAATTAACTCTGTCATTAATAACTTCCATATATTTATTTTTTTATCAGACATACACATTACATTGAATAAAAAGCAGGCAGCAAATGCTTTTATTCACTTGTTATGAAGCATATTTCTTGCCAAAATTTATTTTTTACTCTTTTGTGAAACGAAAAATTCTCATTATATTTGTTTTATCATAACCATGATCAAGATGTTGATGTTGCTACCCTGCATTTTATTCATTAATGTGTGTGTATGATAAAAAGTAAATATTTGGAAGCTATTAATGGTAGGAACAGTTTTTAATTTTACTCAATGATTGAAAAAAAATCAATTTCCCACATTTAAGTACGTTTTAGTTGAATAAATTCAGAGATTAAATTTTTTATTTAAATTTCTATTATTTTACGGCATTACACTTTTAAAAATACAGAAATTTTAGTTTCTTACTTGAAAGATATATCAGACTTCAGTTATTCAACCTGTCTGTTTGTCATTCGACTGTTTTCCAGAAAAGGAAAAAAAATCAGGTAAATCCAAAAAGTTGCCAATTCATCGTCAAATTTGATGATATTTGTCAAAATGTAGCCAAATTTGGCGCCAAAGGTTAACTCCCAACAAACAGTGTCAACATGATGATAGCTTGCCAACTTGACAAAAATCATGTTTATACCCTTTATTATAAATGACCCTTTTATTCATTCATTGGCGCTTCTACACTGTTAAAAATAATCTGAAATTCATGAATATTTTTTTTTTCTAAATTTCACAGAAAAAGTCCCTTTTCACGACAAAGGGGCATTTTCCGTTAAAAAACAGAAAATTTATTCATATTTGCTTGAAAACAGCGGAACAGAGGAGACAGAAAGGGACAACGGAGATATTCCGTTATCTGCTGTATATTTATTTTCAATGTTTAAAAAAAATGACATGTTGCTGCACAGAATTTAAAAAAAATGAACGAAAGGATCCTCGCTCTTTTGTGAGATTTGTATATCGTGCTACTGCATTGCAACTGTATAGCTTTTTTGCCATCAGGATCACAGGATTAGATTGTTTGACTGTGACCCACACGATCTCGAAAATATAAGTTCCTTGTTTGTTCCCCGTTCAACGCATGGATTCCCTTAAGATCAGAAATAAGTGTTTGATTTTTATTTTTTAAATCATAGTTTTAAATTGAATATAAGTCATTTACGAATTTTATAACAGAAAGTTGCCGCTTCTCCAAACAGAGTTTTTCCTTCTTTTATCACCCAAAACGGAAAATCTACTAACGGAACTTTGCTGCCAGTAATTTTACCGTAAAAATTCACGGATATATTTTTAAGAGTGTATAATTGTTGCGTTTCCTACGGGAAAATTGAAATTTTTCGTTATTCTCTTCGGTATAGTTTCTTAAAAAATATTTGATGTCTAAATTAAAGAAAGTTTCTTTCTCGTATTGAACTCGGAATCCAGTATTTAATAAGCGGGGGTAAAATGTGTTAAAGGGGACTATTCAGGTTTGAATTTGGCTATTCAAGGAGAAATGAGAATTATATTGATCTCGAAGCTGCAGCGGTCGTAGAACGTATTAAATGCCCCGGAAAATCCCCCCCCCCCGGATGGTCGAGGTCTTAAACTGATTGAATTTAGCTCTTAAATTTTTCCGGTGTCATATTCCATGATCGGACCTACTACCATTCCGATTGATAACTGAAGTAAACGGCCCTCCTATTCCGCGCGCACCACCTTTCCCGCGAAGTATTACTGAACTTATTAATGCATTTTTTGCATAAAATATGATTGATTAATCTTCCATAATTGGATCCAGTGCCATCGGTGATGCTGGAAAGACTTTTAAAATGAATGTGAATACCATTAGAGTTTTAAACAAAACATTTTTGCTTCGAATCACACTCGCTAAACTACGCCATTTAGTTACACACCTGATAACGGAAGATTTGCCAAAAAATCCCATTTTAATTCAATTTTTATGTCAAAAGAAAAAATAATAATGCCAATTTCATACCTCAGTGCTTGATTTCAGCACATTTTATCTCTGTTTATTAAATACTAGATTCCGTGTTCAATATATAAAAAAAACTTGCCATTATATTACTTTTCAAAAAAAATTTCTTGAGAAAACATTACAAAGAGAACTAACACCTTTTATTCACACGAATGTTTTCATTTTATAATTATTTTACAGGTTTGCACAATAGTGTTCGGACACTTTATTATACATGGGTTATAATTATTTGAAATGTAATTTAATGTCATTACATTATTTCAAATAGAACGAAATTCGTATATCGTACACACCATAATCAATTTGTCCCCCTGTCAGTCTACCATTTAAGAGTGTGTTCGAGAAAATTTTTAAATAAAGCCAAAAGTCACCAAATGATCACTTAGCTTAGTAACATTTGGTAAAATACCGAATTTGGCGCTAAAATCATGTCGTTAAATATATTACCGACTTGGCGATAACACGCTAATTTGGCGAAAATTCTGTTCAGATATTAACATTTACGCTTTTTTTTTCTGTTTCTTTGTTCACGTGTTACGTATTAAAATCTTCTGCAATTGAGTCATTTTGAAAGGGAAAATTTTAACTTTTGATTAGTAAATAAGCAGGACAATATCTGAAGCATAATATGAAAAAGTAAGAACTAAAAGTTCATAATTCGCAGCGTTGCCCCTCTTCCAAAGACTGTGTGACCAAGAAATATGACTTTTCTCAGACAAAAGACCATGATTACTGGGAATTTTAAATATTTTTTTAATATAAACAGATTATAAAACTCTAAAATATAAACATGGAAATAATTGCAATTCATTACTTATGAAAAATCAACTAAACAGTTACATAAAACACACAAACGCCAAACATGTGTCAGCCTGTCCATCCATACAAAATGCTGTTAAAATCAAGTATTTTAAATATGTTAATCTGGTAAATCACACAGTGTGTTTGTACTAATTAATGAATTAGGGATAAGTGTCTAACGCACGAAAGTGTTGCAGGTCTTCAGGTTGGCGCACTAAGCGCGCAGAGGGCAGAACCCCTAATATTTATATAAAGTAGGGATGATCAATCTGTGGCCCGCGGGCCACCGATATATCACTATTTTAGAATATAATAATTTTCCTTATTTAAAATCAGAAATTTTGTGTATAAATAAGGTGAATATTAGTATTTGAAAATTGTTTTGACAAACGATTTTTAAGTAAAAATCGCATCCCTAATATAAAATAATATTTCTGAAATGTCAATAAATTATGTCTTTGTAGTGTCAATAAATAAATTATTTTACTTTAGAATCAGTTTATATTAAGTCATTTTTAATACCTTATATATATTATTTACTTAAAGTTTTTTAACCCTTTCAGGAACAAGTGTTTGTGTTATATCACACTAGAATTTTCGATTTTTTTTTCTTAAATAATATGATACAATTTACAACTTTTTTTCACCAAAGTTATAAAAGTAAAATTTTGTTCACAAATTCTGATACAAATCTTGATTAAAATTAAGTGGTATAGAAAAAATCCCACCGCGTTTCAAGGGATTAAATAGTTTTCTGATTGCATATTGTTGTCAATAATTGCTTTGTGTGATAATTTAAAATTTACACGAATGTCACCATGGCGGCTTTTAAAATCTTATCGAACCTAGTACTTTTAACCATGATTTTTAGCATTAGAATTTTCTCAGTTCTTCGAGATTCTTAAATTATTCTCTGTTTAGTGGAATTGAAAACTCGATTCTGTAAAAGCACATTAAGGATCGTATCTAAAAGCTGTTGTTTTCAGACCACTGCTATCAACGAAATATCTAAATGAGCATCCAAGAGAAAAGACAGTAATTCTGGGAAAACGAAAATGTTTTCTCTTGCTGTAATGTAATCGTTTTCGAATAAACTTAAAGTCTTTTCCAATGCATTATTTAAAACCAAACTGTATTCTCAATACTTGTCAGCAAGCTTTAAAAGAGTGTATTCTACATCGATTTTCATCAGTTTTCTCTTGCCTGCCTCGCCTACGACTTTAGTTAAACCCAAGGGTCTTGCGGAGTTTAAATCTTGAGGTAGACTTTAGAATATTCAATGATTTAAAATGATTACTGTTTTAGAATTTCTTTGTTTAGTCCTAAAAGAATATTAAATTATTATATCGTCTGCGGACTGCCGTGTTGTTTTTTGTAGCATAGTTAGTGCAATTAGGAAGTAGCAAGTTAGTTTGTGTAGTGACAAGATTTTTTTTGTTACGTTGTCGTTGTTTCTAGAATCTTTTCTTTTAAAGAAATTTATATATGTTGTTTCAATTAAATTTAAAATAGTAATTATTATAAATTACATAATGTGAACAAAGGATGTTTAGTTTTTCTATACATAGTAAATATATTCTTTCTTATCATTAACTCATACTGACTATTAAACACTACAATTATCAGTGTAAAATATGCGGACTGTTTGAATCTTAAGGAAGACTTTAGAATATTCAATGAATTATAAAATGATTTTGCTGTAGAATTTCTTTGTTTAGTCCTAAAAGAATATTAAATTATTATATCGTCTGCGGACTGCCGTGTTGTTTTTTGTAGCATAGTTAGTGCAATTAGGAAGTAGCAAATTAGTTTGTGTAGTGACAAGATTTATTTATTTTTTTGTTGCGTTGTCGTTGTTTCTAGAGACTTTTCTTCTAAAGAAATTTATATATGTTGTTTTAATTAAAATTAAAATAATTCTTACTATAAATTACATACCGTGAACGAAGCGTGTTTAGCTTCTTTACACATCGTAACTATATTCTCTTTTATCATTAATTCATACTGACTATTAAACACTACAATTATCAACGCAAAATGTTTCATTCGACAATTTATGGAGCTTATTAATATCATTTACAGTATATTTTTCCTTTGAGTTATTTATATTTTATTTCTGCCTGACATCACTTGAAACTACACAGATAAAATATTCCTCAATGCTAGAGCAGGCTTTAACAAGTTACCGCTAAAATAGTTTTAACGCTATATCGTGATACTACAAGTTTAATTTAAATAAACCATTTAAAGCTGAAAGTAAATAATAATAATAATAATGGCTCGTGTTAAAAATTAAGAAATTATGCACATGCATACGATGTATCCAAAACCAAAGTGCATCAAGTCCATTTTTCTCATTCAAGCGAATTTGAGATGAATTTGGTTTTACATAGACAATAATTTGTTCGATACTGTAACAAACCAACGCCTAGGTTGAAAATGTGAGCAACATATAGCGTGAGTCTTGTATAATTTTTAATTAAATGAAATGGAACCCATTAACTGTGTTATCAAATGTCTCTGGATATGTTGTTTTATGGACTTGATCTTCTTTGGTTCTGAACTATGAATAAAGAGGAATTGACATATCCTCAAAATGGTCAATCTTCAACTGTAACCGGCTCCGCAGGGCCTGATTACTGCCAGGCCAAACTTCTACCAATAAATTTGAATAGATATTTACACCTTATTTAAACGCCTAATTCGTGCAAAATTTCTGTCATAATTAAAGAAAAAATATCTATTCGTCTTTACTGGTGGAAGTTTTCCCCCGGTGGCAGTCAAACCCTGTGGTTCCGCCATATTGTGACAATATAAACAATCCTCCTTACCACTGAGCTAATTTCCACCAGTAAATTTGAATAGAATTGTTCGCCTTATTTAAATGACTTATTCCTGTAGAATTTCTGTCATAAATAACGCAAAAATATTCTATTCGTTTTTACTGGTGCAAATTTGTACCTCTTTAATCAGGTTCTGATCCGATGTAAATAAACAACAGCCGCCATCTTGTGACTACATCCTCAGTTACTTTACTCACAACCGGTAGACACTACACTATCTGTCTCCTCCTCTTTTTTTCATAGCTTCATTGTATAGACACGTCTTCTAATGAACAAACAAATATTTGCATATAGAGTTGTGCAATGTGACGTCACGAACAGGTTTTTGCTGCTGCTGTAGGACAGATATCGGTGCCTTTATCAATGCTTTTTTCTACTTGTGAGTCCTACAGCTTTTTCAACGTTTTACAGTAAAAATCACGTGATGTGAACTGCTCTATAGACATATAAAGGAAAAATTCATTAATGTAGAATTCTTTATTATAAAATTTTATAAGGTTTTTTCCAATTCTATTTTTGTTCTTTGAGCGGTTTGTTTTGTCTTTTTTAATGTCAGTTAGCGAACTCTAGTATAAACAAGATATCTTACAGATTTTTTGGAAATGTGACACTATATGCAAGAAACATTGTATGATCTTTCTTTGTCTCAGTTTTTTTTTATATAATTTCGAAAGAGTGTAGCTATTCCAATAGTAAAAATACTTTCGTTTCATAATTTTTAGAATATTTGAAAGTCATTGTGATATTTTTAAAAACATCTACCCAGTTTATAATCTGTTTCGTAAGCTCCGGCTAACATTTTAAATTATACTTTACTTAACGTCAAAAGCAATAAAATGTAAAACAAACTTGTAGAATGAGCCAAATAAATAAAGAGAGACAAACTATAAATATAAGTTTTCAAACATATCTTTTTGCAACATCTTTACAGTTCAAAAACTATACAGTTTTAAATTATGTTTTGCTTAAGGTCAAAGGGAATAAAATGTCTGGCAAAATTATGTAACACACAATCCAAATGCGAATGAAAAGCTGAGAATATTTTAGCTTAAAATATTACAAGTTGAATCTACGGATTAGAATATAACATCTGTTCTTTCTCAATCGTTGCTGCATACAAGAATTATATTATGCGCTTATGAAATATAAAAGTTATCGAGCAAATCACAAGCGTAGAAGTTATTGCATCAGACAGATTAGATTTGTTTTTTACATGTTTACTGTTAAGAGAAAACTGAAAATAATATCATAAAAGTCTTCTCTGAATTTTTCGAATTTGTAAAACATAAAATGAAAATAACGTTCTTCGAAGTTATTTTACACATTTAGCTTTATTCATTTGATTACTTAGGCAATAAATGTCAGAGCCTTGTCAACAGAATGTAAATTTCGTAAATCAAAATTCTGTATATTTCCTAAAACCAAAGCCAGTCGATATGACATCATAGTGACGTTAATGGTCTCAAATAGCCACTGTCACAGCAATGACCAAAATGTGACTTCTTTAATTCGTCACATTATGACTCTGAAGTGGCCGTCATTTCGTGATTACATTGTGAAGTCACCGTGGCCGATTTTTTAGTCACGTCACAAAATGGGACATAAAGACGTCACAGGGTCTTGCATACGATTCTTCTTCCATGTCATGTGCGAACAATGATAAAAATAAGAGTTGCATTTTGTTCCTAAGCACATATACAATTTGGTCATATTTTAGCCACGGTGCTATTTGAGTTCACACAAAGTAACCTAAAAATCGCGTCAAAATATGATAGGAATTAACTATTTTTACATATTACAAAACATCTCTGATATACAATAAAAGATAAGATAAAATAACTTGTTCCTGCCTTTGAATTAACAGCTTGGAGTGTGCTTAAGTCGGAAGAAAAATAATTAATTTCTTCGAAACTCGCACCATTTCATAAATTTTACATTTCAAAACCTATTGTACTGTAAGACGTGCACACTTAAAATTTATTAACAATATCGATTTACGCTAGAATAAAATAAATCACGACAAAAGACCAAATATAAATTTTGTGCAGAATTGATTTACAAATTTGTTATATATATAAAAGGGAAATCCAAATATTTTCATCATGTGCCAATGTATGTTTCAGATGTATTTATTATCAATAGATATGGTATAAAGACACAGTAATATCTATATAATACCGAATACGCCATAAATTCGTTAAAACTTTAAAAATTCATTAAAAAGAACAAATGATGTTGAAAAATTGTGGTTTTCACGAATGGGATTAAAGAGAGATCGGATTTTTTTTAATAACAAGAAAAGTTGTTATTAAAAAAATACAGATAGATGGTGCTGGCATGGCTTAATATGAAGCAGATTTATGAAAATCAGGTTGTCAATAAGCACCTCGATGCACATAGTTTCTTCATTCAATGCTAGCAGTATGCTACCGTTACCAGATCAAGCGTTGTTCGTTAAGCTATTGTATAAGAATGGGAAATCATCAACCGGCGCATTGCAAAAAATCCGCACGGCAAAAAGACTCAAGACAAGAAAAGGGCCCGATTCATGTGCTGTCTCTGAGCTGATTCTTGAAGCTTGCAGACGCTTCGAAGGAACGAGTCTTTTATTATAAACCTAATTTGCATACAGCTTCTTTATGTTATGCATGCCAACGCCATCTATCGATAACTTTTGAACCACAACTTTTTTGTTAATTCCGATCAATTCGTGCAAACCGCAATTTTTTAGCATCATTTGTTCTTTTTCAATGAATTTTTAAAGTTCTAACAAATTTATGGCGCACCCGGTATGTGCAAACACATATTAATTTGACTGACTTTTCTCAACCAAATTATAAAATCAGTTTTATTTACCGCCGTACACCGTTTGCCTTGATGTAACTTCTTTCTCACGCTAAGCTTGAACAACCTATTTAACACATGCATGTAGCTCTTGAGAATGGACATCTGCGGTTATAAGTTTGCATGCACTGAGTCGAGAATTTCATTGATTTTGAAGTGGCTAAGGCATTTTGTAAAATACAATTTATTTAATTACTTTTAATCAATAAAGGACTAAAAGCAATAAACATTATATATTTTTAATTATTTTTTTTTCGCACTGAGCAGTTACTCTTAAGTTACACAATAGTTATACTGTTATTTTTCACATTTCGTGGCTGAATAACTGAAAATTAAATTTATAGGAGCACTAAACTGTATCTTTTTTTTTATGTAATAATATTTGCATATGTATCTTTTGTAAATACTTTTTATGTCTCTTTCAAGGAAGGGGTTTTTCATATGTCAGAATAAGAAAGGTCTAAATAAATTGTTTAGTAGATATATTGTTATACTACAATTTTATTACAGAAATCTACAGACTAAAAGCAATAAACACTACATATTTTTAATCATTTATTTTTAATTTTCACATTGAACAGTTATTTTTACGTTACACAACCTTTTGTACTAATATTTTTCTCATTTTGTGATTGAATACGTAGTTGCAAATTAAATTTATAAGCGCACTAAATTATATCTTTTATTTATGTGGGAATATTTTTATATGTATCTTTTGTAAGTACTTTTATATCTTTTCTATGGAAGGGAATTTTCATATGTCAGAATGAGAAAGGCCTAAGTAAGTTGTTTAGTATTGGGTTGTCCGGAAAGTTAGTGCCGGTTGGGAAAATAAATTCCTACCGGAAAATTCTATCTTTTAATTATTAGACATTGATTTCGATACCTAATGTCTAACAATTAACTGGCAGAATTTTCTGGTATGAATTGATTTTCCCAACCGGCACGAACTTTCTGCACAACCCAATCGATATATTGTTACACTAAATTTTCTTATCTGTGGAGAACAGAGAAACTCTAAGAGTGATTTAAGAAAGTATGTTCTTAAGGCCGTTTTTAAACAGAAATTTCATACAGTCAGACAGAATTACGAAATTATTTTCCTATTCACAAGCAAAATTACCTTAAATACAGTAGATGCCACTTAATGTAATCACGGCTACTTTTATCAATTGAGGGGGTCGTGGCAACAAAGTGCCAAGCCACATTTTTGATGAAATAAATCTAACACTGTAATCTGTAGCTTATTATTGTAAATTATAATATCCAACATATAATTTGTTTCTAATGTCACTTGGTGGCACCATATGTCCAAGGTTTCGCTTTTGCCCCGGACGTTTATGCCCCCAATGAAGATAGCCAATTTACAAAGAACGTAATAGTAATATCATTAAAGTAATGCCATACTGTTATTCAGAATGTTTCAAAAGTTACTAAGACATTGGCAAAAAAACTTTATGTTATATATCTTTATTTGACTATTTGATCAAAATTCCAAGCTGATATATATCAGATGTTTACAGATGGGGCTCAGCACTTTCTTGCTCCGACTCCCTCAATTGCTTGTTGATATCGAAATCAGCCAGTATCGACCACCTATATTCAATTTTACATAAAATCAATCGCTTTGTGTGACCAGTTTTTCGTATAATGCTATCATTTTTTCAGCAGATCAGTTCTTAAAAGTGTGCAGTTGATAGCGAAGATCCGTTATAAAGCTCATTAAAAAAATGGAATGGAATATGTCTGCTACATTTTTATACGCAAAGGCATAAAATTGGTAGGCCTGACCATTGAAGTGATTTGGAATCAAAATGAGTTTTCCATTTTTTGATAAATAAATTACTTATCGAGATAAGCTATTCGTGTCACGTGACAACACATATTTCCCTTTTCCCGCGCTGCCGCGTCGGGAATTCGTCAACTTTGACACTTTCTGAAAGATCTTCTGTCTTTGCCAAGAAATGGAAAACGTCTTTCGATTACACAGTTTCTGAACAAGAACACCTGCCAATTTCATGCGTTTCCGAACAAAATTCAATTAAAAAATGTATCAGAAAGTAGCTCTTTTGGATTTGAGAACAGCCTTAAGTCACATATTTAATAAGTTACACATTGCACACTGTATTATTGCTGTTTTAATTCGATCCTTCCTAATCGAAAATCCTTATGCTGGAAAAAAGACAGAATAAAGAACCATTTGACATAGTTACTCATAAAAGAACAGTAAACCACATTCAAAAGGAAGCATTATAAAGAAAAATAGAACAAATATAACATATTTGTTATGAAACTTTGGTCATTCAAAAAAATATATAAAAAAGAAAAGCTACAGAATATTCTTTCTAAAAAGGAGCATCAAAGAAACTGAATAATGTATAAAGCAATTTTTCGCGAGTTAGGAAGTAATTTTCTATATTTTTGAGATAACATAAAGTTTAATGTTTTGAAAAAAAATATTTTTAATATTTTGATCCGCTCAGTTCGAAAGAGAGGGAGTTTATCATTGTGAAAATTTAAGAAAACCAAAGAATTATGTTTAATGCATCATTAATTTTCAGTTTCACGACAACTCACATTTTAAGCTTAACCCTTTGTAACTCAACAAAACCGATTTGAAAATTATTTACTCAGATGTTAGAAGACATCATTTTAAGCGTGTAAAAAATAACTTTTAAAATGCAGGACATAAATATAAAAAGTTATTGACTAAAATGTGCTTTTTTCATGTCTGCAACAAACAGAAAATTACATATTTCTCATAAATATTGTCAATTTTCTAATACATAATTGTAAAATATACGTACTAGACTTTGTAAAATATCTATTTTTTTGGATGTCTCCAGCCTTTTTAATTTGACAAAATTTACGAGATTCATTTTAGCAATAACGATGTGAAACTGTCCAAATGATAAATAAAACTTCGGTATGAAAAATTAACTCAAAAATGAAAACTAACTCTATGAGCAATTTATATTAACTGCTGTGTTGGAAGATAGCAGCAATCAATAAAATCGTCTTTTAAAGTCCACTGTATAAGTAACATTGACTTTTGGGGTATGTTGCAGATATGCAACCCGGTGATACAAAGGGTTAAAACTTTCACGATACACACTCTGAAAGCGACATTTTCAAAACTGAGCAAAAAATACTCAAATCTGAGTATGTCGCATAGTCAAAATGGCTCCGAATCAAAAGTACGCAAGTTTGAAACATGTGCATAGTCATTTCTGAAAACAGGCACACACTCAAGAATAAAACATCATGTGCTCATATTTGAGTATGTCCATGTTTTAAAAATGAGTATGAACTGACTTCTATGTGCTCATTTTTGAGTATTTTCATGTTTCAAAACTGACTATAAACTGATTCTAGTGATTTTTGGGTATGTCCATATTTCAATATTCTGAGTATTTCTGGTATTTCGAATTGAAAGCATTGGTTCGTCCTATTCGAAACAAAAAGTTTGATAACAAAATGAAAACATCGATTTACTCCCATTTGAAAGTATCATTTTTCTCAGTGCAGTTGTTCAACAGATTAAATGAATGTTTTTCATTCTCAAACTAAGTATAAAACAAAATCAAGCAAGATCATTATGAGTTGATTAAAACACAACTATTATGAGGAGTTAAACGTTTCACATGGCATAAATTCTAAATCCCTACCCAACAAAAAATTCACAAACAGAAAAGTTGTAAACGATATTACAATTTATTCAATTTTAATTAGAGCTGCTGTCAAATTAAAAAATATATTTTTTGAGTTACGCATAGATTTTGGCATATTTTCTATAATTACGAAAATACGCATTAAAATATAAAATCTTTCGTTTTGTATTAAAACTTATTTTTAAAATTATTTAAATTTTATCGTGATCTGATCATTTTTAGGTATTAGCCCTTGAACGGACAAACAGGCAGACTAATAATATGAACATTAAAATACTACTCGAGTTTTACATGAAATGTTTCGAAGCGATTGATCTATATAAAGGCATTAAATTTCCCTTCATACAATAAATGTGCATAGACCTGCATGTAATCATTTTTTTTTTTTGAATGAACCTATCAAATAATAATAAATGCTGTATAGATCATTTTCAGTAGGAATCATGCTGTAGTATATTTAAAAAAAACTATAATACTTTTTCTGATATATTGCGCAGTTTTTCGGAAGGTAGTACGAATTTTTAAACTATCTGTCATTAAAGAAATTTTAAACAGAGCTTAATCGCATAGAGTTTCACGATAATAGACTCAATCAATTTCAACTGTTGAATCAAAATATATTTATGAAAATGGCTTTGCATTTATCAGCATAGAATCAATTCAGCCGTAATCAATAATGGAATATTTATTCTAAAATATAGAGAAAGAATTAAATATAAAACATTATCTATGCAATTATTATGACAAACTTTCTCATTATTTTCATATTTTAAAATAATTATCTTGAAGCAAGTATATCACTAATACGCAAAAAATTAATACAAATGTAAACATATTATAAGATGAAATACAAAATAACTTTATTTTAATACACCTTTAATAATATTTTACTAATTAGTAAAAACACATGCAGTGAAGTAGACATTCTCTAATCAGTCATCTATAATTTACATTTTTTTTTCAATATTTTATGATAGCAATTATCTCATTTCAAGTAAAATACTTTAAAGAAAATGACATAGATAAATAACTGCTCTGAAATTTAAAACAACACTTTGTAACATAACTATAATTCCTAAATATGTAGAAAATAATGTTATTTTTATTCCAAAAAGGAAGATCTTGTCTCTGTTTTTCACATGCAGTTTATTTTCACAATACGTTCGCTGGTCTTTCTTTTGAATACCATTGTTTCCAAACAATACTTTTCATGGTATATTTCTATTGCAAATATTATCGAAAAATTACAAATTCTATCATTAATATTATTCTTTGAAAAAAGTGACATACAAAATAATGGACTAGTAGGAGCCCTGCTTAAAATATATAAATAAATAATCGTAATTCAGATACAAGAGTCAGTTGATCTTATATTCTACTGTAGAATTTGTGAATTCAGTTTTCTTCGTAATGCAACAAAAGAGATTTCATTTACACCCCTAAATCATGCGTGAATTTTTCAGATATTTTACAGAAGTAAAAGATTTTTCAATTTAAACAACACTTTGTAACATAACTATAATTCCTAGATATGTAGAAAATAATGTTATTTTTATTCCAAAAAGGAAGATCTTGTCTCTGTTTTTCACATGCAGTTTATTTTCACAAAACGTTCGCTGGTCTTTCTTTTGAATACCATTGTTTCCAAACAATACTTTTCATGGTATATTTCTATTGCAAATATTATCGAAAAATTACAAATTCTTTCATTAATATTATTCTTTGAAAAAAAGTGACATACAAAATAATGGACCAGTAGGAGCCCTGCTTAGAATATATAAATAACTAATCGTAATTCAGATACAAGAGTCAGTTGATCTTAGATATTCTACTGTAGAATTTGTGAATTCAGTTTTCTTCGTAATGCAACAAAAGAGCTAAATCATGTGTGAATTTTTCAGATATTTTACAGAAGTAAAAGATTTTTTAATTTTTAAATGACGTCATATGGCTTTACAGAAAATGTCTTTATATACAATTCTGTTTTTTTCTGATTGGATGAACAATAAATCGATCAACTACGAGTATACGTCGCTCTCAAAGGGTTCCGTAAATAAATTTATGAATTACTATTTATTAATTAATAAACTCTTACAAACCCTAATTTTTTCATAATTTTAGTTTCAGTAGATTCGAAAGCAGGAGGGGGGGGGGGGGACATATTTTTCCAGCATACTTTCGACAATATCTCTGAAAATATAATACCTAAAATTAAAAGAAATATATTCTTGAGTTCGATGTTACGAGATATTTCGAACGATACCCTACACGATATATAATTTTTTTTTCAAGTGACTTAATTAATATCTCGGCTAATTGCCGACAATTTTTTTTCGAAAATCATTATCAAATATCCTTGGAGGATTCTACGTCGATAGATACCTCGAGCGCCCGTCAACTCCCCCGCTGTCGGCCCAAAAAGTAAAGTTTGTGTGTAACAGGAAAATGCGTTTTTCTCAAAAACTATGTTACCTAGGAAAATAGCTTTAGTTTTCCTGCAAGGTTTAAATAAACTCCTACTACCTCTAATTTTTTTTCATAATTTAATTTCAGCACATTCGGAAATAGAGGGGAAGGGACAAATTTTTGCAACGCATTTTCGGCGATATCTCTGAAAATATAATACCTAAAATTAAAACTAATATATTTTTTAGTTCGATATTACGAGTTCTTTCACACGATACCCCACATGATATACAAAAAATAAACTTTTTTTTTTCAAGTAACTTAATTAGCCTCCTATTTTTTTATTAAACACATTTGTGAATGGCTAATAATCTGAAAATATGTGGGTAAAAAAGGCTTTATAACATTTCCAAGTTTGAACTTTCCACGTCCCATAGTTTGAAAGAAAGAGGGTTCTGACAGACGGACAGACAGACATAAGAGTGATCTTATAATGGTTCCGTTTTCACTTTTTAAGTACGGAACCCTAAAAAGTACGCTGAACTTTTAAATTCATTAATTCATAAATGATAATAAATACAATACTTAAATACGTGATGTGTTTATAAGGTAGCACTTAAATTTTGTATAAATTTGTTTTAATAAAACATTGTTCAAATTTTCTTCCATAGATGGTGTTAAGTTACCTAGACTTGTAAGAATTCTCAAACTCACATGCAAATTCGGATAGAAGTTTAGTTGCTAAAACACGACAGAAGAAAGGTTTGCATTTTGAAGTTCTGAAATTAAGTTAAGCAATCTTACAGGTTGAAACATTTCCATCTGTTGATAAAATTTTAACTACTTTTATAATTACTATATACAAAATTTAAGAGCTACCTTATAAACTTGATATTTATTTCATCCATATATGTATTAAATTTAATGAATTACCAAATTTTAAGTTCTTATCAGAGCATATTTTAATGTTAACAGACGTAACCATTTTATACAGTAATATTTCATACAGAGAACATATAACATAATCAGAAATAACTATTTAAAGTTCGGAATAAATATTTTGTCTCGAATAAAAAATAATTTTATCATAATGTAACCAATATACAGTCAATTATTAGTAGCCCCGATATTCTAGCTGGGCATTCTACTGCACCGTTTATAAATTCGGGTTTCTTTGTAATTTATCAAAATTTCTTTCATTTCCATCTTTAAATCCTGGTGGAATCTTTCAAAGATTTTACCGAGGGAAAGGAATTCCAAGCCATTAGATGAAATAGTGTGGCTTTATATATTAAAAAAAGGCTTAGTCTTTAGTTATGTATTTTCTTAGTGGACACACAAGAAAGAGAAATTATCATCCCCATAGGAGAAATTGGTTATATATTGAGAGGTTTCTCGAATGAAGTATATTAAAGTATAAACAATTATACTTGTTGTGAAATCTATAAGTCATATTCAACATGTACAAATATAATTATGTTTCAATAATAATGTATTAATGTTCTAAATTAATAATTGAATAGGTTGTTTGGAAGATTTTGGAAAGTTGGGGTCTTTGTTGAAAAACGGCCTACATGGAATGATAGTTGATTACCCAGTGTTAAAAAGTGCAATTTAATAATATACAAGTTTATTTACGTTAAATACAAAAACAAAACACTAATTTAAAAATAGTATTAGTACTTTCCTTATCCACCTAACTATTTTTTTATTATTCATCAATGCTCAGCATGAAGACACAAGTGGAAGAAATTAAGATCGTAAGAAGGACCTATGTTGTACTAGGTACTCAGGACATCCCTAATCAATGATATTAATAATTTTTCCTCATTTTTCTAAATTTTAAATTTGTAACATTGGCCCTTCTTCCAGACATCTATTCAATTGCTTCGCAATTTAAAAAAGTGCTATATAACATAATTATACATTCACAGTCTCCTGATTCTAGCTATTTTAGTGCATCACTCGCATTTTTAAATTTGATTCGCTTCGTAATCTATAAAAATAACTTTCATTTACGTCTCCAACATCCAGCTGAATACTACATAGCTTTTAGCGAAAAGAAGGAATTCCCAGCTATTAGATGAAGCACTGTTGATTTGTAGAAAAAGGCCTTTCTTTTCAGTTCTGTATTTTCTGATTGGATGCTCAAGAAAGGGAAATTATCATCACCATAGGAGGAATTCTTAACATAGTCAGAGGTCTATTCAATGAAGTGTATTTAAATATCAAAAATTTTGTTTAATGTGACATCTATAAACTCGTATTTCATACGTACAAATTTAATTATGTTTCAGTAATAGTGGTTTTAATGTTCGAAATAAATTACTGTTGTATCATTAAAAAAAAAAAGATACTGTATGGCATATACCGTAATTTCCGGCGTATAATCCGCAGCTCAAAGAGTCATTTTTCGACCCAGAAATATTATTTTATAAAATGTAACTTAAAAGATCGCTGTAAATATTTAACTACAATTATTGAATAAAATTTCTGGGTCGTAAAACGACTCTTTGAGCTGCGGATTATACGCCGGAAATTACGGTATATTCAATTACTACAGTCACCTGATTCTAAGTTTCTGCACCATTTGTAAATTCGGTATTCTTCATAATCTATCAAAACTGCATTTATTTATATCTTTAAATCCTAGCTGAATCCTTGAGAGATTTTGCCGAACGAAAAGAATTCCCAGCCAATAGATAAAATAATGTCTTTAAAGAAAATACCTTCTTCTTCAGTTCTGTCCTTTCTGATTGGAAGTGCAAGAAAGAGACAGTAATTTGTATAGGAAAAATTGGTAACATGTGCAGAGTAGTGGAAAATAAAAGTATACCTCTTTACTAACTCTGATGTCAATCATTCTATAAACATGTGACTGGTACCAATCAATTAGTGATAACGTATACTAATTAATGTTATCCATAATTTTACTTAGTGTCGTGTTTATATAGAAATTGTAAGAAAATTTCAAATTTTCTGTACTAACAACTAATTTTAAGAAGGTATTTTCTTTAAAGACATTATTTTATCTATTGGCTGGGAATTCTTTTCGTTCGGCAAAATCTCTCAAGGATTCAGCTAGGATTTAAAGATATAAATAAACGCAGCACATTTGAATAATTCGAAAAATTTTACTTTTGGCTATCAAACAGGCCATTCGGTTTTGGAATTATGCAGGTTTAAAGTTGGAACTACTTATGTTACATTCATTTTTAATCGTTGAAAAACAGATTGCAATTCAGGAAGTGTTTTTAAGCATAACTGAAAAACTACTTGGCAGGATGAGCTGTAATTTTGGATTCGCATATTTGAAGCTTCTAGAAATGAATTTCTGTTTAAATAAATTTAAGGCTTCCAATTGAAATATATTATTTCAAAATGAATTTATAAATATACATTTTTTTTTCTAAAACAATATGATTTATAACTTATGAATTATTTAACAGAAATCGATTTCTAGAAGCTTCAATTATGCGAATCCGAATTACAGTTCATACCGTCAAGTAGTTTTTCAGTTACAGTCAAACGATTCTAGTTATTTTGCGACATCATTTGTAGATACGGTTTTCTTGGTAATCTATCAAAACCGCTTTCATTTACATCTTCAAGTGTTAGCTGAATTTTTCAGGGATTTTACTACGCGAAAAGGATTTCCCAGTCGTTAGATTAAATAGCGTTGCTTTACAGAAAATGTCTCCTTCTTCAGTTCTGTGTTTTCTGATTAGTTGAATAAGAAATAATTAATTATTTCCATAGTAGAAATCGGTAACATGTCTAGAAATATCTACCTTGAAGATATTTTAATATCCATAATCATGCTTATTTTGATTTCTATAGTGATATTCTATACAGACAAATTTAACGCAAATCGAATAATAATTCTAGCTATTTTCCCGCATCATTTAAAAATTCGGTTTCCTTCGTAATCTATTGAAACTACTTTCATTTACATCTCCCCATCCTAGCTGAATCCTTCAGAGATTTTACCGAGAGAAAGGAATTTTCAGTCATTAAGTGAAACACTGTGGCTTTACAGAAAATGCCTTTCTCTTCAGATCTGTGTTTTGTGATTGGGGGAGCAAGAAAGAGACAATCACCTCCTTAGGAGAAATCGGTAACATGTTTTGAAACATCTACCTTGAAGTGTATTTTAGTATCAACAATTATGCTTATTTTGATTTCTATAGTGTTATTCCATACAGACAAATTTAACGCAATTCGAATAATAAGTCTTCAATTTTCGAAATAATTTATTGATTTCTAATTTTAAAAAATATTGTATAGTATATATATTCGATTACTGCAGTCAGTTTATTCTAGCTATTTTGCTGCATCATTTATAAACTCGGTTTCCTTCGTAATCTATTGAAACTACTTTCATTTACATCTCCCCATCCTAGCTGAATCCTTCAGAGATTTTCCGAGAGAAAGGAATTTTCAGTCATTAAGTGAAACACTGTGGCTTTATAGAAAATGCCTTTCTCTTCAGATCTGTGTTTTCTGATTGGCGGAGCAAGAAAGAGACAATCATCTCCTTAGGAGAAGTTGGTGGCATGTTCATAAGCTTTTAAATCGAAATATATTTTAATGCTAACAAATATACCTATTCTCAATTTCTTTTAGTAGTATTGAATAAAATACTAAACTTTACTAAGATAAATTTTACGTAGGCTAAAAGGAAATATCGACGAAATAGATTAAATTATATCTCGTTGTTAATATATATGTATTTTATGGAACTTCTCAAGCACCATTTAAACGACAGTTATTTGTATATAGTTTCTAATTTGATGCCACAATAGAGATATAAAATTCGGATTAAAAAATTATCTGACTAAGTAGTGTCAAAATTCCTGGTTACAAAAAATTTGTTTTAGACACAACGTATTCAGGGTTCATACGCTTTTACCACAATTTTTTAATAGAATTGTTCGCCTTATTAAAATGCAGAAAAGTATTACAAAGCCTACAATTAAACGAGGCGTCTACAATTTCTAGTATTTAAATATAAACTAAAAAAAATTCTATCAAAAAATTGTGGTAAAAGCGTACGAAACCTGGTATTCATCTGGAAACATAATTTTAAATAGGTGATACAGATAAATTTAATTATAAAATCTATGTAAGAGACAAAAACAAGATTTTATCCTCTTTGCATTACATTTCTATATTATTTATTTTTTAATATATTTTTTAATATATAACCTCAAAAATGGAAGTTAGTAAATTCGTCAATGTATCTACCTTGATATACGTTCACAAATAACTTTCGAGCTTTTTAATGCTTCGTTTTCATAATTCTTTCTGCAGGAAAAAGCTCTTTTCTTGTAATTTCTGTGTAATTTTTATTGCGATCTGAATATGTAAAGTTTTCCTTTTTATTTACCTGTATTCAAACCTATACATTTAGTAAAAACAAGCTAATTACGACTCATTTAAAATATGTTACTAAACTAAGCAGCAACATTTTACTCTTTGGAAAATATTTATGCTGTCGTATGTATATATTTTAAATTCACATTAAAAAAATTCTATTGTATTATTATCTAACTGCGGTCGTATCTACCCTGGTTCCTGTGGGTTACGACTACTTCCAAAACTATTTTATTATAAGAACTCTAAAGGAAACAAAAAGGAAAATGTACTTCTGATTAACAAAGTAATAAATATTATTATTTTTTAATAATTTGAATAATAAAGATTTCTTATCGAAATATAATTTTTTAATCGATATACATTTTAGATATATCTTTAAACATTCATTATATGCAAATGTCTAGTAAAATATAATGAACAACATAGATTTAAAAAAAAAATACTAAAAAATTACATAATTTTCTAAATAGCTAATTTTTTTGACGAAAAAAATCATATTTTTAATAAATACCTATATTTAAATTTCCGTTTAAACATTTATTGTACATATAATCGAGTGCCAAAATCCAAGAAATAAAGACAAAAATTATAATAAAAAATTAAAAAATTAAAAAGTTAAAAAGAAGATTTTCAGATAAACAAAATATTCTTAGGTAGACTATACTTTATAGATATATCCAGAGAAAAGTAGTTTTTCCCTTAAAAGCTGCAAAAACTCAAGCAATTTTTTTCATAATAAAATAGCTGCAAAACCCTTTAAGTCACTAATTCATAAATAGTCAGAAATAATAGTCACCAATTCATGATAGTCATAAAGTTGCAACAAAATGCGATTTAATTCAGTTTTATAACAGATCAGATGTAACTCAGGCTTCTTATATTCGATTAGTAAAGGAACAGTAATCACGCAACAGCAAAGAAAAAGCTAAGACACAAGCATTTTATGCTCTCAGCTTTTTTACCACAAAATTTGGCAACGAGATTGCAAGTAAATCTCATGGGAGAAAAAAATAAGATACCATGTAAAAAAGAATAAAATTCTACGAAATGGGTTAGAATGGTAGCAAAAACCTTGGATTGCTTTGAACGAGTCTCCTGATAAAGTAAAAGAATAAAAGAAGTTTTTATTTTTACGTCTGTGGGTGTGTATGCGTCTGGGATATGGAGCTTCGACATTGTTACCGACTACGTTAGGTAACCATGGTAACCCCTCTTTTCTCCATAGCTTTCTTCAAAGTGCTTTGTTTTCCTTTTTTATCCTCTTTTTTTTATTATTATTTATTTATTATTCTATACTAACACTTACACATCACGCGAAGTAATGCACGTGCTCTTGAAATGTAAAACTATTCATTTTTAGCTTTTGATGCTGGGATATCACCAAGTAAATAGCTGTGAATTTAAAATAAGTCGTTTCCTCTGAAATAAATAGTTTTTGGAGAAACAATTGTTTAGACATTTTATAACTTTATACGATGATTATTTTAGTCATTCAATTTGCTTAATGTTTTATGGCAAAACACATACGTATTGCAACAAACATGTGTAGACTTAAAATCAGTTGCAGTTCCCGTATTTATGGAGGTTAATAAAAGTATATCGGACTTGTACATGAAAGCGCAACATTTTTTTTTAGTAAAAATTACTCATTTTTAGTTATTAGTGTTTGGATTTCCCCCAATAAATAACTTGAAATTTAAAGTAGGTCGATCCCTCCAAAATAAAATATTTTTAGGAGAAAAAACTGGCTTAGACATCTTAATGTAAATATAAATACTTTATATAATAATTTTTTACAATTGTAATTTTTTACATTCTCAATTTGTTTAATATTTTGTAGCAGTATGCATATATATTGCAACAAGTATATCTTTAAGCTTAAAACTAAATAAAGTTGAATGTACTTGTATTTATTGAAGTTATTACAAGTACACTGAACCTGTTCAAGTACGCCCAGCAATGCAATCATTCTTAAAAACTTTCAAATAAGATGATCAGGTTCGTAAGTGTTTAAATTGCCTAAAATATTATTCAGTCTGAATTATCTGAATCAAAGTCTATATATATATATATATATATATATATATATATATAATCTTTGGACGATAGATAAAAAGTGCGGATTTACATATTTACAACACTGTTAAAAATTTTCAGCAAACTGTCCAGTCATTTGACCGTTTTTATATAAAACGGTTACATAACCGTAATTTAACTCTGTTCTGACCATATTATGGTAAGAATAGTATTAAATTATGGTTATGTAACCGTTTTCTATACAAACGGTGAATGACTGGACAGTTTGCTGCAAATTTTTAACATTGAAGTATGTCTGAAATCACAATTAAATTGACGTTATTAAAAATAACATTGTACATTGTTTTGTATTTATACTAAAAAATATTACTCATGCTTTTCTCGAATTCGATTTAATCTCCAATATTAGAAACATATGAACATATATTTGCGTAATATTTGCCGTGCACGCAATTTATTCAACTATTCGCAATATTAACTTTGTTGAATAATGTATAGTTTTGTTAAAGAAACTATCGTAAATTGTCGTAATTAACAGTCGTAACAAAAGTTTTATTTGAGAGTAAATTGAAAATTGTAAGGCTTATATTTATATCTCCTAGTTAAATAAAATATAAATTAGTTTTTCTAGAAATGATGTTTTTTTTTTTATCGCTATAGTAATTTACATTTCTTAGCTATGCATCCTGAGTTTTATATTAATTTATATTAGTCAATCTTAAATTATAGTGAAATTTCAATAATAATAAAACATATCTTTAACTTTACAACACTGTATTTTTAATGACAGAAAATATTCCATATCAGTGAGCTGTAAAATATTCTTCAAGGTCAAAGTGTTATTCTTTTTTTTTTTTAAGTTTTAATTTATGTCAAAGTTAATACGCTTAACAAACATTAAACGTCTTATCAACTCTTATCTTACATCTAACACTAATCATTTATACTCTCTATTTTATTTTTTTACCTAGAACAGTATGTGTCAATCTCTGGAAAATTACGTTATCGTCTTTTTTACTTAAATAAATCATTACTTTTTTTTAAAATGCAATTAAATACTCTAAATGATTAAAACATTAAAAACAAAAACAAAAAATTATGGAGCTGTTTACTTGTTCTGATAGCAAAAACTGAAAGTAGGTATTATGATTATTCAGCTATTCTTGAATATATTAAAGTACTAGCTGACCCGCCCAGCGTTGCCCGGGTTAATAATCTTAAATATACTTAAAATCAGGGTTGAATTCAGACATTTTTCTCCGGGAGGCACTTCTGCAGCAACTCCGGGACACTGTGGAGTTCCCGGTGAAGAGGGGGGAGGGGGGATTTCTGGGCTATTAATAAGCGTAAAACCTCAAATCTTCGGGGGAGCATTTCGATGAAGAGTATACATTTTTATTTATGGATTAAGTACATGTATAAATGTACAATAATGATCACCTAAATTCAAGAGTTAGTGCACACACTTGTTTATCAATCACTATTTCCAAGCAATAATTTTCATGGTAGATTTCTACAGCATTTGCAAGAGAGATAATCTTCTTTGCAGGTTTTTAAAACGTTTACAAGAAAAATCTACCACGAAGATTACTGTTTGGAAATGGCGGTAGCCAAAAAAAATGACCGCACCGAGCCCTATAAATCTGAATATTAAAAATTGTTGAAATTTCCCAAAAGTATAAAAGAAAGAAATCTAAAATTACTCTACTGAACTTTCCGAATTTCTTTATAGAATACCGTGGATATAGATAAATTTCTAACAATATGGAATGAGCTGGATTGAAACACTGGACCTTCCGTTTCAAAACTGAAGACATTACCTCTGAACCACTAAAGCTTGACTACATCGCCGCAATATTTATGATATTTATCACCTGTGGTCTATAGCATATTAGCCAAATGAAAGCTCAATCCGAAGTACCGTTTGGAAGCTATCGTGTTCCCTCGCCCACACACACGGAAAGTGTTCGGAAAATTAAAACTAGTCGGATGTGTCAATCCCAAAACTTTCTTCTGTCTCACACAGGTTTCTCATACATTAAAAAGAATCAGCACCAATTTATATCAAGGTCTAACTGAATCTAAAGTTTTATTAAATTCCGTGCAATAGTTCTTAAGATAGGACTATTGCTAAAATCCTGTAAATCCTGCAAAATGCAGCATAGCAGCGCCACCGGTTGGAAGATTTAGACCAAAACTTAATCAACAACTTATGTCAACCTCTAACTAAATCTGAAGTTTGATGAAAATCCATTCATTTAGTTCTTGAGATACAGTTATCGTGTTAATAATGGAAAAAGTAGCATGCAACATCACCTGTTTGACTATTTATACCAAAACGTAAGCAGCATCTATTTATGTCAAGGTCTAACAGAATATGAAGTTTTATGAAATTTCGTGCATTCGTTCTTGAGATATACCTATTGTAAAAATCCTAAAAAAAGTGTTATAGCAGCGCCACCTGTTGAGATATCTACACCAAAATGTAATCAGCGTCTATTTATGTCAAGATCTAACTGAATCTGAAGTTTGATGAAAATGAGTGCATTAGTGCTTGAGATAGAGCTATTGCAGAAATCGCGAAAAATGCAGCAAAGCCGCGCTACCTGTTGGGCGATTTTTACCAAAAACTAATCAGCACAAATTTATATCAGGGACTAACTGAATATAAAGTTTTATTAAATTTCGTGCATTAGTTCTTGAGATAGAGCGCCCAAAAAATTTTTGTCACATACATACAAACAGACAGACGGACAGAGTCACAGACTCACAAACAGACATTTTCTAAAAACAGTCAAATCTTGTTCATGACCTTATAAAACGTACAAATCCGTCGAAAACCGGAAGTCTAAAATTTTCATGAATCCAATACTTTCTTCTTGTAAAAATGGAAGAAAGTAAAAAAAAAATCCGTGAGCCAAATGAGAACGACAAAAAATGTATGTAGTTTTATATTATTAATAATGCAAACTACAATTTTTTGCACTTAAAAAATTCAGTCATTTTTATGCATACCCAAAAATTGTTATTTGTTTTAAGCATGAAAATAATGAAAAGTCATAGCTTATTTTGTTCTTGAGACAAAACATTCGTATAATATCGAAATACAGGGTTATCAAACTATGGCAGTGACATGCCCAGCGTGAGGCCAGGTGTGGGAGATTCTTTCAGCAATATTTAATCGAAGAATTTCTAAACATTATCTTCCTTTAACCCCTTGAAGGGCACCGGTATATAATATATACCACTTAATTTTAATCCCAAAATGCCACAATGACACCAGAATTTTATAACCAAATTTTTAATTTATGAGGTACAGGAGGAAAAGCTTTTACTTATTTAAAAAAAATTCGTTCGTGAATCCTGGTGTCAATCAATCATTTCAATATCTTAGCTACAGGAGTACTTTGCCCCTGAAAGGATTAAATAAGGCTATACTAAAATAGTCGTACGACGCCCTCTAGCCTCGCCTTGGTTATACCACTGAACCACGGGATACCATTATGTTTTAGTCTTCGCCTTAGTTAATCTGAGATATTCTGTGATTAGATAAGGCGAAGATGATGTGTTATCCCGTGGGCCAGAGTTAAATTAATGCACAGGGTGCGTAGAGGTGCTTACTTTTGAGTACCACTATTTTCTAATAGTAATCTTCATCTTATTTAATTGCAGAACTATGCGATTAAATAAATCAAATATTACAATTCGTAAATAGTGGTATCCATAAATATGCACGTAGACACAATAAACTTCTTTCTATATAAGGTAATGGCTACAAATAAGATAAATGTAAATCCGGTTATTCACAAGAATGCTGGGCTTACTCAATGAAAGAAAAATTTTAAATCCCACTTTTTCCTAAAAAGCTTTCGAAGACCGATTTCGAAATATCTTCTATTTAAAAAGACAAATGCATTTCAATTCGATTATGTGGCTTTAAAATTTTTGAGCGCAGTATACTTTGAACTTCTCGAAAATTCCCTTCTATTTCAAGAGAAAGTAAATGAAAATAATAACTCACTTTGTATTTTTTAAGATTAAAATTGTTCTTTATTGAATAAAATTTATGTTTATGAGATTATCTTTATAACTAAAAAGAGTATATTACACAATCGAAAGCTTTTCAGTGTAGTAAAATGATGGGGATAAAATTATCAATAATACAAATCAAAAATGAATAATACAAGGCAACCATCAAGGTATTATATAAATATAACTTTGAATATCTTATTGTGATTTCTCTAACATTTTTTCTAACAATTCTCTAACAATTCTCTGTGAAAAGAATAGCTTTCAATCTTTTAAAAATCATTTTCAGTGTATTCAGCTGTTTGATACAATGATAAATGTGTTTAGTAGTACAACCCCCTTTTAGCGAATGTTAATGTTTTTGCGATGTACCGAAGTATTTTTCTGTTCTTTTATTATTATTTATACAAGTTCAACTTTAAAATTAATATCAGTAGTTTTATTGCAGTAATTTACAGAAGTATTTTTACTACACAAATACAAATACATGTGTCATAAAAATTACATTGTATTATTACATACAAATGCAAATACATATTGCCATCAGTAGCGGCTGGTTAGGGGTTCACAATAACTTTACTACCGGTAATTTCGTAATCTAAATTTCTCCTTGTTTAATCGTAGACCATCCCTCGATTAATTAAAGTCAAATTTTACGTACTAAAATTCTGGTAGTAAAGTGATTGTGCCCCCCCCCCACACACACACACACTTACGAGCCGCCAATGATTGTCATTATCTGGCGTATCATTAATCCAAAGTTCTTGTTCTTAGAACATGCGTATTTAACGACAATAAATTAAAGAGATGGTGAAAAACTTTGGTTCACTCACCTGAAGTTTTCAGGGACACTCTTTCAATAGCATAATTTTTTTCGAAGTGAGAGTAAACATTGCGAAAATCTGCATGCTCCTGTGTAATTTTCATTAAAAATTGATAGTTTTAATATCGGTAGTATTATGAAAACAAAAAGTTTCAAAATGCATGGGCTAATGGTTTTAAATTATTATCTGTGTTTTGTTTTTTTTCAAATGCAACCTTAAAACGCATTCCCCTCCTAAACACATTTTATTCATACATATTTGTGGAAGATAACTTCCTAATCAGATGGTACTGATTTAAAAACGGTAAATTCGAGAGATAATGAGAAACTCTGGTACGTGGAATTCAAGTTTTCCGGTACCCCTCATTCAATGGCATTACTTTTCGATTTGGGAGTTTTTTTTTTTTTTTTTTCGCTTTAAAAGTAAACAATATGAAAATATGCGTGGCCTCGTGTAATTTTCGTTAAAAATTGATAGCTTGAATGTCGATAGTATTATTGAATAAAAATAACGTGTCTAAATTGAATAATGCTTTTAAATTGCTAATTTTGTGCTGTTCTTGTACAAGAGAGAGAACTCGCCCAAGGAACCTGCTTTTGGCTGATGGCTCTAGGCCCTAAGCCTGGGACAGTCATGTACAAGGTATGGAACTATGAACAAAGAAGAATTGACATATCTTCGAAATTGTAAAGCTTCAACTGTAACCGGTTCAGCAGGGCCTGATTACTGCCGGGCCAAACTTCCACCAATAAATTTGAATAGATAGTTCCGCCTTATTTAAACTCCTTATTGGTGAAAATTTCTGTAATAATTAAGGAAAAAATATATATCCGTCTTTACTGGTGGAAGTTTGCCCGGTGGTAGTCAGACCCTGTGATTCCGCCATATTCTGACAACATAAACAATCCTCCTTTGAATCTCAGTGATTTTTATTACCGCTGGGTAAAATTCCACCTGTAAACTAAGGGACCCTCTGCAATAACAAGGAAAGTAGAGTTACCTTGTAGTTCAATTTTCAGATTTATGTAATGTCTAAATTGAAATGTTGATAGTAATTTAAAAGCTTTGTATCTGAAAGCTACATTTTTCTCTTGCCTTGTTATTAACTTGGGCCTCTCAATTTGTATAGAATTTTTCGCCTTATTTAAACCTGATTTCTGCAGAATTCCTGATATAAATCACGCAAAAAAAGTTCTATTCGTTTTTGCTGGTTAAGTTTGCCCTGTCATTAATCAGGCCCTGATCCTATGTAAACAAACAACAGCTGCCATCTTGTGACTACATCCTCAGATACTTCACTCGCAACTGGTACACTATATGTCTCCTCCTCATTATTCATAGCTCCATTGTACAAAGTTAAACCATAATTAAACTGACAGTACTCAGCATGTTCTGTAGCGCGATCTAATTGCGAGAATGGAGCCACATTTTGTTGGATGATAAAACAAGACGTGGGACAAATTAAACAAAAAAGCAGCGCCACATATCCCCTAGTGGTGACTTTTGCAACTATTTTTAACAGAAGCTTTCGTCAACCGTTTTGTTTAATCACCTTACAAAATTTCGTTTCATTCTCGCAATTAGTTAGCGCTACAGAACACGCTGAGTACTGTCAGTTTAATTATAACAACCTTGTATATTTCACATATTCTCCTACACACATTTTATTCACAGAGATTTGTGTAAGACCTAATGAGATGGCACCTTTACGTACTCCTTGCAATAATCTGAGTAATTTCTTTTTATGCGTTACTCCCATTTTTTTCCTAAACAATTTGAAATATTTAAATTTAGTTTTTATCTAGACAGATGAACTCAAAATTCTATCACCAAACACATAAAAATTTAGTAAATTAAATTATATTTTGTTGGGAAGGCTTCGATAAAACGTACTAAAAATCTGTAACTAAATTGCTCAAATAAATAGAATTTCCAAAGCCCTACTAAAAATATATGTTTACAGTAAATATGGACATAGAATAATAGTCAGGCCAAGGCTTAATGCTTTATAACGGCCTTGTAACAGCTTGTTTGGTTGGTATGCAATATGAGCGCCATCGTAATATTTTGTACTGGAGAGTTGAACAGACCGGGACCACCGTGTACAGTGAAATCCAATCCACTACGAATATCAAAGCCATCAAAGGATTCAAAGGTTGACCAAGTATAAGGTGCAACACAAGTATGAAATACATTGCAGATTAAAATGACAACGTGCATTTGCATTTGTCCTTTTTTTCATTATTTCATAAATATTACGTCATAAAATAACTTTTAAATAAAATTCCTTATTTTTAGATCCATAACTAAATTCAAATATGTTGGATCAAATATTTTTATCGTGTAATATCTATAAAACCAAATTCTAAGACTTTAACATTGTACATACTTTGTTAAGAATGTCTTGTTTAATTTAAATGATACCCTGCACTTATCATATTTGAATATTATCGTTATATCATATATTTTCATTTTTATACGGGTTAATTTATTTATATACGGATAATAATATTTTATTAGTAATTCAGTAACGTCTTTTTACCTTCAAGCACTACGAGATCAAATTAGCCTGGAATTAATTAAGATCTTTTATCTTTATACTACATGCATTAACGTAAAAGAAAGATTCTCGTCTATACAAGAAAAATGCAGCAAAACTGTCGATTACCTAATTAATTTAATAATAAGTGCATTACTCAGACACTGTGTAAAAAATAAAATTAATGCGTGCGAAAAGTATAGTTCTATTTTAAGGATGATATTTTAAGTCGTGTTTTTCTGTGTTGTTTTCCTTTTGACCATGCGGTTCTATGTTAATTTAATGGATCTTAATAATAGAAACTTAATTTTTTTATTTAACCCTTTCAGGGACAAGATACTTATGTTGCTAAAATGTTAAAATGGTTGATTGACACTAGGATTTACTAACAATTTTATTTGAAAATAAGTAACAGCGTTTCTTCGTGTAAAATATAAAAGAAAAATTTTCTTCGAAAATTTTGGTGCCAATGAGGAATTTCGGAATTAAAATTAAGTGGGACATATGTGTCCCACCGTGCTTCAATGGGTTAAAAAACTTGCATTTGGAAGTAAGGTTATCAGTGTGGTTTACATTTTTAGAGAACAGTATTCATTTTTAAAGCTTTTTTCTCAGTTTGAAATTTTGAAATTAGGATACATTTATATTGATTTATAACTTTTTGGTCTTCATTATTTGAGAATCGGAAAATGACTTTGTAATTGCGTAGTTGTAATAATTCTGTCGCTATTTTGATTATGAAGATTCTCTAATCTGGGAAGCTAATTTGGAAGAATGAGGTTGCTTAGTGTGATATTCTGAATTAAGACGTTAATTGTTTAATTTGGCGTGTGAAGGAAGATAAAAGAAACAACTTTTGGGGGGTTTAATTAATTTCAATTAAAACTATATAGGGTTTATATATTTTTTATAATAATTATATTATGATTAATCAATACATAAATATATATTTTCAATCCGAAATAGTTATGCTGCCAAAGGTGGTAGACGGGAGATGCTGGGTTCGAACACATATCGCACTCGTAAACCATTTGGAGTTTTCCGTAGTTTCTACGAATCTTGTGTAAATACGGGTTAATTTCCCTCAGAAAGAGCTTTCGTGCTGGTAATACAAACACCATCCACCCAACCAATTCGAAATAAACATTATATGTCTTTTGCATTAAAGAATATAGTTCAAAATAAAATAATAGTACAATGCATTTCTTATTAATTAAATAATAAAACTTTGTAGAAATCATCATAAAAACAAAAGAACACGTTTTGGGATGGAAATTTTTAACAGCCCACCATCAGCCAAAGTAAACACATCTCCGTAAGGGGACAAGATCAGAAATGAACAGAAGGGCAGAGAGGAGATGTTACAAAGAATGCGACAGGTGGCACTAGCTGAAAGGAAAACACTAATCATAGAGGAGCACATGCGGAAGAGGAAAGTTGCGGACACGTGTTTACTTTAGCTCATGACGGGTTGTTAAAAATTTCCAGTCCGAAACGGGTCCTGTGTTTTCTTTTGTTTTTATGGTGATTCATACAAATTTTTATTATTTAATTGTGATTTATCGCCAATTTTTCAGTACTGTTTCATCTACATTTCTTATTATTAATAATTGTCTATTTTTCATCAACTTATATTTTTCTGAAGGAGATTGACAAAATTATTCCTGATTTTAGAAGTAAAATTTAAATAGGAAATAAAATTTTAAAGCTATTTATACATGTTTGAAAAATTTTCGTTTTATTTTTATATCTATACTCAACAAAAGTATTACAGAATTACAAACAATTATACAGAATCTTAGAAGTAAGGTGTTTTCCCTGTTTCACCAATCATACACGTAGATTTGTTAACTGTTTGTTTTTATTGTATAGTTTTTTTTATTCAATTAACCAAAACATTTTTTTCATCCTTTTTTAAATATAAGCATAAAAAAGAATTTTAATTTTCCGAGACCTATGAATCAAAGATAAAAACATAAAAGAAAATAAACGATAATGCAAATAATTGATAATATGTAGGTTTTCACTAAACCAATCAACTAGCTAGTATGCAATGGCCCTGACACAGCTTTCATGCTTTTCATTCTGATATATTAATTTGAATAAATTTAAATTGGGCAATTAATTAGCAACAATTGTGAATATAAAGCAAAAGACATTTCTTATTCATTAGCATGAAGTTCCGGTGATAATTTTTAAAAAAACGTAGCGCCGCAGTGCTTCCTGTTGGCTATTCAAAGCCAAAATTGGACCAACATGGATAACAACCTCAAATTTTAAATTCCCTGTATTTCTTCTTTTATCTGCCAATTCAACAAAATAGAAAACACGAACCGGCAAACAAAGAAAACTGTAGCAAACCACTAAAGAACACTGCTGCGATGCCGACAATGCTCTTGTCAGGTAAATTACAGCCATGCGGTGATCAGGTGAATATTGCCCCGCAGCCAGGCATGTACTCGTCAAGCTAGACACTCATGCCCGGCAGGTGTCTGGTCAGTGGTATAAACAAATAGAAATTTAGATACGGCTACAATATTCAGCGAAAAAGCATAGAATAACAACACTCGCTGCTGAGTGATTAAACCAAAATTGAATCATAATAAGCATTTTACATTTTAGGTTGGATACAATTCCAATCCATAGAGGCAGAGTAAGGAACCTGTCATAGCAGCGCCACCACTTACTCGATATACTCCAAAATTTAATCAGCGTGATTTTTTATCGAGATTCAACTAACTATCAAGTGTCATAAAATTACTTGATGCACAGTTCTTCGGTCACAGCACAAAATGTGCGTAACGCACAGACAGACAAACATTGGTCTAAATATAGCCAAATCATATTCAAAACGCTGAAAAGCGTGTAAATCCATCAAAAACCGGGAGTCGAAAATTTTCATAAATCCAATATTTTCTTCTTGTGAATATAAAAGAAAGTAGCAAGCATTAATGTTTTTACCTGAAAACATAGCTCTAAGCGGAATAAATTCTCTATACAAATAAGGGAGAAAGAAGGAAATAAAATGAAAACATTAATAAATGGAATAAAAGTCTTATCTAAGAGCTCAAAATATTAAATCTTGAGAACAATTCTAGAATAAGCAAAACGATGTCTGGTGTTGACAGAACATGATGTTTTATTGATGATGGCGTTAATTTAGAAAAGTCATCTATTCGAAACAGATGATGGGATGCAGAGACCAAAATTCGTGTTTTTTCGCCTTTAAACAAGATTTGTTTTTTTATATGTTTATATCAACCACGAATAAGACATAACAGAAATGTTTTCTTGAAGTTGAATTTCCATTAGTGAGTCCATTAGTGAATGCAGTTTCTCAAAAGTACGCTAGTGACAATTATATAAAATTATGTAACAAGAGCAATGATATATTCTTTACACAGATATGCGACTAAGCATACACGACTGAACTCTCTTGGGGAAGACAATTATTTCTAAAGCAAGCTCTTAAACAAAAGAGTATTTAATTTGTTTAAACTATTCAAACAAATGAACCTACATTTCTCTGGTTAATGCCCCAATTCAGATGTCAGGATACATTTAAACATTCAGCGTTTACATGTTTAAATAGTTTATGAAAAATGTCTGATGTTAAAACTGTACAGATTTTCTTCGAAAATCTGTAAATGTAAAAGTTTTATGAAAATTCATATATAAGAGAAATGTTAATTGCACTTTATTTCAATAAAACTTTAAAAACAAATTTATTTTTTTTCTTTTGTTTTCTCTGCGCTACTACTCTAAAAAAACATAGAGATAATCTCAAACTACAATTTTCAGATTCGTTTAAAGATTAATCCTTTGATTACGTAGTTGGGACATATGTCGTCCTAGAGTCTATTTCTTTATTCTACTCGCACTACTTTTTGAAAAAATAATCTTTGCCATCACTTATACTAGGATACTTTCAAGAAAAATCTACCACAAAGAATTTGTTTTTCTTGTAAATTGTGGTAGGAGTTAATATAAAATATTTGCCAGTCCTAGTCCGTAAGCAAAAGGTTAAAGGTGTAAAAAGAGGGGAAGGTGAAATTTTTAAATTAATAAAAAAAAACATGCGTAGCTTTATAATTTAACATTTTTCATTTTTGAGGCTTTATTTTTCAGATAATACATTGGATTATGTAATTAAAAGGAATAGAGACAAAATAGTTTCCATGAGTGCAATGGATTTCGTTTAAATTCGTAAGAAATAACCGTATTTCTATGAATGATTCCCGTATAGCATATGAGTAGTTCTGGATTTCTATGAATGAGTTTCGTTTTCATTAACTTTTGTCCCATTGAGTGCTATTGACGAGATATCTCGGTTGCTTTCAGTTGTTCTAAAATTGTTAAAGACGCGATATTTTGTTCCTGTTATTTTTTTTAATTCCTGTTTAAAAACCCGGTATCACGTCAATTGCAGTCAATGTGTCGAAATTACTATTAATGACGTTCAATTACATCCGATTTAAGCAGTTTTCAATATTTTATTGAAATGACTTACAAAATAATAACGCAAGCTATTTAACTGAAATAAATTTTTAAATAAAGTCATAAGGTTTTCTATAACCTTTACTTAGCACATGTTTTTTCCTTTCTGTTTACTTTATGCTATAGTTTCTCAATAATATTAAAACTTTTAAAATGAATTTAAACGCGAAATATATATACTCCTAGCATAAGTATTGAATGAAAATTAAATTGAACTATAAATTATGTGATATTATGTGTACTTGTGTACTCTTCAAATAAAGATAAAACAAATTACCCGAAATTCAATCATTTTGAATTCTCAAATAACATTGCATTTTCTCCATCATTTCAATCAAAGAAAAACGAAATCTTTAACGACTGAAAATCGTATTTTTTTTTCACTTATTTCATTTTATAAAATTTGTTAAAGTATTTAATGGATTTATTTGCATCTTTTAACTATCACTGAGTAATAAATAAGAAAATATTTTTAAAATATGTGTAGTTCTTAATACCGGAACATTAAATGAAATAGCGCCGTGATCCACCTAATCTCTACCTTTATGTGAAATTTGTGTTCTTGGAATTTTCATATTTTAGTTTTAATTTGCATAAAGCTAAACACAACAGAAAAATAACGTAGCTATTTATTCACACTTCGTTTATTGATGCTACAAACATAAAATGGGGTGCGCACGTCCTTATTATTTTAGAATACAAATATATTCGACCTTAGCCTTATTTAAACCCTTCCAGGTCAAGTATACGATTTTATTTTTTTTAAGTGATACTATAGTGATTCCGATTTAGTGATTTAGTGATTCCGAATAGTGATCACCTTGTTTAATCGTATATACTAAATTTCCAATTAAATTTTCAGCAAGACTGAAACTGCGTGTAAATTTAATAACAGCAAAAGTTTAGCAAAATGAAAATTAATTCACATCGTATATACTGTAATTAAATACGGAAAAATTACTCTTCGGAAATAGTGGTTCTCAAAAAGCATAGCATGTACACATGATATTCGTCCCGAAGGAGTTAATTTCAGAATTTGTAATACTTTCTGTGATTAAATAGCACGAATGTAAACCATTCGGAAATAGCGGTACTCAAAAATAAAGAGGTATGTTTAAAGCAGCCGTTCTCAACCTTTTTTTCTCGCGGGGCGCAAACATATTTTTGCGACGTTAGGCGGGCCGCAACACACTTGTACAATAATGTAAAAAATATAGATTTCTATTGCAAATGCCGCAAAGATTGTTGTTTTGAAATAGCGGTATAAATCATTTTGCTGCCAATTTTTTCTGATACAAATATTTGACCCTAATAAGTCTTATTGCGCGATATAAGTATAAAACGTAACACTATAACAATGCAGCAATTCCAAATTCTTAAAAAAAAAAAAAGAAATCAAGGAATTTTTTCTAATACATCAGTTCTTCTTTCTTAATGGAAAAACTTCTTTTTTAAAATGTAGAAATATACAGTGCAAATAAATTAATTTGGAATAATGTTTGTTTAGTGTTCAGGATTAAAAAATCTATACCTTATAGCACAAGTAAAACTACATGTAAAACGAACTTTGACTAAGGAAACGTTATTTAAGATATTTTAAAGTAATTTTAAATTAATAATTAAAAATAACAGGAAATTGTCTTTCCATGAAAATATATAAAAGAGCAGTGAAAATATTAAAAGCTTTTTACACATCTGAATTAATTTTATAAATAGGGATTAATGATTATGTGTCTCGGGCCGCACGTAAAAGGTCGCCGGGCCACATGCGGCCCGCGGGCCGCAGGTTGAGGGTGGCTGGTTTAAAGTAACATGTTGCATGTTTAATATATTTGCATTTTGTATAATATGGGCAGTACAATCATAAAGGGACATGTATTAGCGTGTACATATATTCCGTATGAAATGAGTACATCTCGAATTGTAGAGAAAATATATTAAGTCACACTTGTTTTCAAATCTAAAAAGGGAATTGGATGGAAGAAAATGTTTTTTTTTACCATACATTTATTATGAATTGTAAATTAAAATGTCCCAAAACTACTTTTCATAAGCAAATTTAAGCAGTAAATGATGACATTGAATTTAGGAAAAAAGCTTTCACCAACAAAAAACAACCCAAAACATTAATCTGTACATGTACTCTGCTTTAAGCATCAAGAAACTTTTGAGGATTCCCCTCTTTGACGATTTTTAAATCGCCAAACTGAGCGATGAAACGGAACTTAAGAAGGTAATTTTTTGTCTACAACGCTTTGTTTTATGCCAGAAATTATTTCAGCTGTAATTTTACGACAGAAAAGGGAATGCGAAATATATCATATTTCAAACTTTAAGACATTCTTATCTACATTAATAAAAAAAATGCGAATTACAAATTAAAGAACAATATTTGAAAATAATGCATTTCTTGAAAATATAATAGCTTTGATACAATTTTGAGATTCAGTGTTTTACATATTTTACGGCAAATAGATCCAAAAAATATGTAAAAATGAATTAACACATACACATATCTTTGTGTCTTTTAAATACGCATTTTAAGTATACATTCTTATACTGTCATGCTGACTAATATTTTGCTTCCTGGAATTTTATGAGAAAGAATTATAATTAATAAATAATGTAAATAGAAATAAAATTAATTCCCCTATATTATTTCAGAGAAAAGTGTACTACAGAGCATTAACAAAATACTGGATACGGTAAAATTAAAATCATAGCTTGACTAGCAGAAAATTAGGAAAATATTTAGCACGAGATTGGTTGGTCTGAATTTTTCTCAAGTTTGTATAACCAATCATCATTTCTTTTTGTTGTTGTTGTTGTTTCGGACCTTAAAAGTGTGTTCTGTAACAGATATTTGAAATTACTTTACAGTCATCGAGACTAATATTTTGCTTCTTGGTATTTATGAGAAAGTATTATAATTAAATAATGTAAATAGTGTTAAAACTAATTCCCCTGTGGGATTTCAGAGAAAAGTGTACGACAGAGCATTAATAACATACTAGAGACGGTAAAATTGAAATCGAAGCTTTACTAGCAGAAAATTAGACAAATATTTAGCACGAGTTTGGTTGGCCTGAATTTTACTTTAGTTTGTACAACCAATCATCATTTATTTTTGTTGTTCTTGTTGTTTCGGACCTTACAAGTATGTGCTGTAACTGGTATTAGAAATTCTTTTCCTGCCATTGAGACTAATATTTTGCTTTCTGGAATTTTATGAGAAAGAATTTTAATTAAATAAATAATGTAAAGAGAGAAAATTAATTTCCCTGTGAGATTTCAGAGAAAAGTGTACGAAAGAACATTAATAACATACTGGAAACGGTAAAATTAAAATCGGGGCTTGACTAGCAGAAAATTAAGCAGATATTCAGCACGAGTTTGGTTGGCCTGAATTTTACTCTAGTTTGTATAACCAACCATCATTTCTTCTTCTTCTTGTTGTTGTTGTTTCGGACTTTAAAAGTATGTGGTGTAACACATATTTGAAATTCAAAAGTCACAATTTTTAAAAATTGATTATGTACAAAACAATGATAAATTACTCAAGTCAGCAACACATATTCTATAAAATACCGGCTGATTCAAAATAGATATTTCCTCGATTAACTTTTAAACCGCTGGTGATAGAAAAATACTTCCAATTTTATAAGAAATAATAATAATTAAATAAATAATGTAAATAATGTAAATAGATATAAAATTAATTCCCCTGTGAGATTTCAGAGAAAAGTGTACAACAGAGCATTAATAACATACCGGAGACGGTAAAATTAAAATCGGGGCTTGACAAGCAGAAAATTATGCAAATGTTTAGTACGAGGTTGGATGGCCTGAATTTTACTCTAGTTTGTATATAACCAATCATCATTTATTTTTCTGTTGTTGTTTCGGATCTTAAAAGTATGTGCTGCAACAGATATTTGAAATTCAAAAGTCACAATTTTTAAAAATTGATTATGTACAAAAGAACATTAAATTATTCGTATTCTATAAAATACCGACTGCTTCAAAAAATAGATATTTCCTAGATTAACTCTTAAACCGCTGGTGATAGAAAAATACTTCAAATAACAATATGTATAGAAATCAACTACAACTTTTAGACATGGCATTTTTTTACAAAGGGCTAATATACATATTCAAATAAAACTAGTCGTTGGGGGCCACCGTAATACTTACCCATCATGGATATGCATAATGTAAAATATTAAAATAAAAATGTGTAAACTACTTATAAAATGCATTGATATTCAAACAAAATCGTGGCTTGATGACGTCATAAACTTTAAAGGCTCGATTACTGAATTGCTTGAAAGAAACATCCTTATAACTCCAAAAATAATAATCCTATTAACTAGTGGTTTATTGCATCTGATTAAGCGTCAAATTTCCAATTAAAATATATCTTTTAAGTGAAATTTGGATGAAATACAGGGTCATGAAAAATCGAAGAGTGCGGAAAATAGGATTCCAAATATCTCGGCAACTCATTATCCGATCGACTTCATGCTTTATGCAAAATTTATGTTTTTTTATTGCCTTTTATATTCATTTCTTAAAATAAACAATTTCGAAAATTTTTATATACCTTTTATCAGAACGAATATTTCGAGAGTCCGAAAAAAATAGTTCCGGTTAATCGAGGTTATTGAAATGAAATAGGCTTCTTCCCATTATTAAATACTAAGTACATACCAAATTGAAAGTCTCTATCTCAATTTTTTCGGGAGATAGAGCGTTTACAGACACACAGACACACACACAGACACACACACAGACACACAGACGGACGGCAAAATTTTTTTTCTAAAAATATGTTTTTCGGCATCTCCAGTGTCTGAAACGTGTAAATCCGTCAAAAAAAAATTTTCGATTTTCAAAACGATTACAAGACTTACCCTATACTACGTATGATGGGTAAGTAAAATAAAAAAATTTATGGTTCCTAGATCATATAAGTCGTAATTAGAAAAAGGTTGTTCTGGGAATAAGAAGGAAATTAAAGATAAATAAGTCCCACCTTTTACGACCAAAACATACCGAGTTATAATATTTTTAATTTTATCAAATTTCAGTGTTTTCTGGTGCAGAAAACGGAAAGACGTACTTTTAAATTTTCAAAAATTCGAAGTAGCATAACTCGGGGAGTTTTGCTCGTAAAAGAGTGGGATTTTTTTTTAAATGTCTTTCTCAGATGCAGAGCAACTTTTTCTAAGTATGGATTATAGGTTTTTACAATTCATAGGAACCAAATAAAAAAAATTATTTTGAATTTTAATATGTGTACAGCCAATTGTAAAACATATGTCATATCTAAAAGTGGTACTTTATTTTAATCCTTTTTGTAATTTCTATCATCTGATGTTTAAGAGATAATTGAGGTGAATCACCCGATTTTTCCCCCGGATATTTTGAATCACCCGATATAGCAAAATGTTCGAGGGAAAAAGCTCAACTATAAGGAGCTTTAGACCAGTGTTACCCAACATTTCTACATTATACCTGCCTAACTAAGGTTATCTTACAATGACGCCTACCACACCTTCCCCAAAAAACACATAGGGTTTAATGTCCCAAAATAGTTATTCGCATTTTTACAAACGATCATTGTTTGTTTTTAACTGCGGCAATCCCATACGCAGGTCGTTCTCAAAATTAAGACAATTTCATTGACGCATTGTTTCATTTTAATTCTTTTTTTTTTTTTTTTTTTTTTTTTTTGCTACTCACCGGTGTTCCTGGTTATGAGTATTTTAGTTTTCTGGTGAGTCATAAGTTAGATACACTTTTAAAAACACAACATTTGTTCTTTGGAAAATCTGCATTTTTCTCTGGATTATTTACAAACATCGTTATTAATTAAAGGTAAATTAACTAATCTGAAGGCTTTATGTATCCAATATAAGCCAATGTAAAAAAAAAATCATCGTTAATAGTTCAGTGAAATGAATTATATCGTCTGTTGTTATGATATGATTAATTTCCGTACACTGTTAAAAATTTTCAGCAAACTGTCCAGTCATTTGACCGTTTCTATAGAAAACGGTTACATAACCGTAATTTAACTCCATTCTGACCATATTATGGTCAGAATAAAGTTAAATTAGAGTTATGTAACCGTTTTTTTTATAAAAACGGTCAAATGACTGGACAGTTTGCTGCAAATTTTTAACAGTGTAATAAAATAAGAACAAGTTGGCAACATTTTATCTTTTATTGACATTTACTGAAAATTCCAATGGGAAACTTAAACCTAGCTTTGAAAATTTTAGAACTTGAAATTCATATTTAGACTCTTTTTCCATTTAATATCTATTTCTCCGGAAACATCTATCCAAGAAACTGTCTGTAGATTATATGATTGCTATAATTAAACAATTTTAGTATACAAATTCGGGTTTTAAATTCAATAATACGGAAATAATATGACTCCATCTTAAATAGGACGTAATCACCATGGCAACCTAGAATCATTACCTGTCATGGGATATCATTGAATTAATTACGCATGATAGGATTTAATAGAATAAAGAAAAAATTTATTAATATCTTTTTAAGTTTTTATTCCATTTTCATAAAATTTAAAATTACTCGACAAAATTCTGCAACGATTATATATATTAAATTTCAAACCATTCGGTTGCGTAGTTTTTGCGCTGTTATATGCGGACAGACGGACGGACCAGACGACGACTATCGGTGCTACGTATTTATGTAATTACGAACGCACCTAAAAAGAAAAGTAAATCACAGTGTTTTTAAAAACTACTAATATAAAATATTCGAAAAGGCGTCAAGAAACCCTTCAAAGAACGCTTTAGTGACCGTGAGCATCGCGTTGGACAGCACCTGCTCTAGACCATCGCTCCAACAATATATTGCTGCCAGTTTATTCATAGTCATTTATTTACAAATTCTAACGTTCTCATAGCGGGGAATAGCAAGAAAAAAATGTAAAAAAAAATTTAATTATAAAAATCCTGTTTTTTAACTTGTATTATTTTCAATTTCGAATTCCACAAATTCTCTAACTAAAATTAATTAATTAAATAGGTAATAAAAGGAAATACAAATATCTAAATTTCCGTGAATCTAAATCATTTGTTTGTTTTTCTTTTAAACCAGATTTAAGGCTTTACAATTTTTTAATATTGAAAAATATTTATGAATACAACTGCATGAATTTTAAAACATGAATTCATTACATATTTGAACTGTTTTATTTATTTTGTTCGTTGCCTATAAGATAAATTGTTAATCTTTTCAACAAATAGATAAAGCAAACAATTTTTCGAAAAGATAATCATCAACTCTTAAAAATTTACAGTTAAAGCTTACTATTTTAGTTCTAAATTAATGAAACATTAAATTAATCTCATTTTATTAACATAACCATCTTGTTAAAAATAGTTAAATAAAACTGGGAAACCATCGCCAGAATTTAAAATTAAAAAAAATACGAAAAATGAAAGGAAGTTGTTTTTGAAATTATATTCACATTTCAGATAATGCCAACCATTATTTGAATTTTAAAATAACAGCCAACCGAAGAGAAGTGTTTTACAAAATAAACATATAAGCTTGTGTTTTAAGAGTTCGCAAAAAATGCATTATTTACACTCACATTCTCTTATGTAAATGAAGAGAAATCTAAAAATGCATCTGTTTTCTAAAATAAAATTTCGAAAATATTTTTATATGATTTCCACTGCTGCAGAAATTTGCACTAAGTAAATTTAAATTTACTGTAAGAGAACTACGCTTCGCTTAGAAGATTTTTCTTTTGTTTTTCTTTTTTAAAAAAGGGAGTTGTTTTGTGTGGAGAAGACAAAAGACTGTAGATGAATAAAGATACTTGTGTATTTTTTAGCTAAACAAAAGGGTTCTTCTAAACTCTTGATGATAGAAATTGAGTTCCCACTGATGAAGATGGACTGCTTCCAAGTGTCGGGTAAAACTTTGAACATAAATCAGTCCCTCTCGGGTCTTTTTCATCAACCTCTGAACTAAAATGTTCCCTTTTTACAAACTAAAAGATTAAAAAAGTGAAACAAAAACACAGATCTTGAATCAGCCAGTTAAAAAAATATCATTTAGAGAAAATGAAATAAAGTAAGATAAAAAGTTTCAATGTATGTTCTCTTAAATTTGAATCTCGTGGTCTTAAAGAAATACTCATTTGTCTTCATAACCTACGAAACTTTTTGTTTATCTGCATGGGTGCACTTTTATAATTTATAAAAATATTTAAAGACATACTCAACTAACTTAAATCATATTCTTGCACAATTATAACTGAGTAATTTTAGTATACACAGAAAGTGAGCTACAAAACTTCACCATATTTTTATGTAAATTCATTTTGCTGTTTTTTTAGGTACGTCCGAAATGATAAAACAATAAATCTCATATGACTATTATTATGGCGGTTCTCAAAAAAGATTATTCCCCGCTCAACAACGCGGGATTTGTATAACGTGCCGCATTTGATAATTGTTAAGGAAATGACTAAATTTAAACAAAAGATACTATAGAATCTTGAAAATAATTCGAAAAACATATGTATGATACTTTGTATTTATAAACTATTAAGTTGATGCAAAAGTCCTGTAGTATTTTAATACCTAATTTCAATACTTTTAACACCGGTAACATTTTAATGCCTGATAATTTTATTATACCTGCTTGCTTTGAACTGATAGGTAAAATTATCAGGTATTAAAATTTTACCGGTATTAAAGATGTTAAAATTGGGTATTAAAATACGACAGAACTTTTGCATCAACCTAATATATATATATATATATATTGTAAATTCACGGAATAGCTCGAAACGATAATAAAAAGAGGGAAACAAGTATTTCTGTATATATATTTAAAACTGAGGCGTTGGCAGTAAACAAATGATAATAAGGGAGAGAAATGAAAATCTGTGTATCTTACAATAATTTCGAGCTTCAGATGTTATATCGATATTTCATATTTTATCTAAAATATGGATACAACCCCCTTAAAATATAAGATATACACCTAAATTGTTTTAACTACACTTAAAAAAAAGTTTCTTCATCTAGCATGAAGGTTTACGAAAATATAATATAACCACCGCCGGGTAAACCACGATACCGAAAAGCGTTCCTTTATCGTCAGAAACGAATACATTTTCAAAATTTAAAGAAGCATTTCTAAAACAAGTTCCTTTTCTGCCGCAATTTTTGGAAACAGTGCCGAAAAGCTTTTACAGTGTATTAGTCAGTTTTCTCAGCCAAGTGAACATTTTCAGCTGCGTAACACAGTTTATACATGCAAAAGTAACAAAATAATAATTATTTTACGCTGTTAATTTAGTATGTTCGTCTGTTTAACATGTTTGATGAACAGTACAGAATCCATGATTGAGATTTGATAGCATCCAAAAAACCGATATTTCGTGTTGATGTCAATTCTCAAGTAAACATTTTCAGCTGCGTAACAGAATTTATACATGCAAGCGTAACAAAATAATGATTATTTTACGCTGTTAATTTAGTATGTTCGTACATTGTAAAAGCTGTTCGGTAACGTTTCCGAAAATTACATGCAACAATATATATATATATATATATATATATATATATATATATATATATATATATATATATATATATATATATTTGTTACAGAAATACTTTTTTAAATGTCGGAAATCTATTGGTTTCTGAAGATAAAGAAACACTTTTCGGTATCGTCGGTAACTCGGAAGAGGTTATATTATATTTTCGTAAACCTTCTTGCTAGATCAAGAAAATATTCTCTTTTTTTATACAGTGTAAGTTCACAGTTTTTACTTGATCTTTCTCGTTTCTTTTTTTTTTCAAAATGCACAACTGTGAGTAACATACTTTACCGTCCGGGAAGATCAATGTGGGAATACCAGAACAGCAAGCTTCAATTGGCGTGGTAACCATCGGTGTCATTGGTAGACATAAAGTTGATAAAAGTACTGTAAATTGGGTTTTTAATCATTCCCAATATATTTAGGGTCAAACTACAAATTTTCTTAATAAACTTGTAACACTACAATATAATTTCATTCAGCGTTTCCTTTTTCCCCGAATACTCCGAATACATTCCTTTTCATCATCTGATGAGATGTAATAATTAACCTCAAAATGTTTTTTGAACTAATTTGGCTTCTGAACAAATAATTACAAAAATAACGTACTCTGCTGAAAGCGAAATTCTTTCCAATCAAAGTTTGTTATTCAATCTGTTCAATGAGAAACCAACAGAATACTAAATTACATTACGTTGTGGAGATTATTTTACACGCTATCATAAGAAAACAAACGGAAACAGTGAATGAATATAGAATTAAGTAAAATAGAAATGTTTTATATTTGAGAGAAAACTAATACAATATTATAATTAAGATAAAATAAATATTACAGACATTTATTATTTAGGTTCAAATTACAGAATTTCTCAATAAATTCGGAATCTATCAATATTATTTCATTCCGCATTTCTTTTATTCTCCCGAATATTCGGAATACATTCCTTTCCACCATATGATTAGATGAAATGAAATGAATTCACCTCGAAATGTTTTGTTGTGCCTTGTGAACAAATATTGACAAAAATAATGTATTTACTGGAAATGGTATTAATTCTTTTCAAAGTTTGTTATTCAATATATTCCAAATATGTCTAAACATGCGGCCCTGTGACCGCTTTTTACCACATTTTCCGTGTCGAAATTTTTGCCTCATTTAATCACAGTATATTCTGCAATTAAATGAGGAAAATACTTTTATTTGAAAAAAGTGGTAAGAAGCGGCTTGAAGGCCCGCAGGTCGGACACCCCTGATCTATTCGATGAAATCAAACAGAATACTAAATTACCTTACGTTGAAAAGATTGTTTTGCAAACTCTCATAAACAATACCCAGAAATATTGAATTATAGCAGTAAAAGAGAAACAAATATTTGAAAGATGACTAATAAAATACAGTGTGAATTTTAATTAGCCTACAACTTTGAACTGAAATAACTTGGCAGAGGCTAGATGTCGCTACGGATGCGTGCAATGAGAGAGGGCATTAAAGAAAATTGTTTAATGTCACATCCACCCTTTTTCAAATTGACTTCCAAATCGTCCTATTCAACCAAAGATAGTATTTTTATTGTTAATTTTTTTATTTATGTGGTGAAAATGCAACACTATTTCCATTAACACTATCAACGGTGAGTTTGGAACGCAAGCTATCGCCTGCCATTATCCAAATCGTTGACACTGACCACTTTTTTTCACCAGATATTAATCCATGTGATTTCTATCTTTCGGGTCATATGAAATATTTGGTTTACAAAAAGAAGCCAAAAGACCTTATTAACATCAAGAATGTCATAACCGACTAATTTTCAAGCATAAAATATGAAACGCTTGAACTTTTTGACTAGTTTGCGCAAATGTGTTACCTCTGAAGGTTCTCACTATAAAACATTATCCATTAAATTCCTTTATCGGGTTCTTTATAAAAAGAAGAAGAAAGCTTGTAGTAGTAGTATTATCTGAAATGACTCAAAAGTTATTTCAGTTCAAATATGTAGGTTAATTAAAACTTACACTGCTTTATTATTAACATGCCAGCTGCCGGTCGCTGGCAGTCAAATGTGATCTGGTTGAAACAAACATGTTTTGAACTATAAATATTTCTTAAAACAAAGAAAACTAGCATCTAATTTATAGATCTGGATCACATTTGACCGCCGCCGGTGGTCATTCGTCAACTAATGTGTTAAGTAAAACAAATATCTTTATTTTTTAATACTGTTTCTAAATCGCATTTTTCCCCGTGTATCATTTTATACAAAACAGGTGAGTAAACATTTTTGGAACGAATTTTTTGCAAATATTAATTTTTTTTCAAATTCGGTACAATAAATATGAGGTAACTGGTGATAGATTCGAACATTTGCATGAAATGAACGGACGTGAAAATATTGATTCTAGTTATTGTCACAAACTTAAATGCAACAAGTTGTAAAACTTAATTTAAAAGACACAGAAAAATTAATCATAACAGCAAGAACATGAAGTATTATAAAAAACGTGTTTTTAATATTTTATAAAAGCGTCTTTTTTTACCTTGTTATACAGTAGTACATGATTAAAAGATTCAGGTATACAAATACTAACAAATTATATACATCAACTCTCAAATTAGTATCTGGAGATTAGTATCTTTTTTATTTTAATTGTATTAACCTCTTACCTGTGCCACTAGATGTCTTACCCTACCCCCCCCCCCTCTTCTCTCAATCCTAATATGTATAATAAGAAAATAGTGAATTACATATTTTAATGGCTATTCAAATAAAGATGAGCTGATTTCGATCTTTACGAAAAAAAAAATAAACACATGAAAAAACATACGAAAAATAACACATTTTGCATGTTTCAGCGCCTCGAATTGGGTTCGGGTGACACGGTTAAAGGATTAATACCATACATTTTTATAAAATTTAAAGTAAAATAAAATAAAAATAATATCAAAAGATTTACTGACGTTTTCAAATTAAATTAAGTTTAGTGCATCTTTCAGCATTAAATCTTGGCATAAATTTTGCTATTGATTACATTCCTCTTTTTATTTTTGAAAATGAATCTATATCTTTTGTGTTATGCAATATGATGCTAGTATGCATGCTGGTATTAAATTAAACTTTTGTTTTTAATAATTTATGCATATGTGTTATCAATAATAATACATTTTACACAAAATGTGTTACACTGAATACAGCTCCATTAAAATATATTACGCATTTCTAAAATCCAGTCGCAACATATGTAATGTGCCTTAATTATTTTAACCTTTCTGCATTTCAAACTGTTTACACAAAGAAAAACTTCACTGATTTTTAAAAATAATATATTGTGTTACTATTCAAGATGTTACAGTTTTTAATTTTTAAAAGTGTGTCAGTGCCGTTCGTGTTATGTAATATCTTTCTGGTATGCATGTTGTTATTAAATTAAAATATTATATTTAATGACTCACGCTTGTGTGTTTTAATAAGTTTCATGGAAAATCTGTTATATTGACTATAGTTCCATCAATTTATGTCAAGCTGTTATAAAATCCAGCCAGTTTCTACTGATGTAAGGTGTCTTAATTATTTTTGCCGTCCTACTGTTTGCAAAATTAAAAACTTCACAGATTTCAAAAAGTAATATCTTGTGTTCCTGTTCAAAATATTCCACATATTTACTTAAACCTGCGTCAGTATATTTCGTGTTATGTAATATCATGCTGGTATTAAATTAAAGTTTTATTCTTAATGCTCCATACATGCGTGTTTATAATGTGTTTGATGAAAAATGTGTTACAGTGAATATGTGTAATGTAAGAGATATAGTGTTAACAAATAAATGGGATCCATAAATTTATATCACACAGTTATAAAATCCAGTCAGTTGATACAAATTTAAAGTGTTTTGATTATTTTTGTCTTCCAGTGCACTGTTTACACTACCTACTGTTTCAAAAATAAAGACTTGCTGATTTCAAAAACTTTAAAATTATTCCATATTTTTATTTTTATATGTGCCAGTATCTTTCGTGTTACGTAATATCAGGCTGGTATTAAATAAAAAAAAAATATTTTTAATCAGTCATGCATGCATATGTGTCTTTAATAAGTTTCATGGAAAATTTTGTTAGGTTGAATATAGATATAGCTTCTTACATTTATATCACAGTTTTAAAATCCAGTCAGTTGCGACATGTAAAGTATCTTAATTATTTTTGCCTTTATGTGCATCGTACTGTTTACACAAATAAAAAATTCACTGATTTCAAAAAATAATATCTTATGTCAACATCATCAGTCTTTATAAATTCGAATTTTTAATTTTTAAGTTGTTCAGTTTAATTTTTCGTTACATTCGTTTATTTTTCTTTTGAAAGATACTTCGAAAATATTTCCTAATAATCCTAAAGGAAATATGTTTACTTAGAAAAAGATAAAGCACCAGCTTCACGTGGATTGTAAACACTGAAAAAAAATTATTCTTTCCCTGAGCTCTAATACTTACTCGTTAGACGACTTTGTCATTTTACGACGTTGCATTTTCTAAAGAAAAAAAGTCTGGAACTTTTTAAAGCAGCTCGCTTTAGGAAATTTAGTAAGAATTTTTTAGATTAAATTCTTTATAGAATGAAATTTTCGAGGAAAAGACTTGATAGAATATATATAAAATAAACTCTTATTTGCATTGAAAATGAAACTCTGTAATGATTCTTAGAATTTTGAAAGCAGATTTTCCGAAATATTGTGTTTCACTTTTGGTGAATACAATACGTTTTCTGATTAGTTAAGTTACTTTCCCAATCAATACCCCAAAGGAATTTTATCAGAATACCTGGAATTTTATATATTTTTTTAATAATGAGAGTGCCTCTATAAATAATGGGTTTCATCAATACAATGGCTCGAATAATCTTTTCATATCAGTGGCATAGCGTTTCATATCACTACGCGGCGCGTGGACCACAGAGTTACCACTTTTTTTCAAAAGGAATTTTCATCTTTTTTATCATTAAATAAGGCGAAATATCACAGTTTTTTATATGATCAGTGAGTTTTATGGTGTCTTGCCTGGATCAGGTTGTTCTTTATCCAAATCCTAAAATTTTACTTAAAGTCAAGCTATATCCGAATACTATCCACGATCGAGTTCGATCGTGTCATGCTAATCAGCGACACGACCTATACAAAACCATGTCACAACCATAATAACCAAGACAACTAAATCCCAACTGCTTTCGTTGACACGCAGCTATGATAAATAGATACAATTTTCGATGAAAGAACTAGAAAACCGAAATTACTGAGTATTTTCTTTAAATAAAATTATTTAACATTTTACTCATAATAACAAAAAAAAAAAAAATGGAAATTTTTAGAATAATTGTTTTTTCCGAAAGACACTTTCTGGTAAAAGTTAAATAGAATATGTGTAAAATTAAACTCTTATTAACATTGAAAATGGAACTGTGCATCAATTCGTAGCCTTTCGAAAGTGGATTTTCAGCTGATACGTTCAATGCATTTTCCACTTAGTAAAGTTATTTTTTCGAGCAATACCACGTCCCCATCCACCAAACAACAACAAAAAGAATCACAATGCATGAAATGTAATATATATATATTTTGTTTTAATGGGCCTCATATAAGTTAATAAATGTGTCGCTATTAATAATGGTTTCTCTTAATTCTATGGTGAGCATAGTTGTCTTCTATGAGCAGTAGAAGTTTAAAGCAGTGTCCAGCGTGGATCAGATTAAACCTGGTGCGAATCTTAAAATTTGGTTTAAGAACAACCTAACAGCTAGTCCATGGGATTTCACTGTCACAAATGGTCGCAATCCCAACGGCAACGAAAGGGTTGCATCAATATTTAGTTATAGTATGACTCTCAGGTGACCGTCACTTAGTAACTCCTCTGCAAAGTCAAATGTCACGATTTTTAAGTCATTTGACTTTGTTACAAAATAACTTAAATCATTTTTAAAGTCAACTGATGGCAATGTGAAAGAAAGTGCTGTATCTGGATCTGGGTCACGCTGCTTTTACATTCTGATCCCATTCGGATCACTGTGCTATTAGGGAAAACATAGCTAAACCCAACCTTATCCGTTTGGTCTTGTTGATTCGCAACAATGGTAAATAATCAGGATCCGAACCCGCAATGAAAGAACTACGAAACCGAAATAAAAGAATATTTTCTATTTAAATACAATTACTTAATATTTCTTCCCGACAAATTACGAAAATATATTATTGTTACTATACTTTAAATCAATATAACTAAAATGTGCATCAAAGTTTTAATTTTCTCTAGCATTTAATTTTGTAAATTGCTTCTTCTTAATCATACGTCGTCGGTCAAATAGTAATAACTGGTAGCTGAAATAAGATTACAGAAAAGTAGTTTTGGTTAATACTAATTTGTAATAACTGGTAATCAAATGTTGACCAATACTCCTACAAATATAAAAATATTTAATTTAGAAAAATAAAATTAATTAACCATAAACATCTAAATTCTTCATCCCTTCAATTCGGGAATAAAGATTCGCAATTTGGAATTTACTTGCGTCATCGATGTATTATGGAACTAATATCATTAAGAATATCCATACCGAGAATTCTCCTCAAAATATATTTTTAATCACAAACAGGAAAATCTCTAAATCACGATATGTATGTCATGTATCATATATATATCTGTGTGCAAAATTTTAAAAAATAGCTGTATCCTTGTTTCAGCCTTAGAGTGAAAAATGAGTCTGAAATCAATCCTCTGATTAAAAGATACAGTTAATCAAAATCAAACAATATATTTTTATTTTTAGTTCCTACAATCTATCTGTTCATTCATCTTCAAATACCGGGTGTCATATAAGTACGTTCACAATTCATAAATTCATAAACAATTAACAAATTGTCGTATCGGAGTGCAATTTGCAGCATAATATTTGTCAAAGAGTCGTTTTAGTTGCCTAAATAACTTATCCCTGAATTCGAAGAATCATTCTTATCCCCTTCATTGGAATTATTAGAAGTCATTTTGACTCCTTCTTGAAAATGACCCGACGCTGCGTTTGCGTGATTGAGGTGACCTTCCAAACAAAGCATAAGTGGGAGAAGAAGGCGTTCATCTGATATCTTGGCGCACCCTACACTTTTTCGCCCGACAAGGAGTCAAAAGTACTCATTCTTCCATTCCCGGGTTAAAGAGATCTATAAAAAAATCCGATTTCAAAAATTCATAAAAATTTAACAAATTGTATTCGAATTGTGGTTTACGCCAAAAGACTTGTCAAGAAATTCAATTTTTCATAGCAAAAGAAAAAAGTGGTACAAAAAGACCCATAAGTCAGTTCACATTTCAGAAAATCATAAACAATTAACACATTACGGCATCTCAGAGCGATTTACGTCATACAACTTATCAAAGTGTCGAATTGTCTTTGACAAAAGAAAAAATTAGTTCAAATTTTCTTTGAACTACTTTTCGGTACAAAATATCCGACCACTTCTCAAGTATTGACGTCCTGTATTTAAGTTTTTCATCTAAATCGCCTTTTGCGATTGTTCTTTCTACCAGACATAATCCATGACCCAAGCTTACAACTAATGTTTGCATGTTTTATGAAATTGATGTTAATTGTGTAATGTTTCTAAGATTTTATTTACACTTTACGAGAATTCAAGAACCCTCCTCTTCAAAAGACATTATTCATTACATTTTGCTTATGCAGTATGATGAATACTAGATATATTTGATAAAGCTTCCATTCTCCATCCCTTATATTCTTTCCCAGTGGTGTTCTGATGTTAACTTTCTATTTTTAAGCTTTTTTGCATATTTCAATTCGTTTCATATTTGATGCTTTGTGTAGTATTTAGGCAAATCTCTACGCATAGCCCATTCAAAACATTAACGTTTTCTGTTTCCCCCGTCTTTGTAAAAAATCATCTGATTGATAATACTTGGCTGTGACGAATTTATTGAGATTTTGATTGTTTCAGAATATTTTTAGCATACTAATTCCAAAGTAGAAGATAAAAATGCCTGTGGCATTGTAATTTTGATTCGTTTATTTTTTATATTTCTACATTTTAGATCATCTGAAATATTTTAAAACCATTTTCGTTTCTTCGCTTTAAAATAAAACAAAAATTAGACTTTTCTAATTGTTTTAAAGTACTGAATAATATTCTATAAGGGCTTATTCATGCCGTCTTTAGAAATGATCAGTTTCTGGGATTGGTAGAGAAATTGCTGGGAAGTATTCAAAAGTTGTTGACTCGGTGATTTGTGAAGTGTTTGCAAATATAAGTATTCGGTTTTAAAGATTTTGGATCTTCCTGCTTATTTTGTAAGATATTTTGACTTCTTGTTTAAAATTATTAGAATATTTAAATGTGTAACAAAATTTGCATTATTATTTAATAAGTTATAACTATACGCATTGTGTTCAAATATTGGACTTTCGAATTATTATTTTATATTGAACTTTCAAATTATTGCATTTATTATATTGCTGTCTATTAACTCGGTTTTTTTTATTTAGCATTTTCTTTGTTTATGTTCATAAAAACGGAGATTAAATGTGTTTTTATCGTAACCGAACAGAAATATCACCTTGAGCGGCAGTACTATCGTCATTTATTAGATATTCTTGTAATTACAGAAATAAAACTTAATAATGAATTAATTAATATGATTAAAATTAATTATTTAATCATTTCTAAAACACATCACAAGGCCAATTTTTCCAATTAAAAAAATATACTAATCCAATATTTATACATACCTTTTCGTTTTTTAGTTTATTTTTATTGCCATTAAAGCGATAAGTTGCCAAGTATGGCAAACTGCAGCAGCTGACATCACGGGGTACTGTATTTTTTAACATGAAGCAATGCGAGACCGAGAGCTAGTGTATACGAATCCAAAATTTCCATTACGGCCAATCACTGTTGACAGTCTGGAATATTTGTCTGTGGGTATACACCAAGCAATCAGACCATATGCAGGTCATCTAGCGTAACATTGTCAATTTAACGTTCCTATCTCGAAAGCGGTACACTATACGAGAAAAAGGTCAATTACAAAGCTGTAGAGCTTCCTTGATTTAGTTTTACATGCAAAAATAACTTTATTAGATGTCATGAAATCTAAATGTTTGATATTTCATCATCAGCCTAAAAAAATCACTAGCATGCAGAAGTGATGTGTTATAAGACAGACGCGCAGTCACTAATAAAACTAATACGCGTAAGCAAGGTCAGTAGTGGAAAAGATGCGCAGCAGTGGTCCGAAAGCCACCACTAAATTTTAATAGTATTCTTCCCATAATTAAATCTCAGATATTCTGTAATTAAATAAGGCGAAGAATACTATTATAATTTAGTGCTATCATTTGGGCCGCTGCTGCGCATCTTTTCCAACATTGCAAGATACAGTTTAATTCAATAAGAAAATCAAATGAAGCACGCTCAATGTGTCCATCAACGGCACCAATGCGTCAAACATTCTGCATGTAACATTCTGCATGTAACATTCTTCTGCATGTAAACATTCTGCATTCAGATAATTCGCACTTTGATCATACTTACATTTTTTCAATTAAAATAAGCTGTACCTTGCTTATATGTGTTACTTTTATTAGTAAATGTACGTCTGCCTGCAAGCAATAAGTGATGCATTTAAGTTGGTGATGAAATATTTTTAAAAATTACATTTCAGATTTTCAAATAAAAATATTTTTTAATGTAAAACATTATTTCACACTAAATAAAGGTCGTTCTAACACTTTATAATTTACTTTTGTCGTATCTGTTACCGTTGTCGAGATAGGACCACTAACTCCACAGTTTGCAACTAGGTGGCGCTATAAGCTGTCTCATCGCATAGCGCATAGCGGCTCTACTATATCTAGACACCACGTTCATGACTATAACTGTCGCCGTTCTGAAAATAATGGGGGTGGACAAGACATTAGACGGCACCATGTATTATATTCTGTACGAATTTAATGTTCGTATAGCAATAAAGAAATGTTTAGTTTTGACACGCTGCACACATTTTTTAAATAAGTAAGACATTACTTAAGAAAAGTTTTAAAATATTAAAGACTAAGCAGGGAAAAAAGTCTGGAAATAATTTGAAATACCAAACACTCATTTTTTAATAAAATTTCAATTGTTCTAAAACATTTCATTACATAAACTTTGATTTGTGAAGAGAAGAGTAAGATTTAACAACTAAACAGTTCAAGATGAAAATAGTATATTCTCTAACTTCGTATTTAATTTTTACATAGCAATAAAGAAGTATTTGGTTTTGACTCATTGCAAACTTTATTTAATTAAGCATGACTTTATTGAAGAAAACATTTTAAAAAAATTAAATTTCGAAAAGTTCAGCAGAAATAAGTCTGAAAACAATTTGAAATGTCACATTCTCTCTTTTAATAAAAATTTCAATTGTTCCAAAATGTTTCATTAAGTAAATTTTGATTTTTTATTTTCTGAAAATGAAACATTAAAAAAATATATTACATTATACTCTGCACAAATATATTTAACTTTTGCATGGAGAATAAATAAGAAATATTTGGTTATTTCTTAATATTGATTATTTTTTAATAAAGAACTATTTGGTTTTGACACACTGCACACATTCTTTAAATAAGAAGACATTAGTGAAGAATTATTTTAAAGAAATTAAATGTCCAAAGGTTAAGAAGAAATAAGTCTAGAAATAACATGAAACTTCAAACACTCTTTTTTTTAAATGAATATTTCAATTGTACTAAAACATTTCATTGCGTAAACTTTCATTTGTGAAGAAACATGTAAGATTGAACAGCAATTAAACATTTCAAAATGAAACACTAAAAGAACATATTATAATCTGCACGAATATAGTATTTAATTTTCACATACTCTAAAAACGGCATTTTCAAAACTGAGCAAAAAATACTCAAATCTTGAGTATGTCGCATAGTCAAAATGGCTCCGAATCAAAATTACTCAAGTTTGAAACATGTGTATACTCATTTCTGAAAACATGCACCACCCAAGAATAAAACATTATGTGCTTATATTTGAGTATGTCCATGTTTCAAAAATGAGTGTGAACTGACTTCTATGTGCTCATTTTTGAGTATTTCCCTGTTTCTAAAATGAGTTTGAACTGATTCTAATCATTTTTGAGTATGTCCATGTTTCAAAAATGAGTATGAACTGGATGTGCTCAGTTTTGAGTATGTCCATGTTTCGATATTCTGAGTATTTCTGGTATTTCAGAATTGAAAGCATTGGGTTGTCCTATTTGAAACAAAAAGTTTCATAACAAAATGAAAACATCGATTTACTCAGATTTGAAATTGCCATTTTTCTGAGTGCATACAGAATAAATAAGAAATACTTGATTATTTTTTAACATTGATTATTTTTAATGAAGATATATAACAATCTTGAAATTAGCAAGGCATTAGTGAAGAATTATTTTTTTTTTTAATTAAATGTCCAAAAGATAAGAAAAAATAAGTCTGCAAACAATTTGAAATGTCTTTTCAATTGTTATAAAATATTTCATTAAGTAAATTTTGATTTCTGAAGAGGAGGGTAAGATTAATAACAACCTAAGAGTTAAAATGAAACGTTAAAATGATTTCATTATATGACTGTATTTGTTTTTCACATAATAATAACGAAGTCTTTGGTTTTGACATGCTGCACATATTCTTTAAATAAACAAGGCATTGTTGGAGAATTATTAAATATTGATTATTTTTTAATAAATAAATGTTTGGTTTTGACACACCATATTACCAAAGATTAAGAAGAAATAAGCCTGAAGACAATTTGAAACCTCAAATACTCTTTTTATATAAAAAAAAAAAAAAAAAAAAAAAAAAAAAAAACTTTCAATTGTTCTAAAACATTTCACTGTATTCAAATTTCGATTTTTAAGGAGAAGTGTAAGATTTAACAACAATTAAACATTTCAAAATGAAACATTAAAAGAATATATTATACTCTGCACGAATATATATCATTTTCGCAAAGAGAATAAATAAGAAATATTCGGTTAATTTTTAATATTGATTATTTTTAATAATGAAGTATTTGCACTATAATTATTTTTAACACAATCAAATGATTTGTAAATAATTCATACAAGTAGTAAATTTCCCATCTGAGAGAAAATCCATACTTTGTTGGAGTTAGTTTCCATACTCATCCATAGTTTTTTGGAGTCCCTTTGCCTGAGTTTATTCTGTTGTGCTGTTTTAACAGTCCAGATGTCATGACCAAATGGTTGTTCTGAGCGAATAGTGGATTGGCTGGGATGTTGTCCAGGTAGCTCAATTGGAAGAGCATTGGCAATTTAAGCCAAAGGTTCTGCGTTCGAGTCCCATCCTGCCCACATTTTTACTAATAAGCAAGGCACTAGTGAAGAATTATTTTTTTTTAATTAATGTCCAAAGGTCAAGAAGAAATAAAACTGGAAACAATTTAAAATGTCACATACTTGCTTTTATTAAAAATGTCAATTGTTCTAAAATATTTCATTACATAAACATTGATTTCTAGAGTAGAGTAAGATTAATCACTAATCATATAACGTAAGATTAACAATGAAAATGAAACACTAAAAGTTTTTAATATATTCTGCACGAGTACATTTAATTTTCATGTAGTAATAAAGAAATCTTTGATTTTGAGATACTGCACAAATTCTTTAAATAAATAAGACATTACTGAAGAATTATTTAAAAATAAATTAAATTTCTAAAAATTAAGCAGAAATAATTTTAAAAACAATTTGAAATGTTAAAAACTCATTTTGTTTGATAAAATTCCAATTGTTTTAAATCATTTCATTACGTTAACTTTAATTTGTGTAGAGTAAGATTTAACGTCAATCTAAAAGTTCAAAATGAAACGTTAAAAGAATATATTATGTCCAACTGTTCATTATGATTTCATTATGATAGAATATATTATATTTTGCACGATTATTCCTTTCACATAGTGATTATTTGGTTTTGACTCACTATATAGATTTTTTTAAATAGGCAAGGCATTCTTGAAAGAAAAAGAAAAATAAATAAATAAACAAAACTTCCAAAAGTTAAGCAGAAATACGGCTAAAAAATTTTTTTAATTTCAAGTACTCATTTTTATAATAAAATTTTAATTGTTCTGAAACATTCCATTACGTAGACTTTTATTTATCAAGAAGAGAGTAAGATTTAACAACAAACTAATAGTTGAAAATGAAACGTTAAAAGTTTTTATTATATTCTGCGCGAATATATTTAATTTTCACATAGTAATAAAGAAATGTTTGGCTTTGACTCACTATATAGATTTTTTTTAAATAGGCAAGGCATTCTTGAAGGAAAAATAAAAATAAATAAATAAACAAAACTTCCAAAAGTTAAGCAGAAGTACGGCTGAAATTTTTTTGAAATTTCCAGTACTCATTTTTATAATGAAATTTTAATTGTTCTGAAACATTCCATTGCGTAGAGTTTTATTTATCAAGAAGAGAGTAAGATTTAACAACAAACTAACAGTTGAAAATGAAACGTTAAAAGTTCTTATTATATTCTGCGCGAATATATTTAATTTTCACTTAGTAATAAAGGAATGTTTGGTTTTGACACACTGCGCACATTCTTTAAATAAACAAGGCATTATTGAAGAATTATTTTTAAAAATTAAATTTCCAGAGGTTAAGAAGAAATAAGTCCGGAAACAATTTAAAATGTCAAATACTCATTTTTTTAATGAAAATTTTCAATTGTTCTAAAACATTTCATTACGTAAACTTTGATTTGTGAAGAGAAGAGTAAGATTTAACAACAGTCTAACAGTTCAAAATGAAATGTTAAATGTCCTAACATTCGCAAGGAAAGATTCTGTGATGAAAAGACTTCTGGAAAAGTGCCAAAGAACGGGATTTTCTTTTTCTTGTTTGGTATTTCTTTTTTTTTCCTTAAAAACGCTAAGTGGGCGTTTGAGAATTAATCACAAAATAAGTAGAACAGTCTTTTGCTAGATTTGATAACGAGAACTACTCTGTTTCAGGCCCTTTTTGGTTTAGAAACAAACATTATTTCCATGAATAGAATAATATTGTCTTTCTTCTTTAGGTTTTGACATGCGCTATTTTAATGTAATTTGATTAAAATTCCAGGACTTAAAAAGCATGCTACATGGTTTTCTCCAAAATTAAAGAGATCCGCTTAACAAATTTTCCTCGGGAAAAGTTAGAGCTATTGTGGTGCTTCTTATTGATTTTTTCAGAATAACTCTCATTATGTTGACGGAAAATATTTCTTGCTACTTTGAAAAAACACCGATGAAATCTTTAAGCTCGATAGGTTTTTCTATGATGATACTTTTTCTTTCTTTTTAGAAAAAGCATGAGCAAATGAGTTAGATCTAGAATTTTTCTCTAAGAATATTTATAAAAAAGGATAGCAGATGATGAGATAAGTGAATGAGGAAATGAATGTTATATCCAATATAATGCTCTGCGTTTAATATCGAAATTTGCGATGGGTTTTTTTTTTCAAAATGCTCTGTTTTATTTTTATTTTTATTTTTATTTTATGTTGATGTAGACGGTATTGTAAAATGCTGTTAATGTTAAAATACTTTAAATGCTTGACCACATGAACACTTTAACACTAATATCTGAGCTAAACGTGGTCATTTTTTTAATAATCTTTTTTTAAATACGTAGACGTCTAAATGATAAAAGGCAGCGTGTAAGTTAAACAAGTATGTTACATGTGTGTTGTTTATGTTGATGGAAAATATTTCTTGCTACTTTGAAAAAACACCGATGAAATCTTTAAGCTCGATAGGTTTTTCTATGATGATACTTTTTTTCTTTTTAGAAAAATCATGAGCAAATGAGTTAGATCTTGAATTTTTCTCTAAGAATATTTATAAAAAAGGATAGCAGATGATGAGATAAGTGAATGAGGAAATGAATGTTATATCCAATATAATGCTCTGCGTTTAATATCGAAATTTACGATGGGTTTTTTTTCCAAAATGCTCCGTTTTAATTTTATTTTTTTATTTATTTTTTTATGTTGATGTAAACGGTATTGTAAAATGCTGTTAATGTTAAAATACTTTAAATGCTTGATGTTACATGTGTGTTGTTTATGTTGACGGAAAATATTTCTTGCTCATTTGAAAAAAACACAGATGAAATATTTAAGCTCGATTGGTTTTTCTATGTGATACATTTTTTCTTTTTAGAAAGCAAGAGCAAATGAGTTAGATCTTGAATTTTTCTCTAACAGTATTTATTAAAAAAGGGATATAAGCTGATGAGATACCAGAATGCGGAAATTAATGTTATATCCAATATAATGTTCTGCGTTTAATATTGAAATTTACGATGCGTTTTTCTTCCAAAATGCTCCTTTTTTATGTTGATGTAAAGGGTATTGTAAAATTCTGTTAATGTTAAAATAGTTTAAATGCTTAACCACGTGAACACTTTAACACTAATATCTGAGCTAAACTTTGCCATTTTAAATCGTATTTTTTTAATTACGAAAACGACTAAATGAAAAAAGGCAGCGTGTAAGTTAAACGGGTATGTTACATGTGTGTTCCCTATGTTAACGGAAAATATTTCTTGCTAATTTGAAAAAACACTGATGAAATATTTAAGCTCGATAGGTTTTTCTATGATGATACATTTTTCTTTTAGAAAAAACAAGAGCAAATGAGTTAGATCTTGAATTTTTCTATAACAGTATTTATTAAAAAAGGGGATATCAGCTGGTGAGATAAGAAAATTCGGAAATGGATGTTATATCCAATATAATGCTCGGCATTTTATATCGAAATTTACCATGTTTTTTTCTTCCAAAATGCTCTGGATATTTTTTTAAGTTGATGTAAAGGGTATTGTAAAATATTGTTAATGTTAAAATAGTTTAAATGCTTGACCACGTGAACATTTCAACACTAATATCTGAGCTAAACTTATATAATGTACGCTACGTTTAATATCGAAATTTACGGGGGGTTTTCTTCAAAATGCTCTGGAGTTTTTCAAATTTTGATGTAAAGGGTGTTGTAAAATACAGTTAATGTTAAAATAATTTAAATACTTGACCATGTGAACACTTTAACTTTAATGTCTAATATGATTTTTAATCATCTTTTTTTAATTGCAAAAACGACTAAATGAAAATAGTCAGCGGGTAAGTTAAACAGGTATTTTACTTGAGTATGTATTGTTTACGTTGACGGAAAATATTTATTGTTACATTGAAAAAAATACCGATGAAATCCTTAAGCTCGATCGATTTTTCTATGATGATACATTTTTCTTTTTAGAAAAAGCCAGAGCAAATGAGTTAGATCTTGAATTTTTCCTTAAGAGTATTTATTAAAAAAGGATAGCAGCTGATGAGATAAGAAAATGCGGAAATGAATGTTATATCTAATATAAAGTTCTGCGTTACCGAAATTTACGATGTTTTCTTTCTTCAAAATGCTCGTTTTTTTTTTATATTGTTGTCAATGTAAGGGGTATCGTAAAATGCTGTTAATGTTAAAATAATTTAAATGTTTGACAACGTGAACACTTTAACATTGATATCTGAGATTATCTTTGTCCATTTTTTAATCATCTTTTTTTTAATTATGAAAACGACTAAATTAAAAAATGCAGCGTGTAATATCGCTGCCAACTTTTGCGTGTTTTTCTTACCACTAAAATTAAAAAATAAAATTTGCCTTATTTAAATGCCGAAATCTGCGATTAAATAAAGCAAAAATTTTCTATTAAATTTTAGTGGTAACGAAAAAGCGTAAAATTTGTTAGCTATGCTGTAAGTTAATCGGGTAAGTTTCATGGGTATATGTTACTAGGTTGACGGAAAATATTTCTTGCTACTTTTTAAAAATACCAACGAAATCTTTAAGATCAGTAAGTATTTCTATGATGATACTTATTTTTCTTTTTAGAAAGCAAAATCAAATGAGTTAAATATTGAATTTTTCTCTAAGTGTACTTATTTAAAAAAAAGGATAGTAGCTGATTAGATAAGAGAATGCGGGAATGGATGTTATAGCCAATAAAAGCATAAAATAATTCTTAATAACACAATAAAAATAAGGAATGCGCTAGGCCTTTCGAAAAAACTTGTCTTTCTTCATCAGGCGCAAAGAAGACGTGCAACCACTTTGAAGGCAGGAGCAAGACTGAAAGGAAATGGAAGGGAAAGAGGGACAAGTTAAGAGAACAGCCAATAGTAAAGCAGAAGGCATAAGCCAATCACAGAAGAGAATTACCTAGAATGCAGAACATGAAGAATAATTTTTATTTTTTTTTCAATTTTCTCCATAATTTTCCTCATGTTCTGCATTCTAGGTGATTATCTTCTGTGATTGGCTTATGCCTTCTGCTTCCTATTGGCTGTTCTCTTAACTTGTTCCTCTTTTCCTCCCATTTCCTTTCAGTCCTGCTTCTGCCTTCAAAGTGGTTGCACGTCTTCTTTGCGCCTGACGAAGAAAGACAAAGTTCTTTCGAAAGGCCTAGCGCATTCCTTATTTTTACGTTGTTATTAAGAAGTTTTTTATGCTTTTATAGTATCACACCAGTTTATTCAATATTTTAATGCTATATCCAATATAATGTTTTGCGTTTAATACCGAAATTTATAAGTATTTTTCCCTTCAATATACTGTGGGTTTTTTAAATGTTGTTTATGTAAAGTGTATTATAAAATACTGTTAATGTTAAAATGGTTTAAATGTTTGGCAACGTGAACACTTTAACACTAATATCTGAGCTGCATTTTGTTATATTTAACATCTGCTTTTTTTTTCTTTTTTAATTAAAAATATGACTAAATACAAAAAGCAGCGTGCAAGTTAAACGGTATAGTAAAATTGTTAAGCGATTTTATGACATTTAAAAAAATAATCGAACTGGAATTATTAACTCACAAAAACAGCTATTGATTATCGTTAATTATGTTAATTTGTGCTTTAGAATATAGCAAGAAAATTTCATGTAATTAAGACCAGTGGTTTAGGAAAGGGATGAACTCAGAGCACTCAAGCCCTCTCCATTCAAATTAAGACAAATAATTTAAGTTACATGAGCAGTTCCAAAATCAATTATTTTACGTCTCAGAACATGGATAATTCATCACTGAAAATATATATAAAGGAGTACTATAAATATCTATTATATTTTCTAACTAGTAAATCTGCATATCTGACGCCCATGTAACTCTTTCCAACATAGTTGAATAGTGTTATGATTTTGAATTGACTGGCCGTCTGTCTGTCTTTTGGCCGTGCTCTAACTTCCGTAAATAGACTTGGATTCCCATTAACTTGGTTTATGTTCTTGAGGATTTCCATAGGACATTAACTATTGAAAATGGAAATTGTAGACTTTAGCATTCGTCCCAAGTGTAACATGGTGGTTTCTCAAGAGGGCTGAGAATCACCACAATCGCAACGACTTATGTCGTCATTCACTTGGGTTCAATGGGATGTGATGAATTCAGTGATGCGCAGGTGGCGGTGCTGCGCCACCGGTCGCAGCACATACGGAAGGATCCTCCTGGTCGTGCGCGATAAAAGTCCCTCAGGACTTGGGTGCGACGGTTAACGTGTCTGACGGGCGCCTGGTGGCGCAACTCACTTTTACCGTTCGTTTACACGGACACACAAAAGAATTCCGTTACATTATGGTCTATGGGGGAAAATAATTTGCAGTGCATTTTAATAAAGTTACACTATTTCAAGCATACTGAAATTCATATACATTATTGAGGTGTATACATATTGAGGTGTATTAATACAACATTATTTCTGTAGACTATGGAGTGCATAGAATTTGTCATTCATTTTCAGGGACACATAAAAGGATTGCTTTACGTTTTAGTCCATGGAGAAAAATCATTTGCAGTGTATCTTTAAAATGTTACACTATTTCAAACATAACGAAATTGCTGAGTTGTTTGCATTGCTAGGATGCACTACAAGATGCCGATTATAGAATATGGAATAATGCCATATGATATGCTACTTGAGATGAGTAAGAACTATTAATTCTCAGACAGGGATTACTGATTATTGTTCCTTTTATTTTTATTTTTTCCTTTAAAGTATAGCATGGTATTTCCAATTATTAAGATTATTAGTAATAACAATTAAATTTTATAAATTACCCAAACATTCTATAGCGCTGGACATGTTGTTGGTTAATAAAGATTTCAGCTTTCTTCAGATATTAGTTTGGTTGTATATTTGTCTTACTTGTAACTTGTAATGTTTGACTTTTGTATAAAGTTTCCGAATTCCTGATCATGTAAAATGTGTAAATATTGGATTTACGACATTCAGTTCTAGGAATATAAGTTCCAAGAACTGCAAATCGCTTAGTTCCCTGATATTATCATAGCATTTATTTGCATATTATTATCACAAAAAAGATTTTAGTTAGAATACAGTCTATGAGCGATTATGAGCTAACTGTGTTATTCGTTTTCTAAATTGTTTATTTAGAAGATATCTTATTTTGCCTTATTAAATAGCGAACTTTAGTTAGGGTATTCAGGAAATTTTAAAGTGTTTCATAATGTATGCGTGACGCATGATTTGTTAATTGTATTTAATATTGTAAGCATTCAAATCGCAATCTCGTATCTTTAATACTACTGTTACCGCAAGTAAGATTTCTAGAAGTTTCAGGAGATATACCTCTTAAAAATTTTAACAGAAAAATCGATTACAAGAACTCATACTCTGTTTACATTCACTGTTTACTTTCTTTGAAAACTTATAATTATATGAGGGGGATTTGCCCCTCTCAACCCCCCATTGTCTCATTATTTTATAATAGTAATTATCTAGAATTCAGAATTTTAACTCTTCTATCTACAATAATTATAATACTGATTTCGTGATAATGACATTAATAAAACGTTTGTGCGATTAACTATTCTGAGAAATAGTTTATCAATAATTGATAATCCTAAGTGTTCTACTTATTTGAAAATAACTACTTGATCCCCTCAAGTAGTGATTAAGATTGACCACTGATTAAGATTGATTAGCAATAATAATTAAATTTAATGTTACGCAGATATGAGAAAACTTTAGCACTAATATCTGAGCTAAATTTTGTAAAATTTTATCAGCTCTGGTTTTAGTTAAACTTAAGAAAATGTTATTTTTTTAAAAGTTTAATGCTAATTTTTTTCAATAATATTTAAAAGTGAAACAGACTGGAACTATTGATCTTCAGGTATGAGCTGTTCAATATTGTTATTTTTCTTTTTTTAAGTGTTCTTTCGAATATAACACGACATTTTTTAAATTAAGATTGATTAGTAATAACAATTAAATTTTAAAAGTTATTTTAGTGCTCTATGGAGCTGGTCATGTTGTGAAATTCATGTGTAACGAAAGATTTCATTTGAAATTTTATGACATTCAAAGACTAAACAAACCTTGAACTATTAATTCTCAGACAGGGATTACTGATTACTGTTCCTTTTATTTTTATTTTTTACTTTAAAGTATAGCATGGTATTTCTAATTATTAAGTTTATTAGTAATAGCAATTAAATTTTAAAAGTTATTTTAGTGCTGTGTGGTGCTGGACATGTTGTGAAGTTCATGTGTAAGCAAAGATTTCATTTGACATTTTATAACATTCAAAAACTAAACAAACCTAGAACTATTAATTCTCAGACAGGGATTACTGATTATTGTTTCTTTTATATTATTCTTTTCCTTTAAAGTATAGCATGGTATTTCCAATTATTAAGATGATTAGTACTAACAATTACATTTTATAAATTACCCAAACATTCTATAGCGCTGGACATGTTGTTGGATAATAAAATTTTTAGCTTTCTTCAGATGTTATTTTGGCCGAATATTTATCTTATTTGTAATCTGTAATGTACTGGACTTTTGTATGAAGTTTCTGACTTCCTCAGCGTGTAAAACGTATAATATTGGATTTACGACGTTCAGTCTAGGAATATAAGTTCTAAGAACAGAAAATCCCTGAGTTACTTGATATTATCGATACGTAAAGCATGTTCCATAAAAAATTCAAAGCTCGGGTAACGGACCTGATGTAACCTTTTCCATCAAGACCCGATTAACCTCTGAATCTAAGAGAAGCTCAGTATCATTTTGGGGGCCTTTTCACCCAAGAAAAATTTCTAAATTCACATTCATAGAAACTTTTCAATTATATAAATATTATTCACAGGAGGGGTTTAGCTGTGTTCAGATATTTCATCAAATAGCTTTTTTTATGTTCCCTGTATATAATGTAGATTGGGTATATTTGTGGTATATATAGTTGTTGTATATTGAGATGCAAGGTTATTTCTAACCACCACATCAGGATGCCACATGACTGTGAACAGGGAATTCCGCTTGTTGATCACATTCAAATTACCTGGTTAGATAATTTTCTTGAAGTAGTGTGGATTTTCTCTTGCATTAGGCAAACTTTCTCTTCCAAAAAAATTTAAAAAGGAATGTAAAAAAATATATAAAGGAACTTGGAGACCCATTTACAGTCATTTTGGGGGCTCTCTTAAATTTTAGAAGGGAAGCTTGTGCTTCATGTTCCTTTTAGATAATCAGGCACGGGTTACCGTAACCGTATTAAAAGACATTATTTCTAAAATTCACAAATAAATAAAAAATATTTGGTAAACGAAGCATACTTCTTTACAAAATTGCGTTTAGTCCTATCTATTCAATATAGCGTTATTATTGTAAATAACAAATCCCTATGTTTTGTGAATTTCTATTTGCAGATCCGAATAATTGATCGGTATTATCAAATAAGAATTTAAAATATGAAAAGTAATGAACCGTACAGTGAAATGATTTTTTTTCTTTATCTTATTTTTTTATATATTCCTTGTGGAACACATTTTTTAAAATAAAATTATGAATAAAGGATATTAATTTATGTATAACTGTAATAAACTTTACCCCTTCTAGAACAAACTATTTCTGTTGCTAAAATGTTGAAATGATTCAATGGTATCAGGATTTACGAACAAATGTATTTGAAGATAAGTACAAGCTTTTCTTCGCGTATATTATACAAGCAAAATTTTATTCAAAAATTCTAGTGCCATTGTGGCATTTGGGGGATTAAAATTAAGTGTTATATATAATAAACCACTGCACTTTAAGGGATTAATCATGATTGTTTTTTTTCTTTCTGTATAAATAATAAATTATTGTTATAAAATAAGGCAGTAAGTGAATTTAAATTTTGAAGCTCCATCAAAATTTTATGATAATTGATTTTGAAGATATTGTAAACGGAAAATAAACATAGTGAATACTTTTACTTTAGTTGTATACATAACTGTAATGAAAAAAAAAGAAGAAGAAAAATCAGAACAGAAAGGATATAACTCTGAATATCACAGAATACAGATATTCGCATACAAGTTAATTGTGTGTAATTTTCTATATTTATGCCACACTTTTGATGCTTTGAAGGACTTCTTTTTATTACATGTATATGTTTATTCGAATTTTGAAATTCTTACTGCAAACCTTTATCTTTTTCCTTTTATTTGATTTGACGCCTTTCACTTACCTGGATTATAAATTTTTACTGCTTTTTCTTGAAAAGCATGTTAAATGTGAAGTAGAAGGGATTTGGGTAATCCGTTAGTATTAAGAATTTCAAAAACTGGAGGAAAATACTGTTACAGTAATTAAAATAAGAATGTGACTTCATTCTCTATCTAGCGTAAATTTGCTTACTTGGAAATTCTTAAATATGTCAATTTTTGCTAATACAGGAAACAACAGGAAATGGATTTTATTTTAATATACGGATCCAATTAACGTTGCCGTAGTTACATATTTATTTATAACATAAATAAAAGTCAGAATGGGAATAAAATGTGTTTTAAGAGACATTCAACCAACTTTAATGGAGATTAAAAAATTGTACGTTGTTACATGATTTTTTTTAATCATTTATTAATCATTTTATTAATATTTCATAAAACAGTTTAATAGAAAATATAACGACTATGTACTTGATTAACAACGAGTGGCTGTACGAAAAAAAATCTCTTGGTCAGCTGCACATGCTTTGGTTAAAACTCTTGATTATCCATTGGCACAGCTTTAATGAGATGAGTTAGAGAGAGGCAGCTAGTGCTGACAAACCAGTAGCATTAATTTTGTAACAATTATAAAGGAAGGAGAATACCTACCTCAGCAAGTCTTCAATTGTGATAAGAACAAGTCATTTTGGTAGAGTATGCACAACAGGGCATTTATCACACAAAAAAACCCACATTTTTTGGGTATAAACAAATGAATGATAGGTTGATATTGTTTTAAGCAGCAAGTACAAGTGGACACTACAACTTCAAGGTAAAAACAGTGTTAATTTACGGCTCAGAGACTCTCCGTGTACTCAAAAGGCTCAATCTAAATCAATCCTAGTGTTTTGTGGAAGTGTATCTGCAAAGTCTGTGTCACAAGGATAAAAATTTAACGAATGAATTTGCGAAGTGTATAGGAACCAACTGTCAAAGCTTGTCATGAGAAAAACAGGCTGTCTCTAAAAGATCTTTTAACCTTGGATAACGCATTCGGCAATCCAATGTACATAATACAAGAAGAGATACCAGAGAAATTAGATTTTATCAAGGGGATTTTCCCTCCTGCCAAACTAAATATCTCATTCAACCAACATCTTTGATTCAACTTACATCTCTGATTCAACCTACATCTCTGATTCAACCTAAGGATCAGCTGATAATTGTAACTTTTACAAATATTTTCATAAAGGTACTTTCTGTCAGGTGTTTTGAAATGTGTAAAGCTACCAATATAATCCTGAGAAAATTTTGGAAGAAAGTATTCAACATTATTATAGGAATTAAACTAATTGTAAAGGCTTGGAAAGAAATAACAATGAAATGACAGAATGGAGAAAAATGTCCTTCCTGTTGTATTGAAGAAACTTAATATACAGGAACAAATTGGTAAAGGATATTGTGGCAACTGTTCATGCTCTTTAAAGTATAGGAAGAAGGTGTTGAAGAATTATTGGAGATGCATGATCGTGAACTGACTGCTAATGAGTTAAAAGAATTTTTCTATCAGCAATGTGAAGAAAAGACAATGGAAATATCATCCAAAGTTAAAGATGAAGAGAAAAACAAATTACGACTGGTGAAATAAATAAGATATTTTAGCAAAGTTGAGGGAAGCTTGAAATGTTGTTATGAAAAGGAATCCAAACTAATCTGACACTATTGTATTGAAGAAACTTAATATAAAGGAAACAAATTGGTAAAAGATATTGTGGTAACTACTCATGTTCTTGAAAGCAGAGGAAGTAGGTGTTGAAGAATTATTGGAGATGCATGACCGCTAACTGACTACTAATGAGCTAAAAGAATTTTTCTATTAGCAATGTGAAGAAAAGACAATGATACAAAGTTAAAAAGTGAGGGAAAAGTATTACGACTGCTGAAATCGGAAAAATGTTTTAGTGAAGTTGGAGGAAGTTTGAAATGAAATGTTGTTATAAAAAGGAATCCAAACTAATCTGAGGTTATCAGAACTGGAGATCTATTAAATTAAATGTCCATAAAGTTTTTCAGGAACATTTTTAAAAGAGGTAGAAACAAACAACTCTAGACATGTTTTTTGCAAGCACATTTGTTTAAAAAAAAAATCAAAAGTGAGCTCAATTGTCCTTCTAGTAAAGATTGGTAATTAAAAAATTGTTTTCATGCACAATTAATTCATTTTACTAATGTTAATCTTTGGTAACAAATATATGAAATAAATAATATTTATCTCATTTTTAAAAATTTTTAAATGAGTTTTATTTGCATTTTAATATGTATTATGATTGCGGGGAAGGGCGAAGACAAATTAATCAATTTTCAATTAAATCCGATGGAAAATCGTGCCTTGGATAACGACGGTTTTTGGTTAACGACAACAATACTGGAACGGGTTACTGACATTAACCAATGTTGTACCACTGTATACCTATGTAACATACCAATACCCATTATAATATAATATTCCTATTGGCAAAAATATTTGTGAAATAACTAAAATTTCATATTTAGGCAATTTACAGATTTTAAATATTCTAACGATGGCAAATATAAATGTCAACAATGGAACTGTTAAATGTTGTATATTTTAACATACATGCACACTTTCAGGTGAATGTCATTCATAATAAAAAAAATAGTTTCAATAAAAATATTTAATAAAACTATTGAACATTGCTTAAAGCAAAAATTTTCTGAACAACGAAAGGCATTCTTTTTTCCTCCATTGATTGCGTATCCCTCCACAACTAATTTTATTAATAAATGTGATTTGTGTAGCTCTTTTAAAATCTAACTTCAAAATTTCAGATTTACTATTTTATTTAAATTGAACTGCATAAAAACCGCTGATTGGTCAAGGGGAAAACATGAAAAAAATAAAAAGACACAAAAGTAAAATGAAATAAAAGAGAGGCATTCTTTAAAAGAGGATTTCGCTCCAGGTAACTTTTTTTCTCCTCTTACTTACGTTACAGGATAAATTTCAAGAACTAATGAACAAAATATTATTTCATTAGGTAACGCCGTTCGTTTTCAGGTAGTTCCGCAAATTCAAGTGAAAACGCAGTAAACTTTCTTATTTTTTTTTTTTTTTTTTTTAAGTGAAATACACTACTCCGCTAAAACGGTATCCTTTGACGATAAGAAACGTTTGATTATTTTGTTTTATAGAAGGCTTCTTTCAGTTAATTTTTCTAAACATAATTCAGAATGCGTGTTTTATCAACGGTTATGTTTAGAATGTTGAAAATATTTCTAATGACTACTTTAGTTTTTTTTCAAGAGATGAGTTAAATAGGACTGATATTAAGTAATGACAGATAGTATGTAAGTAATGTACGTAATATACGTAATGTAAGTAAGTAAGTAAGTAAAGTAAGTAAGTGTGTAAGTAATGACAATAAAAATTACCATTATTTTGTTTTATCGAAGGTCTCTTTCAGTTTATTTTTCTAAACATAATTCAGAATGCGTGTTTTATCAACGGTTATGTTTAAAATGCTGAAAATATTTTTAATGATTACATTACTTTATTTCAAGAGATCAGTTAAATAAGACTGATAGCAAGTAATGACAGATTTAAATGATAAAATGGTAATTCTAAAAGTATTTATACGGTTTAACACAAGTTTATTTTTATCGATGTTTTTGCAAATAAATATTCTTATATGTTTTATATATTTTTGTTAATGTAGTATTTGAATAGAAAAAATAATACTTGAAACTCTTTAATTCTTTAACACGTTACATACAGCGTGATTTTTAACGGTATGTTCTACATTTGGGCGTTACTCTTTTTTGTTACATTATTATATGTGCATTTTATGTAAATATGTAATGTAAATGTGACGGTAGCACCTATGCACAGAGGAATACACAAATATTTTGGATCATTCTCCCATTAAACTCATATTTGTAAAGTCATTTCTATGGACATGCAAATTGGGGCAAATTAAAGATATGAAAAATGTTTTCATTGCTTGGAAATTAGGAATTTAAAATACACTGCTTAAAACAACAAATTTACAAAGTTAGAAGTTGATTCTCATTTAAAAATGTCTACTTCAAGAGTCATGGTTGATATAGCAGGGCTGTCACTGGCAACTATTCTTACATTCTGTTAGCGCCATTATTTTTTTTAATAAATTTCAAATAAATATTATTATATGTTTCATATATTTTTTGTTAATGTAGTATTTGAATGACAAAAATAATACTTGAAACTCTTTAATTCTTTAACACATTACATACCGCGTGATTTTTTAACTGTATGTTCCACATATGGGCGTTACTCTTTCTTGTTACATTATTATATGTTCATTTTATTTATTAATGTAATGTAAATGTGACGGTAGCACCTATGCACAGAAGCATACACAAATATTTTGGATTATTCTCCCATTAAACTCATATTTGTAAAGTCATTTCTATGGACATGCACATTGGGGCAAATTAAAGTGGAAATTAAAGATGTGAATTTTTTTTTTCATTGCTTGGAAATTAGGAATGAAAAATACACTGCTTCAAACAACAAATTTACAGAGTTATAAGTTGATTCTCATTTAAAAATGTCTACTTCAAGAGTCATGCATGACTCTTGAAGTAGACATTTTTAAATGATATAGTAGGTTGATGATATGATAGGTTGATATAGCAGGGCTGTCACTGGCAACTATTTTTATATTTTATACACAAATATTTTGGATCATTCTCCCATTAAATTCATATTTGTAAAGTTAATTCTATGGACATGAAAATTGGGGCAAATTAAAGTGGAAATTAAAGATATGAAAAAAAAATTCATTGCTTGGAAATTATATAGGAATGAAAAATACACAGCTTAAAACAACAAATTTACAAAGTTATAAGTTTATTCTCATTTAAAACTGTCTATTTCAAGATTCATGGTTGATATAGCAGGGCTGCCACTGGTAATTATTTTTATATTTTGTTAGCGCCATAATTTTTTTTAAATAAATTTCAAATAAATATTCTTATATGTTTTATATATTTTTTGTTAATATAGTATTTGAATAGAAAAAATAATACTTGAAACTCTTTAATTCTTTAACACGTTACATACAGCGTGATTTTTAACGGTATGTTCCCCATTTGAACTTTACTCTTTCTTGTTACATTATTATATGTGCATTTTATGTAGATATGTAACGTAAATGTGACGGTAGCACCTATGCACAGAGGAATACATAAATATTTTGGATTATTCTCCCATTAAACTCATATTTGTAAAGTCATTTCTATGGACATGCACATTGGGGCAAATTAAAGTGAAAATTAAAGATATGAAAAAAAAATTCATTGCTTGGAAATTAGGAATGAAAAATACATAGCTTAAAACAACAAATTTACAAAGTTATAAGTTTGTTCTTATTTAACCCATTAAGGACCGAATCATTTTTCTCAATAAAATACAAATATTCGATTCATACCACTTTTATATTATAGCAACCTAAGAGTGACTTTATCATGGTGCTTCTTGCACCAAATAAAGGGAATATTTATCCTAAAAAGAAACTGGTGTTACCTTAAAACCTGGCAACTATTTTTATATTCTATTAGCACCATTATTTTTTTTTTAAATAAATTTTGTAGTACATTTCTCTTGCACTTGTTGTCAAAGTCTATGTGAAAGATTTTTGTTTTGAGAAAGTAGCATGAGATAGAATTAAAAAATAGTCGCCAATGGTAGCCCTGATGTAGGCCTCTGAAGAAAATATTCTTTGTAAAAATAATGTAGCGCGAAATGTACAAAAGCTCTCTACTAAAGTTAATATGGAAAATAATACCCAATTTGCTGCTTTACCTCATAAAATAAATATATACAGTTACATTTACATATTGTTATGTAAATAGCATTTTGCATGGAAATCACAAACAGCATATAATTATTTATTAAACGTTAATTTCAGAAAGTTAAGATTTATTAAACGTGTTTTCAGAATGGAATTAATTTAAAATATTAATTAAAATTAGTTAATTTAAAAATGTTAAACATATAAATTAAATAAAAATTAAATAAATTTAAAAATAACATATTTAATTATTTTTAATATCTTCAACCCCCCCCCCCCTCCCCTCATAGATATATGAAGGGAACCTCGGAAACTTTATCCCTGGCAAAAAAAAATATATTAGTTGGCTCCCTGTGCCTCTGTCTGAATTATAACGTAAAATGAAAAATGTATCACATATTAATGTTTATACTATTCCACGTTATAAACATATAAAGGAAATATAGTATTTATTCTTTCAAATATGTTAAAAAAATTACTTTTTTTTTTTTTTTTTTTTTTTTAGTATTATTGTAGTATTTTTTTAGTATTTTACAAAATAATTATTTGAAAAAGATAAAATACTAAATATTGTTTTAGCTTAAAATACTGTCCGCAATAAAATTGAAAATTAAAGTCTAAAGCTCTAAATCCATGAAAAAAAAAAAAAAAGAAATGAAGAAAAAAAAGAAAAGATTGTTTAGATATGTAATACTCTTTGAAAAAACAAAGAAAATATACTGCTACTCAGTCCGAATTTTATAGCTTATTTAGCAGATGTTTTATTCTAGTGTCGCCATCTATCGGATATAATGGAGATCATTTGCATTTCTTGAGTTAGGTAAAAATACATTTGTGTTTTTCGAGTATAAATTCACACAAATAACATTGTAGCATAGCAGCAGTACTAAATTTTAAAATTAAAATCTTTAAAATATATGTACTTGTTTTAATTATACCTTATGTCGCGCTTATTAGATCACATGGGGAATTGTTTAAAAAAAAATTATAAAGTAAAATTATTAAAATAATAAATACAAAAAAAAAAAATTAAAATGCTTTATAAGTATGAATATTTTTCAAATTTTATTATTTATTTATTTATTTATTTATTTAGTGGGGGAGGGCTTTAATGCAATACATTTTAAATAACATCTATAAATACCTTTAGTAAGAATATGAAATTAAAGTTGCAACAAAGGACAATGACCATTAATTTGAAGTCAGCGTTTAAGCAATCATTCTAGACATATTTAGCACAGCAATACTCTATGTTATGTCTCCATTTATCTGTACCATATTTTGTATGGCTTATCTTTTTCCTTATTAGGTAACTGAGTCAGTTTTTGAGCGTGTCATGATATTTTCCACTTCCCTGTGTTTTTTTCTCTCCTACAGCACATCATTCTACCCATTTTTACTATAATAAAACTTATTTTATTGAATGACATTACTCTGAATTATTCCTTTATTCAAATCTCAGAAATATTACATTTTCATCTTTAAATAAACGTGTTTTAGTTTTCGTTTATTTAAAAACTATATCTCTTTTGTTTCATTACTGCAGTTCGAAACTTAGCTTTCTCAGACAAACATATCTCAATGCATAAATAAACGTACTTACATTTAAACTTTAAACTGGCACATTTAAGTTTCGACTCACATTATATTTAAATATCTCTCTTAAATGAAAACTGACCGCCTCCTGGTTTCATAAGCTTTAAATGTTCCCATAGCAATTGACTTTAAAGTCGGTATTGAATATACAGTGTGGCAACATCTAACCTATAAAGCCTTAAGGCGGTATTCAAAAAAAAATATTTTTCCATGCTCAACAACTCAAAATTTTGAGACACATTTTCAGACTCATTTTTAAAAGTAAAAACATGAAACTTGGAGGCGTGATTTATGAAGAGATTTATAAGGGACCCATGTTTTTATTTTTCATTCAATTAATTAGAAATTGATTTACAAACAATTATTTTCAAAGTACGATATTTTTTTTTTCCAGTGCTATCGCTTCGGGACATTCGGTTCAAAATGTCCACTTTGACAGCATTTTTTGAAATATATTCTGCCTTTATAAAAAAAATCGGAACAATACGGACATTATAAAGTTTCTGAATAAGAGAACCTGTCAATTGGATGCATTTTAGAGCAAAAATGAATTTTAAAATGTGTCTCAAAATAAGCAGTTTGGATTTCCCTTTTATTTGCTTGGCTTGCTTCCCACAAATATTCATTACTATAATCATACCTGCTTACATTATTATTGAAATTTCAGCCATTTAATGCATGGTACAATCAGTGTTGCCAGATTGGGATTTTTTTTTTAATTCAGATTGTTTTAAAACAGTCGTTTTCCTTTTATATAAAATAATATTTTCACTCTAGATTTGTTTTTAAAGGTTTCTTCGTCACAGAAGCATGTGTATTAGCTTTATTTCTAACTAGCAAAGTTGATATGAATGTCGATGAATGTATAGATTTGATAATCCTAAAAATAACTGTAAACGCAAAAAACAAATATTTTAAATATATTAAAGGATAGAAGATTTTGCGAAATTAAAAATAATTATACACGTTAAAATGTGAAAAGTATAAATTTTCATACACTTTATTATTTGTATTATATATTATTCAATAATATATACAATGATCACTACGATATATATTCTATTACTATATATGTTTTTTATTAGATCAGCATTGCAGTATACGCTGGGCTCCTTTAACCGCTTTGCCCGAGCGACGTTGCGACGGTCCTGTCTGCAACATACCAATAAATGTTGCATATTTACCCTTCTGAAATTTAGATTTTACAAAACAAGCCGTTTTCCATGTCAGTAGTATTTAGGGGATACCTGTATGGGAAGATTAAAGTCAGAGTAGTATAAGAAAACCTGCCAACTCCCCGGTAATCTTGCTTAAAATGTGGGTTTATTTGAACCAGATTTTTTTGTTGTTGTTTATTTTTAGAAATAAAATCAAATAAGTTCCTCGTAGGAACATGAAATTACATAAATAAAGATATATTAATTTTTTCTGGATCGAAACGTGTTTAACCTGGGTCAAATTAAACCATATGTAACGGATGAATAGTTGGAAATTGGTAAGTACAGTTTAACTAATATTTTCTAAAATGTTCTAAAACAAAGGATTATACATTATGCCGTGGAATATGTTTTCTCTGGTGATATCTATGGAAAGACTTTTAATATATTTATATTGTTCTTTCTGTTAAAAGTTTGATATGTCTAGATTCCCTCCATGCACTTAAGAACAATTTCTTAAATTTGTGACCTAACCTCTCCGCGTATGGCTCGATTTTGACACTTTTCGGTTCTGAAATACTTGACGATTTTTTTATATATATATTCTTTATTCATACAGGGTGCTTAGAAAAGTTCTTTATGCTACATTCTTGAACGGATAAAGCTAGAATTGTAAAACAAGTGCCGACCTATAGTAAAACGACTATGCGCTATCATATAAATGTGACTGCAACGCCCCAGGACGTTGACAACGTCCTGGGCTAAAATCCCGGCCTGGACACTTCTTCACTTACTTGGAAAAGTTACAACTCATATGATTTCTTTACCATTCAGAACGATTGTGTTAAAATAATACAGTATAATTACGTATCCATCATTTATTGGAAACCCTTTACCTGCGATTCATTCTGTTGAGCTGTTCCAGATAACAGGCTAGTTGTCATTGTCAAAAGATTCTCTGAGAAAACCTTGTCCGCCAGATTTGTCCTGCATAACTTAGTCGGTAGAGCGCTGGTGGCTAATGCCAACGGCCTGGCCACCTTTTCACTCAGTTGGGAAAATCACAACTCAAATGATTTCCTTAACATTCAGAATGATTGTGTTAAAATAATGCAGTATAATTACGTATCCATCCTTTATTGGAAATCGTTTACCTGCGATTTATTCTGTTGAGCTGTTCCAGATAACAGGCCAGATGTCTTTGTCAAAAGATTCTCTGAGAAAACCTTGTCCGCCAGATTTGTCCTGCATAGCTTAGTCGATAGAGCGCTGGTGGCTAATGCCAACGGCCTGGCCACCTTTTCACTCAGTTGGGAAAATCACAACTCAAATGATTTCCTTAACATTCAGAATGATTGTGTTAAAATAATGCAGTATAATTACGTATCCATCCTTTATTGGAAATCGTTTACCTGCGATTTATTCTGTTGAGCTGTTTCAGATAACAGGCCAGATGTCTTTGTCAAAAGATTCTCTGAGAAAACCTTGTCCGCCAGATTTGTCCTGCATAGCTTAGTCGATAGAGCGCTGGTGGCTAATGCCAACGGCCTGGCCACCTTTTCACTCAGTTGGGAAAATCACAACTCCAATGATTTTCTTAACATTCAGAATGATTGTGTTAAAATAATGCAGTATAATTACGTATCCATCCTTTATTGGAAATCGTTTACCTGCGATTTATTCTGTTGAGCTGTTCCAGATAACAGGCCAGATGCCTTTGTCAGAAGATTCTCTGAGAAAACCTTGTCCGCCAGATTTGTCCTGCATAGCTTAGTCGATAGAGCGCTGGTGGCTAATGCCAACGGCCTGGCCACCTTTTCACTCAGTTGGGAAAATCACAACTCAAATGATTTCCTTAACATTCAGAATGATTGTGTTAAAATAATGCAGTATAATTACGTATCCATCCTTTATTGGAAATCGTTTACCTGCGATTTATTCTGTTGAGCTGTTCCAGATAACAGGCCAGATGTCTTTGTCAAAAGATTCTCTGAGAAAAACCTTGTCCGCCAGATTTGTCCTGCATAGCTTAGTCGATAGAGCACTGGTGGCTAATGCCAATGGCCTGGCCACCTTTTCACTCAGTTGGGAAAATCACAACTCAAATGATTTCCTTAACATTCAGAATGATTGTGTTAAAATAATGCAGTATAATTACGTATCCATCCTTTATTGGAAATCGTTTACCTGCGATTTATTCTGTTGAGCTGTTCCAGATAACAGGCCAGATGTCTTTGTCAAAAGATTCTCTGAGAAAACCTTGTCCGCCAGATTTGTCCTGCATAGCTTAGTCGGTAGAGCGCTGGTGGCTAATGCCAACGGCCTGGCCACCTTTTCACTCAGTTGGAAAATTTTCAACTCAGGCGGTTTCATAAGATCATTACATTAGGGATTTTATATATATGATAGATAATCAAAAGTTTAAACTTTTAAGAAAGCATCTTGTTAATATAGGTCCTTATTAATTGGAATGGGCTTTGTAACATATCTGTCATTTTTTTTTTAAACAGAAAAACAGCATTTTGGGCCACTTATCTCACGAACGATAAAATTCAAAATTCGTACTTGAAGCATTTTATTTTTAGTTATGTTTTCCTTTGTTTTACACCGGGTCTGTCCCTCCTCAGTTGACAGCAAATAATCAAAGGCACTTTCACATGATTGGAAAATAACAATAATATTATCTAACTATAGCAGTGTTGCCAATTTAGCGGATTGTTTTATCGTAGAGGAACTTTAGGTAATATGGAATACCAAGGTTTATAGTTGGTAAAGTGCTGCCACCAAGCGGCAATATCATAAACTACTTAAGAACGTTTCCAGAATGCCCCCAGAACACGCAGTTTGTCAGTCGGCGTCAGGGCGAGTTGTGTGAATAAATAATTGGTTTTCATCTTTGAAAAGTTTCAGGAGATAATTTTTCAATATTTTTATTCGTTATTAGAAGTAATAGTTTTACAAGGAAATTAATCATAATGTACATCGAAATACTAACAGTTTATTATGTAATACTCACTTTTTAGCTAGCGATTCACACCAATAAACATAGAGTGATTTTTTCTCAAACCGGCAGTGTCGGATTATATGGAATACCGATATCTCATAATACTCCATGATTATGGAGGTGCGAAGATAGATCCTTATATTTCTGATTTGTGCAAATCTGAAGTATGAACTCGAGTATATTGGATGACTACCTAGACACTATATTTTGATCATGCTCTCTTGATAACATTACATCTGTTTTTCGCCAAATTTTGTTCGTTTTCTTCATTTATAACCCCCCGTTCCATATTTCCCGACTATCTCACAATACCCTGAAAATGCGTTTATTATTATTATTATTATTATTTGTTTGCTAGTGATGAAATTTCGTAAAATAATTTTTCTTGATGCAAACTATTCTCAGATAGTTGAAGTTTGTAATTGTATTCAGTTTTTAAACAATATCGGGATATTGTATTCCATAATACCCGAAGTTCCTCTACCCGAATATCTACTAATTCGACTATCTCTAAATAGTAATATTCATATCATAAAGGTCCAATTTCCCCTATTTCCAACTTTTTGAAGGTATTCTTTCTAAGAAAATGTGTGCCATAGGTAGTTTGTAACTCGTAAAGTATTCATCCTTTCATTTATTATTTAAACTTATTGGGACTTTTTAACGACAAAATCAGATCTAACAGATAACACTTGAAGAAAATTTGGACAGAAAAACCCAATATAGACTAAATTAAATTAATAAAGTATGTTCTTTTATTTATTTTTTCAAAAAAGTTGAAACCATTTCTGCACAGTAATTAGGTTAAAAAAAATTCTATTGCAAAACTGGATCGAAATTTTCATGACAAATAATCGATCGCAGTTTTTACCTTTTTATATTATTTAATTAAAAATATTGCTGACTGAAGCTCATCTAATAGAATAAACTAAGTTTTAATTAAATATTCAAAATTTATCAAAGATTGAATGCGAGACATTTTTTTTCTTTTCGCTTTAAATTGCTATGATTTTTTTAAAGAATTTTTTTTTATCAATTCATTTTTTTTAAATTAGTAAATTATATATTTTTATAGATAATTATTCATGAAAATTTTGTGTTTAAAATTCAATATTTTTTATTCTTAATTATCCCAATTAGTTCCACTTATGTATTTTTTTTATTCTTAATTTGCGAATTTTCCTTAATCTTTATAAAGCGCTGTCATTGTTATTGTTTAATTCTCTTTTACTCGCTGTGTTATTCTACTGTATAGTTTCTCGTACAATTGTAATGTTTAAAATTCATAAAAACAAATTACGGAAAAAATTATTATTAAAATTTAATATTCAGAGGAAAGTATATTCAACTAGGTAAATTATATCCAATGGTTTGAGTATCATAGTTGATATTTTTTCCAACAGAGAGAAAATATGCCGACCTAATTACATGGTATACAGGAGTTTCCGTGCTATTTCAATATTCAGCATGTAAACGCTACAGTTATAGCTCGGATGAATGAAATTAACGCTGCAGTTCGCCGCCTTGTCCAACAAATAAGAGTGAAGTATGCCAGCCCAGGATATAGTCGGGATAGCTCAGTAGGGAGAGCGTTGGTACGGCAAACCAACGTACCCAGGTTCGAGTCCCGGTATATTTTCGCTCTGTTGGAAAAAATCTCAACCATTGGATATGGATTTAATATTCAGATTAATTTATGCGTTTTTTGATTGTATTGTATGAAGCATTCAGAATGAAAGTGGATCAACTCCATAAAACATTATTCAGAGATATTTGGACTTACAGATAATCAGCTCGCGTAAGGAATTCTTGAGACTTCTAAGAGACTAGCGCCAATTATTTCTCACATTTTCAACCTAGGACTTGGTTTATTAAGCTACCGAATAAATTATTGTCTATAGAGCAAGAATTTTTCTCAAACTCGATCGAACGAAAAAATGGAGTTGATGCACTTCGGATCTAAACGCCCCACATACTGAACTATACAATACTTACAAAACTACCAAAACATTTAAAATCCAGCTGTGCTGGAAAATTTTCATAATTGATTATAAATCTGTAAGATACGAATATTAAATTTTAAAAAATGCAATAGTTTCCGCTTAATTTTGCAATCCCAGACAATCAGAAAAAAAATTCGGTGAATTATCTTTCTCACTCAGTAAAAGAACCATCAATTCTTTTCATTCCAGTTTTAATTATGCTGCCTTTTTTTTCCATCAAAGAATATGTATGCAAAATAACACTATTCATCTGATAAACTGATTTAAGCTATACGCCTACCAGGTTGAAAACTGAGCAAAGAAAGAGCGAAAAATTAATATTCTATCTATTCCCAATTCGGCGCAGTCATTAACAAGCACAAAAGGGAATGTTAGGGGGTTTGCAGAGAAAATCACGTGATCCATACACATCATCCAGTATAATGAAAAGGATGGGGACAAAGAAGATTGGTGGTTCTGAATATGCAGATTAATATTTTCACACGTTTGCCATTTTCAAAAGGACACGAATTCATGATATGGTATTACGTAATTTCTACTTGTCGGTAGTGTAGTCGTAGTTGATTTTTCTCGCAGTTAATTTAGGATATGACGTTCGTTCCGGGTAGTTTAAAACCCGCGGGACTTGCATTTCTTAATCTACCGAAAGATTTGTGGTTTCGAAAAAAAGAAAAGAAAGTGCACGCAATACACTTGAAGCGTATTTGTGTTTTGCCAGTTTAATTTTTTGTCTGTATTAAGTCTAATCAAAATTGCGCTGAAGTGGAATTTTAAATTAACATTTAATAGATTCGAGATGTGAAGGTTTAAAAAAAGCAGTTTTGAAATCATTTGAAATCAACAGGAATATATTAGTACTAAGAATTTTCTCGATTTTTCTACCAATCTCAAGTGAATTGGTAAAGAAAATTAATGGCGCCCATGAAATGCCTATCAGGCTTTGTGCCTAGTACTGGGGTACCCAATGCCATGGCTGTGTATTCCAAGTAAATGTATCTGATCTCTAAAGTTTTGTTTATAAATTTTAAGTATAATTTTTAAGCATGTATGATTAATTCATCCATACACATCAATCAGTATAATGAAAAGCGTGGGAACAAAAATGATTGGTAATTCTAAATATGATGATTATTATTTTCCCACGTTTAACATTTACAAATAGATACGAATTCATTTTACGGAATTATGTAATTTTTACTTTTCGGGAATGTAGTAGTAAGTGATTTCGTCGCAGTTAATTTAGTGTATGACGTTTGTTCCTTGTAGGGATTTTTCAGTTTACCGAAAGATTTGTGGTTTTCGAAAAATAAAATATGCACGTAATGCACTTCAAATGTATTTCTATTTCGTCGGCTTTTATCTATATTATGTATTTTTTATCTATATTAACTGAATTTTTGAATTGGAATAGAAAATTAACATTTAACAGTTGTCACTGAAGATGTAGAGTTTAAAATAATTCAGTTTTGATCATAATTTTAATTATATTCTAACAAGGCTGCAGCAACGCAAAAAATCTTTTAATTTTTCTGCCGATCGCCGATGTATCAGTATTGATTGACTTTTTGTCGGCTTTTATCTATATTATGTATTTTTTATCTATATTAACTGAATTTTTGAACTGGAATAGAAAATTAACATTTAACAGTTGCCACTCAAGATGTAGAGTTTAAAATAATTCACTTTTGATCACATATTTAAATATATTCTAACAAGGCTGCAGCAACGTAAAAAATCTTTCAGTTTTTCTGCCGATCGCCGATGTATCAGTATCGATTGACTTTTAATATTCAAAAGGTCCTTTTTGGCACACCCTGTAAATGCATAACACATACTGTAACGATATTTATTAGTTTCTTTATTCAGTACCTATGTAATTTGTATCTGAGGCATCTTTGAGATTTCACAATTGTATCTTAATTGAATGTTAGTTCCATCCAAGCCATATTCGTAACTGTTCGGAAGCTCAAAATCATCCTCAAATTATAGTTTATATGAATCTATATTTCATATTAATTGGAATCATTAGCAATGATTTGTATAATAGTGGTAAATCCAAGCATATCGTTGTAAAGCAAATCGGAGTAGCTTGTTTAAAAGCGGTAACGTATTGGTAATCTAAATAATAATCAAAATTTATGTATTAACTTTGATAAAATGTCTTCTTTGAAAACCTTTCGCTTTAATATCATTATACTTATAGTAAATACATGTCAAAACTGAGTTTGTCTATAACGAAATCCGGTCTTAAACTGAAAATGTTCGTGTTCTGGTGAAATGAATACAATATAGTTATAATGACTAATGTACGTGATAAGACGAGCCTGTCTAAAACGAAAATTTCTCTCTGGTCCCTAGCGATTCTGTCTTAGAATGCTTTATTTTAATATAATAGTTATAATGATAGTTATTGTTATTTTGTGGCAAGTTTGAATACAGTCCCTTTATGTATATACAGTAAAATTGCGAAAACGGAATCACCAAGAACCAGAAACATATTCCGTTTTAGACAGGTTTGTGCTTAGCCGGGCCTATATGGTATTAATTCAGTCAGGACCATGACATTTTTTTCGTTTAAGACACGATTACGTTATAGAAACTACTGTACAGATATTTTACTGTATAGAGATTGTTAAACTAATATAAATGCTGAAGAAGTTTAAAATAAAAAATGAAACTAATCATTCGAAAATTAATTTTCGCGTTATTTTTAATATCGTGAATAAAACAAAATATAAACCTTGAAAGTTAAACTTATTTTTTTATTCAGTTTAACATTAATTTACGAAAAATATTTATGTTTAATACAGAGAAAACATAACAAGTAATGATTAGATAAATTAAATATTTTCCAATGTTATTATTTCTACAATTTTATGTTACAATGGGGAAGATGATAAAACAGCAAATATGTTTCATTCTAAGAAAATTTCAGACTCATATTAAATTTCATGAGCTCCTAGTTTTCGAGATTAGAAAGAAAGTTTATAAATAACTCGGAAAAAAGCTTTCTAAAAAAATTGCGAAAAAGGCTTTTTATGAGGAAAGAGGATACATTAATAAAGTGGTACATTTTGTTCTTTAATGTCGCAGAAATATTTTTAGTATAGTCCATGTACTTTTCCACTTTTGTTTCAGTCATATTTGAGTTTAGAATAATTTTAATACAAAATAACACAAGCTAATAAAGGGAAAACATAAACAAATAATGAACAGGCAAATTAAATATTTTTAACGTTTTTAATTGTACAATTTTATATTCAACGGGGAGAAAATGGTAAAACAAAAAATATTTTTTTTTACTCTAAAAAAAAAATCAAAATCCATATCAAATTACATGAGCTTTTGTTTTTGGTTTTAAAAAGAGTGTTTACAAATAACTCAGAAGAAAAAAATCTTTTTCAACTTATTTTTTTTATGATGAAAAATGATACTAGTATAGTGATATATTTTATTCTTTAATGTCGAAAAAATGTTTTTAGTAGTAAACAGATTACGCGTTTTTTTTTTTGTTTTGTTTTCTTTATGATATTATACAAGGTGTGACTATTAATTTCCAGGACTGCTGTAATAACTTCTGAAATGTGAATGTACGGTACATAACTGTTTAATATGTTTCCAAGTAAGTTCCGTCTGACGTAATACACTTTTGAGTGCGGCGCTTTACAATTGTTTGAAACAACTTGCAAAGTCATCTTTGGGAACCCTCTTAATTTCGGACGTCACGTTTTCCTTGATGTTATCAATATCCAGAAATTTTGTTCCTTTTAGTGATGTTTTCAGTTTGAGAAACAGAAAATAGTCTGTGGGTGCCAAGTCCGGAGAGTATGGAGGGTGGTTTAACTGCACAATATCATATGTGGCTAAAAAACGCTTCAAAGGCAAGGCAATGTGCGGACAGACGTTGTCGTCAAAAATGTGAGAACGTGATAATGCGTCATCACCGAACACTTGCTGCAACATTTTACGTGTTTCTCTAGTACTTTCTCCCAATTTGAAACAAAAATTGAATGTTTATTCTCTGCTCCATTATTTTCACTTCAAAAACAATGCTTTGACAGCGAACGTTTGCTTGCGTGTTTCAACACAGAAAGTAAAACGAGAATGACGCGCAGCGCCAATATTGTGCGCAGATACCTGACCATTCAAATACTATCGTTAAATAACCAACGAACTTTCAATTCTAATAATTTTTACTGCACTCCTACAAATTAATAGCCACAGTTTGTAGTTTAAAATAACTGTAGTTTAAAGGCCTGCGATGATTTTTACTTTCTTTAGAGCAAAGGGTGAACTCGACGTTGCCGTGGTCGCTCGAACGCCCCGGCTCTCCCAAAGTAAGCTGGTTGATGTATTAAACTTATTGAATTTAGTTTTTTAATTTTTCCGGGGGATCTTCCGTGATCGAGTTTACTTCCGTTCCGGGAAAGTTCGAAGAAAAGGACGTCTGATTGCACCTGTTCCGCGAGTAGCGGCTGTCGGAAATTAAAAAGGTTGCAGGATTGAAACAGGGTTCGTACGGTTTTACCACATTTTTTTAATAGAATTTTTTGCCTTACTAAATGCAATGAAGTATAACAAATCCTGTAATTAAACGAGACGTCTACAATTTCTGCTATTTAAATTTTAAATAGAAAAATTCTATTAAAAATAGTGGTAAAAGCGTACGAACCCTGTTGAAAAGCGAGTTTACAAATAATTTAAAAAAATAATTTACATAAAATTTCTTATGTACGTTTTTATGCTGATTTCGGGAAATTTTTTCCAAAAATTTCTAGTACGTTCAGTTTTGACATGAATTAAGTTTCTATATAGTTTGTAAATTATAAATTTAGTCATAAAAACAATCCAATTTCAAAATGTATGTCATAAATTTAGTTATAAAGACACCAGACACCAAATTCACATAACAGTTAAATTTCTGATTGCGTCATCAACAGGGCTGCCATAGGCGAATATTTTTTAATTCTATCTCGCACCACTTTCTGAAAACAAAAATATTTCACATACACTTTGACAATATGTGCTTAAAAAATATACCAGAAAATTTAATTTTTTTAAATACTAGTGCGAATAAAATATAAAAAAATAGTCGCCTGTGGCAGCCCTGCATATGGAGAGGCCGTAAGCATTGCTTTAACGAACATATTCTAAATGAATTTTGTGTGTGTGGGGGGGGGGACATTAGAATGACATTTGATTTTGTGATACGTGTGGAAAACATAACCAATTAATAAAATGTGAGTTACAAATTATTCATAAGAATTTTGTAAATGAAGTTTTTAACCTTATCATGCATGGTAACCTCACATGAGGTGTCATTGTGAAATTACCTCCAGAGAGCTGTGCATAGTTCATTTTTACTTCTTTATTGCATATAAAATTCATATAAAGTTAAATTATGCTTGTGAAATACATAAATAGAAGGCAGAACCATTTTCTTTTCTAATATTTAGGGGGGGGGGGGGATTCACATTTGCATTTTTTCTGCATGACAAAAGATGTTCTTAAAATTTCCAAGTAAGCAAAATAAAAGTAAGAAGTAAGCATTTTTTTTTTTTTACTTTCTGCTTTGTGTTAACGTATCCATTTAAATTATCACAAAAACTATTTAATAACTATGAATAACAATTTTTTTATTGCTCGTAAACCTCATATGAGTTCCGTAATCAAATTTTGTAATAAACTTAATATATATTTTTTTAATTCAACATCATTTTATAAAATATTGCATTTTAAACCTATTTTAAGTGTAAAATATTTTCCCCCATTACAATATAATTCATGCATGACAGAATTATTATTTTTTTTTAATCTGCTAACTCTTCTGTGTGATTTTTTTCAATAGTCCTCCTCATTTTTTTGAAGAACCTTGCGTGTTAAAGGAAAAAGCTCGACATATATATGTTGAATTTAACTCACCTTATCAGAAAATATTACTCGTATAGCAAACATGGTGGTTGTGCCGTCACTATGACGTGAATGCAAGCCACAGTGGTCACGTCACATCTGCGACAAAAATGACACTCCTCAGTGACGTCACACTCTGACTAAAATGTGAACTTCTCCAGAAACTTAAAAAAAGACAAAAAAGCATGTGACATTTATCATTCTGGCAAATTTTATTTTTTTGTCATGTCACTGTGACGTCATTGCAAGTCACGTACATCACATGAAGACTCATCCAAAAAAAGCACTATTTTGTGAAATCCCACAGTGACCAAAAAACCACCATATTTTGAAGTCTCATTCTGACCAAAATGTAAATTTTAAAAAACTTTCAAAATGAGAGAAAACATTTTAAAAAGAATTCTACCTGCAGCCAAAAAGAAATTTAAAAAAAAAACCAGCCGGCAGAATAAGGTCGGGACGGGTTTCTGGTAAAATCCAGTCACCTGCTCCGATGCCGGATCCGAATTCTGCCTACCGAAAAAAAGAACAGTCGACCAAATTTGTCACACTGTGACTTCACAAAGTAGTCACAATGTGTCGTCACAAACAAGCTCTAAAACATTCATAGCGACTTCACATTCATGTCCCAGTGACCTCACATCAACGTCACGTGACGTCACATCGACGATCACAGCCATCGCCATGATGTCGCCATGCCTTACGAGTAGAAACTAATGAAATTTTACATTAAAAAAAGTACTGTTTCGCATGATTGTATAATTACATAACTGCTAACTTTCTGTTTGTTTTTTCTTTCAATTCAAATAAACATATTTTTAATGATAAATTTTACTTAATAAATGAAATCAAATAAGTACAACATAAAAACAAGACACGTGTCATTAAATAATTTTTTTGGTTCGAAACATGTTTATTTCAATTGAAAAAAAATAGAAAGTTCGCATGTATGTAATTATAATCAAAGATCAGCTCAGAGTAATAGACATTTGACAAAGATTTTGTCTTAAGGATATATATGTACCTTTTCCTTTGAATGCCAGAATTTAGAGCCGTGTAATGTTTAATTTTTATGTATAAATCAAAATTTTATTCTCATAAATATTGAATACTCGTCTTTAAGTTGGAATGGATGGTAAAAAAAAACAAATTAGAACTCGTTTCTATTTGATCTTGAGACAGAATACTAAACAAACATCTTTATAATTTTAAGCGGTTTATTTCGTGTTACATAAGAAAATATGATATTTTTTAAAATTTGCATTTTGAAGTTTAACTCAAACTTTCAATCAACGTATTTCACGCAATAAAAAAGAAATTTCCCGATAAAAAATATTAACTTCAGTTTTAGAATTTCATTCAAGATTAACTTTTCTCCAAAAACACTTTGTATATCTTCTGAATTTAGTTATTTTATATACAATGATTATTTAGAAATAGTATTAAATTCATAACATATAAAAAACAGTGTGTTTTCGTTATATTTTTGTTTATTTACTAAATAAACAATAAAAAAAATCTATGATCACATTAGCATGCATTCATCTTGATTTAATTTAGCCCTGTGCGCACCACTCTCCATTCTTATTATTTCATAAACCTATCAGGTCAAAATTGGCTTTGCTGTCTATTTAGCGAAATCTCAAAAAATTATCCAATCGTATATATTGCCTATTTTGCCATGTGTTGGACATCCTTGCTGTTACAGATTTACTGATTTTCCTGTAGATGCCTCTGATTATCATATTATTGCTCTGCGCCAAATCTATTTAATTAATTGGGTAATATAAGAAACACATTACATCGGCAATAGGTTTCAATGCACTCAGAATATTAATTATCCTATTATGTTAAATATTATATATTGAAGGTTAATTAAAATAAGTAAGAACACATATTCGAGAAATATGGACGAGTGAAGGCCATTTTACATATTTAATTACAATTCACGAACACAATACGTAACATCACAACATCAAAAATATACAGAGACTAATTACAGAAGAGATAGACAAAAGCAAATAGATGGCGTTACCGTACAGACAGCTTTTCAAATTTTAGTGCTACTATCTAGAGGCAATTAACTGAAATACAAACACTATATTAAATAACACCATTTCTTTGTTTAAATGTATAGATGTACAGTTTAGATATACCAGGTGAGTCAAAATAAGGGTTTACGCGACAGCTGATTACAGAAACATACTACTAATTACGAAATGTATTCAAATCAAGTGTACCCTTTGGATGTGGCTCTTTTTTTTTTCAATGAGCTGCATATGTATTAAAAGGCGAAATTTCATTTTTTATGAGGTCCCGTTTTCTTATATTTAGCAAAATGGGAACAGATGCATTACACTCACACGCAGATGTTTGGCAACTTTTTGATTGGCGCGATTTTCCAAACCAATAACTTAATACAATAGCCAGGTTACCCTTAAAGGAAAAAATCCTCAAAATTTGGCGAGTTTTTTCCTTTTTATAACGGATTAAAAATTAAAAAAACGGTGCGTGAGTGTAAGACATCATAGCCGAAAAATGTTTCCCTGCGCCTAAAAGGACATTTTTTAAAATTATATTCCATTTCGACAAAAAATTACCGAGTTATAATATTTTGAATTTTATGAATGTGCAGTGTTTTCTAGCACTAAAAGCAGAAAGATTCGAAAGACGAAAAGGAATAAAAATCTTGCATGGTATTTCAGCACTATTAAATACACAGAGTAAGGAAATTTAAACAGAGTCCCAACTTCGCCTGAAAAGAGCGACTGCAGCGGATGACTTAAAAACTAAATCATCGTTTTGGCGATTTTTATCTTCGTGTTTTCCGTTTAATTGTAACCCTATTCTGCTTGGCGCCTTTTGCTGTTGTCATTTGCAAATGCGCAAATTTTAGGCGTTCGCTATTTGATTTTTGAATCTTGATTAATATTTATTATTAAAATTACTCCTTGAAGATCAAATAGGTCATTATAATTATTCAAAATGCTACGAAGAGATACGTGTATTGTTTGTAAGAACAAGAGTGAAAAGTTATTTTTTATTCCCAAGGATCGGTAAGTTGTGATTTATTTTCATGTGTTATTTTTGTTCTTTTTTAGGTCACAATGCTTTCTTATGGGGATACAGACGATTTTTCAAATTTCATTTTTATCTGAAATGAAAATGGAACATTTGCATAATGGATTTAGACGTAAAATTATGAATGCTAAATTTTCTATATGGATTTCCAAATTTTTTTTTAATTTTGCCGATAAATTTAATAGAATTTAGAAATTAATTGCTTAAAATATTTGAAAATGTTTTTGCATCTGTTCGGGAAATATAAACGTCTTATTTTCATATTTTTTACAATTTTTAAAAGCGTTTATTTTTACTTTCCACTTTAATTTATTCGCTGCTTAGCAATCGTATTTCAAAGAGTATAAAAAATAATAAAATTCAAGGAACTCGCACTATTTTGGTGAAATATCTTTTTATTTATTTATTTATTTTTAATCAAAACGAATGTAAATTTAATGAGACTACAGGGGGATGAATGCCTGTTTATTTAAAAAAATTAAAACAATAAGCAATTCATCAGAATTTCAGAATATCATTGTATAACACCGTGTTTAATTTAATCATTCTAATTTCTGGAACATTCGAAGAATTTTATCTGCTTATAAATATGAATGCAATTGAAAAAATAATAATTGCGGATTGTACGATGATAAATGATATGGAAAATGAGATTTAAAAAACAAGCAGCAACAAGCTATCGCCGTTTTTTTTTTCCTTCCCTCTTTTGTCGTCAAGAAAGTGACACTTATTAGAAAGCGCTAGCCGTATTAGAAACCTCGCTTCTGTTATGGCCGTAGTTCCTGCGTCACTCGCAGCAATCGCCACTGTCTATGTGTAATCCCATATTAAAGAAGTTGCTATTGCAGTGTACGAGAGTTGATTCTCTGTTTAAATCTCCTTACTCTGTAATTAAATGATACTGGGAATTATTTCTATTTGTGTATACATTAGATTATTAAAATATGCCTGCTTATCAGATTTAATTTCCAGCATTTCATTAAATAATCGTATCGGACCTGATAATCTTGAGATCTCTCTTAATAGTTTACGTTAAAATTCAATTACAAATAATACTCATGAGCGATTGACAACCATTGTCATTCATGCCTTCTGGAAATTTTAACACTCCAGTAAGGAAAAAATAAGCAATATTATATAATTCTTACTGTGTGTGAATAAAATATAACTTGTGTTTCATATATTTTTCTTTCTGATTGATAATAAATTTCAGTGTTCTGCCTATTACTCTTAAAACATCATTTAAATTGTCTCTAAAACTTCAACTAATTGATCTTTTGATTTTATTCAACATATAATACTTGTCAGTGCATTAAAAAATAATCACGTACTGATATGTTACCGTTCTTACAGAATTTTATTTTAGCATATTGAATATGTACATGTGTACTTTTCTAAACAGTGGCTCTAATCAACTTTCATAAACGCATTGCTTATTGAATCAAGCAAATTAATTATTACAAAATTAAATTAATCGACTAAATTGTGAATTATTTATCCTAAGCAGATTTTAATGCAATTACCATACGTTTTAATTATAAGTGCATTATACTTTAACCCGGGAGAAGTCGCGCATACCCAGGGTATGAATGTTTTTTTTTTACTTTGTCACTAATAAATACAAGTAATAATCGTCCCCGTATTTAGTAGGAGACAATTGAGGGGGTTAGAATGACAGTGGAGTAAGTCAAAAATTAGAAAAATCTAGATAACCATATTTTCTCTGAACGTATATCAATTTATATTCAGTGTAACAGTCAAATAAGTCATAGTTCACTTAGGGAGTCGCTAGAGGGCAAAACAAGTTGGACTACCTAATGTAACGACAATACTACAATTTTCACAAAACCCTTCATTTCTCAAATTACTAAATATTGACTTACTTTACTCCACTGTCATTCTAACCTTCTCAATTGTTACAAATTCTGCGGTAAAATAAGTTGAAGATTACTTTTCAAAAAATAGTGGTGAGAATTCTAAAAACAGTACGCACGCTGGGTATGTCATACCATTATTTCAGCGTTTGCGCCACTTGTTGTTCGAACTACATTCAAACGGTACTCAGTTTCATTCCACACAATGTAATACAGTATTAGATTGTACAAAATAAATAGTCTGTGGCTGATTATCTAGAGTGTTTGATACTTTTCTGTAGCTTTGAAAAAATAGCACCATCTATGGACAAATTTTGAAATTATTTTTTTTATTTGCTTAAATAAAACTTTTGATCATGAAAAGTATTATAATCCAAACCGTAATATCGTACGCCAATGACATAATTTTTTATTAAATTTTAAAATGTGTAAGGACTTTTGGCTCATAATGTTAAGAAAATATATCAAATCATTACTTCTCTTTTAATAACAAATTCAACGACTTACAAATAAATTCAGGCAACAAAAAGACGGACAATCCATCATACTTTTATAAATTAAACATTGTCTTGAAAGTTTTTAAGCAATTAGCTGGGAAACTTTAATGTAATGAAACGTATTTAATTTGTCTCAAATTCTAAAATGTATACTCATCTAAATAAGAATGTTTGAAATACCAGGAAATCAATCTCAGTTCACTGGAATTCGAAAGGTTGAATTTTACCGTGATTTAATGTAAAACTTGATTTAATTTAAAGCATAGTAGAAAGATAAGGATCCATAACTGAGAAAAAACTGTCCTCGAAATCCTTGAAAATTTAAGGACTTCAAGTTAATGTATTTTTAACACTTTCTAACATAGTTAAAAAGTATTTATGATTTATATTTGTCTGTCTTCCGTCTTTACGTACTCTAACTCTGGTAAATATGCTCGGATTGCCATGTAATTGATATATGTTACTGAGGTTCATCGTGGCATGATCTCTATTGAAAATTGAGTGCGTAGCAATTATAGTTTATTTGCAGCGACACTAAAAGCACACATTATGGTCTACGAGGAGAAATACAGAGTGTTCCAAAAGTCCTTGACACATTTTAAAATTCAGTAAAAGATCAAGCAATTGACGCACGAGAGTGCGGTTTAGACGAAAATGCGTCTTATGATCTGAAATTTTGTTTACACGAATAAAAAAATTAGTTCAAAAAATTTATCATAGATGGCGCTGCTTCTGAGAAGTATCGAATAGGTAGAATGCCTTTATACATAACAATGGCGAAATACGCACAATACTCCCCTACCTGAGCTTGATTAGACGAGTGAGGATGGATTGACGTGTAATGTTAACTTCTGAAATGTGGGTTGCCATAGTTTGGACAAAAACTGCGCATACGCATTGTGCGTCTTTCACCATTGTTATGTATAAAGGCATTCCACCTATTCGATAACTTTACAGAAGCAACGTCATCTATGAGAAATTTTTGGAACTAATATTTTTATTTGCTCAAACAAAATTTCAGATCATAAGAAGCATTTTCGTCCAAACCGAACTCTCGTACGACAATTGCTTGATCTTTTATTGAATTGTAAAATGTGTCAAGGACTTTTGGGAGTGTGCTTTGAGGTATATTTTAATGATGTCACGCTATTTCAAACATAATGAAATTGATATGCATTTCTGAGTTGCACTAAAGCATGCTTTCTGTAGAATAGGAGTGCAAAGCATTTATCATTCATCTACAGCGCCACAGAAAAGAATTCGGTTAGGTAATGGCCTACGGGGGAAAGTTGTTTGCGGCGTATATTAATGATATTACACTATTTCAAACATAATTAAATTTATATACATTATTGAGGTGCACTACAAGATTCGTACTGTAGAATATGGTGTACAGAACAGTTATCGCTCATTTACAGGGACGCATAAAAGAATTCGGTTACAGTACTGTTTGTGAACGGTAATCGCTGGAAGTGCGATTTTATTTGTATACGTTTTTCAGTTTAACAAAAATTTTGCATATTATACGTGGTGTATATAAATTCTATAGATCATATACTGGGCTACACAAAATAATTCACAAACATTACTGTATATGAGCGTGAATTACTTAAGGGTATTTTTTTAATTGAGTTATGTATTTTCTAGCTGAACTAAATTTATTAGATTAAAAGGTGTTTGTATAATATAAATAAATTCATATACAATGCTACGCAAAGAACTGGATACATTGGATACATTGCAATCTAAGGATGGTAATTTCTGAAAGTACGCTTTCAGTTGTGTTATGCGCTTTTTACCTGAATTAAATTTTAGTTTAATATTAAGCGTATGTAAAAATCTGTAGATAATATACCGGGATGTACAAAATTAATCGAGTGCATTTCTGTTTAGTGGTGGAAATTACTGAAGATGATTTTTCGAGTGTGTTATGCGTTTTGTAACTAAACTAAATTTTAGCCTAGTATGTAGTGTATATACAGATACCGGGTGTCCCAAAAATGACTGATGGAATTTAAAACTCAATAACTTGCAAACGGTGACATATATTAAAACATTTCTTTCAGGAGGTTGAAGGTTATGTATGATGTCAGGAGTTTTTTTACTGTGATTCTTGATTTTAATTCGAATTTCAAACAATAGATGGCGCTGACAGCAAATGGCGCTCAATCGAGGCCGAAACTGGCGCCACTCAGCATTAATGCACCGCCCCCTGAATACTAAGCCTGCGATCTGATAAAAATTGCGGCTGTTACAGGTGGATTTTTTTTCAGCATTTGAACGGTCCCTCGAACTTCAACACCAATAATTTCTAAAAGTTTTCTTCGCCTAGTTTTTCTGAGATCAAATAAGTCAAAGAAAACTTTTAAATATTATTGGTGTTGAAGTTCGAGGGACCGTACAAACGCTAAAAAAAAATCCGTCTGCGACAGACGCCACTTTTGTCAGCGCGCAAGGCCTAGTATTCAGGGGGCGGTGCATCAATACTAAGTGGCATCAGTTTAGGCATTGTTTGAGCGTTAATCGCTGTCAGCGCCATCTATTGTTAGAAATTTGAACTAAAATCAAGAATCACAGTAAAAAAACTCATGACATCATACATAACCCTCCTGCAAAAATTTTTTTAATATCTGTCACCATTTGCAAGTTATTGAATTTTAAAATCCATCAGTCATTTTTGGGACACCCGGTATATAGATCATGTACATCGATTCACAAAAGAATTCGAGTACCTTTTCGAATATGGACGATAATTGCTGATTTTTAGTTTTCGAATGTGTAATGCGTTTTCTAAGTTAATTAGATACATTCTTTCATATTTTTAAACGGGGAAGTTGCGTTATAGTTTTTGGAAGCGTTGGAAAATGTTTCATAAGTTGTTTTGTTAATCTATCCTTAACGCATAAATTTTTTTTTTCATTATTTTTAACAATATTTTATCAATATTGTCATGATTCTATCAAAATTTTTCTACAATTTTTAGATTCACAAAATTTAGGTTCTTTAAGTATGTTGTGGAAAATAGCAGATTATTTTTCATTCCTGAAGTGATTGAATTGATCATTCTTGATTTTATATTAACGTAACTATCGAACATTTTCTTCTGCACATATTTAACTAAGCACGTAATAGGTATCAATAGCAAAATATATTCCATTCGATGTAAAAAAAAATAACATACAAAGAATTGCGGAATCCGAGTATCACTATTTGCAAATAGTAATATTCGCTTTATTTAATATAAAAATTCTGCGTATAAATAAGGGGATATATACTATTACGGAATAGTGGTATTCAAAATCCGTAATCCTTGGCACGTATACGTTTTATAAACAGTATTCGAAACGTTAAGATAAAAATACATAAAATTTAAAACTACGGAATATTTGTTTAGGATAAAAATAACCATTTGCCGATATTTAAATAAAACAGATTGTTACCGTCAACTGAAGCAATTTTTATAAAATTCCCTGTATTTTTTTTTTATCACAGAAAAATTTTATAATATATTCGTAAAGTTTTCATCACAAAAGTATTGCAACTTTACACTTCACAGGATGATAATAATATTTTTTCTCGACAATATCTCAGAAGTGTGAAACAGAAAACTGCAAGTAGTATTAAAATTAAAAATACTACTCAATACTTAAAGGCACAAGGGTTCCGATTTTGATCAAAACCCTAGTTATCATATTGAATTCATCACAGATTTGTGAATTGCATTGTAAGTGCAAAGTTAGATTACATATCGAAATGATATTCTGCAACTTAAAAAACAATGCCTTTTAGGTTGATTATTTTAGAAACCAGACATTTTGTGTGTATATGTATATATAATGCAAAACTTGTCATCACGATAACGTCTGAAATTCTGAACTAATTCGAACCTAATTAAGACAGTGTATTGATATTTCCAGTATCTTGGATGAGTTCGTCAACCAAGCATATAGCTAGTTTGTTTACAGGTATACAAAAAGCAAAAACATGCAAAGTTTGTCATCACGATAATGTTCGAAATACTGAACCCATTAAAACCTAACTGGGACAGTGCATTGATCTTGCAATTATCTCAGATGAGTTCGTTAACTAAGTATGAATCTCTTATAAGTGTGTTTACAGGGACACATAAAAGTCCCGCTATAGATCCTGTAGCGAGCTGCAAAAAAGATCTTGAGTACATTTCGTTTATTAGAGGAATTTGCTTTAGGGGATTTTTCAACTGTGCTTTGCGCTTCCTAACTGTAGTAAATTTTGTGCTGCTAAAAATTGCTGAAACTGGTACATGCTGAAAAAAATATATATAATATTTAATTTATATATATCAAAAGAATTCCGATACTTTTCCGATTATTGACGGTAATTGCTCGCATTGGGTTTCCAAATGTGCTATGTATTTTCCAAAATGTTTACTTAGACAATGTCTTTCACCTTATTAAACGATGAAGTTTCGTTACAGAATTCTGAATGTGTTGGAAAGTGTTTCATAATCTATGCTTGACGCATGGTTTTTCTTTCTTGTTTTCTTTCACTTGGAGATTAAACGCATGTGAAACCAAATGATCCCACTGTAAAACAATAGGAATATTACATCTTTCATGAAAGTATGATGTTTATCATTGTATCAAATTAAAGAAAACTGTCAACAGATTATTCATTGAAACATATTTAAATGTAATTTGAAGAAGATACCAAAATTTGCCATCAATAGAAGAATTAATTATTGCATCAATCTTACTTGATCATTGATGAAGATTTTTCTGTATTCAATCTTTTATTTACATGCTTTTTTAAATGTTGCACCTGATATCGAAGAAGACTGGCAATCCTGCAAACGAAATGCCCCTTTTTATTACTTCAGTCACCTGTAAATCATTAGTTTGTGATATTTAGCTTGTCCATTTTGTGTTTTTTTTGTCTAACAAGCTATTCACGAATGGCGAAAAGTTTTGGTATGAAGTTACATTTACAACATCATCAGGCTCACACAGCTTAAAAAGAACTCGAATTTCTTTCGCTACCTCTACAAATTGTACTACTTATGTACATTTTTTGCTATTTTCTTGTAACTTTCCAAATTCTATTCTTGGGAAAGAAAAGAATAAACAGTTTAGACGTTGTCTACTTCATTGAACACAACTTTCTGAGTACAAAGCTTACACGCTGACTCAAAAAATTACGGCAATCGTAAACGGATTTTCCTCAGCGTTAGTACGGTGCCCTTGAATTCGAGTAACACTTTTTCTGAATAATAATCTTCGCCTTTTTGCGATTAAATATTTGCGATTTTTGCGATTAAATATTCAAAGGGTTGTTTTTGTTTATCATCGATCATTTGTGACGAGGAAACTTCAGCTTTCAGCTAATATCTCCGAGTATATATATCCAAATTTTATTTCATACTTTCACATTAAAACGCTTCACAAAATCTCAAAATCCGATTGAGGAATCCACACCACAGCTTGTTCTATTCTAATATCTCCCAACACGCGATTTCAGGTGAATTTTCTGAATATAATAACTGTTATTTAACATTCATTTACTACAATTAGTATGCACCATAAATTTCCGACTAGAATGGTTAATAAGCTCTTCTTCCCACGAGATATACAAATCACCGTACCATCATAGATTTAAATCTATAAATCATGTAACGCAAATTTGATAAAATATGCTAAACCATGAAGTAGTTAAAACATTACTAATCGTTCAAATTTCCCAAAGAAATTGTTTATTTGAGAAATCAGAAATGATGTTTAGAAGCCTCTGAAGAACATAAAATTGTAAAATGTTGTAATATGTTAAAGTAGAAACAGTAAAACTGTTTTCTAGGATTAGTTGTATAAACACTAATATACGTAATTTAAGAAAAAAAACATTTATTATGTGTGTTTCGCGTATCTGAAAATGATAACAACTATTTTTTTAAATGATATCGTTGAACGTGATCTATGTAGATTCATATAGCATTATTATTATTGTTATTGAAAAGGTGTAATTGGTGTACAGAATTTCAGAAAAGTAAAAATAAAATGGCATTTTATAATGCATACAATTCAGAAAGAAAATGTGTGGGAATTTTTAAAACTATCAAAATTTTAAGTAGTTGAGAAACTTAGGATTAAAAAGCTCATTTTCTACCTTAAAAACTTAATTTAAAAATTGCGATAATTAGGAGGATTTTTTATTTTTGAATAACCCCTACATATAGAAGGGGTTCTTCTTTTTCTCTTCAAATAATTGGTTGAGCTAGAAACCCACATCCTAATTTATTTCGGAAAGTATTCATAATTCTTTGACGTAGATTTGTTCACAAGATAGATTTGTTCGTAGATTTGTTTGCATGGGAAAAGCATAGCTTTTTTCGACCGGACCAGTAACAGAGATCTTCTCTCCTGATTTCTTTAGTTAATTCCTTTCAAATTCCTCTGAAAATGGCTCTGCAGCATGTTAGAATAAAAGCATACTTACATCTTACTGTGGGTTTAGAGCTTTAATCTTTCAAAGGGCGCGCTATAACTTTTTCCACAAGCGGTATCGCGTCATACATTTTCCAACATAAGTGTTTTGTTTAGTTACGCTGCTACAATTGCAAGATATTTCATAATAGTAATAAAAGAAGTAAGTTAGAAAAACAATCATGCATATCAATAGCGAAAATTAAATTTTAATAATATTTGCAAACAGAAATAATCTAAAAATATACGTTTAAAGATTGTAAGTACCATTTATTAATGATGAAACAATAAGATTATTTGATAATATATATACAGGTAGCATGACTTAATGCAGGAAGATAATGTTAAGAAAATCTAACATTTTCAAAAATGATCTATTGTTTCAAAAAAAAAATCCAATTTCATCATCTATATTTTTAGCAAGTTTTTTTATGCCAGAAAGAAATTTTACAATAGAAAACTGTTCCTACTTTGAACGCTTGGTATATTCGGTTTCACGTCATAGTAATTTTCTTTACCAATATATTTTTTATCTTCAACGGATTCCCCTGCATTGTCGACAGATATTTATTAAATATCTTTCCCCTTTTTTTATGCCCTAATGATAAAACTTCTACTAAATATTTTTCATTTGACTCTGTAAAACAAAATAGTAACTCTGCGTTATATTATCCATTATATTATTATAAAAATAAACCTTTAAAATGTAGAATAATTAATAATCTACTTGCTAGCGATGAAATTTTAAAAAAGGCGCACAAAATTTCACTGGAAATTGGAGATACCGGTTTCAATCCGAAAGGGAAAGCTCAATCACATCAAAACATCGCATGTAAAAAATGTAGCCTCGTAAGTCTCGTGACTCTTTTCCCGTAAAAAGTTCTGAGATCATGTAGCTCCAACTTTAGTTCTCTTATTAACTCTGAGATTTTCATTCACAAATCACTCCTAGTCTTTACAATTTTAGTTAATGATTATTTTGTGACTTGGCAATTACGCAGCATGATAATATGGTGGCTGTTTATAATTGGCTTTAATCGAATAATCTCATCCCACCTCATCCCATAACATAGTAAAGTGTGATAACTCCCTTGTGCTGCGTAATTGCCAAGTCACAAAATAATTATTAACTAAAGATATAGAGATTAGGAGTGATTTCTGAATGAAAATCTCGGAGTTAATAAGAGAGCTAATTTTGGCTCTACATGATCTGAGATCTTTTTACGGTAAAAGAGTCGCGACACTTAGCTACATTTTTAACATGCGATGTTTTTGATGAGATTTCACTTCTTTTTGTAAGGGGCTCTTTTTGGACATCAACCACTGGTTTTCGTCAAGCCCACACTCTGTCCTTATTATTTGAAGGTACCAAAAATTTGGAGTTTTAGTTCCGTTTGCAAAGTCCTCTAGATAAAAATTAATTTCAGGTTCCTAGGCAAGCACAAAGTTATGGGGGGAGGGATCAAAAGTACTCTCAATTGATCTGAGGTATTACTCGCAGCCCTAGATACTTTTGATATTTGGCATAAAAGTAGTGTTTAGGATACAAAGAAAAACAAAATTAAAAACTCCGGAAATTTACAACAAGTCGAACAATTTACGATTTTTTTTTTTTCCAATTTTTGATTCTTTTCTTCAAAACTTCCGGGTTTTTTTTTCCTTTCTTTGTATCCTAAACACTACATTTATGCCAAATTTAAAGTTTCTAGGGCCATAAAATCAAATTATTTTCGAACTTTCGATTTTTCGATTTTATTTACTAATTTTCCAATTTATTTTTTTTTTAAATATAAATACTATTTTTACGTCAAATTTTAAGTTTTTTAGGCTAAAAAATAAAATAATTTTTAATTTTTCGAGTTTTTCAAATTTCAGATTTAATTTTCAAAGTTTCCGGATTTTTTAATTTTTTTTTTTTTTGTATCCTAAACCTTTATGCCAAATTTCAAATTTCTAGGGCTACGGGATTTACTTTAGCTTGTTGATGATCGGTGAGTGAGCGAGTCACTCAGTCAGTGTCTAAAAGGCGAAACTTTGAGTTCATATATCTTCTGAACTAGAAAAGATAGTAACGTGAAATTTGAAAAGTTGGTCCCATTTGCAACGTACTCTAAATAAAAGAAGTTTCAGGATTTTGAAAAACTCCAGCGCAAAGATATGGGGGGAGGTGGTCAAAAGTACCCTGAATTGCTTCCAGCAAAGGATGCTTAAAGGCTGTGCTTTCTCGGCTTGACGGAGGCATTGCCGTAACTCCAGATTGCGGAATAAATATTACCTTCAGACAGTTTCATTGCCGTATTTTGCAACTGGTTAAGAAATAACACTTTTGTCATAAAATTTTCGCGCGCGTTCCCACTGAACAATTAAAGCAGAACTACAGTGGAGCAGTTAATTGGCAGATCGCATATTCAGCTTACTTTTAGTAGTCGTCAGTTTACGTTTACTACTTTCTTAACTGTTGAGAGCGATGTTCCTCACGTTGTCGTATTCCTTATTTAGATTCTCTTTAACACTTTTATAACACCGTAATCTTCTACATTCCCCCTTCTTAATATTTATATCAAAGATTTGAAAACTTGCAAAACAACTTTTATCATTTACAGAGTTAAAAGTTCTCATCTGCACCTCACGAAATGAGCCGTTAATTAATAGCGTCAGAATTGCTGTCATTTTACTAATTAACTGGAGGGAGAAGGGGGTGAGATCCTATCAATTTTTTCTTCTTTAGAGTGTTTGCGATTACTGACTACTACGTAGTGCTTTAGTAGATAATTGGATAAAGGAGATTTCTTGAAATTTTCACATCAACTGATTGAATATTTTATTATAAATACTACTGGTCACCTATTTTAAATTTTAAAAAAATTGCAAAAAACAAATTTAAAGTTGTTTGTAATAGTACGTTGTGTGTAAAAAAATAAACGTGGATATAAGTGCCACAAAATTAATTCAGCTCCTCAGTTAACCAAGTCAGTGATGGAACAGTGGCACTTCATTTGGGCGATTGTCATCACTATATTTTAATAGTATTATTTGCCTTAAAACATCGCAGAAATTCTGTCTTGAAATAAGACGAAGAATACTATTTAAATTTAGCGGTGCCAGTTGGTTATTTGGTGCGCCACTGTGCCATCACTGCCAAGTGTGCCGGGTGGTTATAATATAAGTATCTCTATTTGGAGCTGTCTGTAGCTTGAAGGAATAACCCATGGAACCAAAATCGGTACACTTGCTGTTCGAGAAGGGGAAGAAGAATGCAACAATAAAAAAATAATTGCAATAACCGTCGACAGATGGTGCTTTTGAGTGTGAAATCTAATGTGTGATACAAAAACAAAGAATTAAGGGGTAAAACTGGATGGCATACCTAATTTATTGAAAAATGTCACAGTGAATGTGGTTACGCTTTCGCATGGCGGTGCCGTTCAAGTTCAGGTTCCACATGGCCATTGTGTTGGAGGACACAATGCAGGCAGTGCACGATGTGCTCAACTGTGGAATGTAACGCATCAGGAGTGATGTTTTGCACATGTTGTGATATGCTAAATTTTAAGTCATGGAAGTTCTTGATTTTGTTGATGATTACAACGGCGTTTGCACCGAGAGGTCCCGTAGCGTCATCTGTTGCGGAATATTGCAACTATTTTTTTATTGTTCCATTCTGTTTCCCCCTTCTCAGATAGTAAGTGTACCGATTTTGGTTTCATTCGCGTTATTCCTTCAAGCTACAGACAGCTCCAAATAGAGATACTTATATTATAACCACCCGGTATCTTGTTCTTAAGTCTTGAAACAAGCACTATAACAAAAGAAAAAAAATATTTTTTTTAAAGAAGTGTTACCCATTAAATCTTTTCAGCAAGACTTTTTTAAATACCGGATTAATGATATAACATACACATTGTACAGTAGAGATGAGCATAAAAACCTATTGAAACTTTCTTAATCAACTATAAAATTAAACACTCATGTTAAATAATAAATTAAAAAAAAATAGTAGTTTCAATATTTGTCGAATTGTCTCGTGTCTCTTTTATCACATCAATAAATGACTTTCTATTTGCATAATAAGTTTATGTTCCTTTTTTATTTACGATTCGAATTCAATGTTTATTAGATTTTTATAGAAAATAAAAACAATTTAATTTCTAATACTGTTAAATTGTGCATACAATCAATTGCATTTTGCTGTTAAAAAAAATCAATTCTTTTCATTGTCTTCTTGCAATTCTTAGGGGAATTTTTTATTGATCGAAATTATTTTTATGATGCTAACAAAATTATTCATTTTCTCTCTTTAGTCGTTTCTTTTTTTTTTCTTGTATGCCATTAAATTCATATATAATGATTGTTTTATTTTCCTTATTATCTTTTTTTTTCATATCGTCTGTTAAAATAAAGGTTGAAAAGAATTTAAAATTAAATTTTTATTAAATGGCATGTCAGATTTGTACATGCTTGAATTTAGTGCAAATTTAAATTATGTTTTTATGGTGTTTTTAATATATCTATCATGTTTATTTATTTCTTTATTTCAGAAACTAAAATTAAATTTATTTACTAAAATAAAAAATATTATGTAGGTGATTAAAAACAATACCTAAATTCATAATGTTTCCCATTTTTTGCATTTTAATTCCATTGAATTATTTATTTATTTATTTATCTAATTAAGTTTAAATTATTTTTTATTCAATGCACCTGCTAAACCGAATGAATAAGTTAAACAAATCAGTAAAACAAATAAGAATTTAAAGTGAAGTAAAAGTGAAGAACTTGCCGTTCGCATCATCTTAATAACATTTTCTTTTTAATAAAAAAATAATAATAAACTTCATTTACAATAATGGATTACTTTTATTGCATTTTCCCTTTGGTTTTCTTGTGATGTTTCTTAAATATAGTCTCTAGGTGCATGGTGATGGATTGCGTTTAAAGTCGTGCATTGGGTCGGGTATCCCAATTTTCCCCTCTGCTTTTATTACTGCACGTCGGGTTCATTCGAAGTTTTTTCACTGTAAAAAATGGAATTTTTTTATCAAGCAAGAAGGTTTAGGAAAATATAATACAACCTCTTCCCAATTCCGAAAAGCGTTCCTTTATCATTAGAAATTACAGAAACCGACAGATTTCCAAGATTTAAAGAAGCATTTCTAAAACAAGCAAAAAAAAATGTTGTTGTTGTTGTGTGTAATGTGCGGAACCGTTTTCGAGTAGCTTTTACAGTATCTTAATCAGTTTCTCAACACGGAATATCATTTTTTCGGATGCTATCAATTCTCAAATAAACATCTTCCTGTTCTACAAACATGCATACTAGACAAACACGCAGGAAAATATAATATAATCTCATCCCAGTTGCCAATAATTCCGAAAAGTGTTCCTTTATCTTTCATAGAAACCGACTAAAGAAGCATTTCTAAAACAAAGGTTTTTTTGTTGTTGTTGCCCGTAATTTTCGGAAACGTTTCTGAGTAGCTTTTACAGTATATTAATCAGTTTCTCAACCCTGAATATCATTTTTCCGGATGCTATCAATTCTCAAATAAATATTTTCCTGTTCTGCAAACATGTATACCAGACAAATATGCGGGAAAATATAATATAATCTCTTCCCAGTTGCCAATAATTCCGAAGAGCGTTCCTTTATCTTTCAAAGAAACCGACAGATTTCCAACATTTAAAGAAGCATTTCTAAATCAAGTTTTTTTTTTTTTTTTTTTTTTTTTTTGTCCATGAGTTTCAGAAACGTTTCCGAGTAGCTTTAACAGTATATTAACCAGTTTCGGAATATAATTTTTTCGGATGCTATCGATTCTTAAATAAACATTTTCCTGTTCTACAAACACGCATAACAGACAAACATGCTAAATTAACGGCATTAACTACGAATGAAAATATAGGATAACATCTTCCGAGTTACCCCCGATCCCGAAAAACATTCTTTATCTTTAGAAATGCCAAAATCTGATATATTTTCCAGATTTAAAGAAGCGTTCATAAAAGCAAAACGTTTCCGAGTACTTTTTATAGCATATTAATCACTTTTCTCAACCTGAAATATAAGTTTTTCGGATGTTATTAATTCTCAAATAAACATTTTCATGTTCAACAAACATGTTTTACATAGACAAACATGATAAATTAACAGCATTAACATTAACATTAAAACTGATATTATTTTGTTACTCTTGCTTGTATAAATTTAATTATGCAGCTGAAAATCTTTAACTGACAATTGATAGCATCTTAAAAACCAGTATTTCGGTTTTGAAAAACTGGAAACGTTCCCAAAAATCAATGGTCGTAAAATAAACTTTTTTTTGCATAAATGCTTTTTTAAATCTCGAAAATATATTGGTTTCAGAAGTTTCTAAAGATAAAGGACGCTTTTCTGAATCGTGGGTATCTTAGAAGTGGTTGTTGTAGATTTTCGTACGTGGTTACAGTATATTACCATAAATTGAGTAACATTTATCTTTTTTCACAGTGTATATCCGAAATTATGTTATTGCATGTTATTCACCAATATTCACCAATATTCACCAATTGCATGTTATTCACCCAATTGCATGTTATTCATCAAATTGCATGTTATTCACCAATATTCACCAATTGCATGTTATTCACCAAATTGCATGTTATGCACCAATATTTAGTACTATGACATTTAAACGTACAGGTGCACCCTGGCACAATTCAAGTACAGTCGAGCACTGTTAGAATGAATTTCGATAGAACGAAAATTCCGTTATAATGAAATGTTTAGCATTCCTCGTCAAAATCCTTATACATGGAATATTAATCCATTATAACGAATTTTCTTTATGTCAAATATATATTTTGCTGTCCCTTGGAGTTTATTCTAGTGCAATTCGACTGTAATACTATCATGCATTTTCTTGGTCTGGATCTTTTGGAAAAGACGTAGACCATTGTTCGGTTTCTCAAAGTTCCAGGTCTCGAAATGTACCGGAGCAAACCGGAACGATATTCCGGTTCGTGAAATTATGACGAATATTGCTCCGGTTCCTGAAATTATGGTAAATATTGCTCTGGTTCGTCGTGCAATTATTAAAATATATTGTCACTCACCAAGTAAGAAACCCAAATTAATTTCAGAAGAAAACTCAATGAGACAAGGATTGAATTGCCACATTTTTTGTCTCAAGTAAAACTATAAAGATTAATAGTTAATCATAATTGGTTAATATTGAAGAATGATGCCTTTGGTATAGTCCGTCTAGTATAGTCTGAAAAAAAGCACAAGATTTAGGAATATTGAGTGACAAAAATTTACGGCTTTCTAAAGTATGGCAAAATTTTACTCTTCTAACTATTTATCAATGTAACTTTTCTTTTATTATTTAGAATCTTGGATGGATTTTAAAAATTATTTTTGTACGCTTAGAAATAAATTTGTCTATACTTTAAAAAAAGTAGCCAACAATAATTTTGAAATAGCGTTCCCGTTCGTGGATTTTTTGATTTCGTGCCCTGCATGGTTTCGATGGGTCTTTGAATTTGAGTGCCACTATTTCCGAATAACCTTATTTATTCAAAATTTTTGGTCATTAGCTATGCGAATATTACTATTCAGAAATAGTGCTAATCAAATCTAGAACTCATGGGAACTCCATTTTCTTTCATGCGGATGTAAATGATGACTTCTTAATAAAACATTATGTCGACATTTCTCACTCATGCTAGTGGTCCGAATAAGCTTGCTGTAATATATCTACTACTTATGCAATAGTACAATAAGTCAGGTGTTTTTCGAAAAATTAGAAGGATTTATATAATGTTGACATCTTTCTGAAAACAATTTTAAAGAAACAGTAAGATGGGCAGAGATATAAATAATATTACTCATTTGACGAGTCTTACTCCCTTTTTTAAATTAAAAGTTCTTACAGAAATAAGTAGCGAAAGCTATCCAATCAATTTTGTAAGGCATTTAGACAGATATCAGTGCAAGAACATTTATTTATTTATACTTGCATACAATGATAAATTAATTATCACTTCAGAAACTACAAATAAAATTTAAATGTTTATTCCGAGAAGTGAAGCAGTAATCGAGTCAACTATGAAAAGCTTCCATTACTCGGCCTGCCTGAATTCGTTGAAAAGGATATGCTGCCTAATGACATGTCAGAAGGGCAACGGAATGATTAAGCTGGCATTCCTGCTGATCCTCCACTCTGCTGACTCCCAAGTTCCTGACAGTCAGCCATTCACGATGGAGTGCTGACGTTTTCTGTAGGCTCTGCTGATTCATGGAGCTTAGCCGTACACGTTTTATGACGCTTCATAAAAATGGCGGCCGCCAGACGCCCATTCATACATACTGTGACAAAAGTCCTTGTGAATGGAGAGCGCTCTTATTTATGAGTATGAGCTATACAAAATGCAATTCCGGTTGAGTATTTGAAAACTTTTCTTTCATTCTGAAACCTTTTAGCGAAATACTTAAAATTATACTATGATTGTCTGTGGCCATGTGTAGAAGATGAATGGCTATAATTTCAGTTGTTTCAATATAGATAAAAATATATTCTCGATTTCGTAGCAATCCATGTGAAGCATGCAGGAGGAAGTTTACTCCATCTGTTATTTATTTCTACATCATTTACTAGTAGCTGCGTTAGAGACACAGATCTGAGACGCTGCAAACTAAAATTTCTCCGGGTTCGAGTCTGCGTTAGTCTGATTTTTAAAAATTAGTTTTGCCCTAATGGAAAGACAGGACTGGCCATAAGGGAGTTTCAGTGACTAAAATACGTCCAGGCTTCGAGCTTATAGCCACCACCAGAATAAAAGCACACATTCCTAACCTCTGAAAAAAAATGTGTAGCCCCAAAAATCGTTGCAAGCTGGTTCGCATCAGATTGCTATGCTTATAGGGGCTTCCAGTGAGATTTAAATCTTTATTTTTCATCGATTAGGAACCCCAAAAGTTTCTGGCACCCGAGCCTTTTCTATGTGGATGGTAAGCTTTAAGACCAGGTTTACTTAAAAATCGCCTGTCTTAGGTATTTAGCTAATAGGACATCGTTATGAATTACATTTTTTTAAACTAATCTGAGAAAGAAAAATCCTTCCATGTGTTTTCAAAAACGTAGTCAATAACAAAATTACAGAAACGGAGTTGGAAGTACGGTTAACAAGATATCAACGTGAAATTTAAAAACTTGAATGTGTAGAAAGTAGCACCATTAGGGTAGAGAATGAAGCTTAGAAGTAATAATCTCAACATCTTTAAAATAAATAATAATTTAAGCAGCGCGTATCTAGGAGCTGACTGCAGAAACAGGTGCATTGGGCGTTCAACCAAAACGTAGTAATTCAAAATGCTATAAATAAATATTGACGATCTTGTGGATCAATCAATAAAATGTTAACTAAGGTTTGAATTTCATACTAATATTGAACTTAATATTTTTGTAAAAAACTAAAGTTTATGAAGAAAACGATATTCCATAAGGAGCTCGATTTACAACAGTCATTTCGTTTATCTCAATTTATTATTGAACCTAGCGAATTGTAGACCATTTCGATGAATAACGCTTTTTTTTTACTGAAGCCAACACGCTGTTTACAAAAAAAATATATCCAAGCTAATTTTTGTTTGCTGCCAGTATTTATTGATCCTTAACGTAATATAATAACATTAAAAATTATAAGCTAATTTTTGTTTGCTGCCAGTATTTATTGATCCTTAACTTAATATAATAACATTAAAAATTATTTTAACTGTAAAACGCGAAAAAAAGAAACGTTTGGCAGTAATACAACTGAAACTGAACATATGTACAAAGAATAATCATAATTGACAGAATTCCTTCAAACCACATACAAACGGGGTAATTATACATACACTTTCAATACATCCTTTTCCAAATTATAAAACTCTGCACAAATACAATTCGTTATCTAATACGCTAAATTTCATATATATTAAAGAGTGTCTGTGCTAAAGGTATCGAAAAGTAATGAACTATATTGACAGAGCCACATATGATTAGTAAAAAATTTCAGTTGCATTAAAGAGAACAACCTTTCGAATTTCTTTGCAAATTAATGAAGTTCAGTGAAAATATCATTGTAGGCTTTGTAGATATCTAAATGGTGTATTTAATAACACCATAACTGCTACCATTTAGCAAGAGATCAAATAGAGTTTGGACATCTGCAAAGCCACTAATTGTGAACTTCAATAATCTACAAAAAACTTGAGGATTTGCCTTCTTTAATACAACTGAAATTCAAAACTAATCATATAAGGTTATCTCACTACAAGCCATTACTTATGGATACCGTTAGCGCGGACATTTTTTATTCGAATATGAAAAAAAATCCAAACAAAACTTAATAGAGTGATCAGCACTAACTGAAGTTTTTCTTTTCATTAAAATATGAGACGATTCCTGGAATATTTGTTTAAAAATTAAACTGACAGATAAATGCTTACTCGCATTAATGGAAACTTGTCTGCTGTATTTAGGAATATGCGACACGTTAAAATGTATCAACCAAATGTATCCAGAACTCTCTCTACATTCATTAACTAGAACCTTTTTCGTTACATCTGAAGGTTTCGGAATGCACGAAAGCATCTGAGAATAGCACGCAATGATTAGCATATTAATGCAAATCTCACCTTCAACATGCATATTTTAAAACTTTATGCTGCCTTGATAAAAATTACAGTCTTAAAGCTGTGGTAAAGGGTATACGGAAATTCATAAATGCATAGGTAAGGAATCAAGATGCATATATAAAACATTTCATTCAAACAAATGAAAATTAAAAACTACGCATTAAAATTTAACGTGAAATAGAATACGTCTCGGTTATTATATATTTAGATTAATTTCTAAATTTTTTCGCACAATCCAAAAAAATTTTTATTCTTGGTAACACAGTTGAATAAAGCTTGATATACAGGGTGATCAGAAAATGAGTATACATTTGAAAAATTAATAATTCACGGAATAATGTAGGTAGAGAGGTAAAAATGGACACACATGCTTGGAAGGACATGGAGTTTTATTGTATCCACAAAAAAGTTCATAAAATGGCCGACAGATGGCGCTTCGTGTGATAAGAAAATCAATAATTAGCATAACAAATTATGACAAACCAAAGACGATGTTCTTCAGAACGAATTCTGAACATGTCCACCGTCATCCCGCAACAATAGCTGTAGCCGAAGGACAATGTTATGCACAGCACTCTGCAACATATCTGTAGTTATGGTGAGAAATTGGAGTTGGATGTTGTCTTTTAGCATGCCTATTGATGTCGGCCGATCGCGGCAGATTACCCATTTTGATAGTAGAGCTTCACTAACATTGCCTTTTCCGGTAACGTCAACATGCTGCGATTGCTGGTGCATCTGATTCTCTCTCTCATTACAGCTTCTTTTATACACGATTCTCAGGCAGAGTCACTGACGTTTTGCTATTCAGTGCCATCTGTCGGCCTTTCTTTTTTTAACCTTTTTTGTGTGGTTACAATAAAACCCCATGTCATTCCAAGCATGTGTGTCAATTTTTACATATCTGTACCTAGATTATTCCGTGAATTATTAATTTTTCAAATGTATACTCATTTTCTAATCACCCTGTATATACATACATCATAGTTGCCAACCTCCCGATTTTTTCCATACCAGTATTTTTATGAAAAAATATTTGTTTTCTTGAAGCGTACAATTTCTGCCATTTAATAAAGCGAAAATTTTTGTAAGATTTTACCGGTATTCAAAAAATCGGGAGGTTGGCAACTATGATACATACATACACACATACATACATACACACACATATATATATATATATATATATATATATATATATATATATATATGATAAAACTGTTTGTAAATAATATATCTATTAAATCAGAGATAGTCTACACAATATAAATTACCGTAATTTCCGGCGTATAATCCGCAGCTCAAAGAGTCGTTTTTCGACCCAGAAATTTTATTCAATAATTGTAGTTAAATATTTACAGCGATCTTTTAAGTTACATTTTATAAAATAATATTTCTGGGTCGAAAAACGACTCTTTGAGCTGCGGATTATACGCCGGAAATTACGGTAACCAATAATAAGAGTTCGATCGAAAAAATATACCCAATATTACTAAATGCTCTGATAAAAAAGAATAGAAAAAAAATATATAGAATGTAATAAGATTATAAAAAGGAAAATGGAAACTTATATTGTGAAACTATCAAGGAAAATATTCCACAATTTTCGTTAAAGAGAACAACCCTTCGATTTTCTTTGCAAGTTAATGAAGTTCGGTGACAATATCATTCTAGGCTCTCTAGATGTCTAAATGGTGTATTTAATGCCACCATAACTGCTACCATTTAGCAAGATATCAAATAAAGTTTGTACATCTACAAAGCCACTAATGATGCTCCCATTGAACTTCAATAATTAAAGTTAAGTAAGTCGCAAATGATTTCTGTTTGAACATAGCAAGCGATCAACTGAAAATAGTATGTTCAAATTGTCCGATCAACTGCAACACCACATATGAAAAAAATTGGAAAATTAAGAGTGCATCAGTCCTAAAAAGTTTCCTATTAGACAAATACCAATCATTTTCCATAATGGAAAAGACAAATAATACATTAAATATAAATCCAATTTAAGAAATAAAACCAAATATCTTCACTTACCTGCACAATTTTAAACTTGTGAACAGGACCAAATAAATAACAAGCACAGGGAATGATTATATGTTATCAGTTGATAGGTTGCAGTTATTTTAATAAAATTTTGACGTAACAAAAATATTATATATATGTACGAGACTTATGATTTTCGATGGCAGTGAATAATTTGTGCTGTATCAAATGCTATTCAGAATAATGTGAAATTAAAGTGAAAATTTTGATTCACTTTCAGAAACTCTCAGGATTAGGAGGTCACAATTCTTGCATTTGCCCAAGGCCCCCAAATTTAGTTATAGTTTATTTTGTTACTCGTGTTTTCAGAAATTTTACAATATCAAAATTTTTAATCAAACATTTTTTATTAAAAAATTACATATTTTTTTCTAAAATGGTAATCCATAACGCATCACATTAAATTTCTATATCTACAAATCACACGAATTTTACGTTTGCTTCACACCTTAAACCGTAACTCTTCTTTTTGATTGGATAATGTACTTTAAGCAATGAACACCAGCTCGTTTGCTATAGTCTATTTGGAGTTGAAAGTCTTTAACATTTTATTTTAAAGCTGTAATCAATAATTCTGCCAATATGATAGTGTGAAATGGAAAATTGTATTTTAAAGTATAGAATACATTCGCATGTATTATTGCTAGAACCCTCTATGATATTGTTTCTCTCCGGATATTTTTTTTCTTTCTAATTTTTGAAAAACATAATATTAATATGTTTTCATTTATTCATATCCCTTTTCAGCTCACAGGCAATCAAAGCCTGAGAGCTAATATTCCCGCCCGTTCTGTATGTATGTACGTACGTAACGCGAAAACTCTTGATAGAAATAACCGTTTTGATTCAAATTTTGTTTTTAGGTTCATTGGGATAAGGCGCTTCCCTGATTAGTTTTGGGGGTTCATGGGTTAAGTATAAAGGGGGAAACGGGGGGCTAACCCACCCCCCTCAAATTAGATAAATGGTTTTTTCATGCAGAATTTTCCGATTTCCTTTAAATTTTGTATATAGGTTCATTGTGGTAAGGAGCTTTCATGATTAGTTTTGGGGGTCCATTGGTTAAGTATAAAGAGGGGAAACGGGGGCTAACCCCCCCCCTCAATTTAGATAAATGGGGTTTTCATGCAGAATTATCCGATTTTCTTCCAATTTTGTGTATAGGTTCATTGTGGTAAAGTACTTCCCTGATTAGTTTGGGGGGTCCATTGGTTAAGTATAAAGAGGGGAAAGGGGGGGGCTACCCCCCTCAATTTAGATAAATGGGGTTTTCATGCAGAATTATCCGATTTTCTTCAAATTTTGTCTATAGGTTCATTGTGGTAAGGCCACAAGTTTGAAATAAGAGTATAATATACAATTAGTGTGAATAGCCTGTGAGCTCAATTCCCTCAGTTTAACTGGGCAGTTTTCTTTTTATTTATTTAATTATTTATTTTAAACTATTATTTATATTATCACATTAAACAATTTATTACTTGTATTGCGTATTAGTATTTTATAAATATTAACGTATCAACGGTTTAACAAATCATCTTTGAATATAGTTTGGCAGGGGGCGGGGCTGTTTGTTTTGCCCGGGGCTCCAGCGAGTGAAAGTGAGTCCCTGCTCAACATTTAACATTTAGATTATTTTCTGTTTCTGAAATTAAAGGTAAGGAAACATTAGATTCTAATATGATCGCATCATTAACAAAAAAGGTATACATACAAATTTAATGAATGCATATTTATGCTCACTGAAAGCATGTTATTTGAGAAAACATATTTATAAACGTTATACAAATTTTAGATAAGCGAGCAGATATAACGGGGGAAATTTTGAAGGAAACAAAAATATTTATGATGAATGCGTGCATTTTACATGCATGATGCAAGCAATTTTAAGAAAAGTGCAATTGACTTTTGCTTTGTAGTTTTGTTACATGTTATGTACTACCTCAGTTGTATAACACAATGTTAAGCCAGCACTTCCCCCAACCAGCACTTGAATAACACAGCACTTCCCCCAAAATTTAATATTTATGAGGCATTTATTTTTTCAGTGTGCTTGCGCCGTGTAAAATTAAATCTAAAAGGGTTTTTTTAAACATAATTTTTATAGCCAGTTTGAATTTATATTTTTACTTTATATGAGAAAATAAAAGTAGCATGTTATCGGTAATTTATCATGGCAACGTGATCTTTCTTGTGCCACTTATTTATTATTATTAAAATAAACAACATTAAAAATTACTTCGAATAACTTTGATGAATTTTCAAGAAACTACACATTAATTTACATAATCGACAATGAATATCTTAACTTGCTTTGTTGATTATGAGTTTCGCGTTATTATTATCCAGGATTCTTGAGTTTAAGTGGTTAAGGGTGAATAATATTTACATTTAAAATAATAGTACCTCTTTCGCGTTACGTTTAGGTTGAGGACGTTTAAAGCAGAGGAATTTATGTATTAAAAATAAAATATTCTCTAACATGAGTTTCTAACTAGATAAACAACTAATTAAATCCCTTTAAAAAGACGATAAAATAAAATTATATTGTATAGTTAAAGGCGCCAAGGATTACCAGGATTCCTATATTTCAGAGAATTTGTCAGTGAAATACCAGTATTTTCTTATACAAAAGATTTACCGAAGTTAATCGCGCGAAACTTCCCCTTATTTAAGGTGAGTTTATCTATGAGAAAATACTGGTTCCAAGGAATTTTCTGGTCTAGAAATTCCCTGAGCTGTAGGAATCCTGATTACGGATTTTGAATATCCCTATATCCGAGTAATCACCTTATTTAATTGCAGAAGTTATGAATTTATTAAGGCAAATATTGCTATTCGGAAATCAGTTTTTCTCTAAGAAAATACTGTTTCCAAGGAATTTTTTGGTCTAGAAATTTCCTGACCTGTACGAACCCTGATTACGGATTTTGAATATCCCTATCTCCGAGTAATCACCTTATTTAATTGCAGAAGTTATGAATTTATTAAGGCGAATTTTACTATTCGGAAATCAGTTTTTCTGTAAGAAAATACTGTTTCAAAGGAATTTTCTGGTCTAGAAATTCCCTGACCTGTAGGAACCCTGATTACGGATTTTTAATATCCCTATCTCCGAGTAATCACCTTATTTAATTGCAGAAGTTATGAATTAATTAAGGTGAATATTACTATTCAGAAGCCGTGCAATTCAAACTCCCTAATCCTTAGCATATATGCATAGTAGAAGCAGAGTTGTTGATCTCTGTAACGCATAGTGTTTTTTAAAGATATAAAAATCCTACACTAATTTGTTATAATTTTCCTTAAAAATTTCCAGCGTACTGTAACGCGTATTATTTTTTAATTTTAGCAGAATATTTAGCAAAACATTATACATTACATTTAAAAATATTGTGCTTTCCGCGTGAGATGGCAACTCTGCTAAAAATTTTAATGTAAGTTGTTAGGGTGAACCCCCCCCCCCCCCCAGTAACTGACACTTTAACCCCTTCGGGACCGGCGGCTTTTACACAAATTTTATTCGGTTGGCACCACTTTTTTTTTAAAGCTATCTTTACTTAAACTATCCCAAAAATGCTCTAATTAGAGAAAGCAAATATTACTTTTATTTTTTACTGGTGCCTAAAACGAATTCTGTATGCTCTTTTTGCGGGTGCATATATGCACCCGTGGTCCCGAATAGGTTAACGATTTTTTCTTGTTCAAATCACTATTAGAAAGATTTATGAATTTTTATGATAATTATGGTAAATATCTCCAGTAACTGACACCTTCCCTTTTTTAAAAAACAATAGCTGAAAAATAAGTTATAACAGTTAAAAGAAATAAGATACCACTACATGACTATACTTCGCAGAATTTTAAAAGAAAATGCTTATTTGAGTTAGATTTTTTCTGAAGTGTCAGTTACTGGTTAGGTATCAATAACTGGGGATTTCACCCTACTCTTTTTTTACAAAATTAGAAGAAAAAACTATTTTATTTTAATTCAATATAATTTCTGATTCTTATAACAGATTATTTTGCGCTTTCTTAAAAGTTGGGGTAGAACAATGCCATCTTCTGATGAAAAATTGATTTACTTTTACATTACTGTATATAAAATTTATAAGCTACCTTATTAACATATCACTTATTTCATCATTATATTTATTAAAGTTAATAAATTAATGGATTTTAAAGTTCGGAAGTTCTTTTAAGACACCCTGTGTATATATCCTGTACATCGTGTATAGTCTCATGTAGTACGTTGTGGTGCATGGTGAGTTTCTGCATTTTCTAAATTAAAGAAAAATAAAATATAAAATTCTAGTAAGCAAATTCTGTGAACACTCATCACTGTTATCAAAAATCAAAAAGTATTTCCTGAGCTGATGTCTGAAAATGAAATTTTTTATGTTCTTTTTTCTGACTTTTGCATTGTTACATTAACCTTTTAACGATTTTCATTTTCAAGAAAATGCCAAGTGTCCCTTTTTGGCTTCTGTTCATTAGCAATATCAGTTATAACTTTAGTTTTTAATATTTTGACTGAAAAGAGTCCATTTTCCAGAGATACGAGATACCCTCTTTAGCTACTGTCTATTAATTCCGTTCCTTGTAATATGCACTTTTTTTAATATTAAAAAAGAAATACTTACCAAACTCATTAATTGGGTTTTTTTCGGTCCAAAATTACATGACGGCACCTGTTTTCTCCTTGAAAATGAAACTTGTTACAAAGTTAATATAAAAGTTTCATTTTCAATAGAGTACAGATATTTCACTTTCGTTGCTGTTTATTAATGCTATCAATTACCTTTTTGACCTTCTACATTTCGACTAAAAAAAGGTGCTCGTTAACCCTTAATTGTATGATTTTTTTTGTTACGAAAAAATTACTTGATACCCTTTGAGTGTAGTAAAAAGAGAAGCAGAATAATTTTTAAAATGCAGGGTGTTTCAGAGAGAATGATCCGATTACACCGATTAACTTCGATTGAAGAAACGCTTTGATCACAATACAGAAGAAATCTCAAAGTTTTGTTTGCCAGAGCCCGATTAAGGTTGTATGGGACCCAAGGCCCAGTAGCTTTTCCGGGACCCTCGCACAAAAATATTAGATAGATTTTTTTTTTTGTGGGGGTGGAGGGGGTATTTGCGTGTTATCATTAGATATTACGATAGGTTGTTATGTTAACCAAAATCTTTGTTTGGTTTTGAGAAAATAATTGCAGAAAACTGCAATTTTAAGAAGTTTTTTTCTAAATCATTTTATTAAATTTGGAGGCCCCATCAGCAGTGGGTCCAAAGCCACGGCCTAGTTGGCCTGTGCAGTAATCAAAACCCGTGCGTAATTTATAATTGTTGTAAGTGGCTCTCTTTAGCCATACACTAAACATTCATGAAATCAATAAAACCGTCCATTTCCTACCAAATATTGTGAAGCATGTTCGTATAAACCAATCATACTCAACTGCGGCCCGCCGACCTTTTGTGTGCGGTTCAAGACACACAATCATTAATCCATATTTATAAGAACATAAGTGTACCTGAATAATGTAATTATAACCACCCTGTGTGTCACTTGGCCTGTCAGTATTTAAGTCATCAGGTGACAGGCATTACAGATGAAACAGCACCAACAAACTCGCGATAAATCACAATTAAATAATGAAACTTTGTATGAATCACCATAAAAACAAAAGAACACACAGGACGCGTTTCGGGTCGGAAATTTTTAACAGCCCGTCATCCGTCAAAGTAATCACGTGTCCGTAAGGGGACAAAGTCACAGATGAACAGAAGGGCAAAGAGGAAATCTTACAAAGAAGTAGTTTCGGTGTAAGCTCCTCTTTACCCTTCTGTTCAATTGTGACCTTGTCCCCTTACGGGCACGTATTTAATTTGGATGATGACGGGCTGTTAAATATGTCCATCCCGAAACGCATCCTGTGTGTTCTTTTGTTTTTATAGTGATTCATACAAAGTTTCATTATTTAATTGACAGGAATTACAGCAACAATCCTTTTCGATGTCTTGCAGAGTATCGTGATACGTGTGACAGGTATTATCACTAATAACATCCATCAAATTATGCATTTGTAATCCTAATTGCATTGTGAACTGTGCTGCGTCGCTAATCAAACTGCTGACAAAACTGAAACGCCACTTGTTTGTGGCAAATTCTGGCGGTAAAATTTTCGTTATTAAAAACTCCCACGTCTTTCTGTACTAGAGGCTCTGTAGTACAGTGCTCTTTTTTTCGAAGACCGAGCCCGAAAAATTTTGTGTCATCAGAGTACGAGCCCGCTCGAGTACGATATCAAAAGTACAGAATAGAAAATTGTTAATAATATTTTTAAATTGTTTCAAGATTCATTTTCTCATTTAAAAATCTCTTCTTACTTAGAAATAAGTATTAATCCTAAATACTCACTCATGACAATATTTCGTGATTTTCCATGTCTCTAAAAATTTGTTTAAAATAGCAAATTTGTTATTTATACTGAACAACGGGCAGAAATCTGCAAAAGTCACAATTTCCATTACTTTTAAATAGCATTCTACAAGTATGGCAGAAAAACATCTGTTCTTGTTTCCAGCAATTCTAGAAAAATACTCCAAACAAGAAGCAAGGACAGACAACGGATATCCCATGACTTCTTAATGTTACTATCACTGACCGTGCAAAGGCTTCAAAATCAAATAGAATATTTCTCCAGAATAGAATATCCCATCAATAACAATTTAATTTCATGTCAATCTGATTTTTAAAGAACTGTAAAACACTACGAATACATTCGAACTTAGAACTTAGAAGTCTTAGAACACTTCGAACTTAGAACCCTTCGAACTTAGAATACATTCTTGTTTCTCAAATAGGAAGTTTTTTTTTTTTCAATTTGTGAATAAATAAAATTTCGCTTTCAGCCCGAGCCCGTTTCGGGCCCTTGCTCGATCGCGGACTGAGCCGTCTCACCTCTATTTTGTACACTTCTGTGAACACCGCATCGTGCTACTGCTTATATTTTTCGAATTATTAAATTTTTATTTCTTTTGTAACTTTTGGATCACCCGGTATTTGTTAAAGCAGAAATCAAATATACACATTCATAAAGAAAGAGGCTTGTGAAATACATTTACTGCGAATGCCAAATGTTTTCTGACATTTGAAATTAAAGGGATTTCTAAATTACAAAGATATTTATAGTAATCTGAATTCACGAAAAGATTTCGTATATTGAAAAACTATCATATAAAATTCATAATAACTCTCCGATATACATAAATCGTTAAATGAACTAAATACATAAATTTGATGAACATAACCAACTTCAATATAAAATTTCAATTACTGAATATTTTCTGTAAACTAATTTATGATATAAATCAAAACTATATTTATGAATCCAATTTCACCTTAGCTTAAACATATTATGTGAATAATTCAGAATTAATTCAGTCAAAGTTACTAAAAGGTGTTTAATACGTTGTTAAATACATAAACTAAAATAAAATGTAAAATTGTATCTAAATCACAATACTTTCAAGTTCATTCATACTCATCATCAGGGTTGAAAACAGAAAATACGAAATCGGAGACGATCTCTGATTTCGTATTTTCTGTTTTTAACCCTGATGACGAGTACTTGAAAGTATTATGTTTTAGATACAATTTTATATTTTACTTTGTATTTTATTTTAGTTTATTAATTTAAAAACGTATCACCTTTTAGTAACTTTGACTGAATTAATTCTGGATTATTAAATCTTTTTATACAAATCTTAAAACTAACAAATTAGCAGACTAGTACGGATCAACTTATTCTAAGAAAATGGACTAAACCCTTTTTTGAAAAACGATGACTTAATTTTTCGTGAGAAAGCTAGATTAAATTTTTCTACGGAATACAAAGCTGCAACCTTTACTGTCACTGCCTTTCTTATTCTAAGAAAAGGGACTAAACACTTTTTGAAAAACGATGACTTAATTTTTTGTGAGAAAGCGGGATTACATTTTTCTACGGAATGCAGAGTTGTCAACTTTTATTTAAGTCAAAAAACACATATGGAACCAGAAAATTTATTTAATAGAATTATTTAATAAAGTGTCTTTTTTCTACACGGATTCTACATTAAATTTGACTCTATTTATTAATTCAAATTTGTAGTTCAAAGTATGATTATTTGACTTAAAAAAATATATAAAAAAAACAACAATTTTAAGTGCAAAATGTAGTTGTATAAGTAAATATATAAAATTCTAACTTTTTTTTCTAACTTCCATTATATATTTGAAATCACTTTTTCACTAAAAATGATCAAAAAATCAATATTAAAATTAATTCCCATTTCTTCAAGTTTTGCATAACCTAAACCAAAAATTTTAAGCACTAAACTAAAAGTAAAAATTAATTTACATGTTAATTTATTTTACACAACATTTTCAGAACGGGTGTCAAGTATATGTTGCGTATATGGTACGTATGGTCTTTATTTTTCAGTATCACTTTTTTTTTAATGTTAATCTGCGCTTTGTCTAATCGAAGAATTTCTTAATTGAATTGAATATCTCGGAGATTACTATTCTTAATTGGTTGTACTAAAAAATAAACTCTTTTTAAAAGACACCCGATATGAAAGGGATAAGCATAGGCGTTTTTTCTTAAAAGAGCCGTGATTAATCCATAGAAAATATGTAATAAAATTTTAAACGTATAGATTTCACCATCATACTTTTTTTTTTTAAAGTAAAATCTATGAAAATTGGAAACGTTTTAATTTTATTACTATAAAATAGTTAATTCATATATATATATATATATATATATATATATATATATATATATATATATATATATATATATATATATATATATATATATATATATATAATATATGTGTGTGTGTGTGTGTGTGTGTGTATGAATTATCTATTTTTATAGTAATAGTATATAAAATTAAAACATTTCCAATTTTCGTAGATTTTACTTATTTTTTTCTTAAAGAATAATGGTGAATTCTATATCATATATATATATATGTGTGTGTGTGTGTAGAGAGAGAGAGAGAGAGAGAGAGAGATAAAACCATTATCAGACAACATAGAATACATATATATATATGTATATAGGATTTTTTTCGACTCCTTTTTTAAAATAAATCAGTGCATTGAAAAATATTGCGTATATATTTTCTATCATATTCTTATTATTGGTTAATTTATATTGTGTCGATTATCTTGTGATTTAATAGTTATATTAATTACAAAAAAATTATTATATATGTATACATTATATATAAACATTATCTAAGATTGTATGACTTTTAAACATGTAATGAAACTTATGTTTGCGCATTTCACATAAAATTTTAAAGACGTTCCTTAACCCTTGCGATTCCAAGTAATTTTTTTAATTTTGGGGGGAAATTACTTTTAGTTTTCGAGGTGCGGACACTTATTTCCAAGGAGTATGGCAGCACTAATTTAGATAAGAAATCTTTGCCTAATATTTTTTCTTCAGATTTAAAATCTGTCTGCATTTAATCGCATAATTATTTTGTTTCTGCTATGAAATAATGCGAAAAATTCTATTCGAAAATTCTCATAGAAAAGTTTAAAAATTAAAAGTAATTAATTATGCAAATGACAAAAATTAAGGTTTGCTTGCTTAAATTGAATGAAACAATTATTGTTAATTTGCACACTATTAATATGACACTAGGCTATGGTAGAATTTTTTAAGACAGTTGAAAAATGCCCTATTACTATTATAACCAGATTTAATTAGATATAACAGTTTTCCGGTATTTCTGTTTTAATCATAATTCATAAATTTTATTATTCTCAAATAAAATGTGCTGTGGCGCCATCTGTGTTTCATAAAATATACTTCAAGCTTTATAAACTGAAATCTTGTATAAATTGAACCTTTTTTCAGAGTTTATCAAAAGGAATTAACATGCTCAACTACATTAATTAACATGTTCAACATATTAATTAATAGGGTAATATTTTAAGACCATTGAGTCTAATAAATATATTTCAACTTTTCGTTAAAGTTCGTTCACTTTAAAATAAATGAAATACGAAATGAAATATTATCCGTCTTATATCATTAAAGAAAAAAAAAGTAAAAATAAGAATTATGTTAAAAACAATCAAATGAATTTCATGAAAATATTTTAAATAAAAATGTTCAAGTTCACATGATATATTTAATAAAAGCAAACAGCTAAGCAGAATTCCATATATCTCTACTTTCAGGAATTACAATATACATAAAATGTTGAAATTATAGGATTCAGTTGATTTCTAAAATTCCTGGCTATATATAAATTACATTTTTTTTTATTACTTTTGTCTGCTCTGTGTATCATTTCTTCTATTAAATGGTGGATGATTTCGGCTTGTGGGCTATTTAGTGTAATGAAGCAAATAATTAGTATTATATTCAATAAACTTGGTGAAAACTTTGTTTTTATCAGAAAGTATGAATTTCAAATACGAAAGTATGTCTTTCGATGTTTGAAAAAGATTTTAGTGAGCTTTCTTTTTATTTTGCGCAGTAACGCTCTTAGTGTTAAATTCTTTGCAAATTTTAACATAGGTTTTACAGATCAAACATAAAATTTTAGTTTCCTTTTTTATAAAAGTATTAAATCACTTTAAAAAATCTGGAATGTTCACCTTTATTGAATCATATTTATTTTTACTGGTAAAAAGATTACGATACGTTTTATAAATCCTGAGATGTATGCGAGTACGAATATATCCAGTGTTGAATTCAAGGGGCGGCCCGGGGGAGGATATTCCCCCCCCCCCGGAGAATTGAAATGCCGCCCCCCCCCGGAAGGTTGGAGATCTTATGCTTTTAATAGTGAAAAAGTGCAATCTCCCCCGGAACTCTATAAAGTCCCCACCAGTGGCCGAGAGGTTCTGCTCTCGAAGCTGGTAGACGGGAGGTGCTGGGTTCGATCCCAATCGCGCCCGTCGGCCTAATCGTTCGGAGTTTTCGTGGTTTTCTTCGAGCCGTGGATTTATCCATGCGTAAATACGGGTTAGGTTCCCTTAGAAAGACCCCCAAGAAGGGCACTCCCCCCCGGGCCTATATCCCAAGTGTAGATAATTGGCCGTCAATAATCAACCCAACCCAACCCAACCGGAGCCACAGAAATCCCACCCAGAGAAAAGTATCGGAATTCAACACTGCTATAAAAATGAAATAACACGAAGAAAGAAAACGCAGGGTATATTAACAAAGAGTTGTTTACTATCCTAAATACTGATAATAATTAAAGAGCTTAAATCCATAATGTTTCTGTGTGATAACCTACGGCCGAAGAAAAGAGCCTATAGGTGACATATTTGAGGTTTTTCTTACACGAAAGCGATAATTTTTGTAACCTTTCAAAGCTACTATTTAGATGTTGTTTAATTTTATATTTATATTTGTATATTTTTTTAATTTTAACTGACCTTAATTTAGCTCCGCATTTCATTAATTTTATAATAAAAATCTTAGTATTTAATAAACACGGCGCATTATCGCATACCTGCTAACATCGCACTAAACTTCCGTACAATGTAGGCTAATTTAACCGACGTTAAACACGTTTCAAACCAGAAATTTTTTAAAGAAATGCATTCAAATAGGTTTTACGCAAGAACATTAAACTAAATATATATTATTATATAATCAGTGCTGTAGTTGGAAAAAAATATTTGTGGGAACTCACCTCTTCATAGAGTAGATGTTGATGCTACCAGATTCTTGCTAAATCAAATGCCAATTTAAAATATTTAGCCAAAAGCCAACTTTTTTTAATTAGCAGTTATATTTATTATATTCTAGTTTTTAAAGTATTGTATTTGTTTAGCATTCATCTAAAAGCAATATTTAATCAATCTCATAGTAACATTTTCCATTATGAATCAAAATTTAATTGAAATAACAGAAATAAATCCATATATAACTTATTGGCACATCTATCCTAGAAGTTTCCATAAAGAACGATAATGAGAGGTGTTTTCTGTGCTCTCTGATTTACGACAAGCTGTCTCGTCTGCTAATCTTCTTTCTGATCGCAACCAAGATTTCACATATGGTTCAGGACAAAACTCATTTAAGAGAGGTCCTACACGGCTTATGAATATAAGTAAACTGGCTCTTGCAATAAGGAATGAATTTTTCGCATCGGTTATGATGTTATTCATACAGCTGAATGCTCTTTCGCATTCAGACATTGAAATGGGTATACTTTTCAGTTTGGAAGGGGAAAAAAAGGCTCCTACGCGATATATATATAATTTTTTTTACAGTAACAAACCAAGTATTTCTGTGAACGGCGTTCCCACGCGTTCCCACCCAACTACAGCACTGTATATAATATATTTTCTGGTTGGAAATGTCTTTAACCTGAATCAAATTAACACACATTGTACGGAAGTTTAGTTCAAAGTTGGCAGGTATGTTATCGTAATGTGATGTAAAATTGAAGAGATATTAAAATGAAATATTAATTTCGACATAAAACACACAAAAGTTTATAAAAAAACTACTATAAAAATTTTACAAATCTTCAAATTGTTAGACTCATGATTTTGGGCTTATCTGCATTTCGATTTGTTATCTTTGTATCCACAATTTTTTAAAGAAGAATAATATTGAGGTCTATAAGTCTATAATTGAGTTAGATTAGATTTGTCTATACACTGTACCAAGCGTTTTTTTTTTTCAGAATGCTACCATTTTTCCAGAAGAATAATATTCCCTTTACTCAATTTAAAGACGGATTAAATAAGGCGAATAGTATTATTTTAAATAAAAAAAGAGCCCAACTGGCATCACTGATGTACATATAATTTCTGTTGTTTGACATCTTTAAGACCACAGTTGGTGCAAGTTGCAAGTGTATTTTTTACATGTGTATTCGAGCAACTGAATAGTATACAGTTAAAATATCACAGACTTGGCCAGGCACGTGTTTGACATGATCTGGTTTAATTACTTTGTGCTACATTTATTTCATTTTTTCTCAAAATTGTATTTGTAATTTTTAAGTCATTTACGGGCATATTTCTTCTTTTGCATGGGTAATTGGATAACCTGATGATAATGTATTCGTTTCCGAAATTGTATGACATTTTCATTGTCCTATTATTAATACCAGACTCTTTTGTTGTTATAAGATAAAGTCTCTTAGAATTAATTCTTAATGGATTTGAACTTTAATATCCTAGATTAATGTCCGAGACAGTTATTTCTGTTTATTTCAAATTAAAGTGAATAATTAACTTTGGTAAGTGGCAACAATGTATTCGTTATCAAGATTGTGTGACATTTTAGTGGCCTAGAATTAGTGCCAGAAGTAGTTATAAGGTATAACTCCTAAAAAATTCCTTCTCAGATGGTTTGAACTCGAATGACTTTATAGATTGTCTCAATTATTTTCCTTGATTTTAAATTCAGATAAATAATAAGCTATTCCATCTATAATAATAAACATCCTTAATTTAGAAGGATATTTTCTGAAGTCACTTGCTATCTGCTCTCGAGCCTTTACTGGTCTAATGTAGATGTTCATGGGTAACCATTACTAAATCTATAAGTCTTTAAAATACCGTTCAAGCTCATGAAACGATGCTGTGGCTGATTCCGAATTTATCTACTACATTACTGACATCTCAGCCTTCTGCCAATCTTCTGATGGCTAGAGTGCCTTTATTTATCAAAATAGTGACATACGCACAGGACACATGCTGAAAAGTTTTTGTTTAAACTATTGCAATCCACATTATATAATTTGGCGATATTTGCCTGAGCGATTTAAACGAGTAAACATTTATTAGATTGGCAATAATGCGAAGCTGAATAAACTGAACACAATTTTCGCAAGTTTTCAGAACAACTATATTTTTTATAGAATTGCCATAAAAATATGGACTGCCAACAGTGAAAGGATAAAGAAATCAAATTCCTTTGAAATGGTAGACGGACTGTTTTCTAATAATGCGTAAGTAATTTGTGGTAACGGCTTCATCGTTTTCTTCAGTCAGCATTTTTTATTAAATTCATCTCAGTAGCCGTTCCCCAAATCGTAAATTAAATATTGTGAAAATTTTGCTTCAGCTGATTTTACTAAAATTAATCAAAAACATCCTTTAAAATCACGTAATATAGAAAAATATAGACATTTTATAAGTAGGTGAGGGAATGATGACTGTAGCAATTCAAGAAAGCGAAGAAATCGAGATGCATTTAAAATTTCTTAATATGAACAGAATCGTAGCTAGGGACTGACAACAACAGTAGAAGTCTGTGGAACAAATGCTAAAAGGTGCATTCGGCAGGTTATTTGTGAAAGATCCCCTCCCACAAAAAAAATGAGGGGGGGGGGCATAAAATCAGACTTCTGCACAAGGTGACATAGACTCTAGCTACGACGCTGAATTTAAATGGTGAACTCTCACATAATAGCCATATTCTAATAATTCTTTTTATGTTTTCAGCATGCAAGCGGAAAGAAGACCAACAGCAAGCGAAGCAGCCGAATACGCCCAAAAAGCCTAGGCTTGTCTTCACGGATCTCCAAAGGCGGACCTTACAAGCTATATTTAAAGAGACGAAGCGACCGTCAAAGGAGATGCAAATTACCATCTCCCAACAACTGGGACTGGAACTCAGTACTGTGGGCAACTTTTTCATGAATGCTCGACGACGATCTCAGGACAAATGGCAGGAAGAAGTCGACAAGTGTGGACCTACGACGGCCCCCGCCGCCAAGAATAGCTCAACCAACACCAATAACGGCAGCGAGGCCAGCAATGAACTGGCAAGTACGCCAACGGCCACTATATTGACCACCATCGTAACCACGTCGTAACCAACGCTGACTAACGGCCATCATTTATATGGGGTGTGCCGAATAGACAGGAGTTGACATACATGAATTTTTATAAAACATAAAGTATATAGAGAGGGTAAAAGCGAAGTTATTTACAAGATAATAAACTCCAGAGACCTGTTCGCTTACTATATATGCTATTTCTTAATTGGAAATAGAAATAATATAGAAAATAATGCAAGCCCGGGAAAAAACTCAAAAATCTCATTGGAGTGATACTGCCTTAGTTTTGAAAACTCAATCACTTTATTGAAATCAGTTTCTTAAATTCAAAAGATTAAATTAAATTCTGTTTTAAAATTTCCAAATTATTATACGTTGAAAATTACGATTTTATTATATTTAGATTTTTCTTAAGATTCAGTTTAAGGATTTTTTTTTCTTGTTAAAAATATTTGTTAATTTTTATCAGTATTTTAATTTGCATAGGTAAATTATTATGAATGAATTAGCGAAATTTAAATTTAATTTAGAATGTATAAAAATATTTTGCTACATGTCACTTACCTTTGTTTGTTTTTTTGACAACCGAGTTTAATATGGAGAACTAACGTAAAGGAAAACATCTAGAGAAAGAGTTTTAAAGCATTTATATTATCTAGGTGTTGTAAAAATAATATATATATATATTTATTTTTGTAAGAATAAGAAATGTTATTTAAATAACAATCCAAAGAATATGAAAGCATTTAATCCTATTTCATTGAGATTTTGTCTTCTTTCTCGGATGCAATGTTGAAGTTATTGCGCTAAAAATGTGGTTCGTGGACACTGCGAGACTTCTGAAGTTCTATGTCGAGTTGATGAACTCATACTCACACCTGTCCAAGCACAAAATAGACTCAGTTAGAGTCGCAGTAGAAATACTCATACATGTGTATGTGGCTAAGTTCACTTTGTTGCTAAGCCTCTTCTTACCATTGCTCATCAGTGTCTCTCAAAGTGAACAAGGTGTTATTTTTTAAGCAGTTGGAGTTCAGTTGAGCTCGGACACAGTGCCACGTTTGGAAGCAAGTTTATTTTTACTTCAAAATTCGACAAGCTAAAAAATATGCTAAATGAACCCCATAAACCTTAAGGTTCAAAGAAATTCTAAATATTTTCAAAAAGAAAAATCATTTTTGAAAATGTGAGCAACAATATCAATTTTTTCATTTTGTACTTCGTTTACATGTACATTCCATTTAGGTTTGTTTTTATCCGTTTTTGTTTTTGTTTTTGTTATTTTGTCAGTTCACTTTTTTTTTCTTATTTATTATGTTTTCATAGTACACTTTCTTGTTGATGGCTTTTTTGTTTATGCTTTTCTAAATATTTAGTTCTGTTTTCAATTATGTTCTTTTTTTTTTTTTTAAGTTTGCTCTGCTTAAATTAATTTTTTTTTCTCAAAATTATGTTTCTAGTAGTGCATTAAAATTTATTTTCCCGCATAGTCTAAATTTCGATAAACTGAAACTGCGCAAGAGATCGAACATATTATTGCAACATGAGAGTGAAATTTCAAAAGTATTTTTAAAGCAGCAAGATGGAATGCCACATTATACTTTACTTTTCATTTCCAGAACTGCCAAGCCTCCGGAATTTTGAGTACCACTATTTTCTAATAGAAATATTTGCTTTATTTACTGCATAAATTCTGCGATTAAATATACCAAATTTTAGTATTTGAAAACAAAGTTGTATTCAAATATCTGGAGGATTGGCAGAACTGCATTTCTCACTTAGTAACTTCAGCTGTCTTAGTGTACATATAGTAAAGATTTAATTTTTTTACAATCTTATACTTGTTTAGGTTTTTGCATTAACCGACATATATTAGAAATGGCTTACCTCATTTTGCTTTAATTTTAACTGAAAATGTGATTATTTTATCTTAACAAACTCATTTTTTAAATGTAAGTGTGGTATCAATTTGTAATTCATTATTGTATTCTTTATTTTGTTGTTACAATTGGGATATGAATTTGCATTTTAAACTTGATTCTAGTCATTTTTTCGCTTTATAATATATATACATATATATATATATATTAGAAATGTGATATGAACTTTTATTTTATCTAGTCATTCTTTACATTTAAGCTGTAAATGTGATATAAATCTACAGTTTTTGTCTGAAACTAGTCACATTTCATTTGTAATATATATTTATAATTTATATCCAATTCAAGTCCTCTTTTATTACATTTTTAGTGCATAGCATATTATTTTTAGATTCACTTGCAAATTTTTGAAAATAAATTTCAATACGTCAAGAACTGTTGCTCAATAATAATAAATAATAATAATACACTAAAGTCCAAAAAAAAAAAGCTTCCAATATGATCCAACTTCTTGTATCCTAGCTCGACTGTGCATACATTTTGATATTAGTTGACTTTTAAATCTGTATCAAGAAAGTACTAAAGTGAAAAGTATTTTTTGAATACACTGTGCAGACTCAGAACTTATCTATGCAATTTTTTGTCGAATCGTGCATTAGAAATGCTTCCGACGTAACGATCTTTCGTAAATTGCTTGTCTTTTCCAATAAGTAAGGAAAACACGAACAATTTGCGATTCATTTATGTAGGTGCCTGGGCATTCTTCTAATATTTCGTCTTTGTCTGTTTGTATTTATTAAACCATGCGATGGTCTTGATATACGGTAAATCAAAGTTAATAAGATTAGAAAATGGGTTGAAAATTTCTTTTATACACTAATCTTCTCCTCTAAAAGTCTTTCATTCTGTGACTAAATAAATAAACAAACCTTGTTCACTTTAGCCACCATAATTAGATTGAAGATTATGCTCTCAGAGCAAATATATATCTGCAAAGTCTCTGTATTTACTTCAAATGGCGCTAGAGGTAAGTAAATACATTTAAAATAAAAAAAAAATATATAAAAGAATACAAAAATATTTCTGCGCCTTCAACTGTGTGATAGGTATTTTAGAAAGAGTAGATGTCCAAATATGGGCCTAAAGTACATCGCTGTGCTGTTTTATAGGTTGATGGAAAACTGTGTCTAATAGAAACAACATACAATATCTAAACTAGGTATAATAGAAAAGGCAATATTCGAATGCTATGGGTATCATTCGAATCTTAAACTGGTTCGGTTTTTACTTTTAAAAAATGATAATATCGCTTCAGCAAATATCTAAGATACAGCCATACTTTTCGAATAATCTTCCAACAGCCTAGCAGAAATTTTAACTGGATAAAATATTCTTCGAAATATACAAAATGACTGAATGCTGAGAAATATTTTTTTTTCCTAATGCTTTATTTTATTGACTAATTATATGTATAATAAAATGAACCACGCACTCGTTGATTTTCGTGAATTAAAGTTTCATTTATTCATTTAAATATTTTTTCCGATTACTCAAGTTTCCTATTTCATAATATTTCTCTTTGAATATGGTTTTATTCAAACCTTTAATAACTGTGCAAAAAAAATATTTCTCTGCATTCTCGAGTCTAACGAATTATAGCAGAATGCAATCAACACTAGTAAAAATGCTATCAAAATGTTTTTGGAAAGTAATATTTAACATAATAATGCAGATACTTCAAATTAAAAACAAAGATATTTTCTATCATTTTAATTTACTGCATTGAAAAAAAAACACAGTTTTATTTAAGTCATTAACATTAAATATAAAAATAAGTTTACACTAATTTATAGATTCTCAAATAACATTACACGGAAGCAGAAAACAAAAGGAAACATTTTAATTCTATCATACAGATAAAATATTCCTTTCTTTTTTACAACGTAGTTTCTCAAAGGCCGTTTATAAAGTTTTAAAATTCATTAAATAACCGAGAATATTTGTTTTCTAAGTTACTGAATGCATTTTGCTATAGTATATGAATAAAAATCCTCTTTGCCTATAACAATACACCGTAACAGAAACTCTCTCTTCAGTCTGTATAAGTAACAACCATTGTAGATGGAATAAAAGATGTAATCTTTAGTCCAAAAAATACACAAAGCTTCATTATTGTAAATGTGTTCTGAACACACCTCTTTTTTTTTCTAGCACTATATTGTGTCAAGTGTTTTATGATTATACACTGTAAATTAAATAATGGGGAGGGTAAGTCTCATATTTTTGTATGTCTCTAAAGCGTGCTGTAAATTTAAAGAAGATCTATTTCATCAATCCTATTTTCCAGTAATTTGAATTTCATACTGAGTGTAATCTTTTGCTCATACTTTTCCTCAAAATGAGTAATTGTTTTAGTGTAAACTAATTCACTGTTATACCCCACATATTGGATGTCGTTTCAAAGTACCAGATGTGTGCTGATACTAGTAAAAGTAGTCTATAAAATTTAGAACAATATAAAGGAATTTAGATAATGTCTACAAAGTTGGAAGGTAAACATACAAAGCAAAAAAAGTTGGTTTTCCATTAACAACAGTTGCAAGCACTATACTTATTTTGTTGTACTGAACTTTGACTAACTTTTACGTTGCTTCTGGAAAACAACAAACGTGTAGTTTTATTTTTCCAATTGAAGCTCTAATAGGGAGCTCTGTTAATGGACCTCAGTCTTGCGACAACTCAATTGGAATATCAAAAAAATATGGTTAAAACTCTGTGAACACAAAAAGGCTTAAACAAGCATTCATTATACAATGTTTATTTCAGCAGATTTGGGTTCTTTTTGGAGTAAATTCCCTACTTGAAAGTTCTGTGATGTCAAATAATTGTCTTGTTAACATGTGAATTACACTGATGTTGATGAAATTCCAAAAGTTCACATTTCGTCCATATGTAAATTTTCTGATAGCGCCTTTACCTTTCTAGTAATATGAATGACTAATTGAAGATAAGAAATTTTTATAAATATGCCATTTGTGAGCGAAATATGAGTGAAAGATGGCACATGTATATCCATGCTCTGAATGTCTTTAACATACTATGGTTGAAAGGAGCACTTTGACAGTCGATACCTAACTCACCCCAGAGCAATATCTTTGTATAGTTGAAAGTGAAATAAAGTTTAGCGCATTCCCAAAGTACACTTCAGTGTCAAATTAGATGTGAAATTTGTGCACATTGCGCTAAAGGCTTTGTCTATATCATGCTAGAGTTTTTTTATGCTTCTAGTTTTTACAGAAGTATATGCATAATGTAAATATTTATGTTCATAAATATGTATATGTGAAAAGTTTTTGTTTTTCTGTTTTCTCTTCACGACAGGCCTTTGACAATCTACTTACTTTTATAAACGTGAAAATTTTTAATTTGTCGTCTGAACTATACATCTTTTTATGGAGGTGTGTTTGAGAGACTAAGCAAAACATCGTTCGAAAGGCTAAAACTCCAGAAAATAATTTCAATTGGCAACGTCCTACTTTAAATACCTGATAGAACAACCACCAAAACCCTATCCGGAACTATTATTTCGACTTAATTCACAAAATTTCATAATAGGATTCGTGTCTATGTGTTTAATTTGACTGTCACTTTCATTTCCTTTCCGATATCAATATCATAAGTTAAAATCATTATCGTCACTTACTGTTCTCTGTGATAGCTTCACTCATGGAAATATCAAAGTTAATCATGTAAACCGTTATGAAATCTGTCGCGTGGAACTCGGATTCAAAACTGGTAGTAGAGCTTTAAATTTCTGATTAACCGAAAATGTATGTTTCTGAATACCACGCAAAAATATTCTATGATTTAATGCATACTAATAAAAAATTAATAGAGAGTCATTTCGACTTCAATATTTTGTGATTTTTTTTTTACATTCTAATTTGTGGACTTATTCATTAGGACTTAATTTTTAAAATATAGTTATCATCAATCTGTTTAAATCTCATTGATATCACAGAAAAGTAACCATATACTGGCACTCAAATAAAATAATAATAATAATAATAATAATAATAATAATAATAATTTCTGTCTGTAAAATTCGTCAATAAAAGTTAGGCAATTTTCACTGAGGTTTTAAAGAAATCGTATTTTTTTTTTCATGAAAACTATTTGCATGTTCTTTACTTTATGCAAAAATAATGTGTTACAATTTTATGTGACTAACCCTATACGATGCAGATTACCTAAACAAAATAAATAAAATCAAGAAATATTTTTAAAAATATTTTTGTATCTAATTTTTATTTATATAAAACGATTTAATTGAAGTTTTTAATGGATAACCTTCCATTCATCATTTTTTTTTCAATATTGGTGTCTTGAGAAAATTCAACAACAATTAATATTAGAATTATATTTAATTTTACAAAGTTTTTGTATATTTTTATTTAAGTTTTTTTTAGTAATTCTGTATTTATGTAATAGAAAGCACATGCTGTAGGCAAAAAACATTTCCTTCTTTCACACTTTCTTTAACCGTACTCCCTATTGTGCTCGAAATGTCAAAGTGAGATCTTACAATTTCTTTTCAGCAAATCTATTTTATCTTCTAACTGATGTTAGTACTTTAGAAATATTTGACATTTATCACTTTGTAAATACATGCCAATTTATCTTTCACTTTTTGGCATGTACACGGTAATTGAAAAAAGTGTTTAATCATTGCAATATATTTTTACATTCTACTACCTATAGATTATGTTGCATTATTTATTCGGCATTTCCCTAACCTCGGACAACAAAGATGGATCCATCGGACTCGAAAACATTTTTTTTTTTCACTTTTTGGCATGTATTGAAAAAAGGCGTACTATCATTACAATATATATTTTTATTGCCAGTACGTATATATTATGTTGCATTATTTATTCGGCATTTCCTTAACCTCCGGTTACGAAGACGTGTCCGTTGTACTCGATACCAATTTTTCTCCACTTTTTGGCGTGTACACAGTAAATGAGAAAAAGCGTTTAATCATTACAGTATATTTTGTCTTTCTACTACATACAAATTATGCTGCATTATTTATTGGTACACAAATTCTAAATCAGTAGTTCATTTGCATTTTGATAATTCTGCATATTTACATATGGATCCAATGATATTTTTCATATAGTCTTTTCTCGGTAGACAAAGGGTTAAATAATCAAGTGACAAGAAACCGACAATAGTTTAATTTAAAGTTTAACAGATCTTACGGTACAATATGTTAATTTTTTTTATGAATAATATAGAAAAGAAAATATTTCACCTTCAGAATTTTTCTTCAGAATCAAGATCAAAATAATTTTTAGCTTCATAATTTTTCTTCATAATGTTATTTCAGACTTTTTGAAAGTATTTCATCTTCATATTTTTTCTTCAGAATCAAGATCTAAATAATTTTTAGCTAATCAAGATCTAAATAATTTTTAGCTTCATAATTTTTCTTCATAATTTTATTTCAGACTAGCGTCTTTTTATTTGAAAGTATTCAAGTATTTGAGGTTGGGCGAGGTAGCAGTGGTAATGGTAATTGAGAGCATTGTGGTATATGGTTACTTTTTTGTGAAATCAGTAAGCCATGGTCTTTCTCTACATGTCAGGTGATTTTAAATCCACCTTTGGCCTGTCTACCCACAAGGCTGTTATGTATGCATTTAATATGCTTACTAGGTGCCCAAATGATTTTGTTTTCGAAATTATATTTCACGGAGAACTGTTTTTGTTTTATTTATAACTTGAGTCTTTAATAAAGACTCGCGTGAGATCCGAATCATTTTTGTGGAGGTACGAGTATTTTGTAGAATTTCGCTCAATTGTATGAAAAAAGGTCACATTTTTACTTATTTTTTTGTATGTACATAATGTCAGTGTGTATGTTCTGACCAGAGGTTGGTCAGGCCAAATTGTGAAAAACATGAATTTACTATACCGTCAGTACAAGAAAGGGTTATTTATTTAAAGGATTATTTATTTAAGTTAATAAAAACTTATTTATTTCAAAAATGTTCCCTATTATGTAAGCCAAGGAACTAAATAACATTCCTGACCAGGTGGTCGTATTTCTTTAAGTTATTTTGTTGCAAATGTAGCCCATTCCATATTTATGCTTAAGACTGGTTTTAACTTTAATGTACCAATTACGTTAATTTATTTATATAATTTAAAGTCATTTTGTTTACAATTATAATAGCATTGTGATATGCAATTGAATTTGATTTGTTACTTTTTATGTTGAAATATTTATACTAATCTAGTGAACAAGTATCATTTTATGTTTATATTGTTTTTAATATGTTGTACTTTAAATTGTTTTTATATGAACGCAATATGTTATACTATTAAAAAAAGATGCATATACTGAATTTAGTGTACATGAATTTCGCATGCATGTAGCTTTCTCCGTACAGTCATGATTCTTATTTCTTAGACAAGCTTACATCACCTTGCATGAAATATTCCTTTACTAGCCTAAATGAAATTTTTATTGAAAGAATTTTTTTCACTTGATTCAATTAAAAAAATATTCAATTTAATTGTAATATATTTATATTTTATTAAATGAAATCTGATGAATAAAAATGTTCAACTATACTGTGCATTTTTTGTGATGTTTCATATTGAAGCAATAAAAGAATATGTAGCTAGTAAAGAAAATCTATGATATATATATATATAATCATCAGTAAATATCTTATCTCTTTAGACGTTATTATGCGGATTTCTATTCATACACTTTCTTTCTGATAATTTGATGCTCAATATTCTAGTTGCCAAATGTTGTTATTTTTGTATTTTGTGTATTTTTAGATTTTCAGTATATATTAACAAATTCTTAAATTACTCAGTCTTTTCTGGTTTTTAATTATTATAACTCATATGGAAAATTTTAGTTCATTTCTTTTATGGCTCTTTCAGTTATATTGAATTATTAGCCTTCTTGTGATGCTAATAATACGTTTCGAAATCAATGAAGTGTATGATTTTTAATTAACTCATTGATAGTAAAATTCATGAAGCAATGCATCTGACGGTACTTAAAAAAATAACAGTATAACATATTGCTCAACAGTCGTATTTTCTAGTCATTTTAGTGAATTCCATTATTAAAAGAGCTTGAACATCTTTCAAATATAATTTATAAGTTTTATTGTCTCTTGTTATGTATTTGGTAACATTACTTATTTGTAGAAGCTTATTTATATCAAGTGATTTTTAGTACATGTTTTAGATATTTATTCAAGTTGAGTCTATATTTATGCTGTCATTTATGTCTACATTGAGACTATATTTATTATATGTGTGATTGTCTTATTTATTACATTGATATGTTTGTTTTACCATGATTATTTCTTTTACATGCTGTACATTCCTTTTCTAGTCATTCATTGGATGTATCTGTTGTTATTTATATACTTTGCCAATATTTTGTTACATCCCATGCTCTTCAATGCAGGCATATGTTTTTGATTTACAGACGTTAACACTTCAAATCCGAACCATAAATTAGTAATTAAAACTAAGATGGTAACTGTAGTAGTTTTGTTTTCCTCTCTTGAATCGTTTAAACCACCTGCAAACATATCAGTTCCATTTTTGGACCAAAAGGCAATAATTATGTGGTCTTTGATAAGAAATTCAAATGTGCTCTTAATATGCGAGATACGGTATTCTGAATGTGATATCCCTGTGTTATCTCTTCTAAAAACATGCAAAGCATTTCTCTACTTCATTATTCACACAATATTTCAATGTGCACCTTTCAGTGATGGCTGAAGCGTAGTTAATATTTCATTTTGGCCCAATGGTCTGTAGTATTTATTACCTACTAGAAAACGCATCTTCACTTGTTTAAAAGAATGTTTTTGTTTCTCCTTGTTCAAAAGCACTTATCTTGTACCGTCTCTTACAATGTAAAAATCGTGTTTTTTAAAAGAGTTCGCTATTTTATACATTTTGATCGTCTCACTGGTGTATAAATGTGTTCAATACGCATTATTAACGAATGACGCTTTTACATCACTTGAACGGCACATTGGTATACGTGTTCACAATGTCTCAATATTTTATTATGTCCAAATCTCATGCAATATTTTGGTTTCCTTTCCCCTAACGGCAGAGCCAGCTGTACGCTGGATTGCCAGTGAATATTTTTGTATTTTCTTTTTTCATTTCAAAAATATATTAATATAAAAAAAGATTCCTGTCAAGCCGAAAGAAAAAAAAAATAAACGCTGTCATGCAAGAGCCTTGTAATTCAAGCAGTCACTGTTTTACTTAATGTCGAGATTCGAATAAAATTTAGGAGAATAACAACATTTTTTGTAGTTCATTTACTTTTTTGAGACTGTCGTCCGGACAAGTTCCTCCATATTTATAAGGTGAGAATCAATAAGAGGCAGCATGGAAAACACGCTCCTACTAAAAGGTACGTATAGATAATATCAGTATTTTTCAACGGACATTCACAGACATTCAGAAAAAAAACATTTGCTAATAAACAGTTACATATATATTTTGACATATACACAGTTACATATACATTTATAATTGTTTAATATTTCCTGGATAATTTTTCAGTCCCCAATAAATGTATTTTGAACTATTTATTAACACAAAGAATTCAAAACTCTTGCATTATTAGCAGGACCGATAATGGATATTTTGCCTCTTGAAGTGACTACCATTCTAAAGCTCATTTAAAGTCACATTTTAAACACTATGTTTTAACAAAAGCCCATTTATAGATGCTGCCCTGAGACTATTGATTGTTTCTTTATACCTATAGCGCCTTTCCTGTTTCTGGAACGACTTTCTTTTTTAACATTTTCCAACATAGTTTAAAAGTGTTTATGAACTCGTTTTGTCTGCCTGCCGTCTGTCCTTCTGTCTGTCTATTCGTGCTCTAACTCTCGTAAAGATACTCCACTTCCCGTATAATTTTGATATGTTATTGAGAATTACTATAGAATGTATTGAAAAGTAGGTTTGTAGCATTTATAGTTCGATTACAGGGCACACAAAAGAATTCCTTTACATTATGATCTATGTGGAAAATCATTTGCTGCATATTTTATTGATGCTATGGTAATTCAAACATAATTAGATTGATATGCATCGCTCATATGGAATACAACATGCTTTCCCATGAGTATAGAATAAGCAGCATTTATAGTTCGTTTACAGGGACGCACAAAAGAATCCCATTACATTATGATCTATGGGAAAAATCATTTTCGGTGCATTTTAAGGATGTTATGACACTTCAAACATAATGAAATTAAAAAGGATCACTGAGGTGCACTGCAACATGTTCTCTATAGATTGTGGAGTGCGTAGCACTAATCGTTTACTTACAGAACTGACGATGATCGATAATTGCTGAAAATGCTTTTCCCACTGTAGTATGCATTTTTAAACTTAACTATTTTTATTTTTGTATATTACGAGGTGTGTAGATCATATACAGGACTGTACGAAAGGTTTCGCACACATTACAGACTAATAAACAGTAATTCCTGAAAATGGATTTTTACGGCGTTATGTGTTTTTAAATTGCTTATTTCAATATCATTTCAGTATATTAGAAAATGAAATTTCTTAAAAAAATTTTCGATATCGTTGGAAAGTGTCCTGATGCATGGCCTATGCCCTAATGCATGATTTTTTGTTCTTTTTGTTTTAATGCACTTAATTATTTTTTCACAAATTGAGCAAAAACATCATTCCGAGAATTGAGACAATTGTTTACACTTTTTCTGTAAAATAAAGTTTCTAGTTATGCTTAGTGATAGTTTTTTAAGATTATTAAACAAGAAAAATATTCGCAATTTCTTTTGTGAAATATTTTAGAAAAATTACCTTTATTAGAATGAGCTGTTGTTCAAATGAAACTTTATAATAACGTTTCAAATTTGTTGAAAGCCTTTTGCTGCATAACTTACACCAGAGATAAGCTCTAAATTCCATCATCTTAGAAACGAAAAACGAATTTAGATTAATAACTAAAAAAAAGATAGACTAAAATCAATCCCTTGAAAACGATGCGTATCCGATTAACAAAAACAGAATGACTATGACACAATTTGATTCTGTGATCATACTACTAAAATATTGTAATATGTCAATCAAAATATAGCTTTTCTGAAGAAATTATTTACTTAATTTACAGAGTTTACGCATTTACGTTTTTCGCTCAATCTACGAAAGATTTATAAATAAATGGCTATAGTTAAATGTAACGTTATTTGGTTCATATGAATATATTTAATAAATCTACAGATTAACTAGTTTAAATAAGTTATAATGTGACAAAATTATTGGCAAAATTATTTAATCAATTTTATATAAATTAGAATGACTAGGCAAAGTATTAAGCCGGTAGACTACAAATATATCACTCACTTATTCACTTTTATGTTTTGGGCATAAAACATAATCCCTTTTTTTTTTAACTAATGTACACAAATGTTGACATTTTTTAAATAATATATTTACTTTTCTTCGATTATATTTTTCTACCCTTAAGAACCAACATAAAGTCCGCGATTTTCGGCTAAAAAACATTAAGAATGATTTTTAAAACATATATAATTAAAAAGGCTTTTGGCTGAAAAAATAGATATTTTTCTTTCTGTTCTGCGAATCTTTTTTGTATTAATACTTGTTAAATACTCAGTTATATTATCGAGAAAAATAAATCAAGTGTACTTTTTTAAACCATGTTTACAATCAAATTGGAATAGTTAGCAGTTATACAAAATACAATATGCAAAATTCTTGAAAGCTGTCTATTGGTCATCAGCCAAATTATAATTTTTTAAGAAAATATCCGTATTAATTTATTTTAAGAAGCTTTAAGTATTTTGGTGTCAGAAACTTGAATCTGAAATTTAGTTTTTTGGCCCATTTCTTCCCGCAGTAATAATATAAACATACAGCTATACTATATAAATTAAAAATCCTAAAGTTTAAATCGTTATGAATAAAATTTTTAATTTCTGCACATTTTAGTTCAGTTGACTTATTTAATTTGCAAACAACGTGAGAAAATTCTTTAGAAACGTATCATAACTTCATTTTCTGATATAGTAGTTTTATAGCAATTTAGTAAATATTATTAGCAAAAAAGAATTAAATGTGCAAGTTAATGTGCAAGTTTTTAAAAAAATGTGAAAAATACGATATTTAAATTAAAATCACACAATTTTATTCCAGAAGACAAACTATAAAAAAGCAAATTTTTTTCGTTTAAAACGCAATTTAAAAAAACGGTCAAGTTCTTTAGAATGTTAAATTTTAAAACAGTAGCTTTTATTTCTAAAAAAAAACTGAAAATGTTATGTTTTACTAATTGTCTTTCGCACTAATATTTATTAAATACCAAATTAAATTACCTAGCACAATAGCGTAAACTTGCTATGTGTTACTTTGAAATGTTTGTAGGTATTAAATGTGTAATGTAAAAAGTTTGGTAAAAGCAATGACTGCCTAATAGAATGAAACCGACTACAGAGTTTACATTTGATGCAATCAGAAAATTAAAAATGATATTTATACAAAATATTAAAGGCAAACGTAATGTTAAAATTTTGTGAAAGCTAATAAGGATTCCATTTGACTTCCATCAGTAAATAATACTAATGCTATTCAAGTTTTATTTCTCTACATTGCATGAAATTTTAGATAATTACTGACTCCGTCCAGCGTTTCCCCGGCCCATGATAATAACTTCAAATATACCTAAAATTATCTCACTGTTTTCCGGGATTACTTTAAATATGCCTAGGTACGCTGGTCGGTTTTTCAAACGAAACTATTTCCATGCACGGAATAAAAAAAACTCCCGACCGCGAGATCACGTGCGCCATCATAGCAATAAGTTTTGGTAATAAAGGGGCTACTTAGTAAACCAAAGCTGGAGCTTTTTTCCTCACCGGAATTTTGCTGCGTTTCAGAAAAAATTGATGGCTTTACATTCTTTAATAATTGATTTTTAAAAAACTGTTTCATATGTTTTTTTAAACGATTAACGAAAGTCTGCACCATACAGAGGTATAAAATGAATGATTGGATTGATAACGTAACAAATAGATATGGTTGATAAAAAAAAAAAAAAAAAACTCATTTTCAGTGAAATATGGACTTTTTTTAAAAAAATCGTGAAAAATTCGAAAATCGCTGTGAGAATTCCGAATAAACTTTATTGAAAATAGGACAAAATTTACTATATTCAGTTAAAAGGTTCGATTTGGATTGCTTTTATGAGTGGATCAATGCGTATTGCTCCGTTCAATATGAAATAATAAATATCTGGAAAAAAAATAATAATCCAAAATATGAGTCTCATGTACAGTCAGACCTGTCTCCGTCTATCAGGAACCAATTTTGTAGACCTTTACTTGTGATAGAGTTCCCTACCATTTCGACTAAGAATACAGGCACATATACACATACAAAGACAAAATCTTTCTTTTATTAATATACTAGATATCAATGTCTGTGTGTAGAAAGGTTGAAAAATGCTGATTTTCATTTTCCTTTGCATGCAAATTTTAACAAAAGCTAAGGCATGCTTGTATTTATACTTACCTTTCAAAACATCAGTTACTTTTTAAAACATGAGTTATTTTATTTATTTGTCGGACATGTACTAAAACTTTCACCAACAAGAATTAAAAAATATGTTCTGTGAAAAACATCTAATAAAATGCAATTCTAAGAAATCGTTTCCATTTTTGTCTCTTTATATATATCAGAAATAAAATTGCTTTAAATAGAAACTTATGGTGCTTTTTTCGCCATGGAAAAAAGGTAAGTTGATTGTAGTATTATTTTAAACCGTTAATTCATCCATGATTTGTAGATTTTCCTTATTTTAATTCAGATTTTTAACAGAAGTATATATGAAAAGTATTTTTGGTTTCTGTAATCAGTAGGTTATTTGAATTAAAAACAGATTTGGAACATAAAACTTAACAAATGATTTCAATGTATTTCAAAATATGTTTTCAATGAAGTGCATACTCTTGTCTCACCGTTGTTGTAATATTATGAATTGTTTTCTATTATAAAAAACGTACACAGAAATACTACAACATATTTCAAAGATATATTGCATTTTCACTGTAGTGTACACTGTCTTGTCTCACCGTTGTTCAAATTTTATAAATTGCCCTCTATTGTGACAAACTTACACAGAAATACGTTGAGGAAAGGTTTTTAGTTTCTGCAATGAGTAAATTATTTGAATTAAAAACAGATTTATTACATAGATTTAACAAGCGATTACAACATATTTCAATTATATCTTATATTTTCTATGTAGTGTAAACTGCCCTGTCTCACCGTTGCTCTAATTTTATGAATTGCTCTCTATTGTAATAAACTTGTAATTTACCACATGGAAGTTTTTAAGGTACATGAGAAAAGTATTTTAAATAATACTGTTTAATTAAAACTGTAATTATTTTCCTATAAATAACGTCACAAAAATGTGTGTGTAAATGTTATATCCTTGAAGATTAAATTCACAAATTTTATCAGCCAATAATTTCAGCTGTCTATTTAAAAAGAAAACAATTTAAAAAAAATTGTGTTTATTTTCTGAACGGTATTTGCTCCTCATGCTAGTTTAAAAGATATTTCAGAACTTGAACAGTAAATCTTATGACTTATTACTGTGATGATAGTTCACTTGTGTTACATTAAAGTATCAAACAACCATGACATAAATTTATGTGCTCATAGACATATTAAAGTAAAATTTCAAAAATAAATGTTCAATTAATAAGTAAAATAATAGTTTTTTCGCGTTACATAGTTTCAATAATTAATTTTATGATTCTTCTATCTTGTTATTTGGAGAAATTTAAACTAATTGCACCATTTATAGTAAAACATTTGAGAGCAACCGCGGTCAAAACTGTCACAATCTTTTATATTTTGTCAAACTAATATGCCCGGAATTGAATACAACATACACAAAATTAAAGAATCAAAGAATTTCAGTAGAAAGGTCTTGATGTTTATGTAATACAAAGTACACTTACGCTATAATATCTCTTTTAGAATTCAATCCATATAACAACATGCAAATGGCTTCTGGTAAAATGCCACTATTACACTATTAAACTCATGCAAAATGCTGTTGCAATATTACAGGTAGATTATAAATGATTTTTGAGGTTTCAATATTGTATTTCATTGTAAGTGATGTTCAGTAGAGCTGCAATCAGCGGAGCACCCAGAGTGTATACAACGGGGTCCAAGGTACTACTATCTCCGAATTGTAATATTCGCCTTATTTAAACGCAGAATTTCAGTGATTAAATAAAGCGAAGGTTACTATTATGAAATAGTGATACCCTGACCACCCCCCCCCCCTGCACATACCATTGACAGAACCACCACTGGCATGCTGCGAAAAGTATGAGATGAAATGAGACTATCGTATTAATATTTGTAAAGTGAATAAAGTAGCCCATATAAAGCATTTGTAAACAGTTATACAGAAATTTGGAGAGTTACTCTATCCAAATGCATAAAAAAATTTGTTCGTATTTCTCTCACACAGACTAATATGAGAAACTCAGATATCCTTTTTAATCACCGTCTACTTGACTGGGGGAATTCTTTCTAGGGTCAGGTTATATACTAATACCACAGTAGTTTATTTAAAAAAAAGAAATTATAAACATTACGCTCGTTCAAAGTTCATAAAATTTTTATACCACACATAGTGATATGTACTCATTTATTTCAAAACCAAATTTATTATAATTCGTTAAAAATGCTTTAAAAAATTATAAAAAGCTCAAAACATTTAGAGGCAGAATCAGACTTCTTTAAAAAGGAAAATCAGGGAAATTCTATAAATGAGATGTAAAGTTTATCAATAATATTACTTCTTACTTTATAAAGGTCTTATAATCATTGCTCGTCTGCAGCACATATAAATGTAGCAAAAATAATCATTTTCGATATAATTATATAAAACATGAAGCTTTGTTTTTGTTTTTTTAATTTGCATTTGTGATTACTTTTAGATATGGGTTTATACCACTCAAATCTGATGGTTAATTAAAATGGGGAACTATGGTACTATGTGCTTTTCATCTCATAAAAAAAATTAAGCAAAATTAAGGCATAATATTACAGTTTTAGAACACTTAATAAAAAGGTCCAGGTCCATTTTTTAATGTCGAATGTAGAACATGAAAAGATGATGATATGCAATGAAATTTATCACTAGGGGACATCCTGAACGTACTCCAACGGAAATATTAGTTTATGCAGCAGATTTATGCCAGTGAAATTTAATCATTCTAAATTAAAAAATGTTAAAATACGTAAAATCTTTAAAATTTTACTAAGTCACATTCTTTGCTCAAATTAAATCTTGATAAAGTAATGACCCTCTTTTGAATTTGATGAAATTTCAGTCAATAGTTCATTAATTGATGAGTTCTATTTATGATAAGTCAACTCATCTCACTAGAAGCAAAAGTAACATTTTAAAATTGTTAACGGAATCCAAACTGAACTCTTTCTTTTGAAGCAAAGAGATTATTGCTGGGAACAACGTCATCATTGTAAAGTGCCTGGTATTATAAATCTTTAGTTACATTTTGCTTCCCTCATTCCCTTAAAAAATATAGCACTCATTCAAAACAGTCCAACTAGAGGTTCAGATATTTGCTTTTTTTTTCAATAATTTCAAAAATACATTTTTTTAATTTCCTACTCGACCTAATAAAGATAGTATCTTGGGAATATATATTATTAGGTAACATTTTTCATGGCAGCTTCCAAACATGACGACTCTCTATTTAAAACAAAGAAGGATTATCGATAACATTATTGGTTTGTATTGCATTGGTCATTTCTATAATCCATTTTAGTGTTTTCGAAACTTTCGTCCAGTCTTACATCAAAAATTTCTTCGAAGCCTAAATAAAACTTTTCATGACACTTTGTGTTTCATCGGAGATGTACCATTATCAAGTTTGTATAAAAGACCCATGAGCATAGAAATACTGATTGGTGACATATAAAGCGTTTGTAAATTTGAGATTTGACGCCAGAAAACCAGATTAGAAATCCTTATCTGTTTCTTAAAGTATTTAAGCAAGACCATCCCTTCAAAGGTGACTTCTTTTTAAGACGTGATATATTATAAAACTCCCAATTCCAAAGCGGAAAAGTAGGTACAATCCATTATTGAAATTATGAAACAAAACATACAGTCAGTTTTAGATTACATCTAAACTACTAATCATTTAAAATGCTCTTAAATTTCATTAAGTTATTTAAATAATAAAATGATTTAAATAATTTATAAAGTCTAGGCCACTAAATTCAAATAAACTATTTTTTCTGAAAAGAAAAGTACGTACAAGGGATGACAATGTTCATATTGCTATGATATCAGTATCGTGCAAATTAAACGATTTTAGTTATTCACTTTTTTCCACGTCTATACGTACGTAACTTATAAATTTTGACAATTTCGTTAATGAAAATAACATTCTAATAAAGTTTTACTTCACAATTTGTTTCAATAAGATAGAAAGAAATATGGCAAAAACATAAAACTTTTTTTAATGTCTACTTAGTACTTTTTATTTGGTTTTAAAATAGAAAAAGGACGGGAGGTACAACAAATAATCTAATATAAGTTTAAAAGGGGGGGGTTGTTGATTCGCTAGAAAAATAACTTTAAGTGCAATATATATTGCCCTGATGTACCAATAAGCATAATATATTTTCAGACGAAACAAAATTGCGCAGATATGTTTCGAAAAAATATGCACCCACTAAGGTTGCTGGAAGAGAAGAAATTTTATTTTTAAATTATACAAGTACTTTGAAATTTTATTTTTAAATTATACAAGTACTTTAGAAACTTTATTTTTTAATTATACAAGTACTTTGAAATTTTATTTTTAAATTATACAAGTACTTTGGAAATTTTATTTTTAAAATATACAACTACTTTGCTCAGTTTAAGTGTAATTTTAACAACACTTTATACTTATTATTATGGCATACAGCCCATTATTACTACACTGCCAATTCCAAGACGGCAAGTGTAGAAACAATCCATTATTGTTCACGTTTCCTGTGCCACGCTTTTTTTTTAAGAAAGGCATTTCAGATTCTGAAGAAAAATACAGGTAGATATTATTATTATTAGTTATTGATAATTTTTTCTTTTTTATATCTTAACCAGCTTATGTAAAAATGCTTTTATAACAAATATGCTTCCACTAAAATAGTACTTACGGAGTTACTTTTTATCTGTGTGTAGAAGGCGGGAAATATTCATATTCGAAGTAAATATTCGTTACACTTCATGATATGTTAACCTTTCCGGGTGGGATTTGTAATGAATCGGCTACTTTTGGCCATATTGCTACAGGAATTATGTCTTCAGGGAGGACTTTTAAAAGGAAAGTAACATGAATTATCGTTCTCGTACAAGGAAAAATCTGAAAACTTAGCACAGTCCGCCCAGACCACGCTGGTATCGAACCGCAAACATCGTATCCAAGTTTCGCCTTTTCAGGCAAGCATCCACTAGGCCAAGGACGGCGAATCTATGGCACGCGTGCCATAAGTGACAAGAGGCAAAATTATTTTTTGCACGGCATAGATTCTGGTTCTAAATCAAAATATAGTGAAATTTTACAACCTGCATGGATTTAGACTAGCTGAATTTGAATTCGATTGGTTGTCGTTTCCATACAGATTGAAGAAACTGAAATGCCACTTAATGAATCCCAATTTACCTTACTATTGACTCAAAACATTTTCAGATTAAGAGAGAATTAGGACATAAATAGAAAGGAAAGATTTTAAGGCACTATTAGTAAAAGTGCTAATGGTAAAATTACCACAACTTTGAATTCAATTCCAGACACGACGAACTGCTTAAAGAAGTGACGCTTGTCCTGCGAGTCATTATTTTTGGATCTGAATATTATAAAAAACTGAAGTAATAACCTCTTGTCAGACGATTCCAATTCAGCTTCCATTCTTTTAAAAATAAATAAGTACGAAGCTGATTTCAATTATTTGGCATCAAAAGATGCAACAATACAAATAGTAATTTGTTTTAATTGCATTTTAAAGTATAAAATCATATGTTACCCATATTTTTTAACACTAAACACAAAATTTTAAATAATTTTATTCATTATTATTTGATACACTAAATATTTTGGTAGTTGGCACACTGATGTGAAAAGGTGATGCAGGCTGAGTGAGCCCCCTTATCAGGATGATTTATAATATTATTTTTCCAATTATTTTTATCAGCTTTCACACCACTACGAATGTGATATTGTTGAATTGAAATTTATAACTATTTGTGGATAATTTAGAAGGGAAAATTCCCAACTTTCTGTAGTTTAGCTGAATTAAAGTTAATAGTTTAAATAAAAAACTGATTTGTGATTGCTATTTTATATTATTGATTGTTATAAAATGTCGCAAATATTGCATACATATATTTCATACTATATATCATTTTTTTTAATTTTCTGTATATTCACATGAAAAGGAACTTTCTCATATTTCTCCAGTTTTTGAAGAAAAAAGAGAAAAGAGTCATGGAGTGTGATGGATTTTTGGAAAAATAATCCTCCTAGAAATTTAAAAGAATTGATGCATTTTTGAAACATATGAAAGATATTAAAACATGTTATTAATATATTATAGATTAAATCTAGATTTCCATATGTTAAAATCATTGTTTTAAATTTATTTAAAATGCCTTTTTTGGTGTGTTTCTATCTTTTAAATATTTTTAATTATATTTCAGCTATGCACTATATCTCTTCGTTTAGTGCTTGAAATATTAGAAAAGAAAGGCATTTCTTATGATTTTGTTACCTCCTAAGATTAGCATATATTAAAAATTAATGTAGTTGAATTTATATAGCCGTTAATAGCTATTATGTTAAGAAAAATATGTGGTATTCATACCAGCAAAAATATTCTAAGTAAAAATACTAATATTCGAATGCAAATGTAAGAGTTCCCATTATTTAATCCAACAAAATTCCACCTTTTGTAGTATTTTGATTTATGCTTCACCTTTTGTTTATCAAAAGTATGTTTTGTTTGTCTATTAACATTTTAAAAATGGTTAATATTAAAATGAGTTTTTGAATGTCACAGTATCTAAAGTAAAGGGAAAATGTTAAAGACTGGTTAAATTTCATTAAATATTTTGCAGAAAAGTTCTTGCTATTGAATGACTTTTCATTAAAATGACTAATTTTTTTTATTAAATAAGATAAATGAAAAACACCCAAAATCAAATCACTTTCAAAGTTATTTATACGGTTCACACGTTTGTTACACTTAAATAATATTTTAATTTCCTATAGGGATTTGGATGCATGGATGGCTTTAGGATGCATTGTTCGCAAATGTGCGTATTTCAAAAATCTTTTTAGTTCACAAACACACATACTTCAACACATATTTATATTTATCAACACTTATTTAATAATACTAGTTATAAAAACTTCAATTCCATGGAAGATTAAGGACAAAGGTAAGCAGATTAATCAATTAAAAGGGAAAAATTGATTAATCTTTTATTATTTTTACGCTTTCTTTTGTGTAATATTTTTATAAGGTAAGAATAATTTCAATGCCAGTTTGATAAAATGTTTCTTTTAGTTCTGATATGGATTTATAAGTGTCATTTTGAACAAAAATCTACATTTACTTGCGATTAGAAACCATTACATAATATTTATGATACTTTGAAAAATAAATTACCGTATTAAGAAATGAAACAATTGATTGCTTCTATTCTATGTATTCTATATTTCGAGCACTAAAGTGTAAATTCGAAGTTAAACCTAAAATATAGTATATGGCACGCATAAGTTATTTAATGATAAAATATTTAAAAAACCTGCATAAAAATGTCATAACAACAAAGTTCCTTTTTGTATGCTATTGACATAAAATGTTCATGATTTTCTACTATGTAAAGCAATTATTTCTTAAACTTGATGCACATCAGATTGTTTTTTAAATCAACAGTAAGCATTTTTTTTTCAACAATAAACATCTGAAAACTTCTAATTAGGTAAGGGAAAAATAGCTTTTTTTTTATCTTAAAACTAAAAACTAAAGATTTCTATTTACCAATATTTATTTTCAATTTATTATTAAAAAATGGAGTAAAACATGCGCGGAAACAGTAAGTTTACGAGAAGGAAAAACTTTAACGGACAGTTCCAATAAATTTTCAAGATTATTTTTTTCCAATATAATAGATTATAACATTAGACTTTCAGCCATTTTGCTAGTACTTTATCATGACTATTTGACACTTTGAATTTTAAAATTTGGACAGAAATATATAGAAAAACTTTACTTAAATAAGATGATCAACTGCATGAAATACATGCATAAATTGCTACACTAAATTTAATTTCGAGCGAAAAAGTACTAAATCTGTGTTCTCTGTATCAGCAGTACTTTTTATGGCATATGAACGGACTGGATTCGGAGATAGATCCCATTTCATTTTGGTAACTGGAGAAATCTAAATAGCTTTTTTTCGAGGGTGCTATGTTTACAAATTTATAGATATAGTGTCAATATTTACCAAAATAAAAGTAGATCGACATAACAGAACGAAAGTTGGTAACAACTGCAAAAATACAATTATTTCCGGCCTTAATAATGGTTTACCTTTACATTCTTTAGTAGGTACCTTCAAATGAGTTTAAGAACTTACTGAATCATTTTGTTTCCTTCCTAAGTTATTTTGTATGATAATACTGAAAAGAAATTAAATAGTGAAAACGCAGTAAAGTCGCTCGCGTTAAATAACATAAGGTATTAATAAAATCATATTTCAATAATACTTTGCACTGTTAAAACAAGATCATTTCGCCTCAAATTAAACACTCGTAACTATATGAAATGGACATTGAAAATTTTCGGACAACAATCATTCTGTAACATGTGTCAGTATAAATTAATTCATTCTGAAATGTTTCATTCATAATCGTTGGTACTAACATTAAATTTACTCATTCAGATAATATATATATATATATATGGTAATGTAAGTAAAGAATTTTTTTTGCTCTTTTTTTATGCAAGAAATATGGAATACTGTTTTCTTTGATGTAAGTATGATACCGTTGTTATACTGCAGAACTATTAAATGTGAAAAATATTTTCTTAAAACTAAAACATACTGTTACAAAATAATAATAAATTTGATTTTCGATAAAAGTTCTCGTTTGCGATCTTCTTGCTTAAAATTAACTGTAAACCAACTTAAATGTAAAATAAGATTTCATCATTTTGTTACGTTCGATAGTTCTGCACTATATCCACAATATGGTGCCATTAATGTTCTATTCAGATTTTTCAAGAAAATAAAGACAGCTCGGTTACTTTAAACGAAAAAAAATAATAAGCAAATTGAAACTTAAAGCCTGAATCATCTTTGGTTTCGTATATCACTTAAAACAACCAGTGTTCAAACTTCAATATCAGGGCTGCCACTGGCGATTATTTTTATATTCTATTCGCACCACTATTTTTAAAAAATAAATTTTGTAATATACTTCTCTTGCACATTTTGTCAAAATGTATGTGAAAAAAAATTGTTTTGAATGTGGTGCGAGATAGAATTAAAAAATATTCGTCAGTGGCAGCCCTGAATATGGATTTCATTCATTCTGAAATTAAAAATGAATATAACAGCGTTAACCCGTTAACGCACGTTTCATATATTTTAATTGTAAATCTCCCTTAGAAACACTCTTTACTGTTTTAAGGTTCCGTTGTCGATAAGGATTTTATATAGAGTGGGGTAAGACAGTACAAAATTCAACTTTATTGTTTATGAATATAGAATAGAAGACAACGTTGATTGTTTAAAAAACATCCAGAGCTGACTGGCGTCCATTATGTGTAAACTTTGTACTTTATGAGAAATATTTATCGTGATTACCATGATCAGGGGGGGGGGTGCTAAAGTGCCTCACTTGTTTCATTTTGGCTTATGCCTATGGTGTCTCTTTTGTTAGTTTACAATCATACTAATAGGGATATTCGGTAATTTTCATAAACGTGTTCAAAAGGTAATCGTAAAGCGATTTTATATCTTTTTGTTTTTTTTCCAATAACTTAAGTTCAAAGTTCATATTTAAGGTAAGAAGCTTGGAGTTAAATCTTGATGGAAAATTATATGCGGTAACCGTGTTCATTGTTGGTTTTCCTAATCCTTTTTCTTTACATCTCTGTGCAATTTACGTTCCTTATTTTTTCGTTTAAAATGTACTCTTCAATGTGTACAAAATAAAATTTTATCTTTCTCTTTCTATGTCTGTTATTGAAATTTCAGTTTCTTTTCAATATTAATACTACAACAATATACATCCTATACTTTGAAAAAAAAATCAATTACTCACTTTCAATGTAGCACAAAAATTAGAGTAAAGGCTAAATTAAGGAAAATAAATAAATAGTTACAAACATATTATGTTATGCATGAATATGTGTCCTAAACTGCTTTGCTATAAAGTGACTTTGTACTCGATAACACATATTTCAGATTATAACTAATTTATTTTGTTCTTTATCTCTATTGCATACTTATATCTTGTCGGAAATATTTCACTTAAATGAATCTTGATATTGATCCAATTTAGCCTGTTGTCTAAAATGATTGAAAACATAACTTTATGCATACATATGACAAATAGTGCAACTGTGTTTAAAATTTTATAATCAAACACATAACTAAACAATATCTCAACATAACTGGAACAAAATCTCTGTGTATAGACCCCACACTTGACCAAACAAATTAGATACTAGACGTTAATTAGTTCAATTTAAAAATCTTACTATTGTTCAGCCAACTAATTTTGATTCTCCAGTCTATTAGTAAATAAAATTAGCAAGTCATATATATCTTTATTTAAAAACGAAAATCTCTCACAAAATTAATATATTCTTTAAGAAAACTACTGTAAAATAAAATTTGCCTGTGCTGTAGTTTTTAATAGCAAGTTTTAAAGCATTTCCTATTCCTTTTTTCATATTAGGTTTGCACCATATATTTAATAGTTAGATTTTCATTTGTAAATTTAATATAAAATATATAACATTAAACCGATAGTACCCAAAAATACTAACTCGAAACATGAATATTTAAAAAGCATCAAAATCTACATACAATTAGATAAATAAAATGATATTTTTTTCCTATAGTTAAATAGTTTAAATGTAATAGTTTTTTCATTTTTAAAAAATCATTTTAAATTCAACTTGTAGACTTAAATTATTCTTTTGGAACAGAAAAAAAAACAATTTCGTGTCAATCGGTCACATTTAAAAAAAATATATATATAGCATTAAAGAGAAGGCAAAGATTTACAAAATTAAATATTATATTTGTATCTCTTTTTCATGTTGTTTACATTGGGCAACAAAAATTTTCATTCAATTTTCTTTGTTTGATTTATTTAATAAACATTTTATTTAAAAATTTTGAGGTTCAGAAATTTTTCTTCCATATATTTTAAATCTTGTTGTTTATGCTTCAAGAGATTTGTGATATATTCCAGCTCTTTCAAAGAGCTTTTGATGTTGACTGCTGTCCTGGCATTTCAGAAAAGTGCTTTGTGGAGAGATTTCAGAGGTTTCTCACATATCTTGGGGTTTTATTTTCAAAGTGACAAATGGAAAACGAAAAATCAGCTTAGCTTAAATTTAACAACTGATAGAAATTTAATCAGTTGTAGAAATTAACCTGTCTTTATAATCAACTCTTGAACTTAGTGAGTACCAGGGTTGCCAGATTATATTTTTAAAATTCGGTAATTTTAGCACATGAAGTAAAAATAATCTGGATTTGAACAGAAAAAAAAGAAGACAAATTTAAACGATTAGTTTTATATATAAAAATGTTTGTTTCTATGAGATTATTCGTTGTGAATTCTCTTGTAAAGGTAAAACACAATCTATGAGATTATTCATTGTGAATTCTCTTGTAAAGGTAAAACACTATCTATGAGATTATTCATTGTGAATTCTCTTGTAAAGGTAAAACACAAATTAAGATATTATTTTTTTATAAATATAATAATGTTAAACAAGTAGGTATTCTTCAACAAACATGAGTAATTGTATTTTGTTGAAGATTTTACTTCTTGGAGAGTATCCTTCTTTACCTTAATGTATTGGTGAGTACTAGATGGTAAAATAAAATAATTCGAAAATTATCACCGAAAATGAAGATTTATTTTAGACCATTCTAAATTTAATTTAGAAAACACCAATTTACCATAAAAATTTGAAGCTCTGAATGCTTTAAATAAATTAATTTATATATTTCTAACATATTTTTCTGGGAATGTCTTTAAATATTCATTCCATCCATGTGTTGCTATATTATTTAAATGTTTCACAGTTACATTAACACATGATTTTAACAAGTTCTTGTAGTTTCACTTTTTAGGTGCTACAAAAGAATTTGTGTTCTATGCGTTATGTTCCTAAACGGTTTACAATATGAAAGATTGTAAAATTAGCTGTCCCGCTTGAGAGAATTAAACTTAGTAAAATGCATCAGAATGTTCAGCAACTCTGGTGAGCACTTTCTTTCATGAAATAGTGGCTCAAAATATTCGTATGACACTATGCTGATGATACATACTCATTAGTTGTAAAAAATCGTAAAACTTTCATTTTGTAGTTGCCAACCTTTGAAAATATAACTAGTTCCTTTTAATAGCATTTTTGTGCATATATCTTGGAGATGGTCTTGATATTTTCATTTTTTAAGATTCTGATTCTTCTCTGATTTATTCTTATTTATTCTTTTGTTGGTCAATATTTGACTTCTTTTGAAGGAAAATGTTTTGTGAAAATTCCAATTGCAAATTCTTACAAAACCAAAATATTGTATATTTTATTTCAGCACTGAAGAAAGATAATATGTCTATAAATACACATAATATTATCTTTTTTAATCGTATAGTTCAACATACGATTATCATTAAATATTGGAGAAGGTAAAAAAAGGAGAAAAAAAATCACACTTTGTCAAAAGCCTAAAGCATATTGTATACTAAACGACGAATTATCCGGTAAAAAATTAAATAAAAATCAAGTTAATTCTTGCATAGTTTGAAAAATATAATGATTTTTATGTGAGGATTTTTTCCTGAAAGTTTTTTTAAAGAATTGAATAGTTGGTTATAGCTTTGCAAAAGCCTCTGATACCAGAATATATTGAATATTTTTGTAGCAAATAAATTTTGTTCGGCACTTTTTCTTAACTGAACAAAATAATGTAAAAAACTTAATCACAATGTGGTCTCTGTCAAACGTTTATTTAACGCACTTTTCTGAAAGGAGTTTGTCCTTATTGATGTTTTTTAGATTTTTAATCCCAAATCATACAAAAATATTTTATATATATTGAAAAAATCAATTTAATTTCTAAAAAGAATTTTCATTTGACTTTTTGATTTCCATAATGTTAAATACCCCAGCAATCATTTGTATGAGAGCTTATGTTTCATTTTCATTATTTTATCATTTTACATAAACTTACCCTGTGTTATATTGTGTAAATAAAAGTTGTTAAAATGTACTATTTTATAGTATTGTATATGTTAATTCAAAACAATTAAAAGATAATTTTACACTGGTGTTTCATATCTTTAATTTTAAAACTATTCAGCCTTCACATTTTTTTTTAATTTAAAATAAAATTAATTATTTTTTAATTAAATGAAAAATTGTATATTCACTAACTAAATAACGCGATCATAGTTTGGATATTAACTGAATTTTATAGTAATTTTATCATTAAATGAAACATACTACTTATTCTTATGTATGCATAAGTAATATAAATCTAGTATGGAATATTATCAAAATAACAATTGTATATAATTTAAATTGATAAAAGTCTAAAGTACAGGGTAAGTCAAAATGAATATAGCGATTACAAACGACTATAACTATTTAATGGAAAAGAATTTATCGATAAGATTAACACAGAATGTAGACGGAACTTCAAAATTTTGTATACATACGTCATACATGCTCTATGTGACTTCCCTTGGTCACACGGAAAAGATCTAGGCGGTAGTCCATTTCACGCCATACATTCTGAAGCATTTGTTCAGTCACCGACGCAAGCGCATTACAAATGGGTATTTTGACACCCTGCGATTTTTTTCTATGGGGTTATGTGAAAGACAGGGCGCCTCCCATGCCCAAAACAACTGAAGAACTCAAAGAGCGCATTTCCAATGCGCTTGCTTTGTTGAGTGAACAAATGCTTTAGAATGTATGGCGTGAAATGGACTACCACCTAGATGTTGTCCGTGTGACCAAGGGAAGTCACATAGAACATCTATGACGTATGTATACAAAATTTTGAAGCTTCGTCTGCATTCTGTGTAAATCTTATCGATAAATTCTTTTCCATTAAATAGTTATAGCCGTTTGTAATCGCTATATTCATTTTGACTTACCCTGATATTCAATTATTTATCAATATTGTTAGCATTACATCTGCAACAGCCTGACACATTTCATTTTGCGGGCTAAAACTAACAGTAGCCATTACTTAAAAGTTACTAACGAATATTATAGAATTTCTATCGTTATTGGAGCAGATCAAAAGTTTGCAAATTTAGAACGCATATCACTATATTGTAATAAAATATTACCAAAATTGTTTACGAAAAAATAAAACTTCACTTAGTATTTTAAATACCTGTCTCTTAGATTTTATAAAGAACGCGAAATATTTTATAGATTATATTTAATTCTGTCATACAAATTGTCAAATTTCTCTTTGGCAGTACGAATAACATTTTTGTTCACAGTAATAATTTTAACTACAAATAATTTTTTAATACAAAAATAATAATAAATAAATAAAATAAAATCTAATTCAAGTACGCCAGTTGGCATATTTTATCACTAGTAAAATACTAAAACAGACAACCTATTATTTTTGTGACAGCCATTTATTTTTATCTACATTCACTGTAAAATACATCATTGCCAGCAACATTCATGTTTGACACGAAATAGATGATCCTGTACGTATTAAAATTTTTGACATATAAAAACTTGCATGGTACGATGACTATTTCTTAAAACGAAAGTAAAACTGTGTACCTTAACAGCATGTTCAAAATTTTTGGCGATTGGTCAATTTAAAAAAAAAAAAAAAAAAAAAAAAAACAAGAACGAAAAATCATGCGTCAAGCATAGATTATGTAACACTTTCCAACACTTCCAAAATAATTTTTCAAATTTTTACCGTAAGGTGTAAGATAATATCTAACTAACAATTTTGAAAACGCATAACATATTTAAAAATCCAATTTCAGGAATTACCAACAATGTTCGGAAGAATATCCGAGCTCTTTTGTGCAGCCCTGTATACATGTATAGATTTGTATATATACTAAATAGAATGCTAAATTTTAGTTCAGTTAGGAAACGCGTAGCAGAGTTTAAATTTCCCTTCTGCAATTTCCGACAATCAACGGAAATGTTCTCGAGAACTTTTGTGCTACCCTGTATACAATCTATACAATTTATACACACCAAGTAATAGACAAAAAAATGAGTTAAATGTAAAAACGCGTTCAGCAACTGAAAAAAGCATTCCCAGCAATTATTATTAATAAGCAATACCATAACCGAATTCTTTTGTGTGTCCCTGTAAATGGACGATAAAAGCTATACACACAATATTCTATAGTAAACCTTTTGTAATCCACATTAGTGATATATATCAATTTCAATATGTTTGAAATAGTGAAACATTATTAAAATAAACTGCAAACGATTTTTCTTCATAGACCGTAATGTAACGGAATTTTTTTGAGTATCCCTAAAGGAACTATAAGTGCTATGCGCATCACATTCTATAATTTATCTCTTGTAGTGCACCTCAGTGATATATATATATCAATTTCAATATGTTTGAAATTGTGTAACATTATTAAAATAAACCGCAAATGATTTTTCCCCATGCACCGCAATGTAACGGAATTCTTTTGAGTGTCCCTGTAAAAAAACTATAAGTGCTACACACTTCATTTTCAATACCGAACATGCCACAGTAAGCCTCAATAACATATATCAATTGCATGACGATCCGAACATATTTACGCGAGTTAGAGCACGGACAGACAGACAGACAAACCGAATTCATAAACACTTTTCAACTATGTTGGAAAGTGATTACTAAACACCTTCCAACACTTTCAAAATAATTTTACAAATCTTTACAGTTTAATAAGGTGAAAAATGATATCTAAGTAAACAATTTGGAAAACGCATAACATATTAAAAAACCCAATTTCAGGAATTACCAACAATATTCAGAAAAATATTCTAACTCTTTTGCGCTGCTCTGTATATGATCTATAGATTTGTATTAGCCTAGAATGCTAAATTTTAGTTCAGTTAGGAAACGAATAGCACAGTTTAAAATTCCCCTTCTGGAATTTCTGTCAATAAACGAATATGTACTCGCGAACTTTTGCGTTGACCTGTATAGGATCTATAGAATTTATACACTTAAAGTAATACACAAAAATGAGTTAAATTTAAAAAAGCGTTCAGCAACTGAAAAAGCACTTCCAGCAATTATTGTTAATAGACAGTACCGAATTCTTTTGCGTGTCCCTGTAAATGAAAGATGAATGCTATACAGACAATATTCTATAGTTAGCCTCTTGTAATGAACCTTAGTGATATATATCAATTTGAAAAAATGAAACATTATTAAAATAAACCGCAAACGATTTTGCCAATAGACCTAAATGTGACGGAATTATTTGAGTGTCCCTGTAAAGGAACTATAAGTGCTATGCACACCATATCCTATAATAAGCCTCTTGTAGTGTGCCTCAGTGATATATACCAATTTAAATATGTTTGAAATTGTGTAATATTATTAAAATAAACCACAAATGATTTTTCCCCATACACCGTAATGTAACGGAATTCTTTTGAGTGCCCCTGTAAAAAAACTATAAATGCTACACACTTTATTAAACATTACTCTTTAGAAACATTATTAAAATAAACCGCAAACGATTTTGCCAATAGACCTAAATGTAACGGAATTATTTGAGTGTCCCTGTAAAGGAACTATAAGTGCTATGCACACCATATCCTATAATAAGCCTCTTGTAGTGTGCCTCAGTGATATATACCAATTTAAATATGTTTGAAATTGTGTAATATTATTAAAATAAACCACAAATGATTTTTCTCCATACACCGTAATGTAACGGAATTCTTTTGAGTGCCCCTGTAAAAAAACTATAAATGCTACACACTTTATTAAACATTACTCTTTAGAAACATTATTAAAATAAACCGCAAACGATTTTGCCAATAGACCTAAATGTAACGGAATTATTTGAGTGTCCCTGTAAAGGAACTATAAGTGCTATGCACACCATATCCTATAATAAGCCTCTTGTAGTGCGCCTCAGTGATATATACCAATTTAAATATGTTTGAAATTGTGTAATATTATTAAAATAAACCACAAATGATTTTTCCCCATACACCGTAATGTAACGGAATTCTTTTGAGTGCCCCTGTAAAAAAACTATAAATGCTACACACTTTAATTTCAATACCAAACATGCCATAGTAAACCTCAATAACATATCAATTGCATGACAGTCCGAATATATTTATGCGAGTTAGAGCATTGATAGACAGACAAACCGAATTCATAAAGACTTTTCAACTATGTTGGAAAAGCAAGAAAACCGAAAAACAGAGAATCATACCATTTTTAGGTGCGTTCGTAATTATATAAATACGTAGCACCTATAGTCGTCGCTTGGTCCGTCCGTCTGTCCGTCCGTCCGTCTGTCTGTCTGTCTGTCCGTCTGTCTGTCCGTCCGTCTGTCTGTCTGTCCGCATATAACAACGCAAAAACTACCCAACCAAATGGTTTGCAATTTAAAATATATTATCTTTGCAGAATTTTGTCGAGACATTTCAAATTTTATTAAAATCGAATCAAAACTTTAGGAGATATTAATAAAAATATTTATTAAGAAATTTGATTTTTTTTTTTTTTTTAATCGGTGCTTTTTTGTTATAGGAGCTTCCGATGGATGTTAAATCGTCAAGCGACCGAGATACTTATTTTATTACAGAAATTAATCTGCAGACGATATAATTCATTTCACAGAATTAAAAATCATCAAGATCTGAATATTTATATAACTAGCTGATACATATATATCTGAATATTTATATAACTAGTTAAGATATTTGTATGAACAGTGTCATAAAATATATACTTAACTAGCTGTTTAACCCGTTCTACTCACGGGATATCATGAATTTAATTCTAAAACGTGCGTACGAACGCACCTCGTTTGTAACGTTTGACGTACAATTTCCAACTTGTTGATCCAGATTAAATGTATACGGGACCACCACAAGAAAGAACAATTTTCAACTAAGAAAAAAAATCAAAATTGGAGCATTCGTGTCGCAAATTTTATTTGTTGCAATTACAATGTGTTTCTTAACGTGATACATCTTTAAAAGCACATTCAAAATCGCAATAAATGGAATTTGTGTCATTTAATTGACAAAACAGTAAGTGGAGGTTGTAAGTATAATCATTCTATACATATATGTAAAATAAATTATCTGTCTGCAAGCGACACAGCTTATTAATACTCAAGTTGGAGTGCAATAGATTATAAGAATTATTAAAGGAGATTAAGATTATTAAAGATGTAAAAATATATCTGATATAGAAGAGGAAAATGTAGACACAAAACTGTACCGCAAAGAATTATCAGAAGTTTTCTACACTATCAAAAAAGGGCATACAAATGCCAAAAGAAATAGATTTAAATTATGATACAAATGCCATTGCTTGGTGCAAAGAAATTGATCTAAAAAAAAGGAAGCAAACAGTTCAATTTTAGATTGGAAATCCCTGTAAGAAAAAAACAATTCTAAGATGACCAGTACGTCCTCAAATATGAGACTGTGGTTAACGTAGTTCCTAAAGTTTTTGATTTAAAACACTTATTACATTTTAAGGAGATGATAAACTCGTGGGACAAATATATATATATATATATATATATATATATATATAAATCTTAAATGTTTTAAATTTTAAAGTTATGAAAATTTTCAAAAAGTTACGTTAAACCGTTTTACAATTTGGCCACCCTAAGTAATCTTAATGGCGAACCAGAGTGGGATATTAACGATATTAACCCTTTCCGGCACAGACAAATTCTGTTCGTAAAATGCGAAATTACTGACTGACACCGGAATTTACAAACGACTTTTTTAGAAAATAAGAACTCCTCAATTTAAGCTTTCATTGTATAAGCGAAATTGTATTAAAATATTCTTGGTGCCGAATGCAAGTTTGGAATTAAAATTAGGTGTGCCCGGAGTGGGACCACTGTGCCGGAAAGGGTTATTGCTCTTGATCCATACTCATCGAGCTATTGAAAACACTTCACTAATTTAGATATCGAATTTCAAGCTTACTGCATTTTACAAACCTCTACCTATACATATTTAATTTTATTTATCATTTCTGACTCACGAAATTTAATTATGATAAGTATATCATTACTTATCCCCATCGAAGATAAAGAAATGCCTGCATATTCTGACCGTGATCTACGTTATACACGGCCGGTGCATGACATTTAAAACGTCAGATGGAGTGAATCATTTTTACACGACGATTGGTGCAAAGCGGTGCACCTAACGTATTGCACCTAACGTATTGCACCTAACGTATTGCACCAATCGCCGTGTAAAAATAATGCGCGTTCTGACTCGTGTGTTTAATCTCGAAAGTCTAGATAATTTTGGACAAAAATAGATTTGGCGAGCCTACCATCATCGCCAAGCCAATATTTCTTTACTCGTCTAACTCGTCCAAGGCAGTTCATTCAGGCTAGTATCGCCAAGTTCTGTAATGTATTGCCATAGTTTGGATACAAACTTCCAATCTGATCATGCATATATGTTGGTACTCTAATAAATAAATGTACTCTAACAGCAAATAAAGACAGACAAAGTATTGCTGCCAAATTTAAGGCGAAAAAAGCATAACTACTCCCTAAACAAATGAAATTATAAATTTAGCATTTCACACTATAAAAATTAGACACTTCATGGTATACTTTGATACAATAAAGCAAAATAAACATTTTTGAGTTGTGCGGCTAAGAATGCAAAAGCGAAATAAAGCTTTGAGGTTCGAGTTGGGTATATAACCCAACACAGGACTTTAATTCAGGTTTGTTGCGTTTGTTAAATACGTGTAAATTTAAACACACATGTTTGTTAAAATATTGTTTCTCCTTGCAAAGTTTTCGCAATCATATTTAAGTAAAAACCCTGTTTAAAATTTAAAAAACCGGAAAAAGTGCTTAAAGGAAAGATTACTTTTGTAAATAAAACTAGTAATAATGTGAGGGACATATTATTATTATGGCATTGTAAGGATGTCTTAAAAGAGTTCCTTACAAATAGAAGATTTTGGTTTTTTTCTGTACAACAAAAATTCTCAAAAATTTTAAACAGTGTGAACAACACTGGATGGAGCTAAAAAATATAAATCCTAATCTTTCTTTTGTTCGTAAAAGTGAAAAAAAATCGTAATAAATCAAAATGAAGCTTGAAACATTGGCCAGTTTTGAGTGAAACTTAAATCACCAGTATTGCCGGTAGACTACTTTTTTAAAATTCAGATTGCTTGATTGCCACCACTTTTTTGAAGTAGAAAAATTTGCCTTATTTAATGACAGATTAAATAATGCGAGAATAATGCCAATTAAACTATTCTTAAATAGTGGTGGTAATGAAACAATTTGAATTTAAAAAATAGCCTACTGGCAACACAGTAAATCACAATCTTACAAATAATTTTCTGAAAAATTGGCATGTTATGGACTTTTGGGATAAGAACTTATGATTTTTTGGCAAAAATTTAAGTTTTCAGACCTGCGTTTTATTTTTTTAAAGAAAAAACACTCCTTTAATATTCTATATTTGATTACATTATACATAAAATTTCCCCTTTGAATGCACATCGTGGTATTATACTCCACATCTTAATTTTTTATACGCATTTTTAAATACCGAGTGCGCCATAAGTTTGTTAAAACTTTAAAAATTCATTAAAAAGAAACAAATTATGCTAAAAAAATTGCGGTTTGCAGGAAGGGAGTTAGAGAGAGATCGGATTTTTTTCTTAATAACAAAAAAAAAAAAAAAATGGGGTCCAAAAAATTATCGATAGATGGCGCTGGCATGCATAATATGAAGCAGATTTATGCAAATCAGGCTGTCAATAAAGCACCTCAATGAATGCACACAAATTCTTCATTCGATGCCAGCAGTATTCCATCGTTACCAGATCAAGCGTTATTGGTTAATCCCTTTTGCAAGAACGAGGAATCAGGAACCGGCGTATTGATACTAAAGCCTATCAGAATCTTCGAAGAAATGGTTAGTTTGGAGACTGGATCCGAAGTGGAAGGTCCTCCTTGACATCTGCTTCATATTATGCATGCCAGCGCCATCTATCGGTAATTTTTGAATCACAACTTTTTTGTTACTAAAAAAATGCGACTTTCTTTTAAATTCCATTCCTGCAAACCGCAATTTTTTAACATCATTTGTTTCTTAAGTTTTAACGAACTTATGTCGCACCCGGTATTTTGAATCTTCGGAAATCTAATGTATATTAAATTGAAAAATACATCTGTGATTTTTCTAAGAAATTAATATAGAATTATATCACACATTGTTTTTTTTTTAAATAAACATTACCTGTTTTAAGGAGACCAGAAAGGTTTGAAATGGCGAAAATTGACTGAAGTTTCGTCGTTGATTACAAAGCCTATAATTAATTTAGACTGTTACTTCTTTTTGCATTTATTCATTTATATTTTATAGGCATAAAATATCTTTGCTAAATTGCAGAAAACAATAAGTAAAATTTTAATATTTTACGACAAAATTAATCTTGCAAAACTAGTTTTGCCACAATTGAGACGTCCAAGTTATATAGTTTTGAATCATCACCTTTCTTTAATATAATACTGCTAATTAGGTTGTCTTTCGATTATAGCTAAATAAAAAATAAAATTACAAATATAATAAAAAATTCAAAATCCATAAATATTCATGATATTTTTTGTTTTAAATTGGAAAAAATTGTTTTTGTTTCTCAGATATAGTTTGTAAAGAATTTAATTTCCTTTGTTTAAAAAAAATGCAAATCCGTTAACTTGTTCAAAATTTATCGTGGTCAAACTGCTGAAAAACAGTGTTTCGAAACAACTGATTTTTAAGTTTTCCCTTCGCAAGTGGCGCCGCGCGCCGGTTGGCGGCTCAACATTTACGGCACGTACGACAGCATTTTCAGGACTTTTCCTATCAGACCAACTGTACGACATTCTCAGAAGTTCAAACATAAAATTTATAACAAAAATTCCTTTTTTCAAATCTTTCTAGGTTCCCTTAAATTTAGACGTGGATCATGGCTTCTAAACCATCCGATTTCTAAGTACCACTATTTCCGCATAGTATTCTGCAATTCATTCAATCGTAGAATTTTTGTCATTAAGTAAAACGAATATTTCAATTTCGAAATAGGGCTATTCAAAAATTGAAACGTCAAACGTTAAGACGTCACATGGAGTGGATCATCTTTACACAATGATTGGCACAAAACAATGGGCGCCGTGCTTTGTACCAATCGTCATGTAAAGATGATCCACTCGGTGTGACTTTTAAACGCCATGAACCAGCCGTGTATAACCGCAACAAACGAGATACATGGCCGATTCATGATTTTTAAAACGTCACACGGAGTGGATCATCTTTATACGGCGATTTTTGCACAAAACGATGAGTGTGCCGCTTTGTACCAATCGCCGTGTAAAGGTGATCTGCTGTGAGTGATGTTTTAAATGTCAATGAATTGGCCGTGTATTTCGTTGGTCGCGGTTGAACCCTGGACGAGGCTAACGAAAAAGAAAGGCTACCGCGGTGCTTTACGCGTATCTTTTTTTACAGACCGTGGGAGTCACGTGATGCTCGAATGCACCAATGCAAGAGTTCGAAAAGAGCATTACGTCACTCTAGCGGTCTGTAAAAAAAGATAAGTGGAAGGTACCGCGGTAGCCTGTTTTTTTTCGTTAGCCTCGACATTGGAGATATGATACAATCTTGAATTTGTCGTTGCTTGCGGGAGCGGGGTCGAGGCTTGTTTGTTTGTTTGTTTGTTTGTTTATTGAGAACATACATCTGACTTGTGTGCTTGACATCAAGTGCGGCTTATAAGTCATCGTCAGTATACAGGGACGAGATAGCCACAAGGAAATTTACAACACCAGAGAGTTACATCCGGAAGCTCCACAAAGTGTGTGCAATGGAGCTGGCGGGAGTCGAACCCGCCGACCTGACTCCTACGCTCTCAAGCGATCTGGTGCCTTAACTACTCGGCCACGGAGGCCCCGGGTCGAGGCTTGATATGTTCTCTTTAGGAGCGAATCTGACGTAATGGACGATGGCGATGATCTTTTCCTATTCAGGACATGTCTTTTTTTATGCGCTGGAAAAGAACATTCAGAATGGTTAGAAATATTCCATTTATTCTTCAAGCGAGTCTCATAGCGAAAACGTTTGTGTTCGGATTTAGACAGTACTGTCGAAGTGTTGTTGATCCTTTTCCCTTTATTATAAGGACGTTTAATGCCCGCAGGTTTATTATGAGGGAAAACTTTCAGCAGACTTTCTCGTATGATAATCAGTTTTTTGACGCTTCGTCAACACAGGCTTAGCGGACATGGCTACCTGTGTTTCTTTTAAAATTTTGCCGTATAGAATGTTTAACATTTGTTCTATTATAATTTATTTTGTACATTCTACCAGTTCCTGCACAAAACTGTAAACTTTGAAAATATTTCTATTTGGAATTGAATTAAATAAAGATGAAGATTGGGGTTTATTCCTCGAACTAATTTTTTTTTGCTGGACGAATAGGTAGGTACTGAGACGGAAAAGAAAAATAAGTAGAAGACTTAGGTGAAGGGTGAAGTTGGGATTAGTCACTCGACATTCAAGAGGACTCGTTATTGTTCCTAAATTTATAGACTTGACGCAAGTTAACCATTGTCCTTTCACTCTCAATATATATAATCAAATTATTATTCACTACTTCAAATACCTGATAGGACCAACAAATTTCGGCCCGAACTTAGTCACTATTATCATTTAAATTATCGTTCGGTTCTCTAATGCGGCCATATTTTATTATGGCCGATAGAGCACTGTATAAACATGAGAGATATCCAGCTTAGCACGCAGAGACTTAGAAATATCAGACACAAAACAAGGATCATGACCGCTGACCAATTTTATAGGTACATCTTATTTAGAAACGAAGTTATTGAAAGAAGCGTTGTCTACTGCCCTCGCAGAAGCCTTTCTGGGGCAAAAGAAATCTACCCATTTACAAAAATAATCTATTACAAGGACATATCTATACCTTTCAAGTTTAAAAATTGGACACGGGTCAATTAGATCGAGTCCCACGGACTCTAGAAGGTACGTTATTTTAATTGGTACTAATTTGCCAGCTGGACTTACTTCACGATAATTAAATCTTGAGCAAGTACTGCAGTTGGAAACTCACTCTCTCACTACTTTCCTCATATTGGAAAAGTATCAGGAATCGCAAATTCGGGAATATGTTTTATGAATACCCAAGTGTCCTGCTAGTGGGTTATCATGAAATTCCTTAAGAATGGCCTTACGAAGGTTAGAGGGTATAAAAACGAACTTCTCCTATTGAATTAACAATTTTAAAATTAAAAAGCAGGCCATCAATCAATTTAGATGATTGGGACAATTTTTCAAATGTGACATTTAAACTCCAATCCCATCTGGATCTTCCAAATAACTGCACAAACCACCAAACTCAGAATCTTCCTTCAGCTACTGAATCAACTGCTCCCTCAATATCAATGCTAACGACAACAAAACACAAATATTTAGCTCCTCAACCACTTCCATACATTCTTTAAACGTCCCTTTCTCACCCTTACCAAGACCAGTCTCATCTAAATCAACAGAAACGGATGATGACTCCCCTTTACGAGTATTCTCATCCCGATTAACAATCAAATTTTTCTACAAAAATCCAGACTTATTCTTATCTTCCTCATATAATCAACATTAACTATAAAACTATAAAATGTGCACTTAAATCCTTCATCACCGGGAATCGCAATATAGTTTTAACAGAACGAATTTCAAAATATAAATCAATCACCCCTATATTCACACATACTGAACCTTGAGCAGATTAAACCATAAGGTTTGAATATTTCAATTTTTTACCTAAAATACTCTTTATAAACTGAATAAGAAATACAGCTACGCTAAGCACCCGTATCAAATAAAATTGTCTCCATAATCCAATCCAATACTATTAACAATTCAGGATATTCAACTGGATTCGAAATAACAGCATTTAAAAACACAGAAGGCTTTTGCTGTTTATTCTGTGACTGTATACTTTCTTAACTACAGCCTCTTACCAATTTAACTGGGCAGAATATTCCTGACAGATTGCCTCTATACCTGAGACCTACCCTCGTTACATTCAGTTATATTCATGTCTTAAACGAGAAGGAGGGAGATTCCTACCTTGACCTCCACCTTTATTTCTATCAGATGAATTGCAAAATGGCTATCTGTTTCTCTTCTCGCCCCTACGATCATTTCCAAAATTTCCTCTACTTCCTTTAAAATTACCACCATCGTCATTATACTTCTTACCATTATTATGATCATTTTGAAAATTGCTTCCACCATTCCTATAGCCATTCCGATTTCCACTTCTACACTCTACTCGCTCCTCGAAAACCATTTCCATTACCCTCATTTCTAAACTCACGAGAAGGCAAAGAATTAAATTACTCTTTCGAGTCCCTATCTATTCTGGGGTAGTCGACACTCCACCCCGTTCAGTTCCATATCTATTTTTGTATTTCAATAACAATTCATAGAGTTCAGCAGAATTTTTAGGTGCACACGTTTCGATATAGCTACATGAAATAAATGTAACAAAATGCCAATAAGTTCCTCAAAAGTAAAGCTTGTTTTAAGCTCCAATTTATGCAAGAAAATTTTAGACTATTTTTGAAACAAATTCTGCTGATTACAATAACCTTTGTAAACTACTTTTAGCACGTATAGCTGGAAATGTATTTTATAACTCAATAACTGTTTGCTCATATCTTTTAATTTGATCACGTGCAAAAAAAATACCGATGTTTTCAAGCCATCCCATTTCAACGAGCATTTTAGTAACAAATACAGAACGTGTTTACGCATTTTTAGAACGATTTCGGGGTCGTTTTTTAATGTTTAAAATTTAAAGACTAATTTTTTAAATATTCGATCTGATAATCTTGTGTCTGAATTATAAGTGTGTATCGTACTCTCCATGATAGAAGGACTTTTCACAAAATGTCCAGAGATATTGCTTGCCCTTCCTCTTTCACTAGTTTCCAGAGTCCATCAATCGTGTATGGACGTTGAATTCATTTGGAGTTTTTTATTTCATATAGAAAAACAGATTGACTGGATTTCCCTTTCTGATTAATAATGTTGTTTACTTTGCGCTAAGAAATTTTTATATCATGCGTTTTCTCATTTTTATATATTACGGAATAAGGATATTTCTCCTCTGAAAACGGTAAAAGCATCCTCCAATCCACAGCTTGTTTCAATTAGCAATTCTGAAAGAAAATAAATTTGAAATTATCAGTCGGTAATTTTAATTTCAAATAATAAGATGTTGCCAGAAATTTCTCCCCAAAATATTTGCATTTTTAAAATCTTTTATCGAAATCGTTCTAAAAATGTGTAAGCACATTCTGTACTTATTTTTGTCAGGGATATTGTTACATAGGATACAACACTCTTCGTGGTGCAAGAAAAAATTATTTACATCTTCTACTCCACTAAAATAAGCTTTCGGCACAACATCTAACGGCCTGGCTACGAGAAACGTTCTGTCGCATTTGTCACACAACTGTAATATTCCCAAAACAATATCACATGGCCTGGATTCCAAATCAGTTTGGGCGCCATTTGTGACACTCCTAAAATTAATTCACGAAATAAAGCCCAACGGCTTAAATTCATACACTGTTCGGACCCCATTCGTGACATACACTGCAAAGATGTCTGCTGAAAATGAGACCATGACACAGATTTATTTATAACAACAAACAGGGAATTAGCAATGAAGCGGGTAGATTTAAATGCAGTCGATCAAAAATAAGTTCATTTCATGAAAGACAGAGAGGGAAAATCCTTTTCCAAAACTTATTAAATTTAACTCACTTAAAGGACCTCCCCTTTCATTTTACAGGAACCTAGGAAATTCACTTTACCAGATAACATCACTATAAATGGAATCTCGTGGATTCCGATTGCTCTTTATTGAAGTAGAATGCTCTACTTCTTACCAAATTGGCGAACATTTACAGCAGATGACTCTATCCAAACTGATAATAGGAAACTTCACTTGAAGTTGTATGAACCCCATCAGGCCGCCACGAGGTAATGGAAACATACTCAGATTTAAAGTTTAAAATACTGTTTATTGAAATAAAAATAGGAAAGGACTGCAGTGGAACTTTTAATTTTAGCCTACGCTATTCTGACTTAAATTCTCTTTAATCTTCAGAATTAATTCGCAAGATATGAAAAAAAGCAAAATTACTAAATCTAAAACTAACTTACATGAGGAAATCTGGCTGCTCAAACGATATCCAAAATGGCTTTCGATCTTGACCAATACTGTCGCTAAAACCAACTTAACAGCTCACAAATGCGACATATTATCCACATTTCTCTAAATACTAGCAACCCGTGGTTGCCGCAGAACTTTATTGAACTATGGCGAAATACTTTATTACCAACGATTGCATATTCTCTCAGCTAACTCTGAACTCTGGACTTCAAATCTCTCAGGACGCAATGCAAGCTTCCAATCTCGAAAGACGAGAGCACATGTCTTGTGTTCCTCACTAAAGCAGGTTTCGACCCATGATCCACCAATACCAAATTTCAACTCCATTTTTATACCCTGCAGATTGGACAGCATGCCCTACTTAGAATAAAACAGCAAAAACCATGAACCACAGATTCCAAGAGCCGCAAACTCAATTGAAAAAATTAAAGTAAAACGAAGGACGGAAGTCGCTTTCACACATACAGGTTATCATTAAACAAAACTCTCGCGCTCAAAAACTAGACTCCCTTTATAAGATATTAGCTAATCCTCTACATGCCTTCTTCCCGGAATCTGATAAGAAAAGGATTAGGCCAAATGCAAAACCAATACATTTTTCTTTAAAACGTGAATTTTGAGCCAAAAATGCAGAAAACACAAATGATGAATTAATACTTGACCCATCATTTTGTCAATTTTTTCTTCCAAAATCACTTTTAACTCTATTTCAATCTCACCATGACCGTGGTCAATGTGCGTCAAACAATCAAACAATCTTTGTACATGCAAACTTCCCTCACTCATACCTGCCTAAACATAGAGCGTGTTCAGCTTACACGACCACAACGACCATGGTCGAAGGAGACTGGAAAATGGAGTTGGTCTTTAAACATACAGTTACAGTGAACTTGAGAATCAAATGTTCAAATCACGCATTTGCCTACTTATATTAATATTTTGTTGTATGTTAGTTGTGTACTTGGTGGGTGAATGGTTAAAGCAATGACTTTCTATCTAGATAGTGTGAGTTCGAATCCCACGCTTTCTTCAAGTTTTTTTTCTGCTTTTTTATTTAAAAATGTTTTGTCAGTTGCTATATATTTTTCATGCTAAATGGTAAATTTTGACATTAATAACAGTTCCAGATTAATATTAAAATAAATTAAATTAATTAAAATAAAATACTTATTTAAATATTGTATTTCAGATATTTTTTTTAAGTGTTTATTGGTTACTTTATGTTTTTCATGATATATTAATAACAATTACAGATTTATTTCTATTGTTATTATAAAATACTCATTTAAATACGATAAATGGGCAATCTCCCGATTAAAATTTTCTTTTACAGCGCTTTATAATATTTAAATTTTTATTCCAATTCGTTAATATTTTTTTAGCAAATAAGAATTGTGCAAAAATATCTGTGCGCATACGATGGGTGTGTGTTTTTTATGGAGTACCTTATTGGTTTATTATTACTAAAACTAAAATGCAAAGCATATTTTACAATATAAAATTCAATGTGTAAAATACTATAAAAATAAAATTATACGTATAACGTTAATTTTTTTAAAAATCAAATTAAAAAATGAATTTTGATAATTAAATATTTAAGTTTCAAACAATTTGTTACCGAAGTAAATGTTTTAATAAGAATATTAGAAACTCTTTTTATCAAATTTTAACAAATATTTTAATTTACTAATACAAATGAAAGTCATAACATGTTGATATCACAGTTTTGTTATATTAACAGTATTCCATTTTAATGAAAATATAAAGCAACTGATGAAGCCCTTTTATATATTAATAAAAATTGAAAAGAAAAATCTAAAATAAAAGAAGAGGCTTATGATCCAGGTTCATTTGTTTAGTACGACAAAACATCGTAAGTGTATGTAATATTTTTTATTTAATTTTTATTTTTGAGTGCTTCGGTCTAATTATTTTAAGGCTTTCTGTGTTACACCTGTTGGGAGACGACTTTCATATACAATCCTTAATTATTTTAATATGTGTATTTCCAAATAAAAACGACTGACATCTCTAAATCAATTTTAACTTTTCAGATAAATCATTTGCATAGAACAAACTTTTTAAAGTTCCAAACAAAAACTAAAACTTTAGAGTGCTGCCAAATTTGAAAAGAAAAATTACATAAAATTATGAATTAGATAAATATAATACAACGAGCTACACATAATATGATGACCGTATAAAGACTATAAATTATGCTACAGCAGACCCACTGAGTTATATAGAATTATATTAGAGCTCAGTGGTTAGGCCAAAAGCTGACACAAATCGGTGATCGAACATCTGACTTGTCATCAACTTATATGTCACTAAAACTGATATATTAATCGTACTCCGCTATTGTTATATTTTATATACTGTTTCGTTAAGAAATACGAAAGTTTAAAAAATCAGTTATAAAGTTGAAAATTGTTAGATTTCCGATCAAACTGTTAAAGGTGTTCAATCAACCTTCCAAACGAAAAGCCCAATCACGTGATCAAATCGACCACAAAATTTTTTGGGTCAAGAGAGCGAAGTTTGCGCAGGCGCATCGGGCTAAATCAGATCACGTGATGCTTTGTTGTGTCACGTGATGTTTTGTGTTCATGATTCCTATTATGATATTCCTATTACAAGAGCCACTTTTTTGGAAGGATAAAGGCTTATAGTCGCTGGCTTCACTTATTATAAGGCACAGAAACAGAATATAATTCAATTATGGCTTATTTCCTTGCTTCTAAGGTGACTCACTCCATGTATATTTTCTCCTTCGACCATGGTCGTTGTGGTCGTGTAAGCTGAACACGCCCATACGCTTACACACCTCGTGCAAAACTAATTCTAACTAAAACATTCAAAATACAAGATTCGAAATAGAACATCGCAGCGATATTTTCCTCAAGCGCAAAATACTCAAGTGTCCAAAATCACCACACGTAAAAAAAAATGTCCTACTACGAAATCTGCTTAAATGACAAAAACCCCATGCACTAAATTTTCCTAACAAATTTCTAAAACTGAAAAAAAAAAAAAAAAAACTCACTAACATTAACGAAGACCGTCGTAGCAAGCGAGAAAACTACTAACTATGTTAACCATCCAGAAAAAGTATTCGCAAAAAAGAGCTCCATCGCACATACAGCTGGGCACATACTTAAGCGGCAATCAGACCGTGACCTACGTTATACACGGCCGGTGCATGACGTTTAAAACGTCACATGGAGTGGATCATTTTTATACGGCGATTGGTGCAAAACGGGAGGCGCGCGCCGCTTTGCACCAACCGCAGTGTAAAAATGATCCACTACATGTGACGTTTTAAACGTCATGCACCGGCCGTATATAACGTAGGTCGCGATCAGACACGCTATTTAAGTGAAACTTTAAGCTCATCACTCATCTTTTCCCTCAGCTGTTGCGCTAAAACGCTGTGTAATTGAAATTTCGAATGTGAAACATTATACGCAGTTTTTTCCACGTCAAATGGGTTTTGCCGAGGCTAACGAAAAAGACAGGCTACCGCGATATTCCACTTATCTTTTTTTATAGACCGCTAGTGTGACGTGATGCTCTTTTAGTACACCTGCATTGGTGGATTCGAGCATCACGTGATTCTTGCGGTCTGTAAAAAAAGATACGCGTAAAGCACCGCGGTATCCTTTCTTTTTCGTTAGCCTCGGGTTTTGCTGCGTGAACTGCTTAATCTGACCAATAACGTCACAGGAGCTTGCGTAAGCCACTCCTTCGAGGATTTCGGATTTCTTTTTGATTTTTATGAGCTTTGATATCGTTTCGTCTATTTGTCGCCAATGTTGCCAAGCGCTCTCTTGCATCTTGAATGCAAGAGAGTGCTTACAGAAAAAAAAATAGCCGTATGCTCCTGTATGTGGTATATCACACTACATAATATATTACATTGATCAATATGTAATATGTGCAATTCTTAATGACATTGCAATATCATTTGTTCTGTTTAAATACTTAACGAATTATTTTGCCTGCAAATAAATAAAGTAATTGAAAAATGTTAATCAGTTACTAAAAGTATTTTGGAATTTCACTAGAGGAATTATTAATATAAGCATTAACTTCATTTTTTTACAATACAAATTGTTTTATTTAATTTGTATTATTGTAATATTTATATATTAAATTTAAAAGGATTTTTCTGCGTTGCCTTATGTATGTGCACGGAAATTCAATTTTAGTCATATATCCTCGTGAATAAAATTTATTTCAAAATTTCATATTCCATCAAATGTTAAAGTATTAAAAACTCTTCAATCATTTAAACACCAATTATTCTTACCAATCATTTTTAACACTTTCCAACATAGTTGAAAATTGTTTATGACTTTGGATTGTCTGTCCGTCTATCGGAGCTGTAACTCAAGTAAATATACCCTGATTGCCCTGTAATTTTTTTATGTTATTGACGTTTAATATATAACGATCGCTATTGAAAGTGAAGAGTGCAGCATTTATAGTTCGATTTCAGGGACAGTCAAAATTATTCCGTTATATTACGGTCGATATGAAAAAAATCATTTTAAGTATATTTTGATGATGTTACACCATTTCAAGCATAATGAAGTTGATATGCAATTTACGAGGATAATTAATTACAGAACGCACAAAAACGTGCGTTCTGTAGAATATGGGGTGCAAAGTATTGGTTATTCATTTACAGGGTGACACAAAATAATACTTTTACATAATGCACTAAGGGAAAATATCACTTGCGGCGGCTTTTGATACTATTACGGTAATTCGTATTAGCTAAATAATGAAGTCGACAGAACTGAAGTGCACTACAAGTGTTATTGAAAAGTATTGTGTACATTGCATTTATCGTTCATTTACAGGGACACACAAAAGAATTCGGTTACTGTACTGTCTAAAAGCGGTAATTGCTGGAAGTGCATTTTCAACTTTGGTTAGGGTTTTTAAGTTTAACTAAATTTTTGCATAGTATGTAGTGCGTATAAATTATGTTGATCATATACAGGACTACACAAAGGATATCGTAAATAATACTGCCTATGGTCCTGAATTGCTTAAAAGTAGTTTTTAATTGCGTTATGCATTTTCCTGCTGAACTGTATTTAGTATACTAATAGAAGTTTGTAGATTATAAATAACTTCATATACAAGGCTGCGAAAGATCAAGATACATTGCCTTTTATTGTTGGTAATTACTGAAAGTGCGTTTTAGTTGTGTTATGTGTTTTTGACCTGAATTAAATTTGAGCATAATGTGTGATGCACGCAAAAATCTTTAGATAATATACAGGGTTGTTCAAAAGAATTCGAGTATATTTCCATCTAATGGCAAAAATTGCTAAAAGTGAAATTCTTAACTGAAATAAATTTTAGCATATTATGTAGTATAGATGAAAATCTAAAGATATATACAGGGCTGCACAAAATAATTCGGCTACTTGTTTGACTATAGAAAGTTATTGTTAAAACTGGACTTTTGAATGCGTTATATGTTTTCCAAATTGTTTACTTACATGTTTTCTGTCACCTTATTTAACGGGAAATTTATATTACAGTTTTCTGAATGTGTTTTGTTTTGTTTTTTTTTTTTTTTTTTTTTGGGGGGGGGGGGTACATAATCTATGCGTGACGCATGGTTTTCGGTTCTTGTTATTAATGCAGTGCGTCAGAAATTGCTGAAAAATATTTCAGTTATTTTAATTACCCACCAAAGATTTCTTCTTTTTCTTTTTACTTTTTCTTTTTCTTTTTACTTTTTCTTTTTCTTTTTTCTTTTTACTTTTTCTTTTTTCTTTTTATCTTTTCTTTTTTTTTTTCATATATGTGGGATAGAGATGAGACGTTTAATGTCCTTTATATTATATATTCATGCTGTATATATCATGAGGATTTCTTTGAATTAAGTGCTACACACTTCAGTTGAGATAGGGAACATGCTATAGAAAACGACAATAACATACAAAAATTTCAGGGCGATCCGAGTATATTTACGCGATTTAGAACACAGACAGGCGGCCAGACAAACCGAAGTCATAAACACTTTTCAACTAGGTTGGAAAGTGTTAAAAATGATCTCATAAATAAATATTGTGATATTCTATGCAAAAGAAATGGGAATGGGCCATTTTAAAATATGACGATATGACGATTATTCGTTACTTTAAAAATTTAAAAATTGAATTAGTTAAAAACTTATTATTTTTTAACACCAAATTTTGAATATATCTATTTCAGCTTGTTATTTACGAGCCTGACAATTTTCAAATTAATCCATTGAAAACTGTAGGATTTGGGTTTTAATGTCTACTGACTCCTTAAAGAAAAGCACTCAAAAATTATATATTTTGGATTGACTTAAAAATCAGCCTATACACAGCGTTAAAAATAAATATATAAATAAAAATAAAAACATAATTGAAGTAGTACACATTGTACTATTATATACACAAGTTTTTAGCACTTAAAAAAAATTCTAAACGAAGTTTCGGATTTTAAATTTTAAAAAGGCAGCATTACAGTATAAAAAGTGTGCTAAAAACAGACAGAAATAGTTGGAGTGTTTTCGCAAAATCCAAATATAATTCAATGAAATTATATAAATATAATCGTATCTTAAATCCCAGTTCTTGCATTAAACTATAGTAGCATCAGTTTTACTCTTCTGGCCAGTTTGCGTAGCAAACAGATCAGTGTTAGTCGTGTTAGTCAGGGTCGTGTAGTCAACAGGTCGTGTTAGTCAGGGGAGCACGATCATTTTACTACCAGTATAATTATATACTGCATTTGGTCTTATTTAATATTTGAACGGTATGAATTAAATAAGGCCAAATATAGTATATAAAAATACTGGTAGTAAAATGATCCTGCCCCCCTTGACGTTACGCCTCTGCTTCTGACTGTACTTTAAAAAAAAAGTTATTTCTTCTGTTCTTCAATCATTTCCGCTGTAAACTAATAGCTACAGCACATAAAAAAAATTTTAAACTCTTACTCATCAATTTAGTTCCAGCCATACCCTTTTAAAGCTCAGAGATTAAAACATATACATATATATAATACAACCGATTAAATAAATACTAAAGAAAATTGCGAGAAATGACAGACAGCCTGCGTGTTATGTGCCAAGGGAGCGATAAGGACTGCATGTAGGAAGCTGCTTACCAAGTTAGACGCAGCCTTTAACGCATCATTTAGCAAAGCGTAATCATTTTCTCCTCCTTTTTGCTGCGTGTAAAGTTGAATGATGTGCTTAAAGTTGCGCGTATTGTCCGTGTCTGATTGAGCCTTTACAACGCATTTCGCTGTGCAAAATTCAACATCTACAAAAAAGAATTAAATTTTAAATTTTAACATTCAATTTACATTAGAGGAAAATTCTTCGTCTGTTAAACTAGAAATAAAAATAGAGTAATATCAATGAACATAAAAAAAGGGAATCTTTTCCTTAAAACAAACTTCGTTAAAATATGCATATTTCTAATAAAACAGTACATTGACAATCCGTAAAAACAACTTAAACATCATAACTTTCGAAAACCTACCCCAACTAACAACACCGAAAACGCAACAACGAATAACAAGAAGAAAGTTAGGTTAATTTAAGGTTAGTAAGTATAAAACAGAAACGCATGTCAAGAACTTCTTTACTTCAAAACATGTGCTTGGCTAACTGCGCGCGTACCGATCAACTCCAACTGCTATCGAACAGTTCAAATCATAAACCTGTAATATGGCTCCAAAATTTAAGTACACTGGCCTCCAAAAGTTAAGGTACAACCAGTTTTCCAACGCTGAACTATTAGAAGAAAGATAATAAAGGTAAAAAATATGGTTTATATGAATGATCATAAGCAACTTCAATAAAATCTTGTGAAACACATTGGTCTCCAAAAGTTAAGGTACAATCAGATTTTTGACGCTTACTATTAAAAGAATGAAAATAAAGGTAAAAAATATGGTTTATATGAATGATCATAAGTAACTTCAATTAAATCTTACGAAAAAAATATACCCATCTAAGTTATTTTAATGTATTGGATACTTATATGTTTGTCAGGAGGAACTGCGAATATCCCACTTTGGGAATTTGTGTGAACATTTTTTTATAGTTGATCTTGAATTGTTGGTACTAAAATAGTATTGTCCATGTCTAAGAGATGTCGTTTACGTGATTCTTTAAGATGGCGGGTAATCTGGTGGATGGAAATGGGGTTATCACAAGCTGGTGTTGCTAGACATCTTAATGTGTCTCGTAGTGTGGTCCAAAGGCTCTGAGATCAATTTGAATCCAAAAATTCAGTATCAAGAAGACTTGTTCCAGACCGCTCAAGGGTTGCAACCCCTGTACAAAATCGCTTTTGGCCCGAAGGAGGAGCATCACTACTATGGCTCTGGTCATTTCAGATCATCGTAAAGCAACAGGGTTGATAATACATGCGATTACGATGCATAGACGTCGTCACAATTAAGGATTCTATGCAAGATTACCCGTTGTGTGTGGCTCTCTTAATCGACAACACAAAAATGCCCGTTTATGATGGCCAAGAGAGCACGTTACCTGGAACACACAACAATGGGCTTCCGTATTGTTCACAGATGAGTCCCGGTTTGATTTGGAGAGTGATTTAGTTCCCGTGCTGATCTGGAGAGAACAAGGCATCAGATTATATCTATGTAACATTGTTGAAAGACACAGTTATAGAGGAGGTGGATTCATGGTTTGGGCTGGAATTTCTCTTCTGGTCACAGTAACTTCCATTTGTGCCTTAAAAGAATTCTGACTGCTGTGAAACATCGGGACGAGATCCTTGCTTCGTTTGTCACACCCTACGGTGGAGCTATTGGTGGTGAATTAATCTGAATGGCTGATAATGCCGTCGAATTGAGATTGAGCTAGAGTCGTTGATGAATATCTAGAGGATCAAGGTTTGGAGTGAATGGAATGGCCAGCACAATCTTCGGACTTTGATCCTTATAGAGCATCTTTGGGACTGTCTCAGCAGACTGGTGGCTGCCGTAAGCCCTCCTCCAAAGTCGTTAAATGAGCTGTAACATGCGTTGCTCCATGTATGGGAGTTGTTTTCTTTTCCAGTGTCCGACAACTTAATTGACAGTATGGAAAGTCGATGCCACAAATTCATTACAAGTAGGACATGCCTTATTAAAATCCGTTTATTTAATTTTTTTCAGAAAAAGCTGCTATTTATTTTTTATAAAATAGTGGACTTTCGAAAAAAATGCAATTCTTTATTTGTAAATCATGCTTGGTGTTAAAATTAAGTAAAATTCGATAAACAACTGTTTAAAGCACAATACTTCTAAATTTCATGTTTTTATCTTCATTTGTTTTCAAATTAGACACAAAAGACAGGTTGTACCTTCCCTTTTGGAGGTCAGTGTATTTGTACCCATCTCTTTTTTTAAGAATTGGGCATTTATATGGCAGTCAAGGGGAAACTGCAAATATACAATTTAGTGTAGAATTTTTTTTTTTGCTTATTGATCTTGAATTGTTGGTTCTAAAATGGTGTTCTTCATATTTAAGAGATGTCGTTTACCTGATTTTTTAAGATGGCTGGCAATCGTATGGATTGAAATGGGTTATTACAAACTGGTGCTTCTAGACGTCTTAATGTGTCTCGTAGTGTGGTCCAAAGAATCTGGGATCAATTTGAATCCTAAAATTTAGCATTAAGAAGACTTGTTCCAGACCTCTCGCGGGTTATAACCCCTGAACAAGATCGCTTCATAGCTCTTTTGGCCTGACGGAGGAAGAATCTACTGTAGTTCAGTTCATTTCAGATCATCGTAACGCAACAGGGATGACAATAATTGCTACTATGGTGCGCAGACGTCTTCGCAATTAAGAAGTCTATTCATTACAACCCCTCTTAATCGACAACATAGAAGTGCCAGTTTATATTGGGCAAGAGAGTATGTTACCTGGAACAGACAACGATGGGCTTCCGTACTGTTCACAGGCGAGTCCAGGTTTGTATTGGAGAGTGATTCAGTTCGTGTGCTGATCTGGAGAGAATAAAGCATCAGATTCTACCAATGTAACATTGTTTAAATACACATAGAGGAGGTAGAATTATGGTTTGGGCTAGAATCTCTCTGGTGGTAACAGTAACCTCCATGTGTGTCATGGAAGAACTCTGAGTGCTGTGAAATATCGGGACGAGATCCTTGCTCCATTTGTCACATCGTATGGTGGTGCTATTGCTGATGCATTAATCTTAATGGATGATAATACAGGATCGCACTGAGCTAGAGTCGTTGATGAATGTCTTGAGGATAAAGGTTTGGAGTGAATGGAAGGGCCAGCTCAATCTTCGGACCTTAATTCGACAGAGCATTTTTAGGACTATCTCAGAAGACAGTGGGCTGCCGTAAGTCCTCCTCCAGAGTCATTAAATGAGCTGGAATAAGCGTTGCTCCATGTATGGGCGTTGTTTCTTATTCCACTGTCCGACAACTTAATTGACAGTATGGAAAGTCGATGCCACAAATGCATTACAAGTAGGGCCGGACACATGCCTTATTAAAATCCGCTTATTTAATTTTTATTCTCAATAGACTGTCATTTTTTTTTATCAAACAGTGTACTTTTGCAAAAAATACAATTTTTTATTTGTAAATCATGCTTGATGTTAAAATTAAGTAACATTCGATAAATAACCTTTTAAAGCACAATTCTTCTAAATTTCATGTTTTTATCTTCATTTGCTTTCAAATTAGACACAAAAGACTAGTTGTACCTTAACTTTTGGAAGCGAGTGTATATACACAATGCAATACATTTCAAACACATAGTAATTTCAAACCTATGACAAAAAAAAATCATTAAACTCCTGTTTGTAAAAATTGCAACACCCTGAAGGAATCATGTAAGTGAGCTGAAACTGACAGAAAATGTAAATTAGGGTGTTGTATTCAAATGATTAGAATTTCAAAGTCACCGCACAGGTATGGGCTAAGCAGCACCTTCTGAACTGCTGACCATATAAATAGTAAGCCATAGCGGGACGTTGGAAATAGTATATGGTTGTCTGCCAATGGTAAGCGTTTCATGAGAAGTCACTATACCTCTCTGACGATAGGGGGCGCCATTTGATCAAGTTATTGATTTTGAACGGTGATGAATGATGGCCTACATAAAGGGATATTTTCTTATTGTGCAAGAGCAGATTTTATGGAGCGCAATACCACGACAGTGATGCCAGTATGAAGTAGTAGACACAAGAGAACCGGACGAGTTGGAAATCCGACAGTGAATGACGAAATGTTACGTCAGCACAGGATGTTAGACACCTTATCCGCATGGCTGTGACAGACCATACCACGTGATCTGGACAGTTGACAGAAAGTTGGAACACTACCACAGATGTGTCATTGTCTGCTCCAACAATTCGTCAGCGTCTGCTGCACCGTGCACTGCATGCAAGAGATCCTTTATAGTTTCTACAGAATTCTCACGTAAAAACCATTCGCGTTTGCAGCTGGAATGGACTTGTCGGCATGGAAATTGGCGTGCCGATTGGCAACAACTCGTCTTTTCCGATGAATCCCGCTTTAATTTGGAGTACAGAGATGGCCGCATCCGCGTTAGACGCTGAACCGGTGAACACCAGATTTTAGAGTATATCATCCTACGTGATACTAAACGTGATGATTTGAGGCGCTATTGGGTATCATGGACAATATCCGCAGCTAAGAATTGTGGGTAATCTCAACAGCAACCAGTACCTCAGAGATGTTCTGGAGACCAAAGTCGTGCTTTTAACGACTTCCTGGAGCTGTATTTCAAAGGAACAATGCTCGTCCACATATTGCTAAGAATGGTCAAACCTTCTTTGCAGCAGAACAGATATAACTGGCAAATTTTAGTCCTTATTGTCTCCGCTAGAGGTCGCTCTCACTATATTTTTGCGCTTTTTCATTTTTTATACGTAAAAACTGATTTTTTTTATAAAAATAAAAAAGTTTTTAAATAATAATTGTTTTTGTAACTATTGTTATCAAAACCGTTTTTCAATTATTTTTTTATCAACGTTGAAGACGCCTGCCATGTATTTAGTCACGGTAGATTCGCCTGCCAATTATATTTTTACATTTAAAAAACATCTATTTTTATATATAAAAATTGTAGCTCTTATCAAGAACCTTTTTCGTGCATCGAAAAATTGCTAGTGGTGAATTGCGTAAGTCGCGAATCCACCTCCAGATTGCTGGCAGACCAACGATTTCATAATGCCGTAAGGTAGAATTACTATGCTACCAATTTTCAGCTTTTATCAAATACCTGCTCCAAATTTGCGTGCTAGTTCTTGGGCTAGGTGGGGAGGAGATATTTGATTCAAGCAAAGGTTACCAGATCGGGCTACAATTAGCGAATCGCACTTTTCAACATTCCACGCCACTTCTTTAAATTCGGCTACTTGCGACTTTTTGTGCTACTAAAAAATGGGCTACAATTCGCTACTTTTAGCTCCCTCGCATCTTCTCTTTTTTTTAGGAAAAATTATTCGGCAACACTCTTTTTTAACCCTCTAAGCGTGTGGAACGTAATATTCCGTTCACTAAGCTCCAGGTTTCACTGCAATATATGCAATGTTTAGGAGAATATAATTCTATAGATTTAATGAATTTTCAAAACATTGAAGAATGATTAATACTCTCAAGGGTTACACTCATATTTGTAATTAAGTTTTATTTATAATGCTGAAAGAATCATATTTTTTTAGTATTTGAAACAAAATGCAGACAAAACAACACTACAATTTTACCCTTTTTCAAAACGCTCAGAGGGTTAAATACATGGGATGAAAAGGCCGTTTGGATGGCGAGAAAGATGCAACAATAATTAGACGATATGTGTAGCTGCCAAATGAAAAGATGTTAGCGGCGTTGTAAAGTTTTTGAGTGCAGTGGTGGATTTAAACGTTTTTTTAAAGTGTTTGTTGTATTTCGGCTGCTGAAGTTTTGCTTTTCTTCTGTTTGGGGTGATGTGTGTTCATTTCAAAGATCAATAATGTGTGGACTTCTTTACATCTTGTTTTCTTCACACCAACTCAATAATGACTGATAAAAAAAGGCCTGCTTTAATTTGGTGTGTCGTTACATTCAATTAATTATCATGTGAGTTGAAAAATGAACTTTTTTTTACAAATATATTTTGAAAGCTTCATTTATCTTATGCTCATAATCATATTTTTGCCACCTTGTTTTTTTTTTTGTTGCCATGCCATATGTTATTATAGTTTTATTTAATTAAATTGTCTATTATATTTATTCATCTTTATTTTATTTTGTGATATGTTAATAAACGTTAGTTTAATTTAAAACCTAAAACTGCTGTATCAATTTGTTATATCTACATTCAACACTTTTGTCATTACCTTGCCAATATCAGCCATTGGGCTTCCACGTACTCTGCTACTTAATTTAATTCTGTTTTAGACTGGTCCATGTATACGGATCGAACAAAAATATATATAGGGCTAACATTTCCCCTCCCCCCCCCCCCACCCTTGACACTTATACTGGAAAATATTTGATAACACAACGATTAGAAACATTCATGGTTAGTCAGTAAAAACTTGGTTAATATATTCACATTCAACAATATTTATAACTACAATTCAACTATAATTACACAATTATAACAAGTAAGTATATATATATATATATATATATATATATGCATATAAACACTTATATAAAAAAATACAACACAGATCCTCATTACTTTGAGGGAACACACTTGTTTCACCAAAAACAGCTGAACTTTTCAAAGAAAAAGGAATTTTTTTTCAAATACACAAAGAAAGTTCTTGTTTCTTGCTTGTATCAAGACGTATACCTCACCATAGTAACATATGGCTACATTTACCGACACACATTTTCCCCAGCCAAGGAATAGAAAGATTTTACATACATTTTTCAAATATTTAAACTTTTAGTGAGCTCACTTAAAAAAAATATATGTGCACAAAAAATGAAGTTAATTTTATGCAATACTTATAAAACTATTTGATAAACGTTTGCATAACAAAATCGTAAAATATGCATATTACAACTCGATTTCCAAAATATATTAAAATATAGCATCATAATTTGAATTTGAAGGATCCTTCTGAAATAAAAATTAAAAACATGGTATAAACACGATGCTATTACAGAAAAGTTAAATATATAATCACAAGGTTCAAACATTAATATAAAAATACATATCATGAAACATGCAAGTTTCGGTATACCAAATTTCAAAAAGAGATAAAGTTACACTTTGTATGTTTAACTAGAAAAATTTTAAACAAGCTTTTAATGCTTGAAGAAAAGAAACAATATTTTTTTTTTCAACAATTCAAAAGGAGAGGAGAGTTTTCTTTTTTTCCAAATTTTAAATGTACATTTTTAATTTTAAGATCCAAAAATAAATATAGCCTCAATGAACTTCAGTAAAGCAGCTTTTGTAAGTGGTTTTGTAAAAATGTCAGAGAGATTGGATTTACTATTAACGTGTTTAACTAAAAATATCTCTTGGTTTAGTAAATCGCGTACAAAGAAAAGTTTAACATCAATATGTTTTGTCCTATAGTTTTCTATGGGGGATTTAATGAAATCTATTGCTGCCATGTTGTCTACTAATAAAGTTGGTTTAGTTTGTGGACCTGAAAATATGTGTTTATTATAACATTCTGTGATAATGCGGCTGAACCAAAGAAGCTCTTTAGTTGCTTCTGTTAAGGCCACGAACTCAGATTCCATAGTAGACAAACATATTGATTTTTGTTTAAAAGCTCTCCATGTTATCGGAGCTTTGTCTAGCATAAGTAGTTGACCACCCATAGATGTCCTGTCATCACGATTGGCTGCAAAATCTGTGTCTGTATATGTGATCAGGTTAATTTTATGACAAGGTAAATTTAATTTATAGTGCTTTGTATAGTTAACGTAACCCAGAAGTTTTAAGAGGCCGACCCAGTGAGCTACCTGCGGATTGCTCTGGAACTGGCTGAATATGTTTACTGCATAAGCAATATCAGGGCGTGTTCTGCTTGTTAAAAAGGATAGGCACCCTAACACACTTCTATATGGGTAGTTAAGCATTTCTTGAATTTCTGCATCTGTTTGAGGGCACTGTAATTTCGAATAGACAACCCCTTTACTAATCGGGAGTGAAGAAATGGGAAAGTTATACTCCTCAAAACGTGTGCAAATTTCTTTAATGTATTGCATTTGATGTATAGAGACTACACTTTCATCATTTTCCTCAAACTCTAGCCCAAGCAACTTACGGGTTTTGCCCAAGATTTTTATGTCAAAATATTTAGTTAAAAGAGTTAAAACCTTGTTAATGTATTTTTGATGTCTGCTTAAAATGACAAATTCGTCAACATATAATAAAACAATGTAATCAGAAAATGTATAAGCACAATTGCACCAATCTAACTTTTTAAAACCAAGAGAAATTAAAACTTTATGTAATTCGTAGAACCACACTCTACCGCTCTGATGCAACCAGGGCTACACTACATACCGGGCTTGCTCATTCATTATGATGACGTCACAAAAGGTGGCTGACTAGGAGGAAAGACATACAGCGATTGGCACAAAACGATGGGCGCGTTGCTTTGGACCAATCGCTGGTCGCGGTCAGCCACCATTTGTGACGTTTTGAGAGTGAATGAGCAAGCCCGGTATCTAGTGTTGCCTTGATGCAACCCATATAATGCTCTTTGAAGCTTACAAACCAGGTGTTCTTTTCCTTTTATTTCAAAACCAGGGGGCTGTTTCATATAGACCTCATCGGTTAATGGTGCGTAATCTTGGTTCTGTAGTTGGAATTACAGACTTATGAAAATTGTCAGGTTGAATTTCTGTTAGTGGGTCAATTTCGGGAGGTTCAGATGATAGTATGTAAAAGGGTCCCAGATCGCTTCCGTTGTGCTGCTCTAGACTAGCAAAAGGGTCTGTGCCTAAAGAATAAATAGTGCCTTGTTCATTTCCAACGTAGACGTCTTTGGGTACGGTTGCTTCTTCACTGAATTTTACGTTAATTGTTTCTATGATCTTATTTGTGTCTGGAAGCCAAATTCTATACCCTTTTGTAGACATTGCATACCCTACTAAAATCCCCTTTCTAGCTTTAGGCTCAAATTTGGTGCTTCGGAATTGTCTGGGCACTCCCACATATGCTACTGTGCCAAAAGGATGCAAGTGTCTTATGGACGGTTTGTTTCCACAATAATATTCAAATGGAGTTTTCTTGTGTGACTTGTGGCAAACACGGTTCAGAATGTAAGTAAAATACAAAATGGCTTCTGGCCAAAACTTCAGACATAGTTTACTTTCATATAATATAGAACGTGCCCCGTCTACAATTGTTTGATTGAGCCGTTCCGAGATGCCATTTTGTTCTGGAGTATATGTATTCGTGAACTCGTGTTTTATGCCATTTTCCTCAAAATATCTTTTAAATGTTTCGTTTAAAAACTCCCGCCCATTATCACTACGTACATATTTAAGTTTTGTGTTCAGAAAACATTCGACCCTTTTGACATGGTTTGTGAAAACTTTAAAGACTTGTGATTTGCTACATAACAGGTAAACTGATGCTTTACGTGAAAAATCGTCTGTTCTTGTTAAAAAGTATTTTTCACCACCTCTCCCAGTTACTGTGGTAGGTCCCCACAAATCTGTATGTAAAAGCTCAAGTGGCTTTTTAGACCGGATCTGATTTAATGGTTTAAAAGATGTGCGTCTATGTTTGTTCAGATTGCAAGTTTCGCACTGAAAATCCCGGTCTTTAATGTGTGGTAAGCCTCTGACGCCATTACACCTCTGTGTGTGTTCTATTAGTGTGGGACTGAGGTGACATAGCCTACGATGCCATAATTTGAGATCATCTTTTTGTATTGTCGAAGCCTCAAAACGGACCTGTTTAAATTTTATGTTGCTGCTAGGTTTAGTTTTACGTTTAGAATTGGCAGCAGGGTGGATGTAATAAATCCCATTTTTAAGGGTAGCCCTAAATAATGTTTTATCATTTGTGTAGGCCTTAACTCTCCCTTTCCCTCCTTTGAACGTTGCGCCTCTACTATTAAGGCGAGAGCCAGAAATGAGATTACGTCTTAAATTTGGACAATACATAACGTCCCCTAGACACAAAGTTGATCCATTTAAATCAAGATTGACAGTGCCAGTTCCGTCAATCGGGAAAGTTGCTCCATCGACAGCAACGGCTAGTTCGTGATTATGAAGAGGCTTAAAAGACACATAAAGTTCTTGATCCTTGCAAAAATGGTGCCATGCACAGGTGTCGAATACCCAACCATCGTCTGCCCCCTTAACTTTACTAAGATTAGATTGTATGTGGAAGTTTACCTGACTATGGGATGTACTTTGATGCTTTCGACTCGGTCTGGATCTAGGAGCTCCACTTCTATTTTGATGTTCGACAGGGCTGGCACTGGATGTAGAAGACTCTCTGGAACTGGTGCCAACTGAGGACTCGGGACCTGACGTGGCTGGAGAAGGGGGCCTTACACCGATTTTTGAGGTGACCAATCTTTCTATACTTGTGGCATCTACCTTTAAATTTTCGTCGGTAATTCGTGTTACTCGGTGAGTGACTTCTGGAAAAGTGGGACTGGACGGCCAATTGATTTTTGTCCTCTGACCTTAGCTTAAGACGAGACTCCTCGGCGACTAGTTCAGTCAAGATGTCGGAAAACACAAACTTAGAGTCTGGCCAACGGAGTATGTTTTGGACAAGACTATCGTATTTTTGAGGGAACCATCTGAGAAGTTGGAACGATAGATAAATTTCCTTAATTGGCTCATTCATTGCCTTCAGTTGGTCAGCGATTCGGTTGAGGCGAACAGCGTACATATCTATTGACTCCTCTGGCGCTATTTTACATGCTAATAATTCTGAGAATAATTGCATGTGGCTAGCTCTGTTATCAGGTTGGAAATGGGATCTAAGTTTTACCCATGCATCTTTAGGATCATCTATATTCTCGATTATCCTCCGAAAATCAGACTCGACATTTAGATAGATTATGGACAATGCTGAACCAACTCTAGATTGATAGTCCATGTATTCTGCTGTGTCACTCGTATCAGGTGCAGTTTCAGTTCCATTAATAATTCCCCAGGCGTTTTTGTCCAGTAGGAGGAACTTGATGTCAGCTGACCAATTTCCATAATTATGGAAATTTAGCTTGTTTATGCTCACCTGTATGTTAGCCATTGCCAAGGAATAATTTTTTTTTCCAAAAAAAATGTGCAAAAAGTACCAAAAAATTTTTTTTAATTTTCAACAAAATTTCATAAGTTTAAACCATCTTAATTTTTAACTGCCATTCTGAAATTTATGAAATTATGTAAATGCGCCCTCCCCCCCACTAAAATTCACTAGTGGGTCTAACTGCCGCCATCTACTAACACTTGTCAGCTAACCATTGCCAAAGGTTACGGCCCTTAAAGGGTTAATATGGCTTAAATGAGCCTGGGCTCATAACCGTGTTCGATCCGTATACAGGGACCGGTCTAAAACAGAATTAAATTAAGTAGCAGAGTACGTGGAAGCCCAATGGCTGATATTGGCAAGGTACTGACAAAAGTGTTGAATGTAGATATAACGAATTGATACAGCAGTTTTAGGTTTAAAATTAAACTAACGTTTATTAACATATCACAAAATAAAATAAAGATGAATAAATATAACAGCCAATTTAATTAAATAAAATATAATGACATATCGCATGGCAACAAAAAAAAAAAGGTGGCAAAAATATGATTATGAGCATAAGATAAATGAAGCTTTCAAAATATACTTGTAAAAAAAGTTCATTTTTCAACTCACATGATAATTAATTGAATGTAACGACACACAAAATTAAAGCAGGACTTTTTTTATCAATCATTATTGAGTTGGTGTGAAGAAAACAAGATGTAAAGAAGTCCACACATTATTGATCTTTGAAATGAACACACATCACCACGAACAGAAGAAAACCATAACTTCAGCAGCCGAAATAAAACAAACACTTAAAAAAAAGTTTAAATCCACCACTGCACTCAAAAACTTTACAACGCCGCTAACATATTTTCATTTGGCAGCTACACATATCGTCTAATTATTGTTGCATCTTTCTCGCCATCCAAACAGCCTTTTCATCCCTTTTTAAAAAGCATCTACATACCGCTTTCCGGAAACGCCCCCTTCCTAATGTGCTAAGTTGAGAAGTTCTTAAACTGCCTATTGGCAAAGTAATTTAGAGTGCCTTTGAAAAGTGCAGCACGGCCCCAGCGCATGCTCCTCTATTGCATTATGAATGAAATGACGTCGTAATTAGCGATCGCAACTGAATTCGGAAAAGTGTTGAGAAAACGCTAGTCGATGTGAGAAAACGATATCGAGAATGAAGTTTGGAAAATAAACATTATCGGCGATTTGAAAAACGAAAAGAAAGATATGAACGATACCAGAAATGGAAACGATAGCGACTGAAATTACTTACTGAAGAAAACGAATACAGGATTGAATGGAAAATTAGACAAGTACCAAAAGGTGACATTACGTATAAGTTTCAAGGTCCAAAAATATATATAGGGCTAACAGGCAACACTCTTTTTTAAATACATTTTTTCATCTTTGGGATGGTAACATTATTATCTACTCTCAACTTTAATCAGCGCCCCTAGGTTATCTAGAGAATAGTCCCCTAAAATAATCTAAGGGCTTTTACTAGCTTTACCGATCTAGCTTTAACTGATAGGGACATGGGCATAGAGAGAGAAGGATAATATTATCAAAACTAGCATATAACCCCCGTCAAAAATGACGTATTGTTGATCTGCGTTCCATTTTCATAAGACTTCATACAAACAAACAGAATGAAGATATTATTATTGACATGTTTGCATTGCAGAAAAGTACATTTTAAAGCCGGTAGATGGCACCAAAACAATATTGTTCGCAACAGTGTTCATTTGTTTATATCTGGGATTCCGATGTTTAATCTGGATTTTTAATTAGGAACTTGAAACATTATAATAGGATATTATATACATGTTTTATGGGAAAACTATTCTGAACAGACATGATTTCAAGTAGAAGATATTATCATTTAGCTGTCATGTGTTAGCATAGGTTTTTCATTAAGCCTAACATGGTGTTCAACTACGGTCGATTCGCAGACCAAAGTGGTCCCGCCCGGAATGGTTACAGACACTTTCTTGCCTTCGGATTTTATTATAATAAGTAGATAGGCTTTGAACAACAGAAGACAGCATCGATAGTTCAATTGTTTAGTGACCCTGGCGTTCCTAACTACAGTTTAAAATCATCACTGTATCTTTCAGCTGATCTTCCTGTCTTTTAGCATAAAATTAGGTGCTATTATTGATGGCGCTACATTACCCAACCACAAGAAATAGCCACCACAATATATTTGCAGCATTTTGACAGTTGATGGCTAGTGTCCATGGACATAGTGAGAGGCTCAGCTAACAAAATTCTGTAAATATTGGATCTTAAAGAAAGAACATTTGATATTAATTAATTTAAAGTATTTTTTATCACTGTTCACAGCAAACACATAATACATTTTTTTGTTATAACTAGCATAAGAATTTCTCATATTTCTTTATTTTCCTTTTTTTGTATGTGTAATGTTTAGAAAATACTGCTCTTTTATATATTTTTTTTCTTTACGAAAAAAAAAATTATAACTTAGAATAAGTAGCTTCAGAAGATTCCGGTAGATGGTGCCACCGTTTTTGACTTGGGCTACTTTTCTTTACATTTTAAAATTGTTGTGCTATTTTTTTTCTGAAATTGGTCTGGCAACACTGGTCCCTTGTGCGTCCCGCTAGCATATTCTTCACCGTTCCCAACCGATATGACAGAAATAACAAATTGCGGATGCGTCAAAACTTAGATTGAAATTCTTAGGCTACAAAACGCGAATCAGGTTGCGAGATGGGCGTTTTTAGCGTACATTTCGATCAACATTTATTTCATTAATTTTTCTGTTGACAGATTCCATATAGATATAGGTGATAAGCCAATTCATTTTTTTTCTCTTAGGGTTTATTATTTTAAATCATCTGCAAACTATTTATTTTTTAAATAATTAAACGAAATTTAGAGATTATAAATTTATTTAACTATTATAGATAAAATTTATTATAAATGTTATCTCTTCTAATAATGAAGATGAAATGCTTTTTATAACTGTGGTTATAAAATATTACCTCTTTTCTATTTACATTGATATAATATTAAAAATATTATTATTTGATAGCACTTAATGATAACAAGTTAATAATGATAATACATGAATATTACAAAATAGAACATACTAGAAGTAATGAAAAAAGAATTTAATATACTCTTTCATTTAAATATCTTAATAAAGTAGTAATTATGAAGTAGGAAGGAGACGATTTAAAATAAACCAATTGCTTATTCAGGTTTCAATCACCAGATTCACAAAAGAGTAAATTATCACATTGATAATAATAATAAATTATCAAATACATAACAATTTATCATCTAGTATAGTTAATATCATTATTTATTTGTAAATCACATTAAAGTTGATCATAGAAGAAGAAAAAATCAAAACTGAGAAGATATTAAAAAATATATCTATATCTACTTTACAATCTTCAGAAACTATATCTAATTAAATAAACTTACTTCTGCTATATACCCACCTGTATTTTCTTTAATTCGATAAATTGTATTATTTTCAACATTTTTGAAAGATATGCGTATATTGTTCAGGTAAATTCAGTATTACAGAAGCTATACACTGTGTCACCGACTGACTTCACGTGTTCACAATAATTGGAACAACATGTGCCTAAAACCAAATAGTCTAAGAGCTAGCAACGTTTTCGTCACCTGATTTTAGCAAGGAACATTTTTCTATATATTCTCCCTTTTTATTGTGTAATATGCATGCGGCCGGCCTTTCTGGCGGGAGACGTTGCGTTTACCTGTGACGGGAGGGCAATGCAGGTGAAAAAGTGACAAAATTACGTCATTTCAGCATGAATTTTGTTTATAACACTTGTTTCTGCTTACTATTCGTGATATTAATCCATTATTGCCAGACCGTTTTAACTTTGCTAAGACCGTGCCAGACCCTGATTTGTATGTAAAATGAGGTGTCAAATTCACGTCATTTTAGCAAAGCTGAAATTTTTGTATGTTATACTTTGGCTATCAGATAAGCCACAATTAATTTGCCAGACCGAATTTCCGTTGCTAAATTACTACCAGACGCCGAATTATATCTGGCAGAGAAAGCACCTATTATTATTATTAGAAGAGTTGGCAGCTTTTGTAGTGCTTTGGTTACTTTTAATACACAGCCAAGCCATGATTGTTGCCAAAGAAACGATCCTTGCTTTCTATAAAAGTATATGTATATATATGATTTGTCGAAATAAATGCTTAATTAAAAATATTTCTCACACTAATTTAACGTGTCTTCAATGATTTTTCTTCCTTGCTTATCGCTACAAAAATCACACATTTTACCATTACTAGCCAACGCAATTAAATTTCATTTCGAAAACACAGAGAACGTTCTACGAACGATATTATTCCAAATCACAAATGATCATTTAACCTTGAAATGTAGCAGTTGACATTACCTATTTCTTGCTAGTCGCTATACGTTTATTCAGAAAATTAAGAAAATAATATTATATATTGTGTTATTTAAAATTAAAAGCGAATATTAATAAACACTAATTATAATATTACTTAAAAATTAAGAGAGAATTTAAATTAACATAACGGTTGACAATTTACGCCATGGAGTTTAAGTTTTGGTCTGATTTCGCTTCTTTGGCGATTTCATAAATCTCTATACTTATAAAAGAACATATCCTGAGGATTCAGAATCAACACCGAGCTTCAACCGCTGCTCTTAGGACTATGAAATTTGAAAGACATTCCTTACGCAATGTAAGCACCCACTAAGAAATGATTTTTGAAAATTCTCCCCTAAGCGAGTTAAATAGTGGGGTCCAAATTTTTAGGTCATTTCGCCTTTTCGCCATATCTCAGAAGAATTTTAGAAATTCAGGATGACAAATCTACTAAAAAAATAATTAAACTCGTATTTCAGTGATTTTAGAAGTTCAACCACTAAATGGGTTATATGGGGGAGGTCGAATGTTTTGGGTCATTTCGTCTTTTCGCCATATCTCAGCAGCAGTTTTCGGTAGGAGAGTGAAATTCAGGATAATGAATCTACTAAAAAATTTTTAAACATCAAAAGTCAGCAATTTTAGAAATTGAATCAATAACGGGGTTTAATTTGGATGTCGAAAGTTTTAGGTCATTTCGGCCTTTCGTCATAGGAGCAGTTTTAAGTAGAAGCGTGAAATTCAGGATACAAAATCTACTAAAAAATTGTTAAACATATATGTCAGCAATTTTAGAAATTTAATCAATAATGGGGTTTAATTTGGATGTCGAAAGTTTTAGGGAATTTCGGCCTTTCGTCATAGAAGCAGTTTTAAGTAGAAGAGTGAAATTCAGGATACAAAATCTACTAAAAAAATAGGTAAACCCTGTATTTCAGCGATTTTAGAAATTCAGCCACTAAGGGTGGGTTAAATGGATGTCAAATGTTTTAAGTCATTTTGCCATATCTCAATAGAAGTTATTGGTAAGAACGTTAAATTAAGGATAACAAATGTACTAAAAAATATTTAAATAGATATTTCAGTGATTTTAGGTATTCATCGACCAAGGGGTTTAAACGGGGGTCGAACGTTTCAGGTCATTTCGCCATTTCTCAGCAGCAGTTTTAATTACAAGCGTGAAATTTAACATTACAAATCTACTAAAAATAGCTAAACACGTAATTCAGCTATTTAATCTGAAGCGAGTTTGTCGCCAACATCGGCTATGAACCCAATCATGGAAGATTAGACGAATAAGATAGCTGATTTTTTATTACATATTTTACGTGACATTTTTCCAAGGAATTTTTTTTTATTTCATATTTTATAAAATGTTTTGGCGCTTTTTGTCTTCTAGCGATTAGATTTAAATTATTATACAAAATGGAATACATTTCCTCCTCTGTTTAAAATACAATTTTTGGATTTAAAGACTAATTTAAATTGCTAATAGACTAATAGACTAATTTAAATTTAAAGACTAATTTAAATTTTGCTATTTAAATACTAATCGCCATATTTATGTGCTCGGGTATGCACAAGGCTGCGTTACAGTGATTGTCGTATAATCAGTTTATAGACGTGCAACCCAAAGGGCTCTGTTAAAGTAATTTCATTTTAACGATTTATGCACGCATAATAACTGAACACCTTTATAATGAACGTTTTAATTAACGATATACGGCTGAGAAACACACAGGTCCCCGTTATTTTGACCACGACATTAACAATTTATGGGCGTGAAACCACACTCCCGTGTATCTTAGGCAATCTCATCTTTCTTTATTTTATCTAAAAGCTCTCCCTTCCCTTTAGATAATCACGGGCAGAGCCGAGCAGTACTTTGTCAGGGGGCTCATGAAAAAAAGAATATTATTTATGTCACGAAATCTTTATTTACGTGCTTATTTGATATTCTTATTAGTTATTTTCATATAGTTTAAAATAAAGGATTTTATTTATATTTTTCTGTTTGCATATAAAAAGCACTTTCTAGGCTCCAAACAAAGTCAGCGCTGTACACTGCAGAAGGTATCTGGACCCCACTCGGAAGCGACCGACTATTTAACGATATATGGATGAGAAGCACACAGTGTCCCGTTATTGTTATCACCGTATTAACAATTTATGGGAGTGAAATATTTACAACGATCGCCATGTATATTATGCTATCTCATTTTTGTATTTTATCTGAAAGCTCTCCCATTCCCATGGGCAGTGGCAAGCGTGTCTTTGTCAGGGGGCTGATGGAAAAAACGTATTGTTTATGTCGCAAAATCTTTATTTACGTACTTTATTGATATACTTATTAGTTATTTTCGTATATTTTAAAATATTTTATTAATATTGTTCTGTTTGCATGTAAAATGCACTTTCTGGTTCCCAAACAAAGTCCGAACTATACGCTGCAGAAGACAACTAGTCCCCACACGGAAGTGACCGGCTAGACAGGCGAAGACCAGCTAGTTAATAAACGTTTGTTTTTAAAAAATTAGAAAAATTTGTGAATTTGTGGGAAAATGTGTGATATTTTATTTTCAAAATTTAACTAAGCAAAATAACAATTACAATTAAATGATACATTAATTACATAAATTAAACCTTTATTTTGACAAATTATATATATATATATATATATATATATATATACTTCTATAGAAAGTAACAATAGTTGCTTTGGCAACAATCACGGCTTAGCAATGCATTGACAATAGCCAAAGCACTACAAGCTTTCTCTGCCAGATTTAAATCGGCGTCTGGCAGTAATTTAGCAACGGAATTTCGGTCGGGAAAATTAATTATGGCTTATCTGATATCCAAAGTATAACATACTAAAATTTCAGCTTTGCTAAAATGGCGTGAATTTGACACCTCATTTTACCTACAAATCAGGGTCTGGCACGGTCTTAGCAACGTTGAAACGGTCTGGCAATAACGGATTAATATCACAAATAGTTAGCAGTAGCAAGTGTTATAAACAAAATTCATGCTAAAATGACGTAATTTTGTCACTTTTTTACCTACATTGCCCCTCCCCTCACAGGTAAACGCAACGTCTCCCGCCAGCCAGACCGGCCGCATTCGTATTCCACAATAAATAAGGAGAATATATAGAAACATTAGCCTTGCTAAAATCACGTGTTTTCTGGCGTTGTTAGCTCTTAGGCTAAAAGCTAATACACGGAATTTTATATCCAACTTTGTCTAAAACATTTCTGAAAGCCAAGCCAAAAAGTAATCGCCAACTTGATACAGAGGAACCTCACAAACCAGGTACTTGCGCATGCGTAATATTCTATCTCCGCTATATCGGTTGGGAACGGCGAATATGCGTCTCGTAATCAACTTTTTCTGACTAGTGCCTCGATATAGCTCTGCTCCCTACGAAGATTTTTCGCTATGCTTCTTGGCTGTAGAGTTAGCGCTAGTTGTTTGAGGTTGCTGCACTTTAAAAGACGAAGCCACGGACACAGAAGAAGGGCGCTTTGCAAAAATTAGTTTTGGTGGGATGATGACGGATAATTCAGCGAAAATTTCATGCACACATTGTGATCGCGTATTCACAGAAAAAAATTAATTTATATTGGCACATTTGAAAATTTCATCCGAATGAAAACATCGTCCTCCAGAAAGGAAAATGGATTCAAAGTCTAATATGTAGATATTTCTGCATCTCTATTAAAGATCTGCATAGTCATATTCAAGCAGATCATCCAGATGTAAAATTTTCTTTTGAAAAGTCTCCTGACCCCCCCTCCCCCACATTCACACAAAAAATAAAAAAATAAAAAATAAAATAAATGCCGGTTTTATTCTTCAAATTGTCATAGACACATGATTTTTGTAGACAGGAACATCCTGAATAGTAATCATGCTTACGTACTCCTTTATTAAAAACCTCAAGAGATGATGGTGAATCCCTTCCCCCCTTCGTCTGACCAAAAATAACATTTTTGATTACGTACCTTCAAATAGTCATAGACACTTGAAATTTTGTATGCAGGTAAATCCTTAATACATGCTATGACAATCTCAAAGCTGATAAACAAGTGTTACTTTTTTGTCAGTGGGGGGGCTGGAGACCCTCTGTAAACCCCAAACATTGAAATTTCCAAAATCAGAGTATTTGAGCATCGTCACTCAAATGGGGTGGGGGAGTTCTTGGGCTCCACTATTTGAAATTTCCAAAATCGGAGTATTTAAGCACCATCACTATTCAGGTTCTGCCTGTGTCCGAAATTTTTAGTGTTTATGACTATTTGAAGACTCAAACAAAAATATTATACTTTCTGTTACAGGGTCGGGGGGGTGGAGGTAGACAATCTTCTCTTGAATTTTTCAATATAGGAAATACAGTAAAACCCCGATTTTACGTTTTTCACCGGACCGACGAAAAATAACGTACTAAGCGGGAAATCGTAAAATCGGGGTTTAAGGAAAACTAACACATTGAAAAGAAGAGAAATGAAAAATAATCTGTTATTTTACCTTGTTTTTTTATTTTAGACACAATGTCATTTACAGCATTTTCAATACTTGCAAGTTTTGATAAATTATTTTCTTGATTTACATTAGCAGATAAAAAGTTTTTTACAATTTTCAAACTTTCACGAACTTTTTTCGATGAAGGCACACTATCTGTGGGTTCGTTGTCTTCATCATCTCCACTGTCATAACATGGAATGAAATCAGATATGGTCTGAATTCTTAAAGTGGCAACATCTTTATCAGATTCAACATATTCATGACTATCAATTTCTGGTAATCAAATTCAATATTTACAATAAAATCCTCCTCTTTTGTCTCGTCTGGATGTGATTCACTGGATACTTCATCGGCTGACTTCGGAAATCCTGCTTTTACAAAAGCATTTGAAATGCGCTTTTTCCAATATTATTCCACGCCGAAAAGATCAAATGAAGGCTTTCTAACACATTAATCTTTTGCTTCTAGGCATCTTGGAGATAACCAGAGTCTATTGCAAGAACTGCCTTTTTTATTAGTGGTTTTATGTAATGCACTTTGAATGCTCGGATTATTCCTAAATCACACGGCTAAAGTTTGCTTGTAGAATTTGGAGGGAAAAATTTCCACACGCACATTCTTCAATTTCAGATCAACATGAGCAGTACATTGGTCAAGAAATAAAATAATTTTTCGATTTTGCATGCGCACCTTTTTATTCAATTTCCGAAGAAAATCTTCAAAAAGTGATTGAGTCATCCATGATTTTGTGTTGGCGTCGTAATCAGTTGGTAAACTTTTTACATTTTTGAAACAGAGAGGTTTCTTGGCTTTCCCGATTACAATTGGCGTCAACTTTTCACTTCCATCTGAATTTGCACACAGCAAAACGGTCAAACGCATTTTTGACAGTATTCCATCATGGCAATTTTCCACTTTAACCATGTATGTCTTGACGGGAAACAAATTAAAAAATAACCCAGTTTCATCAGCATTAAAAATGTTCTCTTTTAAATAACCATCTACCAGAGAAGGCAATGTTTTCTCAATCCACTCTTAAACGGTAGCATGCTCTACGCTATTCGACTCTCCCTCCACAGATAGATTTGAAACATACGTTATTTCTTTTTTTAAATCAGTCTATACAACCATTTGATGCTGTGAAATATTTCAGCTGAATTCTAGCTGAAATTCTAGTGCTTTTTCTTTTAAATTGGATCCATTTATCGGAATGTTAGCTGCCCGCACGCCATTGAACTATTAATGTAATTTTTTTCAAGTTCTTCGTATGGAGATATTTTGAGAGTTTTTCTTTTCTTAGCAAACTTTCCCAGTTTTTCGGAATGTAATTCCAATGTCACTTCTTGTTTTAAAATTGCTTGTAATATGAAATAAATATTCAAAGACTTTGCCAGATCTTCTTTAGTGCCGTGAAATGGTTTAGCCTTTTCGACAATTTCCGCCTTTTTGGCAACAGAAAAACACTTTCTCTTAGACAATGTTACATTAACAACAACAGAATAAAACTGGCGCCCACGCAACAAAAACTGATCTGAAATTTGTTTCGCCTTCTGTCAGGGGAAAAAAAGATAAATGTGAAAATGTATTTATTTTTCCCTGAAAGAGATGACGTGGTGAAACGTCATCTCTTAATCTGTTAGCTGTAAAACGTATTCGCTGTCCGCTGTTTGTCAGGGGAAAAAAAGAGAAATGTGAAAAACTATTTTTCTCTCTATGAGATGATGTGACGTCATCTCTTAATCTTTTAGCTAAGAAACGCATTCGCTGTTCGCTGTCTGCTATTGGCCAACACTAACTGGTTTTAACTTTGTTTTTGTTTTAACTTTGTTTAAGGTTTTTTAAATGGTGGTGTTGATTCATCCTGTACTGAGCTCTAGAGTGAAACGTTTCGTGCTTGTTTCTAACAAGAAAATTCGAGAAAAAAATATTTTCCGCCTCTCGGTAGAAAAACGTACGATGCGGGAAATCTTCAAAATGGATGACGCAGAATCCGGGATTTTTTAATATTATCAGTATAGGTTATTTGTTCGGACCAATGGAAAATGACGTACGAAGCGGAAAAACGTACGAAGCGGGTACCGTAAAATCGGGGTTCCACTGTACTTAGGATATACCTGCATACAAAATTCATGGGTGTATGACAATTTGAAGATATATAAAATTTCTAGAGTCTATGACTATTTGAAGACTCAAACAAAAGTATTATTTTTTTGTCACGCGGGGGGGCGGGGACATCTTCGGATGAAGCTTTAATAAAACTTGCATTTTGCGAGGGGGGGTCAATTAGGCGCCAATGATAAATTTTGAAAATTGTTTACTATACTCCTATAGAAGTAATAAGTGACTGAAATGATATTATTAATTAAAATGCGAAAAAAAATCGGTAAACTGTTTTTTTAGATATGCTAAGATTTCTTATTCTTCCCCAAACTAGCAATACGTAGCCAAATCTAGTTTCGATTGCCCACCAAGTAGATTTTTCCGTAGGGAGTGGAGCTATATCGAGATGAGACGCGACGCTATTCCTAGTCTTTTTGTGCTCTTTGTGGATTGTTTTAATGCATGAGAATGAAACATCCCTAAATTATGAAAAGGCTTTTAGGGTACTGTAAATTATTTTACACTTCTTTAAACTTGTATTGGTGTTTTGTTCACCGTCCTTCAGCTGAAGGATTGCTGAAGAACTTCTGAACCTAACCTACTGTTGGTTGAGGGTTTTTTTTGTCGGTCGTTTTGGTGGTTGCTGCTCTTGGTATTTGGTGAGAGATTTACATTTTAAATTATAGTGTTAATACGTGTATAGTATTCTGAAAAGTTTTCCTCTACGGCTGTCAAGATGTAGGCTTCAATAGAAGCTTCATAAGCATCTTGGGGGCGGTTCCCGTTCCGTGTTGTTTTGGAAATTTGAACTGGTAGTATTGTAGTTGTCTAATTTTCCATCAAGTGGACTTCTACTTTTTAAATTTGTTGGTTGTTTTTCGGCTGTTGTACCGCTGTCGGTTATGCGTACGGACTCTATGTCGCAAGAGTCAAATAATGCAACAAAATCTACTTTACTAAATTCACCTGTCATCTTCAAACTCCAATGTCGTACCATCGACTGACTTCAACTTCTACAAGAGCATGTATCCTCCGGCGGACTTTTGTATCCCTCAGTAGCACTGACGTCATTACGATATTCAGAGAAGCAAATTCGGGTCTTTTCTTACAATTCACCCGAAGCTGTTAAAAGGGGACCTAGAAAAACAAATCAAAAACCATGCGGCTATTGACTGTATAAAAATGACAAGAGTGGGTGAAATAATCCTCCTCACTCACTCTGTTAAAACGGCTATTTAGGCGTTACAACTTACATCGATATCTTATGTCCCAGTGAATCTTCGAGTGCAATTCGAAAGCACTACGACACGGTTTCTTCTATACGGTATTCCAACTGACGTTTCTTGTGCAAAAGTCGCGGGTTAACTATTATTTAACGGTGTCCGTGTCATAGAAATTAGACATTTTTTACGGGAAAATCAAAGTAATACCGTCCCAACAACTACCGTCCTTGTCACTATGCTGGGAACCCAACTTCCTCGGGAAGTCAAAAATTTATTACCAAATTCACATAAAATTGCACTGTTTATCGACCGGCACCGGCCCTGCCTCAACTTATGGGAATATAATCATAACACTAAGTCATGACGCAAACAAAAAGTTTGCTGTAGCTGTAGCACATCGCATGAGGGTATCTGTCAGGACCAAACTCCAAAATGCATTAATTGCCAGGGCGATCATAGTGCTGATGATAAAAATTGCCCTGTTTACGAAAAAGAGATTCGCATCCAAAAATTTAAGTACGAACGCCACCTCTCCATAGCCGAAGCTCGTCGTCAGTTCCGCATGGCTGAACGGCACGATGAAAACTCGTACACTTCGAAAGCTAAAAATTCAAACCCCTCTGACATTGCTACACAAGCTGGGCTCCAAGCAACACTGGAACAATTCACAAATAATATGTTCCAACTATTCCAATCATTACTGGTTGAACAAGCTGCACAATGTAGTATCTTCATCGAACAAGCTTCAGCTGTACTCGAAGAGAAAGTTCATGCGATCCAGAGCGCAGTTCACGATCTTAACTCTACTATTATCAAGTCTGTCCAACATACGCAAATCCCTCAGCCCACACTTACTGTGAACCCCAAAGCCACCTTACTGGCTAAAGAAAAACAGAAACAAAACCTCGCAAAGAATGACAATCTTCCCTCCTCTGTGGAACCAAACCTGAAGAAATTTCGCACGACCTCCCCCACCGAGCCTAACACACCTAAAATAAAATCCATTACATTTCAATCCGAATCACACGCCTATGATTCCAGTCTGATGGACCACAGCGAGTCCCATTCTGCACTTCATTAATTACTCTCTTTTTCATGGGTATTTCGTTAGTTCAATGGAATATCAGGGGAGATCGGGCAAATTCTGCCTGGCCCCGTCATTCTCTTTTCTTCTCGGCCGACATCATTGCCCTTCAAGAGACTTTTCCCAATCCCTCCATCCGGTTTCAAATCCCAGGAAAAACGGTATACAGGCTCGACCGCGTTTCTAGGAGCGGCGGTGGGCTGGTTACAGCTGTAATGAACACCCTTTCATTCCGCCGTCTCGCTCTTTTAGTTCATTCAGTCTATAACGAGGCGTTGGGGGTAAACATTATCTTCCCCAACAACTTCAGGCTGCAGATCATCAACATGTATCCCCCCGGGCAAGTTGGAAGCACAATGGCTAGATAACATTTTGGGTTTTTGTCGCTTCCCCTTTGTTATCATTGGTGACTTTAACTCTCATCACACCAGCTCGGGCGGTAGCCATGATACCGCTCAGGGCTCTATGATTATCGACTGGATTATTCAAAACAAAATCTGTCTCGTCAACTCAAATACGCCCACGCAAGTTTACGCAGGTGGGGCTCCACTCTTGGACCTCTCCATCACATCGCCAGATATTTTCGTCGATACCAGCTACGACGTTCACCCATACACGTTTGACAGTGACCACTGCCCTGTTAAATTCATTTCGACATTCGTATTAGAGGTTCCACTTGCCACTTCATTCGATATCGGTACGACTGGGGGGGCTGTTACAAGGGACCTGAATCAAGCAATCCTTAATCTTCGCAACAACTCTTATGAGGACTTCCATAGCGTATGTTGTGACGCTCTCCAGGCAAGCGGCCGCAGGGTGAAGATTTTTGACCGTGATTGGGTCCCGTGGTGGGACAGCCGTTGCAGTTTTTTACTGGGCCAAAAGAGGAAGCTTTTTCGTATGCCAAGAAAATTTCTTTGTCCAACTCTCTGGTCTCGTTACAAGAAAGTCGCAGCTACCCTGATGAAAGAAAGAATGACGCAAAGCGCACGTACTGGGCAGCAACTTGCAAAGCGGCAGCCACGTCGGGGGCCATCTATAGGATCATTCCTGCGATCCGCAAACGTCAGACAGATCCTTCAGTGTCTTATAACTTTATTGCCACCCCTGGTTCGCTATCGGCAAGTGCTATCAAGGAGTCAAATATGTTTGCAAGTATATATAGCAGAACCCATAGAAACGGATACCTCCTATAAAGAAGATCTTTCGGTGATTGACACGTTAAAAATTTATAATTTCAAAATGTCGATGGTTACGTATATACAGTTGTTGACAGCATATGCAGGAAGGCAGTTGACACACGGGCACAAAGAAGAAACATGATTAGCGATGAAGGTGATTTATTTGGAACCAATAATCAAGAATAGTATTAGGCATGAAGAACACATAGACGAAAGCGCAAGGGGAGGTACTCCACAAAATCAGCAGAAGAAATTAACAGCTGGTCTGGTCAAATGAAACGGCCGAAGTGAGGAAGTTTTAAAAGTTACATGTACGGGTGTTGGCGCGGAAAGCATGATAAAATCGCCAGTACTTGGCGAGAGAGTTTTAGGAGACAATGTCGGAAGCGTATGGGAAAAAACGATAAATGCTAGATTCTGTCTATGACAATGCATTCATTTGAGAATGGGGGGAAGGGTTGTAAAGATTCTTTCATGGAGACAGAAAAGGAAAAAGAAAAGAAAATAATTTTGGGAATGGCGTTTGATTTTGCTAAAAGACAGCTGCAATTAACGGTTACTTATGACTCGAATCTAATAACAGGGTGTGAAAGATATGAGCTTGCATATTACCGTTTACATGTGGGCGAGAGATATTTTAATTAATTCTTTTGAGAGCGGATGAGAAGTGCAAATGCTTGCATAACGAATATCGGTTATACGTTACATTACTTTAATAAGTAGAGCACAGCTGCTTATATATTTTGTCTAATTTTTAAGACAGATGCACTTTTGATTTCATGAGAAGAAAACGGTTGAATTAGAAATATGTGAACATTTGTAACTTATTTTTAGCATAACCGCAAAGTTAAGGACAGAGGAGTTTCTGATGTATGCGAGTGACTTGCATTTTAGAATGAAGAAAGTAGATTCGTTATCTAAATTAAATCAGAAATAGGTTTTAGTTAACATATTGAATTTTTTTTTTTTTGGGGGGGGGGGAATTACAGACATTTAAAATCTATAAACTATAATTGTTTATTATTTTTAATTATTTATAATTATTTATTTATTTGGGGGGGAATGAATGAATCTTTATGAATTTATTTTTTTTTATCTCTATATTGGGGGGGGAGGAGAAGCATGCAATCAATACATGTATGCTAGATGTTGGAAGAGGAATGGAAAAGCTTATGTTAACTTGTTAAAATTTTGAGGGGGGGGGGGTTTGAACTGAAAGCAAGATATATGACAAACGTCTTTGTCATATATATCACCCCATTGACCAGAAAAGCTGTACTGTTTACAGTACAGTTTAAAAAAATATATATACAATACAATTATACTCTCCCCAAGCTTAAAATAATACATACATAATATAAAACAAAATACTTGTAAAATTATATGAGTTGCAACAGTATAAAGGATTTTGTTACCTCAATAGTCCGTAACATCAGGCCATAAAATATAAAACATAGTGCACTACCTTCGAAGATTTTTTTTTATATATCTTCGTCCTTTTTGTTCCTGTTTTGTTCTTTTTCTTTCTGTCTGGTACCAGCTTTAAAAAGTTACTATTTAACTAGACATGTCTAGTGATAACTGAGCACAAAACAGTACTCATTTTCTCAATTTTGTTGCACTGAAATACTATAATTACTACTTAAGTATAATATGAAACACAAATGAAAACAATTAAAAAAAATAAACACAAATAACACATAACATAAACATATATCCTTAAAAATTAACTTGAATTATATGAGAAAGTGAAAATGGATTGACTCAAGTGTATTGTAATGAAAAGTTGCTTGAAAAAGGTTTAAAAATTCGTGCAAGCACAGGACGGTAGAAAAAAGAGGTGCATGTGGCACGCCCATAAAAAGGGACCGCCCTTCATCTTGTCAATGCATGACAAGTGTGATGTCTCAGGCTTAGGGCCTTACGACCTAGGTGAGGAGGGCAGTGATGAGAGACCACATCATTACAACATGAACTCCCTGCTCCCCAATGAAGATCGCACTGATCTCCACACAGGAGCACGATTCGGGAACACATATACTTTTGGGAAAAGGGAATATTGTGAATTAGTAAACTAAATCACAATTGTCTCTCTAAACACAATCTGGTGAGGGGTGGTAACCTAAGGGCAAAAATTTAGAACGGTACCACTAGCCTGAAGGGGAAGAATTAGTAAAAATAAAAAAAAACAGATACAAGTGTATCTTATGCAAATCCTAATGTATTGACAGTCCTAGAGTGTTGAGAGACCTAAAATATGTCATAATCGGGTGTGATGAAGTGAAACTGTACAAGTCATGTAAGCAAATGCTTTAAGTTTGTTTAAGAGAACCTTTTTTTTTAATTTAAAAACTCTTATTTATTTAAAATATTTGCAATGTTGTATTCAGTATGAATGAAAGTTTAAAGTGTGAGAGAAAAAGAATGTGAAAAGATTATATTTATCTACTGTTTATAAAATTGAATGAAAAATTAAAAGAATGGTGTGACCCGATACAAAATATTGTGTAAAAGTGGTCTTCACAAGAAGACATGGACCAGCCGTGAAGTCAAGTGAAGACAAGTTATGCACAGTATATGTAGAATCCTGGCCAGGGATAAAACACTTAGTATCAGATCATATTAAAAATGTAAAAGTTTTTTTTTTTTTTTTTTTTTAATTTATTATTATTATAATTTTTTTTAATTTGTTACAAATTACCTTTTTCTTAAATTGTAGCGAGGGGCGAGAATGGTGTTAGAAGAATTATTATTTATAACATGACTTGCAGGATCACATAAATGTCCATATCGAGGTGGTGCTAGAAGAAGTCTGTCAATATGTACCCTAAATGCAGTATCATCATGAGCATATAATCTTTTAATTGAAAATGAAACAGGAGAGTGTTTAAATGTTACAATATATGGACCGGTATATTTAGGTTTAAATTTGTCGACTGATTTTAAATAAACAATATCTTTTAAACATATATTTCTTAATTTAGCTTTTCGACTGTGAATTTTGTAACGTCTATCTTGAGCAGTCTTAATGTTGTTATATGCTTTGTCATATATTTTGTTTAAGTCATCTAGTAATTTATAAACTTCAACATGTTTATCTAGAAATGCTTGGTTGGTACTATGATCATATGTGTCAAAAATTAATGAAAGTTCACGACCAAAATGAAGTAAGTTAGGTGAAAATAGTGTAGAAGAGTGTGTCGAACCATTATAAAGTGACTTATGAATAAACAGAGCATTTTCAAAAGAGTGTCCTTCTTGTAGTAATGTGGTAACAGAATATTTAATAGATTTGTTAATCCGCTCGGCAATACTGTTAGATTGTGGGTGCGAGACTGAACTGTGATGTATTTTTATGCCAAGAGCATCATTAAATGCATTATAGATGTGAGAAGTATATTGTGGGCCTAAATCTGACAAAATACAGACAGGTCTCCCATAGGTAGTTATATAACTAAATAAGCATTTTACAACCTTGGGTGCAGAAGTATCAGTGAGAGGATAGAGTTCAATGTGTCTTGAGAAGTGATCGGTGACAGTTAAAACATGTTTATTGTTTGAGAAAGGACCAAGTAAATCTGTACTGACTGTATGACCAGGATATCTTGGTGTGTATGTAGGTTGAAGAGGTGCGGGTGGAGTGTTATGGTGTTTGGCCTGTAAACATTTGACACATGAAGCTACAAAGTTGAGTGTATCTACATAGATGCCTTTCCAAAAATATTTGGATGTAAGAAATTCATAAGTTTTGGCCATACCAAAGTGTGACAGATGGGATATAGTTAAAACTTTACTTTTAAGTGAATCAGGGACTACAATGTGATATGAGAAAGTATTATTTATGATATCTTCCTTTTTGAACATTAATATTTTAGAATCAGGATGTATGAAGTAATTCGGGAATTTTGAAGAAGGTCCATTTTGTAATATATGATCATAAATACTAGCTAAGGTAGGGTCTTTTTGTTGTTCAGTGCAAAAAGTTTGATTTGATATCTCCAATAATGGGTCTCGTTTTGTTCGTTCACCTGAGATGAGAAAATTAACATGACAATTGTTGTTATTAACAGATTTACAAATATCAGGTGTTTCATGATCGACTATTGGAAGTGGTTGAGGATCATGGATAAGGTTAGGATTGGTTAGTAAATTTTCTTGGTTGTTGTCAAAATTACAGCGAGAGAAATAATCTGCTAGAACATTTGAAGATCCTGGAATGTGTTCAAAATCATACGAATATTCTGAAAGGTCAATTAGCCAACGGGTGGTTATGTCTGCTGGGTTTGTAGTCTTTTTGTATTTTTTTAGAGGTTTGCTATCCGACAAGATTAGGAATTTTCTGTTGTATAAGTAATATTTGAATGCAATAACAGATTTGTAAATTGCCATGAGTTCTAGTTTTAAAGCAGGATATTTTTTTTCAGAGGAATTTAAGGATTTAGAAAAGTATGCTACTGGTAGAAGATTTCCATTATGTTCTTGCATTAAAACGCCAGAGATGGCAATGTTAGATGCATCTGTATTCAAATAAAAATTCTTATTCCAATCTGGTAACCTAACCATGGGTGAACCGAAGAAAATTTTCTGTATTGTTTTAAGTATGTCCTGATGTTTTTCTGTCCAGATGAATTTAGTTTTAGGAGTAGTTAAATCAATAAGCGGTTGCACTAGTTTGTTAAATGTTGGGATTAAGGATTTATAGAAAGTTATCAAACCAATAAGCCTTTTTAGTTGTCTTTTTGTAGTTGGTGTAGGAAATGAAGTTATTTTTACAATGTTGGAATGGATTGGTGAAATACAATGATTTTCTATTTGAAAACCTAGGTAGTTGACTTTTGTTTGATGAAAGTTGCATTTATTAGGTGAAAGAGTGAGATTGTACTTGGAAAGGAGGTTAAAAATTTTGTCGAGTTTAGAACACATTTCATCGAAAGAATTTGCACCAATGATAAAGTCATCTTGATACGTATACACACCTTGTAGGTGTAGTTCGTCAATTAAAGAGTCCATTAGAGCTTGAAAGATTGAGGCACTTGTCTTTAAACCAAAGACAAGTCTGCGGTAGGAAAAAGATCCAAACATGGTGGTAAAAGTTAGTTGATTGTGAAATTTTTCTGGTAAGTTAATTTGATGGTATGCTTGATGAAAGTCGAGTGTTGTAAAGAATGTGTAAGAAGAGAGATTAGCGATGATGTTTTGAATTTTTGGTAGTGGGTAAGATGATCCTTGTATTACAGTGTTTAACATTCGAAGGTCAAGTGCGAGGCGAAATTTTTGTTTACCAGTACCATCTGGTTTTTTTCTAACAAGTAACATAGGACAAGACCATTCCGAGCAATGTCTTTGTATAATTCCAGCTTCAAGTAATTGATTAATTTGATCTAATGCATCTTTTTGTAATGCCTGAGGTATTGGAAAAGGAAGTGTTTTTATAGGATAGTCATTAATGAATTTCAAATCTGGAATAATTTTATCTGTATGCCCAAGTGTATTTAGAGATTTTGAAAATACAGGGTAATATTTGAGTAACATTTCTTTTAGAATTTCAGTCTCATTGGATGGTAAGTGTTCAAGATTGAAATCAGTTGCAGATAAGTCTTCTTTTCTTTTTTGAGAATGTCTTTAGAAGCTTGAATGAGATTTAAAAATTGTTGATCTGAGTCATCTTGACTAATTTTATCTGGGGAGTACTCAATTATTTCCTCGACTTCAAAAAGTTGACCTATTTTAGCTTTTTTTTTGAAGGTGAATGGGATTATCAGAATTGTTTTTAACCGAAATCAGAAAAAAATGTATATTGTTGTGGAATTTTTCTTTTTCGCTTTGGATTTTTTTATTTTATTATAGCATCAAATCCTATTAAGTTGTCAACGGGTGAATTGTATTGAAATAAATAATCTTTGTCTGTGCTAATAGTATCTGTGAAAACTGAAATCCATTTTTGTTCCTGAGGGTTTAAGGAAACTCTACGAGTCAAAGCTACTATTTGATTTTTGAAGGAGGTGGGTTGTGTACTACATTGATTTATCTCAGAAGATGGAGTAGTTTGTTTGTTTACCAAAGGAATCGATAAAGTGTTGTCAATATGGATAAGGTTTTTGACAGTGTTTACAACAATATTGAATCGTTTGATGAAATCATAGCCAATAATACCTTGGAAACTAGATGAATCTGGTATGTCTACTACATAGAAGTGGTGGTTGAAGTTTTTGTGCTGTAATTTAATGGAGGTTCTAATACATGCGGAGAAATCTACATCAGAATTGACTGTTTTGATGACAACGCCAGTTGATAATCTCTTATATTTTAAAATTGTTTTTAATTCATCAAATAAAGACTGTGATAGTAATGAAATAGTACTTCCTGTATCGCAAAGTAGAGTAATATCTTTTTTTGCAATTGAGGCCTTTACAAGGGGGAGTGATGTTGAATCTTTAATGACATTGTAAATAATTTTTGTAGTAGTGTCATCATATTGTTCTGTGTTTGTTTGTGTCGTTTCATGCTTAGAAATTTTTACAATATCACATGTTTGTGTGCTTACAGAGTTTACTAGTCTGTTAAGTGAAATTTTTGGTAAGGACGGATCTGGGAAAAAACTGGCTGATGTGTAAACAGTAGTGGGGTGAGGTGCAAAGCCATCAGCAAAATTACACCTCTGACTTAGTTTTCCTGTTGTCGGTTGTTGTTGTTGTGAAATTGTCCTCGTCTTTGTGTATTTAAGCGTTTCCACTTAAAACAGGCTTGCGCTTCGTGACCACTTTTGAAACATAGCTGGCAAGTAGTGCGGTTAAATTTGTTGTAAGATTTATGTGGAGAGTGACGTTTGTTAAAATTGCGATTTTGAAATTTCCGTTTGTTGTGCATGCCAGCAAATTTAGTTTTGTAAGTTGCCGCGTCTTCTTTAATTTCTGGTTGTGTTTGGGTATTTACAGAAAGGGCGTTTATTTTCTCGGTTAGCTGTTTCAGCTGGTCGGCAAATATTGAATCAGTTGGGGAAGGGGTGGGGTGAGCATGCAAAATTTTTTCTCCGTACAAAATATCTTGTAGCGCCTGGGCCCTCAAAACTGCGGGTTGGTACTCTGTAATTCCTTCCTCTTGTATTTTAATTCTTAAATTGGATGGAATGGTTTCCAGGAATTTCATGTACTTAATTTTGTCACGCGCATTGGCGTCTTGAATGTCCGAATAAACTGTTGCAGCCAGAACATTAAGCCTATGGGCAAAGTTTTTAATGGTTTCTGCGGGTAAGAGCGTTAAGTTTGCAAGTTCGACTGCTACCTGTGATTTGCTAGGAGGGGAAAAAAAATTAGAAAATTCTTTTTCAATGACATTTATGTCATTTGAGATTAATAAATCAGGGTTCTGTGTTAAATATTTTAATGCAGGACCAGTTAATTTACTTTTAAGTAAAGCAATTGTTGCTTGCGGGCTGTATTTATTTATTTGACTAACAGACCGTACTTGGTCGAAAAAGAATTTGAGTGATTCATGATCACCGTCAAAGTTTGGCAAGTTAATTGGTATTTGCCGAGAAGCCATGGTGGCCAAAAATACAATTAACTAATCTAATGAAATTCAAGGAAACACTGCATGCACAATAAAATAACTAAAAAAAATATCAATATACACTAGCAGATAATAAATATAACATGAAAGAAAAATGTAAACTGGATTTATATCATAATAAATAATAATGACTGATCACTGTTTCTTTTTAGCGTATAGATCCCTAACGCTCATTTTTAATTCATTTTTAAAAAGAAACAGCGATGAATGAGAGAAAAATAGAGGAAAAAAAATATATCCTTTTTTTTATAACTATAAAATCAATTTGTATAGCATAAAATACTAACAAAAATCTTACCTGGGATTTATCAACACAAGTATAAAAAGTAAAAATTCATGCAAATTATTTAAATTGTTAAGAATGAAACTTAACATTTCTTTTATTCATTTAAAAAAATGAAACCAATATTGCAAGACAATTTAAGTTATTATTTTTTTTTAAACTGGTTTACTAAAAATTAAAAACTCAGATTAATATTTGTATCCAAAACGCCTTAAAAAAAACAATCTTGCCTTAAATATTCATAAAAATATCATATTTTACAACTAAAAAAAAATGCAAGATAAATTTGATGTGAAAGTTCAAAAATTAAATTAACTTAAATTTCAACCTGCATATTTAATTAAGAAGGTTTTGGTAGAGGGCAAACACAAAAAGAACATAACTAAAACTCTGTTATTAAATATATTCTTTTAAGAATAGAAATGCAATAATTTAACCAAATAAAATTTACTACTGACTGAGAGAGAAAAAAAAAATTATATTACAAGAGAAGTATGAAGGTTGAAATGTACATTTTAATTAAAGCCAAAGTTTATTTTTTTTTATTAAAGAAAAATTTTACTGTGAGTGAGAGAAAGTTACAATATACTAACATTCTATTCATCCTTCATACTTATTAATTTAAAAACCATGGACCACAAAAAAAATATTTGTTATCGCGCCGATAATTTAAAGAAAAAAAATAATGCCATGTAAAATCACTATGAGAGACTGAGTATTTTTGTAATTATCTCACTCTTGTAAGTGAAGCATTGAAGATTTTTTTATACACACTTGAGACACTGCAGACACCACTCCTTTTCTTTTTTTAATTTCACTTAGCACAGCACTAGACGATAAATCGACAAAAACACTTAGCACGTATTCATTATATATATTTTATGAAGTGTATAGATTGAATCACAATTGTCGGGAGTGGTGCACACGTAAATGGTGGGCTGCCTAGAAAGAAAACACACGATTGCACTTATGAAGTTGCACAGGAAAGAAAAACACACGATTGCACTTATGAAGTTGCACGGCAAGGAATCTGTAACATACACAAAACACAATCACGATCACGAATCGAGCACGGCCAGTTGATGATCAGGGGAGGCAGCTAGGGTGTTGAGCGTTGAAACCATCTCTTAGAGCACAGCTGGACAGGAGGATGACTTTTAGAGAGGGGGGCAGCACTTCCAGAAAGAGCAGGTTGTCAGCAGAGATGAGGGGTGGAGAAGGACTCCCGGTAGAAAAGCGATCCAGCATGGCAGGTGGAGGGGCTGTGATGACGAGTTCCAACTGAAGCGAGGCCGGAGTCAGGTACATCGCGCTGCGAAGAGATGGGGGGGTGACGCGCGGAGGCAGGAAAAAAACACCGTTGAGATGAGTGAAGCGTATCTATCAGGAACGGAGGGTGAGATTTTGCGACGGAAAAAAATGTTCAAGCAGTGATGTACGGTGCCTGAGTACCTCCCCTTGTTGGAAAAAGGTGGTCTCTAGGTAGAGACATCGGCGAAGACGCACCAGATTTATAAAGAAGATCTTTCGGTGATTGACACGTTAAAAATTTATAATTTCAAAATGTCGATGGTTACGTATATACAGTTGTTGACAGCATATGCAGGAAGGCAGTTGACACACGGGCACAAAGAAGAAACATGATTAGCGATGAAGGTGATTTATTTGGAACCAATAATCAAGAATAGTATTAGGCATGAAGAACACATAGACGAAAGCGCAAGGGGAGGTACTCCACAAAATCAGCAGAAGAAATTAACAGCTGGTCTGGTCAAATGAAACGGCCGAAGTGAGGAAGTTTTAAAAGTTACATGTACGGGTGTTGGCGCGGAAAGCATGATAAAATCGCCAGTACTTGGCGAGAGAGTTTTAGGAGACAATGTCGGAAGCGTATGGGAAAAAAAGATAAATGCTAGATTCTGTCTATGACAATGCATTCATTTGAGAATGGGGGGAAGGGTTGTAAAGATTCTTTCATGGAGACAGAAAAGGAAAAAGAAAAGAAAATAATTTTGGGAATGGCATTTGATTTTGCTAAAAGACAGCTGCAATTAACGGTTACTTATGACTCGAATCTAATAACAGGGTGTGAAAGATATGAGCTTGCATATTACCGTTTACATGTGGGCGAGAGATATTTTAATTAATTCTTTTGAGAGCGGATGAGAAGTGCAAATGCTTGCATAACGAATATCGGTTATACGTTACATTACTTTAATAAGTAGAGCACAGCTGCTTATATATTTTGTCTAATTTTTAAGACAGATGCACTTTTGATTTCATGAGAAGAAAACGGTTGAATTAGAAATATGTGAACATTTGTAACTTATTTTTAGCATAACCGCAAAGTTAAGGACAGAGAAGTTTCTGATGTATGCGAGTGACTTGCATTTTAGAATGAAGAAAGTAGATTCGTTATCTAAATTAAATCAGAAATAGGTTTTAGTTAACATATTGAATTTGGGGGGGGGGAAATTACAGACATTTAAAATCTATAAACTATAATTGTTTATTATTTTTAATTATTTATAATTATTTATTTATTTGGGGGGAATGAATGAATCTTTATGAATTTATTTTTTTTTATCTCTATATTGGGGGGGGGGAGGAGAAGCATGCAATCAATACATGTATGCTAGATGTTGGAAGAGGAATGGAAAAGCTTATGTTAACTTGTTAAAATTTTGAGGGGGGGGGGTTTGAACTGAAAGCAAGATATATGACAAACGTCTTTGTCATACCTCCCTCTGGATTTCAGTGCGAATAGTGATCTGAACCTTCGACGCCCATTCCAGATCTCAGAACTCAGATATGCCCTCGCCCATTCATCCCTCGGTACTCCAGGAAAGGATGGGATTTCGTTACGAACTCTTTGGTGTGTGGACGACAAAGGTCTTCTGAAACTGCTAGAGATCTTCAATGACATTTGGAGGACAGGTGTCAATCCCCGCTCGTGGAGGGAAGTCATTGTCGTCCCTATCCCGAAGCCCGGAAAGGACTGCACTTCGCCGGCATCATACAGACCAATTTCTCTTACTTCAGTCTCCTCGAAGGTCTTCGAAAGAATTCTTCTGAAGCGGCTGACTTCCTGGATCCTACACACAAACTTCTTCCACCCAAACCATTACGGCTTTATTCCATTTCGAGACTGCACTCCAGCACTAACGAAGCTTTATTCCTATATTCATTAAGCTTGCCTTCAAAAGCAGGTTTGTGTTCTGGTGTCGCTCGACATCGCCTCTGCTTGCGATTCCGTTTGGCTGGACGGCCTAGCTTTGAAAATGTTATCAGCCGGCATCGATTGCCAGTTAACCAAATGGTCTCACTCTTCAATGCAAATAATCATTCAGGTCCGGTGGAAAGGAGTGTTGTCGGACCCTTTCGAGGTGGACGTCGGCATGCCACAAGGGGCAGTTTTGTCCCCTTTTCTGTATTCTATCTACATGAACGATATCTTTGGCGCTATCGGGTCCGAAGCGGAAGGTCTAGTCAACGCTGATGATACTTACGTTTACTGCTCCGGCCCGTCTTTGTAAGCGGTGTTACCGGGAGTCCGAAAGTCCATTCACAACACTGCTCGTTGGTGTGCCTACTGGAAACTATGGTTAAATCCGTGCAAAGGTCCAGCTATTGTTTTCTCAACTAAGAAGAAGTTCCCTGACAGTAATCTTCGCATAAATTCGGAAGACATCCCCTGGGTGGAGAACATTCGAATTCTAGGCCTGAACTTCAGCTACAACCTCAACTGGAATTCTCATATCTCTCAAGCCAAGCAAAAAGCTCTGAGAAAGTTGAGCGTCCTAAAAAGTGTGGCTCATGTCTCTCGAGGTATAACAACCAAGGATCTCATCAGGATTATCAAGGCTAGAGTCACGAGTATGCTGCACCATGGAAGTCCAATTTATTCGCTTGCGTGCTACCAGACAGAAATTAGAACCCTTCCTTAACGCAGCCCTTAGGATAGCGACGGGCCTCCCGCGTTGGACACCCATTCCAATTCTGCGTCGAGAAGCCAACTGCCTGTCAGTTGCGTGCACGCAAGATCTATATAGGTGCTGCTGCCTTCTTCGACACCTGTCACTCGGCCCCCAGTCGCCAATCTATTATCTGGTGCATTCCGGAATTGTGGTAAAATCTGCCCTGGCTTCTCACCTGAGTGATACCCTCTCTCGTCTTCATATCTCCGAGACCGATATCGTGTCATGGGTGCTCTCTCGTCCTCCTCTCACGAATATCATTCAGTGCCATATCGATTTTTTTGAGTTTCAGAATAGGCAGCTTCACTCTGATCTAATCCACCAACACTTTTCTGCCTTTATGTCTACTCGTGGCGACTGCAACATAATGGCAACTGATGCCTCAAAGACCCCGTCACAGACCTGCATTGCCTTCTGGGACGTTAGCCGGAACTATGGCCACTCCAGCAAAGTTCATGACCTCAATTTCATTTACACGGCAGAGGATCTGGTGATTGAACTATCACTAGACTTTCCTCCTCAGTCCGGCAAGCTGCTCCTGCTATCCGACAGAAGATCTGTCCTGACGAGCCATCAATCACCAAGCCACAAATCTCTTCGCGTGGTGACCCAGGTGTATCAGAAACTCACTAATGCATTGCATCAACTCTCGTCGATTGAACTACTCTGGATTTCTAGTCATGTTGGCACCTACGGCAACGAGCTTGCTGATAAACTGGCCCGCTCTCACATTCTGCCAACGGATCCAGTAAAACTAGGTTGCGCCGCCAGACGCCTGAGGAGCACCCGGCACGACTTCGACCACCGGACCTAGGTCCTCAAGGACCTTTCACGCTCACACCGGATTTGTCTCTCCAGGTGCGCTCTGGCCGGACCGAGGACCGCCATTTGTGGAACCTCCAACCCCATTACCCGAGTTTGCGACGACATAGGTCGTTGCGGTGCGCGCGGAGGATCCTACATCTCAGAGGAGACCTCCACACAGACACTCGATGAACCGTCGAAACAAACCAGCGACCTCGTCGCCGAAACCCCATAAGGAGAATCGGTCCCTCAGTCATGTGCCAAGCTTCCCGACGGCCCTTGCTTTCCCACGGCGTCCGATCATCGAGCACATAGAAGGGCGATTGACTTGTTCTTCTTCCGTGGTTGTCACTTTCCCCAGAGGACATCTGCGTTAGGCTTCGGCGCCTCTTTTATAAGGGGTATTTAAATACTTGGCTTCTCAGAAAATATAGTACCGATTTTCCGCACCTTACAAAAAGGAGTTGGGAACACAGAAAGCTGTGCCTTCCCAGGAGGGGGAGGTTCTTCTTTCTCGCCTTCGCGCAAAATCTCTTCCTACTCAAGCATTACTCTACAGATTCAACCTCTGCCACTCTCCTTTGTGCTCTGTATGTGCTCTTTCAGAAACTTGTGAACACTACCTTATGACATACAGACGTTACGCCAATGAGCGTAATACTTTGTACCAGAGGCTTGGAATCTCTGGTTCTCCCACCACATCCTTCAGTCAGCTATGTAACCTGGTGGTATCAGGAGTCTCGCAAGTCCGATTTTTAGTGTCTTTCCTTCTGAGTACCAATCGCTTTTAACCAGGGACGTCTTCGTGAACTGTCACTGTCTCCTGTTGTACAAGTCGAATCTGCAGATCAGGGCGCGTTCACGGACTGAACCCCGAGTTACATACGGTAACACATGGGTAACCCGAAGCGTTCAGAGACCAATATCACGTGACTTTTGCGGATTACCCGTAGCGTTCAGAGGCTGAAATTACCCAGACTTCGTGTAACCTATATTACCTGTAGAATTTTGTTGGGTTAAAGCGATCACGTGGTTGGGAAATCTGATTTGTTTGTTTGCTTTATAGATAACTGCAACTGTTAACTGTCGTTCTTTATGAGTCCTACTGTACACTTGAGTCCTGACCATTTGATTGGTCTACCTTTAATAGGACTATGATATAATTGGCCAACGTCGCTAGGATGGTTCATGCAATGTTCCTATGATCAAAATGTATTGGTATATTGGTTGACAGAAGTGTTTGATTGTAAACATGCCCATAACTTTACCCACAAGCGTTCACAGCCATTTTAACCCATCTTTGCACTGAGAAATTCAGATGACGTGATTTCCCAATTATACGAGAAACACACATTTCGGTTACTGAACGCGCCCCATGAGACACGGTACTATCTCGAGTGAAGCAGCAAAAACCGAAAACCGAAAGCCCATAGATTATACATTGCCTCCTTGAGGCAGATTTGCAGGGATAAAGAATGTTTGACTTATATTCCCGGAACTGGGCGCTCATGCCCCACTACAACAACAACAACAAAAACAAACTTGTATTGTGCGTTTTTTGGCTCTGAGACGTTGGGGAGGTAAGTTGCGTCGCTGCCCGGCTCCATGCGATCAAGTTTGGTGTCCCCGTTTCTGTCAACAGCTGCGAGTTGCAGCTTTCTCCATTTTCGTTTCGTTTATGTAGACTCCAGCTCTACTCGTGGAGAGGAGTTTTTTCCGCGTTTGTCTATGTTTGTATTTTATTTCGTATGTTTCTAATTTTATATATATCGCTGGTCGAGTGGTGATTTTCCCCATGCACAGTGTTGCAGTGGATGTTTTATCCAGTCAAGTATGTCGCTTGAATTTGCTATTAAGGATGCCAGTTCCACTGACTCGGACATTTTCGTGCAAGAAATTAGTAATCCCTCGCAACAGGTTGCATATGCTTTTACAAATGGTGTCTCTACAGTATGCATGTTTCTAGAATCACAAGCTGGTCAAATCCCACGAAATAACCCTCTGCCTCTAAAAACTGAAGTGGATAACAAAGTAGGTCCCAATGCGCCTATTAAGATTCGTTTTACCAGGACTGGTAAACTTCTGATAGAAACATCGGCCGTTAAATGCGCTCAAACTGTAGCCGAAATTAATGAAATACTACACGTTCCTGTTAGAGCCTATATCCAACAAAAAACTATCACATCACGTTTTGTCTTACATAACATAGACATGAGCATACGCCTTGAGGAGCTAGGAAAAGAGATTCAACCTGAAAATTATATAAAGTTAAAAGAGCAATGCCGTTTTACCAAAAAAGATAATTCTGTAGTCCATTTAACTGAAACTGTCCTAGTAACCATTTATGGCACAGTTATCCCAAATGACGTCAAGCTGTTTTACATAATTTAAAAGATCAGATCTTTTTATGACTGACCTCGCCAATGTTTTAATTGTTGGCAATTTGACCACCCTACCGGGAAATGTAAAAACGAAACAGTCTGCAGGAAATGCAGCGGAAACCATGGGACTGCTACATGCAGTACCATTGATTTTAAGTGTACGAATCGTCAAGCCGCCCACTTGGCGTCAGACCCGAAGTGTCCGGCTCTTTCAAAGGAAATGGACTTTTAAAAAAACAAATCGGATAACCACCTGTCAATTACTGAAGTTCGCAGACAATATGCATACATATCCAAGCCTAAGAATTATGCTGAAGCCGTTAAAGCTACTTCTGAACCCACTTCCAACCCTATGTATGTCGCTAAAACAGACCTCTAACAATCTATGGAAGTTTTCTTTCAGCGCACTCAAGGGTGCATTATCCAAGTTTTGCAGCAGCAGACTAAATCTTTCTTCCAAGCAGTGGAAAGCTTGACTAATTCCTTCATGGCGGCCTGTGCGGGTGTGATCCAGCCCACATGTACTGCCAAAGAGTCGGCTAACTCTCCCTGCAAAATGATTAGAAGAATTAAGAAGCCCAAATTGGTGAACCAGACCCCCCTCAACGTGATTGTAGCAACTTGAGTGACAAAATGGATGTTTCTCCTTCGCTGGCAGACACCAGGAAAGTTTCTTCGACACCCATGGACATTTTGACTTCGAAAACAGCCCAGACTGGATCGACTTGGATCGTTCCAAGAACGATCTACTTCGACTGGATCGACGCACATCGTTCTTCTTTCGATGGAGACGTTCGATAAACGGTTGCAAGAGATACAGAAGCGTACCGTAGCACGAATGCAGTGACTTCTGTCTCCCCTCTGTAATATAGCAAATGGAATGAACAGACCTGCGCCATATGGCGGGGTTGGACTACTTACGATAGACATTTTAGATCAATAATTCCCACCATGGTGCTCAAGCTGAATACTAGGATGGTTTAAGCTTCGTCTTGACTCTTGTGATCATTTTAGGTCATGCCGGCTCGATGCTGTAGCAAATAACTCAAATTTTTAATAATAATAATAATAATAATTGTATCGTGCATCATGTTTTTTTTGCCCCTGAGACGTTGCGGAGGTAGGTTGCTTTGCTGCCCGGTTTCGTGCGTTCAAGTTTGGTGTCCCCGGTTCCGTCAGCAGCTACAGGTTTTTTTCAGCGTTTGTTTGTGTTTGTATTTTATTTCGTATTGTTGTACTTTCGTCTTGCTGGTCGAGTGGAGATTTTTCCTCTGCATAATGTTGCAGTGGGCGTTTCACCCGGTCAAGTATTTCGTCTGAATTTACTATCACAGATGCAAGTTCTACTGACTCGGACAGTTTCGTGCAAGAAATTATTCCTCCCTCGCAACAGGCTGCATATGCTTTTGCAAATGGTATCTCTACAGTATGCATTTTTCTCAAACCATAAGCTGGTAAAATCCCACGAAAAACCCCTTGGCTCTAAAATCTGAAGTGGATAGCAAAGTAGGTCCTAATGTCCTATTAAGATTCGTTTTACCAGGACTGGTAAACTTCTGTTAGAAACATCGGACGTTACATGTGTTCAAACTGTATCGGATATTAATGAAATACTACACGTTGCTGTCAGAGCCTATATCCAACAAGAAACTATCACGTCACGTTTTGTCTTACATAACATAGACACGAGCATACGCCTTGAGGAGCTAGGAAAAGAGATTCAGGCAGAAAATTATACAAAGGTAAAAGAGCTCCACAGTTTTACCAAAAAAGTTAATTCTGTGGTCCATTTAACTAAAACTGTCCTAGTAACCATTTATGACACAGTTATCCCAAATGACGCCAACCTGTTTTACATAATTTAAAAGATCAGACCTTTTTATGATAGCACTCGTCAATGCCTTAATTGTTGGCAATTTGACCACGCTACCGGGAAATGTGAAAACGAAATAGTCTGCAGGAAATGCAGCGAAAACCATGCGACTGCTACATGCAGTAATACCAATTTTAAGTGTACGAATTGTCAAGCCGCTCACTTGGCGTCGGACCTGCAGTGCCCGGTTCGTTATAAGGAAATGGTCTTTTTTAAATACAAATCCGATAATCACCTGTGAATTACTGAAGCTCGTAGACAATATGCAAAGACCTCCAAGCCTAAAAACTACGCTGACGCCGTCAAAACTACTACTGAACCCACTACCGCTTCTACGTATGTCGCTAAAACGGACCTCGAACAATCTATGGAATTTTTTTTCAGCGCACTCAAGAGTGCATTCGCCAAGTTCTGCAGCAGCAGACTAATTTCTTCCTTCAAGCAGTGGAAAGCTTGGCTAATTCCTTCTTGGAGGCCTGTGCGGGCATGACTCAGACCACAGGTATTGCCAAGGAGTCAGAAAACTCTCCCTCCAAACAGTCTAGTAGACCTAAGAAGCTCAAATCGGTGAAACAGATCCCCCTCACCGCGATTGTGGCAACTTGAGTGACAAAATGGATGTTCCTCCGTCGGTGGCAAACACCGAGAAAGTTTCTTCGACGACAGTTATCTGGGGGTCGGTCTGTGAAATTCTTATGCAGAAAATTCAAATTTTTCAAAGCTCTTTATTACGTAGGATTTAGAAGGCGACAACGTTTGTCCGGAATGACGTCATCCATGCTGATATCAGTATTAGACCTATCTCGCAAGTTATTAAAAAACTTGCACAAAATTTCCACAGAGATCGACTTTTAATACCCAGCGAAGCGTTGCGGTCCATTCAACCTTACATTGTAAATAGCAGTAGAGGGAAGAAGAGACCGCTTGCCATCTTGAGTAGAGATGACAGCTTTGCTCCACCTGCCAAAAAAAGGAGAAGGGAGCCACCCTAAACGCTTCGTTGTGCTATTCCAAATTCAAAAAATTTTGGTACCTGCATTTTTATTCCCATTTTACATTCCTACACTAAAATTTTCCTTTTGACGTCTTCCCGCCTTGCTTTTGGCATCGGGTTCTGCTAACTTTCCTACTTAGCTCTCTTGCAATTGTAAGGAAAAAAATATTTATTTATATTATTTTATGCCTCTTAATTGTAATTATACTTAATTTTTCCTTGCATCTTACATAATTTAATTATATCAATCTTATATAAACTAGTTGTTTGCATCTTATTTAAAATAAATTGTTTCCATAAGATATTAGATTAAAAAATAATAATTATAAAAATTCAAAAATTGTTTGGCTCTGATGGGGCCTCCCCCCCTATGCTCACCATTCCGACACCAATCAAAGCATCAAAGCGCACATCCAGATTGCTCCTACATCACCATCATTCCACCGCAGCCTGCTGCAAGAGAACTTTTATATTTCTGAATCTTCTGATGCCATCTCCATAGACTGTTCTCATCTAGATGTGAAGCTAACGTGGGCATTACGCCCCACGTAGGCATTCTTCAGTAATAGTCTTTGATATTTGATCGGGGACGTCCATGTCATCTGTCACCATCCTTTCTGACTTACTTGAACTCTGGTTCGTCTTTCTCAATTCCTAATATGACCACTTCTTGGCTAGCAGGGGCTGCGGCCGCAGAAAGGGCCTTCTCATAGCGGTACGCACCTCTTACCCTTCATATCTCCTGCCTTCTCCTGCCGATCCCTCTGGTAGGGTCGAGGCTCTCGATGTTAGGTTCAATACTCACGGTACTTGGATTAGTGTGATCAACATCTATCTCCCAAGGGGTTCATTTGCCGACATTTGGCTCGACGATTGAGCCGTCTTTCGTTCTTCTCGGCGACTTAAACATCAATCTGCTGTGTCGCCATCCTCCCTATCTCCTGACCTTCAGTGGTTTCACTCCTGTGTTCCTGTAATACCTCAACCCCATCTCGTATGGTTCATGGTTCTCCTCCTTCACTGCTGGATCTCACTCTCTCGTCTCCTGATCTTTATGGTTTGCTATCCTGGTCGGTCCATCCGGACCCCTTTGATTCCGACCACCAGCCTGTGCCTATTCAGATTGACAAGTCCGTTACGTATGCTAGACAGCACCGCCCTTTTGTCAACTGGTCCTCAGCCGGCCAGTTCCTCAACTCGGCCCTAGATAGCTCCACTGCCGAGTCCTCATACGACTCTTTCTGGTACTCTTGCTGTGAAGCCATCTCGCGGTGCACCACTTTCCAGCGCCGGTTTCAGCGCCCTAGTGCTCCTTGGTGGGATCTCACCTGCCGCAGACTCCTCGGTTTCAAGCGCCGATATCTTCGCCTTGCCAGGTCCTATTGCTCAAGGGACTACTCTATAAATAGACGGCCAATAAACTCCAACGGCACATCAAGCTAGCTTCTCGCAAGTACTGGGACCAGATTTGCCGGTCCCGGGATTAGAATGATGAAATATTTAAACTGCTCCGAAATCTTGCTCGCATAGGCTCAGCGCTTGGTGATAATATTCTGTGGAGCGGTGGCCCTGTGGCCTCTCCGTGTGCCCAAGCGGATCGCTTCCACGGTACCTTCAGCCAGGACGACCCCTTACCTCATATTCCGTATGACCTTAGCGATGGCAATGCCGGCCTTGACGCTCCCTTCACGCTTCAAGAACTACTGCTGGCCATTCAGAAGACCCGCCCCACCACTCCTGGTAGAGATGGAATCTCAGCCAAGCTTCTCCAAGGCCTCTCTCATGCGAACACTGCGAAGCTACTCGCACTCTAGAACGACCTTTTCGACTCTGGCGCTGTGCCCTCTTCGTGGAAGGAAGCCTCCATTGTCCCAATCTGCAAACCGGAGAAACCTGCTCGTTTCATCTCCTCTTATCGCCCCATTGCGTTGACTGCTGTTTGCTCCAAAGTTTTTGAGCGCCTCTTACTCCATCGCCTCATCTTTTGGGCTGGATACAACAACATTTTCCAAGCCTCCCATTACGGGTTCATGCCGTTCAAAGACACTACGGCGGCTCTGTACAAATTCTTTGACATCTCCAGAGCTCGCTCTTTCCACCAGGCAGCCTTTGCCGTGTGTTTGGATATCCGCTCGGCGTATGACTCGGTGTGAATTGATGGCCTCATTTATAAACTCGCCAGCCTTGGTATCCGGGGAAAAATTGGCCGTTGGATCGCCAATTTCTTGACTGACCGGCCAATCAACATCCGTTGGAAGGTCATGTATTCTGTCTGCGGGCCGTGTAGGAGAGGGGTACCTCAGGGTAGCGTCCTCTCTCCGTTCCTATTCATGATTTTCCTTTTTGATATCTTTGAAATCCTTGAAAGTGGTGTTTTCCTCCTTATCTGCGCTGATGACACCCTCCTGTATGCTTTAGGGGAGGACTGTTTCCGCACTATGACAAAACTCAAAACTGCATTGACCGGCTGGTGCAATGGTGCACGGCCACTCACCTCTCCATCTCACCAGATAAGAGCACCGCCATTGACTTCTCCCGTCGCCAGCCGATGGATTCAAAGGTTTCCCTCAGGGGAATAGAACTCGAGTGGAGTCCTACAGTCAAGATCCTTGGCGTTTGGTTCGGCAGATCCCTTCGTTCCAATCATCACTTTTCATACCTTCAGGCCAAGGTCTTTCGGAGACTAAACTACCTGAAAGCCGTTGCTTCACGGTATCATGGTGTTCACACTCTTCACATGCTAAGAATTGTTGACTCTATGGTTCGTAGTCTCCTCGAATATGCCTGTCCTCTTTTCCTTAAGGTTTGTCCTTCGACCCTGAACTCTCTTGATTTCACTTACAACGCTGCTCTCCGGGTCGCCACCGGCCTCCCAAAGTGCACCCCCATACCGCTCCTTCACCGCGAGCCCAATGCCTCATGCATGCGCAGCTGAATCTGTTGCATGACCAACAGGTTTCTTGTTCGCCAACTCTCTCTCCCTCACCCTCCAGTCCCGACAGACCCTTCTTCTCCTGGCCATCTTTCTGCTGCCGCTGCCGACTTCCTGCCCACTTCTAATATACAGGCTAACTGCATTCTACAGTTCTCGTGGCCTTCTCATCCCTTTCTGCACCCCAATTGCCATATTATCTTGGACGATCTCCCTTTCCAGAATTTATCCCTCCCGCAGGGTGCCATCTATCAAGCCTGGAAATCGTGGTGTATGACAATCACACACAACACCCTGCTCTCGTCCGATGCCTCCAAAACGGCCATCGCTGTCTACAATAACCTCACGAACTCCAGTCTTGCCATGCTCGTTCCTCATTTCAATTCTATCTTCACTGCGAAGGCCCTGGCTATCTACCTGACCCTTACCTCTTATGTTTCAGCTAGTGATCACTACTTTCTCCTCACCAATAGTCTCTCTGTTCTCCAGGCACTACACAATTCCTCGCTCCGCTCCCCGACGGTGATCACTCTGCTTCACAATACCATCCATAGGATTCTCTCATCCCATCGTGCCGTTCTTACGCTCGTCTGGTGCCCCGTTCATAGAGGTATTTCCCCAAACGAGGTGGTTGTTCTCTGGCCCACAATGGCCCCTACTTAGTGAACACCCTGAACTGCGTTGCTCCCAAATACCTTGCGGCCCTCATTCGACGCAATTAGCTGGCGAAAAAGGGATACTCAAGGCTGAATAGTGATTATCACCCCCAACTACCCACATCTTAGTACAGAGGACCAGTCACCGTCGCGTGGACATTTGGATATCTCGATGGCGCACTTGCATCTGGCTGACCAACAATCGCCTATACAAGATGAAACACGTCCAGTCACCCCTTTGTTCTCTCTGTTGCACTGTCGAGACCCCTGGCCACATTCTCTGTCTATGCGGAAAATATAACTCAGAAAGATCTATGCTACTTTCGACTCTTGGCATATCCCCCGGTTCACCTTATCAGAAATCCTAACTGCTGCCCTCCACTCCCGATTGGGTGTCAATGCTCTGTCTTGCTTTTCCGTTGTGGTTGCTCGCGAGTAGGGAGATAGAAATAAGAAGGAGAACAGTGAAGATACGCTTTCAAGATCAGAAGATGGACCGGAAATTTGTACCCTGGCGCTGGTGCTCCCAAAGGCCGGTCATGTGACCTGTCAAACATGACAAATTGCAGGGCTACACTACATACCGGGCTTGCTCATTCATTATGATGACGTCACAAAAGGTGGCTGACTAGGAGGAAAGACATACAGCGATTGGCACAAAACGATGGTCGCGTTGCTTTGGACCAATCGCTGGTCGCGGCCAGCCACCATTTGTGACGTTTTCAGAGTGAATGAGCAAGCCCGGTATCTAGTGCTGCCTTGCAAATTGTCGTCTGATCCTCCTGCATTTTAGTTTCGAGCATGGTAAAGAGTTGTCAGTCGAAACCGGAAATAGAGGGCGCTACACTCCCCAAATGCCCAAAAAACAGGAAACGCCGCCATACTAGGTACCGGTTTTAGTTCCATAAGTAGAAACATTATCGTTGTTCCCCTTCTCTCTGTTCTCCCTCTCGCGGATAAACTGTCTCTCTCTTGCCGGCTAGCACGCTAGCCTCCCTCCCTTCCCCTTTAGGATAACCTCTAGGATTCCCTCTAGATCTAGAGTCTAGACCGAGGGGCTCTCGATAGAAAAATTGTGTACAAGATTACGTAATCACAATGATTCCAGCTGATTACTGTGATTATACCTAATTACACATAGATTACAGTTGTTTACACTTGATCACACTCGGAAATACGTGATTACAGTTGATTACACTTTGAATACAGGTGATTAAACTGCTACAGTTTGTGATTTAACAATTATACTCGATTTTACTGTATTCCAAAAGCTGTTTTTTATACATTTTAACTTTTTAAAGCTGTCCAAAATAAGAAAATAGTATAGTTCTAAATACAAAATTCCAGAGACAACTGTAAGCGACTGTAATTTTCTTACTACTGAATGAATCTAAAACATAACCCATAATCTTCAGATACAGCTTGGTTACTTCTGCTTTAGGATCGGTGGTGGCTTCAATTACATTCTTAGAACACAAGTGCTCTGCAAGTGCAGAGTTTTGTTTGTCTTCCCTTTGCAAGTCTGAGGGTTGCAAACAATGCATTGCCTTCTGCCTACGTGATTTACACCACACGTGGATCTTCCTATTTTGAGAATGATTTCTGGCTTCAGAAATCAACATCTCAACTTAGCATTTATATGTACTCTATCTTGAAACACAAAAGGCATCTCGACATTTTTACAAATGAATCCCTCTAGGCTTTGACATGTTTCAATTTTTTTTTCATTTCATGGTTACACATACATAGCTGTGTTCAGTGGAGAAACGAATACCCATTCACGAGCGTCATAACTTTTAAAACTTTAGGATCACCATCAGCTGCAAAAGAAATAACTGTTATGTTCTTTTGGTTGCACTCTGTTGTAATGAATTACCATCTGTGCAAAACCTCCTCAGAATCAAACTTGTTGTTGATGCTAAACAAAGACTGAGCTGGGGAATCTACAGAAATAGCTGCACTCATGATTAATTATGCCAAACTAAACTAGTCGGATCAGTGCCGAAACTAGCCCTTTTGGCGCCCGGGGCAAACATGGATTTTGGCGCCACCCCTCCCTCCTCCGAAAAGAAAATTTCCAATGCGAATTTTTTCTAAAATTTAAAATATATAATCAGATAATCTATAATACTGAACTAAGTAATCAGCTTTGTCAAATGCTGATTCATTAAAACCTTGAAAATGGAATCGAAAGGAACCGAAAAATATTCTGCTTTATACAGGTTTTCATCTTAGGAAGTATAATTATTGATATTCTCAGGGGCGGATTTAAGGGGTCGCGATGGTCTCAATCGCGAGGAGCCCCGCATCCAAAGGGCCCCCAAAATCCTCTTTTGAGTTCAATGAGAAAAATTATTTTTTGATCAAAGGATTTTCTTAGCACTTTTTTTTAATTAGTATTACTACATAATTTTTATGTAATTTAAATAGAATATTTGTTATACCATTTGCTATTCTCAGAAATGTTTAAGTTATGTTTAAATGTTTTTCTTTGTCTTCTTTTCTGTTAGCTGTGAATGGTTGTGGAGGGTTGGGGGTGAGACTCAAACTTGGATCTGAGCTGAAAGGAACCCTGTTACTGTAACAGACTTTTATGACGATTTAATTACACAGATTCAGAATCTAATTAAATCAGATCTGATAAATCTAAATCTGGATCGTGACACTGGGGCCCCTGATTTAGGGCTCCCCCACACTTGGTATGCTGTTTACATAAAGCTGATATTTAGAATGCATTTGACTTTTTTACTGATTATAATCGACATTTTGCATTTTTAGAGTAGGATAAGATTAAAAACAAAAAGAAATTGAGCTTGAATATTACAGGGACACACGATGTATTTGCCCCGGAAATTTACATCTGGATCTAAAAAAAATAATTACAGCAAAAGAATGGGGCGGCAAAACACGTAAAAATGGAAAAAAAACGCATTTTTTTTTTGCAAAGATAAAGGCAGAGACGACTTTATTAGCCATGGCACCCTGTGCGAGGTTCTTTTCTGCGTCTCTACAAATGCTATATTCTTAAAAAAGAAAAAAGGGGAGTAGAGGTTACTATTTTATACTGCATATGTTTCATCCCCTTAGTTTTTAGTGTCGTTAGCAATAGCCAACCTCGCGCCCTTTAAAGCCGGATCTGTATGTAAAAAAGTAATTGTAACAAATGGTATGGCGGCATTTTTCATTTATCTGGAAATGGCCAAAAGACGAGAAAATAATTTGGGAGGATAAAGGCAGGGGCGGCTGCGGTTTTATTAGTCATAGCAACTTGGGTATGGTTTTCTCCCTGCACCCCTACAAATGACATTTTTTTTTTCAAAAAAAGTTTTAACAAAGAGTTTTATTTTGCGCATTTTTCAAATTATCCTTTCAAATATTATTTATTTTTAGCATCGCAGGCAGTCGCCCGACCTCGCCCCCTCTAATAATACTAGATTGGATCTGGATAAAAAAGTAATTTCAGCAAAAGTAACAGGCCGACATATTCCAGTTGCCGCCAACGGCGGCAAAACGCTTAGAAAACTTTCGCAAAAAAACGAGTAAAAAACTTTTTGGAAAATAAAGCCAGGGGCGGCTCCGGCTTTACTAGCCATGGCGCCCTGTACGAGTTTTTTTACTGTACCTCTACAAATGCTCTACTGAAAAGAAAAAGATTTGACTGAGAATTTTACTTTGGGCATTCATCCCCCAATTTGTGTTTATTGTACAGGGCAGTCACCCTCGCCCATGACAAAATGGAAAAAGTAGAAAGCTCCACGCTGTGAGAAAAGGGAAAAAATAGAACAGCCTTCAGGGAATATTTTTATCTAATAGAAAAGTCAAAGTGAGGGAATCGTTTGCCAATTATCCATGCTGGACAGTGCAGTACCGTATCCAGACGACGCTGAACAGTGTCATATACAGACATGAGTACGGACTAACTTTGAAAAATGTTAGTGATTCTCCTAAACCACAGGAAGAGATTTAAATGATAGACGGCATAGACATGATACATTTGGAATGGGAGAAAGAAAATAGCCTAAGAGAACAGTTCGTTTTTTATTCATTTGCTATCTTGTATTGTAGACGAATCTTTTTATCTATTTGTTTATTTTAAGGCATTTGGTTCAGTTTTTCTTTTGGATTTTCTGGCTGTGAGACTTTTTATACAAATTTCATATATATACATTTCTATATCAAGCAACAAACAAAACCTGCATTTGGCGCCCCCTTCGCCTTCTGTTCTGCTGGCGCCCTGGTCACGTGCCCTCTCTGCCCCCCCCTTAATTTCGGCCCTGAGTCGGGTATGCAAATCCCAAAACTTTCTTCTATTTCATACATGTTAATATTTCAAAAAGCATAATTTTTTTAATTATGCATTTTAGAATCCAAAAATGCATCATAGCAGCACCACTTGCTGTAGATTTACACGAAATCATAATCAGGTCTAACAGAATATGAAGTTTGTTGAAATTACGTGCATTAATTTTTTAGATATGACTATTGCTAAAATCGTGTAAATCCTGTAAAATGCAACATTGCAGCGCCACCTGTTGAGCTATTTACAACAGAATATAATCAGCAACAACTTATGTCAACGTCTTGATGGATATATTTAATTCTCGTTAGTAACGCATTAGCGCACTTCTCTAATCATAATAGATAAAATAATGCCTGATGGATTTGTTCAGAATATTATTAACATTCAGGTAAGGTAAAACTGAGCTGCGCCGCCAGACGCCTGAGTGGCGCCCGCCAGCGTCTCAACCGTCGCAACCATGTCCTGAGAGACATATGACGCGCTCGACCGGAGGCTGCTCTCCATATGCGCTGAGACTGGTCGGGGCACCGCCACCTGCGCATCACCCCGATTGAACCCATGTATTGACGACATAGGTCGCTACGAAACGCGGTGTCCCAGAGATCACCGCGAAAACACTTGGGGACGGGTCGGAGTCCCCCAACAGCTTCTTCGCTGAGCACCCAAAAGGGAGTCAGGTCCTAGGCCTTAAGTCGGGTTTCCCCGGCCCGCACTTGCTTTACCAAAACTCGAGGGATGTGGAGACCTACAAAGGTAACCACGCTTCCCTCTAGTAAATTCATGTAAGGTAAATAAAATTCTCTTACTTTTTAATGTGTATTCCATTCACATGACTTCTGCTTGAATAATTCATGTGCTTGAGTTTTAACCCTTATTGTGATCCACGTATTCGGAAATTAATCCATTGTGCTGGCAGCACTGCGTAGTATTACCACTGTAAAGACTTTTGGTTTTATGTTAATTATCGTACAAATTCATTTAAGACACATAATTTAGGTTAAAGATATATATTCATAAAGTTTACAATCACGTTCTACACACTACAATTTAACGTGAAGTTATAACATCATTTTTTGGAGCATCTTTGTAGCGAGCAATATGTAGCGTGCGTAGTAAGGATACTAAGCCCGCTACATATTTCACAAGACTAAAAAAAATTATATTAGAATTCTAATAGAGCTGTGCAAGGTGACGTCACGAACAGGTTTTTGCTGCTGCTGTAGGACAGCTATCGCTACCTTTATCAATGCTTTTTCTATTTGTGTGTCCTACAGCTTTTTTCATTGTTCTCCGGTAAAAGTCACGTGATGTGAACAGCTCTATAGAAAGTTCCTTGATCTCATTATGTGATACATTGGGAAAATACATTTCATAACATGATGAAATAAGGTGCAATAGAGTTATTAAAGCATGGTTTATAGATTTTAAATGTTATTAAAGTTCTGTGGTGAATTACTGTCTTTAATGCACTAATTTGTCTCTTGTTTATAATCCTCTAAGAAAAACCATATTAAATCAATTAAATTACTTTCGGCACTGTTCACTGCTTGGGTGTCAGTTAATTGAGTTCTTTTGTTGACAGTTAAAGATAACATCGTGAGTAGTTTCGAAGATTTATTGCTTTAGATCAGCGCTTCCCAACTTTTTTTCTTTCACGTACCCCTTGCTTAGGCATTTCATTTCGGAGTACCCTCATATATCATAAACACCCACCCACTCCTCACCCCCACATATTTTTAACATTTTCAACTCCAGTGAATGCAAAATCCATATTTTAAGAATTATTCATTATTATATTTTCTATTCATTGAGGAAGCACTGATGTTTTCAGTATTATTTAAAGTATTATAAATTATAAATTATTATTATTCAGTATTTATCAGTTATGAGAACATGCCTATTAACATCTGCACTCAGGTTCTCCTTTATTTCAAAATAATCAGATTGTTTTGAAGAACTCGTAGTTCCCAAATCATCACGTTGAAATTCAATCGCAGTTGCAGCAATCTTAAGAGTCCCAGATTTCAACCAGTTATCCATTTTAAATATAAAACCAAATCATTCGAATAATAAATAAACACTTCAAATTAAATACTCATTAAAAGGAAGGAAGCTTTCCGATTAGTATACGCTAATGATATAACTCCGCCTATTCGAAAACGAAAATAAGGGCCTACTTTTCAACACGTTTTAAAATAAAACATTAAAACCAGAAGATCTGGCGTAATTTAGGCGTTTTGTAATTATTATTAAAAACAGAGATAAAAAATAAGGCACGGAAAAAGAACATTGTATAATAATAAATGGTAGTTTTCGAAAAAATTTAGAAAATATATAAGTACTCATGTAATATGATTAGCAGTGGGTGGAGCTAAAGACAAACAATAATCAATAGATTATTAAATTTAGTGGGCTTTTACGCTCATTTTAAGTGTAACATATTGGAGTTACACTTGAAACTAACTTTGTAATTCAAAACTATCAACTTCCTTTATGTGTTTTCAGTAAAACCATTTTTTTGTGATTTCCGCCATATTCCCGATATTACTTTCACGTACCCCCAGCAAGACTGCCCCGTACCCCTAGGGGTACGCGCACCCCAGGTTGGGAACCACTGCTAGATTAATTAAAGTGTTCTTGGGTAAAAAGATTATTATGTTCAACACGTATAACCGAATCTGAAGTTTGATGAAAATCTATGCATTAGTTTTTCCGATAGAGCTATTGCGGAAATCAAGAAAATTGCAGCATAGCAGCGCCACCTGTTAGGCGATTTCTACCAGGTTAGGCAATTTACACCAAAAACGAATCAGCACCAATTTATATCAAGATCTAATTGAATCTAAAGTTTTATTAAATTCCGTGCATTGGTTCTTAAGATACAGCGCCCACAAAATTTTTGTCACGTAAATAGAGACAGACACTTTCTAAAAACAGTCAAATCATGTTCAGGACCTTCTAACACGTATAAATCCGTCAAAAACCGGAAGTCGAAAATTTTTATGAATTCAATACTTTTTTCTTGTAAAGATAGAAGAAAGTAATAAAGTAGCAAATTACTCCATAATTTTTATGATCACGTATCCCCTAACTGAATAGCAACCATTTATAATTCATTATTCATATTATTATTTAAACTATCTTTAAAAGAAGAAAGTATTGGATTACGTTGCACGAATACATAATACCAAGCACAATACTGCTCTGCGTGTTATTAATCTTACCTGTGCCATTGTGTGATGAATTACCTCTTCAACAATTTCCTCTTCAAGTGAAAGGATATTGTACAAAAGAAAAAATGTCTCGTGTATAGGCAACGCCCCCTAGATAAGAAAGCCGTGACACGCGTCACGAAAACGTCACACCAAGCAGGCAAAACAAAGAAATAAATTCGAACAACTTGCATGTTTCGATTTCATTGGCTCATAGAATTAATAATTATTGTATACGACTAATAGTTAATAATTCCACGAGCCATCGAAATTGAAACATACTAGTTGTTCGAATTTTTTCTTTGTTTTGCCTGCTTGGTATGACGATTTCGTGACGCGTGTCACGGCTTTCTTATCTAGGGGGCGTTGGTATAGGGCAGTTGCAATAGACGTCATGTTGGAGGTCACAACAACTGCCCTATTGCAACCAATAGGGCAGTTGCAATTGACACGTCACCTTGGAGGTAAACAGTACAAATAGGTAGTTCTGATTGGTGGAATTACCCTTACGTCCAAGTGAATACAATGGTTGGTCAGCTGATTGCAACTGCCCTATACGCTATCGAAGTGTGACGTCATTTATCACTTGTCGTCTGCTCTAGAAGTCTGCTCCGGCCACGTGAGACACGTAGACGCATAGGGAAATTAATTTAAAAAATCATATTAAAACAAATATTATTTATCTAAAACTTTTATCCCTTGATTAGGATACTTTGATATAAGAAGTATCATTTGCGTAAGTGTAATTAACGTATTTTTAGCTCAAATTTGTGTAATTTAGTTTTAAAATTTCAAAACGGTAATGTCTCGATCTAAGACACCGTAAAATACGGTTCAGGAGTGGCGCCATCTATGATCAGTAAAGGTCATCATTCTCTTATTTATGTGATATTATTTTAAAATAACTTATTTAACTAGATTTTTATTTACTAAATATTTATGATTTTCAATCATTTAAAATGTTTTATAGAGTAGTAGAAAATTAATATTTTTATTAATCTGATCATTAAATATAATTTATTTATCTTGTGTACTGTGCAAAATTTGTTGTTTAATAAGAAACTCAGAAAACTAAATAGTGATAATTATATATAGAGACAAAGAGAGTAAGAAAAAAAATAGTTTGATAGTATGTCATAATCTGTAATTAAAAACGTGAAAAAAATCTATTTTATCCAAAATATTCATAAAAAAACTTTATATATATATATATTTAACAAGCAAATTTTTAATTTAACAATTTAACATGCTAAAAAAAATCGTGTTTGCTTATAAAAAAATATCTTCGGGATACCTGTATCAGATTTGAGCAATAGAAATAATAATTAATTTACAGTACAGAAATATGCTTCAAATATATGTATATAAACTGCTAAAACATTTTAAAAATCTTCACACTTTAGAACCTCATAAACACTTTATCCCCCTCCCCCCTCCTCCTCAAACTACCGTAACATAAAAAATAATGTACTAATGTAATAATCTTTAATTAAAAAAAAATAATAAAATAAAAAATAAAAAAAATAAACTAATAATCTACCCAAAATAACTATCAAAGGAAATTTTATAAGCAAACGTGATTTTACAAAATATAAAATAATCGCTGAATTTTAACATTCTCACATTCTCTGACTGTCATATTTGTAAATATATGTATGGAAAAGCAATATGACATTAACACTTTTTAGTTCCTAAGGTTTTTACTAAATACAAAATTTTCTATCATTGCAAAGTAAATAAATTTGTATTTTATGATTAGATCATTAAAATATTAATTCTGTTCTATAAAAATTTTAAATGATTAAAAAACTTAAATATTCAGTAAAAAAATATATAGGGCAGTTGCAATCAGCTGATCAACCATTGTATTCACTTGGAGGTAAAAGGTAATTCCACCAATCAGAACTGCCTATTTGTACTGTTTACCTCCAAGGTGACGTCAATTGCAACTGCCCCGAGGCTAACAAAAAAGAAGGCTACCGCGGTACTTTACGCATATCTTTTTTTACAGACCGCGGGAGTCACGTGATGCTCGAATCCACCAATGCAGGTGTACGAAAAGAGCACACGTCACTCTAGTGGTCTGTAAAAAAAGATAAGTGGAATGCATCGCTATAGCCTGTCTTTTTCGTTAGCCTCGCAACTGCCCTATATGTAAATAAGTTTTTAAAAAATCATTTAAATTGATCATAAACAAATTAATAAATACATATAATGTGTAAATATATGAAAAATATCCGAGATTGATTGTACTTTCTTTGAGATTACTGATCCTAGATGGCGCTACCACTAAATCTTAAATTGCTAGAAACTTTGGCGTTTTTAAATTTTAAAACTAAAAAACATAAATTTGAGCTACAAATAATTTAATCACATTTCAGCAAACGATACCTCTTATATCAATGTATGCAAAGCAAAAGATGAAAATTTCAGAAAAAAAATATTTATTTTAATACGATTTTTAAAAAATAATTTCTCATGTTATCTATCACTAGAAACTCAGCCATTTGTGGCCCATAAGTAGACGAAAACACACGAGTGACGTAATCACTTCGGTGGCGTATAGGCAGTTCTGATTGGTTTAACTACCCTGACCCCCAATTGAAGTACAGTGGTTGATCAGCTGATTACAGAGCGTGTGTTGCACTTGCTGTCTCCGACGAAGCAGCAACCAATAATAAAACCAATCACATCACACTTCCTAGAAAAATCCCACGTTTCCAACTTCCATCTAGTAGTCAGAGTGGCACCACGTAATAGTATAAACTAGATTTTTATTTCGAGATTTGATTATAGTATGATTATATCGATTACAATTGATTATATGTGATTATATTAAGATTTCTCTGATTACCACATATTATATGTTATGACATGATTAAGAATTGATTACAGTACGATTACACTGATTACAGGAGGGGTAGTACGAGATTACACTCTATTGAGAGACCCATTGGTCTAGACAAAGCCGCCGCTGGCGAAGCATGTCTCAAGCTGCCTGCGAACCAACCAACCAGCCGTAACAATAACAATAACAATCGTGCATCATCTTTTGTAACATTCTAATTTTAACACATATCAGCATTGAGTAAAACGCTGTCATCTAGTTTAAGACCATATAAATTTAATCCTTGTAATGTAGGATGGCTTATTTTACTTCTGCTTATGAATATCTAACTTTATCTGTCACTTATGATCAGGATTTTGTCTTACATGTTCAGCTTGATCGACCAAAATCATTGAATGCAATGAATGAATGGTTTTGGTATGAAATTGATGATTGCTTTCGTCGAATTAAAGATGATAAAGACTGTCGTGTTGTTGTCATATCGGGAGCTGGTAGAATGTTTTCATCTGGATTGGACTTTACTGGTATGTTAGATTTACCTTCTAAAGTAATGGATAAAGAAGACATATCTCGTAAAGCAAAGTACTTTCAGTCAATCGTCGGAAGATGTAAGTCGGCATTTCAAGTAATTGATGATTGTCAGAAACCTGTTATTGCAGCAGTTCATGGTGGATGTATTGGACAGGGAGCAAATTTAATTTGTGCTTGTGATATGCGCTACTGTACACACGATGCCTACTTCTCTATCAAAGAAATAGACATAGATTTGGCAGCTAAAATAGGAAAATTTCAAAGATATCCCAAAGCAGTAGAGACTGGTTTACTCCGTGAATATATTTATTGCTGCGAAAAAATTGATGCAAAAGATGCTAAAAAAATTGGCTTTGTGAGTAAAATTTTTGGATCTAAAGATTCAATGATGAATGCAGCTATGCACGCAGCAAGTATCGTTGCTTCAAAACCCCCTGATGAAGTACAACATGCCAAAGCTCTTAAGGTGAGGATGTTACAAATGGAAGATGTCTTAAAAGGAGCTGAAGAAACAGTTTGTATAAAGAATCCAAAATTTTCTAAATTCTAAAACGTTATATCTTATTATTTTTAATATAAGAAAATTGGTTGCAATATTTACATATGTGCGTTACATGCTGGTTATGAAAATGAAAGATTAAAAATTAAGAAAAAAGATCAGCATAAAAACTAAGATTTTTAATTTTATAAACATGCTATTTACTCAAAAAAAAAAAAAAAATCACTGTTATATTACACAAAAAGTAATAGTTATCATACTTTACAATAATCTTTATTTTATTTTTTGTCATGCATCTCATGAAGGTTTCTCTGTAAAGATGGGTGTGCCAGAATATACAGTAATTTGGTTTTGTAAATTTTTATATTGAATATAAATAAACTGTGCTTCTAAATAAGTGTATTTATATTAGAGTTTTGTATTTGACATTGTTAAAACATTGTTTTTATTACATTGCTTATCTGACATAAAAAAATTTTGAGACTTTAATTAAAACTTTTGATAGATTTAATTAAAACTTGAGAGATATATGCCATAGTCTGCTTTGTGAGAAATATATTTTTACCTACATTCCTTATTTATGAAATGTATGCCTCTATGGCATTATTTATAGATGAAAAATTTTAACTGTAATATTAGCACTATTTCCTCCAGATTTTTTAAAATCCCACTTAAGACCTAACGGCATACTTTTCTTCTGGCTTTGCTGGTAGTTGTTTAGTATCCTCATTTGCAGGAGTGGGGAATCTTACCAGCCAAGAATTTATTTTACCAACCCAGCAAGATGCAACGTACATTTGAAAAGTGTTATGATCAAATGTACATGACTGCAAAAATAGCTAATTTCTATTACTACAATGCATTTTCATAATTTTTTTTTCTATAAAATTATGAAATATATAACAACAGAGGAAAGTTTAATAACAGATAGAACTTAGTACCATTTTTACATCACAGTAATTTTAAAATCGCAAACACACCATGTTTACATCACAGTAATTCGCAAAATATAACTAACTAGTAAAAAAAAATTAAGTTTTTGGCATATCTCTATAGCCTGCAGTTTTTTAAAATCTACCTAAAAATTCACTCGCCTGTGGCGAGTAAAATTATGTATTTCCACACCCCTGCTCATTTGTGTTACTATTTCTTTTACTTCTCTTCGGAACCACATTAAGTTATTAAAAATAACAAACAGCTTTAACTTTAGCAAGTAAAGTTTAGAAGAATTATACAATATAAGAATTAGGGATGCACCGAATCTTTGATATTCATCCATACTACTGAATATCAAACTATTCTGTCTACTGAATATTCAGCTTGACCAAATATTAAAATATTTGGCCAAACCGAATACTTAAATTACCTTTTAAAAATATTTGTAAAAACCTTACATAACTTCTACTTTTAACTGTCAAGGCTTTCACACACCTTTTATTTTATTTTATATTTTTCAATCCTTTATAAAAGGGAAAAAAGTTGCCAAACTTTGGGGATTTTTTTTCTTTAATGATAACCTGGCTATTATGCCTGTATTAGTAGTTTGATGCGGGCATGGAAAGCACACCAAACATCGGTGCATGAGTGAAACACACCCGTTCTTTTATTTGCTATTTGAAGTGTCACTGACGCTCGTATTCTCGAATAACTTCGACCCCGAGTTAAGACGAAAACCCGGGTCGAAAGCTAAAATGGTATTCATCGTCTACCTGACTGGACCGGTTTGAAGCCGAAATCTAACGCTGGGTTCAGTTACTGGCAGTTACTGGACCTGGCTTTGCAGAGGGTTGAAGTTCAAGTTTTTCAACCGAGCATGCGTAGTTAACAAAAAACAAGACGAGAGAGCAAGTCTGATCACATTTTACAATAATGGCGGCTTACGTACTGAATCAAGTGTCTGTGTATTAAGATATAATAGAAGTTTAATACTATTATAAAACAAAAGAACAATATGCAAAGGTATGTGATCTCATATATATGTATTAGCTTCAATTTTTTTTTATCTGGTTTGTTTATATTTATATATAAGTCCTCTATATTTTATGTTCAATTGTTTGTTTACATAAATAAGCATGGTCGCGAAGATTTTTATTTGCCATAAAAAATAGTCAACATTACATTATTAATGACAGATAAATTGCTATTAAAATAAAAACTGTTGCATTTAAGGTTATTTGTTTTTGCAATTTTGATCTTAAAAAGAATTTATGAATGTATTTTAATAGTAGCGAAATAAATGTCGTACGTAAGTTCTAATTAAAATTTGAGACATCAGACTAATTTGCATTTTTCTTTAAGTAAAAAATACTTAGATTATGTTCAAGTATCCATCGACTCAATGTAGGTTTTCGATTTTGGTACTCGTAGAATATGTGTAAAAGTTAAATTTTCTGTCTTGTGTGAAAGATACACTATTATTATTTATGTACGATCTGTTATATAAATATAAGATTAGCTCTATAAATTAGATATTGTGGTTTTAAATTAAACAAAATATCATCTGAGTGGTATTTATCTATTGAAGATTTTTAGTAGGTTTATTCTTTGTTTAAATCACGAATATCTTTATATTAATTAAACAACTCTATCATTGATTAACACTACACTATTGTTATTTCTGTTTTTGAGCTTTACGTTTATTTTCCAATTTTTGAGAAATTTGAAATATTTATTTAATTACATTTAAGTTTCAACTGTGTTTTAATTTAAAAATTATATATAATTTAAAATATTACAATAGAAGTAAAGGGCTGAAATACATTGTTCATTTTTAAAAATTGTTCATTTTTAAAATAACACCAGGCAAAAAATCCAGAAACACCTTTGTTTTAAAATAATGCTTCTCTTCAAATAAATGTTTTGTCACTTCCAATTTTGTCTATCATGACAGAATTGATATGACCTAAATCATTGATTGTACGGTATATAAAAAGTTATAACAGCTGTACATAATAAACTTACAGAATCAAACTTATCCCCTCCCCCTTTTCCCATCATGTTTTCACATATACACATACTAAGGATCAATCCAGACAAAATTTGGGGCCTATTTAGGGCCCCTTCACAAAAATCCATGTCATAAAACAGTGCCCTTCATAAAATTGCTTTTAATAAAACAGGCCCTTCACAAAACTCCTTTTAATAAAACAGGACCCTTCACAAAATTCAATTCCACAAAAACATACTCTTCATTAATTATTTTTATTGTGTTAGCTTTTAAAATGTGTAATCTACTAACAAAACAAATTCATCAAAAAGTAAAACTTTAGCAGAAGGACTTAAAGAAATTATTTTTAATAAATGCTTGGTTGAATTTGAATAACTGAATTTCCTCTTTTGTTACAAAATGTTTTTTTCGCAAAAATATAATACATTTCACAAAAATAACTTCTTTTGCTTTTCAAAAAAATGCTCCCCTCCTCTCCCTCCTCCCCCCCCCCCCCCAAAAAAAAAAAAAAAAAAAAAACCTCTTGAATTTTTTACTTTAGCTGGTAAATCAAAAATACTAATTAGTTTGATATCTGAAATTTCATTTATGTAAACAGAAGTCATTTCGCTACTGTTAAATTACATTCGTTATTCCTAATTTTTTTTAAATGAAAATTTGAAAAAAATAAATAACCTTAAGGTTATTTATTTTGTATATATGTTTAAAATATGTTATTTTAGTAATGTTTTATTAGCCCTTTAGATAATGTTGACAATTTTTTAAGGCAAATAAACTCTACTCTTCATGATCTTGAATATTTATGTAAGCAAATAATTAAACATATAATATATGAGTTGTATGTATAAATATAAACAAACCAGCTAAAAAGTTTGCAGATAATATATATATATACAGGGGTGCAAAAATCTAGGCGCCAATGAGCTGATTCACACCACTAAATTTTATTAGTATTCTTCGTCAAATTTTATTAGTGTACTTCGCTTAAATTTTATCAGTATTCTTATTAGGCGAAGAATACTAAAAATTTAGTGGTGAGAATTGGCCCATTGGCGCCTAGATTTTTGCAGCCCTGTATATATATATATATATATATATGTGTGAGATTACATACATTCTATTTTTAATACTTTAAACTTTCTTTTTATTTCTATATCTTACACAGAATCTTGAGTCACGTTTTAATTTACTTTAATTAACTTATAACACTGACAAAAAAAAAAAAGAAAGAAAGAAAGACAGACAGAGAGATGCATGGGTAGGGTGGGGCAAATGGGCACTTATTCTAAGTCACATTCAAAAAAATTATATTCCTTAAAATTCAGCACTATAAAATTATCTGAAATTATCGTTAATAAATTCAGATTGTTTTATCAGATTACCAACTATCATTATTCTCCTAGAAATCTATCGCCATTCATTCATAAAAAAAAATATTTAAAAATCTTTTTTTTCTCTCTCTCTCTCTCATAAAAAAAATTGTAATTGAATCTATGAAGTGACATCTAAATGAGTGAAAAAAATAAAATTTAAAAACTAGAAAGAATATAGAAAATGAAGTATAATTTTCTATATAAATACATCTTTTTCAATGATGCACTGGATCTAAAAATAGATGTCTATGCATGTAAAAATATTTTGTAATTACTTAGGCTAATTTATTAAAAAATATTCAAAGGCAAGTGAATACCATTGAACTTGTAAATCTGATAATGAAAAAATTCTTATACAAAAGGGGTGAGGGAGCTTCTAAAAACTACAAAAAAAATCAACTTTTTGTAATATTTCACAGTTTTATGTCCAGATAGTATACAGAATTCATTTATCATTAGTTAGAAAAGACTTTACTCGATTCTGTGTTGAATGAAAATTTATATAGTAGCCTTAAAAGGTTTAAAATATTAGTGTTCATTAAAATAACATCTAATAAAATAGCAATATATCCATGGTAGACAGTTTAAACTAAAAACAAGTTTGGAGTTTATTATTTAGCGCTTAGTTAAAATAAAATGTTTGTTAACCGATCGGAAGCGATAATTGAATGCGCCGTTGGAGCTCCTGAAAAACTTGGGTGCCTGGTGCCAGGGCACTGTTAGAACCACAAACAACACCTTTTAAACGCTCTTTGAAGCTCTGTTGATATTATTTCCACTCTTTTGTTGTTGTTGTTTTTGTCAATGTGCATATTAATTACTATCTAATTGTATTAGAATTAATCACTTTAATTAGATTACTGAAAATAAAAACAATCAAATCAATACATCTGGATATCATTTAATATATAAATTGATTCGACAAAATAAAAATAGTACTAGAGGCTACTTTCTAGAATTTTTTTCTTTTTCTCCATTTTAATATTTGCTTAATTAGAAATTATTTAATTAATTATTAATTATAGCTATTAATAATAGAAATCAACATGATTGCTGTTGAAATAAAATTTTCATTTTGATCAAATCAAGTTTTCGTTTAGCTACTAAGACAAATTTTATTTGAAAAATAAACTTATAAAATTTACTTTAGCAACTAACACATTTCATATCCCTTTCTTAACTCACATATATGTTTAAAAGTAATAATAATAATACATAAAATTTGAATAAATTGCTAAAAAAAATATTAAACTTTGTAAGAAATTAAAATAAGTTAATGTCCATATTTAGTAATTACAAGTTTTTATTTTGTGCCTATATTTTGTAAAAAATAAGTACTACATTTAATTTCCTTTTTTTTCCGGCAATTTTCTGCCATAATATAAACAAACAAAGCTTCAACGCGAAACCGAAAACGTCATCTGATTTTTTTAACCAATTAGCACGCTTTATTCAACCGGGGTCGAGTAACTCTGAGTTGGTTAACTTTTCGTCCGAAGTAGACGGTGAATACGAGTTTTCAACTCTCGGGTGAAAACCTCAACCTGGGGTTACTGGACCCTCGGTTCAACTCTCGGTCGAAGTTATTCGTGAATACGAGTGTTAAGAAAATTAACCATTAAGAGCCTACATCAGTCATGCGAAAAAATTCGCAAGCTAATGTTAAGTCTATGGGAAGGTTCTTGCGCGATTTCTCGCTCGCATTTTAATATTTTTAAATGATGTTTTTTGCATAGGATAGCTGAGGTCGATCTCTAATGTTGTTAGTCTTTACTTTTTTGATTTTGGTTCCAATTTTTCTATATAAGCGCACTTTCAGAACCGGTTCCAACCAGTTCCAAAATTGAAAAAGGCCACTTATAAAAAAACTGTAACCAAAATCAAAAAAGTAAAAACTAACAATGTTAGAGATCTACCTCAGCTATCCTATGCAAATAACATCATTCAAAAATATTAAAATGCGAGCGAGAAATTGCGCAAGAACTTTCCCATAGACGTAACATTAGTTTGAGCGTTTCTTCGCGTGACTAGCGTAGGCTCTTAATGACGACTTCATAGGAATTAATGACGTACAAATGCAAGAATAATGTCTGGTAAATAAGCTGTTTCTTGCTTTTTTGAAAACAAGGTGTTTCTACACAAAATGGAAAAAGTTTCAGGAGTGATAATAGGCATTTTGATAGATGTCAAAAATTTTCCTGGACAATTTTTGTCCAGGAAACCATGTTCATAATCCACTTATTTAGTCAAAAGTAAAATGTATCTCACAATAGGTCAAACTTTAATTTTCGTTTGTTACTTTAACAGCATAGTTGCCGACCTTCCGATTTTTTTCCTACCAGTATTTTTATGAAAAAATATTTGTTTTATATAATCGTGCAATTTCTGCTATTTATTAATGTTAAAATTTTTGTATGATTTTACTGGTATTCAAAAAATCGGGAGGTTGGCAACTATGTAACAGTAATGAAGATATTGTAACTATATTTTCAACAGAAGACTGACGAGAAGCACTGGAAATGAGGAATTTTCACATTTTCTAATTTTATTGTTATACGGTAAAAAACAAACAGAAAAAAAAAAGTCTGTATATATGTTTTTTTATTTTGAGGTGTAATTATTAATTTCTAATGGTTTTTATGTTTCACTATTTATTGTGTCATGAAAACGCTATTTTTCCTATGCCGATTTTGACGTCACTGTTCATGACAACTAACGCAAGATTTGTTGACACTGTGGATTTTGTACTTGGCGTATAGGTTATCACGTGTTCTTGCTTTAAATTTCGTGTTATTACGTTATTTACTATAACTGAAAATACACAGTCCTATTATAAATATTGTATTGTGCCTCTCTGCATGAATTCAGCAGTTAATTGTAGGGAAAATATATTTTTCAGCATTCCCAAAGACCCCAGTGTACGACAAAATTTGGACTAATGTTATCTTAATGCTTAATCCAAAATTATCGAATAAATCATCTCTGTGGTGTTGTGAAGATCATTTTTCAATAAGTACAGATTTCCTTTTGTTTAAATATTATTAACTTAGAACATTGAATAATTATACATAGAACCTAGACCCCTTCCCGCTCCTAAAAAAAAGGGGGCATTTATGCCTTTTAAATGCTGTTCAACTCTTAGTAAACCACATATTTTCAAGTACCGTAATTTACGGTGTATAAGCCGCGGCTTAAATAAATCTCTTTCAAACCAGAAATTTTATTTCCTAAAAAAAGTAAAATAAGATCAAGGTAGATAGAAGTTACTCTTTATAAAATAAAATTTCTGGTCTGAAAGAGATTTATTTGAGCCGCGGCTTATACGCTGGAAATTACGGTACCGTAATTTCACACAATATTTATTTGAATTTGAATACAATATTTAATTGAACACTATATTTATTCATAAAAAATGTGTAAGCTTGTTATAGTAAATTTAAAATAAAACATATAAACTGTGTAATTATTAAATAAATAACTCTCAAAAATCAGTTTGTTATGAATTCATAAGGTGTATAATAAATATTTTGACATTTTGAGTAAGTGGGATTAGATAAACATAGATTACATAAGATAAACATAGATTTAAAATATCATGTTTTTCTATTAAACTAGAGGCTAGGTTTGAAAAAAAAAAGCATGATCTTATTTTCTAGAACTTTAGAAACCATTAATATTTTTAAAAAAGTATTCCATGTAATGTCTTGAAAGATCTTAAAATCGCAAAAATAAATATAAAATATTTACTGATTTTTATTTTTTCCCTTGGTAAATGCACTATACTTTCTAGTTATAGCCATATTTATAGTAACAAATTACTGAAAAATATTGTAAATTTAATTTTTTAACAGTATATATATGTACATTTGTACTTGTTTTCATATTAGAAAAACCAGTTTTAAAAAATAGCAGTGTGATACAATTTGTTATAGCTTGATATGATATATCTCATTTGATAGTTTATTTACTTGACCCTTTTTCTGCAGTAAATAAATCAAACTTGTGAATTAAAAAACGTTTTGTTTTTTCCAAGCAATATAAATTTAATAAAAGATTTTTACTTTTGTATCAGCCGCATGCCAGCAATTGCCAAAAGGCATGGATAATATTGCAGTAACCTTTAGAAAATGTATGTTTATGATGTTTGTATTACATATAATGGGTCCATAATAAGTGTCCATTCATATGCTTTTATAAATTGAATCTTAGAATCTACAAGATTGCCCTCTTCGCTTGCCCCCTCACCCCTCCCAACTCCTCCAAGATTTTTTTTTCTGCAATCTTGATGTGTAACTCTTATATTTATATTAATCCTTATGTGAATTTATGTGCTATTGTATTTGCCACATGCCAGCAGTTAATTGCCAAAGAATGGCACCAACAATATTAATTATAGTAATAGTAATCCTTAGAAAATGCATACATATTGTACTTGTAACATATGTACTGCTGAGCCAAGCTTTAAAGACTGGTCACTTGAGAAACAGGTCTGAGTAAGACGAGTCTATTCTTAATAATATGGAAGTAGGTAATGAAAGGGAGTCTCCCTAGTTTTGCTTTTGTGGAAGATGAATAGTATTTCGATAGTTTTGTACATAATAGTAAAAAGAACAGCAGAAGGAATGACATATGGTCAGACTAATTAAGCAAAACCTGAACCTCCAAATCCCAAACTTCCTTCCTTTTAGAATGGTCTATTTTCTTGGCAGCATGCCAGGGTCAATCTTTTAAGATTGGTCAAGCAGTAACCCTGTTGACAAAAAGTATTTGTTAAGAGCCTATGCTAGTCACGCGAAAAAACGCTGAAGCTAATGTTAAGTCTATGCGAAGGTTCTTGCACAATTTCTCACTCGCATTTTAATATTTTTAAATAATTTTTTTGCCATAGGATAGCTGAGATCGATCTCTAACATTGTTAGTTTTTACTTTTTTAATTTTGGTTCCAGTTTTTTTTTATATAAGGGTACTTTCACATTCAGAACTGGTTCTAACCGGTTCCAAAATTGAAAATGTCCGCTTATAAAAAAACTGGAACCAAAATCGAAAAAGTAAAAACTAACAATGTTAGAGATCGACTTCAGCTATCCTATGCAAAAAAATCATTTAAAAATATTAAAATGCGAGCGAGAAATCGCGCAAGAACCTTCCCATAAACTTAACACTAGCTTCAACGTTTTTTCGCGTGACTAGCGTAGGCTCTTAATAGTAAACAACTCCAAAGTTTACTAATGGCATGCAGCTAACATAAAAGGTGTCATTCATACTAAGGGTTTGTTATGGTGTACATATGTATATATCTACATACTACATATACATGTTGATAATTACATACACATAATGGTTATCCATACATTACATGTATATACAGTAGAAAGCCACTAATCTGCACAGCTTGGTCACAAGTGTTTTGCAGATTTGAGACTTTTTGCAGACTACATGTCATGTCTATTTAACCTTTGTTTACATTTTTTTAAATTTACACTTTGGACAAATTTAATTGATTAATGCTTAAAAATAAACAAATTGCACACTTAAACATATGAATTAAGTAAGAATTAATTAAAAAAATATTTAAATGAACATTATATGTTTTAAATCTATCATCAATACTTGCTGGTATTAAAACATTAGGTTTATTATTTTGAATAATGTAAATAGCAGTCTACAAATGATCTGCTGAACCATAAAATTTTGTTTATAGAAATTTTTATATTCTTAGCAAATTATTGTAAAAAGTATATATGTATGACAAATGCATTTTTAAAAAGAAATATCTTAATTTTTACCATATGAGTGATTAATTAAATAAAATATTTTTATATGTACAGTAGAAGATCTTTATAACGCAAACCTAAAAACACAAGGTTGTGCGTTATATAGAATTTTGCGTTATATAGATCACATTTCACACATCATTAAATTTAGCTTTTAAAACATGGCCAAATATGTGTGAAACATACCAAAAACATTAGAGTATCTTTATTTTGCATTCTTTATTACCAGGAGTTGTGCAGATTATAAATTTTTGCATAATATAGATCATTCTACACATTGTTAAATTTACTTTATAAACATTGTCCAAATGTACCTGTATCAAATCATAGCAATTTTTTCAGTAATTAGCTCTGAATTAAGGAGATAAAGTTGAACTAATGTATCAAATTTAGTCCTCTAGAGAATAACAACTATTTATAATGTGGGAATTCAGGTGTTTCTTAACTAAAAATTAATTGTTTACAACTGAGAAGTTGTGCGTTATATGGAGAATTGCATTATATAGAATTGCGTTATAAAGATCTTCTACTATACTTTCCAATCATTTTAAACTATGAAAAAGATTATTTAAATGATATATCTCAGAAGTAAAATTAAAGTTGGGAGAAAAAAAAAAAAATGCTATTGGTAAGTCATTTTTAAGAATTAAATTTCTTTGTTTACATTCACATATGCAGTGCAGATTACAGGCATCTTGAAATATGGATCATTTGAGACAACAGCATGGGAGCTATAGTTCTCAAAGCAATATCCTTCAAAATCAAAATAAAAAATACAGGCATTTGCGAATTGCAAGTTTGCAGACTAAAGGTACTCTACTGTACATATATAATATTTGTTTGATTGTATAATTTTTTTTTAATGTTAAATTTTTTTTTCTATCGATAAGTGCTTCTTATTTATTTTAGTTGCATTTTTTCATTTCACTTTTGAAAGCTCAGATGTATTTTAACCTGTACATCAATTTGTGTATTGTGAACTCCCATTTAAATAATCCATGAGCCGCCACATACACTGCTGACTAAAAATTAAGGGACAGTGATCAGACGCTTTCACTTTTTACACGGTTTGTCGAATATCTAGTGAAGTTCTTGAACTTTGAGAATGTAAACAACATGTTTGACATCAAAAACAGTAGAAACAGTATATATTGCAATTAAAAAAATAATATATTGAATGTTTAATGAAAATGGATATTTGTTGCATGCATGAACTATACGAAAGATTTTTTTCATAATTTGGTAGTCAATTCTATAGAGTAACTCAAAAAGACCAGTCAAATATCGTGAAACCTCAGAAATATATGTGCACTACAGTGAGCTGAGCAATTTAGTATAGTTTGTGCATGCACAGTTAAAAATTATTTCATACAAATGCCCATATCTCATCAAAAATTCAATATACAGTTGAAAGCCACTAATCTGCACTGCTTGGTTCCAAGCGTTTTGCAGATTTGAGACTTTTTGCGGACTACAGGTCATGTCTATTTAATCTTTGTTTAAATTTTTTTTAATTTATATTTTGTACAAATTTAGATTGTTAATGCTTAAAAATAAACAAATGACACACTTAAACATATAAATAAAGTAAGAATTAATTAAAAAATAATTTAATGATTATTATATGTTTTAAATCTTATCATCAACAGTTGCTGGTAACATTCGATTTATTATTTTCTATTGTCTACAAATTGCCATAATTGTCTGCTGAACCGTAAAATTTTGCTTTTAGAAATTATGATATTCTTAGCAAATTATTGTAAAAAGTATATGTGTATAATAAATGCATTTTTTAAAGAAATACTTTTTTTTTACCATATGAATGATTAATGAAATAAAATATCTTTTATACTATTTTAAACTATAAAAAGAAGTATTTAAGTGATATATGATAATATATTTCAGAAGTAAAATTAAAGTTCGGGTGAAAAAAAGAAAACAAATGCTATTGGTATGTGATTTTTAAAAATTAAATTTCTTTGTTTACATTCATATATGCAGTGCAAATTACAAGCATTTGCGAATTACAGGTTTGCGGATTAGAGATACTCTACTGTATTAATCTTTTAATTGCAGTATACTGTTTCTGCTGCTCTGGATGTCAAACATGTGCTTTACATCCTCGAAGTTCAAGAACAATTGCGTCAAGAATTTCAGTAGATATTCAACAAACCTTGTAAAAAGCAAAAGCATCCGATTACTGCCCCTTAATTATTGGACAGCAGTGTATATACTTTATTAACTGTTGTGTTTATATGCAAGGGTCTATCCAGACTTTTCTCACAGGGTCCTGTTTTTGTAAAATTGTGAACAGCTCTTTCTATTTATGAAAAATCTGGTGATAATTTTGTTAATTTGAAATGATAGTTTTATTCCGGTTCTTGTTTATACATTTTTAAGAAGATATATGTATCTGGAATACACATAGTTTCTTTATATGTGTAAAAGTGACAGTTAAATTTTATTTTTGAATGATTAAATTTGTGAAAGGTTTAGTTTGGAGAGGGAAAAATTTTGTGAAGGACTCTGTTTTGAGATGATAAATTTTGTGAAGGACCCAGTTTCTTCCTAAACAGATCCCTGATATGCAAGATTTTTTTTCTGGGTGGGCATGTCCCTCTGAATGTTTAATTTTTAATTTAAGCTGATTTTCAGGGACACGACAGTCACAAAAGATTGTTATGAGGAAGGAATCTATTATAGTTTAACATGAATGCCTTTTATAGGAAATTAAGAAACATTGTTCAATTCATCAGTGTATAAATAATGATTTCTGCAAATTTCATGCATTTATTTATAAAACACACTTTTTTAATGTGTCCATCAGATTTGCTTGTTGAGGGAGAAAAATTTGAGACTCCTTTTAACTATATTTTTATTTAATACCAAATTTCTCTTTTGATAAGATTGAATGTAAATTTTCATAAAATGAATTGTGTGTTGGCATTTAATTCTATGTAAGAAGTTGTTTAGAAATGAGATATTACTTTTAAAACAAATTTAAAATATTATGCAAATTTTTTTCCTTCTGCATGTGTTCATTATTGCGCTTGGGCTTAAAATTGTCAGGTCCGTGTCACGTGATATGTTTTTCGCCTTTGCTGTGCTGCCATGGCTGGAATTCGTTTCAAAACGCCAACTTTGACAGCCTTACCAAAAAATGGAAAACGTATTTTGATTGCAAAGTTTCCGAATAACATTTCCTGCCAATTTGACACATTTGTGAACAAAGTGAATTAAAAAAATGTGTCAGAAAGTAGTCAGTTTGTATTTAAAAACAGCCTTAAATGAAATTAATACAATATGAATGATGGTGATAACAATAATGCTTGGCCGTTCTATCACTAGGGATGCATCGAATATTTGGTATGTATTCAGTTAGGCCAAATATCAAACTATTCAGTTTGCCAAATATCTTGATATTCAGCCAAACCGAATACTTAAAGAAAATGCTTTTAAAAATATTTTTAAAACCTTAGATAACTTTTATTTTTAACTATCAATAAATAAAGATTTCCAAGAAAATTATGTAATAGAATTATTTCTAAAAAACACAGATTGGTTTTACACTATTTATTTGCTTTTTGAAAAGTAACAGACAATTAAGAAAATTAACTGTTAATGATGACATTCATTGGAACTAGTGATGCATATATGCAAGTTCCTGAATATTGTTTGCTTTTTCATAATTGGGTATCTCTAAACATGATAAAACTAAAAGAAAATACAGTAATCTCTCATTTATATGTTGGTGTAGGGGACTAACCAAAAGTGACGCATAAATGAAATTAAAGTAAAAATTAAATTTAAAATAAATGTTAAGACAAAATTGATCTTTAAATGGTTAAATAACATGTTATTTCCTGTACAAAAAATGTTTGTCTTGACAACATTATCTCCCTTGAAAGTTTGTTCTAAAATTTTAGGAACACTGTGCATTTCCAACCTCTGAAAATGATCATTCACTTTAGACCTTCTGGTACATTCAAAAACTTTCTTGTTAAGTTGAACACCATTCGAATTTTTCTTCTTTTTTTATTCGCTTTCTGACAAATAAACATTATATGACTGTAAAATATTTCTTCAAAATTTCGTTTTGATTTTAAAATACTTGTTTTAGAATATAAGAAAATTTTATTCATTTAATTTAGCTCACAGAAGACATGATTAAAAATCTTTTAAGACTATGCTTCTTACATAATAATTCAAAGCATAAATTTTTTTATTGTGAAATTTAATTGTGAAAAGGTTATGTTAATCAAAATTGTCTTTGTGCTAAATATGATGTAAAATTATTTTAAAATTTAACTTTTTAAAACTTTTAAACCCTGAAATATAGGAGGAGTATTTGGATAGCCTAATATTCAGTATTCAGCTGGATTAGTCACTATTTGGTGCATCACTTGTGCCCAGGTAACAATAAAGTACCATGATATCTTTATGAAATAACTATGTTACGCATAATAAATGCTAATAAAAATAAATATAGCTGATATAAATTTTTTTTTTCCAGTTAGAAAATGATATGGAAAATTTTTGTGAGTGGAAGCTCACAAAAAATATAAAAAGGTTCGAGCTAAAGAATGGAGTAGTTCCACATCGTTTTGAGTGTCAAAACCGGATGAGTCCAGCCATTGAAAGAAAAGGATCACAAAAGAGAAAACATTTGTCATTGATTCAAGAAGCCTTTTCAACACCTGTGCCATCAACTTCAACATGCCATTTTCAAGATCAAAGTCCTGAAATAAATTCTGTTCAAAGCAGTTTTCTTGAAAAATCTGTTCAAGTGGACTTTAAAAAGAAATTCAGAAGCAAGGCAACAAACACAGTGTTCTAAATGAGTTCTGTTGCTTGTTCGCCTGTAAAAATTGATACAGAAAGTTTATCCAAAAGCTTTGTAAGTGAAAGTTCTACTCTAATAATGTCTATGAGTTGGAAGTGACTATGACTGTCCATGTCCTGATGAGAGCAGTTACAGTTCAGAAGATGAGTATATTGCTGCTGAAAATTGTAAGCAGCACATGATAATAGGAACTTTGCTGTCGATTGAGAAAAACCCAACACTTTTCTTGGATTTACCTCCAAGAAGCTTTTTTTTAAAAAATTGGATTATTGTGTGGACAAGTCCCACTGCCTACTAGTCACATATATGTGGTTCTAAAAAAACTTCGACTGAATATGCCATTTTCTGTCATGGCACTGGACTTTGGCTTAAGTATTAGTACAATAAGAAGAGTCTTTTCAAAGTCACTGACAGTGCTTGCCAAAATAATGCAGGAGCTGATTTTGTGGCCAGATAAAGAATACATTTGTACTCACTTAACCTTTTCGTGCACAATATGCCAAAGTTCAATCAATTATTGATTGTTTGGAAATAGAAATAGAGAAACTAAGCAATCTAATACTTCAATTTCTCATGTGGTTGAATTATTATGGTTGCAATACTATTAAATATTTAGTATCTTGCACACCAGATGGTTTGATCACGTACATTTCAGAGGGATTTGGTGGCAGATCAACAGATCTGCTAATCGTGCAGGAATCTGATTATATCAACAAATTAAGTCCTGGTGTCCATGTCATGGCAGACAGGGGATCAAAAAATATATCCCTTTTGCTGGAGCAAAGAGGCTGTTCACTAATTAGGCCACCATCAGTTTCTGCTTTTTAAAAAAAAGTACTAAAGCCGAAGTAAAACAGTCAAAAAGAATAGCTGTTCTTCGCATTCATGTGGAAAAGGTTATTGGCAGACTAAGAGATTTTTCAATTTTTATTCCTTGTGCATGCATAGATAACCACCTTGTCCCTTATTTAGACTATCTAATAATTATAGCCTGTGGGATTATAACTGTCCAAGATCATTTGATAAAAAAAATTGTAATTTTTTAATTTGTGTAATTTTATATTTTGATAAAAATAAACATAAACCATGAGATCATATGTATAATGAAAGCAGGTGCTTAAAATGGTCCACTGTAAATGTGAAAATTAATAATTATTACCTTATTGTTTTTATAATTTGTAAAGCATCTCATGCCAAATTTTAGGTAATTCAAAAGAGGCCAATTCATAGCATATGTTCTGGCTTCACATATAGATTTCAATTGATTCACCGATAATGGAAGGGAAATAAAGTCTTGATGGATAAATAATTTATCCATCAAGACATATGCAATGAATCAGCCTCTTTTGAATTAAAATTTGGCATGAGATGCTTTACAAATTATAAAAACAATAGGTAATATTCATTTTCACATTTATAGTGGACCATTTTAAGCACCTGTTTTCATTATACATCACGTGATTTGGAAATGCCTTTTATGTGTTCTGTTTCATCACTTTAAGCATATACATCTTTAGTTTAACAAAATTACAGTTAAGATTTTGGAAAAATTTAATAGAGACTTTTCTTTTTTCTTTTTTTTTTTGTATAAAAAGTTCTATTTTTTAATTTTATATGTATACCTCCCATTTGAAACAGCTTTAAATGTTTTTCTGCATTAAAAGTGGTTTATGTCAAAATAGTTACGTTTGTAAAAGTTATAAATTTAAATGTATACACAGTTCCTAGGTCCAATAAATTATTTTTAGAAAGACATTAATTAACCCAAAATCTAACAAGCTAAAAAAAGTTACCAAAACTTACACTTTGATTTTTATACATTTTCAGCTTGTTAAGATACTATAAAAAAATGCATCAATCTGTTTTTAGTGCTGGATAATACTGAAAATTTATAAAATTCAAAGTATTAGTTTTATTTTACTTCTTAGAGCATTGAAAATGATGTTCTGAATAGAACTATATAGAGCCCAGTGATTATATAAAAATGTAACTTTTACAAAGATAAATATTTTGCAATACATTGGCTTTTCTTTTAATAACATGGCAAAGAACATTTAAAGCATTTATCCTATTATAAGTATACTTCTAAAACTAATGGTTTAGGAATATCCTATTAAATGATAAATATTAGTAATAATCATGTAAGATTATTTGTACTTATGAATTTATTTACATAGATACTTTTCTGAAAATTTTGAAAATAAATGCTAATATTTGCATTATATTTGTAGTTTTTCTATTTTGCCTGTTTATTAATCAAAGTGTACAAATTAAAAATATTGACTAATTTTCTTGCTTGAAACTGATGTTATAATTTAATTTGCAGAACATTGAAATTATTTATTCTAAATTTAGAGATATTCGTCTGTCTATTTAAAAAACTAATGAAATTGGCAGTTGCTCTTATTCAGAAACAATGTAAACAAGATTAGAAGTTGAACTTAAAACAAACAAAAAATCTTTTAAATGGTTGTTGTATTTGTAAATAAAAAATAGTCATCTGCATATCACCTGAAAACTTTTTGATGTATTTACTTTATTCAAATAATTTAATAATATTTTGTTTCTAACTTGATATGAATTTATCCAGTTTTAATTTTGTTTTACATGACGAAGTGCATTTTTCTATTAATTTTAAATATAGTAATAAATAAAAATGCTTTACAGCAGTTTTACAGTTATTCAATCATTATAATCCAGTGATTAAAAAATTTAAATAAAGACAAAATATACGTGCTTTTCTATAAAGTGGTATATACAGTTATGTTAAAAATAAAATTTAGAAATTGCAACTATAAATTTTAATTAAAATCATAAGGCAAAATGAAACTCAGTAGCTCAATGTTACTTAAAAGGCGACATTTAAAATATAAAGATATGTTCAAAAATCATCCAAGCACTTTCAGCTGACACCACAATCATTTTCAGGGAGAAAAAAAAAATCCTTCTTACTGTCGTCTTGCATATCTGAACCTTTGTTTCGTCTTGAGATGGAAAAGTCCATTATTTTTTGGGTGTTGCTCGAGTTGTTTTCTATATATTCAAGTTATCCATAAAAACCAACTCAAGCAACATGCAAGAAATAATGAACTTTTCCAGCTCAAGACGAAACAAAGATTCAGATATGCAAGGCGGCAGTAGAAAGGAATTTAAAAAATATATATATTTACAGTAGGCATCATTTGACACCTACCTTTTATTTTTCAATTTCTATCAGTCATGAAAGATTATCATAAGGGAGTATTTTGGATTAATACTTATTTCTATGAAAAAAGATATTTTTATAATACAGTAGAGTACCTCTAATCCACAAACCTGTAATTCGCAAATGAATTTAATTCTTAAAAATCACTTACTGATAGAAATTTTTTTTTTCATTTTTCCTTACAACTTTAATTTTACTTTTGATATATATTATCATATATCATTTAAATATTCTTTTTTATAGTTTAAAGTGATAGTACTTATATAAATATTTTATTTCATTAATCACTCATATGGTTTAAAAAAAAAGAAAAGAAATTTTTTTTAAAAATGCATTTGTCTTACACATATACTTTTTACAACAATTTGCCGAGAATATCAAAATATCTAAAAACAAAATTTTACAGTTCAGCAGGCAATTATGGACATTTGTAGACTGCTATTTACAATACAAAAACATAAAACAAATGTTTTAATACCAGCAACTATTGGTGATAGATTTAAAACATATAATGATTATTAAATTATTTTTTAAATGATTCTTGCTTTATGTATGTGTTTAAGTGTGTAATTTGTTTATTTTTAAGCATTAACAATCTAAATTTGTCCAATTTATAAATTAAAAAAAATGTAAACAAAGGTTAAATAGACATGGCCTGTAATCCACAAAAAGTCTGAAATCTGCAAAACGCTTAGAACCAAGCTGGGTGAATTAGTGGTCTTCTACTGTAATATATTCATGAAATCAATGTTCAATGTGTAATACATATAAAGTAAAAATTTACAAAATATGCTTAGAATTCAGGGTTGTTGCCAATGTTTCATTGATTGATTTCCAAACAATCTTTCTCTAAGATTTTCTAGAAGACATTTACCACTAAAGTTCATAACTTTCATGAATGTAACATTAAAAAGCATTAACTAATATCTTAAAATGAGAAATTGGTACTACTTTGTTATCAGGACCTCAGCATAACTCAGTCTTAAGAAAGTGCAATTTCGTGTCACTGTCACATATTATAAACAGTCACAAAAATGAAAATTGCGACCGATGAAAAAATTTCGAATATTTTATAGCTTATTTATGTCGACATATGTTATATATTTGTATGACATCATATGGCTTATTTATGCATATATTAAAATAAACTGCTCTTCAATGCATATATTAAATGATGTAAATTAAAAAAAAACTGCTGATGAGATTTTAAATGTAAATAATAAAGCTTACCAGCAGGTACTTTTAAAATTTTTGCCATTTTCTCTTTTGCACCAAGGCCCCTATAACAAAGAAGTACAGAGAAATCATATATTTTCAGTTAATTAAGAAAACTAATGTAGATGATTTTTTTTAAAATTTAAGCTTTCCTTCAATACAGGAAATTTTGCACCTTTCTAGAAAGTGGTACATTTAAAAAAAATGTCTGAACAATATTGTTCATTATAGTCTACAGTGAAAATTGAGATGTTTTTTGAACTTTCAAAATTCACATCTGCAAGACAAAACAAACCTTTTTTTTTTTTTTTTTTTTTTTTTTTTCCGCTGAAGAACATCTGCATTTGAATTTGCGCTTTATATTTTTCTGTTGTTTGTCCATTTTTTATATAGTTTGTAATCACTTTTTCACTTGAAGGGCATTTTATTTCTATTACAAAATGATTAGAAATAACACCAGGAGATGCTCCTATAACCAGATACTGTGGTGATGTTTTTAATCAACACAGATTAATTTTAATTCATTTTATTTTTTTTACTTCTAACATCTTTTTCTAAATTTCTTCCATGCATCATTGCAGCAGAGTCTTTAAGGCTACTTGTGCACAAGACTGTCTCTACAAGAGAGCTGTCTAGAGTGTGGCAGTGGGCAGCCTCACATGCTTTAGATGCTGTTATTCACACATAACGTAGTTCATGACATAAAGCACTTGTAGATTGCTTGACTGCTTGTTTTTCAGCTGAATTGCTGACCAGAAGACATCTGTGAGCTGCAGTAATTTGAAAAATCATCTGAAGAATTTCCATGAAACTTACTTTTAAAAAACTTAAAAATAAGTTATGAATTGACAAATTTTCGACATCTGTCACTCCTTTGTAATACTTTGTAAGCATACTGTCATATCTGCCTTCCAGTTTTGATTTTCCCAAGACTGCATTTAAAAAGCAGTCATCACTTGGAGGCAGATGCTCTACATCAGTTTTAAGAAGTTCTTCAGCTTTGATAAATTTTAACGATTTACAAACAGCTGATGAACGTGATGTTTTCCAGTAGCAGGAAACAGACGTTACTCATGGATCCAAGTCAAAAGTGCAACTGCATGTTTGCATCCTCCTATACAGATAAATAATCTAAATTAATACAAGTTGTTAATCACAAACTATTAATTTTTATAATGCATTACAATTAGTAAAACTAATCCATATATAAAGATTTAGTAAAAAAAAAAACTGAAGGTACTTTTCAGTTAGCCGGGCACCAGTGAAATATATATAATATATGTACATATATATACATATTTGTATGTGTGTATATATATATATTTAACTGGCACCCGGCTAACCGAAATGTACCAAACTGAATATTCAAAATCTCATAAAATGAGTGTTCACACAACTATTATAATAAATCAACAAAGCTGTATCCATTCTATAAGGTGTTTTGGATGTAAGAGTCTGTGTACCTATCATTAGCATAAGTCTGATTTGAGGTACTTTCATTTTTTATGAACAGGGAGATATACTGCCAACAAAAATAAAATTTACAAAATTGGAATTGATTTGTATTAATATATGTTACTTCATACTTACATAAATGTTTTACATGCTTATTTACATTTTGCTGCATTCATCATACAACTTTATCTTAAATAAATTTTCATTAATAAATGAATATATTGCCTTCTTTACATGCTTATCATAAGAGACGGTAGTCTCTTGAGTGACGCAGCGAAAAACCGAAAACCGTAAGCCCAAAACCGAAGATTACGTCACTCTCATATATACAGCTAGCAGGACATCAAAGGAAAATCGAAACGCCAACATTTAATATCTCAGTAAATATGAGGCATACCGTTTCGATTTTTTCACATTAGTCTTATATCTATGGCCTAACTCTATCCTGAAATTTATAGATTTCTACATGCAGTAGATTTTGAGATCTGGAAACCAATTTTTAAGCGAAAATGGAAAATGTAATGGTGTAATGGGCACAGAGTTGTTATCTCGAAAATGGATCGAACAATTTTTTAAAAATTAATATATTATATTAATCAGTTTTAGATGAAGCGTTTAAGATATTGTGCTAACGTAGGAAAACTCTTGTTTTCAATATAATCCACTTTTAAAATCGGACTATTTTCTTATGCTTTTTCTGGTAGACTAACATTACAGATCTTCAGCCTTTTCACTGCTTTTTATTACTGCGCAATAAGGAAGCTCTTGCCTATTACGGTTACAGTTAAACGTTAAAGCATATCCATATCGCTGAAAAACTATTTAGATTCTTTTTTTTTTTTAATACGAAAACAGTTTTTAATGCAATTTTTAATATGTAATATATATGTATTAAATTAAATTATTGTTTGTATATTTTTCTTTTTTGTTATAATAAAGAATTTCTTATTTCAAAATCTTCATTAAGTCGAAAAATATTTAGATTCCTTGGTTAAAATATTGAAATATTTTATAATTATATATATACAATTTAATTATTATTTATATATTTAATTTGTCATTTTTTAAAGGAAAAAAAATATTCAGATTTTTTTTTTATCAGTTAATTTGAAACAGACTCTAATCAACGAATCCATCATCTGTTTGTTTTGAGTCACGAATGTTGTTTAGGAATAACACTCATATGAGGTATTTTACTATTTATTTATTGTTTGTTTACTTATTTTGATTAGATTGTCCTTTTAGAAATTGTCTTTTGATGCAATTTGTGGCGTAAATGGTGAGATAATTGTCAATAGTATTACCTGTTTTATCGTTAAAAATAATATAAGGAAATTGCATTATGGCCAGTGAATCTTTTAAAAATCAGATGACGATAGAAGATTGGTTTTTTACTTGTTAGCTATATTTTCCAACTCTCCAAATCAAACTTTCCCATCATTCACCTCACACAAATTTAATAACTAAAACTTTTTATTTCAGTGTGATTGAAATACGTTTAATTGTGATGAAACTTTGGTATATTATATAGGGAATTTATATAATGTAAGTTTTCACTTTTATGTATATAAAATTAGATACGATGTTTTCATTATGAAATACAATGTTTCTAATTTATGTTATGGCTTACTTTAACATTTTTTTTATTGACTAAGCCTATCATTAATATAGGGGAGACCGGTACACAGTGAACCTATGGACACAGTGGACCACCCCCTAATATTTTATTTATTTAAATTTTTTTAAAGCTTCTCTTCTATCCTAATAGACAACAGCACTGCAATGATTATTTATAGCCTTCAGAAAGTATGTTTAGCTCAGATTGAACTATTTTATCCTGCTTTGTTGTTTTGAGCTTCTAAAAGTAAAATTTTTCATCATCATATTTTTATTTTTTTAGTAATTAAAGGTTGTAGATAAATAAAATAAAACAGCTTTTTTGAAAAGCTAAGATACTTGTTTTTATTTTACTTTAAAGTTATTATGTTTAAAAGAAAGCTATAAACAATATTAATATGATTATTTATTGAACTTCAACATGGGGTACAGTGGACCACCCACTCCTGGGGCACAGTGGTCCACAATCCACTCTGCTCCTCTAATGCAGAGTGTTCAAAATATGTAATAATTGTTTTCTATAAAGAAAGATTGTTTTAAAGTAGAATTAACTGTAAAATAAAGTAAACAAATAAAAATAACAATTTTTTTTTAACATAGTAAGAAATATTTTGTTTTGTATTTACTGCCTTTGATAAATATAACTGTAGTCTAATTGTTGATGATTCTATTCAAGTAAGATTCATGAGATGCAAATTGAATGGAAATCAGTTTATTTCTCCCGAAACTGTAGATGAATCTGCTGTTGATGTCAATGATTTCATAATGTTGCTCGCAGACCCAAAATTATTTCTTGAAAATTCCAGGCTCAATCTTACTGATAAGTATTTTGGAATTTCATTTGCAAATTTTATTGTGAGCTGATTTTTTTTGTACTTAAGTAATAACTTCAACTAAATTGCAATTGTTCCTGATTATTTTGCGTCATAGTATCCAAACAAAGGGAAATGTATGCAAGTGGATAATATGACGCAAAATAATCATTTACATAAATTTTACTTATGATTTTGGATAACGTGGCACAGAAGATAAATCAATTTATTGAAATAAATACATTTCAATACATAATATAGGCTCAGTGAAAGTAATATATTTAAAAGTGTATTGAAAAATTAAAAGTATTGTTTGTATGTGTAAATATACTTTAGAAGACAAACCAAAAATAATTTAAATTGAATTTTAAAAGAGTCCTATTAAATTAACGTCAAGGTGTCACTCAAATTTTGATATCATTTCTTTTAAAACCCATATTTTGAATTCATGAGAGATGTGAATGAAAAAGCATCAGCGAATAAATTTTATATATTTTTTCATATTAAGATAATAATTGCACCTGTGAACATAAATAAAACTAAAAAGAAAATTATGATTTAAAAAAAAATTATTAACATAGCGTCACTTAAATTTGATATCATTGCTTTTAAGACCCATATTTAAAATTCATAGAGCCAAAAGAAAGTGCTGCGTCAACACTTTTAACCCGTTAAGGGTTTTTGTACTGATTATATGTTACAACACGTATGTTATGCATATGTAAATCATATACTATACATTTCACAGTGATAGCCATAAGTCTGTATGATGATAATGTCCCACGTAAAAATAAATTACATGAAAAAATATAAATCATAGTAAAATTAGCAATATAGGACTGTGTCATTTTTTTTGTCAGCAAAGGAACCAAAAAAAGTCTTGCCACTTGTAGTAAAAAAGCATATAGTAAACATTAATAATTTTAAAGCAAAATACAGTTTAAAATGGATTTTCATCTCAAAATAATAATAATAATAGGGAAAAATTTGATGGGGTCTTCACAAGATGCCTTGTGTTTGCCGGCACCACTTCGGATAGCTCTGACATACAAAATACTTACAAATATTATATAATATAATACATATTACATTACATAAAGCAATAGTAGCTAAGTAATTGTTGCTAAGGGTTACACTTAACTTATCTTATCAGAGCCATGGCTGTTTGTGTACCTTCGTGGCTTAAATAACATATAAGTGCTAATTTGGATGACAAACTAGATTTGGCGATTGATCAAAGGGTGTGAGAATGCAAAATAATAACTCACCTTGTGATGCTGCACAGTCATCACAAGAAACCGAAGCACTTGCTCCCTGACTTCATTACCCAGAAGTGTAACATTAACATTATATGCTTTCTTGTGTATGCTGTGTTCTGGTGTCACTTTTGCTTTGACTGTGCAAAAGTTTGCTTCTCTTTTCACTTGGATATATCCAATAGCATTGTCCCCATCACTTTCACGCCCAGACTTGAATCAAGAGTAATAGAATTTTTAAGCACATAAAAATACATTAATAAAAATGTTACTAAGAATCTAAACAACTCATAAACTTCAAAAGTTATCTGTGAAAATTTTAAGGTACTTTTTAAAAATATATAAGTATATTACAGAAACAGGCAAAGTAAGTTTAATTCTCAGCATTTGCTATTCAATTTTCAAGCCTGAATCAAGAGTAATAGAATTTTTAAGTACATAAAAATACATCAATAAAAATGTTATTAAGAATCTAAACAACTCATAAACTTCAAAAGTTATCTGTAAAAATTTTAAGGCATATTTTAAAAATATATAGTGTATTACAGAAACAGGCAAAGTAAGTTTAATTCTCAGCATTTGCTATTCAGTTTTTTTATGACTACAGTTATGCAAAATTACCTATTTTAGCCTCCTAAATGAATGCATATCTTCCTAGAATTAAAGTGCAGTGACAAATTTTTTGTACAAGCATTTGAAATAACATGTCACCAATATTTGTTAATATTTTAAATAGATTGTAAAATCACCATTTTCACAAGTGGTCATTTATTCCATAAAACATCACTTATTTCAGAAAACTGTCATTGATTTCAGGACAACTTTACCATAGCAAAAGAACAGGGATGTAGTGAAGGGTATATGGTGGTATACACTGTACACCTAAATTTCTTTTAGAACGTCTGTATACACCCACTTTCTTATGTAAAGCTATAGTGAATTCTCTCTAACATATACCTTCTCAGGGCTGCCACTGGCGACTGTTTTTATATTCTATTTGCACCACAATTTAAAAAATATATATTTTATAGTATATTTCTCGTGCACATGTTGCCAAAGTGTATGTGAAAGGTTGGTTGGTTATTTGTTACAGCTGATTATCTGCACTAGGGATATACGCCGGTGGGGTCTTTCTAAGGGATCTTAAGCTGTATTTATGGCAAGGTTAGAAGAAAACCAGGGGGTTGACCTTCGAGCGGTTAGGTCAACGAGCACAACAGGGGTTTGAACCCAGCACCTCCTGTCTACCAGCTTTGAAAGCAGAACCTCTCAGCCACTGGCGGGGCATATGTGAAAGATTTTTGTTTTAAGAAAGTGGTGTGAGTTAGAATTTAAAAATATTTTTAAGTGGCTGGTGACAGTCTGCTTCTGTTTTTTCTTTTTATGACTGCAGCACTGCAAAAGTAATAAGAAGCCTATTTCTATTGTGGTTTGAAATTACAGTAATTCATGAGTGTAAATGTCCACTAAAGCAAATATTGTTTAAATGTAATAAATAGTAAAGTGTTACAGAAAAATTAAAAAAGTTTTTAATAACTTTTAGACATTTTGTAAATAAAAAAATCCAAGCATAACTCGTTTGCCATGTCTATTTATGTTTTCAAATATGCACTAGAATTTCTTTGAAAGGTTAAAGTTTTTGTACCAATGAATAGGAAAAAAATGAATGTACTTCTATTATTGTTTATTTATTAATGATTTTAATCAATAATTTATGAAGAATCCTAAAGATGGTGCTATATATCTATACTTCACATAAAAAAGATGCAATTATACTTTATGCGCGGGTCATTCCATGTCAATTCAACCACACCAGTACACCCATGGTCACCGATTTTGATGAAACTTGGTTTATTCAATAAACATATGGTATCAAATAACCCCTATTTTCCTTTTTATCTCTAGCTTCAATACTTTTTTATTTACAGTCATTCAAAATTTCTTCAAATTCACCATTTTTGCATATATTCGAGAAGTGCTAAACAAGCTGCACTTGGTTATAAAAATAATTCTATTTGGTTCCAAAAACCTTCAATTGTTTTGAAAATTTACTTACGTACCAACAAAATAAGATAAACACAAAAAAAAAAATACTTGAGGGCTGTAAATATTTATTCTGGTCCCCTAAAAAATAATAAGTTATTATTAATTTTTATTTTTGTTAGAAAAAAGCATGATTTTCAAAAAATGCAATATCAGTGAGAGGGACAGGTATAATTTTAACACTTTAATTTTTTTAATGAGCCTAAATATATGTTCTATCTTATTCTGGAATAAAATTGGTGGTTTTCTAATTCCTTCTGAAGAAAAAAAAAAATAATCGCCCAATGCCATCAATAAAATGGCAACATCATGAATATAATTTCAATACCATATTTCTGTTAATTTTCAAGAAAGTTATTTTATATAATGTAACTAAGCTAAAAACATTACGTAAATATGTTATTTAAAATTGTATTACTTTTTTATAATTTTTGGATGAAAGAGGAATTAAAACTTGCATTCACAAAACAATTAAACATGTTCTGTATGATTTTTTTTTTCATCACTTGGCTTTTCAAATGACAAAATACAATTTTCAAGGAAAATATAGATATAATATTTAGGTGTGATCTAATTAATTATCAAATGTGATTATATGGGTCTTTAGAACACATAATAGCGTTTATGATAATTAATTTCAAAATTACGGGTTTTAACTAAGAATAATTCCTATCAAATTAAAAACTAAATTAAATATATTTAAAAAATTAAGTGTTTTTGAACAAATTAATTTGCGGCTAAGCTTTGGGATTCGCCCGTGGTCAGCCATCTTGTTTTTTAAATCAAAACATTTTAACTTTTATTATTAAATATAAATAAATTAGTCAATAAAAGCAAATAACATGTTTATAATAAATAAATATGGATAAAAATTATTTTGGAAATGAGAAACAAAACAAATGTGTTTTGATTTAAAAAACAAGATGGCGGCCGGCCCGCGGGCGAATCCCAAAGCTGTTTCTAATTTGCTTAATTATACAGTAAAATCATTACTGTTTAAAATGGATTAATTCAGTATGTTCTAATATATAAAATTAATTCTCAATATGTTTGCAAAAGTAAACTGGGCCTGTTTACCTTCCTTTTTGGCTTAGTTACTTCCTGTTCATATTACAAGGCAGTTTATATTACAAGGCAGATGTTTGGGTTAACCAGAAAGCTGATGCAATCATTCAACTATTGTAGCATCAGTTTTTTTTAATTTTGAGTTTCTTTTTTTTTTTTTATTCTGTGTTCTTATGGTGGTTTATGAAAATACTCACAATAAGCTTTAAATAAGAGCATCTCATTCTGTCCTTTCTCAAATTCTCCTTTGCATGCAGAGTGCATTTGAGAAATGTTTTTTTTTTAATCTTTTGTTCAGTTGTTTTACATTACTTGTGACTTTTTATGAAATGGAGAGTACTACATGTGATGTGGGAAAAATAACTTCAACAGAATGCCACAAGACTAGCTACATTAAAAAGAATGATGTTGTAAATATATCAAATTATCTCTCTGAAGAAGACAAAATATACTTAAAAAGTTAAGAACAGAAGCTATTGAAGAAATGCATACATTTGTTTTCATTATAAAATTGTATATTTGAAAAAGTTTGAATCCCTTCTTAGAGAAAATGTTGTGATCCCTTCAAAAGACACAAAAAAATCTATGAAAAATACATTGCGTGCAACCACACCTTGCAACTTGCGTATACAGCACCACAAACTTGCGTACTCAGCCACATTAGGACTTCAAGTTGAACTTATTCATCATCTTGCTTCCAAGATGGTTTTTTAGTGGACTAAACAGATGAAAATCGCTTGAGGCTAAGTCGAAGCTGTATGGTGGATGTTGAAGTTCACAGATGATTAAAAGGTTCAACTTTAAATCCTAATGTGGCTGAGACAGCAACCCAAAGAATTGTATACAGCTGGTGTTGGGCACTGATAAAACGGTGATATAAGTGCATAAATATTGGTGGAGAATATGTTGAGAAATAAAAATAGTTTTGAAGTGAATATCATTGTAAGTTATTATTTAATTATCTTTTGTGACTTACTTAATGACTTTCCCTCGTAATTGAAACATTAGCTTTATTGTTGTAACTTATGCATTTTAACCTCATTGTTGTCTGCATCGTTATGACGTCAGTGTTGATGATGCACACATTTGTGATCATAGATTGACTTTTAGAAGTTTTACTGCTGACACTATCACCTATTTTTTTTTAAGTGCGAACTGATTGGTAGCTAAATTAGACTTTACAACTTTTCTTTGTAGCTTTCAAATTGGTATAATTTGTTTTGGATTTTATATTAATACGAATTTGGGTACTTCTGTATTTGCCACATGCCAACTGATAAGACTACTAAGGAATACTACTTTCTACTTATGATCTAGCTACTTTCTGAAAAAAAAAGAGAATAAAGTGCAAAGTCAAACAAAAAAACGTATCATTTTGTTTGTTTCAAAAGTTACCGATATTTGTTAATGTTAACACGTTCACTACCAGGTTAAAATTAATGTACTCAAACTATGTTCCATCAGATTGGACATGTTATGCTCAGAGGACACATACATGGTGCTGTGGGATGTCAAATAAGTAACCAAGCAATGCCACATGCGTCTGCGGTAGCAAATGTGTTAAAGGTCATTGGTTAAACTTTGGAGATGTTGGGCATACAAGTGTTTTCACATGATACGCCACTGGTGGAATTCCAATATGGCAATTTTAAAGAATGAAATTTGCATGCACATTGAATACAATTACATATTAGATATAAGATAATTAATAAATTCATAAAATTTCAAGATTTTAATCTTAACTATTTTAAAAGAATTATAAATTATCTTTCTTACTTGACAGCTTAAAAAAATCTCACCGACATTTGACATTAATATAATTTAATTTTTTTACATATTAATTTATTGAAGGATTAAAAAGATTAGTTACTTCAGTTTTATGAATGCTGAATTAGGAAGAAAAGAAGATCTCTATCAAAAAACTAGAAAGAAAAAAAAAACATTTTTTGCCCTATGAACTTCAAAATTTCAGCATATCTTTAAGCTTTTTTTTGTTATTTATATTAAAAATTTATTATCAGACATTTACATATAGTTTTTTTTTTTATTGCTACGTGCATGATTTCCATTGTTATGTCATTTGAAAAGGTCAAGTAATATGTTATAGTTCATAATAATATGACAAAGACAAATCTATTTTTTATTCTATCAATACACATATAGTCTCTTTTAATCTTGACATAAGCTTTATGGCTTAAAATTTATTTATAAGTTCTTATATAAATTTGTAGTAACCTTTAAAAATATATAGACATACTCCTTTTTAAAAAATTGTGGACTTTTTCTAAAATGGCTATGCTGAGTCTCTCCACTGGGCACTTAACTTTCTTCATTCATAAATGAAGATCTTTAAAAATCCACAATCGATCACCTTTTCAAACTCAAGATTTAAAATCTTCTACTATCGTTGAGATTAGTTGGCCAGTCTTTTAAAATATGTTTAAAACTTTTTAAAAATAGTTCAAGTATTTTGAATATATCCTGTTAGGAATATGCCTTGCAGTTCTTTCGTAATTACAATATCCAAAAACATTTTCACTCTGACTTGAGAATCTTCAGTTGTTAATCTGAACATCTCATCATTGCATCTATCTGTATTTTAAAAGACAGACCAACTAATACTAACGATAGTAGAAGACTTTAAGTCTTGAGTTTGAAAAACTGACAGATTGTGGATTTTTAAGAAGATCTTCATTTATGAATAAAGAAAGTTAACTGCCCAGTGGAAAAACGCAGCATAGCCATTTTAGCAAAAGTCTACAAGTTTTTTTAAAGGGTATGTCTATATATTTTTAAAGGATACTACGAATTAATATAAACTTATAAATAAAAAAAAAACTTTAAGCCATAAAGCTTATCCCAAGATTAAAAGAGACTATGTATATTGATAGAATGAAAAATAGATTTGTCTTTGTCATATACTATTATTAACTATAACATATTACTTGACCTTTTCATATGACATAACAATTGGAATCATGCCAAAAAAAACCATCGCCCTATATAATAATATCTGATAATAAATTGGTAATATAAATAGTAAATACAGACTTTAAACTAAAAATAAAGAATATATTTTTTTAATATCTTTTAAAAGAGAATGTTTACTCAAAAGCACAGCTGATTTACTATCATTGAAAAAGAAAAAATTATTGCAAAATATTTTTGGCATTAATTGTTCTCAAGGAAAATATTTTGCCCTGCTTAACAATGGGAAACATTCTGACATATTCATAAACTCATTTTTATATGAAATTTGCAGGGCACCACTACTGAAGTGATTTTGAATTTAATAGCATTTTTTTGATAAATTAGTTACAATCTTTGATAATGAATTAGCTCTTGAATTGTGATTGTTCTGTCATAAAGACCATTTCAGTGCCTTGAGAAATTAGGTTCAAAGTAAAACTTTGACAACATTTTCTAAAAAATCCTCTGTTTTTATATTTAAAAAAAGGGAAAATGCTATTCGATTTCAGTGGTACAACCATTGTGTCCTACTACAAAATTGCTAAATACTGCTACAAACTAAGTTTGCCCTGCTACAAAACTGCATTTTCCACCCCTGTAATTAGCATAGCTGCCAACTTTTATGCTGTTTTTATAGTTATTTTTTATTAAGAATCTTTGCCTTATTTAATTGCAGAATTTCTACAATAAGATAAAAAATTAAATAATATTAATTCTTTAATAGTTAATATTATAATAAAATATTGTGAAATTGCGTTAATATAAAAGTTGGCCGCCATGATTCTTATTCATTACTGAGGGATAAAAAAACAGGATTTTGTTTTTCAGAATGAAAATCAAGACAAAAAATTTCAAAATAAGGTAAGGGACAAGAGAAAATAAAATAGTCATTAAAACTACACTGAGAAAAAATTCTGCCACTGGCATCTAGAAACTAAATTGTGGCTCTAGAAAAAATAGTTCCATGTCATCCTTATAAATTCTAGTTCCCTTTGCTGGAGAGTTCTAGTCTCCTCTATTAAAATTCAAGAGCGTTTTCCTATATTATCGTGGTCAAACTTATTTAAAATGTCTGCAAATAAATGTGAACACAAGAGGTTAGTTTTAGTAACTATAATTCTAGTTTATGAATTTATTCTAGATATCAAGTGATAATTTCTCGCAATTCAAACGATTCATAATATAATGTATCATTTCATCACTTATCTGAATCATTTCGTCTATTCAGTTTATTTGTTTACCTTATTCGCATAACTCGGAAATCAATATTTCTAGTTTAAGGAGTTAGAAAATGACTACTTATTCATTCTAGATGAAGTTGGTATAAGTTTTCTTTCAGCGTAGAAGTGATCTTCAGTGATAATTTATAATTAAAATATCTATTTTTTAAACATGTTTCTTTCATAAATTTTTTACATTTTTGTTAGTTAAAAAAAGTAATTTTTATAATGTGTAAATAGTGAGACATTTTCTTAATAAATTAAATAAACTGAGTATAGTTAAAAATGTTTTTGAAATTTTAATTTAATCACAAATATTAAAATTCATACAAAATAAATAGGGTGCAAAATATGCTTTGAAAATATCGGCAAATTTAAAAATTAATATAAGTAAAAAATATGAATATTGAAAAGTCTCCATAAATATTTATCAAGAAAGAAAACCTTCATTTATTTAACTGTACAATTTTAATAATGGTTATAGAAGTGAACATTTTAAAGAATTGAAAAAAAAAAGAAATTATACAAGGATGATTTTTTTTTTTTTTTACCATGAGTAAAAGAAATTTTCGATTACGATTTAAAGACTTTTCAAATTACTTATAAAACTGCAAACAAATTTATCGAAAATCACTCTGTAAACATTTCATGAAATAAAAGTGAAAAAAAACTATAAGAATAAAGAATGAGAAAGGTATTTCAAAATGTAGAATTGACTGGAATTCCATTAAAGGTTGGCTTGAACTATTTTAAATATACTGGACATAAATATGAATAAAATACTGGAAATGTGCATTAAAAATAAGTGTATGGAGAGGAGAAAAACTTCAAAATAATTCTAAGCACCTAAAAAGAAAAAAAAAAGTTTGACTTTAAACCAAATAAAGTTTTTTTTTATTATTATTTAATGTATTAATTAAAAATCGAGATATGTAGTGCTTACCGTTTAGATTTTTAATTGGCACATAAATTTATTGTTAATTCACACTAAGTAAACATTTTTATGAAATAATGGATATTTAAAAAAAAGTGCAATAAAAATTCTGCATTTATAGATTTTTGAAGTAAAACAAATTCTGTATTACTTTTCTTTAGATAAATGTTAAGAATATGTTATGCCTAATAAATTTTTGTACACAGCCCCCACACACATTTTAATTTCAATATTGAGAAATTATGGCACATGGGAATAAACTTTTTTTTATGAAAACATAACTTTAAAGGTTAACAGTTTTTATGTAAATTTAGTTTAAAAAGCTGTATATATATATTTTTTCACTTGATTGACATACATTTCTGGAAATACTTCAACAGCTTTCAGCGTTCAATCACAAATATGCAAGTATATGGGAAGAAGAAAGACAAAATCTTAATCAGAAATCAATATTTCTTTTAATAAAAAAGTAACTAAATTGTTATTAAAAAAAAAAAAAAAAAACTTAATTCAGTTTAATATAGCTGTAATTAAAAATTGACAGATTTTATTATATATCCATTTTTAATTTAAAAAAAAATTAATCATTAAAATTTTTTGAAAATTAATTAGTGTCAATAAAGCTTGAAGTTCGAACTATTGCTTTTTCGCAAAGTCAAAAATGCGGTTGTCCAGTAAGCTGTCACCGTCAAATGAATCCCAATGTTTACAAACAATCTCTTCCCTCTCTTCCTTTTTTTTTAACCTTCATTTTTAAAAATGTCGCCATAAATGCGATAAGTTGCCAAATGATACAGTCTTATGGCGGGAACCATGCTTTGTGTTCTACTGCCTCCCTCCAGACGGCGATAGTTTCTATGCGAATCCCATGTTAAAAATAATTTCCTTTGCAGCCAATGAGAGTATGTGTTCTCCGTGGGCTGTTTGATCTTTGTGTTTGTGGATTACAAAAAGCAAAGACAATAGAATTAGAATTATATATCCTATTCGGTGACAAAAAGTTTAGGACGCTCAGGCCCCATTACAACAACAACAAAGTTTTAAGGCATGAGAGTATCAAACATCTCTAAATTATGAAAAGTCTTTTAGGGTGCTGCAAAAGAAATATCCATGTTGTTTTGGAGAAAGAGGTAAATAATATTCTAATATGATGTCCATATTATATATAACTGATAAATAAATGTATATTTTAAAAAATAATTGCGATATACTCTGAGAAGAGAAATATATTTTAAATAAAATGTAAAATTAAAGAATTCATCTGTAAAATTAGTAGTTTGAAACATGACAAAAATGCAGTAGAGTTCTGCTAATCCACATTATGTATGCGAATATAAATAAATTTAATTCGTGACACCATCCTGAAAGAGTCGCATATATATATTACGTGTATATGCGACGGCATATATACATCGCATATGTATTATATACATATATCATGGAGATAGGGTAGATGTGCCAGTAATGGACACCCTTCAATGTTTTTGGTTTATAAAAAAATAACCAATAAAAATTTATCTTTTATTATTTTTTTCATAGCTCCCCCTTGCATGTTTTATAATCTGGGTTATTGTTGACACTTTTAATAAAACCAATCAGGAAGCAGAAAATGTTTCGAAGTTCCAATGTTTTTCAGTGAAAATCTTAATGAACATGCTAAGAGCTGACTTCATTTAATAAATTTATATATTCTTTATTTTCTTGCAAAATTTGAAGCTTTTTGTTTTGGTAGTAATAGAAAACTTTGAATTTTTATACTAATAGCCATTTATAAGATTTCATTTATTTTTAAGGTTTTAAGAGGGGTGTCCATTACACTGGGATGCTTAATTAGTCATTTTCCAGTAATGGACACCTCACGTAAACATTGCTAAAAATGCAATTTCAGTAATGTTTATAGTTTATAGTGCATAAAATATTTTGACTTAACTGAAAACCTAAATAATCAAATTTAATTTTTAAATTACAATTACCAAAATGTAATAACACCGACACTTTTATAAATAGCTTTTTTAAGTTAGTTTATGTGATTAATAAAATTTCAATATTTTATTCTTATTTTTTTATGTATATAACTCTGCATATTTTATAATGTGGCAATCAAACCAGTCAGGAAGCAGAAAATATTGTTTAAGGCAAGGGCATAGTCAAAGAAGTGCTCATAGGGCTTAATCCCTCCCCATTTAAATAAAAACAATTAAGTTTCAGGAATTGTTAAAAATCTATTTTCTGTCTTAAATGTTTGCTTATTCATCGCTTACAGAAAAAAAAAAATGTAAAATTAATAAAAGTTATAGTAATCATGAAACAAGTAAATCTGCAGAGCAGTGGCCTCAAGCATCAGTTCTAGAGTTTTATTTTGAAATAATTTTATTTGTTTTTTATGTTGACTTCCTTTTCATTGAACAAGACAAAGGCTAACTAAGCGTCATTGATTAATTTCACCTTGTCTAGTGAAATATAGTATTAGATCAGGCATTCTGACCTTTGACCACCTGATAACTTACGTAAGTTCTCTAAAAAATTTGAAAAGTAGCTTTATAACTTTTATTTTATACCTTTTTTAAAACCAGTTTTGCTAGAGGTTCTTGAATATCGTAGAAAAAGGGGAAAATTATCGTGCATATAGTAAACAATTTTACAATAAAAATCGAGAACATATGTTTCATTTTGCTGCTATTTTTAATAATTTTCAAACGGTGAAGTTATGGAAATTAGAAATGTTATTGGGTTTTTTAAATTAAGGAGTACTTTAAGCTGTTGCCAGACTTCCTTTCTCACCAGTATATTGGTATATGCACTTATTACAAAAATGCCCTTTTTATGAAATGATGTGCCCTTTTCAACAAAATTGCCCTTATGTGATGTGTGCCCTGCCCTTTTTTATGTTCTAGAATGATCCCTGTAAAAAAATTCCAGATAGTGCTGATATCAGTGCCAATCATGATATTTTATGTATTAATCAAGCTTTTTTGGTTATTAAGTATTAGGTTGTCAGTGATTTTAATCAGATGATTTAAATTGATTTTAATCAACCAATTTTTAAAAAAAAATCATTGATTTAAATCAACTGATTTTTTTTTTTTTTTTAATCATAAATTTTCTAAATGTTTAAAATGTCATAAAAAATAAAATCTAAGATAAATATAATTTGGAAAATTTCTATGGATATTTTACCTTATGATTTTAAGTATTTAAAATATCCAACTCACAGTATCATTTTTTTCATATTTGTAATATTAATTATTTCAAGTAATATATGAAGTAGTCTCTGGAAGTTTAATTGTTAAAAATAGTGAGACGAAACTATACACTAATACTCCAAAACTTTTTTTTCTAGTTATTACCTTTTAAATCCCCCACTGTCTCAATAATTTGATAGCTGTAATTGTCTGATATTTAGTATTTTAAACTATACATCTATAATAATTAAAATATTGATCTTATTACAATAATTGATGCAAACAGTGAATGATTATCACAAATATTTTATTAATTACTGGTATCCTAATTGTTAAATTTATTTGAAAATAACTATTTTGTTTCATTAGTATGCTTTCATTAAATTCTGGTTCTAAATACAGGCATAAAAATAATATTTATTACTTTTTATGGGGTGTCCATTACTGGAACAGAGGGTGTCCATTACTGGCATTTTAGTTGTTTTGATGTATTTCTGTTATTTACAATTAAATTTTGATTCATATTGGGAAATGAGACTATGAGAATGGTTAAATATTGTTGATAGATTAATATAATATTGAAAACACTAGAATATAATAAATATAACTACTAATTAAAAAACAATTTTTAAGGAAATTCCTTAAGGGTGTCCATTACTGGCACATCTACCCTATATATATATATGTTGTATACTATATGCGAACAGGGTTAGAAATTGGGAATTCTATGTAAGGCGTCATATGACACCTGCAATTTTTTTTCTAGGTGCCAAACTGCATTTCATGGTTGCAATTTTATGTTATATCATATTTTCTCATTTCTTTTCGAACCCATGTTAACAATAATATTGTAATTATCTTTATGTGTTAAGGGCGAGGGGGCTGTACATATTAAACATTTTATATGGAGGGGGGGGGGATCCTCTCTCAGTACTATTTTTGTTGTTGCTGCAGGTCGGATTAACTTGCGATTTTAGGCTGAGTGTAGATTCTTACAAATTTGGTTCAGGTTAACCTGATTTTTCAAAAGTTAGTTCAGTATATTGTTTCAGATTAAAAACTATGCCTATATTAACACGCATATAGAACTTTGTGTGTCTGCTGTTTTCTAAAGGAATGCTGCATCTTTTCTGAGACTATTTTCTTTTTCGTGAACCTTTGTTGAAAATTGGCGGGTTTTTTGCCGCGATTCTTTGGCGAAATTCACGTTTTTTTCGTGTCCCTTTGATGAAATTAGCAATTTTTTCCACGATCCTTTGACGAAATTGGCGTTTCTTCTGCGGCCATTTGACGAAATTTGCATAGTCTCTTTGACGAAATTCGCATTTTCGAGATCCTTTGATGAATTTCGCGTTTTTTCCTTGGTCTTTGGACGAAATTCGCATTTTTCCACGATCCTTTAACAAAATTCGCCAGGTTTTTTTAGATCGTTCAACGAAATTTGTCATTTTTTAGATCTTTTGACGAAATTTGCCGGTTTCTTTAGATCCTTCGACGGAATTTGCCGTTTTTTTTTTTTTTTTTTTAGATCCTTCGACGAAATTTGCCGTTTTCTCGAGATCCTTCGACCAAATTTGCCATTTTTTCGAGATCCTTCGAACAAATTTGCCGTTTTTTCGCAATCCTTCGACAGAATTTGCCGTTTTTTCGCAATCCGACGATGAAATTGGCCGGTTTTCCATGATCCTTTCACAAAATTAGCAGTTTTTTCAACGATCCTTTGACGAAGTTGGCGTTTTCTCCGTGGCCCTTCGGCGAAATTCGCATTTTCCCACGATCGTTCAGTGAATCTTTTTTTTTTTTTTTTTTACGGCCTTTTGATGAAATTCACGTTTTTCCACGGCTCTTTGACTAAATTTGCGATTTTCCGCGATCTGTCAATGAAATTAGTCATTTTCCGTGATCTTTTATTAATTAATTTCGCGTTTTTTTTTTTACGATCATTCGACGAAATTCGCCATTTTTCCCGATCCTTCGAGGAAATTCGCGATTTTTTTTGCGGTTCTTCGACAAAGTTTGCCATTTTTTCGCGATCCTTCGACGAAGTTTGCCGTTTTTTCGCGATCCTTCGACAGAATTTGCTTTTTTTTAACGATCCTTTGACGAAGTTTTCCGTTTTTTCGCAATCCTACGGCGAAATTCGGTGTTTTTTCGGATCATTCGACAAAATGATTTCGCGATTCTTCGAAGAATTTACGCGCTATAACGCGTCCGCGGCATCTGTAAAAGAAAAAAACTAGGCGTCAAATTTAACGACCAGGTATAATTTTGTGGTCGTCAAATGCAATAATTTAGTTGCATTTGGCGACTAACGACTGCTAATTTCTAACCCTGTATGCGAACCTCAGAATCCTTGACTATTCCTACCAATAAATTTGAAAAGAAAATTCTGCCTTTTTTAATCAGAGCATTTCTGCGATTGGATTAGGCAAAAATTGCTATTTTAAATTACCAGTTTGAAAAGATGAAAACTTCTTTTATTTCTGATATATATCATATATCATTTAATACTCTTTTTCATAGATTGAAATGACAGTACTACATATATAAATATTTTATTTATTTAATCATCATATGGTAAATAAAATTATTTAATTAAAAAAAACAAAAAAAAAAAACATTTGTCTTAAAGACAGGTAGTTACAATATTTGTATATTTAAATTATGATCTAGAAATAATTACAATTTAAAGAATTTAATATAAAACTAAACAATTAATCTCTTAAATTAGTGTTAATAAATATAATAATTGGTCAAGTGAGTTTTACTCATGCACAAAGGCTTCCATACAATAAATTTATTAATTGCTAACTGCAATGTTACAAAAATATACCTCGAGTGCCCCCTTTGCTAAGCACCTGCAAAGTAAAGTTTATGTGTAACAGAAAAATATAATTTTCTCAAACTATGTGACCTAGGATAATTATTGAGCTATAGTTTTCTTGCAAGGTTTAAATAAACTACTACTACCCCTAATTTTTCCCTAATTTTTGTTTACGTTGATTCAGAAATAGGTGGGGGGGGGGGGGCTACATATTTTTGCAATACATTTTTGACAATATATCTGAAAATATAACACAGTAGACTCCCTCAAATCTGCTTCTCTAAAATTCGCACATAATTTCCGATGTAAACAATGAAACTTTCACTTAAGATGTAACTGTAAAATTCAAGTTTTTAAAATTTTTATATCATTCTGTACATATTTTAATATGTAATTTTGGTTAATATGATTCAACTCATGTTTTCTCATGAAGGAAGTTTAAAATTTGTTTATAAAAAACAGGGATCACTCTAGAGAGTTTCAGAGGGGCGGCCCGCCCTCATGCCCTTTTTAGATAAAATCCCACCCTCCTTGCCCTTTTTCCAGGTATAATTCTACCCTCATTGCCCTTTTTCCAGATAGATTTCTACCCTCCTTTTATTCCAGGGTAGAATCCTGCCTTGTACTTTCAAAAATTATTTACCTATCTTTTATTTTTAGAATGTTAGTACAGTACATCAGGGAGTACTCCTCTTTCCCTCTTTATTTCTGTGTGAAGTGCCCTGGTATGTCTAATCTTTGACTTTGAGCGATTCATCTTTCCATTTATCATTTTTTTCATTGAACAAGACAAAGGCTATCTAAGCATCATTGATTAATTTCACCTTGTCTAGTGAAATATAGTATTAGATCAGGCATTCTGACCTTTGACCACCTGATAACTTACGTAAGTTCTCTAAAAAATTTGAAAAGTAGCTTTATAACTTTTATTTTATACCTTTTTAAAAACCAGTTTTGCTAGAGGTTCTTGAATATCGTAGAAAAAGGGGAAAATTATCGTGCATATAGTAAACAATTTTACAATAAAAATCGAGAACATATGTTTCATTTTGCTGCTATTTTTAATAATTTTCAAACGGTGAAGTTATGGAAATTAGAAATGTTATTGGATTTTTTAAATTAAGGAGTACTTTAAGCTGTTGCCAGACTTCCTTTCTCACCAGTATATTGGTATATGCACTTATTACAAAAATGCCCTTTTTATGAAATGATGTGCCCTTTTCAACAAAATTGCCCTTATGTGATGTGCGCCCTGCCTTTTTTTATGTTCTAGAATGATCCCTGTAAAAAAATTCCAGATAGTGCTAATATCAGTGGCAATCATGATATTTTATGTATTAATCAAGCTTTTTTGGTTATTAAGTATTAGGTTGTCAGTGATTTTAATCAGATGATTTAAATTGATTTTAATCAACCAATTTTTTTTAAAAAAATTATTGATTTAAATCAACTGATTTTTTTTTTTTAATCATAAATTTTCTAAATGTTTAAAATGTCATAAAAATAATAAAATCTAAGATAAATATAATTTGGAAAGTTTCTATGGATATTTTACCTTATGATTAAACAAAAAAAGCTTTGAATGATTGTTTCTAAGCTTAATTCCTTAGGCTTGTAAAAAAATTAAGTACAGTAAGCTTGTAAAAAGCATTTTATTTTAAAATGATTTTTAAATCAAATATAATTTGCTAATAATGTCAAATATTCCATCGAATTTCGACCGAGTACGCATGCGTCAAAAAAGGACCGGCCAATGAAACGAGGGTATATTCCTGTCTCCAAACGTATTTGGGATCAAGATCAACTCCTGTTGTTTTGATCTTTGATGGCTTCCTCCACGTTGCGTTAAACATAGGAATATATTTATATAAAAAACTCTGGAGTGTTTAGAAGGTATTTATTGTAATTTGTATGAATACTTAGGTATCCATTTCGGATTTACTGTGTAACATGAATTTAGGTTCATTTAACGTTCGCGAAATCAAATCATTTTGTTTATATAGTACAGAAAATAATTATTCAATCGTAATTAAAAATATAGTAGAACATGTAATACAAAATTGGACCACTTATATTCCGTTTATGATCGGGTATGAATCTTATGGTGTTCCGATTGCTAATGAAAACTATTATGTAAATATAATGTCAAAAGACAGTACGCACGGTAGTAATATTTTTATTATTATGTGTTCGAAAAAAGCGAATCTGAGCGCCTGAATATAAATTATAAAATATTATTTCTATATTTAGCAACTAAATATTTAATAAATATGCAGGAATGTGACTAGCTTTATGTGAATGTATAATATATGTAAGTCTGAACTTTAGCATTATTTTTTAACAGAAATATATTATCTCTATTCGATTTAAAAGTTTTGTCATTACATAAGTGTGCTATTTTATTTGTAAAGAGTATGTATGCATTATATTGTTTGTATGTATACAAATGTTTAGAATGTTTTGATTTGCAAACTCTTAATATTTGAATAATGTTTACATTATATTTGTTTGTATGTATACAAACAATATTAATATTTACATTGTATTGTTTGTATGTATACAAATCTTGAATGTTTTAATTTATTACATTCATTTTTTACCAGTTTGCATGTCCGTTCATGGGCGATTCATATGAAACTCATAATTTGTCACAAATTGGTGATTTTATTGATTTAGTGCTTTGCCCAAGAATGTGGAAAAAAAAACTATTTTTGACATCGGGTGAAATGAATGAGGTTATTTCGGTTTTTATTTTGTATATAAAAAATGTTATATGTAAAAAAATCCTGGTCATTAATCACATTGTTTTTTGTATATTTAAAGACGATTACTTATTCTTTGTAATTATTTTTTTGCTGGGGGTTTTTGAGCAAAATAATATTACTTCATAGCTAGAACCAGTTCCGCTAATCATTAATATTTTCTCAATCCTTTGACCGCTGAGCAAATGGGCAAATTTGTAATGTTTTTTCTGTTATTTTTTTTAAATGTCAAAAAAAGATAAATTTTCAAAATTGGTATAAAAAACTTAGGTACTTCTCTATTATCCCATCGTCCACTTTTCATAACAAAATACTATTGCCAAAATGTATGATTAAATGCCAAAAATGCAATCCCATTTACTTGATGTCGGAAGCATTATACGTGTTTGTGATGTCGTCAAGTGGTTTTTAATTCAACATTTGCTCGTATTAATGACAACGTTCTCCCGTTTATTTGGCGTTACAGTTTGGCGATAGTTTTTTGTTATGAAAAGTGGTCGATGAGATAATAGAGAAGTACCAAAACTTAATTACGTATATGAGTAGATTCCTTGACTATATTAATCATTACTCAATATTTTAAAACTGCATCATATTTGTAGAATTATATTAATTTAAACAATGCTTCTATTGAAGTGTGAAGAAGCACATACTTCTATGAAGAACCATATATTTACATAATCGTTTTCATTAGCAATCGGAACACCATAAGATTCATCCCCGATAATAAACGGACTATAAGTGGTCCAATTTTGTATTACGTGTTCTACGATATTTTTACGTACGTTTGAATAATTATTTTCTGTACTATATATACAAAATGATAGAGATCTAAAAACACAATTTCCATCGGGATTGATTTCGCGAATGTTAAATGAGCCTAAATTCATTTTTAAACAGTAAATCCGAAATGGACACCTAAGTATTCATACAAATTATAATAAATAAAATAAATACCTTCTAAACACTCCACAGTGAGTTCTATATAAATACCTTCCTAGGTTTAATGCAATGTGCAAGAAAAAAAAAAACAGGAGATGATCCCAAACACGTTAATAGAGACAGTAATAGACTCTCACCTCATTGGCCGGCGATTTTTTTGACGCATGCGTATTGGGTCGAATATTGTTGAAAAATGATTTTGAAGAAAAAATCGGGAAATTCACAAAATGTTTCGGGAAAAACTTCACCAAATGGTTTAAAAATTCTTTGAGTGACAGCGGGAAAAAAATTTCGGTTTACATTCAATCATTGCAATTGGCGAGTGTGACTATTAAGTTTAGCCAGTACTGGCAATAACATCAATTACCAATTTTCAGTATTACTCGCCGATTGGTGAGTGTTAATTTTGTCTTATATCACAAACTGTATTTACATATACTACTAGATATAATGATTATGAACCATGATTTTTCTATTATTGGGCGAGATTCATGTTTTTTCAGCAATTCTTTGACGAAATTCATGTTTTTTCAGCGATCCTTTGAAGAATTTCGCATTTTTCTCGTGATCCTTAACGAAATTCGCATTTTCCAGCGATTCTTTGATAAAATACATTTTATTCCGCAATTTTTAAACTAAATTTAGTAAAAAAGCGTGACCTTTTGGTGAACTTTCCTTTTTTGCAATTCTTTGACAAAATTTGCTTATCTCTCACGATCCTTTTGCATAATTAATGTTTTTTCTGATGTCTTTTAACGAAAGTCATGTTTCCCCATGATCCTTTGATGAATTTAGTGTTTTTTCCTCAATCATTTGACGAAATCTGTGATTCCCCCCCCCTCCCCCCCCCCCCCCCCCGCGAAGATTGGTTAGATGTTTTTAGTCTGTAGGTGCCCTAAAAAGTCTGTGACGCCCGTTGCTGCATTGCACACATTCTTCCATGGTGCATCGAACGAAGAAAATTCATCCTAAAGAATCATTGTTTCATTCTTGACATTTCTGGAAAGAAACAACGTTCAACTCATTGGCTGAATTGTAAAGGGCGAAATGTGTCAAACATTAGCGGAAAGAAAGTGCGCAATTTGTTCGTTCATGGATAAAATCATGAAATTCATTAATCGATAGTTGATAAATTCGTCAATCGATAGCGGAAAAATCGCAAAATTCATTAATCGACAGTGGAAAAATCGCAAAGTTCATCAACTGGTTTCGGGGGAAAAAGTTTTCGAATATTGTCAAATGGCTTCGAGAAAAAAAATCACAATCCGTCAATTTCGGAGAAAAAATCGTGAAATTCGCCAAATGGTTTCGAAATTTGTCGAGCGACAGCGGAGAAAAAAATCTTTTTCCATTCAATCATCGCAATTGGTGAGTGTGACTATTATGTTTAGCAGTGGTGGCAATAAAGTCCATTGCCAAATTTTCAGCATTACTCGCTGTTTGGCAAGTGCTAATTTTGTCCTATACTTCAAAACCCTTTTGATCATATCATCAGTGTGCAGGACAATTTTTTTTACGTGAACCATTTGATGAATTTTGTGATTTTTCCATTATCGATTGACCAATTTTACTGCTATCGATTGTTGAATTTTATAATTTATCAACTATTGATTAGCAAATTTCATGATTTTTTCCATGAACGTTTGACGAATTACGCAAAAAAATTAAGAATATCGTTAAATTGTCTTGGGTAAAAAAAAATTTAATATTGTCAAATGCCTTCGAGAAAAAGTTGCAAGTTGGAACGCCTGTGACCTCTTTTTCATGTTATGCATCTCGGGTCTATCCCCCCCCCCCCCCCTAAGGAAGGCACTTTTATAAATTTTGTTGACACCTCTCATGTGATATATCGCTGGAAAAGTCTTTGACTGCTTATTCATGTTATGCATCTCCGGGGTCCATCCCGCCATCACCCCCCCCCCCCCCCAAAGGGTACTTTATAAATTTTGCACACAACCCTCATGTTATATATCATTGGAAAGGTCTGTGACTGCTTAATCATATTATGCATCTCGGGTCTATCCCCCCCCCCCCCCCCCAAGTGGGACACTTTTCTAAATTTTGCAGACACCTCTCATGTGATATATCGCTGGAAAAGTCTTTGACCGCTTATTCATGTTATGCATCTCTGGGGTTCATCCCGCCACCCCCCCCTCCCCCCAAGGGATACTTTTCTAAATTTTGTTGACACCGCTCATGTCATATATTGTTGGAAAGGTCTGTGACTGCTTAATCATATTATGCATCTCCGATGTTCATCTCCCCACTTTGCCCCCCCCCCCCCAAGGGGTACTTTCTAAATTTTGCACACAACCCTCATGTTATATATCATTGGAAAGGCCTGTGACCACTTATATCATATTATGCATCTCCGATGCCCCCCCCCCCCCCAAGGGGTACTTTCTAAATTTTGCACACAACCCTCATGTTATATATCATTGGAAAGGTCTGTGACCACTTAATCGTATTATCCTCCCCACTATGAAATTTGTCAAGTTAAAGCAACTATAAATTTTATTTTTATGGTACTATCAAGTTGTTTGCCGTCAAATTTTGACGGGTTCCATCTAGTTTAATTATATTTTTCAGTTTGTAATTCATAAAAACCATTAAAAATTAATGTCACTTTATTTATCATTAAAAAGCTATATACTTTTTTTTCCTTATATCATTACTAAACACATTACTAATATATTTTCTCATGAAATAACGTTTCTACTGCACTAGTGCTCTTTTTAAGAACCTGCTCTGTGCCCCTTTTTCTTTGTAGACTGAATGCTAAATTATTAACTATCATTTTAGTAATTAGAGCATAAAATGTATTTTATTTTCCTAATAAAAGGGTTAATTATTTAATAATTAATTTTAAGCAGTGTTAACAATTTAATATTGAAGCAGTTATGAATAATTTTTAATAAATATAAATATCAATAGTATTTACAGTAGGAGACCACTAATCTGCACAGCTTGGTTCAAAGAGTTTTTCAGATTTGAGACTTTGTGCGGATTACAGGTCATGTCTATTTAACCTTTGTTTACAATTTTTTTAATTTATACTTTGGGCAAATTTAGATTGTTAATGCTTAAAAATAAAAATAAACAAATTACACACTTAAACATATACATAAAGCACAAATTAGTAAAAAAATAATTTAATAATCATTATATGTTTTAAATCTATCACCAATAGTTGCTGGTATTAAAACATTTGTTTTATGTTTTTGTATTGTAAATAGCAGTCTACAAATGCCCATAATTGCCTGCTGAACTGTAAAATTTTGTTTTTAGAAATTTTGATATTCTCGACAAATTGTTGTAAAAACTATAAGACAAATGCATTTTTAAAAGTCTTTTTTACCGTATGAGTGATTATATTAATGAAATAAAATATTTTTATAAGTACTATCACTTTAAACTATAAAAAGGAATATTTAAATGATATATCATAATATTTATCAAAAGTAAAATTAAAGTTGTGGGGAAAAAAAGAAAAAAATGCTATCGGTAAGTGATTTTTTAAAGAATTAATTTTTTTTGTTTACATTTATATATGCAGTGCAGATTACAGGCATTTGCGGATTAGAGGTACTCCTCTACTGTATATAGTTTTACACAACTATTACAAAGTACATAAGATTATTGTATGCTGCTAATAAAATTACTAATTTGCAGTTTTTATAATTTCTGTAATTACTAATATCTATAATTTTATTAATTAAAGAATTAAAAAAAATCCCTGATGGCTTGGCCTACAGGCACAGGTGGATTTCGAAGACACAGACCGTTTGTTGGGAATTACGGAAGAAATGATCTTTTTGCCATGATGGGGCGGCAATCAGAAACGCCCACTTCGAAGCCTAACTTGTTTGCTGGCGGAGTCAGCAGGGATCTTTTTGTTTTTAATTTTTTTTGCTATAAGGGTTGGTCCAATAAAACTTGTCAATATAAAAGTTTTAGATAATGATAATGTTAAGAGGATTTATAATAAATTTAAGCGGATTTGATATCTTCTGAATTGACGAAGTTATGAATTTTTTTCTTCTAAAACCCTCCTCCCCCCCACCCCTTGGGGCCATTTTTAATTATATCAAAAATCTGTCATACATAAATTTTCGGCCCTTTTCTTAGAAGTAATAACTTTAAACGGATTCGGTACATATCATAATTAAGAAATTATGGGGGGTTTTCTGTTTTCATAAAAAGACCTTCCTGTTTCTATTTTGCCCATTAACGAACTTGACCAAGATTTTATGTATCAGTTTGGAAGAGATTTGTGCAGAATTGTGGGATTTATCGTGTCCATAAAAAACTGCACATAGATAGATATGTATATATATAAAGTTTTGAACTGAGAGTGGTTTTGGGTTCTGGGAGTCATGATCGGCATAGATCTGCAAAAAATTTTCAAAAATTCCAACTTAAGGGAGAATGTAATAGGTAGTATTTCTTATGAAATGTACCTAATATAGTTAAAGTTACTAATAAAAGGGTTAACTGTTTTGGAAAGCTGAAATTCTTGGTAGCTATGCTGTATTTTAACAAAGGGTAAAAAATCATAAAAGTCTGATTTAAATTTTTGTTGTTGTTGTTGTCGTGTCCATGAATATGCAAAAAGTCAAGAAATAAAGGCTTAGATATGGTCAAAGGTCCGGAGGACCACTGCCGCCAGCTCTGGTGCTTCAGGACTGAAAAGGATCTCCCGAAGTGGATCCATTTGCGGTAACTAGCCGAGTTTTAAGATATCTGCTGTAATGGCTGGGCCCTCGAAGATGTGTCTCGGTGTGAGCTGAGTTTCCGGGCAATTCCTGCAGATAATATAGGTTCTTGTCCCATCAGGAAGGATCTTCATTCCTTTATAGTGATTTGTTCTTAATCTAGCCAGTGTAGTTGCTACATTTCTAGGGCAATCAAAGTCAGTGATTAAAGGCTTCCTAGAGGACTGATTAAAAAGTCTACATCTGGCCACAGCGTTTGCATCTGCAAGAGTGATGATGGAACTAGGTTGGTCGAGATTTCGTGCCTCTTAGGCTAAAGCATCCGCACACTCATTACCCTCGATGTTTACATGTGCAGGTACTCACTACAGCACACAAGATTTCCTCTTGCAATGCAACTGATCGAGTAAGTTATTTATAGTAGAGGTGATGTTTGTATTTAAATTTTTAAAAATCTGATTTAAATTTATTTTAAATCAGATTTTTTTCTTTTTTGACACCCTATTAAGTATGGCTAAATATGAAATAAAACTTTGTTATTTTAAAATTTTGATGTGAATTATTAGTGTACATTTATAAGGCGGGGTTCACTGAATAATTCAAGAAAAAATTATCTCATCATTATGCATATTTAGTTATGCATTATTAATTATTTACTTTTAATAATTAAACCTTTACTTTTAATATTTTAAATGTTTTAAAATTTTCTTATTTTATTTAATTATTTTACTTTATTGTAAGCATTCATTATAATTTTGAGTGCATTATTAAATTCAAATTATTGTTTAAAAAATGTTAGTAAAACATTTATTGTAAAGATCTCAAATCTGCACAACCTCTGGTTTTAAGCAATGTGGATTTAAGGGAGTCTACTGTTCTTAAAACAAATGAGTTCAGTGTTTGAAATCTGTCGAACAATACCCCAACATGATAAACAAAAACAAAAAAATTCAAGTAACTTAATTAGCTTCCCTTTATTTCTCATAAAAATATTTATGAATGGCTAATAATCTGTATATATGTCAGTCAATAGCCTTTTTAACTCTGCCAATTTTGAACTTTCCATGTTTCATAGTTTTTGAGAAACACAGCTGTGACAGACAGACATACGAGAGATGTTATAATGGTTCCGTTTTTACTTTGTAAGTATGGAGCCCTAAAAATCAATAAATTCTTATTTACTACTTCAATATGTATTTACAATATTTGGCCAAGGATATTAATTTTTCTAAAAACAAAATTTTGTGGTTTAGTAGACAATTATGGCTATTTATAGGCTGCAAGATACGATACATAAACATAAACCAAATGTTTTAATATTAACAACTATTGGTGATAGGTTTTTAAAATATAAAAATCAATACAGTATTTTTATAGTTTATTCTTACTTTATTTATATTAAAAAGTAACATAACCATCAGCCGTGTCAAAAAAGCCAGTAAGGGGCACTGCGCCCTGCCAAATTGGTCTAGCGTGAACACTAAATAAAAATGAGTTTATAGAAGAACTGCGAAGATCTTGTGTTGCACATTATTTTTTTTTTTTCTGAATTCCAAGGAAACTATTCAGAAACAAATTAGTTGAGCCTTGCTAATCACAGAAATTAGGACTTGACAATTTAATGTCTACCTACATTTCTTGTGTAATAGAAGTAATCCATATACTTAAAGCTAACCCGCTTTTTCGTTTTCCATGCAAAAATTGCTTTTATACGCATGCGCGAGCATTCAGCCAATCAGCTAGAGGCTTTTACTGTCCAGAGACAATTTGGATTCCGGTATGTTTCAGCCAATGAAGTGAAGGCCTTTTTCCTCTCTCTAAAAGCGTATTTGGATTACAATTCCATGTGGGTGTTGAAACTTTATGGATTTTTTTTATTAAGGTATTTTTTCATTGTACCGTATTTATTTTCTTTTTATGTCGTATGTATTTTACTACTTTGATTTTTTTATAACTAACCCTTTTTTTTTGAGAGAGAGAGAGATTTAGTGGCACGAAGTTCCGCAAATCGTTTCCGATGTAAACAAACTATTAAGATGCAAGTGTAAAATTTCAGTTTTTTAAAACTTTTCATGTCTTTCTGTATACATTTTAATATGTAATTCTGTGGGATATGATTAAATTCAGGTTTTCTCAGCGACGATCACAGTATTTTTACCAAATTATTTTTGTATTAATCAAGCTTTTTTGGTTATTAAGCATAGCTAAACACAAAAGAAAACTTTGTTATTTTAAGATTTTTATGTGAATTATTTGCGTACATTTATAAGGAGAGTTTCACTGAATAATTCAAGAAAAAAAAAATCTCATTATACATATTTAGTTATGCATTATTTATTATTTACTTGGCCCTTACTTTTAATATTTCAAACTTACAGCTGAATGTAACTATTAAAACATTTGAAATACTGTATTCCTAAAATGAAAGTTCAGCTTAAACACTCAACAATTACTTTTAGGTTAAATTCAGGTTTTCTCAGTGACGATCACAGTATTTTTACCAAATAATTAAAAGTACTATATCTATCTATCTATCTATCTATCTATCTGTCTGTCTGTCTGTCTGTCTGTCTGTCTGTCTCCCACAACTAATCAATAAATTTCATGATATTTTATTGTGATTTTAAACCATGAACTTCAGTAGTACAATAGTACTTTACTGTTATACGGGCACTATGCCAAAATGTATGTATGTTTGGCGACAATGGTGTCCGTATAATGGAAAAGTGCCTTAATTATTATTTTTTTATATATCTTACTTATAATAAAATCCAAATGCGAGAAAGTGTCTGTAACGGTACCGGGCTGTACCACTCTGGTCTGCGAGTCGATCATAGTTAAATGCCATGTTAGGCTTAATGAAAAACATATACTAACATATGACAACTAAATGTTAATTTCTTCTACATGAAATCATGTCTGTTCTTCATTTTTTCAAATATAACATGTATATCTTATCCAATTATAATGTATTAAATTCCAAATTAAAAATAAGCTGTTATAGACATCAGATTACTAAATATAAACAAACAAGCACTGTTGCCATTCGGCATTTCCGAATCGTGAAACAAATGAATGACTCTTTGAATGCTTCAGTAAAAAAATATAGGTTAATTATCTGATTCCGTTCTTAAAATATTTGTAAAAGCATATTAAAGTCTTTAAATATTTTAATTTTGTTTAAAACCTTCAAAAACTATTTCTGCAGCCATCTTTCGTCAATTAATATAAACAATCGAACTTTGTTAAAAATACAAGTTAATATTTGCATTAATTAGCATATTAAAATTTAATGTGAATTTTTCAGAAATTGCATTTCACTTTGCTAAATTATTATTATTATTATTTGGAAAAAAAAAATGTGGCGAGTCATTCACTTTTGAGAATCATTCATCAAAATTATTTGTACTGTACAGATTGGGAATTCAAGCGCTCGACTACGCCATCTGGAGGAGAAAATATATAACTTCTCGCTTCAGGAAAATTCCTTGCAAGCCCACTGTATTACATGCGTTTTTAATTTGTTCATAATGATTATTTTTTTGCACAATTTCAGATTTCATGTGATATTTGTGTTCTGTGATTATATGACAATGTAAAAATTATTCAAATTTGAATATCTAATACTTTCAAATTCGCTTACAATAAATAATGGTTTCAATGGAACTTCAGCATTAGTTAAAGGGACAATAATTTTCCTGTAGCAACAGCTACAATCAGCGCCTCTATAGGCCGTTTTAAGTCGCAATTGGCAACGTGTGTTTTACTGTTTTAACATCTTTGTGGATCTTTTAAATGCTGTTTTAAACATGCGGTTGTGGATCATTCGGGACTACAGCCGTGCAGCTATAGGTCTCAGCCCCCCCCCCCTTCAAAGTTCAAACATGCGGTGGATTTGAATCTGTTCAATCAAATCAGTTTTTATTGTTTTTTATATAGTTTAAAGATCGTTTTAGCGATGCCTGATGAAAATGATGAAACGCCGATTGAACGTAGACAGCGATTAATTAGAGAAAGACAGTCAAGGTGGTTTGCTTGGCAATCACAAGCAACATTGGACCGCATAAGGGAAGATGGTGCCATCTACTGGTAGATAATGCAAACAAAGTTTGAAATTTTGTTTCCATCGTAAATAAAATTATTTTTTTCTTATGAAACGTAATTAAAATATAAGGAATAAATAGTACCGAGTAATTTCCATTTAATTTTGCTTATATAATCAAAAAATGAGCTATGTGGTGAGTCAAGCTCTTTAGAAACTCATTGATAACACTTTTTTTACAGAAAATTTCACTCATGGATTATTTATTTATTTATTTATTTATTTTTTAATGTTTAATTTGAATGTTTTGTCCATTCGTTGAACTATTTCAAAAATTGAATATTGAGTCAATATCCTGTCATTTTTGACGGGGGGTATATACTAGTAAATAAAATATAAACATAATTGGCGACACAGCAAGTTTTCTGGATTTCTCCCTGTATGTGAAAGTCGAAGATGAATTTCATTCATTCAATGACCTTTTTAAAAGTTTCAAGTTTGGATTGAGTGCACATGAACATAGAAACAGATACCTATTTCTATGTTCATGATTGAGTTATTTGGATATCTTTTCGTATAGCACAGAAAATCATTTCTCCCGCTTTCGTAATAGAGATAAATTCTGGTGTATTTTTTTTTCTTCTTTTTATATCATAAGTACTTTTCTACTTTTAAATTTTTTTAACCTAATAGTAATTGTCGCGTTTCTAAGCTGAAATTTCATTTTTCGAATGCAGTATTTCAAATGTTTTAATAATTACATTCAGCTGTAAGTTTGAAATATTTAAAATATTAAAAGTAAAGGTCAAGTAAATAATTAATAACGCATAACTAAATATGTATAATGATCAAAATGACATATTAAAATGTGTACAGAATGACATGAAAATTTTAAAAAACTGAAATTTTGCACTTGCAACTTAATTGTAAATTTCATTGTTTACATTGGAAACGATTTGTGGATTTTAAGAATTTGCGGAACTTCATGTCACCAAATTACTCAATCTCTCTCTCTCACTCTCCAAAAAAAAAAGGGTTAGTTTAAAAAAATTCAAAGTAGAAAATACATACAATACAAAAAGAAAATAAATACGGTAAAATGAAAAAAATACTTTAATAATAGAAATCCATAAACTTTCAACAACGACATTGAACGAACGTATCTCATCTTTTGTTTCTGATGTTTGTGATAAGGAATGCTCCTTTGGCCCCCTCCGCTCATTGGCTGAATTGTAAAGGGCAAAATTGGGGGGACAAAATGACTACAGCATTTCTGAGTAAAGAAAAAATCTGAAATTCACAGAAAATTTCTGAAAGGTTTCAGCACAGGGAGAGAGGGTAAATGCCCTCTCGGCAATAATTATTTTTGTTGCAAGTTGGGTTAACTGTCTTTACGGTTCGAGTAGATTTCTGCAAGTTGGATTTGGATTAACCCGATTTTTCAAAAGTTAGTTCAGTATATTATTTCAGATTAAAACTATACCTATAATAATATGTTTGTGTGTATTGAGATTTGTATAGATGTTTGTGTGTGTGCTGTTTTTAATAAAGACAGTTTCATTTTTCACAGGAACCTTTCAAAAAATTCACATTCTTTATGCAATCCTTTAACAAAATTCGCATTTTTTTCGTGATCCTTTAACAAAATTCACATTTTTTTCTGTATCTTTTTTTTTGTCGAGATTCACATTTTTTTTTTTTCAGCTATCCTTGACGTAATTCGTGTTTTTTTCAGTGATAATTTGACGAAATTTGTGTTTTTTCTGCAATTTTTTTTGCGAAATTTGCGTTATTTTCTGCGATTCTTTTACGAAACTTGCGTTTTTCTGTGATCCTTAGACGAAATTTTCATTTTTCGCAATCCTTTGATAATAATCGCATTTTCTCTGCTGCCTTTTGATGAGATTCATGATTTTTCAGCAATCCTTCGACGAAATTAGTCTTTTTTTTCAGTGATCTTTGAAGAAATTCGCATTTTTCTCGCGATACTTTAATGAAATTTGCGTTTTCCAGCGATTTTTTGATAAAATACATTTTATTCCGCAATTTTTAGACTAAATTTGGCAAAAAAGCGTGTTTTTTTTGGTGAAATTTCCTGTTTTGCGATTCTTTGACAAAATTTGCTCATCTTTTGTGAGCCTTTTGCATAAATCATGTTTTTCTGTGGCCTTTTAACAAAATTTATGTTTTACATGATCCTTTGATGAAATTAGTGTTTTTACCGTGATCATTTGACAAAATCTAGGATTTTTTTTCCCACAAAGATTGATTAAGTTTTTAGTCTGCATGTGCCCTAAAAAGTTTGACACCCGTCGCTGCATTGCACACATTCTGCTACGGTGTATCAAACAAACAAAATTCATCCTAAAGAATTATTGTTTCGTTTCTGGAAATGAACAACTGTCAACTCATTGGCTGAATTATAAAGGGTGAAATGTGTAGGCACTGAGTATCATCTATACTATTAATGTCGGTAAACGTCTGTCTGTGTGTGTGTTGGTGTGTCTGGCGTCTGTAAGCTCAAAACTCTGCATGCAGATGACGGACCTAAGCGCTTTTGGTATAAAAAAATTTGGAAGAGGAGTTTTTAAAATTCACAACATTTTGCGGGGTGAGAGGAGGGGTGTGAACAAATTTTAAAAATGAGTCCGCATCAAAAATTATGGTGGCGGGGGGGGGAAGTATGTTTTGCCCACACGGGGCGGAGACTTTTCTAAATTTTGCTGACACCACTCATATGATATATCATTCGAAAGGCCTGCGTTAGTCAAGTTCAACTCATTGGCTGAATTGTAAAGTGCTTAATGTGTCAAACATTAGCAGAAAGAAAATGCGCAATTTGTTCGTTCATGGAAAAAATCATGAAATTCGTTAATCAATAGTCGATAAATTGCGAAATTCGTCAATCGATAGCGGAAAAATCACAAAATTCATTTAGACAGTTGAAAAATCACAAAATTCATCAACTGGTTTCGGGAGAAGTCCCGAAACCAGTTGCTGAAACCAGTTTGTTTGATTTTGCATCATAAGTTTTCAAATATCGTCGAATGGCTTCGAGAAAAAAAATCACATCCGTCAATTTCAGGGAAAAAATCATGAAATTCGCCAAATGGTTTCGAAATTTGTCGAGCGACATCAGAGAAAAGAAAACCTTTTTCCATTCAATTATCGCAATTGGTGAGTGTGACTATTATGTTTGACCAGTGGTGGCAATAAAATCCATTGCCAAATTTTCAGTATTACTCGCTGTTTGGCAAGTGCTAATTTTGTCCTATACTTCAAAACTCTTTTGATCATCACATCAGTGTGCAGGACAATTTTTTTATGGAAGACCATTTGATGACTTTCGTGATTTTTCCGTTATCGATTGACCAATTTTACTGCTATCGATTGTTGAATTTTATAATTTATTAACTATTGATCAGCGAATTTCATGATTTTTTCCATGAACGTTTGACGAATTGTGCAAAAAAATTAAGAATATTGTTAAATTGTCTTGGGTAAAAAAAAAATTAATATTGTCAAATGCCTTCGAGAAAAAAGTTGCAAGTTGAAACGCCTGTGACCTCTTTTTCATGTTATGCATCTCTGGGGTCCATCCCCCCACTCCGCCCCCCCACCCAAGTGGGACACTTTTCTAAATTTTACACACACCCCTTATGTGATATATTGCTGAAAAAGTCCTTGACCGCTTATTCATGTTATGCATCTCCGGGGTCCATCCCGCCACTTCCCCTCCCCCTAAGGGAGGCACTTTTCTAAATTTTGGTGACACCCCTCATGTCATATATTGTTGGAAAGGTCTGTGACTGCTTAATCATATTATGCATCTCAGATGTCCATCTCCCCACTTTGCCCCCCCCCCCTCCCCCAAGGGGGTACTTTCTAAATTTTGCACACAACCCTCATGTTATATATCATTGGAAAGGTCTGTGACCACTTAATCATATTATGCATCTCCGATGTCCATCTCCCCACTTTGCCCCCCCCCCAAGGGATACTTTCTAAATTTTGTTGACACCCCTCATGTCATATATTGTTGGAAAGGTCCGTGACTGCTTAATCATATTATTCATCTCCGATGTCCATCTCCCCTCTTTCCCTCACCCCCAAGGGGTACTTTCTAAATTTTGCACACAACCCTCATGTTATATATCATTGAAAAGGTATGTGACCACTTAATCATGTTATGCATCTCTGGTGACCATCTCCCCACTTCCCCCCCCCCAAGGGGTACTTTCTAAATTTTGCACACAACCTCATGTGATATATCATTGGAAAGGTCTGTGACCACTTAATCATATTATGCATCTCCCATGTCAATCCCCCCTCTTTGCCCCCCCCCCAAGGGGTACTTTTGTTAATTTTGCACACACCCCTCATGTGATATCGATGGAAAGGTCTGTGACTGCTTAATCATATTATGTTCCCCACTATGAAATTTGTCAAGATAAAGCAACTATAAATTTTATTTTTATGGTACTATCAAGTTGTTTGCCGTCAAATTTTGGCGGGTTCCATCTAGTAATAATAATAAACTCATGTCCAAAGTCTGAAAGGATAACCATTGATTCATTTATCAATGGTTATCCTTTCAGACTTTGGACATGAGTTTAAAGTTTCAATGCATAGAACCTAGTTCAATCAAAGAAAAAGAAAAGGGGGGGGGGGTGTTCTTTGTGAAAGAGTACCTTGAAGGAGTAAAAGTGTGAGCAGTAAACACTTTTACTACTTGAGGGGCTTGTGGAGGAGTAAGTGTAGCTTGTAAAAGAGGTTTCATCACCTAAAATCGATTAAAATCTAAATTATTATAAATTCATTTAACAAGCCAATTGTTAAAGGCTCATAAAATATGGTGAAAGTTGAAAAATAGACATTGTATAGGGGAGACCGGTACACACTGGACCTATGGACACAGTGGACCACCCCCTAATATTTTATTTATTAAAAATTTTTTTAAGCTTCTCTTCTATCCTAATAGACAACAGCACTGCACTGATTGTTTATTACCTTCAGAAAATATGTTTAGCTCATATTGAACTATTTTATCCTGATTGGTTGTTTTTAGCTTCTAAAAGTAAAATTTTTCATCATATTTTTAGTTTTTTAGTAATTAAAGGTTGTAGATAAATAAGATAAAACAGCTTTTTTGTAAAGCTAAGATACTTGTTTTTATTTAACTTTATAGTTAATAGGTTTAAAAGAAAGCTATAAACAATATTAATATGATTATTTATTGAACTTCAACATGGGGCACAGTGGACCACCCACTCCTGTCCTGGGGCACAGTGGTCCACAATCCACTCTGCTCCTGTAATGCAGAATGTTCAAAATATTTAATAATTGCTTATTTTCTATCAAGAAATATTGTTTTAAAGTAGTTATTTAACTGTAAAATAAAGTAAACAAAGAAAAATAACAATTTATTTAACATAGCAAGAAATATTTTTTTTTGTATTTACTGCCTTTGATAAATATAACTGTAGTCTAATTGGTGATGATTCTATTCAAGTAAGATTCATGAGACGCAAATTGAATAGATTGAGTTTATTTTCCCCGAAACTGTAGATGAATCTGTTGTTGATGTCAATGATTTCATAATGTTGCTCCCAGACTCAATCAGGAATTATTCCTGGCTCAATCTTACTCATAAGTATTTTGGAATTTCATTTGCAAATTTCAATGTGCGCTGATTTTTTTATACTTAAGTAATAACTTCAACTAAGTTGCAATTGTTCCTGTATTAATCTGTTATTTTCAAATTATAATTATTTTTTTTTGTTTCAAAATGTTACTTGTAAATTTATATTACTATGTTATTTTCTGGGTAAAGGAGAAATAAAAAAGAATTAAATTAATGAAAAATAGATTTATATTGTATTTCAGATAATACCTAATAGCGGTCCACTTTACGAGTGCATATAAATTTTTTTTTTTTTTTAAATGTATTGAAAACTATGTTTTGAGAAAATTATGATGAATGTATAAAGGTTTAAGGAATATTCACAAATATTTTCATGCAGATTGGTTTGTCCGTTAAAGAGAAAAAAAAATTAACTAAAAAAGTGGTCCACTGTGTACCAGTCTCCCCTATATAAAGCTTGACTATCCTTTTTTTTTTTAAATAAAAATTAACATTTTGCATAATTATTTGTTGTTGATTTAATTTTTTTCAATGGTATTTTGTCATGTCTGTATTAATGTAATTTTTTAAATAGCACACAAAATAATAGTGGTGTTAAAAGATATTTTTTTTCTCCCTTCCAAATAGTTTGATTCTGCTCCATTTAAAAATGTTCGGGGATAGGAACAGTTGAATTTCTAGCCCTGCAAGTGGAGCAGTCCTTGTTGGTGTCAAATCAGGGTTAGGTTTTTACTGGTAAGATCTAGTTTTTACCAGAACATGGGAAAAACCTGGTAAATACTATTAGCCTATATATATTTAGCAATAAATACTACCTTCTTGTTTATAATTGATATATGTATTATTTTTATAGTATAATAATCTATAGTATAAATATTATATATTAATTTAATTATTATAATTATTAGGTGTGATTAACTGATACAAACATGTAAGTATACCAAAAGACAGAGAGATACATAGGTGAAATTTCATCGGCTAAGTGTTAGTAGTTAATAACAACTGAGTGAAGACTTTATCAGAACATAGAAAACAAATGTTTTAACTAATAAAAACATTAAAACCTGCTTTTGTCACTACCGTAAAATACTAAAATTAAGTCCCCCCCCCCTCCAAAAAAAAGTAAGCCTCTCTCCCACTTTTACGTAATTTTGATTTTCTTTTCCATCCCCAAGTATAAGCCCCCCCCCTCACACACACAAAAAATTTTTATGTACAAAAATTGATTTTAAAAATCCAAGAGAGGGAATTTTCAGTCTTTTGACATTTTTGGCAGATTTCCGCTTATGTTTTTATGTGATGTGAATGAAATCCCCCCCCCTCACATCAAATGTCTGTTTCCTTCTCTACCTTCCCCAACATAAAAAGGTTGAAAACTTGAGAATCTTAATTCCTTCTGAACTTTCTTCCTGCTCAGTAGTAACATAATAATTAATAAAAAATCAATCCTCTAAACTTCAATCTCCTCCTCCATCCAAAATTTATGCCCCTTCCCCTCAGTATATAAAGTTTAGAATCTTTACAATACTCTATAAAAAATTATGCTCTATTTATAAGAGTTGTAATTTTCCAACTGGACGAAAAATGTCCAGGCCAGGATTCGAACCTGGGATCTCTTGGCTGAAGCTGCCACGCTCTGCCAACTGAGCTATCCCGGGCGAATCTGGAGGGCATAATTCATCCAGTTAACCTTATTGATCATAGCATCTGGTCTGATATTTTAATCAGCTCAACAGAATAGACCGCAGGTAAAGGAACTCCAGTAAACGCTGGATACATGATTACACTAGATTAATTTTAAATCAATTATTCAAATTGGTAAAGAAATCATACGAGTTGTAATTTTCCAACTGGACGAAAAATGTCCAGGCCAGGATTCGAATCTGGGATATCTTGGCTGAAGCTGCCACGCTCTACCAACTGAGCTATCCCGGTCGAATCTTGAGGGCACCCTCCAGATTCTGTTGAGCTGATTAAAATATCAGACCAGATGCTATGATCAATAAGGTTAACTGGATGAATTGCGGTCAGAGGTTTGTTTGGTTAGAGGTTTATACTATTCAATGTGCAAATTAAGTGATTATCCAGTGCATGTGTAGCACGACCGGAATATGGTGCCGAAGGCAGCGGGGACCCAGGTCGGAGGTTAGTTCGGTTCGAGGTTTTACAAGATTCAAGGCACCGATGTAAATTAGGCTGCCCGCTAGTCTTTTTATTAAAGTGCTATGTTTGTCATTACTCTCAAAAATTATTTTATAAATTATTTTACATTATTTTGTGAGCAAGTATGAAATAATAAAACAGAAATTGAAAATACTGAAGCAAAATGAAAATTAGTGCAACAATATACAGTCCGGGAAAATGTGATGATCAAATATATACAGTAGACTCTATTAAATTCGCATATCGTTGCTGATAGAAACAGTGAAACTTAGTTGAGTTGAAGGTACAAAATTCCAGATGGTGCTGAAATTAGAGGTGATCGTAATTTTTTTTTCGTTATGTTCTTTTGGCCATTACAGCTGGTTAATTAGCAGATAAAATTTATTTACTTATGATTTTGATGTAAATTAGTGTATCTAAAGCAAAAATTCCATATTCTCTATTGCACATTGGCAGGGCTAATTGAGCTCAAGCCGAAAGGTAGACCTCACCGCCCGGTTTGACCTTGAACCTTGCACAATATTTGCAAGTGTAAACTGTAACCAAATTGATTATTTTTTTTGCGCTCATTTCCCAGTTTTTCAATATTTATTTTTAGTATTTCATTATTATGTATGCATTTTAATATGTAATTATGGTTAATATGTCCAAACTTGAGTTTTTGCATGAAGAAAATATGAATTTTAATCCGAAAAAATCAAAATGGTGCTAATAGTGCTGATCACAATCTTTTTTTTCCAAGACAATTTTAATTAATCAAGCTTTTTTGTTTACAAAATCTGCATTAACATGAAATAAAAATTTCGTTATTTTAAGATTATGATGTTAGAAAATTATTTTCATATCTAAAATAAAAAATGACGTAACACTAGTCACTTTGCATCAGTATTTAATTTGAGTTTTAATCTTTAATGATTTTTATTTTTTAGTGATTTCATACATACTGTCAAATCCCGAAAGTATAATCGAAAGTAAGCCTCCCTCCCACTTTTAAACAATTTTTATTTTTTTTCCCATTCTCAAATATAAGCCCCCCCCCCCCCTCTCACATACACAAAATTTTTTATACACAAAAATTGATTTTAAAAATCTAAGGGAGGGAATTTTCATATTTTTGACATTTTTTGGCAGATTTCCACTTATTTCTTTATATGATGTTAATGAAATACCTCCCCTCACATGAAATGTCTGTTTCCCTTGTCTGCCCTCTCCAACATTTTTCTGCAGCTAAATTTTTATCTTTTTGCAGTTTGACTGTTCTCCCTGGATCACATGTATATTTTATGTTTTGAAATAAATATGTTCTCTAAAATAACTCCCCATCCATTAACAAAATATCAGCTGTGAGAACAGCCAAACTACAAAAAGACTAAAATCTTCTCTCTGCCCTTCTGACCCTCCATGTCTAGAAATTCACCCCCTTTTTCTGTGGATGGATTATGGAACTTTAAGGGAGAGTTAGATGATCATTTATTTATTGTTGCTACAAAGTAACAATACAGCATAAAATCTTTAAAAAATAGTTTTAAAGATTTTAAAGTTTGTGTGCTGGGGGGGGGGGGGGGAGAAGCAAATTATTTAATTATAGTTGCAAGAAAAATATAAATAGATTAAAAAATAATAATAAAAACTTCAAAGTATGTACTAGGGTGGGGGGGGGGGGGGAACAAAGGAAAGAAGAGGACTTATTGGATGGATTGAGGGGGAGGGGGATAATGTAGATACTTATTTAAATATTGTTGGGGGAAAAAAATCACAAATAGAGCAGAAAAAATTAAGAATGTTTAAGATTTTAAATTTTAAGAGATGCATTTGGAGGGGAGGATCTTCATAAGATAAGGTTGGGGGGGGGGGGGGTTTGCAGGGAGGGAGAGATGCAGAGATTTTAAGAGGAGGGAGTTATTTATTTTTAATATAGAGTATTTAATAAGTCTTAAAGAAGTTTAAAATTAAAAAAGTTATAAAGGTTAAACTATGCATTTTTGGTACCAGAGGCGGGGGACAAAGGGGGAAACAGTAATTTTGAGAAGAGATTTAGATGATTGATTATTGATTGTTACAATAAATAAGAAATTAAGAAAAATATTAAAAAAAATGATTAAAAAACTTTTCAATTTTTTTTTGGGAGGGGGGCAAGGATTTAGGGGGGTGTTTATTTATTTTTTTTTAAATATGCCGAAATACGGAAGATTCTCTGTCCCTTTTTTACTTCTAAATTAATAATTAAAACAGGTTTTTAAATGATTTTTTAAAAAACACCTCTCCATCCCATTAACCCAAATATACAGCTGTGATGAACAGCCAAACTAACAAAAAGACTAAAATCCCCCCCCCCCCTTCTCCATATCTCGAAATTCACTCCTTTTTCTGTGGATGGATTATGGAACTTTAAGGGGAGAGTTAGATGATCATTTATTTATTGTTGCTACAAAGTAACAATATAGCATAAAATATTTAAAAAATAGTTTTAAAGTTTGTGGGGGGGGGGGGGAAGCAAAATTTTTTTGGGTGGGGGAGAAGCAATTTAGATAATTATTTAATTATAGTTTCAAGAAAGTTATAAATAGATTAAAAAAAATTAAAGACTTCAAAGTATGTACTGGGGGGGGGGGGACAAAAGAAATAAAGAGGACATTTTGGATGGAATGAGGAGGGGAATTAATGTAGATCCTTATTTAAATATTGATGGGGGGAAAAAATCACAAATAGAACAGAAAAAATTAAGAATTTTAAAAATTTTAAATTTTACGAGATGCATTTGGAGGGGAGGATCTTCATGAAATAAGATTGGGGGGTGGCAGGGGGAGAGAAGCAAATATTTTAGGAAGAGGGGTTAATTTAGGTGGCAGGTTGGAGTTATTTATTTTTAATATAGAGTATTTAATAAGTCTTAAGAGAAGTTTAAAATAAAAAAAATTATAAAGGTTAAACTATGCATTCTTGGTACCAGAGGGGGGGAGGCAAAGGGGACAACAGTAATTTTGAGAGAAGATTTAGAAGATTGATTATTTATTGTTACAATAAAATAAGAAATTAAGAAAAATATTTAAAAAATGATTTTTAAAAAATATATTTTTTTGGGAGGGGGGGGAGGAGGGGGAAATTTATTTTTATTTTTATTTATTTTTTTTTAAATCTGCTGAAATACAGAAGATTCTTGTCTCTTTTTTACTTCTAAATTAATGATAAAACATGTTTTTAAATGATTTTTTTAAAAATCTCTATTATAAGCCCCCCCTCTCAAATTTAATCCTTTTTGATTTTGAAAAAGGGGTGGGGCTTACAATCGGGATTTTACGGTAATTTTGACTAATATGGCTGAATGAAACTAGAAGGATTGATGTTTCATCATTGTTATGCATATTTAGTACTGCATCATTAATTATTATGTACTTGACCTTTATTTTTAATGTTTATTTTACATAATTATTTTAATCATTTACTTCAATTAATTTCATGTTTTATTAATTATTTTGATATTTTACTTATTGTAATGATTCATTATAATTTCCAATGTTTTGCTAAAGTCAAATGACTGTTTAAAAATGTAAACAAAACAGTGATCAGAAATCTGCAAAATTCTAAAATCCACACAGCACCTAGTTCCAAGCTGTGCAGATTTGAGAGAGTCTACTGTATATATATTATATAATTAAGTAATAATTGACTGGAAATAATATCTACTCTTAAATGCTATGCATAAATTGTTTCAAATATTCTCTACATATTAAACTTTCCTTTTAGCTCACAGGCTATCAAAGCTTGAGAGCTAATGTGCCCACATACTCTGTGTGTATGTATGTACACATGTAATACGATAACTCTTGATAGAAATATTCGATTTGCTTCAAATTTTATATGTAGGTTCATTCTGATATGGCACTTCTCTCATTAGTTTTGGGGGTTCATTGGTTAAGTATAAAAGGGAAACGGGGGACTAATCCCCCTCTTAATTTAGATATAAGGGTTTTTCATATAGAATTATCGGATTTGCTTCAAATTTTGTATATAAGTTCATTGTGATAAGGTGCTTCCCTGATTAGTTTTGGGGGTTCATTGATTAAGTATAAAGGGAGGGGAATGGGGGCCTAATTCTCCCCTTAATTTAGATAAATGGGTTTTTCATGCAGAATTATCAGATTTGCTTCAAATTTTGTCATTGTGATAAGGCGCTTCCCTGATTGGTTTTAGGGGTTTATTGGTTAAGTATAAAGGGGGGGAATGGGGGCTAATCTCCCCTTAATTTATTGTTGATTTCTTTATTTTTTGAGGGGCATTATTCTTTGAAATAAGAGTATAATATACAATAGTGTGAATAGCCTGTGAGCTCAATGCCATCAGTTTAACTGGGCAGTTATCTTTTTATTTAACTGTTCAACTCCAGTTGACACCAGTTTTTCCATGCTGCAATTTTGACTTATATAATCTCTAAAAATTTCAGATTAGGTAACTGGGCACTTTTCTTTATTCAAAAAGTACACCCACATTTGACAATTTATTTGAATACCTTAGATAAATCAGCCTGGAAAAGTTTATGCTGTATAGTAGGGGAGACCGGTACACACTGGACCTATGGACACAGTGGGCCACCCCCTAATATTTTATTTATTTAAATTTTTTTTAAGCTTCTCTGCTATCCTAATAGACAACAGTACTGCAATGATTATTTATAGCCTTCAGAAAATATGTTTAGCTCAGATTGAACTATTTTATCCTGCTTTGTTGTTTTGAGCTTCTAAAAGTAAAATTTTTCATCTTCATATTTTTATTGTTTTAGTAATTAAAGGTTGTAGATAAATAAAATAAAGCAGCTTTTTTGCAAAGCTAAGATACTTGTTTTTATTTTACTTTAAAGTTATCTTGTTTAAAAGAAAACTATAAACAATATTAATATGATTATTTATTGAACTTCAACATGCGGTACAGTGGACCACCCACTCCTGGGGTACAGTGGTCCACAATCCACTCTGCTCCTGTAATGCAGAATGTTCAAAATATTTAATAAATGCTCATTTTCTATAAAGAAAGATTGTTTTAAAGTAGATTTAACTGTAAAATAAAGTAAACAAATAAAAATAACAATTTATTTAACATAGTAAGAAATATTTTGTTTTGTATTTACTGCCTTTGATAAATATAACTGTAGTCTAATTGTTGATGATTCTATTCAAGTAAGATTCATGAGACGCAAATTGAATGGAAATCAGTTTATTTCTCCCGAAGCTGTAGATGAATCTGCTGTTGATGTCAATGATTTCATAATGTTGCTCTCAGACCCAAAATTATTTCTTGAAAATTCCAGGCTCGATCTTACTCATAAGTACTTTGGAATTTCATTTGCAAATTTTAATGTGCGCTGATTTTTTTGTACTTAAGTAATAACTTCAACTAAATTGCAATTGTTCTTGTGTTAATCTGAAGTTATTATTTTCAAAATATAATTAATTTTTTGTTTTTGTTTCAAAATTTATATTACTATGTTATTTTGCAGGTGAAGGGGCAACAAAAAAGAATTAGATTAATGAAAAATAGATTTATATTGTATTTTAGATAATACCTAATAGTGGTCCACTGTACCCCGGTGGGTGGACCAGTGTACCCAGCTTCCGGGGTCCACTTTACAAGTGTATATATTTTTTTTTTTTTGAAAAATGTATTGAAAATTATGATGGATGTAAGAAGGTTTAAGGAATATTCAAAAATATTTTCATACAGATTGGTCAGTCTGTTTAAAGAGAAAAAAAATGTTAACTGAAAAAGTGGTCCACTGTGTACCGCTCTGCCCTACTGCTAATCTGCAAACCTGTAATTCGCAAATGCCTGCAATCTGCTTATATATATGACTGACTATATACAAAGAAATTTAATTTTTTAAACATAATTTATTAATGGCAATTTAAATTTTATTTTTTCCCCAAACTATCAATTTTATCTCTGATATGTATTATAATTAGAGATTGACCAAAATTTTGGTTTCGGCGAAAAATAGGAATTTCGCCGAATATTCGTTTTCGGTGAAACTGCTGCCAAAATTTCGGCCTAACCGAAACTCAACCGAAACTATCTATATTTCAAAATCTCGTTCATTTTTTCGGAAATTTTCAACTTTACTCATTTTGATATGAGTTGTATCGGCTCAAATAAGACACTGTTTATTGCTGTGAACCCCGACTGTTTATCAGTATACGTTATGACTCATTCCTGATGAGAGTGTAAATTATAAATCAAGCAATGCATATATGACTAAACTTAGACGCTTATCACTATAGGTGCAGATTCACGGTCGCCAGTCGCCACGTGGCGACTAAATTTTTTGCTGTGGCCACTAACTTTCGGTGTTTAAGTCGCCATGTGATTTAAAAGCAATCAATTTCTGGTATTCCCAGTCCCCTTCGTGAAATGTTGGTTTTCTTTTTTTAAAGATTAAGACCAAAACACATAATAAACATTATTATTATCTTTTTAATAACATTTCAGAAGGATCTGTTTAACACAGCAAACTATTAAATATATTTGGATAGCAATGTTATTTGTCACAGTTTGAATCTGATAATTTTACATAGACTGTGATTTAAATATATATATATATATATATATAAACAAATGTTTGAAGTGTGTTTTGATTTTTATAGTGCAAAATAATCTCACAAATTCAAATTTTCTTTCATATGTACCTTTGTCTGGCAAAATCAAAATAAGAAATATTGTTTTTCTGATATTCCCTGCTATCATAATTGCTTAGCTTATACATATTTTTTTTAAACCGTATCTTGCCCAACTTTATCTTCTGACTGTACATGATTTAAGATTTAATTAATATTCAAATTTTTTTGTACATGTGTTTATATTAAATTAATTACTTTACACTTTGAATTCCTGAGTTTGTTTAGTTTTTTACCCCATATAAACACTATTGTTTTTATGCGTTTGTTTTACAATTGTGGCCACTGGATTTTTTGGGTTTAGGAGCCAGTGACTCCTTCCAAATTTTGAGAATCTGCACCTATACTTATCACGTGATGTTTAAAAGCTGCAAACTTAACAGTATTAGAATTTCTTTACTTTGAAACTCTAGATTGTTTTGAATGCTTTATGAGAAAAGTGTTGTTAAAACATATGAAGATTTACAAAATTTATTACAAAAGATATATCGAGGTATATATACTTAAAATATTTTTTTATTAGATTAAATTCGTATGATTAAATTCGTCTTATTGATAAATCAATTACGTTTTATTTTATATGGAAATAAATAGTTTTGGATGTAAGGAGAGTCAACTTGGCGCCGGTGATAAAATTTTCAAACAGGGGTGCCATTTCAATTCTTTCTTAATGAGGCAGGGAGTGGGGCAAAGGTTTTTTTTTTTTTGGAGGGGGGGAGAGGAGGTGGTGAGCGAGAAAAGATTTATTTTGATCTTATTGTGCACATCTTAAAAGAAAGTTGACAACTGTTAAATTTTTATCCTTATATATATATATATATTTAAAATTAGCTAAAGTACAAAATAATGTTAAACATGTCTCACTTTGAGAATATTGAAATTGTAATAAAGTTTATAATTAATAATTTCTAGGCTTAAAATGTTGTCTTAATGCTAATTTTCCTTTTTTAGTCAAATTGAACAAATTATTTTAGCTTTTGTGCCCTTTACTTAAACTAACCTCTAATGATTCATACATTCTTATCACATACCTTCACTAACCTTCGCAAATGACACTCCTTAGCACATATGTTTGCATAAAAGGTATGAAAATATGAATATATTTAAAATGAAATGAACTGAAAATATGAATATATTTAAAAATTAAATATCCAATTATTGAATTTGTTTTACATTATTTAGCTACATTGTTAATTAATTATTGATAAATGCCTATAATTATTGGTTGTTATAAACTAATGAAATGCAAAAGTTGTATTATTTATGTTTCATTTTTGTTTGAAACCTATACACACACTTACATATGCACGTTTGCTTGTTAGAAATGTGGTTCAATACACGTATAATTAATAAATTAATTAGAAACATAATTATTATTAAGTAATTATTAATTATTTGTTATTAATTAATTAATTATTAATTATTTGGTATTAATTAATCAAGTAATTAAAAATTGTATGCAGTTATGTATGTATTAATCAAGTTTTTAAATTTTTTTTTTCACTTTCAGTTTCGGCCAAAAGTGGGAAGATCACCGAAATTCGGTTACGGTTTTGGCTTCGGTCTTAAAAACCTGTTTCGGTCAATCTCTAATTATAATATAGTAAAACCTGTAAAGTTGAAAACCCATGTAAGCTGACCACCTGTCTGTTAACCTCTGCTGTCAGGAACCAAATTTATCCTAAACAAAACTTTAAGACAAACCTTTATAACCTGACCACATATCTATCTTCTATTTTGATAACTGAAATTATTCAAATTTCAATAGAATATTATAAAATGCCCATTAAAACCCTTCATAACATGGCCATGCAAAAAGGTAACAAATCATGAATTTAAAAAAATTAACTCTCCACGAAATTTTCAATTCTTTTTTCTTTTTAGATAGAATTTCTAAAAAGATGAAATAGTATTGACCTAGGAAATGCTTTTAGTAGTGATAGGTGCAGGTAAATAATACAAGGCTTTATTTTATCTATTCTTACATTCTTGCTAATATATAGCACTGTAAGTTGAACCAATGATCAAAATCATCTACAACAGTAAACAAAACTTTTCACTAAATTCTACTCTGTTATTAAAAATATTCCTAACAGATTCACGAATGTTTCAAATTATATTACAATCTTGAGACCAAAATATCTTGATCTAAAATTAATATTTGTTTCTTTCCAGTCATCTGTGACATTTGAAGTTCATTGAATGATCGAAGTTGTGTACAACAGCAAACAGAAGTTTTCACTAAATTCTACTCTCTGTTGAAATTATATTCCAAATCGATTCACGAATGTTTCAAATTATAGGACAATGTTGAGACAAAAATATCTTCAAATGAAACGTAAAATTTGTTTCTTTCCAGTCATCTGTAACATTTGAAGTTCATTGAATGATCAAAGTCGTGTACAACAGTAAACAAAACTTTTCACTAAATTCTACTCTCTGATAGTGAAATCCTTCCTTAGTGAGTGCAAAAATATTCCTAAGGGATAAACGAATGTTTCAAATTATCTTATTTTTAAATTTGTCATCATGAGTGTCAATAGCTTCCGTCCATCGATCTTTTTTTTTTTTAACAAAAATATCGTTATTAATTACAAGTTCTCAACAGAAATATTGAATAATCCATGAAATAAATTCACAGTCCTTTAGAACTTGTGTTGTGTCCAGCTTAAATCAAAATTATTTTTAAATTAGCCATCATGATGGTCAAGAATTTCCGTCCATCCATCTTTTCTTTAACAAAAATATCGTTTTGAATTGCAAGTTCTCTGACGAAATATTAAATAATCCATTCAATGAACTCGCAGTTCTTTAGAACTTGTGGAGAGTCCAGCTTAAATTCAAATTCTACAATCTGATATTGAAATCCTTCCTTAGTGAGTGCAAAATATTCCTAATGATACACAAATGTTTCAAATTATACGGCAATGTTGAGACTAAAATATCTTCAAATTAAACGTAAAATTTGTTTCTTTCCAGTCATCTATAACAGTGGAAGTTGACTGAATGTTCGAAGTCATGTACAACAGTAAACAAAAGTTTTCACTAAATTCTACTCTCTTGATAGTGATAATCCTTCCTTTGTGAGTGCAAAATATTCCTAATGATACACAAATGTTTCAAATTATAAGGCAAAGTTGTCATCCAAATATCTTGAACATATAAGTAATATTCGTTTCTTTGTTGTCATCTGTAACATATGAAGTTGAATGAATGATTGAATTCATTTACAACAGTAAACAATACTTTTCACTAAATTCTACTCTCTGATAGTGAAAATCCTTCCTTTGTGAGTGCAAAATATTCTTAATGATACACAAATATTTCAAATTATAGGACAATGTTGAGACCAAAATATCTTCAAATGAAAAGTAAAATTTGTTTCTTTCCAGTCATCTGTAACAATGGAAGTTCATTGAACAATTGAAGACATGTACCACAATAAGCAAAAGTTTTCCCTTAATTCTTCTCTCTTGATAGTGAAAATCCTTTCTTAGTGAGTGCAAAATATTCCTAATGATACAAAAATGTTTCAAATTATAAAGCAATGTTGTCATCCAAATATCTTGAACTTATAAGTAATATTCGTTTCTTTTTCGTCATCTGTAACATATGAAGTTAATTGAATGATCGAAGTCATGTACAAAAGTAAACAAAACTTCTCACTAAATTCTTCTCTCTGTTTTTGAAATTATATTCCCAAGGGATTCACAAATGTTTCAAATTATAGGACAATGTTGAGACCAAAATATCTTCAAATGAAAAGTAAAATTTGTTTCTTTCCACTCATCTGTAACAATGGAAGTTCATTGAACGATCGAAGACATGTACAACAATAAGCAAAAGTTTTCACTAAATTCTTCTCTCTTGATAGTGAAAATCCTTTCTTAGTGAGTGCAAAATATTCCTAATGATACAAAAATGTTTCAAATTATAAAGCAATGTTGTCATCCAAATATCTTGAACTTATAAGTAATATTCGTTTCTTTTTTGTCATCTGTAACATATGAAGTTAATTGAATGATCAAAGTCATGTACAAAAGTAAACAAAACTTCTCACTAAATTCTTCTCTCTGTTTTTGAAATTATATTCCCAAGGGATTCACAAATGTTTCAAATTATAGGACAATGTTGAGACCAAAATATCTTCAAATGAAAAGTAAAATTTGTTTCTTTCCAGTCATCTGTAACTTTTGAAGTTCATTGAATGATCGAAGTCGTGTACAACAGTAAACAAAACTTTTCACTAAATTCTACTCTCTGATAGTGAAAATCCTTCCTTTGTGAGTGCAAAATATTCTTAATGACACATAAATATTTCAAATTATAGGACAATGTTGAGACCAAAATATCTTCAAATGAAAAGTAAAATTTGTTTCTTTCCAGTCATCTGTAACAATGGAAGTTCATTGAACAATTGAAGACATGTACCACAATAAGCAAAAGTTTTCCCTTAATTCTTCTCTCTTGATAGTGAAAATCCTTTCTTAGTGAGTGCAAAATATTCCTAATGATACAAAAATGTTTCAAATTATAAGGCAAGGTTGTCATCCAAATATCCTGAACATATAAGTATTATTCGTTTCTTTGTTGTCATCTGTAACATATGAAGTTGAATGAATGTTTGAAGTCATTTACAACAGTAAACAATACTTTTCACTAAATTCTACTCTCTGATAGTGAAAATCCTTCCTTTGTGAGTGCAAAATATTCCTAATGATACAAAAATGTTTCAAATTATAAGGCAATGTTGTCATCCAAATATCTTGAACTTATAAGTAATATTCGTTTCTTTTTTGTCATCTGTAACATATGAAGTTAATTGAATGATCAAAGTCATGTACAAAAGTAAACAAAACTTCTCACTAAATTCTTCTCTGTGTTTTTGAAATTATATTCCCAAGGGATTCACGAATGTTTCAAATTATAGGACAATGTTGAGACCAAAATATCTTCAAATGAAAAGTAAAATTTATTTCTTTCCAGTCATCTGTAACATTTGAAGTTCATTGAATGATTGAAGTCGTGTACAACAGTAAACAAAACTTTTCACTAAATTCTACTCTCTCATAGTGAAATCCTTCCTTAGTGAGTGCAAAAATATTCCTAAGGGATAAACGAATGTTTCAAATCATCTTATTTTTAAATTAGTCATCATGAGTGTCAAGAGCTTCCGTCCATCGATCTTTTTTTTTTAACAAAAATATCGTTATTAATCACAAGTTCTCAGCAGAAATATTGAATAATCCATGAAATAAATTCACAGTCCTTTAGAACTTGTGTTGTGTCCAGCTTAAATCAAAATTATTTTTAAATTAGCCATCATGATGGTCAAGAATTTCCGTCCATCCATCTTTTCTTTAACAAAAATATCGTTTTGAATTGCAAGTTCTCTGCAGAAATATTAAATAATCCATTCAATGAACTCACAGTTCTTTAGAACTTGTGGAGAGTCCAGCTTAAATTCAAATTCTAAAATCTGATATTGAAATCCTTCCTTAGTGAGTGCAAAATATTCCTAATGATACACAAATGTTTCAAATTATAAGGCAAGGTTGTCATCCAAATATCCTGAACATATTAGTAATATTTGTTTCTTTGTTGTCATCTGTAACATATGAAGTTGAATGAATGATTGAAGTCATTTACAACAGTAAACAATACTTTTCACTAAATTCTACTCTCTGATAGTGAAAATCCTTCCTTTGTGAGTGCAAAATATTCTTAATGACACATAAATATTTCAAATTATAGGACAATGTTGAGACCAAAATATCTTCAAATGAAAAGTAAAATTTGTTTCTTTCCAGTCATCTGTAACAATGGAAGTTCATTGAACGATCGAAGACATGTACAACAATAAGCAACAGTTTTCACTAAATTCTTCTCTCTTGATAGTGAAAATGCTTTCTTAGTGAGTGCAAAATATTCCTAATGATACAAAAATGTTTCAAATTATAAGGCAAGGTTGTCATCCAAATATCTTGAACATATAAGTAATATTCGTTTCTTTGTTGTCATCTGTAACATATGAAGTTGAATGAATGATTGAAGTCATTTACAACAGTAAACAATACTTTTCACTAAATTCTACTCTCTGATAGTGAAAATCCTTCCTTTGTGAGTGCAAAATATTCTTAATGACACATAAATATTTCTAATTATAGGACAATGTTGAGAGTTGAGACCAAAATATCTTCAAATGAAAAGTAAAATTTGTTTCTTTCCAGTCATCTGTAACAATGGAAGTTCATTGAACAATTGAAGACATGTACCACAATAAGCAAAAGTTTTCCCTTAATTCTTCTCTCTTGATAGTGAAAATCCTTTCTTAGTGAGTGCAAAATATTCCTAATGATACAAAAATGTTTCAAATTATAAGGCAAGGTTGTCATCCAAATATCCTGAACATATAAGTATTATTCGTTTCTTTTTTGTCATCTGTAACATATGAAGTTAACTGAATGATCAAAGTCATGTACAAAAGTAAACAAAACTTCTCACTAAATTCTTCTCTGTGTTTTTGAAATTATATTCCCAAGGGATTCACGAATGTTTCAAATTATAGGACAATGTTGAGACCAAAATATCTTCAAATGAAAAGTAAAATTTATTTCTTTCCAGTCATCTGTAACATTTGAAGTTCATTGAATGATCGAAGTCGTGTACAACAGTAAACAAAACTTTTCACTAAATTCTACTCTCTCATAGTGAAATCCTTCCTTAGTGAGTGCAAAAATATTCCTAAGGGATAAACGAATGTTTCAAATCATCTTATTTTTAAATTAGTCATCATGAGTGTCAAGAGCTTCCGTCCATCTATCTTTTTTTTTTTAACAAAAATATCGTTATTAATAACAAGTTCTCAGCAGAAATATTGAATAATCCATGAAATAAATTCACAGTCCTTTAGAACTTGTGTTGTGTCCAGCTTAAATCAAAATTATTTTTAAATTAGCCATCATGATGGTCAAGAATTTCCGTCCATCCATCTTTTCTTTAACAAAAATATTGTTTTGAATTACAAGTTCTCTGCAGAAATATTAAATAATCCATTCAATGAACTCACAGTTCTTTAGAACTTGTGGACAGACCAGCTTAAATTCAAATTCTACAATCTGATATTGAAATCCTTCCTTAGTGAGTGCAAAATATTCCTAATGATACACAAATGTTTCAAATTATAAGGCAAAGTTGTCATCCAAATATCTTGAACATATAAGTAATATTCGTTTCTTTGTTGTCATCTGTAACATATGAAGTTGAATGAATGATTGAATTCATTTACAACAGTAAACAATACTTTTCACTAAATTCTACTCTCTGATAGTGAAAATCCTTCCTTTGTGAGTGCAAAATATTCTTAATGATACACAAATATTTCAAATTATAGGACAATGTTGAGACCAAAATATCTTCAAATGAAAAGTAAAATTTGTTTCTTTCCACTCATCTGTAACAATGGAAGTTCATTGAACGATCGAAGACATGTACAACAATAAGCAAAAGTTTTCACTAAATTCTTCTCTCTTGATAGTGAAAATCCTTTCTTAGTGAGTGCAAAATATTCCTAATGATACAAAAATGTTTCAAATTATAAAGCAATGTTGTCATCCAAATATCTTGAACTTATAAGTAATATTCGTTTCTTTTTTGTCATCTGTAACATATGAAGTTAATTGAATGATCAAAGTCATGTACAAAAGTAAACAAAACTTCTCACTAAATTCTTCTCTCTGTTTTTGAAATTATATTCCCAAGGGATTCACAAATGTTTCAAATTATAGGACAATGTTGAGACCAAAATATCTTCAAATGAAAAGTAAAATTTGTTTCTTTCCAGTCATCTGTAACTTTTGAAGTTCATTGAATGATCGAAGTCGTGTACAACAGTAAACAAAACTTTTCACTAAATTCTACTCTCTGATAGTGAAAATCCTTCCTTTGTGAGTGCAAAATATTCTTAATGACACATAAATATTTCAAATTATAGGACAATGTTGAGACCAAAATATCTTCAAATGAAAAGTAAAATTTGTTTCTTTCCAGTCATCTGTAACAATGGAAGTTCATTGAACGATCGAAGACATGTACAACAATAAGCAATACTTTTCACTAAATTCTACTCTCTGATAGTGAAAATCCTTCCTTTGTGAGTGCAAAATATTCCTAATGATACAAAAATGTTTCAAATTATAAGGCAATGTTGTCATCCAAATATCTTGAACTTATAAGTAATATTCGTTTCTTTTTTGTCATCTGTAACATATGAAGTTAATTGAATGATCGAAGTCATGTACAAAAGTAAACAAAACTTCTCACTAAATTCTACTCTCTGATAGTGAAATCCTTCCTTAGTGAGTGCAAAAATATTCCTAAGGGATAAACGAATGTTTCAAATCATCTTATTTTTAAATTAGTCATCATGAGTGTCAAGAGCTTCCGTCCATCGATCTTTTTTTTTTAACAAAAATATCGTTATTAATAACAAGTTCTCAGCAGAAATATTGAATAATCCATGAAATAAATTCACAGTCCTTTAGAACTTGTGTTGTGTCCAGCTTAAATCAAAATTATTTTTAAATTAGCCATCATGATGGTCAAGAATTTCTGTCCATCCATCTTTTCTTTAACAAAAATATCGTTTTGAATTGCAAGTTCTCTGCCGAAATATTAAATAATCCATTCAATGAACTCACAGTTCTTTAGAACTTGTGGACAGTCCAGCTTAAATTCAAATTCTACAATCTGATATTGAAATCCTTCCTTAGTGAGTGCAAAATATTCCTAATGATGCACAAATGTTTCAAATTATAAGGCAAGGTTGTCATCCAAATATCCTGAACATATTAGTAATATTTGTTTCTTTGTTGTCATCTGTAACATATGAAGTTGAATGAATGATTGAAGTCATTTACAACAGTAAACAATACTTTTCACTAAATTCTTCTCTCTTGATAGTGAAAATCCTTTCTTAGTGAGTGCAAAATATTCCTAATGATACAAAAATGTTTCAAATTATAAGGCAATGTCGTCATCCAAATATCTTGAACTTATAAGTAATATTCGTTTCTTTTTTGTCATCTGTAACATATGAAGTTAATTGAATGATCAAAGTCATGTACAAAAGTAAACAAAACTTCTCACTAAATTCTTCTCTCTGTTTTTGAAATTATATTCCCAAGGCATTCACAAATGTTTCAAATTATAGGACAATGTTGAGACCAAAATATCTTCAAATGAAAAGTAAAATTTGTTTCTTTCCAGTCATCTGTAACTTTTGAAGTTCATTGAATGATCGAAGTCGTGTACAACAGTAAACAAAACTTTTCACTAAATTCTACTCTCTGATAGTGAAAATCCTTCCTTTGTGAGTGCAAAATATTCTTAATGACACATAAATATTTCAAATTATAGGACAATGTTGAGACCAAAATATCTTCAAATGAAAAGTAAAATTTGTTTCTTTCCAGTCATCTGTAACAATGGAAGTTCATTGAACGATCGAAGACATGTACAACAATAAGCAACAGTTTTCACTAAATTCTTCTCTCTTGATAGTGAAAATGCTTTCTTAGTGAGTGCAAAATATTCCTAATGATACAAAAATGTTTCAAATTATAAGGCAAGGTTGTCATCCAAATATCCTGAACATATAAGTATTATTCGTTTCTTTGTTGTCATCTGTAACATATGAAGTTGAATGAATGTTTGAAGTCATTTACAACAGTAAACAATACTTTTCACTAAATTCTACTCTCTGATAGTGAAAATCCTTCCTTTGTGAGTGCAAAATATTCCTAATGATACAAAAATGTTTCGAATTATAAGGCAATGTTGTCATCCAAATATCTTGAACTTATAAGTAATATTCGTTTCTTTTTTGTCATCTGTAACATATGAAGTTAATTGAATGATCGAAGTCATGTACAAAAGTAAACAAAACTTCTCACTAAATTCTTCTCTGTGTTTTTGAAATTATATTCCCAAGGGATTCACGAATGTTTCAAATTATAGGACAATGTTGAGACCAAAATATCTTCAAATGAAAAGTAAAATTTATTTCTTTCCAGTCATCTGTAACATTTGAAGTTCATTGAATGATCGAAGTCGTGTACAACAGCAAACAAAACTTTTCACTAAATTCTACTCTCTGATAGTGAAATCCTTCCTTAGTGAGTGCAAAAATATTCCTAAGGGATAAACGAATGTTTCAAATCATCTTATTTTTAAATTAGTCATCATGAGTGTCAAGAGCTTCCGTCCATCGATCTTTTTTTTTAACAAAAATATCGTTATTAATAACAAGTTCTCAGCAGAAATATTGAATAATCCATGAAATAAATTCACAGTCCTTTAGAACTTGTGTTGTGTCCAGCTTAAATCAAAATTATTTTTAAATTAGCCATCATGATGGTCAAGAATTTCCGTCCATCCATCTTTTCTTTAACAAAAATATCGTTTTGAATTGCAAGTTCTCTGCAGAAATATTAAATAATCCATTCAATGAACTCACAGTTCTTTAGAACTTGTGGACAGTCCAGCTTAAATTCAAATTCTACAATCTGATATTGAAATCCTTCCTTAGTGAGTGCAAAATATTCCTAATGATGCACAAATGTTTCAAATTATAAGGCAAGGTTGTCATCCAAATATCCTGAACATATTAGTAATATTTGTTTCTTTGTTGTCATCTGTAACATATGAAGTTGAATGAATGATTGAAGTCATTTACAACAGTAAACAATACTTTTCACTAAATTCTACTCTCTGATAGTGAAAATCCTTCCTTTGTGAGTGCAAAATATTCTTAATGACACATAAATATTTCTAATTATAGGACAATGTTGAGACCAAAATATCTTCAAATGAAAAGTAAAATTTATTTCTTTCCAGTCATCTGTAACATTTGAAGTTTATTGAATGATCGAAGTCGTGTACAACAGTAAACAAAACTTTTCACTAAATTCTACTCTCTGATAGTGAAATCCTTCCTTAGTGAGTGCAAAAATATTCCTAAGGGATAAACGAATGTTTCAAATCATCTTATTTTTAAATTAGTCATCATGAGTGTCAAGAGCTTCCGTCCATCGATCTTTTTTTTTTAACAAAAATATCGTTATTAATAACAAGTTCTCAGCAGAAATATTGAATAATCCATGAAATAAATTCACAGTCCTTTAGAACTTGTGTTGTGTCCAGCTTAAATCAAAATTATTTTTAAATTAGCCATCATGATGGTCAAGAATTTCCGTCCATCCATCTTTTCTTTAACAAAAATATCGTTTTGAATTGCAAGTTCTCTGCAGAAATATTAAATAATCCATTCAATGAACTCACAGTTCTTTAGAACTTGTGGACAGACCAGCTTAAATTCAAATTCTACAATCTGATATTGAAATCCTTCCTTAGTGAGTGCAAAATATTCCTAATGATGCACAAATGTTTCAAATTATAACGCAAAGTTGTCATCCAAATATCTTGAACATATAAGTAATATTCGTTTCTTTGTTGTCATCTGTAACATATGAAGTTGAATGAATGATTGAATTCATTTACAACAGTAAACAATACTTTTCACTAAATTCTACTCTGATAGTGAAAATCCTTCCTTTGTGAGTGCAAAATATTCTTAATGATACACAAATATTTCAAATTATAGGACAATGTTGAGACCAAAATATCTTCAAATGAAAAGTAAAATTTGTTTCTTTCCAGTCATATGTAACAATGGAAGTTCATTGAACGATCGAAGACATGTACCACAATAAGCAAAAGTTTTCCCTTAATTCTTCTCTCTTGATAGTGAAAATCCTTTCTTAGTGAGTGCAAAATATTCCTAATGATACAAAAATGTTTCAAATTATAAAGCAATGTTGTCATCCAAATATCTTGAACTTATAAGTAATATTTGTTTCTTTTTTGTCATCTGTAACATATGAAGTTAATTGAATGATCGAAGTCATGTACAAAAGTAAACAAAACTTCTCACTAAATTCTTCTCTCTCTTTTTGAAATTATATTCCCAAGGGATTCACGAATGTTTCAAATTATAGGACAATGTTGAGACCAAAATATCTTCAAATGAAAAGTAAAATTTATTTCTTTCCAGTCATCTGTAACATTTGAAGTTCATTGAATGATCGAAGTCGTGTACAACAGTAAACAAAACTTTTCACTAAATTCTACTCTCTGATAGTGAAATCCTTCCTTAGTGAGTGCAAAAATATTCCTAAGGGATAAACGAATGTTTCAAATCATCTTATTTTTAAATTAGTCATCATGAGTGTCAAGAGCTTCCGTCCATCGATCTTTTTTTTTAACAAAAATATCGTTATTAATAACAAGTTCTCAGCAGAAATATTGAATAATCCATGAAATAAATTCACAGTCCTTTAGAACTTGTGTTGTGTCCAGCTTAAATCAAAATTATTTTTAAATTAGCCATCATGATGGTCAAGAATTTCCGTCCATCCATCTTTTCTTTAACAAAAATATCGTTTTGAATTGCAAGTTCTCTGCAGAAATATTAAATAATCCATTCAATGAACTCACAGTTCTTTAGAACTTGTGGACAGACCAGCTTAAATTCAAATTCTACAATCTGATATTGAAATCCTTCCTTAGTGAGTGCAAAATATTCCTAATGATACACAAATGTTTCAAATTATAAGGCAAAGTTGTCATCCAAATATCTTGAACATATAAGTAATATTCGTTTCTTTGTTGTCATCTGTAACATATGAAGTTGAATGAATGATTGAATTCATTTACAACAGTAAACAATACTTTTCACTAAATTCTACTCTCTGATAGTGAAAATCCTTCCTTTGTGAGTGCAAAATATTCTTAATGATACACAAATATTTCAAATTATAGGACAATGTTGAGTCCAAAATATCTTCAAATGAAAAGTAAAATTTGTTTCTTTCCAGTCATCTGTAACAATGGAAGTTCATTGAACAATCGAAGACATGTACCACAATAAGCAAAAGTTTTCCCTTAATTCTTCTCTCTTGATAGTGAAAATCCTTTCTTAGTGAGTGCAAAATATTCCTAATGATACAAAATTGTTTCAAATTATAAAGCAATGTTGTCATCCAAATATCTTGAACTTATAAGTAATATTCGTTTCTTTTTCGTCATCTGTAACATATGAAGTTAATTGAATGATCGAAGTCATGTACAAAAGTAAACAAAACTTCTCACTAAATTCTTCTCTCTCTTTTTGAAATTATATTCCCAAGGGATTCACAAATGTTTCAAATTATAGGACAACGTTGAGACCAAAATATCTTCAAATGAAAAGTAAAATTTGTTTCTTTCCAGTCATCTGTAACTTTTGAAGTTCATTGAATGATCGAAGTCGTGTACAACAGTAAACAAAACTTTTCACTAAATTCTACTCTCTGATAGTGAAAATCCTTCCTTTGTGAGTGCAAAATATTCTTAATGACACATAAATATTTCAAATTATAGGACAATGTTGAGACCAAAATATCTTCAAATGAAAAGTAAAATTTGTTTCTTTCCAGTCATCTGTAACAATGGAAGTTCATTGAACGATCGAAGACATGTACAACAATAAGCAACAGTTTTCACTAAATTCTTCTCTCTTGATAGTGAAAATGCTTTCTTAGTGAGTGCAAAATATTCCTAATGATACAAAAATGTTTCAAATTATAAGGCAAGGTTGTCATCCAAATATCCTGAACATATAAGTATTATTCGTTTCTTTGTTGTCATCTGTAACATATGAAGTTGAATGAATGTTTGAAGTCATTTACAACAGTAAACAATACTTTTCACTAAATTCTACTCTCTGATAGTGAAAATCCTTCCTTTGTGAGTGCAAAATATTCCTAATGATACAAAAATGTTTCGAATTATAAGGCAATGTTGTCATCCAAATATCTTGAACTTATAAGTAATATTCGTTTCTTTTTTGTCATCTGTAACATATGAAGTTAATTGAATGATCGAAGTCATGTACAAAAGTAAACAAAACTTCTCACTAAATTCTTCTCTGTGTTTTTGAAATTATATTCCCAAGGGATTCACGAATGTTTCAAATTATAGGACAATGTTGAGACCAAAATATCTTCAAATGAAAAGTAAAATTTATTTCTTTCCAGTCATCTGTAACATTTGAAGTTCATTGAATGATCGAAGTCGTGTACAACAGCAAACAAAACTTTTCACTAAATTCTACTCTCTGATAGTGAAATCCTTCCTTAGTGAGTGCAAAAATATTCCTAAGGGATAAACGAATGTTTCAAATCATCTTATTTTTAAATTAGTCATCATGAGTGTCAAGAGCTTCCGTCCATCGATCTTTTTTTTTTAACAAAAATATCGTTATTAATAACAAGTTCTCAGCAGAAATATTGAATAATCCATGAAATAAATTCACAGTCCTTTAGAACTTGTGTTGTGTCCAGCTTAAATCAAAATTATTTTTAAATTAGCCATCATGATGGTCAAGAATTTCCGTCCATCCATCTTTTCTTTAACAAAAATATCGTTTTGAATTGCAAGTTCTCTGCAGAAATATTAAATAATCCATTCAATGAACTCACAGTTCTTTAGAACTTGTGGACAGACCAGCTTAAATTCAAATTCTACAATCTGATATTGAAATCCTTCCTTAGTGAGTGCAAAATATTCCTAATGATACACAAATGTTTCAAATTATAAGGCAAAGTTGTCATCCAAATATCTTGAACATATAAGTAATATTCGTTTCTTTGTTGTCATCTGTAACATATGAAGTTGAATGAATGATTGAATTCATTTACAACAGTAAACAATACTTTTCACTAAATTCTACTCTCTGATAGTGAAAATCCTTCCTTTGTGAGTGCAAAATATTCTTAATGATACACAAATATTTCAAATTATAGGACAATGTTGAGTCCAAAATATGTTCAAATGAAAAGTAAAATTTGTTTCTTTCCAGTCATCTGTAACAATGGAAGTTCATTGAACAATCGAAGACATGTACCACAATAAGCAAAAGTTTTCCCTTAATTCTTCTCTCTTGATAGTGAAAATCCTTTCTTAGTGAGTGCAAAATATTCCTAATGATACAAAAATGTTTCAAATTATAAAGCAATGTTGTCATCCAAATATCTTGAACTTATAAGTAATATTCGTTTCTTTTTCGTCATCTGTAACATATGAAGTTAATTGAATGATCGAAGTCATGTACAAAAGTAAACAAAACTTCTCACTAAATTCTTCTCTCTGTTTTTGAAATTATATTCCCAAGGGATTCACAAATGTTTCAAATTATAGGACAATGTTGAGACCAAAATATCTTCAAATGAAAAGTAAAATTTGTTTCTTTCCAGTCATCTGTAACTTTTGAAGTTCATTGAATGATCGAAGTCGTGTACAACAGTAAACAAAACTTTTCACTAAATTCTACTCTCTGATAGTGAAAATCCTTCCTTTGTGAGTGCAAAATATTCTTAATGACACATAAATATTTCAAATTATAGGACAATGTTGAGACCAAAATATCTTCAAATGAAAAGTAAAATTTGTTTCTTTCCAGTCATCTGTAACAATGGAAGTTCATTGAACGATCGAAGACATGTACAACAATAAGCAACAGTTTTCACTAAATTCTTCTCTCTTGATAGTGAAAATGCTTTCTTAGTGAGTGCAAAATATTCCTAATGATACAAAAATGTTTCAAATTATAAGGCAAGGTTGTCATCCAAATATCCTGAACATATAAGTATTATTCGTTTCTTTGTTGTCATCTGTAACATATGAAGTTGAATGAATGTTTGAAGTCATTTACAACAGTAAACAATACTTTTCACTAAATTCTACTCTCTGATAGTGAAAATCCTTCCTTTGTGAGTGCAAAATATTCCTAATGATACAAAAATGTTTCGAATTATAAGGCAATGTTGTCATCCAAATATCTTGAACTTATAAGTAATATTCGTTTCTTTTTTGTCATCTGTAACATATGAAGTTAATTGAATGATCGAAGTCATGTACAAAAGTAAACAAAACTTCTCACTAAATTCTTCTCTGTGTTTTTGAAATTATATTCCCAAGGGATTCACGAATGTTTCAAATTATAGGACAATGTTGAGACCAAAATATCTTCAAATGAAAAGTAAAATTTATTTCTTTCCAGTCATCTGTAACATTTGAAGTTCATTGAATGATCGAAGTCGTGTACAACAGCAAACAAAACTTTTCACTAAATTCTACTCTCTGATAGTGAAATCCTTCCTTAGTGAGTGCAAAAATATTCCTAAGGGATAAACGAATGTTTCAAATCATCTTATTTTTAAATTAGTCATCATGAGTGTCAAGAGCTTCCGTCCATCGATCTTTTTTTTTTAACAAAAATATCGTTATTAATAACAAGTTCTCAGCAGAAATATTGAATAATCCATGAAATAAATTCACAGTCCTTTAGAACTTGTGTTGTGTCCAGCTTAAATCAAAATTATTTTTAAATTAGCCATCATGATGGTCAAGAATTTCCGTCCATCCATCTTTTCTTTAACAAAAATATCGTTTTGAATTGCAAGTTCTCTGCAGAAATATTAAATAATCCATTCAATGAACTCACAGTTCTTTAGAACTTGTGGACAGTCCAGCTTAAATTCAAATTCTACAATCTGATATTGAAATCCTTCCTTAGTGAGTGCAAAATATTCCTAATGATGCACAAATGTTTCAAATTATAAGGCAAAGTTGTCATCCAAATATCCTGAACATATTAGTAATATTTGTTTCTTTGTTGTCATCTGTAACATATGAAGTTGAATGAATGATTGAAGTCATTTACAACAGTAAACAATACTTTTCACTAAATTCTACTCTCTGATAGTGAAAATCCTTCCTTTGTGAGTGCAAAATATTCTTAATGACACATAAATATTTCAAATTATAGGACAATGTTGAGACCAAAATATCTTCAAATGAAAAGTAAAATGTGTTTCTTTCCAGTCATCTGTAACAATGGAAGTTCATTGAACGATCGAAGACATGTACAACAATAAGCAACAGTTTTCACTAAATTCTTCTCTCTTGATAGTGAAAATGCTTTCTTAGTGAGTGCAAAATATTCCTAATGATACAAAAATGTTTCAAATTATAAGGCAAGGTTGTCATCCAAATATCCTGAACATATAAGTAATATTTGTTTCTTTGTTGTCATCTGTAACATATGAAGTTGAATGAATGATTGAAGTCATTTACAACAGTAAACAATACTTTTCACTAAATTCTACTCTCTGATAGTGAAAATCCTTCCTTTGTGAGTGCAAAATATTCTTAATGACACATAAATATTTCTAATTATAGGACAATGTTGAGACCAAAATATCTTCAAATGAAAAGTAAAATTTATTTCTTTCCAGTCATCTGTAACATTTGAAGTTCATTGAATGATCGAAGTCGTGTACAACAGTAAACAAAACTTTTCACTAAATTCTACTCTCTGATAGTGAAATCCTTCCTTAGTGAGTGCAAAAATATTCCTAAGGGATAAACGAATGTTTCAAATCATCTTATTTTTAAATTAGTCATCATGAGTGTCAAGAGCTTCCGTCCATCGATCTTTTTTTTTTAACAAAAATATCGTTATTAATAACAAGTTCTCAGCAGAAATATTGAATAATCCATGAAATAAATTCACAGTCCTTTAGAACTTGTGTTGTGTCCAGCTCAAATCAAAATTATTTTTAAATTAGCCATCATGATGGTCAAGAATTTCCGTCCATCCATCTTTTCTTTAACAAAAATATCGTTTTGAATTGCAAGTTCTCTGCAGAAATATTAAATAATCCATTCAATGAACTCACAGTTCTTTAGAACTTGTGGACAGACCAGCTTAAATTCAAATTCTACAATCTGATATTGAAATCCTTCCTTAGTGAGTGCAAAATATTCCTAATGATACACAAATGTTTCAAATTATAAGGCAAAGTTGTCATCCAAATATCTTGAACATATAAGTAATATTCGTTTCTTTGTTGTCATCTGTAACATATGAAGTTGAATGAATGATTGAATTCATTTACAACAGTAAACAATACTTTTCACTAAATTCTACTCTCTGATAGTGAAAATCCTTCCTTTGTGAGTGCAAAATATTCTTAATGATACACAAATATTTCAAATTATAGGACAATGTTGAGACCAAAATATCTTCAAATGAAAAGTAAAATTTGTTTCTTTCCAGTCATATGTAACAATGGAAGTTCATTGAACGATCGAAGACATGTACCACAATAAGCAAAAGTTTTCCCTTAATTCTTCTCTCTTGATAGTGAAAATCCTTTCTTAGTGAGTGCAAAATATTCCTAATGATACAAAAATGTTTCAAATTATAAAGCAATGTTGTCATCCAAATATCTTGAACTTATAAGTAATATTTGTTTCTTTTTTGTCATCTGTAACATATGAAGTTAATTGAATGATCGAAGTCATGTACAAAAGTAAACAAAACTTCTCACTAAATTCTTCTCTCTCTTTTTGAAATTATATTCCCAAGGGATTCACGAATGTTTCAAATTATAGGACAATGTTGAGACCAAAATATCTTCAAATGAAAAGTAAAATTTATTTCTTTCCAGTCATCTGTAACATTTGAAGTTCATTGAATGATCGAAGTCGTGTACAACAGTAAACAAAACTTTTCACTAAATTCTACTCTCTGATAGTGAAATCCTTCCTTAGTGAGTGCAAAAATATTCCTAAGGGATAAACGAATGTTTCAAATCATCTTATTTTTAAATTAGTCATCATGAGTGTCAAGAGCTTCCGTCCATCGATCTTTTTTTTTTAACAAAAATATCGTTATTAATAACAAGTTCTCAGCAGAAATATTGAATAATCCATGAAATAAATTCACAGTCCTTTAGAACTTGTGTTGTGTCCAGCTTAAATCAAAATTATTTTTAAATTAGCCATCATGATGGTCAAGAATTTCCGTCCATCCATCTTTTCTTTAACAAAAATATTGTTTTGAATTGCAAGTTCTCTGCAGAAATATTAAATAATCCATTCAATGAACTCACAGTTCTTTAGAACTTGTGGAGAGTCCAGCTTAAATTCAAATTCTAAAATCTGATATTGAAATCCTTCCTTAGTGAGTGCAAAATATTCCTAATGATACACAAATGTTTCAAATTATAAGGCAAGGTTGTCATCCAAATATCCTGAACATATAAGTATTATTCGTTTCTTTGTTGTCATCTGTAACATATGAAGTTGAATGAATGTTTGAAGTCATTTACAACAGTAAACAATACTTTTCACTAAATTCTACTCTCTGATAGTGAAAATCCTTCCTTTGTGAGTGCAAAATATTCCTAATGATACAAAAATGTTTCAAATTATAAGGTAATGTTGTCATCCAAATATCTTGAACTTATACGTAATATTCGTTTCTTTTTTGTCATCTGTAACATATGAAGTTAATTGAATGATCGAAGTCATGTACAAAAGTAAACAAAACTTCTCACTAAATTCTTCTCTCTCTTTTTGAAATTATATTCCCAAGGGATTCACGAATGTTTCAAATTATAGGACAATGTTGAGACCAAAATATCTTCAAATGAAAAGTAAAATTTATTTCTTTCCAGTCATCTGTAACATTTGAAGTTCATTGAATGATCGAAGTCGTGTACAACAGTAAACAAAACTTTTCACTAAATTCTACTCTCTGATAGTGAAATCCTTCCTTAGTGAGTGCAAAAATATTCCTAAGGGATAAACGAATGTTTCAAATCATCTTATTTTTAAATTAGTCATCATGAGTGTCAAGAGCTTCCGTCCATCGATCTTTTTTTTTTAACAAAAATATCGTTATTAATAACAAGTTCTCAGCAGAAATATTGAATAATCCATGAAATAAATTCACAGTCCTTTAGAACTTGTGTTGTGTCCAGCTTAAATCAAAATTATTTTTAAATTAGCCATCATGATGGTCAAGAATTTCCGTCCATCCATCTTTTCTTTAACAAAAATATCGTTTTGAATTGCAAGTTCTCTGCAGAAATATTAAATAATCCATTCAATGAACTCACAGTTCTTTAGAACTTGTGGACAGTCCAGCTTAAATTCAAATTCTACAATCTGATATTGAAATCCTTCCTTAGTGAGTGCAAAATATTCCTAATGATACACAAATGTTTCAAATTATAAGGAAAGGTTGTCATCCAAATATCCTGAACATATTAGTAATATTTGTTTCTTTGTTGTCATTTGTAACATATGAAGTTGAATGAATGATTGAAGTCATTTACAACAGTAAACAATACTTTTCACTAAATTCTACTCTCTGATAGTGAAAATCCTTCCTTTGTGAGTGCAAAATATTCTTAATGACACATAAATATTTCAAATTATAGGACAATGTTGAGACCAAAATATCTTCAAATGAAAAGTAAAATTTGTTTCTTTCCAGTCATCTGTAACAATGGAAGTTCATTGAACGATCGAAGACATGTACAACAATAAGCAACAGTTTTCACTAAATTCTTCTCTCTTGATAGTGAAAATGCTTTCTTAGTGAGTGCAAAATATTCCTAATGATACAAAAATGTTTCAAATTATAAGGCAAGGTTGTCATCCAAATATCCTGAACATATAAGTAATATTTGTTTCTTTTTTGTCATCTGTAACATATGAAGTTAATTGAATGATCAAAGTCATGTACAAAAGTAAACAAAACTTCTCACTAAATTCTTCTCTGTGTTTTTGAAATTATATTCCCAAGGGATTCACGAATGTTTCAAATTATAGGACAATGTTGAGACCAAAATATCTTCAAATGAAAAGTAAAATTTGTTTCTTTCCAGTCATCTGTAACTTTTGAAGTTCATTGAATGATCGAAGTCGTGTACAACAGTAAACAAAACTTTTCACTAAATTCTACTCTGTGATAGTGAAATCCTTCCTTAGTGAGTTCAAAAATATTCCTAAGGGATAAACGAATGTTTCAAATTATCTTATTTTTAAATTAGTCATCATGAGTGTCAAGAGCTTCCTTCCATCGATTTTTTTTAACAAAAATATCGTTATTAATCACAAGTTCTCAGCAGAAATATTGAATAATCCATGAAATAAATTCACAGTCCTTTAGAACTTGTGTTGTGTCCAGCTTAAATCAAAATTATTTTTAAATTAGCCATCATGATGGTCAAGAATTTCCGTCCATCCATCTTTTCTTTAACAAAAATATTGTTTTGAATTGCAAGTTCTCTGCAGAAATATTAAATAATCCATTCAATGAACTCACAGTTCTTTAGAACTTGTGGAGAGTCCAGCTTAAATTCAAATTCTAAAATCTGATATTGAAATCCTTCCTTAGTGAGTGCAAAATATTCCTAATGATACACAAATGTTTCAAATTATAAGGCAAGGTTGTCATCCAAATATCCTGAACATATAAGTATTATTCGTTTCTTTGTTGTCATCTGTAACATATGAAGTTGAATGAATGTTTGAAGTCATTTACAACAGTAAACAATACTTTTCACTAAATTCTACTCTCTGATAGTGAAAATCCTTTCTTTGTGAGTGCAAAATATTCCTAATGATACAAAAATGTTTCAAATTATAAGGCAATGTTGTCATCCAAATATCTTGAACTTATAAGTAATATTCGTTTCTTTTTTGTCATCTGTAACATATGAAGTTAATTGAATGATCGAAGTCATGTACAAAAGTAAACAAAACTTCTCACTAAATTCTTCTCTCTTTTTTTGAAATTATATTCCCAAGGGATTCACGAATGTTTCAAATTATAGGACAATGTTGAGACCAAAATATCTTCAAATGAAAAGTAAAATTTATTTCTTTCCAGTCATCTGTAACATTTGAAGTTCATTGAATGATCGAAGTCGTGTACAACAGTAAACAAAACTTTTCACTAAATTCTACTCTCTGATAGTGAAATCCTTCCTTAGTGAGTGCAAAAATATTCCTAAGGGATAAACGAATGTTTCAAATCATCTTATTTTTAAATTAGTCATCATGAGTGTCAAGAGCTTCCGTCCATCGATCTTTTTTTTTTAACAAAAATATCGTTATTAATAACAAGTTCTCAGCAGAAATATTGAATAATCCATGAAATAAATTCACAGTCCTTTAGAACTTGTGTTGTGTCCAGCTTAAATCAAAATTATTTTTAAATTAGCCATCATGATGGTCAAGAATTTCCGTCCATCCATCTTTTCTTTAACAAAAATATCGTTTTGAATTGCAAGTTCTCTGCAGAAATATTAAATAATCCATTCAATGAACTCACAGTTCTTTAGAACTTGTGGACAGTCCAGCTTAAATTCAAATTCTACAATCTGATATTGAAATCCTTCCTTAGTGAGTGCAAAATATTCCTAATGATGCACAAATGTTTCAAATTATAAGGCAAGGTTGTCATCCAAATATCCTGAACATATTAGTAATATTTGTTTCTTTGTTGTCATCTGTAACATATGAAGTTGAATGAATGATTGAAGTCATTTACAACAGTAAACAATACTTTTCACTAAATTCTACTCTCTGATAGTGAAAATCCTTCCTTTGTGAGTGCAAAATATTCTTAATGACACATAAATATTTCAAATTATAGGACAATGTTGAGACCAAAATATCTTCAAATGAAAAGTAAAATTTGTTTCTTTCCAGTCATCTGTAACAATGGAAGTTCATTGAACGATCGAAGACATGTACAACAATAAGCAACAGTTTTCACTAAATTCTTCTCTCTTGATAGTGAAAATGCTTTCTTAGTGAGTGCAAAATATTCCTAATGATACAAAAATGTTTCAAATTATAAGGCAAGGTTGTCATCCAAATATCCTGAACATATAAGTAATATTTGTTTCTTTGTTGTCATCTGTAACATATGAAGTTGAATGAATGATTGAAGTCATTTACAACAGTAAACAATACTTTTCACTAAATTCTACTCTCTGATAGTGAAAATCCTTCCTTTGTGAGTGCAAAATATTCTTAATGACACATAAATATTTCTAATTATAGGACAATGTTGAGACCAAAATATCTTCAAATGAAAAGTAAAATTTGTTTCTTTCCAGTCATCTGTAACAATGGAAGTTCATTGAACAATCGAAGACATGTACAACAATAAGCAAAAGTTTTCACTAAATTCTTCTCTCTTGATATTGAAAATCCTTTCTTAGTGAGTGCAAAATATTCCTAATGATACAAAAATGTTTCAAATTATAAGGCAATGTCGTCATCCAAATATCTTGAACTTATAAGTAATATTCGTTTCTTTTTCGTCATCTGTAACATATGAAGTTAATTGAATGATCGAAGTCATGTACAAAAGTAAACAAAACTTCTCACTAAATTCTTCTCTCTGTTTTTGAAATTATATTCCCAAGGGATTCACAAATGTTTCAAATTATAGGACAATGTTGAGACCAAAATATCTTCAAATGAAAAGTAAAATTTGTTTCTTTCCAGTCATATGTAACAATGGAAGTTCATTGAACGATCGAAGACATGTACCACAATAAGCAAAAGTTTTCCCTTAATTCTTCTCTCTTGATAGTGAAAATCCTTTCTTAGTGAGTGCAAAATATTCCTAATGATACAAAAATGTTTCAAATTATAAAGCAATGTTGTCATCCAAATATCTTGAACTTATAAGTAATATTCGTTTCTTTTTTGTCATCTGTAACATATGAAGTTAATTGAATGATCAAAGTCATGTACAAAAGTAACCAAAACTTCTCACTAAATTCTTCTCTGTGTTTTTGAAATTATATTCCCAAGGGATTCACGAATGTTTCAAATTATAGGACAATGTTGAGACCAAAATATCTTCAAATGAAAAGTAAAATTTGTTTCTTTCCAGTCATCTGTAACTTTTGAAGTTCATTGAATGATCGAAGTCGTGTACAACAGTAAACAAAACTTTTCACTAAATTCAACTCTCTGATAGTGAAATCCTTCCTTAGTGAGTGCAAAAATATTCCTAAGGGTAAACAAATGTTTCAAATTATCTTATTTTTAAATTAGTCATCATGAGTGTCAAGAGCTTCCGTCCAAAACTTCTCACTAAATTCTTCTCTCTGTTTTTGAAATTATATTCCCAAGGGATTCACAAATGTTTCAAATTATAGGACAATGTTGAGACCAAAATATCTTCAAATGAAAAGTAAAATTTGTTTCTTTCCAGTCATATGTAACAATGGAAGTTCATTGAACGATCGAAGACATGTACCACAATAAGCAAAAGTTTTCCCTTAATTCTTCTCTCTTGATAGTGAAAATCCTTTCTTAGTGAGTGCAAAATATTCCTAATGATACAAAAATGTTTCAAATTATAAAGCAATGTTGTCATCCAAATATCTTGAACTTATAAGTAATATTCGTTTTTTTTTGTCATCTGTAACATATGAAGTTAATTGAATGATCAAAGTCATGTACAAAAGTAAACAAAACTTCTCACTAAATTCTTCTCTGTGTTTTTGAAATTATATTCCCAAGGGATTCACGAATGTTTCAAATTATAGGACAATGTTGAGACCAAAATATCTTCAAATGAAAAGTAAAATTTGTTTCTTTCCAGTCATCTGTAACTTTTGAAGTTCATTGAATGATCGAAGTCGTGTACAACAGTAAACAAAACTTTTCACTAAATTCAACTCTCTGATAGTGAAATCCTTCCTTAGTGAGTGCAAAAATATTCCTAAGGGGTAAACGAATGTTTCAAATTATCTTATTTTTAAATTAGTCATCATGAGTGTCAAGAGCTTCCGTCCATCGATCTTTTTTTTTTAACAAAAATATCGTTATTAATAACAAGTTCTCAGCAGAAATATTGAATAATCCATGAAATAAATTCACAGTCCTTTAGAACTTGTGTTGTGTCCAGCTTAAATCAAAATTATTTTTAAATTAGCCATTATGATGGTCAAGAATTTCCGTCCATCCATCTTTTCTTTAACAAAAATATCGTTTTGTATTGCAAGTTCTCTGCAGAAATATTAAATAATCCATTCAATGAACTCACAGTTCTTTAGAACTTGTGGACAGTCCAGCTTAAATTCAAATTCTAAAATGTGATATTGAAATCCTTCCTTAGTGAGTGCAAAATATTCCTAATGATACACAAATGTTTCAAATTATAAGGCAAGGTTGTCATCCAAATATCCTGAACATATAAGTAATATTCGTTTCTTTGTTGTCATCTGTAACATATGAAGTTGAATGAATGTTTGAAGTCATTTACAACAGTAAACAATACTTTTCACTAAATTCTACTCTCTGATAGTGAAAATCCTTCCTTTGTGAGTGCAAAATATTCTTAATGACACATAAATATTTCTAATTATAGGACAATGTTGAGACCAAAATATCTTCAAATGAAAAGTAAAATTTGTTTCTTTCCAGTCATCTGTAACAATGGAAGTTCATTGAACGATCGAAGACATGTACAACAATAAGCAAAAGTTTTCACTAAATTCTTCTCTCTTGATAGTGAAAATCCTTTCTTAGTGAGTGCAAAATATTCCTAATGATACAAAAATGTTTCAAATTATAAGGCAAGGTTGTCATCCAAATATCCTGAACATATAAGTAATATTTGTTTCTTTTTTGTCATCTGTAACATATGAAGTTAATTGAATGATCAAAGTCATGTACAAAAGTAAACAAAACTTCTCACTAAATTCTTCTCTGTGTTTTTGAAATTATATTCCCAAGGGATTCACGAATGTTTCAAATTATAGGACAATGTTGAGACCAAAATATCTTCAAATGAAAAGTAAAATTTGTTTCTTTCCAGTCATCTGTAACTTTTGAAGTTCATTGAATGATCGAAGTCGTGTACAACAGTAAACAAAACTTTTCACTAAATTCTACTCTGTGATAGTGAAATCCTTCCTTAGTGAGTTCAAAAATATTCCTAAGGGATAAACGAATGTTTCAAATTATCTTATTTTTAAATTAGTCATCATGAGTGTCAAGAGCTTCCTTCCATCGATTTTTTTTAACAAAAATATCGTTATTAATCACAAGGTCTCAGCAGAAATATTGAATAATCCATGAAATAAATTCACAGTCCTTTAGAACTTGTGTTGTGTCCAGCTTAAATCAAAATTATTTTTAAATTAGCCATCATGATGGTCAAGAATTTCCGTCCATCCATCTTTTCTTTAACAAAAATATTGTTTTGAATTGCAAGTTCTCTGCAGAAATATTAAATAATCCATTCAATGAACTCACAGTTCTTTAGAACTTGTGGAGAGTCCAGCTTAAATTCAAATTCTAAAATCTGATATTGAAATCCTTCCTTAGTGAGTGCAAAATATTCCTAATGATACACAAATGTTTCAAATTATAAGGCAAGGTTGTCATCCAAATATCCTGAACATATAAGTATTATTCGTTTCTTTGTTGTCATCTGTAACATATGAAGTTGAATGAATCTTTGAAGTCATTTACAACAGTAAACAATACTTTTCACTAAATTCTACTCTCTGATAGTGAAAATCCTTCCTTTGTGAGTGCAAAATATTCTTAATGACACATAAATATTTCTAATTATAGGACAATGTTGAGACCAAAATATCTTCAAATGAAAAGTAAAATTTGTTTCTTTCCAGTCATCTGTAACAATGGAAGTTCATTGAACGATCGAAGACATGTACAACAATAAGCAACAGTTTTCACTAAATTCTTCTCTCTTGATAGTGAAAATGCTTTCTTAGTGAGTGCAAAATATTCCTAATGATACAAAAATGTTTCAAATTATAAGGCAAGGTTGTCATCCAAATATCCTGAACATATAAGTAATATTTGTTTCTTTTTTGTCATCTGTAACATATGAAGTTAATTGAATGATCAAAGTCATGTACAAAAGTAAACAAAACTTCTCACTAAATTCTTCTCTGTGTTTTTGAAATTATATTCCCAAGGGATTCACGAATGTTTCAAATTATAGGACAATGTTGAGACCAAAATATCTTCAAATGAAAAGTAAAATTTGTTTCTTTCCAGTCATCTGTAACTTTTGAAGTTCATTGAATGATCGAAGTCGTGTACAACAGTAAACAAAACTTTTCACTAAATTCTACTCTGTGATAGTGAAATCCTTCCTTAGTGAGTTCAAAAATATTCCTAAGGGATAAACGAATGTTTCAAATTATCTTATTTTTAAATTAGTCATCATGAGTGTCAAGAGCTTCCTTCCATCGATTTTTTTTAACAAAAATATCGTTATTAATCACAAGGTCTCAGCAGAAATATTGAATAATCCATGAAATAAATTCACAGTCCTTTAGAACTTGTGTTGTGTCCAGCTTAAATCAAAATTATTTTTAAATTAGCCATCATGATGGTCAAGAATTTCCGTCCATCCATCTTTTCTTTAACAAAAATATTGTTTTGAATTGCAAGTTCTCTGCAGAAATATTAAATAATCCATTCAATGAACTCACAGTTCTTTAGAACTTGTGGAGAGTCCAGCTTAAATTCAAATTCTAAAATCTGATATTGAAATCCTTCCTTAGTGAGTGCAAAATATTCCTAATGATACACAAATGTTTCAAATTATAAGGCAAGGTTGTCATCCAAATATCCTGAACATATAAGTATTATTCGTTTCTTTGTTGTCATCTGTAACATATGAAGTTGAATGAATCTTTGAAGTCATTTACAACAGTAAACAATACTTTTCACTAAATTCTACTCTCTGATAGTGAAAATCCTTCCTTTGTGAGTGCAAAATATTCTTAATGACACATAAATATTTCTAATTATAGGACAATGTTGAGACCAAAATATCTTCAAATGAAAAGTAAAATTTGTTTCTTTCCAGTCATCTGTAACAATGGAAGTTCATTGAACGATCGAAGACATGTACAACAATAAGCAACAGTTTTCACTAAATTCTTCTCTCTTGATAGTGAAAATGCTTTCTTAGTGAGTGCAAAATATTCCTAATGATACAAAAATGTTTCAAATTATAAGGCAAGGTTGTCATCCAAATATCCTGAACATATAAGTAATATTTGTTTCTTTTTTGTCATCTGTAACATATGAAGTTAATTGAATGATCAAAGTCATGTACAAAAGTAAACAAAACTTCTCACTAAATTCTTCTCTGTGTTTTTGAAATTATATTCCCAAGGGATTCACGAATGTTTCAAATTATAGGACAATGTTGAGACCAAAATATCTTCAAATGAAAAGTAAAATTTGTTTCTTTCCAGTCATCTGTAACTTTTGAAGTTCATTGAATGATCGAAGTCGTGTACAACAGTAAACAAAACTTTTCACTAAATTCTACTCTGTGATAGTGAAATCCTTCCTTAGTGAGTTCAAAAATATTCCTAAGGGATAAACGAATGTTTCAAATTATCTTATTTTTAAATTAGTCATCATGAGTGTCAAGAGCTTCCTTCCATCGATTTTTTTTAACAAAAATATCGTTATTAATCACAAGTTCTCAGCAGAAATATTGAATAATCCATGAAATAAATTCACAGTCCTTTAGAACTTGTGTTGTGTCCAGCTTAAATCAAAATTATTTTTAAATTAGCCATCATGATGGTCAAGAATTTCCGTCCATCCATCTTTTCTTTAACAAAAATATTGTTTTGAATTGCAAGTTCTCTGCAGAAATATTAAATAATCCATTCAATGAACTCACAGTTCTTTAGAACTTGTGGAGAGTCCAGCTTAAATTCAAATTCTAAAATCTGATATTGAAATCCTTCCTTAGTGAGTGCAAAATATTCCTAATGATACACAAATGTTTCAAATTATAAGGCAAGGTTGTCATCCAAATATCCTGAACATATAAGTATTATTCGTTTCTTTGTTGTCATCTGTAACATATGAAGTTGAATGAATGTTTGAAGTCATTTACAACAGTAAACAATACTTTTCACTAAATTCTACTCTCTGATAGTGCAAATCCTTCCTTTGTGAGTGCAAAATATTCCTAATGATACAAAAATGTTTCAAATTATAAGGCAATGTTGTCATCCAAATATCTTGAACTTATAAGTAATATTCATTTCTTTTTTGTCATCTGTAACATATGAAGTTAATTGAATGATCGAAGTCATGTACAAAAGTAAACAAAACTTCTCACTAAATTCTTCTCTCTCTTTTTGAAATTATATTCCCAAGGGATTCACGAATGTTTCAAATTATAGGACAATGTTGAGATCAAAATATCTTCAAATGAAAAGTAAAATTTATTTCTTTCCAGTCATCTGTAACATTTGAAGTTCATTGAATGATCGAAGTCGTGTACAACAGTAAACAAAACTTTTCACTAAATTCTACTCTCTGATAGTGAAATCCTTCCTTAGTGAGTGCAAAAATATTCCTAAGGGATAAACGAATGTTTCAAATCATCTTATTTTTAAATTAGTCATCATGAGTGTCAAGAGCTTCCGTCCATCGATCTTTTTTTTTTAACAAAAATATCGTTATTAATAACAAGTTCTCAGCAGAAATATTGAATAATCCATGAAATAAATTCACAGTCCTTTAGAACTTGTGTTGTGTCCAGCTTAAATCAAAATTATTTTTAAATTAGCCATCATGATGGTCAAGAATTTCTGTCCATCCATCTTTTCTTTAACAAAAATATCGTTTTGAATTGCAAGTTCTCTGCAGAAATATTAAATAATCCATTCAATGAACTCACAGTTCTTTAGAACTTGTGGACAGTCCAGCTTAAATTCAAATTCTACAATCTGATATTGAAATCCTTCCTTAGTGAGTGCAAAATATTCCTAATGATACACAAATGTTTCAAATTATAAGGCAAGGTTGTCATCCAAATATCCTGAACATATAAGTAATATTTGTTTCTTTGTTGTCATCTGTAACATATGAAGTTGAATGAATGATTGAAGTCATTTACAACAGTAAACAATACTTTTCACTAAATTCTACTCTCTGATAGTGAAAATCCTTCCTTTGTGAGTGCAAAATATTCTTAATGACACATAAATATTTCTAATTATAGGACAATGTTGAGACCAAAATATCTTCAAATGAAAAGTAAAATTTGTTTCTTTCCAGTCATCTGTAACAATGGAAGTTCATTGAACGATCGAAGACATGTACAACAATAAGCAAAAGTTTTCACTAAATTCTTCCCTCTTGATAGTGAAAATCCTTGATGAAGTTGAATGAATGATTGAAGTCATTTACAACAGTAAACAATACTTTTCACTAAATTCTACTCTCTGATAGTGAAAATCCTTCCTTTGTGAGTGCAAAATATTCTTAATGACACATAAATATTTCAAATTATAGGACAATGTTGAGACCAAAATATCTTCAAATGAAAAGTAAAATTTGTTTCTTTCCAGTCATCTGTAACAATGGAAGTTCATTGAACGATCGAAGACATGTACAACAATAAGCAACAGTTTGCACTAAATTCTTCTCTCTTGATAGTGAAAATGCTTTCTTAGTGAGTGCAAAATATTCCTAATGATACAAAAATGTTTCAAATTATAAGGCAAGGTTGTCATCCAAATATCCTGAACATATAAGTAATATTTGTTTCTTTGTTGTCATCTGTAACATATGAAGTTGAATGAATGATTGAAGTCATTTACAACAGTAAACAATACTTTTCGCTAAATTCTACTCTCTGATAGTGAAAATCCTTCCTTTGTGAGTGCAAAATATTCTTAATGACACATAAATATTTCAAATTATAGGACAATGTTGAGAACAAAATATCTTCAAATGAAAAGTAAAATTTGTTTCTTTCCAGTCATCTGTAACAATGGAAGTTCATTGAACGATCGAAGACATGTACAACAATAAGCAACAGTTTTCACTAAATTCTTCTCTCTTGAAAGTGAAAATGCTTTCTTAGTGAGTGCAAAATATTCCTAATGATACAAAAATATTTCAAATTATAAGGCAAGGTTGTCATCCAAATATCCTGAACATATAAGTATTATTCGTTTCTTTGTTGTCATCTGTAACATATGAAGTTAATTGAATGATCGAAGTCATGTACAAAAGTAAACAAGACTTCTCACTAAATTCTTCTCTCTGTTTTTGAAATTATATTCCCAAGGGATTCACAAATGTTTCAAATTATAGGACAATGTTGAGACCAAAATATCTTCAAATGAAAAGTAAAATTTGTTTCTTTCCAGTCATCTGTAACAATGGAAGTTCATTGAACGATCGAAGACATGTACCACAATAAGCAACAGTTTTCCCTAAATTCTTCTCTCTTGATAGTGAAAATCCTTTCTTAGTGAGTGCAAAATATTCCTAATGATACAAAAATGTTTCAAATTATAAGGCAGTGTTGTCATCCAAATATCCTGAACATAAGTAATATTCGTTTCTTTGTTGTCATCTGTAACATATGAAGTTGAATGAATGATTGAAGTCATTTACAACAGTAAACAATACGTTTCACTAAATTCTGCTCTCTGATAGTGAAAATCCTTCCTTTGTGAGTGCAAAATATTCTTAATGACACACAAATATTTCAAATTATAGGACAATGTTGAGACCAAAATATCTTCAAATGAAAAGTAAAATTTGTTTCTTTCCAATCATCTGTAACATTTGAAGTTCATTGAATGATCGAAGTCGTGTACATCAGTAAACAAAACTTTTCACTAAATTCTACTCTCTGACAGTGAAATCCTTCCTTAGTGAGTGCAAAAATATTCCTAAGGGATAAACGAATGTTTCAAATTATCTTATTTTTAAATTAGTCATCATGAGTGTCAAGAGCTTCCTTCCATCGATTTTTTTTAACAAAAATATCGTTATTAATCACAAGTTCTCAGCAGAAATATTGAATAATCCATGAAATAAATTCACAGTCCTTTAGAACTTGTGTTGTGTCCAGCTTAAATCAAAATTATTTTTAAATTAGCCATCATGATGGTCAAGAATTTCCGTCCATCCATCTTTTCTTTAACAAAAATATTGTTTTGAATTGCAAGTTCTCTGCAGAAATATTAAATAATCCATTCAATGAACTCACAGTTCTTTAGAACTTGTGGAGAGTCCAGCTTAAATTCAAATTCTAAAATCTGATATTGAAATCCTTCCTTAGTGAGTGCAAAATATTCCTAATGATACACAAATGTTTCAAATTATAAGGCAAGGTTGTCATCCAAATATCCTGAACATATAAGTATTATTCGTTTCTTTGTTGTCATCTGTAACATATGAAGTTGAATGAATGTTTGAAGTCATTTACAACAGTAAACAATACTTTTCACTAAATTCTACTCTCTGATAGTGAAAATCCTTCCTTTGTGAGTGCAAAATATTCTTAATGACACATAAATATTTCTAATTATAGGACAATGTTGAGACCAAAATATCTTCAAATGAAAAGTAAAATTTGTTTCTTTCCAGTCATCTGTAACAATGGAAGTTCATTGAACGATCGAAGACATGTACAACAATAAGCAACAGTTTTCACTAAATTCTTCTCTCTTGATAGTGAAAATGCTTTCTTAGTGAGTGCAAAATATTCCTAATGATACAAAAATGTTTCAAATTATAAGGCAAGGTTGTCATCCAAATATCCTGAACATATAAGTAATATTTGTTTCTTTTTTGTCATCTGTAACATATGAAGTTAATTGAATGATCAAAGTCATGTACAAAAGTAAACAAAACTTCTCACTAAATTCTTCTCTGTGTTTTTGAAATTATATTCCCAAGGGATTCACGAATGTTTCAAATTATAGGACAATGTTGAGACCAAAATATCTTCAAATGAAAAGTAAAATTTGTTTCTTTCCAGTCATCTGTAACTTTTGAAGTTCATTGAATGATCGAAGTCGTGTACAACAGTAAACAAAACTTTTCACTAAATTCTACTCTGTGATAGTGAAATCCTTCCTTAGTGAGTTCAAAAATATTCCTAAGGGATAAACGAATGTTTCAAATTATCTTATTTTTAAATTAGTCATCATGAGTGTCAAGAGCTTCCTTCCATCGATTTTTTTTAACAAAAATATCGTTATTAATCACAAGTTCTCAGCAGAAATATTGAATAATCCATGAAATAAATTCACAGTCCTTTAGAACTTGTGTTGTGTCCAGCTTAAATCAAAATTATTTTTAAATTAGCCATCATGATGGTCAAGAATTTCCATCCATCCATCTTTTCTTTAACAAAAATATTGTTTTGAATTGCAAGTTCTCTGCAGAAATATTAAATAATCCATTCAATGAACTCACAGTTCTTTAGAACTTGTGGAGAGTCCAGCTTAAATTCAAATTCTAAAATCTGATATTGAAATCCTTCCTTAGTGAGTGCAAAATATTCCTAATGATACACAAATGTTTCAAATTATAAGGCAAGGTTGTCATCCAAATATCCTGAACATATAAGTATTATTCGTTTCTTTGTTGTCATCTGTAACATATGAAGTTGAATGAATGTTTGAAGTCATTTACAACAGTAAACAATACTTTTCACTAAATTCTACTCTCTGATAGTGCAAATCCTTCCTTTGTGAGTGCAAAATATTCCTAATGATACAAAAATGTTTCAAATTATAAGGCAATGTTGTCATCCAAATATCTTGAACTTATAAGTAATATTCATTTCTTTTTTGTCATCTGTAACATATGAAGTTAATTGAATGATCGAAGTCATGTACAAAAGTAAACAAAACTTCTCACTAAATTCTTCTCTCTCTTTTTGAAATTATATTCCCAAGGGATTCACGAATGTTTCAAATTATAGGACAATGTTGAGACCAAAATATCTTCAAATGAAAAGTAAAATTTATTTCTTTCCAGTCATCTGTAACATTTGAAGTTCATTGAATGATCGAAGTCGTGTACAACAGTAAACAAAACTTTTCACTAAATTCTACTCTCTGATAGTGAAATCCTTCCTTAGTGAGTGCAAAAATATTCCTAAGGGATAAACGAATGTTTCAAATCATCTTATTTTTAAATTAGTCATCATGAGTGTCAAGAGCTTCCGTCCATCGATCTTTTTTTTTTAACAAAAATATCGTTATTAATAACAAGTTCTCAGCAGAAATATTGAATAATCCATGAAATAAATTCACAGTCCTTTAGAACTTGTGTTGTGTCCAGCTTAAATCAAAATTATTTTTAAATTAGCCATCATGATGGTCAAGAATTTCCGTCCATCCATCTTTTCTTTAACAAAAATATCGTTTTGAATTGCAAGTTCTCTGCAGAAATATTAAATAATCCATTCAATGAACTCACAGTTCTTTAGAACTTGTGGACAGTCCAGCTTAAATTCAAATTCTACAATCTGATATTGAAATCCTTCCTTAGTGAGTGCAAAATATTCCTAATGATACACAAATGTTTCAAATTATAAGGCAAGGTTGTCATCCAAATATCCTGAACATATAAGTAATATTTGTTTCTTTGTTGTCATCTGTAACATATGAAGTTGAATGAATGATTGAAGTCATTTACAACAGTAAACAATACTTTTCACTAAATTCTACTCTCTGATAGTGAAAATCCTTCCTTTGTGAGTGCAAAATATTCTTAATGACACATAAATATTTCTAATTATAGGACAATGTTGAGACCAAAATATCTTCAAATGAAAAGTAAAATTTGTTTCTTTCCAGTCATCTGTAACAATGGAAGTTCATTGAACGATCGAAGACATGTACAACAATAAGCAAAAGTTTTCACTAAATTCTTCCCTCTTGATAGTGAAAATCCTTGATGAAGTTGAATGAATGATTGAAGTCATTTACAACAGTAAACAATACTTTTCACTAAATTCTACTCTCTGATAGTGAAAATCCTTCCTTTGTGAGTGCAAAATATTCTTAATGACACATAAATATTTCAAATTATAGGACAATGTTGAGACCAAAATATCTTCAAATGAAAAGTAAAATTTGTTTCTTTCCAGTCATCTGTAACAATGGAAGTTCATTGAACGATCGAAGACATGTACAACAATAAGCAACAGTTTGCACTAAATTCTTCTCTCTTGATAGTGAAAATGCTTTCTTAGTGAGTGCAAAATATTCCTAATGATACAAAAATGTTTCAAATTATAAGGCAAGGTTGTCATCCAAATATCCTGAACATATAAGTAATATTTGTTTCTTTGTTGTCATCTGTAACATATGAAGTTGAATGAATGATTGAAGTCATTTACAACAGTAAACAATACTTTTCGCTAAATTCTACTCTCTGATAGTGAAAATCCTTCCTTTGTGAGTGCAAAATATTCTTAATGACACATAAATATTTCAAATTATAGGACAATGTTGAGAACAAAATATCTTCAAATGAAAAGTAAAATTTGTTTCTTTCCAGTCATCTGTAACAATGGAAGTTCATTGAACGATCGAAGACATGTACAACAATAAGCAACAGTTTTCACTAAATTCTTCTCTCTTGAAAGTGAAAATGCTTTCTTAGTGAGTGCAAAATATTCCTAATGATACAAAAATATTTCAAATTATAAGGCAAGGTTGTCATCCAAATATCCTGAACATATAAGTATTATTCGTTTCTTTGTTGTCATCTGTAACATATGAAGTTAATTGAATGATCGAAGTCATGTACAAAAGTAAACAAGACTTCTCACTAAATTCTTCTCTCTGTTTTTGAAATTATATTCCCAAGGGATTCACAAATGTTTCAAATTATAGGACAATGTTGAGACCAAAATATCTTCAAATGAAAAGTAAAATTTGTTTCTTTCCAGTCATCTGTAACAATGGAAGTTCATTGAACGATCGAAGACATGTACCACAATAAGCAACAGTTTTCCCTAAATTCTTCTCTCTTGATAGTGAAAATCCTTTCTTAGTGAGTGCAAAATATTCCTAATGATACAAAAATGTTTCAAATTATAAGGCAGTGTTGTCATCCAAATATCCTGAACATAAGTAATATTCGTTTCTTTGTTGTCATCTGTAACATATGAAGTTGAATGAATGATTGAAGTCATTTACAACAGTAAACAATACGTTTCACTAAATTCTGCTCTCTGATAGTGAAAATCCTTCCTTTGTGAGTGCAAAATATTCTTAATGACACACAAATATTTCAAATTATAGGACAATGTTGAGACCAAAATATCTTCAAATGAAAAGTAAAATTTGTTTCTTTCCAATCATCTGTAACATTTGAAGTTCATTGAATGATCGAAGTCATGTACAAAAGTAAACAAAACTTCTCACTAAATTCTTCTATCTGTTTTTGAATTTATATTCCTAAGGGATTTACGAATGTTTCAAATTATAGGACAATGTTGAGACCAAAATATCTTCAAATGAAAAGTAAAATTTGTTTCTTTCCAGTCATCTATAACATTTGAAGTTCATTGAACGATCGAAGACATGTACAACAATAAGCAACAGTTTTCACTAAATTCTTCTCTCTTGATAGTGAAAATGCTTTCTTAGTGAGTGCAAAATATTCCTAATGATACAAAAATGTTTCAAATTATAAGGCAAGGTTGTCATCCAAATATCCTGAACATATAAGTAATATTTGTTTCTTTGTTGTCATTTGTAACATATGAAGTTGAATGAATGATTGAAGTCATTTACAACAGTAAACAATACTTTTCACTAAATTCTACTCTCTGATAGTGAAAATCCTTCCTTTGTGAGTGCAAAATATTCTTAATGACACATAAATATTTCAAATTATAGGACAATGTTGAGACCAAAATATCTTCAAATGAAAAGTAAAATTTGTTTCTTTCCAGTCATCTGTAACAATGGAAGTTCATTGAACGATCGAAGACATGTACAACAATAAGCAACAGTTTTCACTAAATTCTTCTCTCTTGATAGTGAAAATGCTTTCTTAGTGAGTGCAAAATATTCCTAATGATACAAAAATGTTTCAAATTATAAGGCAAGGTTGTCATCCAAATATCCTGAACATATAAGTAATATTTGTTTCTTTTTTGTCATCTGTAACATATGAAGTTAATTGAATGATCAAAGTCATGTACAAAAGTAAACAAAACTTCTCACTAAATTCTTCTCTGTGTTTTTGAAATTATATTCCCAAGGGATTCACGAATGTTTCAAATTATAGGACAATGTTGAGACCAAAATATCTTCAAATGAAAAGTAAAATTTGTTTCTTTCCAGTCATCTGTAACTTTTGAAGTTCATTGAATGATCGAAGTCGTGTACAACAGTAAACAAAACTTTTCACTAAATTCTACTCTGTGATAGTGAAATCCTTCCTTAGTGAGTTCAAAAATATTCCTAAGGGATAAACGAATGTTTCAAATTATCTTATTTTTAAATTAGTCATCATGAGTGTCAAGAGCTTCCTTCCATCGATTTTTTTTAACAAAAATATCGTTATTAATCACAAGTTCTCAGCAGAAATATTGAATAATCCATGAAATAAATTCACAGTCCTTTAGAACTTGTGTTGTGTCCAGCTTAAATCAAAATTATTTTTAAATTAGCCATCATGATGGTCAAGAATTTCCGTCCATCCATCTTTTCTTTAACAAAAATATTGTTTTGAATTGCAAGTTCTCTGCAGAAATATTAAATAATCCATTCAATGAACTCACAGTTCTTTAGAACTTGTGGAGAGTCCAGCTTAAATTCAAATTCTAAAATCTGATATTGAAATCCTTCCTTAGTGAGTGCAAAATATTCCTAATGATACACAAATGTTTCAAATTATAAGGCAAGGTTGTCATCCAAATATCCTGAACATATAAGTATTATTCGTTTCTTTGTTGTCATCTGTAACATATGAAGTTGAATGAATGTTTGAAGTCATTTACAACAGTAAACAATACTTTTCACTAAATTCTACTCTCTGATAGTGAAAATCCTTTCTTTGTGAGTGCAAAATATTCCTAATGATACAAAAATGTTTCAAATTATAAGGCAATGTTGTCATCCAAATATCTTGAACTTATAAGTAATATTCGTTTCTTTTTTGTCATCTGTAACATATGAAGTTAATTGAATGATCGAAGTCATGTACAAAAGTAAACAAAACTTCTCACTAAATTCTTCTCTCTTTTTTTGAAATTATATTCCCAAGGGATTCACGAATGTTTCAAATTATAGGACAATGTTGAGACCAAAATATCTTCAAATGAAAAGTAAAATTTATTTCTTTCCAGTCATCTGTAACATTTGAAGTTCATTGAATGATCGAAGTCGTGTACAACAGTAAACAAAACTTTTCACTAAATTCTACTCTCTGATAGTGAAATCCTTCCTTAGTGAGTGCAAAAATATTCCTAAGGGATAAACGAATGTTTCAAATCATCTTATTTTTAAATTAGTCATCATGAGTGTCAAGAGCTTCCGTCCATCGATCTTTTTTTTTTAACAAAAATATCGTTATTAATAACAAGTTCTCAGCAGAAATATTGAATAATCCATGAAATAAATTCACAGTCCTTTAGAACTTGTGTTGTGTCCAGCTTAAATCAAAATTATTTTTAAATTAGCCATCATGATGGTCAAGAATTTCCGTCCATCCATCTTTTCTTTAACAAAAATATCGTTTTGAATTGCAAGTTCTCTGCAGAAATATTAAATAATCCATTCAATGAACTCACAGTTCTTTAGAACTTGTGGACAGTCCAGCTTAAATTCAAATTCTACAATCTGATATTGAAATCCTTCCTTAGTGAGTGCAAAATATTCCTAATGATGCACAAATGTTTCAAATTATAAGGCAAGGTTGTCATCCAAATATCCTGAACATATTAGTAATATTTGTTTCTTTGTTGTCATCTGTAACATATGAAGTTGAATGAATGATTGAAGTCATTTACAACAGTAAACAATACTTTTCACTAAATTCTACTCTCTGATAGTGAAAATCCTTCCTTTGTGAGTGCAAAATATTCTTAATGACACATAAATATTTCAAATTATAGGACAATGTTGAGACCAAAATATCTTCAAATGAAAAGTAAAATTTGTTTCTTTCCAGTCATCTGTAACAATGGAAGTTCATTGAACGATCGAAGACATGTACAACAATAAGCAACAGTTTTCACTAAATTCTTCTCTCTTGATAGTGAAAATGCTTTCTTAGTGAGTGCAAAATATTCCTAATGATACAAAAATGTTTCAAATTATAAGGCAAGGTTGTCATCCAAATATCTTGAACATATAAGTAATATTCGTTTCTTTGTTGTCATCTGTAACATATGAAGTTGAATGAATGATTGAAGTCATTTACAACAGTAAACAATACTTTTCACTAAATTCTACTCTCTGATAGTGAAAATCCTTCCTTTGTGAGTGCAAAATATTCTTAATGACACATAAATATTTCTAATTATAGGACAATGTTGAGAGTTGAGACCAAAATATCTTCAAATGAAAAGTAAAATTTGTTTCTTTCCAGTCATCTGTAACAATGGAAGTTCATTGAACAATTGAAGACATGTACCACAATAAGCAAAAGTTTTCCCTTAATTCTTCTCTCTTGATAGTGAAAATCCTTTCTTAGTGAGTGCAAAATATTCCTAATGATACAAAAATGTTTCAAATTATAAGGCAAGGTTGTCATCCAAATATCCTGAACATATAAGTATTATTCGTTTCTTTTTTGTCATCTGTAACATATGAAGTTAACTGAATGATCAAAGTCATGTACAAAAGTAAACAAAACTTCTCACTAAATTCTTCTCTGTGTTTTTGAAATTATATTCCCAAGGGATTCACGAATGTTTCAAATTATAGGACAATGTTGAGACCAAAATATCTTCAAATGAAAAGTAAAATTTATTTCTTTCCAGTCATCTGTAACATTTGAAGTTCATTGAATGATCGAAGTCGTGTACAACAGTAAACAAAACTTTTCACTAAATTCTACTCTCTCATAGTGAAATCCTTCCTTAGTGAGTGCAAAAATATTCCTAAGGGATAAACGAATGTTTCAAATCATCTTATTTTTAAATTAGTCATCATGAGTGTCAAGAGCTTCCGTCCATCGATCTTTTTTTTTTTAACAAAAATATCGTTATTAATAACAAGTTCTCAGCAGAAATATTGAATAATCCATGAAATAAATTCACAGTCCTTTAGAACTTGTGTTGTGTCCAGCTTAAATCAAAATTATTTTTAAATTAGCCATCATGATGGTCAAGAATTTCCGTCCATCCATCTTTTCTTTAACAAAAATATTGTTTTGAATTACAAGTTCTCTGCAGAAATATTAAATAATCCATTCAATGAACTCACAGTTCTTTAGAACTTGTGGACAGACCAGCTTAAATTCAAATTCTACAATCTGATATTGAAATCCTTCCTTAGTGAGTGCAAAATATTCCTAATGATACACAAATGTTTCAAATTATAAGGCAAAGTTGTCATCCAAATATCTTGAACATATAAGTAATATTCGTTTCTTTGTTGTCATCTGTAACATATGAAGTTGAATGAATGATTGAATTCATTTACAACAGTAAACAATACTTTTCACTAAATTCTACTCTCTGATAGTGAAAATCCTTCCTTTGTGAGTGCAAAATATTCTTAATGATACACAAATATTTCAAATTATAGGACAATGTTGAGACCAAAATATCTTCAAATGAAAAGTAAAATTTGTTTCTTTCCACTCATCTGTAACAATGGAAGTTCATTGAACGATCGAAGACATGTACAACAATAAGCAAAAGTTTTCACTAAATTCTTCTCTCTTGATAGTGAAAATCCTTTCTTAGTGAGTGCAAAATATTCCTAATGATACAAAAATGTTTCAAATTATAAAGCAATGTTGTCATCCAAATATCTTGAACTTATAAGTAATATTCGTTTCTTTTTTGTCATCTGTAACATATGAAGTTAATTGAATGATCAAAGTCATGTACAAAAGTAAACAAAACTTCTCACTAAATTCTTCTCTCTGTTTTTGAAATTATATTCCCAAGGGATTCACAAATGTTTCAAATTATAGGACAATGTTGAGACCAAAATATCTTCAAATGAAAAGTAAAATTTGTTTCTTTCCAGTCATCTGTAACTTTTGAAGTTCATTGAATGATCGAAGTCGTGTACAACAGTAAACAAAACTTTTCACTAAATTCTACTCTCTGATAGTGAAAATCCTTCCTTTGTGAGTGCAAAATATTCTTAATGACACATAAATATTTCAAATTATAGGACAATGTTGAGACCAAAATATCTTCAAATGAAAAGTAAAATTTGTTTCTTTCCAGTCATCTGTAACAATGGAAGTTCATTGAACGATCGAAGACATGTACAACAATAAGCAATACTTTTCACTAAATTCTACTCTCTGATAGTGAAAATCCTTCCTTTGTGAGTGCAAAATATTCCTAATGATACAAAAATGTTTCAAATTATAAGGCAATGTTGTCATCCAAATATCTTGAACTTATAAGTAATATTCGTTTCTTTTTTGTCATCTGTAACATATGAAGTTAATTGAATGATCGAAGTCATGTACAAAAGTAAACAAAACTTCTCACTAAATTCTACTCTCTGATAGTGAAATCCTTCCTTAGTGAGTGCAAAAATATTCCTAAGGGATAAACGAATGTTTCAAATCATCTTATTTTTAAATTAGTCATCATGAGTGTCAAGAGCTTCCGTCCATCGATCTTTTTTTTTTAACAAAAATATCGTTATTAATAACAAGTTCTCAGCAGAAATATTGAATAATCCATGAAATAAATTCACAGTCCTTTAGAACTTGTGTTGTGTCCAGCTTAAATCAAAATTATTTTTAAATTAGCCATCATGATGGTCAAGAATTTCTGTCCATCCATCTTTTCTTTAACAAAAATATCGTTTTGAATTGCAAGTTCTCTGCAGAAATATTAAATAATCCATTCAATGAACTCACAGTTCTTTAGAACTTGTGGACAGTCCAGCTTAAATTCAAATTCTACAATCTGATATTGAAATCCTTCCTTAGTGAGTGCAAAATATTCCTAATGATGCACAAATGTTTCAAATTATAAGGCAAGGTTGTCATCCAAATATCCTGAACATATTAGTAATATTTGTTTCTTTGTTGTCATCTGTAACATATGAAGTTGAATGAATGATTGAAGTCATTTACAACAGTAAACAATACTTTTCACTAAATTCTTCTCTCTTGATAGTGAAAATCCTTTCTTAGTGAGTGCAAAATATTCCTAATGATACAAAAATGTTTCAAATTATAAGGCAATGTCGTCATCCAAATATCTTGAACTTATAAGTAATATTCGTTTCTTTTTTGTCATCTGTAACATATGAAGTTAATTGAATGATCAAAGTCATGTACAAAAGTAAACAAAACTTCTCACTAAATTCTTCTCTCTGTTTTTGAAATTATATTCCCAAGGCATTCACAAATGTTTCAAATTATAGGACAATGTTGAGACCAAAATATCTTCAAATGAAAAGTAAAATTTGTTTCTTTCCAGTCATCTGTAACTTTTGAAGTTCATTGAATGATCGAAGTCGTGTACAACAGTAAACAAAACTTTTCACTAAATTCTACTCTCTGATAGTGAAAATCCTTCCTTTGTGAGTGCAAAATATTCTTAATGACACATAAATATTTCAAATTATAGGACAATGTTGAGACCAAAATATCTTCAAATGAAAAGTAAAATTTGTTTCTTTCCAGTCATCTGTAACAATGGAAGTTCATTGAACGATCGAAGACATGTACAACAATAAGCAACAGTTTTCACTAAATTCTTCTCTCTTGATAGTGAAAATGCTTTCTTAGTGAGTGCAAAATATTCCTAATGATACAAAAATGTTTCAAATTATAAGGCAAGGTTGTCATCCAAATATCCTGAACATATAAGTATTATTCGTTTCTTTGTTGTCATCTGTAACATATGAAGTTGAATGAATGTTTGAAGTCATTTACAACAGTAAACAATACTTTTCACTAAATTCTACTCTCTGATAGTGAAAATCCTTCCTTTGTGAGTGCAAAATATTCCTAATGATACAAAAATGTTTCGAATTATAAGGCAATGTTGTCATCCAAATATCTTGAACTTATAAGTAATATTCGTTTCTTTTTTGTCATCTGTAACATATGAAGTTAATTGAATGATCGAAGTCATGTACAAAAGTAAACAAAACTTCTCACTAAATTCTTCTCTGTGTTTTTGAAATTATATTCCCAAGGGATTCACGAATGTTTCAAATTATAGGACAATGTTGAGACCAAAATATCTTCAAATGAAAAGTAAAATTTATTTCTTTCCAGTCATCTGTAACATTTGAAGTTCATTGAATGATCGAAGTCGTGTACAACAGCAAACAAAACTTTTCACTAAATTCTACTCTCTGATAGTGAAATCCTTCCTTAGTGAGTGCAAAAATATTCCTAAGGGATAAACGAATGTTTCAAATCATCTTATTTTTAAATTAGTCATCATGAGTGTCAAGAGCTTCCGTCCATCGATCTTTTTTTTTAACAAAAATATCGTTATTAATAACAAGTTCTCAGCAGAAATATTGAATAATCCATGAAATAAATTCACAGTCCTTTAGAACTTGTGTTGTGTCCAGCTTAAATCAAAATTATTTTTAAATTAGCCATCATGATGGTCAAGAATTTCCGTCCATCCATCTTTTCTTTAACAAAAATATCGTTTTGAATTGCAAGTTCTCTGCAGAAATATTAAATAATCCATTCAATGAACTCACAGTTCTTTAGAACTTGTGGACAGTCCAGCTTAAATTCAAATTCTACAATCTGATATTGAAATCCTTCCTTAGTGAGTGCAAAATATTCCTAATGATGCACAAATGTTTCAAATTATAAGGCAAGGTTGTCATCCAAATATCCTGAACATATTAGTAATATTTGTTTCTTTGTTGTCATCTGTAACATATGAAGTTGAATGAATGATTGAAGTCATTTACAACAGTAAACAATACCTTTCACTAAATTCTACTCTCTGATAGTGAAAATCCTTCCTTTGTGAGTGCAAAATATTCTTAATGACACATAAATATTTCTAATTATAGGACAATGTTGAGACCAAAATATCTTCAAATGAAAAGTAAAATTTATTTCTTTCCAGTCATCTGTAACATTTGAAGTTTATTGAATGATCGAAGTCGTGTACAACAGTAAACAAAACTTTTCACTAAATTCTACTCTCTGATAGTGAAATCCTTCCTTAGTGAGTGCAAAAATATTCCTAAGGGATAAACGAATGTTTCAAATCATCTTATTTTTAAATTAGTCATCATGAGTGTCAAGAGCTTCCGTCCATCGATCTTTTTTTTTTAACAAAAATATCGTTATTAATAACAAGTTCTCAGCAGAAATATTGAATAATCCATGAAATAAATTCACAGTCCTTTAGAACTTGTGTTGTGTCCAGCTTAAATCAAAATTATTTTTAAATTAGCCATCATGATGGTCAAGAATTTCCGTCCATCCATCTTTTCTTTAACAAAAATATCGTTTTGAATTGCAAGTTCTCTGCAGAAATATTAAATAATCCATTCAATGAACTCACAGTTCTTTAGAACTTGTGGACAGACCAGCTTAAATTCAAATTCTACAATCTGATATTGAAATCCTTCCTTAGTGAGTGCAAAATATTCCTAATGATGCACAAATGTTTCAAATTATAACGCAAAGTTGTCATCCAAATATCTTGAACATATAAGTAATATTCGTTTCTTTGTTGTCATCTGTAACATATGAAGTTGAATGAATGATTGAATTCATTTACAACAGTAAACAATACTTTTCACTAAATTCTACTCTCTGATAGTGAAAATCCTTCCTTTGTGAGTGCAAAATATTCTTAATGATACACAAATATTTCAAATTATAGGACAATGTTGAGACCAAAATATCTTCAAATGAAAAGTAAAATTTGTTTCTTTCCAGTCATATGTAACAATGGAAGTTCATTGAACGATCGAAGACATGTACCACAATAAGCAAAAGTTTTCCCTTAATTCTTCTCTCTTGATAGTGAAAATCCTTTCTTAGTGAGTGCAAAATATTCCTAATGATACAAAAATGTTTCAAATTATAAAGCAATGTTGTCATCCAAATATCTTGAACTTATAAGTAATATTTGTTTCTTTTTTGTCATCTGTAACATATGAAGTTAATTGAATGATCGAAGTCATGTACAAAAGTAAACAAAACTTCTCACTAAATTCTTCTCTCTCTTTTTGAAATTATATTCCCAAGGGATTCACGAATGTTTCAAATTATAGGACAATGTTGAGACCAAAATATCTTCAAATGAAAAGTAAAATTTATTTCTTTCCAGTCATCTGTAACATTTGAAGTTCATTGAATGATCGAAGTCGTGTACAACAGTAAACAAAACTTTTCACTAAATTCTACTCTCTGATAGTGAAATCCTTCCTTAGTGAGTGCAAAAATATTCCTAAGGGATAAACGAATGTTTCAAATCATCTTATTTTTAAATTAGTCATCATGAGTGTCAAGAGCTTCCGTCCATCGATCTTTTTTTTTAACAAAAATATCGTTATTAATAACAAGTTCTCAGCAGAAATATTGAATAATCCATGAAATAAATTCACAGTCCTTTAGAACTTGTGTTGTGTCCAGCTTAAATCAAAATTATTTTTAAATTAGCCATCATGATGGTCAAGAATTTCCGTCCATCCATCTTTTCTTTAACAAAAATATCGTTTTGAATTGCAAGTTCTCTGCAGAAATATTAAATAATCCATTCAATGAACTCACAGTTCTTTAGAACTTGTGGACAGACCAGCTTAAATTCAAATTCTACAATCTGATATTGAAATCCTTCCTTAGTGAGTGCAAAATATTCCTAATGATACACAAATGTTTCAAATTATAAGGCAAAGTTGTCATCCAAATATCTTGAACATATAAGTAATATTCGTTTCTTTGTTGTCATCTGTAACATATGAAGTTGAATGAATGATTGAATTCATTTACAACAGTAAACAATACTTTTCACTAAATTCTACTCTCTGATAGTGAAAATCCTTCCTTTGTGAGTGCAAAATATTCTTAATGATACACAAATATTTCAAATTATAGGACAATGTTGAGTCCAAAATATCTTCAAATGAAAAGTAAAATTTGTTTCTTTCCAGTCATCTGTAACAATGGAAGTTCATTGAACAATCGAAGACATGTACCACAATAAGCAAAAGTTTTCCCTTAATTCTTCTCTCTTGATAGTGAAAATCCTTTCTTAGTGAGTGCAAAATATTCCTAATGATACAAAATTGTTTCAAATTATAAAGCAATGTTGTCATCCAAATATCTTGAACTTATAAGTAATATTCGTTTCTTTTTCGTCATCTGTAACATATGAAGTTAATTGAATGATCGAAGTCATGTACAAAAGTAAACAAAACTTCTCACTAAATTCTTCTCTCTCTTTTTGAAATTATATTCCCAAGGGATTCACAAATGTTTCAAATTATAGGACAACGTTGAGACCAAAATATCTTCAAATGAAAAGTAAAATTTGTTTCTTTCCAGTCATCTGTAACTTTTGAAGTTCATTGAATGATCGAAGTCGTGTACAACAGTAAACAAAACTTTTCACTAAATTCTACTCTCTGATAGTGAAAATCCTTCCTTTGTGAGTGCAAAATATTCTTAATGACACATAAATATTTCAAATTATAGGACAATGTTGAGACCAAAATATCTTCAAATGAAAAGTAAAATTTGTTTCTTTCCAGTCATCTGTAACAATGGAAGTTCATTGAACGATCGAAGACATGTACAACAATAAGCAACAGTTTTCACTAAATTCTTCTCTCTTGATAGTGAAAATGCTTTCTTAGTGAGTGCAAAATATTCCTAATGATACAAAAATGTTTCAAATTATAAGGCAAGGTTGTCATCCAAATATCCTGAACATATAAGTATTATTCGTTTCTTTGTTGTCATCTGTAACATATGAAGTTGAATGAATGTTTGAAGTCATTTACAACAGTAAACAATACTTTTCACTAAATTCTACTCTCTGATAGTGAAAATCCTTCCTTTGTGAGTGCAAAATATTCCTAATGATACAAAAATGTTTCGAATTATAAGGCAATGTTGTCATCCAAATATCTTGAACTTATAAGTAATATTCGTTTCTTTTTTGTCATCTGTAACATATGAAGTTAATTGAATGATCGAAGTCATGTACAAAAGTAAACAAAACTTCTCACTAAATTCTTCTCTGTGTTTTTGAAATTATATTCCCAAGGGATTCACGAATGTTTCAAATTATAGGACAATGTTGAGACCAAAATATCTTCAAATGAAAAGTAAAATTTATTTCTTTCCAGTCATCTGTAACATTTGAAGTTCATTGAATGATCGAAGTCGTGTACAACAGCAAACAAAACTTTTCACTAAATTCTACTCTCTGATAGTGAAATCCTTCCTTAGTGAGTGCAAAAATATTCCTAAGGGATAAACGAATGTTTCAAATCATCTTATTTTTAAATTAGTCATCATGAGTGTCAAGAGCTTCCGTCCATCGATCTTTTTTTTTTAACAAAAATATCGTTATTAATAACAAGTTCTCAGCAGAAATATTGAATAATCCATGAAATAAATTCACAGTTCTTTAGAACTTGTGTTGTGTCCAGCTTAAATCAAAATTATTTTTAAATTAGCCATCATGATGGTCAAGAATTTCCGTCCATCCATCTTTTCTTTAACAAAAATATCGTTTTGAATTGCAAGTTCTCTGCAGAAATATTAAATAATCCATTCAATGAACTCACAGTTCTTTAGAACTTGTGGACAGACCAGCTTAAATTCAAATTCTACAATCTGATATTGAAATCCTTCCTTAGTGAGTGCAAAATATTCCTAATGATACACAAATGTTTCAAATTATAAGGCAAAGTTGTCATCCAAATATCTTGAACATATAAGTAATATTCGTTTCTTTGTTGTCATCTGTAACATATGAAGTTGAATGAATGATTGAATTCATTTACAACAGTAAACAATACTTTTCACTAAATTCTACTCTCTGATAGTGAAAATCCTTCCTTTGTGAGTGCAAAATATTCTTAATGATACACAAATATTTCAAATTATAGGACAATGTTGAGTCCAAAATATGTTCAAATGAAAAGTAAAATTTGTTTCTTTCCAGTCATCTGTAACAATGGAAGTTCATTGAACAATCGAAGACATGTACCACAATAAGCAAAAGTTTTCCCTTAATTCTTCTCTCTTGATAGTGAAAATCCTTTCTTAGTGAGTGCAAAATATTCCTAATGATACAAAAATGTTTCAAATTATAAAGCAATGTTGTCATCCAAATATCTTGAACTTATAAGTAATATTCGTTTCTTTTTCGTCATCTGTAACATATGAAGTTAATTGAATGATCGAAGTCATGTACAAAAGTAAACAAAACTTCTCACTAAATTCTTCTCTCTGTTTTTGAAATTATATTCCCAAGGGATTCACAAATGTTTCAAATTATAGGACAATGTTGAGACCAAAATATCTTCAAATGAAAAGTAAAATTTGTTTCTTTCCAGTCATCTGTAACTTTTGAAGTTCATTGAATGATCGAAGTCGTGTACAACAGTAAACAAAACTTTTCACTAAATTCTACTCTCTGATAGTGAAAATCCTTCCTTTGTGAGTGCAAAATATTCTTAATGACACATAAATATTTCAAATTATAGGACAATGTTGAGACCAAAATATCTTCAAATGAAAAGTAAAATTTGTTTCTTTCCAGTCATCTGTAACAATGGAAGTTCATTGAACGATCGAAGACATGTACAACAATAAGCAACAGTTTTCACTAAATTCTTCTCTCTTGATAGTGAAAATGCTTTCTTAGTGAGTGCAAAATATTCCTAATGATACAAAAATGTTTCAAATTATAAGGCAAGGTTGTCATCCAAATATCCTGAACATATAAGTATTATTCGTTTCTTTGTTGTCATCTGTAACATATGAAGTTGAATGAATGTTTGAAGTCATTTACAACAGTAAACAATACTTTTCACTAAATTCTACTCTCTGATAGTGAAAATCCTTCCTTTGTGAGTGCAAAATATTCCTAATGATACAAAAATGTTTCGAATTATAAGGCAATGTTGTCATCCAAATATCTTGAACTTATAAGTAATATTCGTTTCTTTTTTGTCATCTGTAACATATGAAGTTAATTGAATGATCGAAGTCATGTACAAAAGTAAACAAAACTTCTCACTAAATTCTTCTCTGTGTTTTTGAAATTATATTCCCAAGGGATTCACGAATGTTTCAAATTATAGGACAATGTTGAGACCAAAATATCTTCAAATGAAAAGTAAAATTTATTTCTTTCCAGTCATCTGTAACATTTGAAGTTCATTGAATGATCGAAGTCGTGTACAACAGCAAACAAAACTTTTCACTAAATTCTACTCTCTGATAGTGAAATCCTTCCTTAGTGAGTGCAAAAATATTCCTAAGGGATAAACGAATGTTTCAAATCATCTTATTTTTAAATTAGTCATCATGAGTGTCAAGAGCTTCCGTCCATCGATCTTTTTTTTTTAACAAAAATATCGTTATTAATAACAAGTTCTCAGCAGAAATATTGAATAATCCATGAAATAAATTCACAGTCCTTTAGAACTTGTGTTGTGTCCAGCTTAAATCAAAATTATTTTTAAATTAGCCATCATGATGGTCAAGAATTTCCGTCCATCCATCTTTTCTTTAACAAAAATATCGTTTTGAATTGCAAGTTCTCTGCAGAAATATTAAATAATCCATTCAATGAACTCACAGTTCTTTAGAACTTGTGGACAGTCCAGCTTAAATTCAAATTCTACAATCTGATATTGAAATCCTTCCTTAGTGAGTGCAAAATATTCCTAATGATGCACAAATGTTTCAAATTATAAGGCAAAGTTGTCATCCAAATATCCTGAACATATTAGTAATATTTGTTTCTTTGTTGTCATCTGTAACATATGAAGTTGAATGAATGATTGAAGTCATTTACAACAGTAAACAATACTTTTCACTAAATTCTACTCTCTGATAGTGAAAATCCTTCCTTTGTGAGTGCAAAATATTCTTAATGACACATAAATATTTCAAATTATAGGACAATGTTGAGACCAAAATATCTTCAAATGAAAAGTAAAATGTGTTTCTTTCCAGTCATCTGTAACAATGGAAGTTCATTGAACGATCGAAGACATGTACAACAATAAGCAACAGTTTTCACTAAATTCTTCTCTCTTGATAGTGAAAATGCTTTCTTAGTGAGTGCAAAATATTCCTAATGATACAAAAATGTTTCAAATTATAAGGCAAGGTTGTCATCCAAATATCCTGAACATATAAGTAATATTTGTTTCTTTGTTGTCATCTGTAACATATGAAGTTGAATGAATGATTGAAGTCATTTACAACAGTAAACAATACTTTTCACTAAATTCTACTCTCTGATAGTGAAAATCCTTCCTTTGTGAGTGCAAAATATTCTTAATGACACATAAATATTTCTAATTATAGGACAATGTTGAGACCAAAATATCTTCAAATGAAAAGTAAAATTTATTTCTTTCCAGTCATCTGTAACATTTGAAGTTCATTGAATGATCGAAGTCGTGTACAACAGTAAACAAAACTTTTCACTAAATTCTACTCTCTGATAGTGAAATCCTTCCTTAGTGAGTGCAAAAATATTCCTAAGGGATAAACGAATGTTTCAAATCATCTTATTTTTAAATTAGTCATCATGAGTGTCAAGAGCTTCCGTCCATCGATCTTTTTTTTTTAACAAAAATATCGTTATTAATAACAAGTTCTCAGCAGAAATATTGAATAATCCATGAAATAAATTCACAGTCCTTTAGAACTTGTGTTGTGTCCAGCTCAAATCAAAATTATTTTTAAATTAGCCATCATGATGGTCAAGAATTTCCGTCCATCCATCTTTTCTTTAACAAAAATATCGTTTTGAATTGCAAGTTCTCTGCAGAAATATTAAATAATCCATTCAATGAACTCACAGTTCTTTAGAACTTGTGGACAGACCAGCTTAAATTCAAATTCTACAATCTGATATTGAAATCCTTCCTTAGTGAGTGCAAAATATTCCTAATGATACACAAATGTTTCAAATTATAAGGCAAAGTTGTCATCCAAATATCTTGAACATATAAGTAATATTCGTTTCTTTGTTGTCATCTGTAACATATGAAGTTGAATGAATGATTGAATTCATTTACAACAGTAAACAATACTTTTCACTAAATTCTACTCTCTGATAGTGAAAATCCTTCCTTTGTGAGTGCAAAATATTCTTAATGATACACAAATATTTCAAATTATAGGACAATGTTGAGACCAAAATATCTTCAAATGAAAAGTAAAATTTGTTTCTTTCCAGTCATATGTAACAATGGAAGTTCATTGAACGATCGAAGACATGTACCACAATAAGCAAAAGTTTTCCCTTAATTCTTCTCTCTTGATAGTGAAAATCCTTTCTTAGTGAGTGCAAAATATTCCTAATGATACAAAAATGTTTCAAATTATAAAGCAATGTTGTCATCCAAATATCTTGAACTTATAAGTAATATTTGTTTCTTTTTTGTCATCTGTAACATATGAAGTTAATTGAATGATCGAAGTCATGTACAAAAGTAAACAAAACTTCTCACTAAATTCTTCTCTCTCTTTTTGAAATTATATTCCCAAGGGATTCACGAATGTTTCAAATTATAGGACAATGTTGAGACCAAAATATCTTCAAATGAAAAGTAAAATTTATTTCTTTCCAGTCATCTGTAACATTTGAAGTTCATTGAATGATCGAAGTCGTGTACAACAGTAAACAAAACTTTTCACTAAATTCTACTCTCTGATAGTGAAATCCTTCCTTAGTGAGTGCAAAAATATTCCTAAGGGATAAACGAATGTTTCAAATCATCTTATTTTTAAATTAGTCATCATGAGTGTCAAGAGCTTCCGTCCATCGATCTTTTTTTTTTAACAAAAATATCGTTATTAATATCAAGTTCTCAGCAGAAATATTGAATAATCCATGAAATAAATTCACAGTCCTTTAGAACTTGTGTTGTGTCCAGCTTAAATCAAAATTATTTTTAAATTAGCCATCATGATGGTCAAGAATTTCCGTCCATCCATCTTTTCTTTAACAAAAATATTGTTTTGAATTGCAAGTTCTCTGCAGAAATATTAAATAATCCATTCAATGAACTCACAGTTCTTTAGAACTTGTGGAGAGTCCAGCTTAAATTCAAATTCTAAAATCTGATATTGAAATCCTTCCTTAGTGAGTGCAAAATATTCCTAATGATACACAAATGTTTCAAATTATAAGGCAAGGTTGTCATCCAAATATCCTGAACATATAAGTATTATTCGTTTCTTTGTTGTCATCTGTAACATATGAAGTTGAATGAATGTTTGAAGTCATTTACAACAGTAAACAATACTTTTCACTAAATTCTACTCTCTGATAGTGAAAATCCTTCCTTTGTGAGTGCGAAATATTCCTAATGATACAAAAATGTTTCAAATTATAAGGTAATGTTGTCATCCAAATATCTTGAACTTATACGTAATATTCGTTTCTTTTTTGTCATCTGTAACATATGAAGTTAATTGAATGATCGAAGTCATGTACAAAAGTAAACAAAACTTCTCACTAAATTCTTCTCTCTCTTTTTGAAATTATATTCCCAAGGGATTCACGAATGTTTCAAATTATAGGACAATGTTGAGACCAAAATATCTTCAAATGAAAAGTAAAATTTATTTCTTTCCAGTCATCTGTAACATTTGAAGTTCATTGAATGATCGAAGTCGTGTACAACAGTAAACAAAACTTTTCACTAAATTCTACTCTCTGATAGTGAAATCCTTCCTTAGTGAGTGCAAAAATATTCCTAAGGGATAAACGAATGTTTCAAATCATCTTATTTTTAAATTAGTCATCATGAGTGTCAAGAGCTTCCGTCCATCGATCTTTTTTTTTTAACAAAAATATCGTTATTAATAACAAGTTCTCAGCAGAAATATTGAATAATCCATGAAATAAATTCACAGTCCTTTAGAACTTGTGTTGTGTCCAGCTTAAATCAAAATTATTTTTAAATTAGCCATCATGATGGTCAAGAATTTCCGTCCATCCATCTTTTCTTTAACAAAAATATCGTTTTGAATTGCAAGTTCTCTGCAGAAATATTAAATAATCCATTCAATGAACTCACAGTTCTTTAGAACTTGTGGACAGTCCAGCTTAAATTCAAATTCTACAATCTGATATTGAAATCCTTCCTTAGTGAGTGCAAAATATTCCTAATGATACACAAATGTTTCAAATTATAAGGAAAGGTTGTCATCCAAATATCCTGAACATATTAGTAATATTTGTTTCTTTGTTGTCATTTGTAACATATGAAGTTGAATGAATGATTGAAGTCATTTACAACAGTAAACAATACTTTTCACTAAATTCTACTCTCTGATAGTGAAAATCCTTCCTTTGTGAGTGCAAAATATTCTTAATGACACATAAATATTTCAAATTATAGGACAATGTTGAGACCAAAATATCTTCAAATGAAAAGTAAAATTTGTTTCTTTCCAGTCATCTGTAACAATGGAAGTTCATTGAACGATCGAAGACATGTACAACAATAAGCAACAGTTTTCACTAAATTCTTCTCTCTTGATAGTGAAAATGCTTTCTTAGTGAGTGCAAAATATTCCTAATGATACAAAAATGTTTCAAATTATAAGGCAAGGTTGTCATCCAAATATCCTGAACATATAAGTAATATTTGTTTCTTTTTTGTCATCTGTAACATATGAAGTTAATTGAATGATCAAAGTCATGTACAAAAGTAAACAAAACTTCTCACTAAATTCTTCTCTGTGTTTTTGAAATTATATTCCCAAGGGATTCACGAATGTTTCAAATTATAGGACAATGTTGAGACCAAAATATCTTCAAATGAAAAGTAAAATTTGTTTCTTTCCAGTCATCTGTAACTTTTGAAGTTCATTGAATGATCGAAGTCGTGTACAACAGTAAACAAAACTTTTCACTAAATTCTACTCTGTGATAGTGAAATCCTTCCTTAGTGAGTTCAAAAATATTCCTAAGGGATAAACGAATGTTTCAAATTATCTTATTTTTAAATTAGTCATCATGAGTGTCAAGAGCTTCCTTCCATCGATTTTTTTTAACAAAAATATCGTTATTAATCACAAGTTCTCAGCAGAAATATTGAATAATCCATGAAATAAATTCACAGTCCTTTAGAACTTGTGTTGTGTCCAGCTTAAATCAAAATTATTTTTAAATTAGCCATCATGATGGTCAAGAATTTCCGTCCATCCATCTTTTCTTTAACAAAAATATTGTTTTGAATTGCAAGTTCTCTGCAGAAATATTAAATAATCCATTCAATGAACTCACAGTTCTTTAGAACTTGTGGAGAGTCCAGCTTAAATTCAAATTCTAAAATCTGATATTGAAATCCTTCCTTAGTGAGTGCAAAATATTCCTAATGATACACAAATGTTTCAAATTATAAGGCAAGGTTGTCATCCAAATATCCTGAACATATAAGTATTATTCGTTTCTTTGTTGTCATCTGTAACATATGAAGTTGAATGAATGTTTGAAGTCATTTACAACAGTAAACAATACTTTTCACTAAATTCTACTCTCTGATAGTGAAAATCCTTTCTTTGTGAGTGCAAAATATTCCTAATGATACAAAAATGTTTCAAATTATAAGGCAATGTTGTCATCCAAATATCTTGAACTTATAAGTAATATTCGTTTCTTTTTTGTCATCTGTAACATATGAAGTTAATTGAATGATCGAAGTCATGTACAAAAGTAAACAAAACTTCTCACTAAATTCTTCTCTCTTTTTTTGAAATTATATTCCCAAGGGATTCACGAATGTTTCAAATTATAGGACAATGTTGAGACCAAAATATCTTCAAATGAAAAGTAAAATTTATTTCTTTCCAGTCATCTGTAACATTTGAAGTTCATTGAATGATCGAAGTCGTGTACAACAGTAAACAAAACTTTTCACTAAATTCTACTCTCTGATAGTGAAATCCTTCCTTAGTGAGTGCAAAAATATTCCTAAGGGATAAACGAATGTTTCAAATCATCTTATTTTTAAATTAGTCATCATGAGTGTCAAGAGCTTCCGTCCATCGATCTTTTTTTTTTAACAAAAATATCGTTATTAATAACAAGTTCTCAGCAGAAATATTGAATAATCCATGAAATAAATTCACAGTCCTTTAGAACTTGTGTTGTGTCCAGCTTAAATCAAAATTATTTTTAAATTAGCCATCATGATGGTCAAGAATTTCCGTCCATCCATCTTTTCTTTAACAAAAATATCGTTTTGAATTGCAAGTTCTCTGCAGAAATATTAAATAATCCATTCAATGAACTCACAGTTCTTTAGAACTTGTGGACAGTCCAGCTTAAATTCAAATTCTACAATCTGATATTGAAATCCTTCCTTAGTGAGTGCAAAATATTCCTAATGATGCACAAATGTTTCAAATTATAAGGCAAGGTTGTCATCCAAATATCCTGAACATATTAGTAATATTTGTTTCTTTGTTGTCATCTGTAACATATGAAGTTGAATGAATGATTGAAGTCATTTACAACAGTAAACAATACTTTTCACTAAATTCTACTCTCTGATAGTGAAAATCCTTCCTTTGTGAGTGCAAAATATTCTTAATGACACATAAATATTTCAAATTATAGGACAATGTTGAGACCAAAATATCTTCAAATGAAAAGTAAAATTTGTTTCTTTCCAGTCATCTGTAACAATGGAAGTTCATTGAACGATCGAAGACATGTACAACAATAAGCAACAGTTTTCACTAAATTCTTCTCTCTTGATAGTGAAAATGCTTTCTTAGTGAGTGCAAAATATTCCTAATGATACAAAAATGTTTCAAATTATAAGGCAAGGTTGTCATCCAAATATCCTGAACATATAAGTAATATTTGTTTCTTTGTTGTCATCTGTAACATATGAAGTTGAATGAATGATTGAAGTCATTTACAACAGTAAACAATACTTTTCACTAAATTCTACTCTCTGATAGTGAAAATCCTTCCTTTGTGAGTGCAAAATATTCTTAATGACACATAAATATTTCTAATTATAGGACAATGTTGAGACCAAAATATCTTCAAATGAAAAGTAAAATTTGTTTCTTTCCAGTCATCTGTAACAATGGAAGTTCATTGAACAATCGAAGACATGTACAACAATAAGCAAAAGTTTTCACTAAATTCTTCTCTCTTGATATTGAAAATCCTTTCTTAGTGAGTGCAAAATATTCCTAATGATACAAAAATGTTTCAAATTATAAGGCAATGTCGTCATCCAAATATCTTGAACTTATAAGTAATATTCGTTTCTTTTTTGTCATCTGTAACATATGAAGTTAATTGAATGATCAAAGTCATGTACAAAAGTAAACAAAACTTCTCACTAAATTCTTCTCTCTGTTTTTGAAATTATATTCCCAAGGGATTCACAAATGTTTCAAATTATAGGACAATGTTGAGACCAAAATATCTTCAAATGAAAAGTAAAATTTGTTTCTTTCCAGTCATATGTAACAATGGAAGTTCATTGAACGATCGAAGACATGTACCACAATAAGCAAAAGTTTTCCCTTAATTCTTCTCTCTTGATAGTGAAAATCCTTTCTTAGTGAGTGCAAAATATTCCTAATGATACAAAAATGTTTCAAATTATAAAGCAATGTTGTCATCCAAATATCTTGAACTTATAAGTAATATTCGTTTCTTTTTTGTCATCTGTAACATATGAAGTTAATTGAATGATCAAAGTCATGTACAAAAGTAACCAAAACTTCTCACTAAATTCTTCTCTGTGTTTTTGAAATTATATTCCCAAGGGATTCACGAATGTTTCAAATTATAGGACAATGTTGAGACCAAAATATCTTCAAATGAAAAGTAAAATTTGTTTCTTTCCAGTCATCTGTAACTTTTGAAGTTCATTGAATGATCGAAGTCGTGTACAACAGTAAACAAAACTTTTCACTAAATTCAACTCTCTGATAGTGAAATCCTTCCTTAGTGAGTGCAAAAATATTCCTAAGGGTAAACAAATGTTTCAAATTATCTTATTTTTAAATTAGTCATCATGAGTGTCAAGAGCTTCCGTCCAAAACTTCTCACTAAATTCTTCTCTCTGTTTTTGAAATTATATTCCCAAGGGATTCACAAATGTTTCAAATTATAGGACAATGTTGAGACCAAAATATCTTCAAATGAAAAGTAAAATTTGTTTCTTTCCAGTCATATGTAACAATGGAAGTTCATTGAACGATCGAAGACATGTACCACAATAAGCAAAAGTTTTCCCTTAATTCTTCTCTCTTGATAGTGAAAATCCTTTCTTAGTGAGTGCAAAATATTCCTAATGATACAAAAATGTTTCAAATTATAAAGCAATGTTGTCATCCAAATATCTTGAACTTATAAGTAATATTCGTTTTTTTTTGTCATCTGTAACATATGAAGTTAATTGAATGATCAAAGTCATGTACAAAAGTAAACAAAACTTCTCACTAAATTCTTCTCTGTGTTTTTGAAATTATATTCCCAAGGGATTCACGAATGTTTCAAATTATAGGACAATGTTGAGACCAAAATATCTTCAAATGAAAAGTAAAATTTGTTTCTTTCCAGTCATCTGTAACTTTTGAAGTTCATTGAATGATCGAAGTCGTGTACAACAGTAAACAAAACTTTTCACTAAATTCAACTCTCTGATAGTGAAATCCTTCCTTAGTGAGTGCAAAAATATTCCTAAGGGGTAAACGAATGTTTCAAATTATCTTATTTTTAAATTAGTCATCATGAGTGTCAAGAGCTTCCGTCCATCGATCTTTTTTTTTTAACAAAAATATCGTTATTAATAACAAGTTCTCAGCAGAAATATTGAATAATCCATGAAATAAATTCACAGTCCTTTAGAACTTGTGTTGTGTCCAGCTTAAATCAAAATTATTTTTAAATTAGCCATTATGATGGTCAAGAATTTCCGTCCATCCATCTTTTCTTTAACAAAAATATCGTTTTGTATTGCAAGTTCTCTGCAGAAATATTAAATAATCCATTCAATGAACTCACAGTTCTTTAGAACTTGTGGACAGTCCAGCTTAAATTCAAATTCTAAAATGTGATATTGAAATCCTTCCTTAGTGAGTGCAAAATATTCCTAATGATACACAAATGTTTCAAATTATAAGGCAAGGTTGTCATCCAAATATCCTGAACATATAAGTAATATTCGTTTCTTTGTTGTCATCTGTAACATATGAAGTTGAATGAATGTTTGAAGTCATTTACAACAGTAAACAATACTTTTCACTAAATTCTACTCTCTGATAGTGAAAATCCTTCCTTTGTGAGTGCAAAATATTCTTAATGACACATAAATATTTCTAATTATAGGACAATGTTGAGACCAAAATATCTTCAAATGAAAAGTAAAATTTGTTTCTTTCCAGTCATCTGTAACAATGGAAGTTCATTGAACGATCGAAGACATGTACAACAATAAGCAAAAGTTTTCACTAAATTCTTCTCTCTTGATAGTGAAAATCCTTTCTTAGTGAGTGCAAAATATTCCTAATGATACAAAAATGTTTCAAATTATAAGGCAAGGTTGTCATCCAAATATCCTGAACATATAAGTAATATTTGTTTCTTTTTTGTCATCTGTAACATATGAAGTTAATTGAATGATCAAAGTCATGTACAAAAGTAAACAAAACTTCTCACTAAATTCTTCTCTGTGTTTTTGAAATTATATTCCCAAGGGATTCACGAATGTTTCAAATTATAGGACAATGTTGAGACCAAAATATCTTCAAATGAAAAGTAAAATTTGTTTCTTTCCAGTCATCTGTAACTTTTGAAGTTCATTGAATGATCGAAGTCGTGTACAACAGTAAACAAAACTTTTCACTAAATTCTACTCTGTGATAGTGAAATCCTTCCTTAGTGAGTTCAAAAATATTCCTAAGGGATAAACGAATGTTTCAAATTATCTTATTTTTAAATTAGTCATCATGAGTGTCAAGAGCTTCCTTCCATCGATTTTTTTTAACAAAAATATCGTTATTAATCACAAGGTCTCAGCAGAAATATTGAATAATCCATGAAATAAATTCACAGTCCTTTAGAACTTGTGTTGTGTCCAGCTTAAATCAAAATTATTTTTAAATTAGCCATCATGATGGTCAAGAATTTCCGTCCATCCATCTTTTCTTTAACAAAAATATTGTTTTGAATTGCAAGTTCTCTGCAGAAATATTAAATAATCCATTCAATGAACTCACAGTTCTTTAGAACTTGTGGAGAGTCCAGCTTAAATTCAAATTCTAAAATCTGATATTGAAATCCTTCCTTAGTGAGTGCAAAATATTCCTAATGATACACAAATGTTTCAAATTATAAGGCAAGGTTGTCATCCAAATATCCTGAACATATAAGTATTATTCGTTTCTTTGTTGTCATCTGTAACATATGAAGTTGAATGAATCTTTGAAGTCATTTACAACAGTAAACAATACTTTTCACTAAATTCTACTCTCTGATAGTGAAAATCCTTCCTTTGTGAGTGCAAAATATTCTTAATGACACATAAATATTTCTAATTATAGGACAATGTTGAGACCAAAATATCTTCAAATGAAAAGTAAAATTTGTTTCTTTCCAGTCATCTGTAACAATGGAAGTTCATTGAACGATCGAAGACATGTACAACAATAAGCAACAGTTTTCACTAAATTCTTCTCTCTTGATAGTGAAAATGCTTTCTTAGTGAGTGCAAAATATTCCTAATGATACAAAAATGTTTCAAATTATAAGGCAAGGTTGTCATCCAAATATCCTGAACATATAAGTAATATTTGTTTCTTTTTTGTCATCTGTAACATATGAAGTTAATTGAATGATCAAAGTCATGTACAAAAGTAAACAAAACTTCTCACTAAATTCTTCTCTGTGTTTTTGAAATTATATTCCCAAGGGATTCACGAATGTTTCAAATTATAGGACAATGTTGAGACCAAAATATCTTCAAATGAAAAGTAAAATTTGTTTCTTTCCAGTCATCTGTAACTTTTGAAGTTCATTGAATGATCGAAGTCGTGTACAACAGTAAACAAAACTTTTCACTAAATTCTACTCTGTGATAGTGAAATCCTTCCTTAGTGAGTTCAAAAATATTCCTAAGGGATAAACGAATGTTTCAAATTATCTTATTTTTAAATTAGTCATCATGAGTGTCAAGAGCTTCCTTCCATCGATTTTTTTTAACAAAAATATCGTTATTAATCACAAGGTCTCAGCAGAAATATTGAATAATCCATGAAATAAATTCACAGTCCTTTAGAACTTGTGTTGTGTCCAGCTTAAATCAAAATTATTTTTAAATTAGCCATCATGATGGTCAAGAATTTCCGTCCATCCATCTTTTCTTTAACAAAAATATTGTTTTGAATTGCAAGTTCTCTGCAGAAATATTAAATAATCCATTCAATGAACTCACAGTTCTTTAGAACTTGTGGAGAGTCCAGCTTAAATTCAAATTCTAAAATCTGATATTGAAATCCTTCCTTAGTGAGTGCAAAATATTCCTAATGATACACAAATGTTTCAAATTATAAGGCAAGGTTGTCATCCAAATATCCTGAACATATAAGTATTATTCGTTTCTTTGTTGTCATCTGTAACATATGAAGTTGAATGAATCTTTGAAGTCATTTACAACAGTAAACAATACTTTTCACTAAATTCTACTCTCTGATAGTGAAAATCCTTCCTTTGTGAGTGCAAAATATTCTTAATGACACATAAATATTTCTAATTATAGGACAATGTTGAGACCAAAATATCTTCAAATGAAAAGTAAAATTTGTTTCTTTCCAGTCATCTGTAACAATGGAAGTTCATTGAACGATCGAAGACATGTACAACAATAAGCAACAGTTTTCACTAAATTCTTCTCTCTTGATAGTGAAAATGCTTTCTTAGTGAGTGCAAAATATTCCTAATGATACAAAAATGTTTCAAATTATAAGGCAAGGTTGTCATCCAAATATCCTGAACATATAAGTAATATTTGTTTCTTTTTTGTCATCTGTAACATATGAAGTTAATTGAATGATCAAAGTCATGTACAAAAGTAAACAAAACTTCTCACTAAATTCTTCTCTGTGTTTTTGAAATTATATTCCCAAGGGATTCACGAATGTTTCAAATTATAGGACAATGTTGAGACCAAAATATCTTCAAATGAAAAGTAAAATTTGTTTCTTTCCAGTCATCTGTAACTTTTGAAGTTCATTGAATGATCGAAGTCGTGTACAACAGTAAACAAAACTTTTCACTAAATTCTACTCTGTGATAGTGAAATCCTTCCTTAGTGAGTTCAAAAATATTCCTAAGGGATAAACGAATGTTTCAAATTATCTTATTTTTAAATTAGTCATCATGAGTGTCAAGAGCTTCCTTCCATCGATTTTTTTTAACAAAAATATCGTTATTAATCACAAGTTCTCAGCAGAAATATTGAATAATCCATGAAATAAATTCACAGTCCTTTAGAACTTGTGTTGTGTCCAGCTTAAATCAAAATTATTTTTAAATTAGCCATCATGATGGTCAAGAATTTCCGTCCATCCATCTTTTCTTTAACAAAAATATTGTTTTGAATTGCAAGTTCTCTGCAGAAATATTAAATAATCCATTCAATGAACTCACAGTTCTTTAGAACTTGTGGAGAGTCCAGCTTAAATTCAAATTCTAAAATCTGATATTGAAATCCTTCCTTAGTGAGTGCAAAATATTCCTAATGATACACAAATGTTTCAAATTATAAGGCAAGGTTGTCATCCAAATATCCTGAACATATAAGTATTATTCGTTTCTTTGTTGTCATCTGTAACATATGAAGTTGAATGAATGTTTGAAGTCATTTACAACAGTAAACAATACTTTTCACTAAATTCTACTCTCTGATAGTGCAAATCCTTCCTTTGTGAGTGCAAAATATTCCTAATGATACAAAAATGTTTCAAATTATAAGGCAATGTTGTCATCCAAATATCTTGAACTTATAAGTAATATTCATTTCTTTTTTGTCATCTGTAACATATGAAGTTAATTGAATGATCGAAGTCATGTACAAAAGTAAACAAAACTTCTCACTAAATTCTTCTCTCTCTTTTTGAAATTATATTCCCAAGGGATTCACGAATGTTTCAAATTATAGGACAATGTTGAGATCAAAATATCTTCAAATGAAAAGTAAAATTTATTTCTTTCCAGTCATCTGTAACATTTGAAGTTCATTGAATGATCGAAGTCGTGTACAACAGTAAACAAAACTTTTCACTAAATTCTACTCTCTGATAGTGAAATCCTTCCTTAGTGAGTGCAAAAATATTCCTAAGGGATAAACGAATGTTTCAAATCATCTTATTTTTAAATTAGTCATCATGAGTGTCAAGAGCTTCCGTCCATCGATCTTTTTTTTTTAACAAAAATATCGTTATTAATAACAAGTTCTCAGCAGAAATATTGAATAATCCATGAAATAAATTCACAGTCCTTTAGAACTTGTGTTGTGTCCAGCTTAAATCAAAATTATTTTTAAATTAGCCATCATGATGGTCAAGAATTTCTGTCCATCCATCTTTTCTTTAACAAAAATATCGTTTTGAATTGCAAGTTCTCTGCAGAAATATTAAATAATCCATTCAATGAACTCACAGTTCTTTAGAACTTGTGGACAGTCCAGCTTAAATTCAAATTCTACAATCTGATATTGAAATCCTTCCTTAGTGAGTGCAAAATATTCCTAATGATACACAAATGTTTCAAATTATAAGGCAAGGTTGTCATCCAAATATCCTGAACATATAAGTAATATTTGTTTCTTTGTTGTCATCTGTAACATATGAAGTTGAATGAATGATTGAAGTCATTTACAACAGTAAACAATACTTTTCACTAAATTCTACTCTCTGATAGTGAAAATCCTTCCTTTGTGAGTGCAAAATATTCTTAATGACACATAAATATTTCTAATTATAGGACAATGTTGAGACCAAAATATCTTCAAATGAAAAGTAAAATTTGTTTCTTTCCAGTCATCTGTAACAATGGAAGTTCATTGAATGATCGAAGACATGTACAACAATAAGCAAAAGTTTTCACTAAATTCTTCCCTCTTGATAGTGAAAATCCTTGATGAAGTTGAATGAATGATTGAAGTCATTTACAACAGTAAACAATACTTTTCACTAAATTCTACTCTCTGATAGTGAAAATCCTTCCTTTGTGAGTGCAAAATATTCTTAATGACACATAAATATTTCAAATTATAGGACAATGTTGAGACCAAAATATCTTCAAATGAAAAGTAAAATTTGTTTCTTTCCAGTCATCTGTAACAATGGAAGTTCATTGAACGATCGAAGACATGTACCACAATAAGCAACAGTTTTCCCTAAATTCTTCTCTCTTGATAGTGAAAATCCTTTCTTAGTGAGTGCAAAATATTCCTAATGATACAAAAATGTTTCAAATTATAAGGCAGTGTTGTCATCCAAATATCCTGAACATAAGTAATATTCGTTTCTTTGTTGTCATCTGTAACATATGAAGTTGAATGAATGATTGAAGTCATTTACAACAGTAAACAATACGTTTCACTAAATTCTGCTCTCTGATAGTGAAAATCCTTCCTTTGTGAGTGCAAAATATTCTTAATGACACACAAATATTTCAAATTATAGGACAATGTTGAGACCAAAATATCTTCAAATGAAAAGTAAAATTTGTTTCTTTCCAATCATCTGTAACATTTGAAGTTCATTGAATGATCGAAGTCGTGTACAACAGTAAACAAAACTTTTCACTAAATTCTACTCTGTGATAGTGAAATCCTTCCTTAGTGAGTTCAAAAATATTCCTAAGGGATAAACGAATGTTTCAAATTATCTTATTTTTAAATTAGTCATCATGAGTGTCAAGAGCTTCCTTCCATCGATTTTTTTTAACAAAAATATCGTTATTAATCACAAGGTCTCAGCAGAAATATTGAATAATCCATGAAATAAATTCACAGTCCTTTAGAACTTGTGTTGTGTCCAGCTTAAATCAAAATTATTTTTAAATTAGCCATCATGATGGTCAAGAATTTCCGTCCATCCATCTTTTCTTTAACAAAAATATTGTTTTGAATTGCAAGTTCTCTGCAGAAATATTAAATAATCCATTCAATGAACTCACAGTTCTTTAGAACTTGTGGAGAGTCCAGCTTAAATTCAAATTCTAAAATCTGATATTGAAATCCTTCCTTAGTGAGTGCAAAATATTCCTAATGATACACAAATGTTTCAAATTATAAGGCAAGGTTGTCATCCAAATATCCTGAACATATAAGTATTATTCGTTTCTTTGTTGTCATCTGTAACATATGAAGTTGAATGAATCTTTGAAGTCATTTACAACAGTAAACAATACTTTTCACTAAATTCTACTCTCTGATAGTGAAAATCCTTCCTTTGTGAGTGCAAAATATTCTTAATGACACATAAATATTTCTAATTATAGGACAATGTTGAGACCAAAATATCTTCAAATGAAAAGTAAAATTTGTTTCTTTCCAGTCATCTGTAACAATGGAAGTTCATTGAACGATCGAAGACATGTACAACAATAAGCAACAGTTTTCACTAAATTCTTCTCTCTTGATAGTGAAAATGCTTTCTTAGTGAGTGCAAAATATTCCTAATGATACAAAAATGTTTCAAATTATAAGGCAAGGTTGTCATCCAAATATCCTGAACATATAAGTAATATTTGTTTCTTTTTTGTCATCTGTAACATATGAAGTTAATTGAATGATCAAAGTCATGTACAAAAGTAAACAAAACTTCTCACTAAATTCTTCTCTGTGTTTTTGAAATTATATTCCCAAGGGATTCACGAATGTTTCAAATTATAGGACAATGTTGAGACCAAAATATCTTCAAATGAAAAGTAAAATTTGTTTCTTTCCAGTCATCTGTAACTTTTGAAGTTCATTGAATGATCGAAGTCGTGTACAACAGTAAACAAAACTTTTCACTAAATTCTACTCTGTGATAGTGAAATCCTTCCTTAGTGAGTTCAAAAATATTCCTAAGGGATAAACGAATGTTTCAAATTATCTTATTTTTAAATTAGTCATCATGAGTGTCAAGAGCTTCCTTCCATCGATTTTTTTTAACAAAAATATCGTTATTAATCACAAGTTCTCAGCAGAAATATTGAATAATCCATGAAATAAATTCACAGTCCTTTAGAACTTGTGTTGTGTCCAGCTTAAATCAAAATTATTTTTAAATTAGCCATCATGATGGTCAAGAATTTCCGTCCATCCATCTTTTCTTTAACAAAAATATTGTTTTGAATTGCAAGTTCTCTGCAGAAATATTAAATAATCCATTCAATGAACTCACAGTTCTTTAGAACTTGTGGAGAGTCCAGCTTAAATTCAAATTCTAAAATCTGATATTGAAATCCTTCCTTAGTGAGTGCAAAATATTCCTAATGATACACAAATGTTTCAAATTATAAGGCAAGGTTGTCATCCAAATATCCTGAACATATAAGTATTATTCGTTTCTTTGTTGTCATCTGTAACATATGAAGTTGAATGAATGTTTGAAGTCATTTACAACAGTAAACAATACTTTTCACTAAATTCTACTCTCTGATAGTGCAAATCCTTCCTTTGTGAGTGCAAAATATTCCTAATGATACAAAAATGTTTCAAATTATAAGGCAATGTTGTCATCCAAATATCTTGAACTTATAAGTAATATTCATTTCTTTTTTGTCATCTGTAACATATGAAGTTAATTGAATGATCGAAGTCATGTACAAAAGTAAACAAAACTTCTCACTAAATTCTTCTCTCTCTTTTTGAAATTATATTCCCAAGGGATTCACGAATGTTTCAAATTATAGGACAATGTTGAGATCAAAATATCTTCAAATGAAAAGTAAAATTTATTTCTTTCCAGTCATCTGTAACATTTGAAGTTCATTGAATGATCGAAGTCGTGTACAACAGTAAACAAAACTTTTCACTAAATTCTACTCTCTGATAGTGAAATCCTTCCTTAGTGAGTGCAAAAATATTCCTAAGGGATAAACGAATGTTTCAAATCATCTTATTTTTAAATTAGTCATCATGAGTGTCAAGAGCTTCCGTCCATCGATCTTTTTTTTTTAACAAAAATATCGTTATTAATAACAAGTTCTCAGCAGAAATATTGAATAATCCATGAAATAAATTCACAGTCCTTTAGAACTTGTGTTGTGTCCAGCTTAAATCAAAATTATTTTTAAATTAGCCATCATGATGGTCAAGAATTTCTGTCCATCCATCTTTTCTTTAACAAAAATATCGTTTTGAATTGCAAGTTCTCTGCAGAAATATTAAATAATCCATTCAATGAACTCACAGTTCTTTAGAACTTGTGGACAGTCCAGCTTAAATTCAAATTCTACAATCTGATATTGAAATCCTTCCTTAGTGAGTGCAAAATATTCCTAATGATACACAAATGTTTCAAATTATAAGGCAAGGTTGTCATCCAAATATCCTGAACATATAAGTAATATTTGTTTCTTTGTTGTCATCTGTAACATATGAAGTTGAATGAATGATTGAAGTCATTTACAACAGTAAACAATACTTTTCACTAAATTCTACTCTCTGATAGTGAAAATCCTTCCTTTGTGAGTGCAAAATATTCTTAATGACACATAAATATTTCTAATTATAGGACAATGTTGAGACCAAAATATCTTCAAATGAAAAGTAAAATTTGTTTCTTTCCAGTCATCTGTAACAATGGAAGTTCATTGAATGATCGAAGACATGTACAACAATAAGCAAAAGTTTTCACTAAATTCTTCCCTCTTGATAGTGAAAATCCTTGATGAAGTTGAATGAATGATTGAAGTCATTTACAACAGTAAACAATACTTTTCACTAAATTCTACTCTCTGATAGTGAAAATCCTTCCTTTGTGAGTGCAAAATATTCTTAATGACACATAAATATTTCAAATTATAGGACAATGTTGAGACCAAAATATCTTCAAATGAAAAGTAAAATTTGTTTCTTTCCAGTCATCTGTAACAATGGAAGTTCATTGAACGATCGAAGACATGTACCACAATAAGCAACAGTTTTCCCTAAATTCTTCTCTCTTGATAGTGAAAATCCTTTCTTAGTGAGTGCAAAATATTCCTAATGATACAAAAATGTTTCAAATTATAAGGCAGTGTTGTCATCCAAATATCCTGAACATAAGTAATATTCGTTTCTTTGTTGTCATCTGTAACATATGAAGTTGAATGAATGATTGAAGTCATTTACAACAGTAAACAATACGTTTCACTAAATTCTGCTCTCTGATAGTGAAAATCCTTCCTTTGTGAGTGCAAAATATTCTTAATGACACACAAATATTTCAAATTATAGGACAATGTTGAGACCAAAATATCTTCAAATGAAAAGTAAAATTTGTTTCTTTCCAATCATCTGTAACATTTGAAGTTCATTGAATGATCGAAGTCGTGTACATCAGTAAACAAAACTTTTCACTAAATTCTACTCTCTGACAGTGAAATCCTTCCTTAGTGAGTGCAAAAATATTCCTAAGGGATAAACGAATGTTTCAAATTATCTTATTTTTAAATTAGTCATCATGAGTGTCAAGAGCTTCCTTCCATCGATTTTTTTTAACAAAAATATCGTTATTAATCACAAGTTCTCAGCAGAAATATTGAATAATCCATGAAATAAATTCACAGTCCTTTAGAACTTGTGTTGTGTCCAGCTTAAATCAAAATTATTTTTAAATTAGCCATCATGATGGTCAAGAATTTCCGTCCATCCATCTTTTCTTTAACAAAAATATTGTTTTGAATTGCAAGTTCTCTGCAGAAATATTAAATAATCCATTCAATGAACTCACAGTTCTTTAGAACTTGTGGAGAGTCCAGCTTAAATTCAAATTCTAAAATCTGATATTGAAATCCTTCCTTAGTGAGTGCAAAATATTCCTAATGATACACAAATGTTTCAAATTATAAGGCAAGGTTGTCATCCAAATATCCTGAACATATAAGTATTATTCGTTTCTTTGTTGTCATCTGTAACATATGAAGTTGAATGAATGTTTGAAGTCATTTACAACAGTAAACAATACTTTTCACTAAATTCTACTCTCTGATAGTGAAAATCCTTCCTTTGTGAGTGCAAAATATTCTTAATGACACATAAATATTTCTAATTATAGGACAATGTTGAGACCAAAATATCTTCAAATGAAAAGTAAAATTTGTTTCTTTCCAGTCATCTGTAACAATGGAAGTTCATTGAACGATCGAAGACATGTACAACAATAAGCAACAGTTTTCACTAAATTCTTCTCTCTTGATAGTGAAAATGCTTTCTTAGTGAGTGCAAAATATTCCTAATGATACAAAAATGTTTCAAATTATAAGGCAAGGTTGTCATCCAAATATCCTGAACATATAAGTAATATTTGTTTCTTTTTTGTCATCTGTAACATATGAAGTTAATTGAATGATCAAAGTCATGTACAAAAGTAAACAAAACTTCTCACTAAATTCTTCTCTCTCTTTTTGAAATTATATTCCCAAGGGATTCACGAATGTTTCAAATTATAGGACAATGTTGAGACCAAAATATCTTCAAATGAAAAGTAAAATTTATTTCTTTCCAGTCATCTGTAACATTTGAAGTTCATTGAATGATCGAAGTCGTGTACAACAGTAAACAAAACTTTTCACTAAATTCTACTCTCTGATAGTGAAATCCTTCCTTAGTGAGTGCAAAAATATTCCTAAGGGATAAACGAATGTTTCAAATCATCTTATTTTTAAATTAGTCATCATGAGTGTCAAGAGCTTCCGTCCATCGATCTTTTTTTTTTAACAAAAATATCGTTATTAATAACAAGTTCTCAGCAGAAATATTGAATAATCCATGAAATAAATTCACAGTCCTTTAGAACTTGTGTTGTGTCCAGCTTAAATCAAAATTATTTTTAAATTAGCCATCATGATGGTCAAGAATTTCTGTCCATCCATCTTTTCTTTAACAAAAATATCGTTTTGAATTGCAAGTTCTCTGCAGAAATATTAAATAATCCATTCAATGAACTCACAGTTCTTTAGAACTTGTGGACAGTCCAGCTTAAATTCAAATTCTACAATCTGATATTGAAATCCTTCCTTAGTGAGTGCAAAATATTCCTAATGATACACAAATGTTTCAAATTATAAGGCAAGGTTGTCATCCAAATATCCTGAACATATAAGTAATATTTGTTTCTTTGTTGTCATCTGTAACATATGAAGTTGAATGAATGATTGAAGTCATTTACAACAGTAAACAATACTTTTCACTAAATTCTACTCTCTGATAGTGAAAATCCTTCCTTTGTGAGTGCAAAATATTCTTAATGACACATAAATATTTCTAATTATAGGACAATGTTGAGACCAAAATATCTTCAAATGAAAAGTAAAATTTGTTTCTTTCCAGTCATCTGTAACAATGGAAGTTCATTGAACGATCGAAGACATGTACAACAATAAGCAAAAGTTTTCACTAAATTCTTCCCTCTTGATAGTGAAAATCCTTGATGAAGTTGAATGAATGATTGAAGTCATTTACAACAGTAAACAATACTTTTCACTAAATTCTACTCTCTGATAGTGAAAATCCTTCCTTTGTGAGTGCAAAATATTCTTAATGACACATAAATATTTCAAATTATAGGACAATGTTGAGACCAAAATATCTTCAAATGAAAAGTAAAATTTGTTTCTTTCCAGTCATCTGTAACAATGGAAGTTCATTGAACGATCGAAGACATGTACAACAATAAGCAACAGTTTGCACTAAATTCTTCTCTCTTGATAGTGAAAATGCTTTCTTAGTGAGTGCAAAATATTCCTAATGATACAAAAATGTTTCAAATTATAAGGCAAGGTTGTCATCCAAATATCCTGAACATATAAGTAATATTTGTTTCTTTGTTGTCATCTGTAACATATGAAGTTGAATGAATGATTGAAGTCATTTACAACAGTAAACAATACTTTTCGCTAAATTCTACTCTCTGATAGTGAAAATCCTTCCTTTGTGAGTGCAAAATATTCTTAATGACACATAAATATTTCAAATTATAGGACAATGTTGAGAACAAAATATCTTCAAATGAAAAGTAAAATTTGTTTCTTTCCAGTCATCTGTAACAATGGAAGTTCATTGAACGATCGAAGACATGTACAACAATAAGCAACAGTTTTCACTAAATTCTTCTCTCTTGAAAGTGAAAATGCTTTCTTAGTGAGTGCAAAATATTCCTAATGATACAAAAATATTTCAATTTATAAGGCAAGGTTGTCATCCAAATATCCTGAACATATAAGTATTATTCGTTTCTTTGTTGTCATCTGTAACATATGAAGTTAATTGAATGATCGAAGTCATGTACAAAAGTAAACAAGACTTCTCACTAAATTCTTCTCTCTGTTTTTGAAATTATATTCCCAAGGGATTCACAAATGTTTCAAATTATAGGACAATGTTGAGACCAAAATATCTTCAAATGAAAAGTAAAATTTGTTTCTTTCCAGTCATCTGTAACAATGGAAGTTCATTGAACGATCGAAGACATGTACCACAATAAGCAACAGTTTTCCCTAAATTCTTCTCTCTTGATAGTGAAAATCCTTTCTTAGTGAGTGCAAAATATTCCTAATGATACAAAAATGTTTCAAATTATAAGGCAGTGTTGTCATCCAAATATCCTGAACATAAGTAATATTCGTTTCTTTGTTGTCATCTGTAACATATGAAGTTGAATGAATGATTGAAGTCATTTACAACAGTAAACAATACGTTTCACTAAATTCTGCTCTCTGATAGTGAAAATCCTTCCTTTGTGAGTGCAAAATATTCTTAATGACACACAAATATTTCAAATTATAGGACAATGTTGAGACCAAAATATCTTCAAATGAAAAGTAAAATTTGTTTCTTTCCAATCATCTGTAACATTTGAAGTTCATTGAATGATCGAAGTCATGTACAAAAGTAAACAAAACTTCTCACTAAATTCTTCTATCTGTTTTTGAATTTATATTCCTAAGGGATTTACGAATGTTTCAAATTATAGGACAATGTTGAGACCAAAATATCTTCAAATGAAAAGTAAAATTTGTTTCTTTCCAGTCATCTATAACATTTGAAGTTCATTGAACGATCGAAGACATGTACAACAATAAGCAACAGTTTTCACTAAATTCTTCTCTCTTGATAGTGAAAATGCTTTCTTAGTGAGTGCAAAATATTCCTAATGATACAAAAATGTTTCAAATTATAAGGCAAGGTTGTCATCCAAATATCCTGAACATATAAGTAATATTTGTTTCTTTGTTGTCATTTGTAACATATGAAGTTGAATGAATGATTGAAGTCATTTACAACAGTAAACAATACTTTTCACTAAATTCTACTCTCTGATAGTGAAAATCCTTCCTTTGTGAGTGCAAAATATTCTTAATGACACATAAATATTTCAAATTATAGGACAATGTTGAGACCAAAATATCTTCAAATGAAAAGTAAAATTTGTTTCTTTCCAGTCATCTGTAACAATGGAAGTTCATTGAACGATCGAAGACATGTACAACAATAAGCAACAGTTTTCACTAAATTCTTCTCTCTTGATAGTGAAAATGCTTTCTTAGTGAGTGCAAAATATTCCTAATGATACAAAAATGTTTCAAATTATAAGGCAAGGTTGTCATCCAAATATCCTGAACATATAAGTAATATTTGTTTCTTTTTTGTCATCTGTAACATATGAAGTTAATTGAATGATCAAAGTCATGTACAAAAGTAAACAAAACTTCTCACTAAATTCTTCTCTGTGTTTTTGAAATTATATTCCCAAGGGATTCACGAATGTTTCAAATTATAGGACAATGTTGAGACCAAAATATCTTCAAATGAAAAGTAAAATTTGTTTCTTTCCAGTCATCTGTAACTTTTGAAGTTCATTGAATGATCGAAGTCGTGTACAACAGTAAACAAAACTTTTCACTAAATTCTACTCTGTGATAGTGAAATCCTTCCTTAGTGAGTTCAAAAATATTCCTAAGGGATAAACGAATGTTTCAAATTATCTTATTTTTAAATTAGTCATCATGAGTGTCAAGAGCTTCCTTCCATCGATTTTTTTTAACAAAAATATCGTTATTAATCACAAGTTCTCAGCAGAAATATTGAATAATCCATGAAATAAATTCACAGTCCTTTAGAACTTGTGTTGTGTCCAGCTTAAATCAAAATTATTTTTAAATTAGCCATCATGATGGTCAAGAATTTCCGTCCATCCATCTTTTCTTTAACAAAAATATTGTTTTGAATTGCAAGTTCTCTGCAGAAATATTAAATAATCCATTCAATGAACTCACAGTTCTTTAGAACTTGTGGAGAGTCCAGCTTAAATTCAAATTCTAAAATCTGATATTGAAATCCTTCCTTAGTGAGTGCAAAATATTCCTAATGATACACAAATGTTTCAAATTATAAGGCAAGGTTGTCATCCAAATATCCTGAACATATAAGTATTATTCGTTTCTTTGTTGTCATCTGTAACATATGAAGTTGAATGAATGTTTGAAGTCATTTACAACAGTAAACAATACTTTTCACTAAATTCTACTCTCTGATAGTGAAAATCCTTTCTTTGTGAGTGCAAAATATTCCTAATGATACAAAAATGTTTCAAATTATAAGGCAATGTTGTCATCCAAATATCTTGAACTTATAAGTAATATTCGTTTCTTTTTTGTCATCTGTAACATATGAAGTTAATTGAATGATCGAAGTCATGTACAAAAGTAAACAAAACTTCTCACTAAATTCTTCTCTCTTTTTTTGAAATTATATTCCCAAGGGATTCACGAATGTTTCAAATTATAGGACAATGTTGAGACCAAAATATCTTCAAATGAAAAGTAAAATTTATTTCTTTCCAGTCATCTGTAACATTTGAAGTTCATTGAATGATCGAAGTCGTGTACAACAGTAAACAAAACTTTTCACTAAATTCTACTCTCTGATAGTGAAATCCTTCCTTAGTGAGTGCAAAAATATTCCTAAGGGATAAACGAATGTTTCAAATCATCTTATTTTTAAATTAGTCATCATGAGTGTCAAGAGCTTCCGTCCATCGATCTTTTTTTTTTAACAAAAATATCGTTATTAATAACAAGTTCTCAGCAGAAATATTGAATAATCCATGAAATAAATTCACAGTCCTTTAGAACTTGTGTTGTGTCCAGCTTAAATCAAAATTATTTTTAAATTAGCCATCATGATGGTCAAGAATTTCCGTCCATCCATCTTTTCTTTAACAAAAATATCGTTTTGAATTGCAAGTTCTCTGCAGAAATATTAAATAATCCATTCAATGAACTCACAGTTCTTTAGAACTTGTGGACAGTCCAGCTTAAATTCAAATTCTACAATCTGATATTGAAATCCTTCCTTAGTGAGTGCAAAATATTCCTAATGATGCACAAATGTTTCAAATTATAAGGCAAGGTTGTCATCCAAATATCCTGAACATATTAGTAATATTTGTTTCTTTGTTGTCATCTGTAACATATGAAGTTGAATGAATGATTGAAGTCATTTACAACAGTAAACAATACTTTTCACTAAATTCTACTCTCTGATAGTGAAAATCCTTCCTTTGTGAGTGCAAAATATTCTTAATGACACATAAATATTTCAAATTATAGGACAATGTTGAGACCAAAATATCTTCAAATGAAAAGTAAAATTTGTTTCTTTCCAGTCATCTGTAACAATGGAAGTTCATTGAACGATCGAAGACATGTACAACAATAAGCAACAGTTTTCACTAAATTCTTCTCTCTTGATAGTGAAAATGCTTTCTTAGTGAGTGCAAAATATTCCTAATGATACAAAAATGTTTCAAATTATAAGGCAAGGTTGTCATCCAAATATCCTGAACATATAAGTAATATTTGTTTCTTTGTTGTCATCTGTAACATATGAAGTTGAATGAATGATTGAAGTCATTTACAACAGTAAACAATACTTTTCACTAAATTCTACTCTCTGATAGTGAAAATCCTTCCTTTGTGAGTGCAAAATATTCTTAATGACACATAAATATTTCTAATTATAGGACAATGTTGAGACCAAAATATCTTCAAATGAAAAGTAAAATTTGTTTCTTTCCAGTCATCTGTAACAATGGAAGTTCATTGAACGATCGAAGACATGTACAACAATAAGCAAAAGTTTTCACTAAATTCTTCTCTCTTGATATTGAAAATCCTTTCTTAGTGAGTGCAAAATATTCCTAATGATACAAAAATGTTTCAAATTATAAGGCAATGTCGTCATCCAAATATCTTGAACTTATAAGTAATATTCGTTTCTTTTTTGTCATCTGTAACATATGAAGTTAATTGAATGATCAAAGTCATGTACAAAAGTAAACAAAACTTCTCACTAAATTCTTCTCTCTGTTTTTGAAATTATATTCCCAAGGGATTCACAAATGTTTCAAATTATAGGACAATGTTGAGACCAAAATATCTTCAAATGAAAAGTAAAATTTGTTTCTTTCCAGTCATATGTAACAATGGAAGTTCATTGAACGATCGAAGACATGTACCACAATAAGCAAAAGTTTTCCCTTAATTCTTCTCTCTTGATAGTGAAAATCCTTTCTTAGTGAGTGCAAAATATTCCTAATGATACAAAAATGTTTCAAATTATAAAGCAATGTTGTCATCCAAATATCTTGAACTTATAAGTAATATTCGTTTCTTTTTTGTCATCTGTAACATATGAAGTTAATTGAATGATCAAAGTCATGTACAAAAGTAACCAAAACTTCTCACTAAATTCTTCTCTGTGTTTTTGAAATTATATTCCCAAGGGATTCACGAATGTTTCAAATTATAGGACAATGTTGAGACCAAAATATCTTCAAATGAAAAGTAAAATTTGTTTCTTTCCAGTCATCTATAACTTTTGAAGTTCATTGAATGATCGAAGTCGTGTACAACAGTAAACAAAACTTTTCACTAAATTCAACTCTCTGATAGTGAAATCCTTCCTTAGTGAGTGCAAAAATATTCCTAAGGGTAAACAAATGTTTCAAATTATCTTATTTTTAAATTAGTCATCATGAGTGTCAAGAGCTTCCGTCCAAAACTTCTCACTAAATTCTTCTCTCTGTTTTTGAAATTATATTCCCAAGGGATTCACAAATGTTTCAAATTATAGGACAATGTTGAGACCAAAATATCTTCAAATGAAAAGTAAAATTTGTTTCTTTCCAGTCATATGTAACAATGGAAGTTCATTGAACGATCGAAGACATGTACCACAATAAGCAAAAGTTTTCCCTTAATTCTTCTCTCTTGATAGTGAAAATCCTTTCTTAGTGAGTGCAAAATATTCCTAATGATACAAAAATGTTTCAAATTATAAAGCAATGTTGTCATCCAAATATCTTGAACTTATAAGTAATATTCGTTTTTTTTTGTCATCTGTAACATATGAAGTTAATTGAATGATCAAAGTCATGTACAAAAGTAAACAAAACTTCTCACTAAATTCTTCTCTGTGTTTTTGAAATTATATTCCCAAGGGATTCACGAATGTTTCAAATTATAGGACAATGTTGAGACCAAAATATCTTCAAATGAAAAGTAAAATTTGTTTCTTTCCAGTCATCTGTAACTTTTGAAGTTCATTGAATGATCGAAGTCGTGTACAACAGTAAACAAAACTTTTCACTAAATTCAACTCTCTGATAGTGAAATCCTTCCTTAGTGAGTGCAAAAATATTCCTAAGGGGTAAACGAATGTTTCAAATTATCTTATTTTTAAATTAGTCATCATGAGTGTCAAGAGCTTCCGTCCATCGATCTTTTTTTTTTAACAAAAATATCGTTATTAATAACAAGTTCTCAGCAGAAATATTGAATAATCCATGAAATAAATTCACAGTCCTTTAGAACTTGTGTTGTGTCCAGCTTAAATCAAAATTATTTTTAAATTAGCCATTATGATGGTCAAGAATTTCCGTCCATCCATCTTTTCTTTAACAAAAATATCGTTTTGTATTGCAAGTTCTCTGCAGAAATATTAAATAATCCATTCAATGAACTCACAGTTCTTTAGAACTTGTGGACAGTCCAGCTTAAATTCAAATTCTAAAATGTGATATTGAAATCCTTCCTTAGTGAGTGCAAAATATTCCTAATGATACACAAATGTTTCAAATTATAAGGCAAGGTTGTCATCCAAATATCCTGAACATATAAGTAATATTCGTTTCTTTGTTGTCATCTGTAACATATGAAGTTGAATGAATGTTTGAAGTCATTTACAACAGTAAACAATACTTTTCACTAAATTCTACTCTCTGATAGTGAAAATCCTTCCTTTGTGAGTGCAAAATATTCTTAATGACACATAAATATTTCTAATTATAGGACAATGTTGAGACCAAAATATCTTCAAATGAAAAGTAAAATTTGTTTCTTTCCAGTCATCTGTAACAATGGAAGTTCATTGAACGATCGAAGACATGTACAACAATAAGCAAAAGTTTTCACTAAATTCTTCTCTCTTGATAGTGAAAATCCTTTCTTAGTGAGTGCAAAATATTCCTAATGATACAAAAATGTTTCAAATTATAAGGCAAGGTTGTCATCCAAATATCCTGAACATATAAGTAATATTTGTTTCTTTTTTGTCATCTGTAACATATGAAGTTAATTGAATGATCAAAGTCATGTACAAAAGTAAACAAAACTTCTCACTAAATTCTTCTCTGTGTTTTTGAAATTATATTCCCAAGGGATTCACGAATGTTTCAAATTATAGGACAATGTTGAGACCAAAATATCTTCAAATGAAAAGTAAAATTTGTTTCTTTCCAGTCATCTGTAACTTTTGAAGTTCATTGAATGATCGAAGTCGTGTACAACAGTAAACAAAACTTTTCACTAAATTCTACTCTGTGATAGTGAAATCCTTCCTTAGTGAGTTCAAAAATATTCCTAAGGGATAAACGAATGTTTCAAATTATCTTATTTTTAAATTAGTCATCATGAGTGTCAAGAGCTTCCTTCCATCGATTTTTTTTAACAAAAATATCGTTATTAATCACAAGGTCTCAGCAGAAATATTGAATAATCCATGAAATAAATTCACAGTCCTTTAGAACTTGTGTTGTGTCCAGCTTAAATCAAAATTATTTTTAAATTAGCCATCATGATGGTCAAGAATTTCCGTCCATCCATCTTTTCTTTAACAAAAATATTGTTTTGAATTGCAAGTTCTCTGCAGAAATATTAAATAATCCATTCAATGAACTCACAGTTCTTTAGAACTTGTGGAGAGTCCAGCTTAAATTCAAATTCTAAAATCTGATATTGAAATCCTTCCTTAGTGAGTGCAAAATATTCCTAATGATACACAAATGTTTCAAATTATAAGGCAAGGTTGTCATCCAAATATCCTGAACATATAAGTATTATTCGTTTCTTTGTTGTCATCTGTAACATATGAAGTTGAATGAATCTTTGAAGTCATTTACAACAGTAAACAATACTTTTCACTAAATTCTACTCTCTGATAGTGAAAATCCTTCCTTTGTGAGTGCAAAATATTCTTAATGACACATAAATATTTCTAATTATAGGACAATGTTGAGACCAAAATATCTTCAAATGAAAAGTAAAATTTGTTTCTTTCCAGTCATCTGTAACAATGGAAGTTCATTGAACGATCGAAGACATGTACAACAATAAGCAACAGTTTTCACTAAATTCTTCTCTCTTGATAGTGAAAATGCTTTCTTAGTGAGTGCAAAATATTCCTAATGATACAAAAATGTTTCAAATTATAAGGCAAGGTTGTCATCCAAATATCCTGAACATATAAGTAATATTTGTTTCTTTTTTGTCATCTGTAACATATGAAGTTAATTGAATGATCAAAGTCATGTACAAAAGTAAACAAAACTTCTCACTAAATTCTTCTCTGTGTTTTTGAAATTATATTCCCAAGGGATTCACGAATGTTTCAAATTATAGGACAATGTTGAGACCAAAATATCTTCAAATGAAAAGTAAAATTTGTTTCTTTCCAGTCATCTGTAACTTTTGAAGTTCATTGAATGATCGAAGTCGTGTACAACAGTAAACAAAACTTTTCACTAAATTCTACTCTGTGATAGTGAAATCCTTCCTTAGTGAGTTCAAAAATATTCCTAAGGGATAAACGAATGTTTCAAATTATCTTATTTTTAAATTAGTCATCATGAGTGTCAAGAGCTTCCTTCCATCGATTTTTTTTAACAAAAATATCGTTATTAATCACAAGTTCTCAGCAGAAATATTGAATAATCCATGAAATAAATTCACAGTCCTTTAGAACTTGTGTTGTGTCCAGCTTAAATCAAAATTATTTTTAAATTAGCCATCATGATGGTCAAGAATTTCCGTCCATCCATCTTTTCTTTAACAAAAATATTGTTTTGAATTGCAAGTTCTCTGCAGAAATATTAAATAATCCATTCAATGAACTCACAGTTCTTTAGAACTTGTGGAGAGTCCAGCTTAAATTCAAATTCTAAAATCTGATATTGAAATCCTTCCTTAGTGAGTGCAAAATATTCCTAATGATACACAAATGTTTCAAATTATAAGGCAAGGTTGTCATCCAAATATCCTGAACATATAAGTATTATTCGTTTCTTTGTTGTCATCTGTAACATATGAAGTTGAATGAATGTTTGAAGTCATTTACAACAGTAAACAATACTTTTCACTAAATTCTACTCTCTGATAGTGCAAATCCTTCCTTTGTGAGTGCAAAATATTCCTAATGATACAAAAATGTTTCAAATTATAAGGCAATGTTGTCATCCAAATATCTTGAACTTATAAGTAATATTCATTTCTTTTTTGTCATCTGTAACATATGAAGTTAATTGAATGATCGAAGTCATGTACAAAAGTAAACAAAACTTCTCACTAAATTCTTCTCTCTCTTTTTGAAATTATATTCCCAAGGGATTCACGAATGTTTCAAATTATAGGACAATGTTGAGACCAAAATATCTTCAAATGAAAAGTAAAATTTATTTCTTTCCAGTCATCTGTAACATTTGAAGTTCATTGAATGATCGAAGTCGTGTACAACAGTAAACAAAACTTTTCACTAAATTCTACTCTCTGATAGTGAAATCCTTCCTTAGTGAGTGCAAAAATATTCCTAAGGGATAAACGAATGTTTCAAATCATCTTATTTTTAAATTAGTCATCATGAGTATCAAGAGCTTCCGTCCATCGATCTTTTTTTTTTAACAAAAATATCGTTATTAATAACAAGTTCTCAGCAGAAATATTGAATAATCCATGAAATAAATTCACAGTCCTTTAGAACTTGTGTTGTGTCCAGCTTAAATCAAAATTATTTTTAAATTAGCCATCATGATGGTCAAGAATTTCTGTCCATCCATCTTTTCTTTAACAAAAATATCGTTTTGAATTGCAAGTTCTCTGCAGAAATATTAAATAATCCATTCAATGAACTCACAGTTCTTTAGAACTTGTGGACAGTCCAGCTTAAATTCAAATTCTACAATCTGATATTGAAATCCTTCCTTAGTGAGTGCAAAATATTCCTAATGATACACAAATGTTTCAAATTATAAGGCAAGGTTGTCATCCAAATATCCTGAACATATAAGTAATATTTGTTTCTTTGTTGTCATCTGTAACATATGAAGTTGAATGAATGATTGAAGTCATTTACAACAGTAAACAATACTTTTCACTAAATTCTACTCTCTGATAGTGAAAATCCTTCCTTTGTGAGTGCAAAATATTCTTAATGACACATAAATATTTCAAATTATAGGACAATGTTGAGACCAAAATATCTTCAAATGAAAAGTAAAATTTGTTTCTTTCCAGTCATCTGTAACAATGGAAGTTCATTGAACGATCGAAGACATGTACAACAATAAGCAAAAGTTTTCACTAAATTCTTCTCTCTTGATAGTGAAAATCCTTTCTTAGTGAGTGCAAAATATTCCTAATGATACAAAAATGTTTCAAATTATAAGGCAAGGTTGTCATCCAAATATCCTGAACATATAAGTAATATTTGTTTCTTTTTTGTCATCTGTAACATATGAAGTTAATTGAATGATCAAAGTCATGTACAAAAGTAAACAAAACTTCTCACTAAATTCTTCTCTGTGTTTTTGAAATTATATTCCCAAGGGATTCACGAATGTTTCAAATTATAGGACAATGTTGAGACCAAAATATCTTCAAATGAAAAGTAAAATTTGTTTCTTTCCAGTCATCTGTAACTTTTGAAGTTCATTGAATGATCGAAGTCGTGTACAACAGTAAACAAAACTTTTCACTAAATTCAACTCTCTGATAGTGAAATCCTTCCTTAGTGAGTGCAAAAATATTCCTAAGGGTAAACAAATGTTTCAAATTATCTTATTTTTAAATTAGTCATCATGAGTGTCAAGAGCTTCCGTCCAAAACTTCTCACTAAATTCTTCTCTCTGTTTTTGAAATTATATTCCCAAGGGATTCACAAATGTTTCAAATTATAGGACAATGTTGAGACCAAAATATCTTCAAATGAAAAGTAAAATTTGTTTCTTTCCAGTCATATGTAACAATGGAAGTTCATTGAACGATCGAAGACATGTACCACAATAAGCAAAAGTTTTCCCTTAATTCTTCTCTCTTGATAGTGAAAATCCTTTCTTAGTGAGTGCAAAATATTCCTAATGATACAAAAATGTTTCAAATTATAAAGCAATGTTGTCATCCAAATATCTTGAACTTATAAGTAATATTCGTTTTTTTTTGTCATCTGTAACATATGAAGTTAATTGAATGATCAAAGTCATGTACAAAAGTAAACAAAACTTCTCACTAAATTCTTCTCTGTGTTTTTGAAATTATATTCCCAAGGGATTCACGAATGTTTCAAATTATAGGACAATGTTGAGACCAAAATATCTTCAAATGAAAAGTAAAATTTGTTTCTTTCCAGTCATCTGTAACTTTTGAAGTTCATTGAATGATCGAAGTCGTGTACAACAGTAAACAAAACTTTTCACTAAATTCAACTCTCTGATAGTGAAATCCTTCCTTAGTGAGTGCAAAAATATTCCTAAGGGGTAAACGAATGTTTCAAATTATCTTATTTTTAAATTAGTCATCATGAGTGTCAAGAGCTTCCGTCCATCGATCTTTTTTTTTTAACAAAAATATCGTTATTAATAACAAGTTCTCAGCAGAAATATTGAATAATCCATGAAATAAATTCACAGTCCTTTAGAACTTGTGTTGTGTCCAGCTTAAATCAAAATTATTTTTAAATTAGCCATTATGATGGTCAAGAATTTCCGTCCATCCATCTTTTCTTTAACAAAAATATCGTTTTGTATTGCAAGTTCTCTGCAGAAATATTAAATAATCCATTCAATGAACTCACAGTTCTTTAGAACTTGTGGACAGTCCAGCTTAAATTCAAATTCTAAAATGTGATATTGAAATCCTTCCTTAGTGAGTGCAAAATATTCCTAATGATACACAAATGTTTCAAATTATAAGGCAAGGTTGTCATCCAAATATCCTGAACATATAAGTAATATTCGTTTCTTTGTTGTCATCTGTAACATATGAAGTTGAATGAATGTTTGAAGTCATTTACAACAGTAAACAATACTTTTCACTAAATTCTACTCTCTGATAGTGAAAATCCTTCCTTTGTGAGTGCAAAATATTCTTAATGACACATAAATATTTCTAATTATAGGACAATGTTGAGACCAAAATATCTTCAAATGAAAAGTAAAATTTGTTTCTTTCCAGTCATCTGTAACAATGGAAGTTCATTGAACGATCGAAGACATGTACAACAATAAGCAAAAGTTTTCACTAAATTCTTCTCTCTTGATAGTGAAAATCCTTTCTTAGTGAGTGCAAAATATTCCTAATGATACAAAAATGTTTCAAATTATAAGGCAAGGTTGTCATCCAAATATCCTGAACATATAAGTAATATTTGTTTCTTTTTTGTCATCTGTAACATATGAAGTTAATTGAATGATCAAAGTCATGTACAAAAGTAAACAAAACTTCTCACTAAATTCTTCTCTGTGTTTTTGAAATTATATTCCCAAGGGATTCACGAATGTTTCAAATTATAGGACAATGTTGAGACCAAAATATCTTCAAATGAAAAGTAAAATTTGTTTCTTTCCAGTCATCTGTAACTTTTGAAGTTCATTGAATGATCGAAGTCGTGTACAACAGTAAACAAAACTTTTCACTAAATTCTACTCTGTGATAGTGAAATCCTTCCTTAGTGAGTTCAAAAATATTCCTAAGGGATAAACGAATGTTTCAAATTATCTTATTTTTAAATTAGTCATCATGAGTGTCAAGAGCTTCCTTCCATCGATTTTTTTTAACAAAAATATCGTTATTAATCACAAGGTCTCAGCAGAAATATTGAATAATCCATGAAATAAATTCACAGTCCTTTAGAACTTGTGTTGTGTCCAGCTTAAATCAAAATTATTTTTAAATTAGCCATCATGATGGTCAAGAATTTCCGTCCATCCATCTTTTCTTTAACAAAAATATTGTTTTGAATTGCAAGTTCTCTGCAGAAATATTAAATAATCCATTCAATGAACTCACAGTTCTTTAGAACTTGTGGAGAGTCCAGCTTAAATTCAAATTCTAAAATCTGATATTGAAATCCTTCCTTAGTGAGTGCAAAATATTCCTAATGATACACAAATGTTTCAAATTATAAGGCAAGGTTGTCATCCAAATATCCTGAACATATAAGTATTATTCGTTTCTTTGTTGTCATCTGTAACATATGAAGTTGAATGAATCTTTGAAGTCATTTACAACAGTAAACAATACTTTTCACTAAATTCTACTCTCTGATAGTGAAAATCCTTCCTTTGTGAGTGCAAAATATTCTTAATGACACATAAATATTTCTAATTATAGGACAATGTTGAGACCAAAATATCTTCAAATGAAAAGTAAAATTTGTTTCTTTCCAGTCATCTGTAACAATGGAAGTTCATTGAACGATCGAAGACATGTACAACAATAAGCAACAGTTTTCACTAAATTCTTCTCTCTTGATAGTGAAAATGCTTTCTTAGTGAGTGCAAAATATTCCTAATGATACAAAAATGTTTCAAATTATAAGGCAAGGTTGTCATCCAAATATCCTGAACATATAAGTAATATTTGTTTCTTTTTTGTCATCTGTAACATATGAAGTTAATTGAATGATCAAAGTCATGTACAAAAGTAAACAAAACTTCTCACTAAATTCTTCTCTGTGTTTTTGAAATTATATTCCCAAGGGATTCACGAATGTTTCAAATTATAGGACAATGTTGAGACCAAAATATCTTCAAATGAAAAGTAAAATTTGTTTCTTTCCAGTCATCTGTAACTTTTGAAGTTCATTGAATGATCGAAGTCGTGTACAACAGTAAACAAAACTTTTCACTAAATTCTACTCTGTGATAGTGAAATCCTTCCTTAGTGAGTTCAAAAATATTCCTAAGGGATAAACGAATGTTTCAAATTATCTTATTTTTAAATTAGTCATCATGAGTGTCAAGAGCTTCCTTCCATCGATTTTTTTTAACAAAAATATCGTTATTAATCACAAGTTCTCAGCAGAAATATTGAATAATCCATGAAATAAATTCACAGTCCTTTAGAACTTGTGTTGTGTCCAGCTTAAATCAAAATTATTTTTAAATTAGCCATCATGATGGTCAAGAATTTCCGTCCATCCATCTTTTCTTTAACAAAAATATTGTTTTGAATTGCAAGTTCTCTGCAGAAATATTAAATAATCCATTCAATGAACTCACAGTTCTTTAGAACTTGTGGAGAGTCCAGCTTAAATTCAAATTCTAAAATCTGATATTGAAATCCTTCCTTAGTGAGTGCAAAATATTCCTAATGATACACAAATGTTTCAAATTATAAGGCAAGGTTGTCATCCAAATATCCTGAACATATAAGTATTATTCGTTTCTTTGTTGTCATCTGTAACATATGAAGTTGAATGAATGTTTGAAGTCATTTACAACAGTAAACAATACTTTTCACTAAATTCTACTCTCTGATAGTGCAAATCCTTCCTTTGTGAGTGCAAAATATTCCTAATGATACAAAAATGTTTCAAATTATAAGGCAATGTTGTCATCCAAATATCTTGAACTTATAAGTAATATTCATTTCTTTTTTGTCATCTGTAACATATGAAGTTAATTGAATGATCGAAGTCATGTACAAAAGTAAACAAAACTTCTCACTAAATTCTTCTCTCTCTTTTTGAAATTATATTCCCAAGGGATTCACGAATGTTTCAAATTATAGGACAATGTTGAGACCAAAATATCTTCAAATGAAAAGTAAAATTTATTTCTTTCCAGTCATCTGTAACATTTGAAGTTCATTGAATGATCGAAGTCGTGTACAACAGTAAACAAAACTTTTCACTAAATTCTACTCTCTGATAGTGAAATCCTTCCTTAGTGAGTGCAAAAATATTCCTAAGGGATAAACGAATGTTTCAAATCATCTTATTTTTAAATTAGTCATCATGAGTATCAAGAGCTTCCGTCCATCGATCTTTTTTTTTTAACAAAAATATCGTTATTAATAACAAGTTCTCAGCAGAAATATTGAATAATCCATGAAATAAATTCACAGTCCTTTAGAACTTGTGTTGTGTCCAGCTTAAATCAAAATTATTTTTAAATTAGCCATCATGATGGTCAAGAATTTCTGTCCATCCATCTTTTCTTTAACAAAAATATCGTTTTGAATTGCAAGTTCTCTGCAGAAATATTAAATAATCCATTCAATGAACTCACAGTTCTTTAGAACTTGTGGACAGTCCAGCTTAAATTCAAATTCTACAATCTGATATTGAAATCCTTCCTTAGTGAGTGCAAAATATTCCTAATGATACACAAATGTTTCAAATTATAAGGCAAGGTTGTCATCCAAATATCCTGAACATATAAGTAATATTTGTTTCTTTGTTGTCATCTGTAACATATGAAGTTGAATGAATGATTGAAGTCATTTACAACAGTAAACAATACTTTTCACTAAATTCTACTCTCTGATAGTGAAAATCCTTCCTTTGTGAGTGCAAAATATTCTTAATGACACATAAATATTTCAAATTATAGGACAATGTTGAGACCAAAATATCTTCAAATGAAAAGTAAAATTTGTTTCTTTCCAGTCATCTGTAACAATGGAAGTTCATTGAACGATCGAAGACATGTACAACAATAAGCAACAGTTTGCACTAAATTCTTCTCTCTTGATAGTGAAAATGCTTTCTTAGTGAGTGCAAAATATTCCTAATGATACAAAAATGTTTCAAATTATAAGGCAAGGTTGTCATCCAAATATCCTGAACATATAAGTAATATTTGTTTCTTTGTTGTCATCTGTAACATATGAAGTTGAATGAATGATTGAAGTCATTTACAACAGTAAACAATACTTTTCGCTAAATTCTACTCTCTGATAGTGAAAATCCTTCCTTTGTGAGTGCAAAATATTCTTAATGACACATAAATATTTCAAATTATAGGACAATGTTGAGAACAAAATATCTTCAAATGAAAAGTAAAATTTGTTTCTTTCCAGTCATCTGTAACAATGGAAGTTCATTGAACGATCGAAGACATGTACAACAATAAGCAACAGTTTTCACTAAATTCTTCTCTCTTGAAAGTGAAAATGCTTTCTTAGTGAGTGCAAAATATTCCTAATGATACAAAAATATTTCAAATTATAAGGCAAGGTTGTCATCCAAATATCCTGAACATATAAGTATTATTCGTTTCTTTGTTGTCATCTGTAACATATGAAGTTAATTGAATGATCGAAGTCATGTACAAAAGTAAACAAGACTTCTCACTAAATTCTTCTCTCTGTTTTTGAAATTATATTCTCAAGGGATTCACAAATGTTTCAAATTATAGGACAATGTTGAGACCAAAATATCTTCAAATGAAAAGTAAAATTTGTTTCTTTCCAGTCATCTGTAACAATGGAAGTTCATTGAACGATCGAAGACATGTACCACAATAAGCAACAGTTTTCCCTAAATTCTTCTCTCTTGATAGTGAAAATCCTTTCTTAGTGAGTGCAAAATATTCCTAATGATACAAAAATGTTTCAAATTATAAGGCAGTGTTGTCATCCAAATATCCTGAACATAAGTAATATTCGTTTCTTTGTTGTCATCTGTAACATATGAAGTTGAATGAATGATTGAAGTCATTTACAACAGTAAACAATACGTTTCACTAAATTCTGCTCTCTGATAGTGAAAATCCTTCCTTTGTGAGTGCAAAATATTCTTAATGACACACAAATATTTCAAATTATAGGACAATGTTGAGACCAAAATATCTTCAAATGAAAAGTAAAATTTGTTTCTTTCCAATCATCTGTAACATTTGAAGTTCATTGAATGATCGAAGTCGTGTACATCAGTAAACAAAACTTTTCACTAAATTCTACTCTCTGACAGTGAAATCCTTCCTTAGTGAGTGCAAAAATATTCCTAAGGGATAAACGAATGTTTCAAATTATCTTATTTTTAAATTAGTCATCATGAGTGTCAAGAGCTTCCTTCCATCGATTTTTTTTAACAAAAATATCGTTATTAATCACAAGTTCTCAGCAGAAATATTGAATAATCCATGAAATAAATTCACAGTCCTTTAGAACTTGTGTTGTGTCCAGCTTAAATCAAAATTATTTTTAAATTAGCCATCATGATGGTCAAGAATTTCCGTCCATCCATCTTTTCTTTAACAAAAATATTGTTTTGAATTGCAAGTTCTCTGCAGAAATATTAAATAATCCATTCAATGAACTCACAGTTCTTTAGAACTTGTGGAGAGTCCAGCTTAAATTCAAATTCTAAAATCTGATATTGAAATCCTTCCTTAGTGAGTGCAAAATATTCCTAATGATACACAAATGTTTCAAATTATAAGGCAAGGTTGTCATCCAAATATCCTGAACATATAAGTATTATTCGTTTCTTTGTTGTCATCTGTAACATATGAAGTTGAATGAATGTTTGAAGTCATTTACAACAGTAAACAATACTTTTCACTAAATTCTACTCTCTGATAGTGAAAATCCTTCCTTTGTGAGTGCAAAATATTCTTAATGACACATAAATATTTCTAATTATAGGACAATGTTGAGACCAAAATATCTTCAAATGAAAAGTAAAATTTGTTTCTTTCCAGTCATCTGTAACAATGGAAGTTCATTGAACGATCGAAGACATGTACAACAATAAGCAACAGTTTTCACTAAATTCTTCTCTCTTGATAGTGAAAATGCTTTCTTAGTGAGTGCAAAATATTCCTAATGATACAAAAATGTTTCAAATTATAAGGCAAGGTTGTCATCCAAATATCCTGAACATATAAGTAATATTTGTTTCTTTTTTGTCATCTGTAACATATGAAGTTAATTGAATGATCAAAGTCATGTACAAAAGTAAACAAAACTTCTCACTAAATTCTTCTCTGTGTTTTTGAAATTATATTCCCAAGGGATTCACGAATGTTTCAAATTATAGGACAATGTTGAGACCAAAATATCTTCAAATGAAAAGTAAAATTTGTTTCTTTCCAGTCATCTGTAACTTTTGAAGTTCATTGAATGATCGAAGTCGTGTACAACAGTAAACAAAACTTTTCACTAAATTCTACTCTGTGATAGTGAAATCCTTCCTTAGTGAGTTCAAAAATATTCCTAAGGGATAAACGAATGTTTCAAATTATCTTATTTTTAAATTAGTCATCATGAGTGTCAAGAGCTTCCTTCCATCGATTTTTTTTAACAAAAATATCGTTATTAATCACAAGTTCTCAGCAGAAATATTGAATAATCCATGAAATAAATTCACAGTCCTTTAGAACTTGTGTTGTGTCCAGCTTAAATCAAAATTATTTTTAAATTAGCCATCATGATGGTCAAGAATTTCCGTCCATCCATCTTTTCTTTAACAAAAATATTGTTTTGAATTGCAAGTTCTCTGCAGAAATATTAAATAATCCATTCAATGAACTCACAGTTCTTTAGAACTTGTGGAGAGTCCAGCTTAAATTCAAATTCTAAAATCTGATATTGAAATCCTTCCTTAGTGAGTGCAAAATATTCCTAATGATACACAAATGTTTCAAATTATAAGGCAAGGTTGTCATCCAAATATCCTGAACATATAAGTATTATTCGTTTCTTTGTTGTCATCTGTAACATATGAAGTTGAATGAATGTTTGAAGTCATTTACAACAGTAAACAATACTTTTCACTAAATTCTACTCTCTGATAGTGCAAATCCTTCCTTTGTGAGTGCAAAATATTCCTAATGATACAAAAATGTTTCAAATTATAAGGCAATGTTGTCATCCAAATATCTTGAACTTATAAGTAATATTCATTTCTTTTTTGTCATCTGTAACATATGAAGTTAATTGAATGATCGAAGTCATGTACAAAAGTAAACAAAACTTCTCACTAAATTCTTCTCTCTCTTTTTGAAATTATATTCCCAAGGGATTCACGAATGTTTCAAATTATAGGACAATGTTGAGACCAAAATATCTTCAAATGAAAAGTAAAATTTATTTCTTTCCAGTCATCTGTAACATTTGAAGTTCATTGAATGATCGAAGTCGTGTACAACAGTAAACAAAACTTTTCACTAAATTCTACTCTCTGATAGTGAAATCCTTCCTTAGTGAGTGCAAAAATATTCCTAAGGGATAAACGAATGTTTCAAATCATCTTATTTTTAAATTAGTCATCATGAGTGTCAAGAGCTTCCGTCCATCGATCTTTTTTTTTTAACAAAAATATCGTTATTAATAACAAGTTCTCAGCAGAAATATTGAATAATCCATGAAATAAATTCACAGTCCTTTAGAACTTGTGTTGTGTCCAGCTTAAATCAAAATTATTTTTAAATTAGCCATCATGATGGTCAAGAATTTCTGTCCATCCATCTTTTCTTTAACAAAAATATCGTTTTGAATTGCAAGTTCTCTGCAGAAATATTAAATAATCCATTCAATGAACTCACAGTTCTTTAGAACTTGTGGACAGTCCAGCTTAAATTCAAATTCTACAATCTGATATTGAAATCCTTCCTTAGTGAGTGCAAAATATTCCTAATGATACACAAATGTTTCAAATTATAAGGCAAGGTTGTCATCCAAATATCCTGAACATATAAGTAATATTTGTTTCTTTGTTGTCATCTGTAACATATGAAGTTGAATGAATGATTGAAGTCATTTACAACAGTAAACAATACTTTTCACTAAATTCTACTCTCTGATAGTGAAAATCCTTCCTTTGTGAGTGCAAAATATTCTTAATGACACATAAATATTTCTAATTATAGGACAATGTTGAGACCAAAATATCTTCAAATGAAAAGTAAAATTTGTTTCTTTCCAGTCATCTGTAACAATGGAAGTTCATTGAACGATCGAAGACATGTACAACAATAAGCAAAAGTTTTCACTAAATTCTTCCCTCTTGATAGTGAAAATCCTTGATGAAGTTGAATGAATGATTGAAGTCATTTACAACAGTAAACAATACTTTTCACTAAATTCTACTCTCTGATAGTGAAAATCCTTCCTTTGTGAGTGCAAAATATTCTTAATGACACATAAATATTTCAAATTATAGGACAATGTTGAGACCAAAATATCTTCAAATGAAAAGTAAAATTTGTTTCTTTCCAGTCATCTGTAACAATGGAAGTTCATTGAACGATCGAAGACATGTACAACAATAAGCAACAGTTTGCACTAAATTCTTCTCTCTTGATAGTGAAAATGCTTTCTTAGTGAGTGCAAAATATTCCTAATGATACAAAAATGTTTCAAATTATAAGGCAAGGTTGTCATCCAAATATCCTGAACATATAAGTAATATTTGTTTCTTTGTTGTCATCTGTAACATATGAAGTTGAATGAATGATTGAAGTCATTTACAACAGTAAACAATACTTTTCGCTAAATTCTACTCTCTGATAGTGAAAATCCTTCCTTTGTGAGTGCAAAATATTCTTAATGACACATAAATATTTCAAATTATAGGACAATGTTGAGAACAAAATATCTTCAAATGAAAAGTAAAATTTGTTTCTTTCCAGTCATCTGTAACAATGGAAGTTCATTGAACGATCGAAGACATGTACAACAATAAGCAACAGTTTTCACTAAATTCTTCTCTCTTGAAAGTGAAAATGCTTTCTTAGTGAGTGCAAAATATTCCTAATGATACAAAAATATTTCAAATTATAAGGCAAGGTTGTCATCCAAATATCCTGAACATATAAGTATTATTCGTTTCTTTGTTGTCATCTGTAACATATGAAGTTAATTGAATGATCGAAGTCATGTACAAAAGTAAACAAGACTTCTCACTAAATTCTTCTCTCTGTTTTTGAAATTATATTCCCAAGGGATTCACAAATGTTTCAAATTATAGGACAATGTTGAGACCAAAATATCTTCAAATGAAAAGTAAAATTTGTTTCTTTCCAGTCATCTGTAACAATGGAAGTTCATTGAACGATCGAAGACATGTACCACAATAAGCAACAGTTTTCCCTAAATTCTTCTCTCTTGATAGTGAAAATCCTTTCTTAGTGAGTGCAAAATATTCCTAATGATACAAAAATGTTTCAAATTATAAGGCAGTGTTGTCATCCAAATATCCTGAACATAAGTAATATTCGTTTCTTTGTTGTCATCTGTAACATATGAAGTTGAATGAATGATTGAAGTCATTTACAACAGTAAACAATACGTTTCACTAAATTCTGCTCTCTGATAGTGAAAATCCTTCCTTTGTGAGTGCAAAATATTCTTAATGACACACAAATATTTCAAATTATAGGACAATGTTGAGACCAAAATATCTTCAAATGAAAAGTAAAATTTGTTTCTTTCCAATCATCTGTAACATTTGAAGTTCATTGAATGATCGAAGTCGTGTACATCAGTAAACAAAACTTTTCACTAAATTCTACTCTCTGACAGTGAAATCCTTCCTTAGTGAGTGCAAAAATATTCCTAAGGGATAAACGAATGTTTCAAATTATCTTATTTTTAAATTAGTCATCATGAGTGTCAAGAGCTTCCTTCCATCGATTTTTTTTAACAAAAATATCGTTATTAATCACAAGTTCTCAGCAGAAATATTGAATAATCCATGAAATAAATTCACAGTCCTTTAGAACTTGTGTTGTGTCCAGCTTAAATCAAAATTATTTTTAAATTAGCCATCATGATGGTCAAGAATTTCCGTCCATCCATCTTTTCTTTAACAAAAATATTGTTTTGAATTGCAAGTTCTCTGCAGAAATATTAAATAATCCATTCAATGAACTCACAGTTCTTTAGAACTTGTGGAGAGTCCAGCTTAAATTCAAATTCTAAAATCTGATATTGAAATCCTTCCTTAGTGAGTGCAAAATATTCCTAATGATACACAAATGTTTCAAATTATAAGGCAAGGTTGTCATCCAAATATCCTGAACATATAAGTATTATTCGTTTCTTTGTTGTCATCTGTAACATATGAAGTTGAATGAATGTTTGAAGTCATTTACAACAGTAAACAATACTTTTCACTAAATTCTACTCTCTGATAGTGAAAATCCTTCCTTTGTGAGTGCAAAATATTCTTAATGACACATAAATATTTCTAATTATAGGACAATGTTGAGACCAAAATATCTTCAAATGAAAAGTAAAATTTGTTTCTTTCCAGTCATCTGTAACAATGGAAGTTCATTGAACGATCGAAGACATGTACAACAATAAGCAACAGTTTTCACTAAATTCTTCTCTCTTGATAGTGAAAATGCTTTCTTAGTGAGTGCAAAATATTCCTAATGATACAAAAATGTTTCAAATTATAAGGCAAGGTTGTCATCCAAATATCCTGAACATATAAGTAATATTTGTTTCTTTGTTGTCATCTGTAACATATGAAGTTGAATGAATGATTGAAGTCATTTACAACAGTAAACAATACTTTTCACTAAATTCTACTCTCTGATAGTGAAAATCCTTCCTTTGTGAGTGCAAAATATTCTTAATGACACATAAATATTTCTAATTATAGGACAATGTTGAGACCAAAATATCTTCAAATGAAAAGTAAAATTTGTTTCTTTCCAGTCATCTGTAACAATGGAAGTTCATTGAACGATCGAAGACATGTACAACAATAAGCAAAAGTTTTCACTAAATTCTTCTCTCTTGATATTGAAAATCCTTTCTTAGTGAGTGCAAAATATTCCTAATGATACAAAAATGTTTCAAATTATAAGGCAATGTCGTCATCCAAATATCTTGAACTTATAAGTAATATTCGTTTCTTTTTTGTCATCTGTAACATATGAAGTTAATTGAATGATCAAAGTCATGTACAAAAGTAAACAAAACTTCTCACTAAATTCTTCTCTCTGTTTTTGAAATTATATTCCCAAGGGATTCACAAATGTTTCAAATTATAGGACAATGTTGAGACCAAAATATCTTCAAATGAAAAGTAAAATTTGTTTCTTTCCAGTCATATGTAACAATGGAAGTTCATTGAACGATCGAAGACATGTACCACAATAAGCAAAAGTTTTCCCTTAATTCTTCTCTCTTGATAGTGAAAATCCTTTCTTAGTGAGTGCAAAATATTCCTAATGATACAAAAATGTTTCAAATTATAAAGCAATGTTGTCATCCAAATATCTTGAACTTATAAGTAATATTCGTTTCTTTTTTGTCATCTGTAACATATGAAGTTAATTGAATGATCAAAGTCATGTACAAAAGTAACCAAAACTTCTCACTAAATTCTTCTCTGTGTTTTTGAAATTATATTCCCAAGGGATTCACGAATGTTTCAAATTATAGGACAATGTTGAGACCAAAATATCTTCAAATGAAAAGTAAAATTTGTTTCTTTCCAGTCATCTGTAACTTTTGAAGTTCATTGAATGATCGAAGTCGTGTACAACAGTAAACAAAACTTTTCAGTAAATTCAACTCTCTGATAGTGAAATCCTTCCTTAGTGAGTGCAAAAATATTCCTAAGGGTAAACAAATGTTTCAAATTATCTTATTTTTAAATTAGTCATCATGAGTGTCAAGAGCTTCCGTCCAAAACTTCTCACTAAATTCTTCTCTCTGTTTTTGAAATTATATTCCCAAGGGATTCACAAATGTTTCAAATTATAGGACAATGTTGAGACCAAAATATCTTCAAATGAAAAGTAAAATTTGTTTCTTTCCAGTCATATGTAACAATGGAAGTTCATTGAACGATCGAAGACATGTACCACAATAAGCAAAAGTTTTCCCTTAATTCTTCTCTCTTGATAGTGAAAATCCTTTCTTAGTGAGTGCAAAATATTCCTAATGATACAAAAATGTTTCAAATTATAAAGCAATGTTGTCATCCAAATATCTTGAACTTATAAGTAATATTCGTTTTTTTTTGTCATCTGTAACATATGAAGTTAATTGAATGATCAAAGTCATGTACAAAAGTAAACAAAACTTCTCACTAAATTCTTCTCTGTGTTTTTGAAATTATATTCCCAAGGGATTCACGAATGTTTCAAATTATAGGACAATGTTGAGACCAAAATATCTTCAAATGAAAAGTAAAATTTGTTTCTTTCCAGTCATCTGTAACTTTTGAAGTTCATTGAATGATCGAAGTCGTGTACAACAGTAAACAAAACTTTTCACTAAATTCAACTCTCTGATAGTGAAATCCTTCCTTAGTGAGTGCAAAAATATTCCTAAGGGGTAAACGAATGTTTCAAATTATCTTATTTTTAAATTAGTCATCATGAGTGTCAAGAGCTTCCGTCCATCGATCTTTTTTTTTTAACAAAAATATCGTTATTAATAACAAGTTCTCAGCAGAAATATTGAATAATCCATGAAATAAATTCACAGTCCTTTAGAACTTGTGTTGTGTCCAGCTTAAATCAAAATTATTTTTAAATTAGCCATTATGATGGTCAAGAATTTCCGTCCATCCATCTTTTCTTTAACAAAAATATCGTTTTGTATTGCAAGTTCTCTGCAGAAATATTAAATAATCCATTCAATGAACTCACAGTTCTTTAGAACTTGTGGACAGTCCAGCTTAAATTCAAATTCTAAAATGTGATATTGAAATCCTTCCTTAGTGAGTGCAAAATATTCCTAATGATACACAAATGTTTCAAATTATAAGGCAAGGTTGTCATCCAAATATCCTGAACATATAAGTAATATTCGTTTCTTTGTTGTCATCTGTAACATATGAAGTTGAATGAATGTTTGAAGTCATTTACAACAGTAAACAATACTTTTCACTAAATTCTACTCTCTGATAGTGAAAATCCTTCCTTTGTGAGTGCAAAATATTCTTAATGACACATAAATATTTCTAATTATAGGACAATGTTGAGACCAAAATATCTTCAAATGAAAAGTAAAATTTGTTTCTTTCCAGTCATCTGTAACAATGGAAGTTCATTGAACGATCGAAGACATGTACAACAATAAGCAAAAGTTTTCACTAAATTCTTCTCTCTTGATAGTGAAAATCCTTTCTTAGTGAGTGCAAAATATTCCTAATGATACAAAAATGTTTCAAATTATAAGGCAAGGTTGTCATCCAAATATCCTGAACATATAAGTAATATTTGTTTCTTTTTTGTCATCTGTAACATATGAAGTTAATTGAATGATCAAAGTCATGTACAAAAGTAAACAAAACTTCTCACTAAATTCTTCTCTGTGTTTTTGAAATTATATTCCCAAGGGATTCACGAATGTTTCAAATTATAGGACAATGTTGAGACCAAAATATCTTCAAATGAAAAGTAAAATTTGTTTCTTTCCAGTCATCTGTAACTTTTGAAGTTCATTGAATGATCGAAGTCGTGTACAACAGTAAACAAAACTTTTCACTAAATTCTACTCTGTGATAGTGAAATCCTTCCTTAGTGAGTTCAAAAATATTCCTAAGGGATAAACGAATGTTTCAAATTATCTTATTTTTAAATTAGTCATCATGAGTGTCAAGAGCTTCCTTCCATCGATTTTTTTTAACAAAAATATCGTTATTAATCACAAGGTCTCAGCAGAAATATTGAATAATCCATGAAATAAATTCACAGTCCTTTAGAACTTGTGTTGTGTCCAGCTTAAATCAAAATTATTTTTAAATTAGCCATCATGATGGTCAAGAATTTCCGTCCATCCATCTTTTCTTTAACAAAAATATTGTTTTGAATTGCAAGTTCTCTGCAGAAATATTAAATAATCCATTCAATGAACTCACAGTTCTTTAGAACTTGTGGAGAGTCCAGCTTAAATTCAAATTCTAAAATCTGATATTGAAATCCTTCCTTAGTGAGTGCAAAATATTCCTAATGATACACAAATGTTTCAAATTATAAGGCAAGGTTGTCATCCAAATATCCTGAACATATATGTATTATTCGTTTCTTTGTTGTCATCTGTAACATATGAAGTTGAATGAATCTTTGAAGTCATTTACAACAGTAAACAATACTTTTCACTAAATTCTACTCTCTGATAGTGAAAATCCTTCCTTTGTGAGTGCAAAATATTCTTAATGACACATAAATATTTCTAATTATAGGACAATGTTGAGACCAAAATATCTTCAAATGAAAAGTAAAATTTGTTTCTTTCCAGTCATCTGTAACAATGGAAGTTCATTGAACGATCGAAGACATGTACAACAATAAGCAACAGTTTTCACTAAATTCTTCTCTCTTGATAGTGAAAATGCTTTCTTAGTGAGTGCAAAATATTCCTAATGATACAAAAATGTTTCAAATTATAAGGCAAGGTTGTCATCCAAATATCCTGAACATATAAGTAATATTTGTTTCTTTTTTGTCATCTGTAACATATGAAGTTAATTGAATGATCAAAGTCATGTACAAAAGTAAACAAAACTTCTCACTAAATTCTTCTCTGTGTTTTTGAAATTATATTCCCAAGGGATTCACGAATGTTTCAAATTATAGGACAATGTTGAGACCAAAATATCTTCAAATGAAAAGTAAAATTTGTTTCTTTCCAGTCATCTGTAACTTTTGAAGTTCATTGAATGATCGAAGTCGTGTACAACAGTAAACAAAACTTTTCACTAAATTCTACTCTGTGATAGTGAAATCCTTCCTTAGTGAGTTCAAAAATATTCCTAAGGGATAAACGAATGTTTCAAATTATCTTATTTTTAAATTAGTCATCATGAGTGTCAAGAGCTTCCTTCCATCGATTTTTTTTAACAAAAATATCGTTATTAATCACAAGTTCTCAGCAGAAATATTGAATAATCCATGAAATAAATTCACAGTCCTTTAGAACTTGTGTTGTGTCCAGCTTAAATCAAAATTATTTTTAAATTAGCCATCATGATGGTCAAGAATTTCCGTCCATCCATCTTTTCTTTAACAAAAATATTGTTTTGAATTGCAAGTTCTCTGCAGAAATATTAAATAATCCATTCAATGAACTCACAGTTCTTTAGAACTTGTGGAGAGTCCAGCTTAAATTCAAATTCTAAAATCTGATATTGAAATCCTTCCTTAGTGAGTGCAAAATATTCCTAATGATACACAAATGTTTCAAATTATAAGGCAAGGTTGTCATCCAAATATCCTGAACATATAAGTATTATTCGTTTCTTTGTTGTCATCTGTAACATATGAAGTTGAATGAATGTTTGAAGTCATTTACAACAGTAAACAATACTTTTCACTAAATTCTACTCTCTGATAGTGCAAATCCTTCCTTTGTGAGTGCAAAATATTCCTAATGATACAAAAATGTTTCAAATTATAAGGCAATGTTGTCATCCAAATATCTTGAACTTATAAGTAATATTCATTTCTTTTTTGTCATCTGTAACATATGAAGTTAATTGAATGATCGAAGTCATGTACAAAAGTAAACAAAACTTCTCACTAAATTCTTCTCTCTCTTTTTGAAATTATATTCCCAAGGGATTCACGAATGTTTCAAATTATAGGACAATGTTGAGACCAAAATATCTTCAAATGAAAAGTAAAATTTATTTCTTTCCAGTCATCTGTAACATTTGAAGTTCATTGAATGATCGAAGTCGTGTACAACAGTAAACAAAACTTTTCACTAAATTCTACTCTCTGATAGTGAAATCCTTCCTTAGTGAGTGCAAAAATATTCCTAAGGGATAAACGAATGTTTCAAATCATCTTATTTTTAAATTAGTCATCATGAGTATCAAGAGCTTCCGTCCATCGATCTTTTTTTTTTAACAAAAATATCGTTATTAATAACAAGTTCTCAGCAGAAATATTGAATAATCCATGAAATAAATTCACAGTCCTTTAGAACTTGTGTTGTGTCCAGCTTAAATCAAAATTATTTTTAAATTAGCCATCATGATGGTCAAGAATTTCTGTCCATCCATCTTTTCTTTAACAAAAATATCGTTTTGAATTGCAAGTTCTCTGCAGAAATATTAAATAATCCATTCAATGAACTCACAGTTCTTTAGAACTTGTGGACAGTCCAGCTTAAATTCAAATTCTACAATCTGATATTGAAATCCTTCCTTAGTGAGTGCAAAATATTCCTAATGATACACAAATGTTTCAAATTATAAGGCAAGGTTGTCATCCAAATATCCTGAACATATAAGTAATATTTGTTTCTTTGTTGTCATCTGTAACATATGAAGTTGAATGAATGATTGAAGTCATTTACAACAGTAAACAATACTTTTCACTAAATTCTACTCTCTGATAGTGAAAATCCTTCCTTTGTGAGTGCAAAATATTCTTAATGACACATAAATATTTCAAATTATAGGACAATGTTGAGACCAAAATATCTTCAAATGAAAAGTAAAATTTGTTTCTTTCCAGTCATCTGTAACAATGGAAGTTCATTGAACGATCGAAGACATGTACAACAATAAGCAACAGTTTGCACTAAATTCTTCTCTCTTGATAGTGAAAATGCTTTCTTAGTGAGTGCAAAATATTCCTAATGATACAAAAATGTTTCAAATTATAAGGCAAGGTTGTCATCCAAATATCCTGAACATATAAGTAATATTTGTTTCTTTGTTGTCATCTGTAACATATGAAGTTGAATGAATGATTGAAGTCATTTACAACAGTAAACAATACTTTTCACTAAATTCTACTCTCTGATAGTGAAAATCCTTCCTTTGTGAGTGCAAAATATTCTTAATGACACATAAATATTTCTAATTATAGGACAATGTTGAGACCAAAATATCTTCAAATGAAAAGTAAAATTTGTTTCTTTCCAGTCATCTGTAACAATGGAAGTTCATTGAACGATCGAAGACATGTACAACAATAAGCAAAAGTTTTCACTAAATTCTTCCCTCTTGATAGTGAAAATCCTTGATGAAGTTGAATGAATGATTGAAGTCATTTACAACAGTAAACAATACTTTTCACTAAATTCTACTCTCTGATAGTGAAAATCCTTCCTTTGTGAGTGCAAAATATTCTTAATGACACATAAATATTTCAAATTATAGGACAATGTTGAGACCAAAATATCTTCAAATGAAAAGTAAAATTTGTTTCTTTCCAGTCATCTGTAACAATGGAAGTTCATTGAACGATCGAAGACATGTACAACAATAAGCAACAGTTTGCACTAAATTCTTCTCTCTTGATAGTGAAAATGCTTTCTTAGTGAGTGCAAAATATTCCTAATGATACAAAAATGTTTCAAATTATAAGGCAAGGTTGTCATCCAAATATCCTGAACATATAAGTAATATTTGTTTCTTTGTTGTCATCTGTAACATATGAAGTTGAATGAATGATTGAAGTCATTTACAACAGTAAACAATACTTTTCGCTAAATTCTACTCTCTGATAGTGAAAATCCTTCCTTTGTGAGTGCAAAATATTCTTAATGACACATAAATATTTCAAATTATAGGACAATGTTGAGAACAAAATATCTTCAAATGAAAAGTAAAATTTGTTTCTTTCCAGTCATCTGTAACAATGGAAGTTCATTGAACGATCGAAGACATGTACAACAATAAGCAACAGTTTTCACTAAATTCTTCTCTCTTGAAAGTGAAAATGCTTTCTTAGTGAGTGCAAAATATTCCTAATGATACAAAAATATTTCAAATTATAAGGCAAGGTTGTCATCCAAATATCCTGAACATATAAGTATTATTCGTTTCTTTGTTGTCATCTGTAACATATGAAGTTAATTGAATGATCGAAGTCATGTACAAAAGTAAACAAGACTTCTCACTAAATTCTTCTCTCTGTTTTTGAAATTATATTCCCAAGGGATTCACAAATGTTTCAAATTATAGGACAATGTTGAGACCAAAATATCTTCAAATGAAAAGTAAAATTTGTTTCTTTCCAGTCATCTGTAACAATGGAAGTTCATTGAACGATCGAAGACATGTACCACAATAAGCAACAGTTTTCCCTAAATTCTTCTCTCTTGATAGTGAAAATCCTTTCTTAGTGAGTGCAAAATATTCCTAATGATACAAAAATGTTTCAAATTATAAGGCAGTGTTGTCATCCAAATATCCTGAACATAAGTAATATTCGTTTCTTTGTTGTCATCTGTAACATATGAAGTTGAATGAATGATTGAAGTCATTTACAACAGTAAACAATACGTTTCACTAAATTCTGCTCTCTGATAGTGAAAATCCTTCCTTTGTGAGTGCAAAATATTCTTAATGACACACAAATATTTCAAATTATAGGACAATGTTGAGACCAAAATATCTTCAAATGAAAAGTAAAATTTGTTTCTTTCCAATCATCTGTAACATTTGAAGTTCATTGAATGATCGAAGTCGTGTACATCAGTAAACAAAACTTTTCACTAAATTCTACTCTCTGACAGTGAAATCCTTCCTTAGTGAGTGCAAAAATATTCCTAAGGGATAAACGAATGTTTCAAATTATCTTATTTTTAAATTAGTCATCATGAGTGTCAAGAGCTTCCTTCCATCGATTTTTTTTAACAAAAATATCGTTATTAATCACAAGTTCTCAGCAGAAATATTGAATAATCCATGAAATAAATTCACAGTCCTTTAGAACTTGTGTTGTGTCCAGCTTAAATCAAAATTATTTTTAAATTAGCCATCATGATGGTCAAGAATTTCCGTCCATCCATCTTTTCTTTAACAAAAATATTGTTTTGAATTGCAAGTTCTCTGCAGAAATATTAAATAATCCATTCAATGAACTCACAGTTCTTTAGAACTTGTGGAGAGTCCAGCTTAAATTCAAATTCTAAAATCTGATATTGAAATCCTTCCTTAGTGAGTGCAAAATATTCCTAATGATACACAAATGTTTCAAATTATAAGGCAAGGTTGTCATCCAAATATCCTGAACATATAAGTATTATTCGTTTCTTTGTTGTCATCTGTAACATATGAAGTTGAATGAATGTTTGAAGTCATTTACAACAGTAAACAATACTTTTCACTAAATTCTACTCTCTGATAGTGAAAATCCTTCCTTTGTGAGTGCAAAATATTCTTAATGACACATAAATATTTCTAATTATAAGACAATGTTGAGACCAAAATATCTTCAAATGAAAAGTAAAATTTGTTTCTTTCCAGTCATCTGTAACAATGGAAGTTCATTGAACGATCGAAGACATGTACAACAATAAGCAACAGTTTTCACTAAATTCTTCTCTCTTGATAGTGAAAATGCTTTCTTAGTGAGTGCAAAATATTCCTAATGATACAAAAATGTTTCAAATTATAAGGCAAGGTTGTCATCCAAATATCCTGAACATATAAGTAATATTTGTTTCTTTTTTGTCATCTGTAACATATGAAGTTAATTGAATGATCAAAGTCATGTACAAAAGTAAACAAAACTTCTCACTAAATTCTTCTCTGTGTTTTTGAAATTATATTCCCAAGGGATTCACGAATGTTTCAAATTATAGGACAATGTTGAGACCAAAATATCTTCAAATGAAAAGTAAAATTTGTTTCTTTCCAGTCATCTGTAACTTTTGAAGTTCATTGAATGATCGAAGTCGTGTACAACAGTAAACAAAACTTTTCACTAAATTCTACTCTGTGATAGTGAAATCCTTCCTTAGTGAGTTCAAAAATATTCCTAAGGGATAAACGAATGTTTCAAATTATCTTATTTTTAAATTAGTCATCATGAGTGTCAAGAGCTTCCTTCCATCGATTTTTTTTAACAAAAATATCGTTATTAATCACAAGTTCTCAGCAGAAATATTGAATAATCCATGAAATAAATTCACAGTCCTTTAGAACTTGTGTTGTGTCCAGCTTAAATCAAAATTATTTTTAAATTAGCCATCATGATGGTCAAGAATTTCCGTCCATCCATCTTTTCTTTAACAAAAATATTGTTTTGAATTGCAAGTTCTCTGCAGAAATATTAAATAATCCATTCAATGAACTCACAGTTCTTTAGAACTTGTGGAGAGTCCAGCTTAAATTCAAATTCTAAAATCTGATATTGAAATCCTTCCTTAGTGAGTGCAAAATATTCCTAATGATACACAAATGTTTCAAATTATAAGGCAAGGTTGTCATCCAAATATCCTGAACATATAAGTATTATTCGTTTCTTTGTTGTCATCTGTAACATATGAAGTTGAATGAATGTTTGAAGTCATTTACAACAGTAAACAATACTTTTCACTAAATTCTACTCTCTGATAGTGCAAATCCTTCCTTTGTGAGTGCAAAATATTCCTAATGATACAAAAATGTTTCAAATTATAAGGCAATGTTGTCATCCAAATATCTTGAACTTATAAGTAATATTCGTTTCTTTTTTGTCATCTGTAACATATGAAGTTAATTGAATGATCGAAGTCATGTACAAAAGTAAACAAAACTTCTCACTAAATTCTTCTCTCTCTTTTTGAAATTATATTCCCAAGGGATTCACGAATGTTTCAAATTATAGGACAATGTTGAGACCAAAATATCTTCAAATGAAAAGTAAAATTTATTTCTTTCCAGTCATCTGTAACATTTGAAGTTCATTGAATGATCGAAGTCGTGTACAACAGTAAACAAAACTTTTCACTAAATTCTACTCTCTGATAGTGAAATCCTTCCTTAGTGAGTGCAAAAATATTCCTAAGGGATAAACGAATGTTTCAAATCATCTTATTTTTAAATTAGTCATCATGAGTGTCAAGAGCTTCCGTCCATCGATCTTTTTTTTTTAACAAAAATATCGTTATTAATAACAAGTTCTCAGCAGAAATATTGAATAATCCATGAAATAAATTCACAGTCCTTTAGAACTTGTGTTGTGTCCAGCTTAAATCAAAATTATTTTTAAATTAGCCATCATGATGGTCAAGAATTTCTGTCCATCCATCTTTTCTTTAACAAAAATATCGTTTTGAATTGCAAGTTCTCTGCAGAAATATTAAATAATCCATTCAATGAACTCACAGTTCTTTAGAACTTGTGGACAGTCCAGCTTAAATTCAAATTCTACAATCTGATATTGAAATCCTTCCTTAGTGAGTGCAAAATATTCCTAATGATACACAAATGTTTCAAATTATAAAGCAAGGTTGTCATCCAAATATCCTGAACATATAAGTAATATTTGTTTCTTTGTTGTCATCTGTAACATATGAAGTTGAATGAATGATTGAAGTCATTTACAACAGTAAACAATACTTTTCACTAAATTCTACTCTCTGATAGTGAAAATCCTTCCTTTGTGAGTGCAAAATATTCTTAATGACACATAAATATTTCTAATTATAGGACAATGTTGAGACCAAAATATCTTCAAATGAAAAGTAAAATTTGTTTCTTTCCAGTCATCTGTAACAATGGAAGTTCATTGAACGATCGAAGACATGTACAACAATAAGCAAAAGTTTTCACTAAATTCTTCCCTCTTGATAGTGAAAATCCTTGATGAAGTTGAATGAATGATTGAAGTCATTTACAACAGTAAACAATACTTTTCACTAAATTCTACTCTCTGATAGTGAAAATCCTTCCTTTGTGAGTGCAAAATATTCTTAATGACACATAAATATTTCAAATTATAGGACAATGTTGAGACCAAAATATCTTCAAATGAAAAGTAAAATTTGTTTCTTTCCAGTCATCTGTAACAATGGAAGTTCATTGAACGATCGAAGACATGTACAACAATAAGCAACAGTTTTCACTAAATTCTTCTCTCTTGATAGTGAAAATGCTTTCTTAGTGAGTGCAAAATATTCCTAATGATACAAAAATGTTTCAAATTATAAGGCAAGGTTGTCATCCAAATATCCTGAACATATAAGTAATATTTGTTTCTTTGTTGTCATCTGTAACATATGAAGTTGAATGAATGATTGAAGTCATTTACAACAGTAAACAATACTTTTCGCTAAATTCTACTCTCTGATAGTGAAAATCCTTCCTTTGTGAGTGCAAAATATTCTTAATGACACATAAATATTTCAAATTATAGGACAATGTTGAGAACAAAATATCTTCAAATGAAAAGTAAAATTTGTTTCTTTCCAGTCATCTGTAACAATGGAAGTTCATTGAACGATCGAAGACATGTACAACAATAAGCAACAGTTTTCACTAAATTCTTCTCTCTTGAAAGTGAAAATGCTTTCTTAGTGAGTGCAAAATATTCCTAATGATACAAAAATATTTCAAATTATAAGGCAAGGTTGTCATCCAAATATCCTGAACATATAAGTATTATTCGTTTCTTTGTTGTCATCTGTAACATATGAAGTTAATTGAATGATCGAAGTCATGTACAAAAGTAAACAAGACTTCTCACTAAATTCTTCTCTCTGTTTTTGAAATTATATTCCCAAGGGATTCACAAATGTTTCAAATTATAGGACAATGTTGAGACCAAAATATCTTCAAATGAAAAGTAAAATTTGTTTCTTTCCAGTCATCTGTAACAATGGAAGTTCATTGAACGATCGAAGACATGTACCACAATAAGCAACAGTTTTCCCTAAATTCTTCTCTCTTGATAGTGAAAATCCTTTCTTAGTGAGTGCAAAATATTCCTAATGATACAAAAATGTTTCAAATTATAAGGCAGTGTTGTCATCCAAATATCCTGAACATAAGTAATATTCGTTTCTTTGTTGTCATCTGTAATATATGAAGTTGAATGAATGATTGAAGTCATTTACAACAGTAAACAATACGTTTCACTAAATTCTGCTCTCTGATAGTGAAAATCCTTCCTTTGTGAGTGCAAAATATTCTTAATGACACACAAATATTTCAAATTATAGGACAATGTTGAGACCAAAATATCTTCAAATGAAAAGTAAAATTTGTTTCTTTCCAATCATCTGTAACATTTGAAGTTCATTGAATGATCGAAGTCGTGTACATCAGTAAACAAAACTTTTCACTAAATTCTACTCTCTGACAGTGAAATCCTTCCTTAGTGAGTGCAAAAATATTCCTAAGGGATAAACGAATGTTTCAAATTATCTTATTTTTAAATTAGTCATCATGAGTGTCAAGAGCTTCCGTCCATCGATCTTTTTTTTTTTTAACAAAATGTCGTTATTAATTCAGTCTATCAGTTCTCAGCAGAAATATTGAATAATCCATGAAATAAATTCACAGTCCTTTAGAACTTGTGTTGTGTCCAGCTTAAATCAAAATTATTTTTAAATTAGCCATCATGATGGTCAAGAATTCCCGTCCATCCATCTTTTCTTTTACAAAAATATCGTTATGAATTGCAAGTTTTCTGCAGAAGTATTAAATAATTTATTCAATGAACTCACGGTTCTTTAGAACTTGTGGAGAGTCCAGCTTAAAGTCAAATTCTACAATCTGATATTGAAATCCTTCCTTAGTGAGTGCAAAATATTCCTAATGATACAAAAATGTTTCAAATTATAAGGCAATGTTGTCATCCAAATATCTTGAACTTACAAGTAATATTCGTTTCTTTTTTGTCATCTGTAACATATGAAGTTAATTGAATGATTGAAGTCATGTACAAACGTAAACGAAATCTTTCACTAAATTCTTCGCTCTGTTTTTGAAATTATATTCCCAAGGGATTCACGAATGTTTCAAATTATATGACAATGTTGAGACCAAAATATCTTCAAATGAAAAGTGAAATTTGTTTCTTTCCAGTCATCTGTAACATTTGAAGTTCATTGAATGATCGAAGTCGTTTACAACAGTAAACAAAACTTTTCACTTAATTCTACTCTCTGTTGAAATTATATTCCAAATAGATTCACGAATGCTTCAAATTATGGGACAATGTTGAGACAAGAATATCTTCAAATGAAAAGTAAAATTTGTTTCTTTCCAGTCATCTGTAACATTAGAAGTTGACTGAATGTTCGAAGTCATGTACAACAGTAAACAAAATCTTTCACTAAACTCTACTCTCAGTTTTTGAAATTATATTCCAAAGGGATTCACGAATGTTTAAAATTATAGGACAATGTTGAGACCAAAATATCTTCAAATGAAAAGTAAAATATGTTTCTTTCCAGTCATCTGTAACATTGGAAGTTCATTGAATGATCGAAGTCATGTACAACAATAAACAAAAGTTTTCACTAAATTCTACTCTCTTGATAGTGAAAATCCTTTCTTAGTGAATGCAAAATATTCCTAATGATACCCGAATGTTTCAAATTATAGGACAATGCTGAGATGAAAATATTTTGATATAAAAAGTAATATTTGTTTCTTTCCAGTCATCTGTAACATTAGAAGTGGACTGAAATTTCGAAGTCATATACAACAGTAACAAAATCTTTCTCTAAATTCTACTCTCTGTTTTTGAAATTATATTCCAAAGTGATTCACGAATGTTTAAAATTATAGGACAATGTTGAGACCAAAATATCTTCAATGAAAAAGTAAAATTTGTTTTTTTCCCATCATCTGTAACATTGGAAGTTCATTGAATGATCGAAGTCATGTACAAGAGTAAACAAAATTTTTCACTAAATTCCTCTCTCTGATAGTGAAATCCTTCCTTAGTGAGTGCAAAAATATTCCTAAGGGATAAACAAATGTTTCAAATTATCTTATTTTTAAATTAGTCATCATGAGTGTCAAGAACTTCCATCCTTCGATCTTTTTTTTAAAAAAAATATCATTATTATGTACAAATTCTCAGCAGAAATATTGAATAATCCATGAAATAAATTCACAGTCCTTTAGAACTTGCGTTGTGCCCAGCTTAAATCAAAATTATTTTTAAATTAGCCATCATGATGGTCAAGAATTTCCGTCCATCCATCTTTTCTTTAACAAAAATATCGTTTTGAATTGCAAGTTCGCTGCAGAAATATTAAATAATCCATTCATTGAACTCATAGTTCTTTAGAACTTGTGGAGAGTCCAGCTTAAATTCAAATTCTACAATCTGATATTGAAATCCTTCCTTAGTGAGTGTAAAATATTCCTAATGATACACAAATGTTTCAAAATATAAGGCAATGTTGTCGTCAAAATATCTGGAACTTATAACTAATATTCGTTTCTTTTTTGTCATCTGTAACATATGAAGTTGAATGAATGATTGAAGTCATGTACAACAGTAAAGAATACTTTTCACTAAATTCTACTCTCTGATAGTGAAAATCCTTCCTTTGTGAGTGCAAAATATTCTTAATGATACACAAATATTTCAAATTATAGGACATTGTCTAGACCAAAATATCTTCAAATGAAAAGTAAAATTTGTTTCTTTCCAGTCATCTGTAACAATGGAAGTTCATTGAATGATCGAAGTCATGTACAACAATAAGCAAAAGTTTTCCCTAAATTCTTCTCTCTTGATAGTGAAAATCCTTTCTTAGTGAGTGCAAAATATTCCTAATGATACAAAAATGTTTCAAATTATAAGGCAATATTGTCATCCAAATATCTTGAACTTATAAGTTATATTCGTTTCTTTTTTGTCATCTGTAACATATGAAGTTAATTGAATGATCGAAGTCATGTACAAAAGTAAACAAAACTTCTCACTAAATTCTTCTATCTGTTTTTGAATTTATATTCCTAAGGGATTTACGAATGTTTCAAATTATAGGACAATGTTGAGACCAAAATATCTTCAAATGAAAAGTAAAATTTGTTTCTTTCCAGTCATCTATAACAGTGGAAGTTGACTGAATGTTCGAAGTCATGTACAACAGTAAACAAAAGTTTTCACTAAATTCTACTCTCTTGATAGTGAAAATCCTTTCTTAGTGAGTGTAAAATATTCCTAATTATATACGAATGTTTCAAATTAAAGGACAATGCTGAGATGAAAATATTTTGATATAAAAAGTAATATTTGTTTATTTCCAGTCATCTGTAACATTAGAAGTTCATTGAATGATCGAAGTCATCGTCATGTACAACAGTAAACAATACTTTTCACTAAATTCTACTCTCTGATATTGAATATCCTTCCTTTGTGAGTGCAAAATATTCTTAATGATACACAAATATTTCAAATTATAGGACAATTTTGAGACCAAAATATCTTCAAATGAAAAGTAAAATTTGTTTATTTCCAGTCATCTGTAGCATTGGAAGTTCATTGAATGATCGAAGTCATGTACAACAGTAAACAAAAGTTTTCAATTAATTCTACTCTCTGTTTTTGAAATTATATTCCTAATGGATTTACGAATGTTCCAAATTATAGCACAATGTTGAGACCAAAATATCTTCAATGAAAAAGTAAAATTTTTTCTTTCCCATCATCTGTAACATTGGAAGTTACTTGAATGATCAAAGGCATGTACAACAGTAAACAAAAGTTTTCACTAAATTTTTCTCTCTTGATAGTGAAAATGCTTTCTTAGTGAGCGCAAAATATTCCTAATGATACACGAATGTTTCAAATTATAAGACAATGCTGAGATGAAAATATTTTGATATAAAAAGTAATATTTGTTTCTTTCCAGTCATCTGTAACATTAGAAGTTGACTGAATGTTCGAAGTCATGTACAACTGTAAACAAAATCTTTCACTAAATTCTACTCTCTGTTTTTGAAATTATATTCCAAAGGGATTGACGAATGTTTCAAATTATAGGACAATGTTAAGACCAAAATATCTTCAAATCAAAAGTAAAATATTGTTTCTTTCCAGTCATCTGTAACATTGGAAGTTACTTGAATGATCGAAGTCATGTACAACAGTAAACAAAAGTTTTCACTAAATTCTACTCTCTGATAGTGAAATTCTTCCTTAGTGAGTGCAAAATATTCACAAGGGCAGGATGTCTAGCTACCTGGATAACATGGAAAAGTCAGGGCAGTTCATATGGACTGGAAAAGTCAGGGAAATCTAACTTTTCTTAGGAAATGGCATTGAAATTTTAAAATTCTGTGAAAAAGTTTATTTCCCTTCACTTGAAATATGAAGTAATTTTAAAAATTTAGTGAAAAAAAAAAAGGATATTATATAAAAATAGTTGCTTCTCTTTGGTAGAAACTGTTTAAGGTGAATTGAATTGTATGACTATGCTATTGTTGAATCTGTTACAGCAGATGCTGACTCGTTAAAAACAGATAATTAACTATATATGTTTTCCTTTTCTATCTTGACATATGTCTGGCAGATTTGCTATGTCTGATTACAAAAGAAATTGCCTTTAAAAGTTTATAGATGCATTGTGTTTTTATCAACAAAATGGCTTTAATATTATCATTTTAAACTGTTTTATGTATGATATATGTATAAAATTTTAGAAATTTGTATTCTAAAAATGTTGTTTGAAAGAGGGTTTTCCTATTGATAATAAATTTAATACATTGATAATTTTTTAAGATGGTTTTTACAGTAAACAGTATAATGTTGCCTCAAAATTCAATTCTGTTTTCTTTCAGGCAACTTTCTGAATTGGTTTAGATTCATATATATTAAAATATGAATGTGCAATATTATACTATTTTAGATTACATTATGTTTATGTATATTTATAAAACTTTAGGTGTCTTTTCTCTTGTCATTAAAATATGTCTGTCTGTTAAAATACACCAATACTTAATTTCAAGCAATGTATACATATAAAGAAATTAAAATCACTTTTCCTAACAACACTGCACAAGAGTACATATATATTTAGCATCTTCATTCATAAAGGTATATTTTTTCAAGTGTATTTAAATATACATGACAGTACTTAACATTGATGTGTAATTTTATATCGCTCCAGATTTATTCTTACGAGCAATTATAATATTGCTAAATGATGTTATTTGAAACTTTAAAATATCCATTAATTTAATGAAATGCTGATGTATAATAACTAGTAACTCAAGTGTAACTGTTATCCAGTCTTATTTTACAATTGAATAAAATAATTTCATTTTAGAATGAAAAGATGCTACTACATCTGAATGTATTTGAAAAAGAGAAAAAATGTCCTTTTTATAAAAGTGTTGAATTTATTATAAGTTATTGAAGGTGCTTTATTTTCTTACTTATTTTTAAAAAAAAATAGAAACTCTGAAAAGTCTAAATAAAATAAATATTGTAATTAAAATGAAATAAATTACTTATGCTGAAACATACTAATTATTCTTTATGTTATGAAATATTTTTTGTAAAAATGTTTTATTAAAAGTTTGCAAATAAAAACATGTTATAGAAAATTTTATGCCAAGTTCTTGTAATAATGAATGTTATGTGTTGTATAATATAATCATTATAACAATACAAAATTATCAAGATGCCAAGTTTTCTTTCGACCACAACTACTTTAAAATTAGAAAGTAAAATGATTTTATATATGTTTCTGAGGCTTTCTTGTAACACTTCACATTCAAAGTCTTTGCTACAGTATGGTATTCACCTGAAAACTGTTGAAAATTGTTTTTTCACATTTGGGGATAATTTTGCATTGTACCAACACTATAGTTTTTTGCAGTATTAAAGTTTTCATTTGTAAAATTTATGGGAAGGCACATAAGATTTGGGTAAAATGTTTGATTTTTCTTCTGGGAAAGCAGAATGAACCTTGTATACAGTAGAATCCAAATTAGGAGCCTGGCTAAATGAAACTGTTTGAAATTTCCCTGCCAATGGCAGTATTTTCTTTTGTATTTAGCATGCTTATAAGGATTATAGTTTATTTCCCTTCACTTGAAATATGAATTAATTTTAAAAGAATTTGGAAATTTTATATGCACTCATTTTATTTTTTTAATATTTGTTTTACTATCTTGCCTGACTATTTTAGAAACACACTGTATTCTACTCCAATAACATATTTTATTTTTATGGGACTGTTATAGGATTATTACGAATGTTAGTGCATGTAATAACAGATAGATAAATAATTGTATATCATTAATATCATTGTCTTATAAGTGTGTTTGGTAGTTTTATTATTATTTATAAATATTGTTGGTTTGTAAGTAACTGTATGCTTTTAGTTTAGGATTTTTGTAATTTGTTTCCATGAGGACAGAGTTAATATAATGAATTCTGTCGTGGAGTTGGTCTTCATTCCTTTCAAAACTTGTCCTTTGGAGTACTGTTTAAGTGTATAGTAATTTACTAATTTTCTGACTGTCTTTAATCATCACTGTGATGACTGCATGAAATATAATTATTTTTAATCTCTTTAATCATGTTAAAGTAATTATTTTCAGATGTAACTTCACTTTAGTAATCTTCTGGTGTTAAATTTAGTGAACATAAAGGATATTATGTAAAAATATGTTCTTCCCTTTGGTAGAAACTGTTTAAGGTGAATTGAATTGTGTGATGATGCTTTTGTTGAATCTGTGACAGCAGATGCTGACTCGTTAAAAACAGATAATTAACTATATATGTTTTCCTTTTCTATCTTGACATATGTCTGGCAGATTTGCTAGGACTGATTACAAAAGAAATGGCCTTTAAAAGTTTATAGATGCATTGTGTTTTTGTCAACAAAATGGTTTTAATATTATCATTTTAAACTGTTTTATGTATGATGTATGTATATAATTTTAGAATTTTGTATTCTAAAAATGTTATTTGAAAGAGGGTTTTCCTACTGATAATAAATTTAATACATAGATAATTTTTTAAGATAGTTTCTACAGTAAACAGTATAATGTTGCTCCAAAATTGAATTCTGTTTTCTTTCAGACAACTTGCTGAATTAGTTCAGAAAAATCTATATATATTAAAATATGAATGTGCAATATTATACTACACTGCTCAAAACAATTAAAGGATATTTGAAGTTTTATATAAAATAAAGATATAAACAAAATTTTTTTTGCCGAAAATAGAAGAAGAGAATCACAAATGCAAATTTTTCTGGTTTTCAAACTGTGGAGTATGCAAATTTTGAGTTCGACGTCAAAAACGTCGCTTCAGCGAATGAAATTTGACTTTCAACTGGATAAAAGAGAATGCAGACAAGGATGATCGGCATTCAGTGATTGCTTTGTTTCGATGAGTACGATGTCTCAGCGAAGTCATTTGACAGATTCAGAAGCTTGAAGAATTGTTGGTAGGTTAGAAGGGGGCCAAAACAAGCCGAAGTAGCGCAAGCCATTGGAGTGTCACAAAGTGTCATTTCCAGGATCTGGAACCGTGTTTTGGCGAGTGGATGTGCAGGCCAAAAACCAGGGCAAGGTCGTAGACGGGCAACAACGCCCAATGAAGATCGGTATTTAGCGTTAACAGCTCGGAGACACCGAAACATGAACGCTACTCTTCTCCAACAACACCTTTTTCTCGGCTACAAGCACCACGATTTCAACTCAGACTGTCCGAAACTGGCTCCATGCTGTAGGTCTGTATACTCGCCGACCGATGGTATGTGTTAGATTAACGTCAAGGCATCGTCGCGACCGCAGGGAGTGGGCAACCAAGCATGTCAACTGGAGGAGAAATGAATGGAGCAATATTCTGTTTTCTGACGAGTCCCGTTTTTCTGTGCATCCGGATAATAGGTGTATTTTCATCTGGAGGGACCGTGGCAGTAGGAATAATCCTGCGTTCGTGCACGAAAGTGTCAGATTTGGCGGTGGAGGAGTGTTGGTGTATGGTGGCATCTCCATTGATGGGCGCACTGACCTCTACATCATTCGAGATGGAGCTCTGACTGGTCGCCGATATAGGGATGAGATCCTCAGACCTATTGTAGTCCCTTACGCTGCAGCAATCGGAGATAACTTCATTTTAATGGACGATAACTGCAGGCCACATCGTGCAAACCTGGTGGAGGATTTCCTTTTCGAGGAAGGAATTGTTCGAATGGAATGGCCAGCGTGTTCTCCAGACATGAATCCAATCGAGCATGTTTGGGACGCTCTAGGAAGACGAGTTTCTGGCTGCCAACAACCCCCACAAACTCTCCAAGAACTGGAAAGAGCTCTTCGGAAGAGTGGGGCAGAATACCCCAACTCGTCATTAATAGTCTCATTGAGTCCATGCCTCAAAGGTGTTCTACGTTGCTGGCCGCCCGTGGAAACCATACCCCCTACTGAAAATGATTTTCTTTGAAGAAAACACCTTTTCTTATTCTTTTTTTCTCATATGCACAAATTGTGTTTTTTTCCTTTTGTACACAAATGCGCAATAAAATGCATTTTTTTCTGCCAAACATGTGTAATTTATTCTCATATAACCTACTATGTCTGTCGACCATGTATCAATCAGCTAAAAAGTTTCCCAGATACAAAATCCACCTAAAACTGCAATATCCTTTAATTGTTTTGAGCAGTGTATTTTAGATTACATTATGTTTATGTATATTTATAAAACTTTAGGTGTTTTTCCTCTTGTCATTAAAATATGTCTATTTGTTAAAAAACACCAATACTTAATTTCAAGCTATGTACACATATAAAGAAATTGAAATCACTTTTCCTAACAACACTGCACAAGAGTACATATACATTTAGCATCTTCATTCATAAAGGTATATTTTTTGAAGTGTTTTTAAATATTCATGACCGTATTTAACATTGATGTGTAATTTTATATCACTCCAGATTTACTCTTACGAGCAATTATAATATTGCTAAATGATGTTATTTGAAACTTTAAAATATCCATTAATTTAATGAAATGCTGATGTATAGTAACTAGTAACTCAAGTGTAACTGTTATCCAGTCTTATTTTACAATTGAATAAAAGAATTTCATTTTAGAATGAAAAAATGCTACTACATCTGAATGTATTTGAAAAAGAGAAAAAATGACCTTTTTAAAAGTGTTGAATTTATTTAAAAGTTATTGAAGGTGCTTTATTTTCTTACTTAATTTAAAAAAAAAAAATAGAAACTCTGAAAAGTCCAAATAAAATAAATATTGTAATTAAAATGAAATAAATTACTTTTTCTAAAACATACTAATTATTCTTTATGTTCTGAATTATTTTTTGTAAAAATGTTTTATTAAAAGTTTGCAAATAAAAAGATGTTATAGAAAATTTTATGCCAAGTTCTTGTAATAATGAATGTTATGTGTTGTATAATATAATCATTATAACAATGCAAAATTATCAAGATGCCAAGTTTTCTTTCGACCACAACTACTTTAAAACTAGAAAGTAAAATGATTTTCTATATGTTTCAGAGGCTTTCTTGTAACACTTCACATTCAAAGTCTTTGCTACAGTATGGTATTCACCTGAAAACTGTTGAAAATTGTTTTTTCACATTTGGGGATAATTTTGCATTGTACCAACACTATAGTTTTTTGTAGTATTAAAGTTTTCATTTGTAAAATTTATGGGAAGCCACATAAGATTTGGGTAAAGTGTTTGGTTTTTCTTCTGGGAAAGCAGAATGAACCTTGTATACAGTAGAACCCAAATAATAGGAGCCTGGCTAAATGAAACTTTTTGAAATTTCCCTGCTAATTATAGCATTTTCTTTTGTATTTAACATGCTTATAAGGATTATTAAAAAATCTGAATATCAAGTATAACTAAGTTTTGTAACAAAGATATATCTGCTTTAAATCAATTTGCAGATTCATAAAATTATATATTCATGAATTCGAGTTTCCAATGTAGAAGCAAATTAAGACATTGAAATTATATCACATTTAGAGAGGTTGTCTTTTAAATAGTCCTACATTATGGACTAGACTGTATTAACTCTTTGTCTTAAATTATAAATTAAGAAAAAAATTTCCTCGATAATTCTCTCCCCTCCCCCAACTTTAATATCTGAAGGCAGATTAGAAAATTTATGTAATAAATAATAATGTGAAATTTAGAAAGGATTTGTTCTTTAAAACTAGCTTATCAAATTTGTAGTTTCAAGCATTTTTGGAAAATATTTACAGTAATTATGAAATAATATTGATTTTGAAATTTCCTAGTTCTTATAAAGTAATTTACAAAAAAAAAATTTCTTTGACTTTTATCTAATAAACAAGATTTTTTTTTTTTTTTTTTTTTTTTTTGAGTGAATCCACTACATATTGTTCAACAGCATAAAAGTCAACCATATGAAAATGATTGTAAAAATGTCCATTTTTAAATATATTTAGTTCCATAAACTTGGCTATGCTTTCTAACATTTCATAGAAAATTATCTTGTTTGAAATCTAACATCTTCTGTTAATAGACACATTCCGCATAGCATGCACAGTCACGTATGTCACACCTGTGACCAAAATGCTGCCACTTTGTAACGTCACACTGCGACCAAAATGTGAACGTCTTAGACATCTAAAGGAATCTTAAAATAAACTTTAGAACATTTTATGGCATCAAGAAAGTTACTTTTTGACAGCTTAAAAATTTTTTGTGACATTGCAATGCCGTCACTGCAAGTCACATCACACCTATGACCAAAATGCCAACACTCTGTGACTTCACGGTGTGATCAGAGAGTAAATTTGAAAAAAAACTCTTAAAATATAGAATTGAATTATGTCATGTACCTAAATCTATACTAATAAAATAAAGTTTTGCTTTGTGTGTGTGTCTGTTGGCGATGGCTAGCAAAATCTAGCCTACCTAAGAAGTCTGAAAATTTAGGTGTGGATAGTCCAAGGTCTGACCATGTGCACCTGAGTCTCAGAATTTTAATATTTTGATAATTACTCAAGATATTAATTAGAATATCATTTAACATTGCATTGAAAATGCCATCTTTTAAATCAAAATGGCTAAAGAAAAGAACTGCTGTTGTGCATTTGTAAGCAGGAATGAATGAATTCGAAATTATTTTACTATTTTAAGAAAACTAATTAAGTTATCAATTTGAAAATTTCTGAGCATATGTAAAAAAAAAAAAAAAAAATCTGAATCCGACTATGCGATTTTTGAAAAATTTGGGCTGGTAATTATTTTTAATTTCTGCAAAAAACTGCCGGCGCCAGTGAAAAAAATCCGAGAAAATTTCAGACAGGGATCTGCTTTCATTAAAAACTGAACTACAAAGAGATCTGTTTCTCTGGCTGATCCCTCCATTTAGTTTGAACTCTCTTATTTATGAACTGATTCAAATGTAACTGAGTGTGTGTATAAGACATACCAAGGTCTCAACCGAGTTCGTTGGCCAGCTTCATTTGCCATCTTGTTTCAAAATGGCAGCCAAGTAAAATATTTAAAAAATTTTAAACTTCAAAAATATGTACAAAAAAATTATAAATTGAAAAAAATGTTTCTGTTAAGTGTTAGAACGTAATACAAGTATTCTGGAACATTTTTTGTTTTGGCTATATTTTAAAAAATGGCTGAGATATGGCAGTTTGAAATTCTAGGGTGGCTGAGATTTTGAAACAATCTGATATTTTTTTTTATGCTGTAAATCTCGTATTTATGAACTGATATAAATGTGAATGATCATGTGTACAGAACATACCAAGGTCTTGACTGGGTTCGTTGGCCAGCTTCATGCGCCATCTTGTTTCAAAATGGCAGCAAGTTAGTTTTTTAATTTTTTAAAAGTTCAAAAAGATGTAAAAAAAATTTTTTAATTGAAAAAGTTGTTTCTGTAAAGTGTTAGATTGTAATACAAGGATTCCGGAACATTATTTGTTTTGGTTTTAATTGTAATACAAGGATTCCGGAACATTATTTGTTTTGGTTTTATCTTAAAAAATGGCTGAGATATGGCAGTTTGTTTCAAAATGTCAGCCACCCTCTAATTTCAATCTGATTCTTGTTATGCTGTAACTCTCATGCTGAAATTTGCATTCAAATTCAGTATGAACGAAAACCTTGATTGAATCTTCTATAATCGGATTCCAAGCATTTTAGCTTTGGGTGTTTGAGTAAAATGAGTTGAATTTTTAAAAACATGACTATGGAAACTACCTTTTCCTCCAGGTACAGGCCAAAAGGACTTTTTTAAAAACTAAAGGTTTCTACCTAAACTGATAGAACGTAGATGTCTTTAGGTGTGTTTGTTTTTTGTTTTGTTATTTTAGAAAGCCATTGCCAGATTTTATATATCGCAGAAAATCTGAATTCACAAAAGTGAGTGTTGCACACAATTTTTTTTCTAAGGATTAATTATTTAATTTTTCAAAAACAAATACAGATGTCTAAACGGCAGTAAATGCAGATATTGGCTGGTATTTTTAGTTTTTCGTACCTTGCTCTGAACCGCCAAAACTGCAAAAATTGCAAAACGGCATACAGAAAATATACTTTTTTGAAAGGTTAATTTTCGTATTTAATTAAACCAAAAGGTGGCTTTAAAAAAAAAAAAGGCCAGCTCTTTAATTTGGTGACATTCGTTTTTCCATATCTCTTGTAGTCCGGTGGATGCAAGGCTCGGAAAACTGGAGATAATAAAAAACATGAGTTCGATGCTAATTGATTATTTTTTTTTAAAATGTTAAATATGAAATTTTTTCGAAACAACTGGATCGTTCAAGACATAAAAATACTTTCTTTGAGAATATGTAGACGGTTTTTTCGTATTTCCAGCCATTCGCCAATGACGAATTTAGAAATACTTAAAAAGAAATGGGTTAACTCGTGCTTTATCTCTTCTATTTACGAAGATATGAATAAAGGGCTTCTGAGCATGCACGGGTGGATTTTGGAAGAGTGATTTCTTATTTGTGATCTTTGATCAGTTTCTAATTAATAACTATAATTTTCAAAATATTAAAATTATGAGGCTCAGGTTTACCAGCAGAGGGTTTCGACTACATAAATCTAAATTTTCAGGCTTCTAGGTGGGCTAGATTTTCCTAGCCATCGCTAACAGACAGACACACATAGAGCGAAACTTTATTTTATTAGTATAGATTTTTAAATTGTTTGTTGTCATTGCGTTTTTATGCTAAGTTTCGTTTAATATTCGATTATTATTATGTCTATTTAATGTGAATCTTTTACGTACTACTACTTTTTACTGCAGATTTTTGGTTGTGTAAATACTGATTTTTAATAGACATAAATTTTTATATTCATAAACGTTAGTTTGGTTGTAGTGATTTTTATTTTTAATTTTGGTTTTAGAATTAAATTCATTAACTCTGTGCATAGAGCGTGTTAGACAGCTAGTCATTAATAAAAACATTGTCACACACTATTTAAATAAATAGAGTACTTCCAAAATAAAATAATAAATAAATATCTGTCTACATATATGAGGCAGATAACTTTTTTACAATTTTCATTACCATTTTCGAGAAATTTAACAAAATATACTACATAATATACATGTAAAAATCCTTAAATAGAAATTTAGTAACGTATGAAAGTTTTGTTGGAAAGTAATTCAGAAATAAATCTCCCATTCTAATAAAATTGTTAGAAATTTAAAGGTTTGCTAGCATTTTAAATACAAACATTATAATTTTTTTTCTACTACCGCCTGGAACTCATTTGCTAATTTTGTAATACTAAAAATATTTCTTTAAAAATCTCCAATCTTTGGGTTTAGTGGCCCCTCAAAATAATTAATCATCAGCTTGCTGGTCAAAAAATGAGGGCACCATTTTTGCAAGTTCGATACCAACACTGTCTGGTCGGGGTGACAGTCTAGCACTTTCAGGATTTTCCTTGTATGGTATAATCAGTACAAAAACCCTTAACGGGTTAAAAGTGTTGACGCAGCACTTTCTTTTGGCTCTATGAATTTTAAATATGGGTCTTAAAAGCAATGATATCAAATTTAAGTGACGCTATGTTAATAATTTTTTTTTAAATCATAATTTTCTTTTTAGTTTTATTTATGTTCACAGGTGCAATTATTATCTTAATATGAAAAAATATATAAAATTTATTCGCTGATGCTTTTTCATTCACATCTCTCATGAATTCAAAATATGGGTTTTAAAAGAAATATCAAAATTTGAGTGACACCTTGACGTTAATTTAATAGGACTCTTTTAAAATTCAATTTAAATTATTTTTGGTTTGTCTTCTAAAGTATATTTACACATACAAACAATACTTTTAATTTTTCAATATACTTTTAAATATATTACTTTCACTGAGCCTATATTATGTATTGAAATGTATTTATTTCAATAAATTGATTTATCTTCTGTGCCACGCTATCCAAAATCATAAGTAAAATTTATGTAAATGATTATTTTGCGTCATATTATCCACTTGCATACATTTACCTTTGTTTGGATACTATGACGCAAAATAATCATTTACATAAATTTTACTTATGATTTTGGATAGCGTGGCACAGAAGATAAATCAATTTATTGAAATAAATACATTTCAATACATAATATAGGCTCAGTGAAAGTAATATATTTAAAAGTGTATTGAAAAATTAAAAGTATTGTTTGTATGTGTAAATATACTTTAGAAGACAAACCAAAAATAATTTAAATTGAATTTTAAAAGAGTCCTATTAAATTAACGTCAAGGTGTCACTCAAATTTTGATATCATTTCTTTTAAAACCCATATTTTGAATTCATGAGAGATGTGAATGAAAAAGCATCAGCGAATAAATTATATATATTTTTTCATATTAAGATAATAATTGCACCTGTGAACATAAATAAAACTAAAAAGAAAATTATGATTTAAAAAAAAATTATTAACATAGCGTCACTTAAATTTGATATCATTGCTTTTAAGACCCATATTTAAAATTCATAGAGCCAAAAGAAAGTGCTGCGTCAACACTTTTAACCCGTTAAGGGTTTTTGTACTGATATCATTACTTTTTTAAGGTTATTGATGAAAATGTCAATTAGTCGAAATTAAGTATAGGGTATAAATTAATCATTAGTATAAAATTTTAAAGAAATGCTAAAAAAGACCCCTTGGACCCCAATAAAATATGAGGGTGGTGGCCCAGGGAGAGGAATCCAAGACTCAACTTTTAAATTATACAGCGAGAGAGTAACACAATTAGAAGGATGAAAATGCATGGCAAAACCCGTTGGTTCCATCTTCCTCTGCCAAAGGGCGCAATCTTTTCTATACAAACATAGCTGAAAATTTTCAGGCTGTCGATTCCGAGTCAAATGAGCCATACATCGTCGTGATCGGTCCCATAGAACCCGATAGGGAAGTGCCCCTGGTGGTGAAACTTGGAACTAAAATCATTATATCCTGTCAATGTCGAGTCGAATGAATCAAACTGCATTGTGATGGGACCCATAGGACTTGAGATAGCTGCAAAATCCGTTAGTTCCATCTTCCACCACCAGGGGGCGGACTCTGTTCCATGCAAACATAGTTGAAATCTTTGAGGCTGTCAATTTCGAGTCGAATGAGCCATACCTTGTCGTGATGGGGCGCATAGGACCCGAGATAAGAAAGCGCCCCCTGGTGGTGAGACTTGTAACTAAAATCTATATATCCTGTCGATGTCCAGTTGAATAAATCAAACTGCATTGTGATGGGACCCATAGAAATCGAGTTAGCTGCAAAATCCGTTAGTTCCATCTTCCACCACCAGGGGGCGCACTCTGTTCTATACAAACATAGCTGAAATCTTTCAGGCTGTCGATTTCGAGTCAAATGAGCCATACCTCATCGTGATGGGGCGCATAGGACCCGAGATAAGAAAGCGCCCCCTGGTGGTGAGACTTGTAACTAAAATCTATATATCCTGTCGATGTCGAGTCGAATGAATCAAACTGCATTGTGATGGGACCCATAGAACTCAAGTTAGCTGCAAAATCTGTTAGTTCCATGTTCCACCACCAGGGGGCGCACTCTGTTCTGTACAAACAGCTGAAATTGTTGAGGCTGTCGATTTCGAGTTGAGTGAGCCATACCTTGTCATGATCGGGGCCATAGAACCTGAGATAGGAATGCACCCCCTGGTGGTCAAACTTGAAACTAAAATTGATATATCCTGTCAATGTCAAATTGAATGAATCAAACCATGTTGTGATGGGACCCATAGAACTCGAGTTAGTTCCAAAATCCATTAATTTCCCCTTCCACTGCCAGGGGCGCACTCTGTTCTATATGAACATAACTGCCCCTGGTGGTGAAACTAAAATCAGTAAGTTCTATCGAGGTCGAGTCGAATGAGCTAAACTGCATCACGATTAGGAATGCACAACCTGTGGCCCGTGATGGGTAACTGGTGGCCCGCAGAGACCATACATGCCAACCTATCCAAAAATTTCGAATTTCCTTAATAATTCATGAGAAAAATGCGCAAATTTTGTCCATAGATCGTAGGAAAATATGAATTTCATTGATCAGGTGCATAAAATTATGAATTGCATCGACTGGATGCAAATTTTGTCGAATGGGCATGGAAAAATCACAAATTTCGCCATTTTGTCGCTAGAAAAAAAAACGCAAATTTCAATAATCGGTCAACAGAAACCAGAGATGCCAAAATCGGTAATTCTGGAGTTGTAAATTTCGTCAATTTTGTAAATGAGTTGAAAAAACCTGCAAATTTTGTCGATAAGGCACTTAAAATCGCAAATTTCATGGATCGAGCAACGAATTTCATCGAATGGCATGGAAAGATCGCGAATTTCAATGAACAGTCGCGGAAAAAATTTGCAAATTGTCCATAGATTGTGTGAAAACATTATGAATTTTGTCTATCGGTTCTGCAAAATTATTAATTTTGTCGATAGGCATGGAAAATCGCAAATTTCGTATATTGGGCGTGGAAAAATCAAGAATTCCATCGAACGTTTGTGAAAAAATTGTAAATTTCAACAAACGGTAAAAAAAAAAAAAAAAAAAATGAAAATTTTGCCATTGTCTAGAGAAGAAAAATTGTGAATTTCATTAAATGGCCGACGGAAAGCATATCAGTTGAAAATCACGAATTTTGTCAATCAGGCACAGTAAAAACATGAATTTTGTGGATCGGGAGAAGGAAAATCATACATTTTGTTGAACGCATGCATAAAAATCATGAATTTTGTTTATCGGGCATATAAAAATCATTAATTTCGTCAAACGGATCCATAAAAATCAAGAAAGTCATCAATCGGGTGCGTAAAAATCTTGAATTTCATCGATCAGGCGTGTAAAAATATAGGACAAAATTGCCATTCGCCAATCGGCGAGTAATACTGAAAATTTGGCGACTGACTTTACTGCCACCACTGGTCAAACTTAATAGTCCCAATTGCGATGATTGAATGGAAAAAGATTTTTTCCCCGCTGTCGCTCGACAAATTTCGAAACCATTTGGCGAATTTCACGATTTTTTCCCCGAAATTATTTGACGGATTGTGACTTTTTTTCTTCTCGAAGCCATTCGACGATATTCGAAAAAATTTTCCCCTGAAACCAGTTGATGAATTTTGTGATTTTTCCACTATCAATGAATTTTGTGATTTTTCTGCTATCGATTGATGAATTTCGTGATTTATCGACTATCGATTAATGAATTTCACGACTTTTTCCATGAACGAACAAATTGTGCACTTTTTTTCCACTGCTATTTGACGAATTTTGCAATTCTGTTCCGCGATTGTTAGACAAATTTCACTATTTTTCTCCCGAGATCATTTGATGAATTTTGTGATTTTTTTCCCCCGAACGTATTTGACGAATTTCTCTAATTTTTTCACGACAGTTAGACATAATTAATTTTTTTCCTGCAATGCCTGATTTCTTTCCCGAGACCATTTGACGAATGTCGCGATTTCTTTCCCAACACTATTTGACAAATTTCGCCGTTTATTCCACAATCGTTTGACAAATTTCTTAAATTTATTATCAAGTATTTGTAAATTTGTTATTGGTCATTGCTGAAAAACAGGAGTAAAAAAATCCATGTACTGGCCAGTGGTCACTAAGAAAAAAGTTGAAACCTATACATAAAAGTTGAACCTATACATAAAAATCATGAATTTTTTAGAACGGGCACATAAAAATCACAATTTTGTCAAGTAGCCGCATAAAAATCACAAATCCATCTAGTGGGTGCATTCTTCCAAATTTGCAACCGAACAGTGCTGTATGTATGGATAATGCTAATTATCCCCCCCCCCCATCCAACATCTCCTCGAAACAAAATTCTCTCTGTGCTACTGATGGTGGTCCTCGACAACCCAACAATATTTTAAGTGGCCCTTCGCCTAAAAAGATTGGGCACCTCTACTATCAATTAACAATAAATTAACCTATCGCTTGTGTCATGTATTCATGAGCGGTGATTGCAATGCAAATTCTTGTTTACAAGAATAAGACTTATATTAGGTATTTTATTATTTATTTATTGTTTGTTTACTTATTTTGATTTGATTTTCTTGTCCTTTTAGAAATTGACTTTAGATTGTTACTTAAATGGTGAGATGATTGTCAATTACCTGTTTTATCGATAAAAATGATACAAGGTAAGGAAATTGCATCGTGTCGAGTGAATATTTAGGAAGTATTTTAAAACCCGCAGACTAAAGAAGATTTGTGTTTTACTTGTTAGCTATATTTTGCAACTCTCCAAATTACTGCAATGTAAATATAGTATGAAGTTAACTTTCCTCTGTTGTATAGCTAATTTTATTGGAAAAAAACCCTGAAAATGCATTGTTGTAGTAATCAATTATTTTTGCAGTTGTGTAAATTCTGTCATAACAATTTTCAACTAAGGGAAATCTTACATTGGACATTTAATCACAGTATTTTAAATAAGAAAACTTAAAATATTTGCAAATTAAAGAAATGAAAAGAGATTTTGTTTAAAATTACATCTAAAGATTTTTTTTTTTTACAAAAAATGCAAAATTCGCCAGTCATTCGGGAAATTATCACAAAATTCTACTAATAAAATGGGACTGTAAACAAACCGGTTCAAAATGTGTCCTTTTTAAAAATTAAATTCCATCCCAGCAGCCCTGTTGTTATGTTAGTCGAGCACTAGCTGATCGACAAAATTTTTTAATCTCGCCAACCTTTTTTTTCTGACCAATCTTTAACATAAGCTAATAAAGTATAGCCAACATTTTAACATTGCTATATAGTATCTTAAAAAACTTACTTAAAAATAGCTGAAATATAATCTTGATAAAATACATAAACACAAACATATCAATACAAATAACAAAATCTCATGTAATCGGGTAGGGGAGACCGGTACACAGTGGACCACTTTTTCAGTTAATTTTTTTTTCTCTTTAACAGACTGACCAATCTGTATGAAAATATTTTTGAATATTCCTTAAACCTTCTTACATCCATCATAATTTTCTCACAACATAGTTTTCAATACATTAAAAATATATATATATATATACACTGGTCCACCCACCAGGGTACAGTGGACCACTATTAGGTATTATCTAAAATATAATATAAATCTATTTTTCATTAATCTAATTCTTTTTTGTTGCCTCTTCATTCGCAAAATAACATAGTAATATAAATTTTGAAACAAAAACAAAAAATTAATTATATTTTGAAAATAATAACAGATTAATACAGGAACAATTGCAATTTAGTTGAAGTTATTACTTAAGTACAAAAAAAATCAGCTCACAATAAAATTTGCAAATGAAATTCCAAAATACTTATCAGTAAGATTGAGCCTGGAATTTTCAAGAAATAATTTTGGGTCTGCGAGCAACATTATGAAATCATTGACATCAACAGCAGATTCATCTACAGTTTCGGGAGAAATAAACTGATTTCCATTCAATTTGCATCTCATGAATCTTACTTGAATAGAATCATCAACAATTAGACTACAGTTATATTTATCAAAGGCAGTAAATACAAAACAAAATATTTCTTACTATGTTAAAAAAAATTGTTATTTTTATTTGTTTACTTTATTTTACAGTTAATTCTACTTTAAAACAATCTTTCTTTATAGAAAACAATTATTACATATTTTGAACATTCTGCATTAGAGGAGCAGAGTGGATTGTGGACCACTGTGTCCCAGGAGTGGGTGGTCCACTGTACCCCATGTTGAAGTTCAATAAATAATCATATTAATATTGTTTATAGCTTTCTTTTAAACATAATAACTTTAAAGTAAAATAAAAACAAGTATCTTAGCTTTTCAAAAAAGCTGTTTTATTTTATTTATCTACAACCTTTAATTACTAAAAAAATAAAAATATGATGATGAAAAATTTTACTTTTAGAAGCTCAAAACAACAAAGCAGGATAAAATAGTTCAATCTGAGCTAAACATACTTTCTGAAGGCTATAAATAATCATTGCAGTGCTGTTGTCTATTAGGATAGAAGAGAAGCTTAAAAAAAATTTAAATAAATAAAATATTAGGGGGTGGTCCACTGTGTCCATAGGTTCACTGTGTACCAGTCTCCCCTATATTAATGATAGGCTTAGTCAATAAAAAAAATGTTAAAGTAAGCCATAACATAAATTAGAAACATTGTATTTCATAATGAAAACATCGTATCTAATTTTATATACATAAAAGTGAAAACTTACGTTATATAAATTCCCTATATAATATACCAAAATTTCATCACAATTAAACGTATTTCAATCACACTGAAATAAAAAGTTTTAGTTATTAAATTTGTGTGAGGTGAATGATGGGAAAGTTTGATTTGGAGAGTTGGAAAATATAGCTAACAAGTAAAAAACCAATCTTCTATCATCATCAGATTTTTAAAAGACTTCTTTAAAAGATTCACTGATTATTTTTAACGATAAAACAGGTAATACTATTGACAATTATCTCACCATTTACGCCACTAAATCAAAAAACAATTTCTAAAAGGACAATCTAATCAAAATAAGTAAACAAACAATAATTAAATAAATAAATAATAAAATACCTCATATGAGTGTTTGAACTTTGAAGGGTGGGGGGGGGGGGGCTATGAGACCTATAGCGGCAGGGCTGTCGTCTCGAATCCAAACCATCAACATTCGAGACTCGTTGAAAACAAACAGATGATTGATTTGTTGATTAGAGGCTGTTTCAAATTAACTGATAAAAAAAAAAAAAAAATCTGAATCTTTTTTTCCTTTAAAAAATGACAAATTAAATATATAAATAACAATTAAATTGTATATATATAATTATAAAATATTTCAATATTTTAATCAAGGAATCTAAATATTTTTCGACTTAATGAAGATTTTGAAATAAGAAATTCTTTATTATAACAAAAAAGAAAAATATACAAACAATAATTTAATTTAATATATAAATATTACATATTAAAAATTGCATTAAAAACTGTTTTCGTATTAAAAAAATAAAGAATCTAAATAGTTTTTCAGCGATATGGATATGCTTTAACGTTTAACTGTAACCGTAATAGGCAAGAGCTTCCTTATTGCGCAGTAATAAAAAGCAGTGAAAAGGCTGAAGATCTGTAATGTTAGTCTACCAGAAAAAGCATAAGAAAATAGTCCGATTTTAAAAGTGGATTATATTGAAAACAAGAGTTTTCCTACGTTAGCTCAAAATCTTACTCTCTTCATCTAAAAGCGATTAATATAATATATTAATTTAAAAAAAATCGTTCGATCCATTTTCGAGATAACACCTCTGTGCCCATTACACCATTACATTTTCCATTTTCGCTTAAAAATTGGTTTCCAGATCTCAAAATCTACTGCATGTAGAAATCTATAAATTTCAGGATAGAGTTAGGCCATAGATATAAGACTAATGTGAAAAAATCGAAACGGTATGCCTCATATTTACTGAGATATTAAATGTCGGCGTTTCGATTTTCCTTTGATGTCCTGCTAGCTGTATATATGAGAGTGACGGAATCTTCGGTTTTGGGCTTACGGTTTTCGGTTTTTCGCTGCGTCACTCAAGAGACTACCGTCTCTTATGATTAAGGTGGTTCTCAACTGGCCTGCTCAACAATGCAAAGCTTTCTGACTCATTTTTAAACGTAAAGGCATAAAATGGGCAGGATTGACTATGGAAGCAATTTGGAATCGAAATGAGTTTTCCATTTTTTAATAAATAACTTACTTATCGAGTTATAAGCAATTCGTGTCACGTGACGACCAGTTTTTCTCTTTTCTTTCACTGTCACGTCGGGTATTCGGCACAAAACTTGGACTTTGACATTCTTTTCTGAAAGATCTTCTGCTTTTACCAAAAAATGGAAAACGTCTTTCAATTACATAGTTTATGAATACAAACACCAGCCAATTTCATGCGTTTCTGAAAAAAAATGAATTAAAAATATGTCATAAAGTATATGTCCACTGCTATAGCAATTTATCCAAAACTGGTCAGTGCTTAGTAAGATATCACCTCTATTAAATATATTGCTTTTTTCAATCGAATGTAAAAAATGAAAAATTCGTATTTAAGAATTCTGATTGCAGAATAGCATTTATATTTATGTCAGAATTATTTTATAAAGCCTATTAAATCAATTTTTATTTAAAATTTATGTTTACTTTGGACGTCTAACCAAATGCAACTGATTAAAAAATATATAAATTTTCACAGCTTATTTCTAAGAATACAAAACTCTCTTGTATAAAAATAGAATCATTAGAAGTTAATTTGTCAGCCATATAAATTATAAAGCATTTGAAATGTCTTTATTTAAATTATTTTCTTGCTATTCTTCTGGAAACACCTGCTAGTTGTTACTTTGTGGTTAAACAATACTGCGCAGATCATAATCGCACATATTAAAAGCAGACGATTTTTGTCATTCCAAGTTCGGCAGATTAGAGTGTGTTGCGTTCTTTTAAGTTTGTGGATTTATTCCGTATAAGTAAATTAATGTTTCAAAGTGAACCATCTCAATTTTAAAGGTAACCATCCATTTTAATTTCTCCCTGTGTCTAGCTGGGTGCGTTCATAAGGGCTTTGTGATATTTGATATCTCAGATCTATGAACACACTTCTGCTGGAACACTTTGAAAATTAAAGTAGTGCATTTTACAGTCTATTTTTCAATTAAAGGGAAGCAGACAAGGACCATTAAAATGTAACCACTAGAACTAGTGGTTTTACTTATAGATCAGCAGGTAACTTTTAATGTATTCGCAGTTTTGTTAATAGTACATTTAATAGTGCATTATTTAAAAGTTAAGATGTTTAAATCTTAAAAAAGAATCACTTGTATTAAATTTTGTCTTTAATGTTTTAAATACACAGTTTGGGAAAAAGCTTAAAGTACAGGGTGATTATAAAAAAAACTATCCTGATATATGAGCCCTTAACTGTCACACCGTTCACAGAAACTGACTGAAATTTTGGTTTTAAGTGTTTTGAGGTATGCGCTCAAGAATCGTATATAAAACAACAGTTAAACTCTAACAGTTATGGTTACAGTGACAAAATTTAAAAAATTTCAAATGGCAACACCTATTTTTTTTTATTGGAATGTGATCTTCATAGTGAAATACCATAAAAAGTGTTGAAACGGTACCTGTAACACGAAAATTGCCGGCGCTAGAGAAACTAAGACAGGGGTCACAGACCTGCTCCAATTGCACCAAACTGCTCCAAATGAAAATATCTGCTACAAATGCATTTTTTTTACTATTTTTGCTCCAAAACGAGCATTTTGTTTTTTCTTTTCTACGGTGAAATCAGATTTCTTTGCGCCACTTTCTTCCCAGGAATGCCATTTTTCCGCCGAACGGTAGATTTTCCCTTTTTAATTTTTAAAAATCAAATCCACGATCTGAAATCAAGATTTTCTTCAAGTGATCACATAAAAGAACGGCGATTTTCATCGTACTCTCACAAAAAAACTCTTGAAAACTCTGAAAAAAATTGGAAATTTTGTTAATCAGTCGTATTGTTAAAAAATTGGTCGTTATGGAAAAAAATAATTTTTGATTTAATGCCAACAAATACATAATATTTTTATTGGAAAAATATTCAGGACTTACTTTTTAAAAATCAGATCCCTCCATTTAAAGCCAACCCGACCTGCAACGGAAGCGCGGGTTGGAATCAGGTTCCATGACCCGAAACAGGACACTATCTGCAATTTCAAATTATATTTAGGAAAAGGACTTTTTGTAAGTAATTGCTGTTTTTGTTTGTTTGCACCCTATCTCAAGAACTGAAATACGTAATTTAAACAAACTTCAGATTCAGTTAGACTTTGACATAAATTGGGCTAATTAAGTTTTGATGTAAACTGCCCAACAAGTGGAGCTGCTATGCTGCATTTTTCATAATTTCCTTGATAGCTGTACCTCAAGAACTAATGCACGGAATTTTTTCAAAATTCAGACTTACACTTTGACATAAATAAATGCTGATTAGGTTTTGGTTTAAATTGTCTGACAGGGGGCATTGCTATGCTGCATTTTTCACGATTTGTGCAATAACTATATCTCAAGAACTAATGCACAGAATTTCATGAAATTTCAGACTGTTAGACCTTGACCTAAATAGATCCTTATTAATTTTGGGTGCATACTACCCGACAAGTGTCGCTGCTATGTTTTGTTTTCATGATTTCTGCGATAGCTATATCTCAAGCTCGAATACATTGGCATTTAATTTTTGTTGCAGACGATTTGATTTATATAGAAGAATATTTTGTGATGGCCACACCATACTAGTTAGTATTGCTAATGCATCCCTGATATAAATATTTCATGGAGTAAGGGAGGGGTTAAATTAGTTTTCATTTCTTTGTTTTTTATGGCAAATGATCCGAAATTTGGAATCGCTGAGGTCCGGAGTATAGATTTTGTACTGTATGAGATTTCAACATATGTGTTGGGTACAATGGTGATACTGAATTTATTTTCAAAAGAAGAGCTTTTGCTGCTCCAAAAACTCACTTTCCTGCTCCAAAAGCCGTTTTTGACTGCTTCAATTCTTCCTGAGTGAATGTGACCCCTGCTAAGAAGAAAAGTGAAAACAACCAATAAAGGACAGAGAAGCAACAGAAAGTGAAACATTTTATTATTTAGTGCTATCCACCATCTGCCGCATGCAACGTGTCTTCGTGTGTGACGTGGAAAATTTTTTAAACACAATAAAATGTTTTGTTTTCTGTTGATTCTCTGTCCTTATTCGTTGTTTTCACTTTTCTTCTTAGTCTGTCTAGCGCCGGCAATTTTCGTGCTACAGGTACTGTTCCAAAGCTTTTTATGGTTTTTCACTATGAAGATCACATTCCAATAAAAAAAATAGGTGTTGCCATATCAAAATTTTGTCACTGTAACCGTAGCTGTTAGAGTTTAACTGTTGTTTTTCATACGATTCTTGAGCGCATACCTCAAAATACTTAAAACCAAAATTTCAGTCAGTTTCTGTGAACGGTGTGACAGTTAAGGACTTATATATCGGGATAGTTTATTTTTATAATCACCCTGTATTTACTAACAATATGTATTCTAAATGTAATATAATGTTATTTATAATGAGGAAATTCTATATATTTTGCGTTTTTTAGCTCAATTTTCATAGTTCATTATAATTAAAAACATTGCAATTTTTAAAACTATTAATATTTGATTTACAATTTGAAAATTTTGTTGCTAGTATAGGTTTCGAGAAACATTTTTCTGGTGCATTTGAAATAATTGTGACAATTTAACGCATTACAAATTTATTTGTCAAGATATGTCAATATTAGGTGCACAAAAATAATGAATATTGATAAAACAATAAAATAGCTGTTCAGTTAAGGTAATTTTCCCAGTTGTGTTATCGAAATTTTTTACAGTAAAAATTGATATTTAAGTTCTGCATTTAGTATTCTATCAAAAACTATAAATGAAATAATTTGTAAAAGATTTTTTTTTTTTTTTTTTTTTTTTTTTTGCGTTTATGATCTTAAGTTTTACATTTCATTTGCCTCGAAAAATGCTTTACTGCTTGCTACAATGTTTATTATTTAATAATATTGCACAATAGGTACATCTATTATTTAAATGGATTCCTAATATAAATTTTTCACGATGCTTATTCTAATGTATACTTATATTTTCATTAAAGTTGTTCTCAAATCCAAAATAGCTAATTTCTGACATACTTCTGAATTCATTTTTATACGGAAGCACATGAAATTGGCAGGTGTTTTTATTCAGAATATATGTAATCGAATGGCGTTTTCCATTTTTTGGTGACAGTAGAAGATGTTTCAGAAAATACTGTCAAAGTCGGTGTTTTGAACCAAATTTCCGATGCGGCAGCGTGAGAAACGGGAAAAAGTGACTGAAATTGCTCTTAACTTAATAAGTATTTCAATTATCTAAAAATGGAAAACGCTATTCATTCCAAATCGCTTTAATAATCAGGCATGCAAGTGCCATGCGTTTAAAAATTTGTTAGTAAATGTGTCAGAAAGTTTCGTGATACTGAGCGAGGGGAAATATGGCAAAGTGTACACATTTCAAGACTTCAATACTTAACAGCAAAATAGCATAGTTTTAATTATTGTTAATATCTTTGGTGGTTACATAAAACAAATGGAAGTATAAGTTAATTTAAAAAGTGGTTATTTACACAGTAGATTTTCGTATTATTGAAATATTTACTTTTATTATAATTTTTAATGGATTCATCTACCATTTTTATATTAGTATGTGTTTTTTACATTTATAATTTTCTTGTTTAACGCTACATTTGCCGGTTTCGTAATCAGATGCAAAATTTTAATTTGAATACGAGTTGCATTAATAAAAATTATTGCTGATCCTACAGGAGTCTTATCCGGATTTGCTAAAATCTTATTCGAAACTATGCGAAATTCAAATCTGTATTTGACAGTAGTAGCAAATTTACCACCGTAGTGTGGAGTTCTAGTAAAATCTGGTTACCCGGAATTTAAAGAGAAAAAAAAATACAGACCCTGAATAAAGTCCCGCATCGGGTAGAATAATTGGATTTTACCGCATCCGATATGACTGTTTGAGTCAGGTCAGATTTGCGATAATGGTTTTTGTTGTTGTTGTGGTTTGGGTCAAGTTGACTGTATTTTTTTTTAAATGAAATTTTTTTTCTTTCAGATTGGGTTCAGGTTAACCTAATTTTTCAAAAGAAAGACTACAATATTTTTTCAGATGGAAAACTTTATTTAATATGAATGAATTATTATACATGGCCATTTTTCTACATAGAAAACCTGATTATAGACTACTTTTCTATAAGTGTATTAAATTACTAATATATTTTCTTTGGTTTTGGTTCCAGATGAGTGACGTTTTGATAGTTGTTGATTTGTCATGAGTTTCGATCGGTTTATGGGTCAACGGAAATCGGGAAGTTCACTGACGAACAGCCTTAAGAGTTAAATTTCCAAAAACTATATGATATATTACTTTTAGTAATTAGCAATATAAAAATGATACAAATAAAATTGGGGGTTGAATGTTTTAAATTCCTATATAAAATGATTTTGATATAAAACTATGGAACTGACGTTTGAGACCACTGATCTGCGGATTTACTAGCTTCACTGATATTATAAATGTAATTACTACTTATAGCATTTTGTATATGTAGTTAGTTTGTCAGAAATGAAAAGTCAAACACTGAAGACATAAATTAATAATGCTCGACCGGAATTACAGAAAACGGTTATTAAAATCATATATAAAATAAGTTATGAATAAAATATCTATAATCATATGCATAATTTAAATATTATTTGCATGAAATACATGCAAATAAAAAAAAATACAACATATTCAAATATAGAGATATTTTTATCTGAAATAAAATATGGGACTTTCTTGACAGATAGAGCCAGGTATGCCCAAATCCGATCCATTTGAAACAAAACACAACCTAAACTCAACACTTAGCAGAAGAAAAAAAAAAGTGGCACTCCGGGAGTGCCGACAGAAGTGAAAACTTGAACAATTACGTGTGTATTTTTTTAATCGTCAGGAAATGTTTTATTGTGTAGGAAATACAATTTAAATGAAGTGCCTTTTTTTATTCATTATTATAAACTACTACTACAAAAATTATATTACAATTTTCATTTAATGCGCTATTGTACATGAAAAATAATGCATATTATTTTACATACAAAAATTGCAATTGTGGAAAGTGTTATTTCACATTAGTAAGTTAATTATATGATACCTTATATGTAGCTAGCTAAATCAAAGAAGAAAATAATGAATTTCAAGAATTGTCACAATTATAATATCTATGTTAAATTAACAGAAACGTCCGTTGAGTTGTGTAGCAGCACTACTGAAAGCATTCCATTTTTCTAACTCTTGTACGTGTATTTCGGGAACCAATAGCGCACAGGCAAGCATGCGGCACGCGACGCGCCCGCCCTACCTCATACCGAACTACACACAATACATGTACATACTTATATACAGAGGTGTCTGTTGCAGTAACAGTGTCACAAGTTCAATGTTTTTTTCCCATCTCAAAAAATGCCCAACGCGCCTACAGAAGTTTTCACTTTAAAAAAAAAACTGCCAACCAGACACAAACTTTACCCAAATAAAACAAAATTGCAGACAATTCAATTAGCGGGTTGCATCGGTGTACAGCCAATCCTAATCCACATAGAAACAAAAGACAACCTGAACTAGACGTACACAAAAATCTGTAATGCCTAACAGAAACGGACTTGCTGCAAATCGCAGCTTGAGTTAGGTATGACGAGTACCAATGACCAATCCCCGAGTACTAAGTAATAGCTTGAACATCTCTTAAAAAAATAGAGAATCAGTCAATCCAACTCGAAAGAAAATAAACTCCAGCGAATTCAACCCACGGTGTGAGTTGAGTACATACAGCCTTAACACGAAGAGCAGCAAAATACTCTAAAAATCCGATCCAAAGTAAAATAAATACAGTAAATACAACTAACCGCTTGAGTCGGGTTTGAATAAATTCAAATCATCCAGCACAGGGCAGGACCCAAATGGCCTTACAAAATTGTCACTGTCGAGTCACAGATTCGTTATAAAATTAATGGTAAAATCGTCACAAACGACACATTTTTTATAAATTTGTCACAGGGTGACTTCACAACATCGTCACTGGGATCACATCTTCGTCACAAACTTAATGACAAAATCGTTACAAATCACACACTTTTTACAAAATTGTCACATTGTGACTCCACAATATTGTCTCAGATTCATCGCAATGTTAATGGCAAAATCGTTACAAATGACACATATTTCACAAATTGGTCATAATGTGACTTCAAAACATTGTCGCTTTCGTCACAAAATTAATGGCAAAATCGTCACAAATAACACACTGTTCACAAATTTGTCACATCGTGACTTCTCAAAGTGGTCACAATGTGTCGTCACAAAACAGCTCTAAAACGGCCATAACGACTTCACATTCAGGTCACCATGACTTCACATCGACGGTCACAAAGTCACAGTGTTACTTCACAGTGACGTCACCATGCCTTACGGGATTAAATACGTTTTATATCAAATATTCTTTTATGGAACTTAAAGCCTGGGAGATAAAGGATTAATGTGTCAAATACAGCCATGCTGTAAATACTAGAGTCGTACAGAAATGATTGATACACAATACCACAGAGAAAACCAGTGAAATAGACCCAAGGGAGCATAAGCTATGCAGAATTTATAGATGGCGCTGGTTGCAGGTGAACGGTATGAGACAGCGCCCATTCCTTTCGCTGCTATCATTGAGAGCGAGGATACCAATGATGGAATGTAACTATCACTGTCAGCATTGGACAGTGTGGTTCCTATGGAAGGAGGGGATACAGGGTAATGAGATTCATTGTCGCATGGTGTCGGTACACGGGACGAAGCACCCTCAATGCCCACCGCTGGTTATCCAACTTCAGTAGTGGAGTGAAGACCGCGGCCAAAGGTGTCAGCACGGAACGACCAGCAACATCACATCCCATGTCTCAAGAAGCTTAGGCTCTCGTTGAAAACACAAAATCAACTGGCAAGTCTTCTGGGATGTCCAGGGCATAGCCTGGACGTACAATCAGACAGATCAACATTTTCTAATAGTTAAATCGTGTTCAGGACCTTCTAAAACATAAATTCGTCTTAAACCAGTAGTCCAAATTTTTCATGAATCCAATACATTCTTATTGTAAAGATAGAAGAAAGTAAAAAAGAAGCTAAAGAAAATTAAAATGCACTTATAGATCTTGGAAAAAAAGTTGGAAGATTTAACAAAAATGTGAGTGAAGAAGTAGCTGTATCGGACAGATTGATCGCTGAAGGCAATCAACGATTGAAAATTGTTTTAGAAGAAGGAAAGCTAACTGAAGCTAAAGTTGCACAAAATCTGATTACAGATGGTATTACAGTTAACAAAGAACTGAAAGTGGGAAAGGATAAAACTGATAGTTTGTCTACTGTTATAAATAAAAGAAAATATAATTTAATTACCAATTTTAGGAGTAAGAAAGTTAAAAAATGTTCATTTGTAAGAAATTTGTAAATATTTTTTCTAATTAAACAAGTTAAAAAAAATATTTGGTGTACATTTTCATTGTTAAAAATTGTATTTATTATATTATTTGATTTGTATAAATATTGTGTTTATTTTTAGATCCCTAAAAAGTCCCTATTTGAGACTTTCTGTCCCTAAAAAGTCTCTAAGTACAATTTTCTTTTTCCATATCTTGTCAGATTAATATGATCCGATTACAGATATCATAACCAAAATAAAATTAGATTTATGCTTAGTAGTTTAACCCTCTCGCTGATATGAGACTCCTAATTGAAGTCATAAAATCAGTGGTTTGAATACTTCTTCCAACTAACTTTTACTTTCAATGACATCTCTTAAACTTTCAGATTTCATGCGTGGCTTCAAATTTGTTTTTATTTTTGATAACAAATGACAGAAAAAGATTTTTTTTTAAATTGAAACTTTCCATCCCATATCTTTTAACTTGTTCTATGTTGTATTACTCTAATAAATGAGTTAAGTGAATTTTATAAAAAAAAAAAAAATTCTTTTGTCGAGGCATAAAAATGTCAACAGGAACATGCTTAGCAAATAATCCATTTTCTACACAATTTAGAATAGCATTTTATGTGTACCAATACACAGAGTGATTTTTTTTATTCGCGAGCAAGAGGGTTAAGGCTTGTCATCAGTCAGACCGCAAATCCCCTCTCTAATGTTAAACCTATGGCTTTGGAATGAAACCGTATTTTTCAAATTTCTCCTCGGAAAATTAAAATTTGTATTTTCTTTTTTTTCTGTATGCTCTGCTTGAAGGATGTTTTTTTATATTATTTGACAAAATAGTTCTAAAATATATAATTAGTTTTACTTCAAGTTTTAAAATTTTATTTACGAGGGCATTTCGAAAAGTAAAGATACACCGTACGCCGGAGGAAAAGAAAAGTTTTGGCAAGCAAGTTGGCAACACAGGTGTTAACCTTGAACCGTTAGCTTTCTCCTCGTGGTCGTTCGGCATTTCAACGTTGATTCTGGTTGGAGTAGGTCGTGTTTAAAATGGTTCCGCCGATTCAGAATCCCGCCAAATGCGAAGTACGCTCCGTCATACGTTTTCTTCATGCAAGAGGTCAGCGACCAGCGGATATTCACAAAGAAATTGTTTCTGTTTATGGGAACATTATGAATCGACAAAATGTAACGAAATGGTGTCGTAATTTCTCTGAAGGTAGGACCGATGTTCATGACGAACAAAGAACAGGTCGGCCATCTGTGATCTCTGATGCCCTTCTTCAGAGAACGGAGGAAGCAATTCGTGCGAATAGACGTCTCAAATTGAAAGAATTGCATGAGATCATACCGGAAGTGTCAATGACAATTCCACGACGATGATGAGATCAAAGATGAAGTTAAAATGTGGTTCCGACAACAGGCGGAAACCTTCTATGACTGTGGGATACAAAAGCTTGTGCCCCGACTTAACAAATGTTTGGATAACGGGGGTGATTATGTCGAAAAATAATAAATAATCCAGTTAATAAGATGTAACTTACGTTTTCTAAATAAATGTTTTTTCTAAGGAATGCGAGCCATTGTATCTTTACTTTTCGAAATGCATTCGTACAATACGTCTGCTTCAATTAGATTCTAATACTTACAATATAAAATTAAGTATATGTTTGAGAAACATTTTGTCAAATAAAAAAGAAAAAAACATTCTTCAAGAAGAGCATAATAAAAAATAAGGTACAAATTTTCAATTTTCAGGGGAGAAATTTGAAAAATACAGATGTTTTCCAATCCCATAGCATTAACATTAGAGAAGAGAATTTACGTTCTGATTGACGATCTGACTGACTTGAAAAACATCAGTATTTTTCAAATTTCTCCCCTGAAAATTACAAATTGTTACCTTATTTTTTTATTATGCTCTTCTTGAAGGATGTTTTTTCTTTTTTATTTAACAAAATGCTTCTAAAATGTATACTTAATTTTATATTATAAGTGTTAGAATCTAATTGAAGCAGAGGGGCTGTAAATAAAATTTTAACAATTGAAATAAAACTAATTATATTTCAAGCCTTAAGAGCCTACACTAGTCGCGAAAAGAAACACTCAAGCTAATGTTAAGTCTATGGGAAAGTTCTTGGCAGATTTATCACTCGCATTTTAATATTTTAAAACAATTTTTTTTTTCATATGATAGTTGAGGGCGATCTCTAACGTTGTTAGTTTTTACTTTTTTGATTTTGGTTACAGTTTTTTTTATAAGCGGACATTTTGAATTTTGGAACCGGTTCTGAAAGTGAAAGTACCTTTACATAAAAAACCGGAACCAAAATCGGAAAAGTAAAAACTAACAACGATAGAGATCGATCACAGTTATTCTATGCAAAAAGAATCGTTTAAAAATATTAAAATGCGAGCGAGAAATCTGCCAAGAGTACCTTTACATAAAAAACCGGAACCAAAATCGGAAAAGTAAAAACTAACAACGATAGAGATCGATCACAGTTATTCTATGCAAAAAGAATCGTTTAAAAATATTAAAATGCGAGCGAGAAATCTGCCAAGAACCTTCCCATTAGACTTAACATTAACATTCGAGTTTCTTCGGATGACTAGCGTAGGCTCTTAAAAATGTTGTTCAGTTGGATCTCAAATTCCCCTCGCTAATGTTAAATCTAAGTGGGATGTATTCCTATATTTAAAGTATTTCATAAGAAAATTAATATTTGTAACATTTTTTTCTGTGTACTTTTTTTTAATGGATGCCTCTTTAATTTTTAGTTGACAAAATATTTCCAAAATGTATACTTAATTTTATTTGAAGTGTTAAAATCTCACTCGCGGCTCCTCAGCTTTTCTAAAATTTTAACACACAAAATTTTTAATTAAAAATATATTTTGGAAATATTTTGTCAACTAAAGACAAAGACGTCTTTTAAGAAGAGTACACAGCAAAGAGAAGTTAAAAATATTAATTTTCTGGGGAGATATATTAAAAATATGAATGCATTCCATGCTCATAGCTTTAACATTGTAGGGGGGGGGGAGGAATTGTAGACCTAACTGACCAACACCCTTAAGAGGCTACTTCACTCACGCGTAAACACCCGTTTGCTAATATTAATCCTATGGGGAGAAATTAAAAAAAATATCTCGTTTGCATTTCAATATTTTTAAATGATTTTTACATTGGATAGCTGAGGTCGATTTCTATAAAGGCTGTTTTTTACTTTTTCGATTTTGTTTACCAGTTTTATTATTAAGATACTTTCTCTTTCGGAACCGGTTTCGAAAGTGAAAGTATCCTAGGAAAAAGACCCGCAAACAAAATCGAAAAAGGAAAAAACGGCCTTTGTTAAAATCGACCTCAGCTATCCAATGCAAAAGAAATCATTTAAAATTATTGAAATGCAAACGAGATATTTTAAAAATTTCTCCCATAGGAATAACATTAGCAAGCGGGTGTTTTCGCGTGAGTGAAGTAGTCCCTTAATGGAGTAGTCTTAAATTTTGTGGAATAGACGACTCACATTTATAGTATCGCCTTTCAAATTTGACAAATAGAACTGCATTCAAATTACATTTAATAAAAGGGGTCCTATTGATAAATAGTAAAAAATATTCCTACTTTATTACTCCAGTTAATGTTGTTTTTTCTTTTTGGGTGTTATAGATATAGCTGCCAGCCTTTTGACGTTTATTCAAATCAAATAAAACCAGAAATTTTATTAAATAAAAGACGCTATTTAATAACTACACAGAAACAAGAAACGTTTCACTGAGTATTTTTTCTAGCTCAAATTATGTTTATTTGAGATGAAAAAAAACAGAAGGTTGGCAGATATGCATACATTACTACAATCTAATTTAAGTTCACCTATATTTTTAGATCTAAAACACAATACTGCACCCATTCCAAGCATGCAAAAATATAACATGTGTAGTGATATATATTTTTTAATATCCATAACTGAGATATGTGGTCTCAAATTATGTTTGAGATGAAAAAAAAAAAAAAAAACAGAAGGTTGGCAGATATGCATATATGCATACATTACTATAATCTATTTAAATCCACCTATATTTTTAGATCTAAAACACAATACTGCACCCATTCCAAGCATGCAAAAATATGATAATATGTGTAGTGATATTTTTTTTTTTCAATTAGCCATAACTGAGAGGTGTATTCTCTGAGACCGCACTTTGTCGAGTAATGCAACAGAGATAAAAAGACCATATTTTTGAAATGTCTATTGTGCGAATATTTCTTTTGAAAACTGAAAATTCTTTGTTTTCTAACGTAAGTTGAATGTTCAAAGTACATATCTTAACAAATTCATACTAATATTTAATTTTTTTAAATGCGGTCTCTGAGACCGCTCAACCCCTCTTATGTGTCATTTTTTCACCTGTTAAGTCACAGGTTTTAAAAAAAATCATTAATAAAAATATATGAATGAGCGGAGAAATATTTAACAGCACAAATATTTTACAAAAAATAAACAGAATTTTATTATTTTTTTTAAATATCAACATTTCTAATAAATGAATGTAATAGTCTTAAATAACATTTTACATTCTACTTTTAAATAATCATTCTCGTTATAAAGATGTTGTAAGTATTGCTGACCTGCAGCATATATAAACAGAGCAAAAATAACACTTATTTGTTCATGATTAAATAAAATATGGAACTTTGGTGACTATGCATTTTTCATCTTATAAATAAAATAGGCTAAGTTAAGGGTGGATGCCGATATGAAACATAAAAAAAAAATCAAATATTTTGGCCTAAAATAAAGTTCTGTGTGTTTTTCTGTTTCTAATGCCACCATGCTTAGCGCTTTGTAAAAAAAAAAAAAAAAAAAAAAAAAAAAAAAAAAAGTTAAAAATAAGCGTGTTTATACAGTCTTTTGTTTTCATCGTCTCCCGAAGCGTCTATAATCTCTTCGAGCACTTTTAAATGCCCGTTTCTCAAAATGGAGTTTTTTGAACTGGTGGACATTGTGGGAAAGTTAGTAATTAGGCTATCGACTTCAAATGTAGAGTAAAGCTACCTGAGACATGTATTTATCTGGTGAACTATTAAATTTGTCTTTATAATTCCTACTTTTATTTATTTATTTTGAAAAATGTAGCTTCTAAGAAAATCGTTTACCTCCCCCTCTCCCCTCCAAAAAATCACTTTCGAATGAAAAAATAATACATTATATAATTTTGTGAAAATGAATGGTTTGTCAGATTTCTACATTCATTAAAAAAATTTAAAACCCTTGTTTGTTTTTTCAAAATCGCCGTTTCTAAGCAGCAGTAAGTTAACAGTCAGCAGGTAGATTACTAATTGGTTTCTCGTTTTGAGATTTAGATTAATTTTATTTTTTATGGAATTTGTTGTTTAAAGTTTGTCTAACCAGTACCTCCGTAATAACTAAATGCCTATCTTATTTTTCTCAAAAATGGAAGTCAGCATGTCCCAAATAGTAGCGCCACATAGGACAAGTATTATCAGTTGCTACCAGTAATTTTAATTTAATCCACTACTTTGGTATTTTGCATTAATCTTTTTAAAACTTACTCATAGTTTTTGATTTTTTTTATTAAATTTTATAGTGTTAATAAATATTTTTGCTCCATAAACATTGTTTGTGTTATTTTTTATGGAAATCTATTAAGGTCAGGGTCTAAATAAAGGTCAGTGTTATTAATTTATATATTATAATTAATTAAAAAAAGAACTTTCATATTAAAAACAAACATTTTAAATTACAAATATCACTTACTACAGCAACTTAAATTGTTATTTATAAAAGAAAAGATAATAAATACATTTGTGAAATTCTAGCAATTAATTACAAAGTTTATTTTTTAAGCTATATTTTTCAACTTTCCATATAAATATTCTCAATACAGCTTTTGTTTACGTTATTTACTGATCACTACCTCCGTAATATATACGTTCATGTATTACAGAGGTAGCGTACTGATATGTATTGAAAGATCATGTCAGCTGTCGCCGATAGATGACACTGTACTCTGGGAAAAAATTGACTTCCAATTTTTGTATGGGGAAAACGTGAATACGATCGGCATTTAGTATTAAGGAGGTAGTGTCTAACCTAATGGTAAATTCCGTTTGAAAATAAATTGTAATTTATTTCCCCCAAACCCAGAAAAGTTATTCTAATTTAATGGGTGTTACACCGGCATCTCCCCTTAAGGCATAACATTATAGTTTTAAAACTCTTCCAATAAAAAGATTCAGGTTCAGTTTTGAATGTCGAATGAAGAACATGAAAGGATGATCTGCAATGAAATGTGGCACTAGGGGACCTCCTGTTCGTACTCCAGCGGAAACACCTGTTACTGCAGCAGCTTCACTCCCTTCTTCATTTACTTCAACCGCACATTTGTGAATAGATTTTGTTACATAAAGACCTTGTTTTGGACTTATGCCACTCAGATTTGATGTACCTGAATTAAATACTGCTGAAATGCCCATTTTCTTTAAAACAGCCATTAAGTCATATTCTTCGCTCAAACTAAATCTCGGTAAAGTAATTTGTACTAGGACTTCTTTTAGATTCGATGACATTTCACTCAATACTTCATTTGACAGGTGAGGTTCTATTTCAGATAAGCCATCGCGTTTTTCTGGCAGCAAAAGTAACATTTTAGTATTGTTTCCGGAATAAGGTAACTCAAGAACATGCGTTTGGAGTCTTGTATCAAAAGAATACATCTGTTTTTCTTTCTTTCGCATCATAGGGACAGTTTTGGGTACTAGTCCATCATTGTAGAAAGTATCTGGCATGGTAAATCTTTGATCAAATTTTGTTTCCCACGTCCCTTTAAAAAATACTGCATTCATTAAAAACAGTTTAGTTAAAGGTTCTAGAGGTTCTTCGAGTAGTTTCAAAATTTTATTCTTTGTCCTCCAGGCTACCCAGCCGTTAACTGATTCAACAGCCTCTTCTGGATATAAACTAAAACTAATACTTTCCACGGCAGCTTCATAATATTGACGACTCTCATCTTTAAATACTGGGCGAATATTGAAAACGTTATCGACAAGTATTGCATTGGCCATTTCTAAGCTGTAATCTGTTTTGGTGGTTTTTAAACCTTCCTGTGGTTTAATTACATCTAAAATATCTTTGAAGCCAAGATTAACGTTAGGAGGAAATTTCATGACTTTTCTTATTTCTTCAGCAGATGTGCCGTTTGCTCCACTGTATAGAAGACCCATAAGCATTGAAATACTGATCGGTGAAACAAAAGCATTTTGGGAATTCGCAGTTTCACGCAAGAAAGCAAATCCAAAATCGTTACTTGCTTCTGAAAGCATTTTAGTTGTTCTTCGAGGATCACGGCTGTTCAACACGTAATATCCCATCGCACTGCTGATTCCAAGAAGATGAAAGAGGAAAACTGCATTCGTGAAATACTGAAAATGAAAATAATAATTAATTTTATTATATATTTAGACTACTGCAATAAAATACTTTTAGAATTCGTTAGATCATTTGTATGATAGAATAATCTAAATGAACAAAACATTAAATTATAGATTTGAAAAGGAAATAATCTTATGAGATGTAATACACTAAATTTAAATATAAGTTAATATTCTGTAAAATAGTACGTTTATTGTTGAATATAATAAAAATATAAACAGTCCTTAATCCAGTTTTATATTCTAACTTATAGTCTAAAATCATATTCTACAAGGCGCAGGGGTAAGCGCTGTCAATTTTTTGAATATCACGAATATCACTATTTCCAAACAATAATCGTCGAAGTAAAATTATACAACTTTTTTAAAGGAATTTTTCGTGAAGATTATTGGTTGGAAATAGTGGAATTAAAAAAAGTGACAGGTCGAAACCTTGCAAGACCAACAAAGGTAACAAAACTTGGTATAAAAACTTTGTATAAAACTTGGACTTGGATCATGAGGAATAGATTTAACAAGAAAAAAAAACATGTTTTTGTCATTAGGGGCGAAAGTGGCTGGGTAACAGGATTGCCAGGTTGGCCTTTATTTTAATTCCGAAATTTCGCATTCATACCAGAAATTTCCTATAATGTTCTTTTCTTTATTTAATGATAGACATTTCGTGATTTCTTAAAGTAAAAATTCTTCTTTCAGAATTTCCGGTTTTAATTCGAAATTTTTGAATTGGAAAAAAAGGCCAAACTGACAACCCTGCTGGATAAAGCTTAAATTTTTGCAGTAGAATGGCATAGGAACTAACAAAAGAAACGATTAACGTGATTAGAAGTAACGCTTCAGGTTGATCATGAGCAGTAAATTAGACATAGGAAACGAAAAAAGAATGTTTCATGTGAAACAATCACGTGGAATGCTTTAAAAATTTCATCCATGTTTTACTGCCCAAATTCAGCTCGAAATGTCACTTTTGCTCGTAGTGGAGAAACTGGACTATTTTTTTCTTGTTAAATCCGTACCAAATTTTCCTGCAAACACGACTGCAACCAATAATCATTGTGTAATGATTCGTTCGTGCTCGAAGGGAACCCCGACTACATATGGACTAATTGAGAAGAAACAAATATTTGCGAAGTCCCTTGGAAAACATTTGATATTGACGTACCCTTTTCTTCGGAACTAATGAAGTGATTTCTTCAATATGTATATATGTATAATTTATGTTCTGATCGTTTTAATTTTCAGAAAAAACAATTCCTTTTCAGTAACGTTAATTAAAAAATATCCAGGTTTTTAAATCGCGTAACTGTTGCATATAATATTCTTTATTTTTATTTCTTGCTGAACGATCAATTTATAGTCTATCAACGGCCAAAACTATTAAGAAAAAATACTAAAATTGCTCTTGTAGTTCCCAAGAAAAAAGTACTTTTTATTAGCTGTTTGAAATATAATTTCGCAGGTGTTGTTACAAATTAGAGTATCAATATCGGTATCGGAACAGAGCGTTATGTAAAATAATAAAAATCACTTTATTATAATTTTTACATGACTCCCAAATTTTCTAATAAGAGAAGCTAATCAGTAACATTAGTATCACGTTTCAAATGCATAAATTCCGTGCATTATATACCCTTCGATAGTAGAAGTAAAATTGTCTTCTTTTGTAGAATATTATATACTTTTTAATACAATTACAAAGAAAAAAGCTTTTGGTCAACGTAAAAAAAAATATAAAACAAATTTATATAAATTTTATGTATTATTTGTGGAAAATGCCATGCTCAAAACAGAACGTAAAGTAAAACATTAATCACATTGCCATAATTTTTACATGATATGTGCTATCTATTCTTAAAAAAATTAAAAATTTAAAAAAAAACAATGCTGCTGTTGTTATCAAAATTGAATTTATTATATTCAAATAGGATCACAACTGATGGTTTTGGTACTGATTTTTTAAATTTTTATTATTGAAGGAAAAGGGACGAATCAATCATTAAAAAAATGATTTAAACAATGCGACGCCATCTTGCACGAGCAGTAAAACGAGTTTCTCGCAGGAAGCGATCGAGCTAGCCTTTTGCTCGGCAGTAACGATTTATCCTACTGCCCGTGGGTTCTCAGGTTCGATCCTGGCTCCCCCACCTACTCCTGCAAATATATGCAAATAAATATTATGATAATGCTTGCAAATAAATTTTTTACAGGATAGTATCAGTTTCTAAAAAAAATTTTAGCTTTCACTGTTCGCAAAAATACAAGATGTTTCAAAAAAGATTGGACAAACTTTAAGAGGTTGTAGTGCGCGCTAAAACAAAGATTTTTCATCGTAGAATGCACGGTCAAAAATGAAATTTATAGGCGCTAGAGCCTTAGGAAGCTGCCACTCCACAAAGGTAAAAGCGGCATTCTTCACTTTTTTTTTTTGGGGGGGGGGGTAAAAAAAGAACACTATATAGACAAATACCATCTAGAAAAGGAGAAGAATCCTTATGTAAATTTTATCTGGGAAAAAAGAATAAACTTTATACAAATTTTTAAAACGCCGAATAAAAACGCTAATGCCACTTTGTGTGATGCAATTCAGTTTGCAGCTATAACTTCTGAGAGGATGGAGCAGTTTACTAGGAAATAGGGATAAAGCCGATATTCATTTTATCTACAGCTCTGCTATAATAGAAATAGCAGATAAGCACAATGACTGTATCTATATTTTCTCCATAGGTGGTTACCCATTCCTTAAACATTTGCTCACTTGTATCGACTGCTGTATGAATCAGGAACCTTTCTCGAGACCGGGTCTTATTCAGGTCGTCCAAGGAGAATATTAGGCGTGGAACAGGCCACTCTAGATACAGTAGCTGATCAACCACGCACAAAAACAAGAGCTGTGGAGCAATTCCTTGGTGTGCCACAATCCACGATATGCCACATGGTAAATCGTGAACTGTGGTACCCATATCATGTTTGACCAATCCAAGCATTGGCTAAATCGGATTGTCTCCACCGCGTAGAGTTCGTCCACTGGTTCTTGGAGCTAGTAATGAATTCAGACATTTTTCTCCGGGAGGGATTTCTGTGGCTCCAGGGGGGGGGGGGGAATTGCACTTTTTGTCCATTAAAAGTATAAAATCTCAAATCTTCCGAGGGGACATTTCAATGCTCCGGGGGGAAATACATCCCCCGGGGCCACCCCCTAAATTCAACACTGCTTGGAGCAGAGTGCAGCGCATTCATATCTTTCGTCAACCGTTCTTTTTATGAAGGAATCACCCGCACTCGTTATGGTGCATTTAGCATCCTCAATTCACTTCTGTATTTGTGGGCCCATGTAAATTCACATGTGCATTGACAACAATTTCCATGTTTGGGTTGGAATCATTGGCGACTGCCTAATAGAACCATATCTTATGCCGAAACAGAACGATTTGGCGGGAGAAAATACTTCATTTTTTTGCCGGGAGTGTTGAGACTGGCTGGTGGGTGTTCTAACAAATATCCGGCGGCGCATGTGGTTTTAGCATGACGGAGCACCATTCCATTCTTTGCAAGAGGTAAAGAACAAATATAGACATCACTTTTTCGGGCCACTGGATTCGGCGAGGTTGTGCCATATCTTGGACCGCACGATCGCCTGATCTGCAGTCCATCGAATTATTTTAGTGAGGACAGCTCAAGTGTCTCGTCTATGAAACTTCTCTTGAATCTGAAGAGGAACTCGTCATCTGAATTTCGGGCGCTGCAGAACACTATGCCTGGAATATTCCAGTCAGTTCACCAATCCCTCCTTGACCGCTGTGAGGCGTACATTAATGTTGACGAACGCTCTTTTGAGCAGTTTCTGTCATTATTTTTTATTTCATTTATCTTTGTGAATGCTAAGTCCATTTTGTGTTTTCACTTCTTTTTCTCGGTTTCATCATCCAACTCTCTCTCTCTAGTGCCTTTACATTTCATTTTCGACCGTGCACTCTGTGACGAAAAAATTTTGTTTTAGAGAGTACTATCATCTCTTAAAGTTTGTCCAATCTCTTTTGAATCAACCCGTATATAAGGTATGTGAAAATTATCTCTACAACTTTGATATACAATAAATATAAAGTCCCCTTTACAAAATTCCTTTTAATAAAACATGGTCTTTACAAAATTCCTTTTAATAAAACAGGCGCCTTCACAAAATTCCATTTAAAAAAAATGCATACTCTTTATTAATTATTTTTATTTTGTTGGGTTTTAAAACGTGTAGTTTGCACAAAACAAGTTCGCCAAAAATGAAAACTTTAGCAGAATAACTTAAAATAGATATTATTAATAAATATTAGGTTCGATTTTGAGTAACAGGATTTCATCTTTCGTTACAAAATGTTATTTTTCACAAAAATATAATAAATTTCACAAAAACATAATAAATGTCACAAAAATAAATTTACTTTTTACAAAATTGGTCCCAAGAAAACAAAACCGGCATCGACACCTGATTAAGGAATAAAACAATTAATGACTTGATGTTTCCATTTACTCAAAGGAGAAGGGTTGATAAGACTATGAAATTGACCCTTTCAATGGTGAACTTAAAAGTTTCTCCTATTTTTTTTATTATATATATTTTTTAATTGTTTATTACATCTATTCAATATTATATAATATTTAGTCTGACTGCAATTGTTGAACAAATCTCTTTTGGTGATCAAGCTTATATATATATATATATATATATATATATATATATATGTATATATTAGTTTATCTAATTTATTCCCCACGGGGCTATAGAAGGTGCCTTTTTGACTTTGATATATGCTTATGCTAGAAATATAAGGATTTATAAAACATTAAAATAAAATTGGTACCTCAATTCCGCTGAACAAAAACATTTTCGTTTACAAGATAAATAATGTTAATAATATTATATTTTCATATATTAGGGTTTCGTACTTAAAAGATAAAAACGGAACCATTATAAGATCACCCCTGTGTCTGTCTGTCCGTCTGTCAGAGCCATTTTTCTCATAAACAATGGGATGTGGAAGGTTCAAACTTGAAAAAGTTATAAAGCCTTTTTACCCACATATTTTCAGATTATTAGCAATTCACAAATATGTGTAGGAAAAAATTAAGGGTCTAATTAAGTTATTTGGAAAAAAAAGTTCCTTTCTGTATGTCGTGTGGGTATCGTGTGAAAGATCTCAAATCTCGTAATAACAAACTCAAAAATATATTTGTTTTAATTTTAGGTATTACTAGGGGGTTCTGCCCCCTACGAGCTACGCTCGCCAATCCCCGTTCTGACACCGCAAACTCTAAAAACACGCTAATTTGATCAACTCTAAAATGATTACGGAAAGTTGAATTATAATTAAGCGACCAGTGTCCATCTGCTACAATCGGGTTTCCATTCATTTTCATTTCACTGAGGGATTTTAAGGCCGAATCAACTGCTGTCGAAAGAGCTAACAACTCGTGTTTGTTTTCGTGATTGATTAAATAAGATCAATTAAACATTTGAAAATCAACTTGTGTAAAATGAGTAAGTAAACAATGTCGCTGCATCGGAGAATTTTATAATGATGTTATAAAAAATTAGGTACTTATCTGTTATCCCGTCGACCACTATCCAAAAAAGAAAAAAAACTGTCGCCAAAATATAGGACTTAACGCCAAAAGTACGTTACCGTGCCGTCACATACAATTGACATCAGATGCGTTACACGTGTTGTTATGTCATCGAGATATTTTTATTCGACATTTATCTGTATTTTTAATGATATTTTACTCATTTATTAGTTATGTCATTAATTTAAATAATAATAACAACTTTTAAAGGCGCGCCATGATATTAAAAGAGAAAAAGCGTTGAAAATTTGTTGCCATGCATAGTTACGCACAACAGATCCGCTTCAACTGACGTCATAAACACTTATCAATCAGCCGAGGGGGATAATTTAAAAAATATTGTAAATAAATAAATATTTAAGATTACTTTTTTTTTCTCTTTTCGTTAATGTATTATAAATTTTATTGTTTCAAGTTACTGATAGTTGACAGTTTAGTGAATGGGGCTTTTGATTACAATTGCAACATTCTTCCATTGGTTTTTTTTTGGGCATTAGAGTTTGACGAATAATTTGGCGATAGTTTTTTTTTTTTTTTTACTGGAAAGTTGTGGACGGTATAATGGAGAAGTACCGAAAATTGTCTTCAGTAAGACGTTTTAATTACTAGTATTAAATTACTGGAAAAATATGCCCCCCCCCCTCCTATTTCCGAATCTACTGAAACTAAAATTCTGAAAAAATGAGTTGTAGTAGGAGTTTATTAAATAATAAATAATATTTAATAAATTCAATGTACGGAACCCTTTGGGTGCGAGTTATACATGCACTTGACTGATTCATTTATTAGACATTTTTTAATAAAATTATAATTCTGTAGTGTCCATAAATAAATTAATGCATTGTAGTATCAATTTATATTAAGCCATTTCCAATACAAATTATTATATACTTAGCGTTTTTTAAATAATCTTAATTACGTATTGTTAGTTAATAATTATTCTATGGTATATTTTTTTAATTATATGAATGTTACAAGTAGTGATGTGGACATAATGAATGATTTTGATATTCGAATGAAATTCGATATTCGGGCATGCGCAAAAGCGTAGCTGCTAACCTTCGTATTCTGTTTATAGATTAAAACAAGAAATTTAGTAATATATATATATATACGCTTTCTGTACAATTAATCCATTGAAACATAAGATATTGACCAAATACTATGAAATCATTAGACCAAATAGCAGAGTCGAATTACAAATTAAATTAAGTAGTTCTAAGAAACGAAATATGATAAATTCAAATGAAAAAAAAAACAAGAGTATAAACGCAGATGAAAGCTTATATTGTAAATCACTTCATCAAGGGCAGAGGATTTACAAATATAAGCAATGAACAATCGATTTCTATAGAGACACTAGTTTAATGCAAAAAATTGTGTTTCTACAACCGATCGGACAGAGTCCGATCGGTTGTAGAACAAGATTGAAAAACAATAAAAGCTTTTAAATGGAATATAATAAAACAATTTTTTTTTTACTTCTTACCCTATTTAATTACTAAAGTTTGAACACTATTCCGCGTTGCACATGTTCAAATATTGTAGCTATCGAATAAGGTTAATTTAACCGTTAAGAGATTTTTATTAAAGCATATATTAGATCCATCGGTCGCACATATATATATATATATATATATATATTAAATTAAGAACCACGTAGGAATTACATTTTTATGTAGCTCTTCATTTAATTCTTATGTTTTTTACAAAATTTCTGGTTTTATTTTGTTAAAAAGAACACGGGGGTTGACACCAGTGCTTTTGCGCATGCGTGAATGATTCATTCGAATATCAAAATCTTTCATTATGCACATCACTAGTTTCAAGGGCCACATTTATAGTCTTATCGACCCTAGCAGTAATGAATTCAGGGTGGCCATACATCCCCCTAGAGCATCCGAATGCCCCCCCCCCCCCACACACACCCCAGAAGATTTGAGGTTTTATGCTTTTTAATCGTCAAGAAATAGAACCCCTCCCCCCAGAGTTAGATAAATCTCCTCCGCAGGAAAATGTTTGAATCAGCAGTGAACCCTTCATATATTCCGAGCACTGAAATATTATTACTTCAGTGTCAATCACGTAAAGTACTATATGACATGCATGAAACTCTGATAAAAGTTTAAAAATCTACTCAAAACCATCATAGCACCAAATTTAAATTTTTTTCTCTACGTTATCGTTATAAAACTAGCAAAAACTAGCAATTATAAATATAGCGTTTATTGAAACGATGAGATATTGTAGAACAACGCTTTCTTAGAGTTAATGCATATCAGATAATTTATTAAATCGGCAGTTACTAATCAGAATCCGGAAACCCAAAGTGAGATAAGCAATGAATAACTCCTTTATTTTTCTTAGTAACTGAAGATGTTCATTTTCCAATGTTTATTTTCAATTCATTATTGGAGAATGACGCAGAACATGCACAAAAATAGCCAGTTTAATCGCAAGGAAATGATTGCAGCGGATAATTGCAAGAAACTTTCCAGTATTTTTTTTTTAGATCGAATTAAATCATTGGGCTTAGATTCATCGTACTTTATCACGAACATTTGACACTTTGACGCATTTAAAATCGCGACAAAAAATAGTAGAAAAGCTCCACATTATTGATGTATTCTCCATATAAAACTGGAATTTCTTCTTCGAAAATGGGTATCAAAATATTTTTCGGATAATAGAGTGAATTTACTTGACACTTTTTTAAACTTTAATTTATCTGCATAACAAAATCCAGCAGCAATTATGAATGTCTTCGGAAACGTTTATTGACATTCACAAACCCATTTCGTTGGGCTTTTTTCTTCCATTAACCCCTTAAGCACCACGACGTACGTACCTGCGTACCTCATAAACACCTCTAGCTGTAATACCAGGACGTATTGCGTACGTCAAGGTTGCCAGTTTGGCCTTTTTTTAAATTCAAAATTTTGAATTCATACCAGAAAGTTATAGTAGTAATTTGTATTTTATACAATGACAGACTTTTCGTGATTGCATAAATTAAAATTATTCTTTTAGAATTTCCGGTACGAATTTTGTATTTTTGAATTTTTTTGTATTTTTAACTAAATTTAACATAGCTGGTATTCAGGATACTATCACTAAATTGAATATGGTCCTTAAGGGGTTAATAGAATGAGTGTCTGGAAAAGTGGCCTATGTTACAAATTTAACACTAAAACTACCGGAAATTTTACTCAAGTTTTATAAAACTATTTCACACCAGAATTTTTATTTAAAACTATGTAACTTATTAATTTAGCATATTCCTGCGAGTTTTCTATTTAATTTATTTTGAAAAGAAATTTCTGGTTCGAATCGGAATATATTCATTTGACAGCCGTCAAAATGACAGCTCATGGTAGTTCTAGTATTAAAATTTCGAGAAATGAGAAAAAAACTATTAATATCATTTGATTAGCGATGTCCTGAGCACCTGGTGCAACATAGACCCTTCCTCTGATCTTAATTATCCTCCACTTTTGTCTTTATGCTGGAGCATTTACGAGTAGTAAAAAACTAGTTAGCTGGGTAAAGAAAGTAATAATGTTGTTTTTAGTTTATTGTTTTAATTTTTTATTTAAAATGAACAAACTTGTGTATTATTAAATTGCAATTTTTAACACTGGGTAATTTTATCAGCCATTCCATATAAATCCTTAAAAAGAAAAAAAAACTTTCTAAAATTTGTAACATAGGCATATTGTTTTGTTACAGTCACTTAAATAAAGTCATGCTTCGTCCAGTGGTACCACAAATTTTCATTTATGTTTGTATATATTTGAATATATTTGAAGGAGTGATGCTTTGAGACCTATAGCTACAAAGACTGTTGTCTCGAATGATCCATATATATATTTTAATCACAGAAACACATACATGACTTCGACAATTACATAAATCTTCTTAGACGAGATAGCACAAGGAAATTTACAACACCAGAGAGTTACAACCAGGAGCTCCACAAAGTGCGTGCAATGGAGCTGGCGGGAATCGGACCCGCCGGCCTGATTCCTACGCTCTCAAGCGATTAGCGGAATGGTATCTTAACCACTCGGCCACAGAGGCCTCTTCTTAAAACGTTCGTTAGGAAGATGGCACCGATATCCCGTTCAGACCAGATATTTAAGATATCTTAGACCGCCGAACTCCCTGAGAGGCATTTGACATTTTATTAACATACATCTGACCTGTGTGCTTGGCGTCAAGTGTCCGCTTATAAGTCATCGTCAATATATACAGAGACGAGATAGCATACACAAGGAAATTTACATCACACAGAAATACAGCCGGGAGCTCCACAAAGAGTGTGCAACGGAGCCAGTGGGATTCGAACCCGCTCCCACCTACACTCGCAAGCGATTAGCGGTGTGATGCCTTGACCACTCAGCCACGGTGGGCCCTCCCTGAGAGAGTTCACAAACTTTCTCAAACTGTTCGAACTTTCTATGGCTAGATACAGGCACTACCACTCACTTTGATTGGCTGTGGAGGCTTGATTGGCTGTTGAGGCTGGATTTGACTTATGTGCAAGCGCATATCTTACATATGTTCATATCTCAGACACAATGACGTTTGATGAGTTATCTTACTAGATGGGTTTTGCGGTGTGGACAGATGCTCTAATTCCAGGGTGTATCACCTCCAAAATACAGGTCTAAGATATCTTAAATACCCATTGTGAACGGGGTATAACGAGCATTGAAAATATTTCGGAGAGCCGTCCAAGAGATGTGGGAGAAAATTCACGTGACTCTACCAAGAAAAAGTCTACTATCATGGAACTTGCGAACCAAGAGTCAAGGCTATCCAATAGAGTAAAAATTGTGCAAGCAAATGTGAAATTTATGCATAGAAATTAAGTGTGAAAATCCTTTCCATACATTGAAAACGACCTTCTGTAATTTATGATGAAAATATGTATATACCGGAAAATTGTGTCTATATAATCATGTTGTAATAAGAAATTTTCTAAACCTTCAAAGTTTTTTCAATAGTTTATTGTCTTATTAATAGTGCGCAAAATAATTATATTCGTCAGCCTTCATTCCTTAATTTTTGTCATTTGGATAGCTACTTTTAATTTTTTAAACATATAAATAATTTTCCCCAAAAATTTCGGACTCAAAATGGTTAAAAGAGAGAAGAAAACAGGGCCCGTTATGGACTCTTTAGACAGCCTAGCCACGGTAATTTGTACCTACTCTATACTGCTCTTCACCGCAGCCCTACATTTTGAAAAACTTCATATCAGGGAGATTTAGAACTACCTCCGTAACTGTTGAAAATAGTTGACGTTGAACATAAAACTTCAAGTAAAGAAATGTAGAAGTTATTTTTTTTGTCAGTTTTTTTACGAATTCATACAATTAATGTTAAAAAAAATGAAATGTGATTTTTCGAAGCGAAAAATATATAAATAATTGTTTCATTCTAACAATTAACATTTCTAGTTCCTTTAAAATTACTCTTTTACACTTGAACCTGGCAATAATCTACAAAGATTTGGAAAATATTAGCACGCTTTAGACTGAACATAATCCATAACTGAACCCGAACAAATGATCTTCTTCGGCCTAAATTTGCAGTAAAAAAAAAGTCTTATTTAATTGTAATTAATAAAACCTTATTTATTGTACAATTATAATTAATTAATTGCTTTACATTGGTTTTAGAAGAAATTCTACAAAAGCCGTTATTACATAAAATAATTAAGATCTTCTGAAACTCATGATCAAAATTTAACAAAAAAAAGTTCTAAAATACATTCGAAAAACACGGTTGAAACAATTTTATTCCGAACCAAGACCGACCCGCACAAAAACAAGAACGATAAATCATGCGTCAAGTATAGATTATGAAAGACTTTCCGACACATTCAGAATACTGTAACAAAACTTCATAGATATTAATAAGGTGGAAGATCATAAACAATTTGGAAAACACATAACATATTTGAAAAACCAGTTTTAGTAATTATCATTAATAATCGGAAAAATATCCGAATTTTTTTGTGCAGCCCTGTATATGATCAATAGATTTGTATATACGCTACATAATGTGCTAAAATATAATTCAGTTTAGAAACGCACAGCACAGGTGAAAATTTCCATTCGGCCATTTCGGTCGATGAACGATAATGTACCCGACATCTTTTGCGCGGCCCTGTATATGATCCTGTATATGAATTTATACACACAAAGCAATAGAAAAAAATAGTTAAAATTAAAAACGCATAACACAACTGAAAACGCGCTTCCAGCAATTATTGTTCATTGACAGTCAGAGGCGTAGCGTCAAGGGGGGCACGGATCACTTTTCTACCAGTATTTTTATATACTATATTTGGACTTATTTAATTCATACCATTAAAATATTAAATAAGGCTAAATGTAGTATATAATTATACTGGTAGTAAAATGATCGTGCCCCCCCTGACGCTACGCCACTGTTGACAGTATTGTGCGTCCCTGTAAATGAACGATGGATGCTAAGCACTCCATAATCTATAGTAAGCATCTTGTAATGCACCTCAGTGATATATATCAATTTCAACATGTTTTAAATATATTAACATCATTAAAATACACCGCAAACAATTTTTCCTCATATAGGCCGTAAAATATAATGGAATTCTTTTGAGTGTCCCTGTAAATGAACTATAAATATTATGCACTTCATTTTCAATGCCGAACATACCATAGTAAACTTGAATAACATATATCAATTACATGGCAATCCGTGTATATTTACGCGAGTTAGAGCACGGACAAACAGACAGACAGACAAACGGGATTCATAAACCCTTCTCAACTTTGTTGGAAAGTGTTAAAAAGGGAAAAAACAGCAACGAGTAAATCTATCCTGTTACCCTATGTGTTGGATCTGGAGCGATTAAAACTGGGTAATCTGAATAATTTGTTGCAAATGCTTTTTGTGCTCTATGTGCTCATCCCAAACTTTAACAGTGTTTATAAAAAATTTGAAAAATGTTTTTAACTCTTTAATGTACTAAATTATCAATTAATGAAAATTTCGCCTTCTAAAGCATTTTTTCTAAATATTTGAAAATATTTTAGTAGATTTCTGCAATCATTAAAAAAACTTTAGAAAATTTTTATTTATTAAAATGTAATTAACTAAATCAGTATTTACAGGGACTTCGTTCACTATTTACAAATCTACCCAAATCATTTCTTCAGAATATTATTATTAGCATTTTATAGGATTAGGACATGTACAAAAGTAGAAACATGGAAACATGGAAAATTTTCAGAACTGAAACTTTCAATTGAATGTTTTCCAACATAAAAAAAAAAAAGCTGAGCAAATTGGAAAAAGAAAATATCCATTTAAAAATATTTTTGCTTTGTACAGCGAATAATGCTTTTAGAACATGATAAAGTAAAGTTTCTAGAACTTATATGAATTTTATATTAAGTTTCTTTTAATGGTACTTTAAAGTACCGTCGGTGCATAAAGGGTTAAAAATGCTATCATGTGCAATCAAGGGAACTCTGAAAGAATCACAATTAACTATTATAAATAAGACTACTCGGGAAAATTATATTTATCAAACAAATAAAATTAATGTTTTAACGTTTTCAGTCATATATACCATAGTACAAATGTCTCAAAAGTGTCAAAAAACATTTTAAAATTCAATAAAAAATGAAGTAGTTGGCATTCAACAGTGTTGTTTGGATAAAAATGCTTCTTATGATCGAAAATTTTCTTCAAAAATAAATAAATAAATAAATAAATAAATAAAAAGAAAAATTAGTTCCAAAATGTTCTCATAGATGGCGTTACTTCTGCAAAACTAGCAAAGAAATAGAATGTCTTTATAGGTAACAGTGGCAAAAGACGTACAGAGTGTAGAGATCTGCACGGGCCGGAATTTCCCGGCCCGGGCTCTGCCCGATCCGTACAAAAAATTATTGTCCCGGCACGGTATAAAAGTTAAAATTTAGGCCCGAGCCCGGCCCAACCCGGTATAAAATCTGAAAATTCGACCCGACCCGGCCCGTGAAAACAGATTATCGGCTTGGCCCGACCCGGTATAAAAATTAAAAGTATGGTCCATGTCCGGGCCAGCCCGGTATAAAAGCTAAAAGTTCTGCCCCGGCCCGACAAAAAAAATACTGGCCAGGTCCGGCCGTAATAAACAAAATACTGACCCAGATCGATATACGAGTAAAGCTAAAATCTCGGACCGAGCCCTGACCGGTATAAAAGGTAAAAATTATAAAATCTAAGATTATAAAAGCCCGGTATTAAAGCTAAAAACCCGAGTCCATCCGGAAATGGAAGCTAAAAGTTCGGCCCGAGCCCGGCCGGTACAAAAACTTAATTACTCCTGCCCGACCGGACTGAATTTCTGAAAAACATGCCGATATTTTTGAATCAACATTATTCTACTATTACAATTACTATACATAGATTTTATTTTCAGGTTATGTTCGAAATACAAAATAACAACAATTTAGTGACCATTTAGATAATTACGTACATAAGCATTGAATTAAAAAAATTGACTGAAACAATTATACTCAAATAAATATTCAAAGACCGAAAAGAGTAAACACCAGGCCCGACCGGGTCCAAACATGCAGATTAAAGAAAGGCTCAAGCCCGGTCCGGCCCGGAAGAAGTAAAGACCAGGCCCGGCCTGGCCCGACCCTGCAGAATAAAGTCAGGCCCGGGCCCGGACTGAGCAAAAGACACTCAGTTTCAAAATAAAGTAAAGCCCGGGCCCAGAAAGAGTGAAGACTAGGCCCGGCCCGAGCCTCTTAAATAAAAATCGACCTGAGCCCGGTCCGTGCAGACCTCTAACAGAGCGTGTGCACAGTTTTTGTCCAAACTATGGCAATCCACATTTCAGAACTTAAAAATACTCGCCTTCATGAATTCGATTAGACGAGTGAGACAAGTCAACAAACATTAGTTTTGCTATAATAGGAAACTCGCCAAGATTTATGGGATGTCTCTGTAGGATAATAACGGCATACGGACAAAAAAATTCAATTGGTCGATACGATTTTGAAAAAAAAAAAACGAATCGCCAAGCAACTTGCTGAGTTTTGTATTATCGTCAAACTAATGTATGTTGACTTGTTTTACTCGTCTAATCGAACTTATGAAGGCGAGTATAGTTCAGTTCTGGAATGTGGATTGCCATAGTTTGGACAAAAACTGTGCATACGCACTATGCGTGTTTCGCCACTGTTATGTATAGAGGCATTCTACCTCTTCGGTAGCTTTACAGAAATAACGCCATCTATGACAAATTTTTGGAACTAAACTTTTTATTTTTTTAAAGAAAATTTTCGATTATAAGAAGCGTTTTTGCCAAACCGCACTCTCGTACGCCGAATGCTTAATATTTTATTGAATTTTAAAATGTGTCAAGGACTTTTGGGACACCCTGTATTTCTCGCACTAATTACCAGGGTTTGTGCGGTCTTTATTTTTGAGCACCACTGTTTCCGAATAATAATTTTCAAATTATTTAATGACAGAATTTCTGTCATTAAGTAAGGCGAATGTTATTATTCGTAAATAATGATACTCAAAAGTAAAGACCGTACGAACCCTGTATACTAATTCCATTACTTCTAACACAGTTTCTAACTGCACAAAAAAACCAGTTAGTTTTATTTAAAAAATAATAATGATAACACAGAATGTAAGAAAATGTATTCCCATCTCTCTTTCCCACCCTTTTCCTGAAATATTATTTATCTCCGGTCTATGTTTATCTTAAAACTATGAGCCTGTTTATTTTAATGAAGGGTTGGTCATAGACCTTAATTTTTTTCAAAACTTTTGTAAAAAAAACTCAATTGAAAATTGTGGTTTCCAGTTTATAAAAAGGACAAGGTCCAGAAACGAAGGAAAAATATAACTGAAACTACTGGTACTTCGTCTTCAAGTCAGAGCTAATGGCCATACAACAGACTCCATACTATAGTGCAACAAGCAAACAAGTGGGCCAAAATAAAATAATAAGAATACAATCTACATTTAAGAAAATCCCTATTGCAAGTGTTCTGGAAGTGAAAGTTAAACACGACAAGCTAATGGCCGAAACAAGGCTCTATCCCAGAACACAAAAATAAAATACAAGAGTGACACGTCTAATAACTCTGACTATAACCCAACGAAAAATGACAGAAAACCAAGAAAGTTATAAAACCTATGCAATTTCAATTCCGAAGCACAAGAAGCTTTGCAGATTTTTGAGTATTCAAATAGCATTCTTTATTCATTTTAATAAAGGTAAGGTTTTAAAAATTCAACATTTATTAATAATTCCTTTTAAATTTATTTTAAGCTCAAAATACTTTTCATCTGTTTAAAAGTAATCCACGCTTGAAAGTGTTAAATGACTAAAATTGAATTATACAATTTCAATTCCGAAGCACAAGAAGCTTTGCAGATTTCTGAGTATTCAAATAGCATTCTTAATTCATTGTAATAAAGGTAAGGTATTAAAAATTCAACATTTTTTAATAATTCATTTTAAATTTATTTTAAGGTCAAAATACTTTTCATCTATTTAAAATAATTCATGCTTGAGAGTGTTAAGTGACCAAAATTGAATTATACAATTTCAATTCCGAAGCACAAGAAGCTTTGCAGATTTCTGAGTATTCAAATAGCATTCTTAATTATCGAAATTAAAAATAGCAAAGAGTAATAGCAAAGTCATCGTCCAGACATAGCTAATAACAGTTCATAAAGATATAATTCGATTTCATGATTTCCCTTTCATTCGGTATGTTTTCCTCGGGCAGGTTCTTGGAAAATGATTTCTCAAAAACAAAGTTCCCAAAGCTATCATCAAATCGATGACATTCAGTTCGGTTTCAAATGTCATATAAGCAAATCTGTTTCAATGTCTATGAAAAACGGAAAAACGGAGTTTTGCAAATCAATGAAAAAATTTCCTTTTTTTTTTTTTTATCATCCTTAGATAAAATGCATATAGACTCGTATCGTGTTTCCAAGGCTCCCAAATGGTAATCTAAGTCTGAAATGTCCCATTAGTCTTCATATCATTTTGAACAACATTTAGGCTTATTGTAAATTAACTGTATGTAATTAACACTAGCATAAAATAATGATTGTAAATAATAACATTAGGTAAAAGCTTCATAATCACATGTAATATTGTTAAAAACAAAGTTAATACTTCATCAAAACAAGTATTTATTGAACTAAAACAACAACAACAACAACAACAAAAACAGTGAGGCTTAGGAATGGTTTTCATCTTACTTTGCAGTTATAGAAAAAATATGTTCAATACGTGAGTTTGTATAATGCTGGTACCACTATCTGTTAACAAAAGCCTGAACACTTAACTGATTTATGTTATGATAATATCCATTTCTCTTAACCCCATATCCTATGAGTCTCCAGTCTCTTACTATATCGAGTTTTATTTATCAATTATTATTTGAAATTGGTTGTTTGGAACAATATAATGAAAAATACATTTTAAACTTTTTAAACAATTGGCATATACAGTGATACCTCGGCTAACGAAGATAATTCGCTCCGCCGCTTCGTTGACCGAAATCTTTGTTAAAATGCAATTTAGCTGTGCACGTGCATCCAATAAAACATTCGTTAGCCGAGTCAAATATCGAATAAAATTCTCGTTATCCGAAACATTCGTTAGCAGAGGTACTCGTTAGCATTAAAAAAAGAGCCGCTGTTTTTACAGTTTCTAATCATTATTTCTGTCTACTTTCACATTTCCATAAATATGCATTTTTTTTAATATTCTTTATTAACATGCTGAATCCATTTTAAAATTCATGAGTGTACGCAGGATTTTCTTTGGAAGGGGAGGAGGGGGGCGGGTCAAATGGTATAAATTGGCAAAAATGGCTAAACGTCTTAATTTTTCAAATATTTAGGGGGGGGCTGCTCCCCCTACGTTCACCCATGTTACTGTTATTAACTTCAGGAAATTCTGTAAAATGTAATTCAAGCCTATCTAAACTACCAGCTGAAAACAAAGCAAAACAAAAAGAAAGAAAGAAAAAGTAAAAAGTAAAATCCTCAAGAAGCTCCTTTGACCTACTTTTTCTGTCTTTTTTTCTATTTTACTGAACAAGTTGCGCCTATAATGGGAAATAATATCAACTTCATAAACGATATTTACTCGAACTGAATGAAGGTCGAAGATGAGTAAATAGGTTAAGGGACATTTATTTGGCCTGCTTTATATATATATATATATATATATATACTTTAGGGAAAGTTATTATAGACTCATTTGCAGTATAAGAACTATATAATGAGGTAAGGGAGCTCTATCACAAATGAAAGTCCTTTTTTTCACTTTCTAAATTCAGACAATTTCTAAAAGCTTGTAAGACTACGGATTATATTAGTGAATGTGATAAGTATATTAACCTTTACACGGGGGCTCGGACAGCATCTGTCCAAGATTACTCCAAGATTACGTGTAATCATGGACAGATGCTGTCCGAGCCCCCGTGTAAAGGTTAAAGTAAAGTTAATAGGTTAATTATTTTAGTTACCGTACATTTAGACTTAAACGTCGATACGTAAATCGTAAAATCGCTACAAAAAGGAAGTACCTTTCTTATAGATATTCCAAAAATTTATTTATGTATTATTTTCAGGGTGGCACTTACAAAACTAACAAGAGGTCCGAGGTCACAAATAGAGAATGCGGCAACTTCTTGTGTATTGATAGAGTATAGTCAATAGATATATGAAAGCCATAAAGTGCAATGGCCAGGGGGTCTTGGGAAAACAGGCCTCAAAGTTTGCGCATCGCTTACACATATAATCTGATAAATTGCACTCTCTAGCACGCCAGACAGACTTTAAGACATTTAAGAAAAATACTTTAAGAAAATCAACGTTTTTTTTTTTTTTTTTTTTTTTTTTCAAATCATTACTTTTGAAAGTGAGCCAGGTGTATTGGCGCATACACTGTTAAAAATTTGCAGCAAACTGTCCAGTCATATGACCGTTTTTTGTAGAAAACGGTTACATAACCGTAATTTATCTCTCTTCTGACCATATTATTGCTCATATTATGGTCGGAATAGAGTTAAATTACGGTTATGTAACCATTTTCTATAAAAACGGTCAAATAATTGGACAGTTTGCTGCAAATTTTTAACAGTGTACCAAAACCATGATTTTATTTCAGGTAAAACGGATAACCATTATTGCATATTAAATTAACATAAAATAATACCACAAAAATATAAAATATTACTGTTAACGAATACTTTTAAACCCATTCAAATGCAAAACATTAAAAATCTTAACAATAACATAAACTGGAGTTGCCCCATTTTATCAACAGCTCAGTTGTAAATAAATGGAAGATTTTGTCGGCAGAACAAATACGAACTCCGCACACTTTTTTTTTTAAGTAAAAGGTAAAATTCGGTGTGAGTTCGATTCCCGACCAAACTATTTCTTCCAGACAAAATAATGTTTATTTTCGAACCACAATTAAAAATATATACATAATTATTTAAATTTCAGACAAATATAAATATAAAAATGTTTTTGCGTATATATTAAACGCATATATATATATATATATATATATATATATTGGGTATATATATTTATTTATACAGAGAGAATATTAATTATCAAATTTTGTATTTTTGTGGATTTAATGAAAAGTAAAGAAAAAATAAAAATGTATACAGTTTGTGTTTGTTCAATCAATAATATTTTCCTTTTATTTACATTTGTTTACAGTTTTCACACGAATAAACTACAATTTTTCTCAGCATAATGGATTTAAATACGGTTCATAAAATTAAAGTATTCTGTATGAAATTAATTTTTTCATTACCTCAATAATTTAAAAATTTAAAAACAGTTATTATAATTGTAAACATAAGATTACGAGGGGAATTATTAGGAGAATAGGAAAAGAATAAATTAAAATAGTAGCATATTTTAACTTAACCCATTTCGCGGAGAAAAATTGGCGGTTACTCGTGTAAAAAACTGTAAACAATTGAACCGTTAATTTTGAAAGTAAAACAAGTCCATCTTATATTTTAAAAAATGGTAAAGCTAAATCTTATAGGAAATCAACATAAAATTTATGTTTGTTTTCATAATAGATATATTTTAATATCAGTATAAATTTGTTACTAGTAATTTATTTGGTCAACGATATTTTAAATGCGTCGATTTTGAAAATAAGACAAATCCACTTTGAATAGATTTTTTTTATGTTGCATAATATTAACAAGCATAATCAAAATTTCATCACGAATATTTTAAAAATCTTCACTATCTCAATTAAGAAATATAATTATGTGTATACAACTTATTACTGAATGTTCTTTTTCACTTTTTCTTATAAAATTAAATTTATTTTTTGTTTTATTGTAATTTTTTTTAAAGAAGAAAGAAATATTGAAACAAAATAAGTAAGTAAATAAAATAAAATATTCATCTTTTTGTTATTATAATTATATTCCATGCAAAGAAAATCAGCGTTTTTAACAATTCATTGCTTTTGAAATTGAACCAGGTGTATTGGCGCATACCAAGACCATGATTTTATTTCAGATAAAACGGATAACAATTATTGCATATTAAATTTGCATAAAATAAGAATACGAAAATATAAAATATTACTGCTAACGAATACTTTTAAACCCATTCAAATGCAAACAATTAAATATCTTAACAATAACATAAACTGGACTTGCCCCAATTTTAAAATCAACTGCTGGATTGTAAATAAAAGGAAAATTTTATCGACGAACAAATACGAACAGCGCATATATATATATATATATATATATATATATATATATATATATATATATATATATATATATAATTATAATATCTTTGAATTTCAAAAAACATATCAAGTTCTTGTAACATTCTAATTGAATCTCCTAAGAGATAATTAGTAATAAAGTGTAGACAGAATACCACATAGTTAATAAATTAACAAGTGCAATCATAATTTTATCATAGCATTTGCTTCAATGGTAATTGATATATATATATATAACTTTTAATTAAATCCATCATAATTAAAACTTTCTCTTTGTAAATATATATATATATATCACACACACATATATATACATATATATACGCAAAAACATATTTTTGTTTACATTTGTCTCAAATTTAATTAATTATGCATATATGTTTAATTGTGGCTCAAAAATAATTAATCATTATTTTGTTTGAAAGCAATAGTTTGGTCGGGAATTGAATTCACACCGAGAAAAATTCATAAAATCTAAATTCTGCCACGCTACGAGCCGAGAAAGACAACTAGTAAGAAAAGAGTGTATTTTACCCGATTATATACGTAAGTGTAAATGATGGGCAAAGTTTGGGGCTTGTTTTCCAAGACCCCCGGGCCATTGCACTTTATGGCTTTCGTATGTTTATACAGTGGCGGACTGTCCAGGTTGTCATCTTATCCGATGTCAAGTAGGCCTCTTAGATGTTATGTAATATGGGCCTCTCCAAGTTATGTGTATGCGAAAGATAAGGAGCCATTTAAAATTCCACCCTGGCCACCTGGCGCTTCCACCTCTTACATTAGCATCTCACAAGCGTTTTCTGGTAAGATATAGTCGATATATGATACAGTTTCTGTGGTCCGATTACAGTAGTTTCAAGCCCTAGGCACATCTTTCTTTCGGAGCTCCGTCAACACCTACTAAACGCAGTAATAGTAAGCAGAAAACTAATCATATTTTTTCCCACTCTGCCCCATTCATCTGTCTGCTAAAGGTAAAATTTGTGGAAAGACTTGAACATGGTAAAAATAATTTTGGTATTTGAATGAAAAGCTAAATATAAAAAACACAGTAAACTTAAAATTTCGCTTATGAATGAAAGATAAAATTCATAAAAAAAAATTACACTGGTCAAACTATTTCTCCCAGACTCAGTAAAGATTCCTTTAATAATTATATATTATAAAGAAGTATATTTTTCTAAATCCAAACAACAAATCTTGTGTGAAAGTTCATTGTCGAGATTTAGTGAAATGATTGAGTTAATTGTTTTACTTGAAATACCATTAAAACATTTTTTGTTGTATATTAAAAATTGTAGGTTTTAAAATTAAAACCCTTGAACTTCTGGTCTCTCGGGGGATGCGTCATTGCTACGAGTATTTCAATCAGAAGTGCGAAAGGGTGTGTCAACGAGTACCTTTGACACGTGTAAAAAATCGACTTATAATTTTTAACAATAACGAAAAATCATGCTCCAAGCATAGATTATGTAACACTTTCCAACACTTACAAAATATTTTTACAAATCTTTACCGTTTGATAAAGGGAAATATGATATCTAAGTAAACTATTTGAAAAACGCATAATATATTTAAAAACCCAATTTCAGGAATTACCAGCAATATTCGAAAAAATATCCGAACTCTTTTGTGCTGCCCTGTATATGATCAACAGATTTGTATATATACTACATGTAATGCTAAATTTTAGTTCAGTTAGGAAACGCGTAGCACAGTTTAAAATTCTCCTTCTGGAATTTCCGTCAATTAACGAAGAAATGTAATCAGGAACTTTTGCGCTGTCCTGTATGTGATCCTGTATGTGGTGTATTTATATACACCAAGTAATAGACAAAAAATGAGTTAAATTTAAAAACGAGTTCAACAACTGAAAAAGAACTTCCTGCAATTATTATTAACAAACAGTACCGAATTCTTTTGTGCGTCCCTGTAAATGAACGATGAATGCTATAAACACAATATTCTATAGTAAGTTTCATGTAAGGCACCTTATATCAATTTCAATATGTTTGAAATAGTGAAACATTATTTAAATAAACAGCAAGCGATTTTTCTCCATAGACCATAATATAACGAAATTCTTTTGAGTGTCCCTGTAAAGGAACTATAAGTGCTACACACTTCATTTTCAATACCGAACATGCCACAGTAAACCTCAATAACATATATCAATTGCATGACAATTCTAATATATTTACGCGCATTTGAGCACGGACAGACAGATAGACAAACCGAATTCATAAACACTTTTCAACTATGTTGAAAAGTGTTAAAAAAAGTGCAATGCAGCAGAGTTGCTCGAATCCCCCTGTGATTTGATGAAAATTGAACTTAAATTGGGGAATGCACAATTTCTCAGACATAAACAATGAATTTTTCAGTTAAGAATCGCTTGTAATCTATATTGTAGAAATATTGCTACACTCTAAAGGACTAAGTTCATCTTTATCTCCTTAATTAAAAGTTTTTTTAATGAAAAAATTTATATTATTAAACTAAAAATACTAAACTGAAAATGAGTGATATAATGATTTGGTCCAAGCATAAGGTAAAGCCAGGAGAGATGGCGCGGTCGGAGAGATTGCGCACATAGAGGTTCGGGGAGTAGGATTAGAGTGAGCGCGCAGCGACTTCAGGTAATTGTACAACAGCAGTAGCGGAGTGTCTACTTGAAAGTGCACGTTGTTTGTTTTGAGCCTCTAAGATAAAGCATTGCTAATTTGTTTTGTTTTCCCAAAGTAAGTGCTTGAATTTCATAGCTATTCATCAGAATTTCTGTACAATGTCAGTAGTAGAAAATATTTTAAACTTAAACGTTTTCTCATAAGCTACTAATCTAGACAAACAATGTGAACATCAACGATTTGTTTTAGTAGCGGCCATGTTTAAATAAAAGGCCGCGCATTCTCTTCTTCCGAAATTGGAAAGTTTGCGCATCTGCTACTTAGGAAAGATGGCGCATTGTTCCCATTAGTTTCTATGCTAGAAGAGATTACGCAGCTTATCAGTAAATTTGCATAAAAAATTAAATTTGAAAAGGGACTAATTTTAAGTTAAACGTGTTATTAAGTAACTTAATGTTATTTTGTAATCTTATCTGAACTTGTTTTTTCTGATTTTTAATTTTTTTCCCTTTAATTAAAATTTTTCAATCGTTTTTAAAATTATTTCCTTTTTCTGATTCTTTAATCATTAGGTTGAAATATTCACTCATAATACAATACTAGTTGTTCACAAAAACCTTACAACAATGTCATTTAAGTGTAATTATTATTGTTAACAATTTAATTGTAGTTATTATTAGTAACAATCTCTCCTACCCATGTGCGCAATCACACCAACCCTGTAAGGACAGATTGCGCAAAATAACTTTCTTGGTTTTATTACAACTGTTCTATTAAATTGCAACATAACAACAAAATAGCAATGGAAATGCATAAATAACAAGTGAAGCAAAAATTATTCATGGATAGTTTAGCAAAAAATTAATATTTAGATTTTTCATTGTTATTCTTTTGAATTGTGCGCAGACTCTCCTAGCTTTACCTTATTTGGATAATGTTTATAAGGTAATTTAACAATGTGTAAAATTATCTATATTATATAATATAAAAATATTCCACTGAATATTGATATGTTCCAGATATATTTGTCCATGTTTACAGAATAAGTTTAATGATGTGTAAAATGTAATCGATATAACGCAAAATTCTATAATACGCACAATCTGTCGTCTGAAGATGTGCTTTATAAAGATCTTCTACTGTAATTAATATAAATGTTACTAAATTGAATTTCGATATTGAAATTTGAATATTGGAAAGTTATTCATGGAATTTTGATAGTCATTTGTGTTCAACACAGAAATCAAGGCACATCAATTGAAAAATAAACATATGACTGAACTGAACTGAAGCTGAAGGAACTAAAACACACATATATATATTAGCATCACAGTATTATCTAGAATAACGGAAAATATTACCATTCGAAGGGAGATCATCTTGCTTATCTAAAGTTAAATGAGTTAGTACAAATAAATCGCAGATATCTGGAGCACTTCTCGTTTTAAACAATTTGATCATCTAATCCTGAAAAGAGCATCTCTTGCAAGTTGAAGAAGTAGTATGAAATAAAATGTCTGGGCTCTTCTTGAAATGGCAAAGCTGCTCTTACTTGTAAAAAAGAAAATGAGGGAAGTGTTTAAAACCGGTTCGTTTTCATTACCACTGCAATCGTAATTCCTTTCTTAGGTAAATACTACATCGCCAAGCTTGTGCTAGATAATGTTATAATCATATTAATCGCCTTTCCATTTCGCCAAGTAACTCGGGGTCAAACCCCTGTAGGAATATATTTCAGTATGATTAATTACCTCTAGTTACATTTCAGCTAAGGACGAGACCGCGCATAATAGAAAGTTGACAAGCTACTTATACCACTTTTATGTAAGCATAGAAATAAATATTTGCTTTGTATACAATATTTTGTTTGATAGGAAGAGAGTGCTTTGTATTTATGATATATATACAGCTAGGTAATTCAGTTTAGAATAACAAATTCAAATAATATTGGACGGCTATTTTGCATTTTCACTCTCCTAAATTTCATCACCTATCTGAAACGTCTTTCAAGGCCACGGATTCTCACGGTCGTTTAGATTTGTTTTTTATTTGCGGGAAATCTGAAACCGCAAATTAAAACCAACATGTAACAAAAAGTATGATTTTATAGTAGTATAAAGAAATAGATGATAATAAAATACAGATCAATCCTAAAATTAATTTTGTTGTGATTAACAAATTCCGAATAAGTAAATATAATTTACCTTGTGATATATTTGTTGAAGAATAAATATATTTGAATTAAAAAAATTTATCAGTGAAACAATAGTTGCCTATAATAGTTTTCATTATAGTATTTCGAAAGTCTTATGTAATTAACTACCAAAATTGAAGTTAGAAAACTGACGATAGTGGAAATTTCGTTGATGTTATTGAAAAGTTATCTGCCCATTTTATTTTGAGATATCAAAATAATGAATAATTTGAAACTAATTAAATATATTTTGAGTAGTTTAGTATTTTGTTTTTTCTATAAATATGTAGAATATTTAAAGTAATAATACAGATTTTTTTTCATGCTATTATTTAAACGCCTTGTAACTTAAATCCATGATCAAAACCTAGGAGAAATATCTAGCTCACATTTTGTTCTTGATATCACGCTAAATGAAATCAAAGAGAGGGCGATTTCTATCCCTTCAAATCTATAAACATAACAGAAGTGTTATTCACGAATACGGTTTGAATAGACAGTAAAAAAATTCACTATTCCTGTAAGATAAAAGTTTCTATCCCGATCCGGCTATAGTAACGCAGCAATCTTATTAAATGTACTTTTGTTTTTCATTTCATTTTATTATATATATATATATTTGTAAAAACACATTCCGGTAAATAAGAATGCTTATACCAATCCACAAATTTTCATAGTCCATTCTTTATTTTCTGCATCACGACTAATCAAAATTGCAGATACTGAATATCTGGTTGAAAAAACTTTGTTGTTTTTATTTTACGCGTTTCAGTAGGATAGTAAGAAAATTCACTATTCCTGTACGATAAAATTTCCTACACCAGTGTGCAAAATGATAGAAACGATCATTTTTCTAAATAATAAATATAATTATGTACATATAAACCATATATGAGTTGATTTTATCAAACTAAGTAGGCAATATAAACATAACGAAAACATTCTAAAAAAATTATTATTAGTGTAAGAAATTGCATTTTCAGTGAATATGCATAGGAGCAAAATGAAAAGAACGGAACAGATTTTCTCATTTATAGAAATATTGCATGCTAATCGTGCTTCCTTTGTGTTTAATAATTTCAATGCAGTGTTGTGGCTTAAAGTTAGGGTATCGAACTTGTCAAGATGACAAAACACGCCATGCTTCACAAATGGCAGATTTTAATTCTGCTTTCAAATTATACTGGACCATTTCCATTGCTGGCCAATCAAGTGCGGGAATCTTATTATCTTCAAACCACTTCCTTTTGACTTTTGCATAGTGAACTGAAGCATTGTCTTGTTGAAATATATATTACTTAAGGCCTGCAATAATACATCAAACGTTCTCGATGGGATTTAGACTATTGGCCGGAAACCCAAGTGTGGGAATCTTATTATCTTCAACCTACTTCTTTTTCTCTTTTCATAGTGAACTGGGGCATTGTCTTGTTGAAATATATATTATTTAAGGCCAGCAATAATACACCAAACGTTCTCGATGGGATTTAGACTATTAGCCGGAAAACCAAGTGTGGGAATCTTATTATCTTCAACCTACTTCTTTTTCTCTTTTCATAGTGAACTGGGGCATTGTCTTGTTGAAATATATATTATTTAAGGCCAGCAATAATACACCAAACGTTCTCGATGGGATTTAGACTATTAGCCTGAAAACCAAGTGTGGGAATCTTATTATCTTCAACCTACTTCTTTTTCTCTTTTCATAGTGAACTGGGGCATTGTCTTGTTAAAAAATATAGTTGAAGCCTGAAATTTATCCCCCTGGTTCAACAAATGGCGTTCTAACATGTTAATATAGGTATGTCTGTTTTATTGTCGTTTTAGAAAAGCAATTTTAAGCTTACCTCCTGAGGAAAAAACAGCTCGAAAAATTAGGGAGCCTCCACGTGGTTAACGCGCGGAAAATACGTCATTTCCTTTTGACGGTCATGCCAATATGAATGAATACCCGAACCATTGAAATTGAACTTCTTTTCATCATTGAAAATAATTTTAGACCAATCCGTTTGTTGTTTCAGTTGTTTTTTTTTAAAACTGAATGTGGGATTTTTTATAGTCATTTGTTAAACGTGGTCACCAAGTGGTTTTACATGTTTAAGGATTTCTAACCTTGCTCTTCTTATAGTCCATACTGATGCTGGCGTCTTAATCTGGCCTCCAATGTCATTTGTTGTCATTCTTTTTCTTGCGACCGTGCAAACAATCCAACTTTCGGATCGTTTCGAAAGAATTCTCGGCCTTCCTGTAAATTTTGCAGTAACATAAGTAGTTGGATTCTGTAAGAAATTAAAACTGACAGTCTTTGAACGTTTAATTTTATCAGCAATTCTTTTAAGTGAAATTTCGACGTTGTAATAAGCTAGAATTTGGCGTCTTTCGGAATCAGGAAGCATTTTTCCTCTCCCCGTCGTTTTGTCTTCAACAGTTTTGAAAATTCAAACTGGGAGTGGAATTTTATGGTATATCACTGGAAATATTTCAAGACAAACAATTTAATTTAAAAAAAATTCCTATAATATTTTTCAAGAAATCTATGACTAATTGAAGTTTTAACTCTTAATTTCATGAAAAATCCACATATTTAGCCCTAATTTATCCCATTTTAATTCAAAAGATGCATAACTGACTGCCTTTCTCTTCTTGGAAGTAATAGAGCCTCTGCATCAATTCACTTTTGGATGTTTTAAATGCAGCGGGAGATATGTTATTAAAGACTTCCGTAATTTGATGCTTCTACTATTCGATGAAATTGGGTGGTGACTAAGATGCAATATTCCCCAAAAATAATGTATGTGTAGAAATTCTAGGAAATAATATCATCGGTCATATTTTCTTGACCAAAAATTTAACTGGCAATCCCTATCTTACAATGCTGCAACACCCAAAGATCATACAAGTTGTTTAAAATTCTGTCGATTTTCCTGAAGATTTAGAAGAATTTTATTTCCTTAGATAAGATCGTCTTCCAACAGGGCGGCTGCCTCGCTCATTACAGAAAATATGTCAAAGATTACCTCGATCAGAATTATCCTAATCGATAGATAGGAAAACAGCGACCATTTTTAGAATGACCATCACATTCTCAACATCTGGCGCCCAATGACATTTTTTTTAAGCACCAATTTCATCGAAGAGTGGCAGCAGTGAATTACGTAAGACTGTAATAACATCCCTCCAGCCTGAGGTCATACTTACAACAGTCAGGAATGAATTACTGCGGAGGCTTTATTACTATCAAAATGTAAAAGACACTAAAAATTCGAGCTAATTTTTTTTTCCGTTTCTATGAAATTATAAGAGTAAAAATTTTTATTAGTGATAACTTCCTTAAGAAATATCGTATGACAATTTTTTTAATTAAATTGTTTGTCTTTAAGAGGCTTTTCCAGCAATATGCCGTAAGTCCCTTCTATTCCATTTGAAAATTTTAAATTCATTCTCCCCCCCGCTCCACATATCTCCCATCAAAATTTTTTTTAAGGAGTTGAGGTCTCTCTTGAATGTCTTGAACGTGTATTTCACCCGTTTTTTCAAATCCTAAAGAATTAGAACGTATAGGGTGTGACTTTTGAAGGCCCTGTATATATAACAACTTTAAAATGATTCTTTATTACGTAGGATTTTTAACCATCTTTCTTTTCTACGTCGCTGTGAAAGTGACGTATAAAAGAAGTATAATCTAATATAATAACTCAACACAGTGGAAGAATACTATAATAATTGAACACAGTGACTTATAAAATCAGAGCACACAATACATTCAAATCCTTTAAGAGACGATAAAATTTAGAATACGATATATTTTTTAAATGACCAAGTTAAAAAGAGTATATAGATATCATTCTTCACATTACCTATAGCAAAGAATGCAATCTGGACTTCTGAAAATGTCGATAGACATAAATGTGTGGTCAGTCCTGTCAGTAGCATCAAGTCTAAAGGCTGGCAACTGTAATATGGTATAGACTTGCTGGTATGCGATTAATTTGCTCCTTCCACATTTTGCTTTTTATATTCTCTGTTACATGGGTCATGTCGTTATTATATTCATTTAAAAATAAATATGAACGCAAAAAACAAACTTTTTCTTGTTTTTGCGCCTTAATGCTCTAACCAAGAGAAACGCCCCCTAATCATGTTTTTCGAGCTGTGCTCATGCCCTTAAAAAAATCTGAAGTCACTCCACTCAAAATTTCGAACATTTTATAAAGTACCGTGGATTCAGATAAATTTCTGACACAGTGGAATCAGCCGAATTCCAATCTGAACTTCCCATTTCGAAACTGAAAACATTACCTCTGAGGCACTAATACTTTACTACATTACTGCAATATTTAGCGCAAATATCCCGTTCAGATAGGATATTTAAGATATCTTAGACCGCTATTTTGGAGGTGGTATACTCCGGAATGAGAGCACCTGTTCGCACCTCAAAAGTCATCTAAGAAAACTCATTGTGAGAGATCTGAACAAATGTAAAGTGTGCGCATGCGCATAAGTTAAAACAAGCTTCAACAGCTAATTAGTTACAGCGAGCCTCAACAGCCAATCAAAGTTAGTGATAGTGGCTGTATCTAGCCATAGAAAGTTCGAACTCACTGAGAGAGTTTGTGGAACTCTCTCAGTGAGTTCGGCGGCTTCAGATATCTTACATATCCGATCTGAACTATGGGTATTATACCGCGACCTACATTATACATTATGTTTCTAGAACACTATTCATAGATTTAGAAATCAGTAAAAATTTCAATCTTCAAGTACAAATTAACATTATTTTTTGGTCTAAAAACTGATGCTTAGAATAGACATTTTTTAAATAACACAATTTAGTAATATTTCCACAATTTATAATTAAAATTTTTAATAATTTTAAAAAGTTTGTCGCAAATACATGACGGCATAAAACTAATTGAGCATAGTGAGGTTCGATTTTCAATATTTTTCCCTAAAATATCCTGTAAAACTTGAGTAAAATCTAGCGGGCTGCTTCTTACCACTAGTAGAACCACTTCGGGTATGATGGAATATTATTTGCATTAGAGGTAATACAACATCCCGGTAATGTTTAAAACCCAAAAACTGAATACAATTTCAAACTTCAACTATCTGCGAATAGTTGTTATAGACAAATTTATTTTACGAAATTTCATCCCTTGCAAACAAATAATTATAATAATAAATTTATTTTGAGGGTATTGTGAAATAGTTGAGAAATATGGAATAGGGGGTTAAAAATGAAGAAGATTAACAACGTTTGGCAAAAACAGATTTAATGGTATCAAGAGCAGGATCAAAATATAGTGTCTAGGTTGGCAGTGTCTAGGTAGGCAGTACTTCAGTTCATACTTCAGATTTGCACAAATTACAATTATAAGGGTCTGTCTTTGCGCCACCATATCATGAGTGTTATGTGATATTGGTATTCCAGTTAACCCGACACCGCAGGTTTCGGGAAAAAATGCTTTATGTTTATTGTTGTGAATCGCGAGCTAAAAAACGAATATTACATCATAAACTGTTAGTATTCCGATGTACATTATACTTAATTTCAATGTAAAAATATTACTTCTAATAATGTATAAAAAATATTGAAAAATTATCTCTTGAAACTTTCCAAAGACGAAAAAGAAATAATTATTCACACAACGTGCCCTGACGCCGACCCACGAACTGTGCGTTCTGGGGGCATTTTGGTAACGTTCTTGAGTATTTTATGATATTGCCGCTTGGTGGCAGCACTTTACTAAACAAAAACCTCGGTATTTCATAATACCCGAAGTTCCTCTATATAGTATAATCTTCGCCTGTTTTAATCGCAGAATTTACAACATGCAACATGCACGAAGCCTATACAGCTTGTTTAATTGCAGGATTTTTATGGTTAAATAAGGTTAACATTATTATACGGAAATAGTAATGAGACGCGTGGTTTGACACCTATGCTGTAAAACCTTCAAATCATCAAAATGTAAACAGAAGTGCTCCACAGAGTGCGTCGTACACTCCTTACTTTTTGCAAAGAGTATTCTAACACTATTTCCGAGCAGTAATTTTCGTCTTATTTAATCGCAGAATTTGTAGCAAGTTTCTGCGATTAAATAAGGAAAAGATTACTACTCGTAAATAGTGGTATTCAAAATTAGTACCATAAACACCCTGTTTACATAAAGCAAAGATTAAAGCTTCTATCTGTTCGCAAAACATCAAAACAATTTCGTAAGAAAAAATACGTAAAAATACATATACTAAAGGAAAGTGAAAACGCTTAACCCATCCATTGATCATTACCATCATAAAAGCATACATGTTATTTATTGCTGTTCGCAGAAATAAATGTTGTTGCAAATGGCATTTAAGAAAGACCATTTTCTGTCTCTGTAAGCCATTAGCCTGAAGGGCAGAATTTAAGATGCGGCATGGGAGGAAATAACATAGTTACACCAGTTACATGTAAAATGAAGGTTATTCTTTCAATTCACATTTCTTGTTTACAAATTCGCCTGACTATATGTTTATCTATGGATATATTCAAATAACGATGACATTTCTTTTCAAATTGGATAGAATCTTTTTTAGAAGAAGGAATACTTTTAATTTTTATTTTTCGAACCCATAGTGTAAGGAAAGCATTGCAATTATGATTTGTATGTGTGTGTGTGAGTACACCTCCCTCTGAATACTAGGCCTGAGCGCTGACACAAAAATTGCGGCAGTCGTAGGCGGATGAATATTTTCAGCGTGTGTACTGTCCCTTGAAATTCAATACCAAAAATTTCTAAAAGTTTTCTCCGCCTTATTTTTCTGAGATTCAATAAGTCAAAGAAAAACTTTTAGAAAATACTGGAGTGTAAAATTAAGAGACCTTACAAAGGTTTAAACAAAATCCGCCTACGAGCGTCGCGATTTTTGTGTCAGCGCTCAGGTCTAGTATTCAGAGGGCGGTGGTGAGTATGTGAAAACGGTAACTCCCAAACGGTACTTCCGATTATAAGCTCCGATTTAGGGGATAGATTGTAGATCACTGTTGCAAAAACAATATAAATTTTCATAAAAATTGGTCGAAGAATTAGGCATTGAATCCGTTTTTAAACCATTTTAAAACAATTTTGTGACCGATTCTATAAGGAAAATCACCAAGGAAATGTGACAGGGTATAAGATAAATATTGCGGCGTTGTAATCAAGCATTAGTAGCGTAGAGGCAACGCCTCCCATTTCGAAAAGGGAAGTTCAGCGTTCGAATGCAGCCAATTCCTTTGTGTCAGAAATTTATAAAAAATATTTTACCTTTTTAACACTTTCCAACATACTTGAAAATGTTTATAAATTCGGTTTGTCTGTCTGCTGCCTGTCTGTCTGTCTGTCTGCCGTCTCTCCAAGGATATAAGTTTTACTGAGCATATATCATCCAGGTGTCACTTACATTTAGTCTAAAAAATGTAGATTAGTTGATTATCACATAATCACTTTTAACACTTTTAAACGTAGTTAAAAAGCGTTTATGAATTCGGTTTGTCTGTCTGTCTGTTTGCCATCTGCCTCTCTGTCTGTCTGTCCGTGCACTAACGCGCGTAAATATACTCGGATTTTCATGCAATAGATATATGTTATTGACATTTACTGTGGCATGTTTGGTATTGAAAATGAAGTGTGTAGAATTTATAGTTTGTTTACAGGGCCACTCAAAAGAATTCCATTGCATTACGGTCTATGGGAGAAAATCGTTTGCGGTGTATTTTAATGATGTTACACTATTTCAAACATATTGAAACTGATATATATCTATAAGCTGAAATTCAGGATGCCTACTATAAAATATGATGCGCATAGCATTCATCGTTAATTTACAGTGACACAAAAAAGAATTTGGTTACAGTACTGTGTATAAAAATTAATTGCTGGAAATGCGTTTTCAGTTGTGGTACGCGATTCTAAATAACTATTTTTTGCATATTGCTTGGAGTGTATAAAATTTACAGATCATATGCAGGGCTTCACAAAAGATCTCGAATACATTTCCGTTTATTGACAGAAATTACTGAAGCGGAATTTGCAACTGTGCTATGCGTTTCAAAACTAAACTAAGTTTTAGCATACTATGAAGTACATATACAAATCTATAGATCATATACAAGGTGCACAAAATAATTCGAATATTTTTCTGACTATTGATGGCAATTGCTGAAACTGTGTTTTAAATTGCGTCATGCGTTTTCCAAATTATTTTTTTAGACATAATCTTTCACTTTATAAAACTGTAAAGTTTTATTACAATATTCTGAATGTGTTGAAAAGTGTTGCATAATCTATTGCTTGACGCATGATTTTGTTTTATGTTTTTTCTTTAATTTATTGACACATACACTAATGTTCGGAAATAAACATATAAATATGAGAAAGTTGTTAAAAGCAATGCTGTTACCTCTCAAATGGTTACTCTTTGGTATATATTTTTTTTTAATTTCACAAAAAGCTATACAGTGGTCAATGTGGAAGTATAGTAAAGGAAATTTTTATTAAAGTTAGAGTGGGATACGTGCAAATATAAATACATGGTTTTATTTATGTGCGCGTGTGTGTCTTAATTATGTATAAAAAGATTTGAAACTAATTTTTCTTTTATAGGTTTTACGTTTTACTATTTTTGGATCATTGATATTATTGACATTTGGTTAATTTTTGCATTGCGAACTGGGAAAATATTTCGTGATTTTTTTTTTGAAAAAAGCGCGTGGTGATAAGCTAATTAAATGATTTCTGAAACAACAAAATACTTAGCAATGAAACACAAATTTTATTGTTTGTTGTGCATCAAATAAAAATAAAGAGCAACAAATGGTTCATTATTTGTCAAATAACTAACAAATCAATTCGCTTCTTTTTCTTTAAACTATGCTTTACCTGAGATTCAAATTTCAAACCTTCATTGTAGCTGTTATATCATTAAGGCTTTTAATACGGAAAACACAAGACCGATTAGATTACGGTTCTTCAACCTTTTTTGTCACCACCAATTGTGAAAGGTTATCTCCGCCACATTTAACCATCTCACTGACAAGCCCGTGTTAATACGTTTACTAAGTTCCAGGTTTCACTGCAATATGAACATTTTTTTAAAATTAATATAATTCTATAAATATAATGCAGTTTCAATATACTGAGTAATGATCGATACCCTCAAGGTTTACATTCATACATATAATTGAGTTTTTTATATAATTTTGGAATAATCACCCTTTTTTTAGAATTTAAAATAAAATACAGAAAAAACAACATTACAATTTAGCCCTTTAGCTGGACAGTCAGGGGGTTTCGCAAGTTTCTGTCATCAAACAAGGGAATTTTTTCTATTCTCTAATAGTCAAGCTTGGTGGCCCAATGTCCACAGGTTAGATAGATTAGATTAACAGTTTAACTAATAAGTGAAACCAAATGAAATTCAGCTATATAGCGTTCCTTTATAGTGTCATAAATAATTAAAAAAACACGTAACATTAAAGTATTGTTATTATTTGTATGAGTCAGGTAATGATCAGGAAAATGCTGAAGCGTTTTCGTCCAAACACACCCTAAAGTACATTGTTTGCTAGTTCATTTTAGTTTTTTTCAGCGTTAAACTTGAAGAAATAACTTACTTTTTGCGTTTATTTTATTGTTACGTTTTTTACGAATGACCGCACACTAGGTTGGAGTGAAAAAATAAAGTTTACAATTTCGAAATACAATAGCGATTAAAATTTGCCTTTTCACTTACTATTTAACAAAAAAAAAATTTCAGGTCAATCAATTAATGCCTTGAGCCCTCTACCAGGCACTGAAAGTATGAAAATTGATAGCAAATTGTGACTATCATATAAAAATAATGTTCATAATTTCTAAATACAATAGTAATAAAATTTTACTTTTTTACTTCCTATTTAACGGGGGAAAAGTTCAGGTCAATCGATTAATGTCTTGAGCCCTCTACCAGGCCCTGAAATTACGATGACTGTTGTATTTCGAAATTGTGAAATTTATTTTTTTATGATACGTCATATTTTTTGTAATTTCAGAGCCTGGTAGAGGGCTCAAGACAATAATCGATTGACCTGAATTTTTTTTCTGTTAAATAGAAAGTCAAAAAGCAAATTTTTATCACTATTGTATTTCAAAATTGTAAAAATTATTTTTTTGACCCCACTCTACCGCACACTGACGCAAGTTGATACTCGGATAATCAAACTGGTGCGAATGAATCGACTTCTGGCAATATAAGACCATTTTATAATACTTCATCAGAAGCATTTGATGATGAAGATTGCCCGAAAAGACATTTATAATATAATCCAAAGTCCGTACTTTGGATGATAAGGAATGTTTTCAGGTCCAATATGGAAAAAAGCGGGACAGCGACGTGAAAAAAGGGACGATCGTTTCTGAAACGGGACATATATAAATATAACTGAGTTTTCCCCAGCATATTAAACTTATGCGAATTAAACAATCCTTGAAGGATACAGGGTGAAATGAATTAAAACTTACTCTTTCGAGCAATTAATAATTTTTTATACCAATCATTTTTCACAGATGATACGTATTCAACACACGTTTAAAAATGTGATCTAAAACATTACCAAGTCATCTTACTAATTAACAGCATTTTGCTAATTCTTACTAATTAACAGCATTTTTCCATGTAAATTGGTTTTTATAAGTTCGGTTCACTTCCCATTTTAGAGTAATTTGCTGACCTCAGTGTCAATGTACGTAGTACATTACAAAACCTTACTTTATCCAAGAGAGTAATTACTTTAAAAAAAACTGTCTGGCAAAAATGTTATGTTTCTGATTTATTTAATTATATTTATGTCTCTTCAGAATGCATATGCTTCATCTGTCATGAAATTTTCAAGCCACAACCTATGGCGATCAAGTATTTAAAAGACTTTTGCTTTTTTTTTCGGTGTTTTAGGAACTTAACACTGAGTAAGAAATAAATGAAATTTAAAGATTGTGAACCTGAAAAATAGGGATATTTAGAGTTCCGCATAATGGTTCCGTGGGACGTGTCTTTTAAACCCTAAAAATCGGTACGTCCTGTGTAAATGAGGTCACCTGGCAACACTAATGCTAAAAGCGTAGCAAAGTAAGCAAAATGAGTTTGTACACAATGTCTTCAGTGTCAAAATTAATTTTTTTAAAAACGCTTTATTTGTACAGTTTTTAAATAAAACATGAGAAAGCCTTTGAATTTTTTTTTAGTATAATCAAGTATATTTATTTTTTCAGATATAAAATTCAAGAGAACTGAATAGAGGAACTTCGGATATTTTGGAATAGTCGGGTAATATGAAAATACTAAGGTTTGTTTGGTAAAATACTGCCACCAAGCGGCAATATCATAAACTACTTAAGAACGTTTCCATAATGCTCAACCCAGAACAAGCAGTTCGTTGGTTGGCGTCAGGGCGCGTTGTGTGAATAAATGTTTGTTTTTTGTCTTTGGAAATTTCCGGGAGATAATTTTTCAATATTTTTTATTCATTATTAGAAGTGATATTTTTACATTGAAATTAAGCATAATGTACACCGAAATACTAACAGTTTATGATGTAAAACTCGTTTTTTTTTTTTTTTTTTTTATCTCGCGATTCACACCAATAAACATACAGTAAATTTTTTCCAAGCGGGCGTTGTCGGGTGATATGTAATACCAATATCTCATAATACTCCATGATTGTGGTGGCGCAAAGATAGATCCTTATATTTGTAATTTGTTCGTATGAACTGAAGTATATTGGCTGACTATTCATATACTTAATTTGATCATGCTCTCTTGATACCATTACATCTGTTTTTTGCCAAACTTTGTTCGTTTCCTTCATTTTTAACCGTCTATTCCATATTTCCCGACTGTCTCACAATACCCTCAAAATACGTTTAATATTATTATTATTTGTTAGAAAGTGATGAAATTTCGTAAAATAATTTTTGTCTATAAAAACTATTCGCAGATATTTGAAAAATGTAATTATATTCGGCTTTTAAACAATATCGGGATGTTGTATTTCCCCAAATGTAAATAGTATTAAATAATACCCGAAGTTCCTCTATATTTTTCATTTCCGTAAGGTTCTTTCAACACCCTTTAACCGTTTTAGTGCGTGAAGCTATAGTTTAAAAAATACAAGCAATTCCACGGATACTGCTTACCATTTAATTTATGTATATTCCATAAACTACATGTCGCTCATGAATGTATTATTGCGCATATGATTTTGACATTCCTCTCACGAATGACATACACTACACAAGGAGAGAGTTAATATTAAATGCAATATTCAAAGAATAATAAGTACGCGTTGCATTTAAATTCTTTCATATTATCCTTCAAAACTATGTAACTATGTATGTATGTAAAATACTATGACTATTTTCAAAAAAGAAAATATTATATTCCAGCATTAAAAAGTTAGAGCACGAATGGGCAGACAGATTAAATCATTGTTTGAATTTATTAAAAGTAACTCGGAACCACATAGAAAATGACGCTTTAATTACAGCAGTTCTTAAGATGTGGTCCGCAACACATCTTCCATGTAATTATACTTATCTAGAACGTGAGAAATGTCTAGTGAGTAAAAGCAAAGAAAAACTATGAATACTGTTAAAAAGTTTAGTATCATTAGTTTATACAGTAACACGTGTGAAGATGGAATCGTTAGACATCTGACAACATTCTGTTTTAGATAGGTTTCTGTCTTATCTGGTGTACTTTTATTGTATTTCTTTGTCAGGGCCCCGCATTGATTTCCATTTAAGACAGAATTCTGTTATAGCTAATTTCCATTTTCACAGCTTTTACTATGTATTGGGTTTATCCGAGAAGTAATGTCGGTGATTTGACTGTGAAGCGAATACACGTCACGTGCGCTCGGAGCGGTGGGGATCGGTGAAGGGGGGAGTTAGTTTACGTACGCGCGTTCGCTCAGTCGTCTCCAAACATCCTGAAAGTAAGGACATGCATTTTCGTGAACCTTATTTTCGTCTCTCGTGCAAGCCGCGGTGCAGCACTCGATCAAGTTGTCATCAAGTTTTGTTTGAAACTCGGCAAGTCCGCAGTGGAAACTTTTCCCATGCTAAAGGTGGTCTTTTGTGATGATTGTTTATCAGAACGTCAAGTCTACCGGTGGCACAAGGCATTTTTTGAAGGTCGTGGAGAGGTCAGCGATCAAAATCCGCTGGAAGGACATCAACGACCACCACCGACGAAAATGTGACTCGTGTGACTGTGACTGAACTCTTGAACTCAATGCTCAAGAGACTCAAGCGAAGGGCTTATCGTTTACGATTGGAAACTTCACCATAACAAAGCGCTGGCCAACACTGCTTTCCTCGTGACCCTCTTCCTGACCGATTCAAAGGTGCAAACAGTTCCCCAGCCGCCCTACAGTCATGACGTGACTCCCCCCGACTTTTTCTTGTTCCCGTATAAACACCCATGAAAAGACATCATTTCGGGACAGTTGGCAAAGTCAAAGAGGTTTGCACCAAGGTTCTGAACGACATTCCAAAAAAAGCCTACCGGGACGCCTTCGATGCCTGGAAATCTCGCTGTAAGCGATGTATCGACGCAGGAGGAGCCTATTTTGAAACCTTTTAATGTATTGTACCGATCGGATCAATAAATGTCTTCTAATAGGCTCACTGACATTACTTCTCGGACAAATCCTGTATCTTTATTTGTGTGTATATCATGTATTCAGTATTCTATAGAATTTTAATCTTAAATACTGGGGGTCCGCGGAGACAGAGAAAATGCGAAAATGGATCCGTGGTTAACTAAGAGTTCAAGAACCGCTTCTTTAACATAATAAAACCAATATTTTATCAACCTTAAATGCAAAAGGCATATAGCAGGGATGGAACAGGAGCCAATTGTCGCCACTAATTTTTAATAGTATTCTGGGTCTTATATAATGACAGACTTTCTACGATTAGGAAAGACGAAGATGACTATTAGAAAATTGTAGTGACAAATGTCCCGCTGGTGCGCAACTGTTCCATCTGGGATATAGTACTACACTAATGATTTAATGTATGCAGTAATGAAATGATAATGTATAATGATTTTTAAAACATTACTGAACTGTAAAAATAGTCTGTAAAATTAAAAAGAATATATAGTAACTATACAATATTAGCTAACGATTACAGTTTCATATTATCTCAGTGCCGTTTAAAGACTGCATTATCATTTAGTTTTAAGTTTTAAGTAACAAATCAAATTCTTCATTTTGTGACGCAGCATTGAACTAAGAATTAATTCATATTATTTTATTAACTTCAGGTAAATTAAATATATTATATAAGGTTTTCTGCGAACGATCAAATAACTAAAATCTCACTTTCGCTTTTCTGGAATTACATTATAACCTGTATCTAATTTGTTGACAGAGGAGAATAAACCTTGAAATGAATTCCACTAAACTGGGAATTTGCATGTGAAATATTTTTAGAAATGAATCATAAAGGGAATGAGGTAAGTGTATACAAATAAGTCGTTGTCGTCAGTATCTGAATTTATTGACTAATTCTATTTTAACTTTTCTTTCCATATATGTATAGTTGACATAACAGTTAAAAAATTCAATTTAACGAAATGTTTATTGAAGTATTTTCACTGAAATTTTCACTGTGTATAAGACGTATATGCGAACATATGTATGAGACGCATATATGACATATAAAATGTAAATATTACGCATATATGACATATAAGATGTAAATATTACGCATATATGACATATATATATATATATGACTCATACATGACGCATACGGCATATGTAAGGTATGTATATACAGGGTGTAACTGAATTGATGGTCAGAAATGTAAGGGGTGGTAATACATGTCAAGACAAGCAAATTTTGTATAGGAAACCAAGGTCGCAATCCACTTATTAAATCAATAATACAAAGTACCTCACACCATCTACAATCCACATTTTCGTTCATAACTGTAAAAATAAGGAAAATATTTTAGCGATATCTTCAACGTAGTTACTTTGCTTGCTATAAAACATGATAAAAACACATAAAGTAATAGAAACGGCAATCCTCCATATTCAAGTAACACTGAGATAGACCCTTCAAAACTTGTAAGATAACTGACAATGCATACGATGTGACTAATAGAATTACAGTGAAATTCCAACAATTCCCTTGATGTCACATCATTTTGCAGAATACAAAGTTATTGTGTTGAAGATTTCGCTAAAAAATTTTCGTTATTGTTACAGTTATGAACGAAAATATGGATTGGGCCTAATGTGCGACACACTGTATTATTGATTTAATAAGTGGATTGCGACCAGGGTTTATTGTACAAAATTTGCTTGTCTTGACATGTGTTATCACCCCTTACATTTCTGATCACCATTCCATTACTATAAGCTTGGCGAGTTTTTCGCAAAATCAGGCACCGCCCCCTGAATACTAGACCTGCACGTTGACACAAAAATGGCGGCTGTCGTAGGCGGGTTTTTTAAGCGTTTGTAAAGTCCTCTGAGTTTGTACACCAGTAATTTCTAAAAGTTTTCCTTGACTTATTTGATCTAAAAAAAGAATCGAAGAAAACTTTTAGAAATTATTGGTGTTGAAGTTCGAAGACCGTACAAAAGCTTTAAAAAGTCCGCCTACGACAGCCGCCATTTTCGTGTCAGCGCTCAGGCCTAGTATTCAGGGGGCGGTGAATCGGGCTGCTATAACAAAGAAGTACCAAATATTTTTCACTTAAATAGTTTTCAAATGGATTATTAAGAACAAATAATAGTGCATTTTTAAAAATCTTACATTTATTACAAAAGTACAAAACGAATCTCATAAGAGATTTACAAGCAATAATAAATTATTATTAATAGTTGTTAGTTTTGTGATAATTTAATCATTGGGTACATTAACACAAAGTAGAAAGTAAAAATATTTTTTTTTTTGCTCACATGTTGCTTATATTTTGTTTACTTGAAATTACACAGGCCTGCAAAAAAATACTTTTTGAAAATTGTTTTAATTTTGATGACTGATTTTTATGTTACTTTTAGGGCTGATTCCAAAAATTAAATCCATTTTTTTTTCTATCACGTAAGGATTTTTCACAAATGGATTGCATATTTTGAAAGAAAAAGTTAAAATAACGAAATTTTAACATTACATTTAAATTTCATTAATTCATAAATCCATATAAATTACATTTATTCAAGTAATTGTTAAGTATACGTAGAAAGTTCTGTAAAGTATAACGTTTTTTCTTTGCATATTTTTTTTTCCTCTTGTGAACGTTTGCAGAGGTTGTCTCTTTGTAGCATCCAGCAGTAGTCGGCTATCATGCTGTAGCGCGATCTAATTACAAGAATAGAGCCAAATTTTGCAGGAAGATTAAACTAGACGGGAGACAAAGCATTCCGCGAAAAAGAATTAGTTCTAAAAGTCACCGCTAGGGGATATGTGGTGCTGTGTTTTTCGCAGAATCCTTGATCCCCAGTCTTGTTTTATCATTCTACAAAATCTGACAGTACTCAGCAGGTTCTGTAGCGCGATCTAATTGCGAGAATAGAACCAAATTTTGCGGGAAGATTAAACAAGACGGGAGACGAAACATTCCGCAAAAAAACAATTAGTTCTAAAAGTCACCGCTAGGGATATGTGGTGCTGTTTTTCGCAAATTTTTTCCTCCCCAGTCTTGTTTTATCATCTTGCGAAATCTGACAGTACTCAGCGGGTTCTGTAGCAGAATCTAATTACGAGAATAGAGCCAAATTTTGTAGGATTATTGAACAAGACGGGGGATGAAGGATTCCGCGAAAAAAAAAAGCGCCACATATCCCCTAGCTGTGACTTTTGGAATTATTTTTTTCGTGGAAACCTTCGTTTCCTGTCTTGTTTAATTATCCTACAAAATTTAGCTCCATTCTTGCATTTAGATCGCGCTACAGAACACGCTGAGCACTGTCAGTTTAATTATAGCCATCTTGTACTATAAAGTATAGGATTTCTTTTGTGAAGTCCTGTAAAAGAACATTAAATATTACATGTCCTATTTCCAGTACGGAATATGTTATGGCGCATTTGAATAATGTGTATTAATTCCATAAAGGGTACTTCAAAGAATTACTGCCTACAGACAGTAATGCAATCGAGATCATTTGTGTTTTTTTGTAAATGAATGAACGATAAGTGTTACGCACACCATTTTCTATAGGAAACATGCAGTGCATTCGAAATATCTGAAGTAACGTAATGTTATTAAAATGCACCTCAAACAGTTGTCGCCCACAGACCATAATGTAACTGAATTACTTTGAGTATTCCCTGTAAATGAATAATAAGTATTCCACACTTCATTTTCAATAGGGGACATGCTGTAGTGAACCTCAATAACCTATATTAATTTTGTGGCATCCAAGTGTAGTTACAAAAGTTAGGAAGACAAACCGAACAGTGTTGCCGATTTAGCGGATGTTTTAATTCAGAAATATAAAACTATTTTCGAATAGTCATAATAGCTTTATTTAACCCTCTCGTCACCAAATTATGATAAAAGTAGAGAAAAAAATAGTTCTAACATTTAATGCTTCTAAAATACCACTATAAACCATGTGCAAAAAGAATTTTTTTGTAATGCCGCTCTTTCCAATTGTTTTTTTACGAGCCTCATATGGGGCTTAATGTAGCTAAGGGTTTCACATGTAGACAAATACATTTTCATTACATCATTAAAATAAATATTGATAGCAATATTTTTCTATTTTTAATACTTGTTTTATTATTTTAGACAATTATTAAGTTAAAAAAAATTACAATAAACAAAAAGGAAATAAAAAATACTAATTACAAATACAAAATTCATGATAAATATATGTTTATCAGGAATGTAAAGCTTTGAAACATTCAGGGCATAATGATTCTTTGCATCTTGCACAAATGTACCTCGTTTTTCTAGGACATCCATATAGATGGCATTTAGCTGAATATTTTCCTTGAGATTTGGCAGGATAGTGGTTATCCCCATCTCTTCGCAGTTCGGTTGCAGCTTGTATTTTTACCCTTTTTTTGGATTGCTGGTTCTCCAAAGGATTCTGATGGTCTACCTTTTTTTTGTTTGAATTTGACGATTCTTGATAAATAAAGTGATGTGGAAATAGAAGATTTAAACTCAAGCAAATCCAAATTTTCATTATCTGGATCCATTTTCCACAAAAGCCAAGAATTGATTACCGCTATGTTTGATATGTGATGGAAAATCCATAACTACCACCTTTTGTGGTGCAATGTATGTCGGTAAAGGCCAAATAAAGAATTCATTAGATTAACATTTCCCACATTTGTATTGTACATTCCTATTTCGGCTGATCTAGGAATTTGAATAATACACATTTTTCTTTTCGACGCCATGGTTAGCAGTTCCCACAGGGCTTGCTCCGAAAAATGAGGAAGCAACATGTACCGCAGAGTTATCATACCATATCTAGTAATGGTTATATACTCATTGCTTGTTACTAGAGAAATCGAACCTCTAAGATCTTTTTCAGAACATTTATAGGCTTTAAGTTGCTAGAAGCTTCTTTTAATTTGTTTACACATATTGTGACGGTAGCAAAAATCTTCCTCTCAACAAGTTTATTCAGAAGTGTGATCATGGTAAAAATATTATCAAAAAACAGTTTGTGGTTGTTGTTCTTGGTATGTTCACAAAGCTTAGTACAACACTTCCAACAGATCCAAATTCAGTAGAAAACTCAGTTGCTAGTTGATTCGCCCCTTCATAAATTTCAAACTCATGTACATATCCTAAAATTCCAGCAAGTGGCCAGGTCTTTATATCCCAAAGATATGGCTTACCTCTAGTATATTATTTTAGTTTTGCCCTTCTCTTGAAAGGAATAATCATCTCATCGATAGATAAATATTCTTCTGGATCACATGCTTCCTTGAATACTCTGGAAAAGTGATTTAGTACTGGTCTGATTTTAAAGAGCTTGTTGTTTTCTTTTTTAAGAAAATTACCTGAAACAAAATGCAAACATTTTTTGATTTCAACAAATCTATTTTACTTACCCATCATACGTAGTATAGGGTAAGTCTTGTAATCGTTTTGAAAATCGAAAAATTTTTTTGACGGATTTACACGTTTCAGACACTGGAGATTCCGAAAAACATATTTTTAGAAAAAAAATTTTGCCGTCCATCTGTGTGTCTGTGTGTGTGTCTGTAAACGCTCTATCTCCGGAAAAAATTGAGATAGAGACTTGCAATTTGGTATGTACGTAGTATGTAATAATGGGAAGAAGCCTATTTCATTTCAATAACCTCGATTAACCGGAACAATTTTTTTCGGACTCTCGAAATATTCGTTCTGATGAAAGGTACATAAAATTTTTTGAAATTGTTTATTTTAAGAAATGAATATAAAAGACAATAAAAAAACATAAATTTTGCATAAAGCATGAAGTCGATCGGATAATTAGTTGCCGAGATATTTGGAATCCTATTTTCCACACTCTTCGATTTTTCATGGCCCTGTATTTCATCCAAATTTCACTTCAAAGATATATTTTAATTGCAAATTTGACGCTTAATCAGATGCAATAAACCGCTAGTTAATAGGATTATTATTTTTGGAGTTATAAGGATGTTTCTTTCAAGCAATTCAGTAATCGAGCCTTTAAAGTTTGTGACGTCATCAAGCCACGATTTTATTTGAATTGCAATGCACTTTATAAGTAGTTTACACATTTTTATTTTAATATTTTACATTACGCATATCCATGATGGGTAAGTATTACGGTGGCCCCCAACGACTAGTTTTGTCATATGATCGGCTATTAGACTTAGGCGTATGCCATATGATTTGATGTCCATTAACGTTGCAACCGTGAATAACGAAGATAAGTCATAACAAAATTAATACCCCAAAACATCTTCAATTCTGAAACAGTAAGGTTAAAATTTTCATTACCTTTTCTTGTTGCATAAAAATTTGATTCATACACAATTCATTCTAAAAAGTCATCAGGAAGCATTTTAGAAGAATAATGAATTGACATTTCTCCAGAGATGTGAGATTTATGACGCTCTAAAAAATTAGTAATGTTATCCTTCATTTCATTATCCTTTTCGACAAATCTCAAAGTTTTACGACATCGATTCGAAGCTGTTTGGGTTTCAGCAAAGGGAATTGTGCTTTCATCTTCACCACTGTCATCTGAAGCCTCTTCTTCAGCTACCTGAGGATTTAGAGTCCATAATTCATCTTCAGCATCAGAAATCAAATCATCTTCTGAGTCACTTCCAAAAAGGATTGTATCAATATCTGCTTGTGTAAGCGGTATTCTTCTTCTCTTATTAGCTATCCTTAAAAAAAGCGAAAAAAAAGTTAATAAGAAATTCTTACTCCTTTTGTAAACAATCATTGCTTTCATCCCTTATCTATCTACAAAAATCTAAAAATAAATATATAATAATCTTAAAAAAATACATAAGTTTTTATAATTTAAATCAAATAATTTTCAATTTTCAGCTGTAACATAGATTTATATTAGCTTGCAATTTCATTATTCTTCTAAATCTTAATTTTAGAATTTTAAGTATGAAAGACGCCACTAGTAACTGTAAGCCTCATATGAGGTCCAATACACTTTCACATATTTTAAGGAATCTGTTATGTTTAAAATTAATTTAAAAGTATGCACATATTAAGTGAAGGTTAAATAATAAGAAAAAAAAATTAATTACCTCTCAAAAAAGTTAATAAAGCAAACCAAATAATTAGTTCATTTCTCTTCTGAAACAAGAAATCAACAATTGTAAATAATGAAAGACATTGTCTAGTACTGCCATCTAGCTAAGATTTATGCAACTATTTAGAGGTATCATATGTGTTCTAAAGGAATTAACGGTGTCACTGAACGAAAAGAAAAAAAAAATCCATCTTTTTTTCTTAAAAATTTTGCTATTTCAAGTAGGAGCCTCATATGAGGTCCAGGGTGACGAGAGGGTTAATAACAGTTTAAATAAAGCGAACATCGTTAAACGGAAATAGTGGTAGATTTTTGAATAAAAAATACGCTAAATTGGCAACCTTGAAGCCGAAGCCGTAAACACTTTACAACTATGAATGAGACAAACGTTTTTAAGTAAAGGGTTGGGGGTTGAAATTTTAAAATCCGAAAATATTTCAGTCACGCATTTTTGCTTTTCATCGGATGATTGGAGCATAAAATGACGCCTTTGTACCTAATAATATTGTGTTTGACAATTTTGTTCGGTTGGATTTTCCACGTATGCACCAAAAAACGGTTAATTTCTTGACTTCCTTGCGATGAACTCACTGTTAAAAATTTTCTGCTGGGTTGAGCCATCTTTTGGTACTGAAGTAGCTACAACCGTAGGATGGCGAAATCTCGAACCAACATTTGGATCTATGGTTCAACCGGAGCTTCAAATGTTGGAACGATATTTCACCATCTTATGGTTGCAACTACTGCAGCACCAAAAGTTGGTTCAACATAGCTCAAAATTTTTAACAGTGTATTAAATATACAGGCTTGCAGTTTATTCTATATAAGGCATTAAGAAGCTACTTCACTCAGGCGAAAACACCCGATCGCCTAATAATTTACGATATCTCGTTCGCATTTCAATATTTTTAAATATATATATATATATTTTTTTTTTTTTTTTTTTTTTGCATTGGTTAGCTGAGGCACACTCCTTTGTACTTTTACGGTTTTTGTTGCAGTTTTTTTTTTTTAATTTATTGAGGATACTTTCACTTTCGAAACCGGTTCCGAAAGGGAAAGTATTTTAATTATAAAAACTTGTAATCAAAATAGAAAAACTACAAACGAGTGTGCATAGAGATTGACCTCAGCTATTCAATGCAAAAAAAAAAAATCATTTAAAAATATTAAAATGCGAACGATATATCGTAAATTATTTCCCCCATAAGGTTAACATTAGCGAGCGGGTGTTTTCTCCTGAGTGAAGTAGCCTCTTAAGGGCTATAAAATAAAGAAAAAAAAATACATTGTGAGGTTTCTACTCTGGTTCTTAAAATATATTTTTTTTATTTTTTTTTTATAACAAAATATGAATTAACTTAATAAATCAGACTTAACCCTTTCAGGGACAAAGAACGACTCTTGTTAAAATGTTGATATGATTGAATTACACAGAATTTACGAATAGATTAATTTGTAAATAAGTAAAAGCTTTTCTTCACGTAAATTATAAAAGGAAAATTTTATTCCAAAATTCGGTGTCATTGTGGCATTTGGAGATTAAAATTAAGTTGGATATATAATATCCCACCGCTCTTCAAAAAATTACTCTCAAAATACAGATGCTACAAACCTTCCAATGTAAAATTAGTTAGAAGTTACTAGTATCATGGTAAATGTCAAAAATATCCTCCAAATGGATTGTTGCAAAGAGATTGGATTGTTTAAAAAAATATCATTTTGAGAAAAATGACGTTGAAGATTAAAAATTTCGACATGGTTACAGATTATAAATTAACGATTACAGGTTTTGATATATTGAGTTTAATTATAAGTCAATATCCTCCCGGAACATATTATATCTTCATGTTTTGCAGTCTTCCTTGTCTTTCCAGCTGATTGGTCGAAAATCGTCATTTTTCACGTCCCCCAGTCGTTAAGCTTTAAAACAAATTGTTTTTTATTAACACTTTCTAACAATTTTTTTTTCACGCTTAAAAAGTTTTGTCATTTTCTTTTGTAAAACGTTCTTTGAGTTGTTTCATTTTACGAATAACCGTGCTATATGTATAATCCATGCTCGGTGAAGTATTTGATTTTGCCCTTGAAAATGCATGGGGTAAATAACCTGAATCAAGTGATCAGAATTTTGATTATGTCATTATTGATTATATCCAGTTTATTTGGCGAGATTTAAAAGTGATGCTTGCTTTATATATTTCACTTTTGCAACCCTAAGACTAAATTGGGATTTTAGGTTTATAGACCAGAAAAAGAAAGGTCAAATCATTTCATAAGAGTGTTCATGAAGATTCCTTTTTTTTGCCCTGCTTTTCGTTTGTTACTTTGAAGATTATTTTTTCGTCAGTCACCCTCTATTCGATAGACTGTATACGAGAAGTATGAAAATAACGTTTAACAGCTCTTGTAATTAACCTACATTTCTTGTTTAAACTGGTATCAGTTTAAACAAAGTAATAAATCATATTCCATAATTTTGAATGCATTGAACTTTCCGCATGTTTTCTCTTCTTTTCGGTCCCAGTTACATAAACGGATCTCGTTTTAAAAAGTAATTTAAGGGGTCTTTTACTTTTTCATTAAAGATACAATTTAGCATCGTGTCACGTTTAATTTTATTTATGATTCCTTATAAAACACAAATACTACATAAAATGTTTACCACTGACAGCTTAATATCTGTTCTATGAAGCATAATTATTTCAATATCATATTTTACTTTTTTTAAATGTTTAATTTTTATATAAAAATTCAAATTGTTTTAACACTTTCGGACAGATTTGAAAAGTGTTTATGAATTCGGTTTGTCTTTCTGTCTGTCCGTGCTCTACCACGAGTAAATATACTCGGATTTCCATGCAATTCATATATGTTATTGAATTTTACTGTGGCATGTTTCGTATTGAAAATTAAGTGTGTAGCATTTATGCATTTATAGTTCAATTACAGGGACACTCAAAAGAAATTACAAAAGACACACTCTGTTACATTACGGTCTATAAGGAAAAATTGTTATCGGTGTATTTTAATGATGTTACACTATTTCAAACATACTGAAATTGATAGATATCACTGAAGAGCACTACAAGAGGTTTACTGTAGAATAGGGTGGGTAAAAAGTAACTTAAGGGGTCTCTTACTTTTCATTAAAGATACAATTTAGCATCATGTCACGTTTAATTTTAGTTATGATTCCTTATAAAACACAAATACTACATAAAATGTTTACCACTGACAGCTTAATATATATTCTATGTAGCATAATTATTTCAATATTATACAACTGATATTTTACTTTTTTTAAATGTTTAATTTTTATCAAAAATTTCAAATTGTCTTTAACACTTTCGGACAGAGTTGAAAAGTGTTTATGATTTCGGTTTGTCTGTCTGTCTGTCCGTCTGTCCGTGCTCTACCTCGCGTAAATATACTCGGATTTCCATGCAATTGATATATGTTATTGAGGTTTAACTATCATTACCATCAATAGTCGAAAAAATATCCGAATTCTTTTGTGCAGCCCTGTATATGATCTATAGATATGTATATATGCTACATAGTACGCTAAAATTTAGTTCAGTTAGAATACGCATAACACAGTTAAAAATTAAATGGTAATGATGCATATTTGGTATTGGAAATGAAGTGCATAGCATTTATAGTTCATTTACAGGGACACTCAAAAGACGTTACAAAAGACACACTCCGTTACATTCCGGTCTATGGGAAAAAAATCTTTGCGGTGTATTTTAATGATGTTACACTATTTCAAACATACTGAAATTGATATATATCACTGAAGTGCACTACAAGAGGCTTATTATAGAATATGGTGGGCATAGCATTAATCGTTCACTTACAGGGACAAGCAAAATCATTCGGTTACAGTACTGTCTATAAACAATAATTGCTGGAAGTGCGTTTTCAATTGTGTTACTCGTTTTTAAAGTTAACTAATTTTTTGCATATTACTTGGTGAGCATAAATGATACAGATCATATACAGGGAAGCACAAAAGATATCGAATATATTTCAGTTTATTGACAGAAATTGCTGAATAGGAATTTTTAACTGTGTTATGCATTTCCTAACTGAACTAAATTTTAGCATACTATGTTGTATATATACATATCTATAGATCATATACAGGGCTGCACAAAAGAATTCGGATATTTTTCAGACTATTGATGGTAATTGCGGAAATTGGGTTTTCGAATGTGTTATGTGTTTTCCAAATTGTTCACTTAGACATCTCCAATCTGTCTTTAAAGTCTGTTATAACTCTTAGTTTGTAAATTAGCTTTATAGAATTATGTTTTCGGTTCGCTTCGTTTCTTTTTTCTAGTTCCCTGCGTGAAGCAGTGTTTTCTCAATAAGTTTGTGGGTTGTTGTTATTTTGTTTTGATTTAATTCCAACAACCCTTTGTTTCGGGTTCGTCTTTGAGCTGTGATATTGCTGGGTGGTGAAGGGGAGACTACCGCCGGAGGTTTTACGCCGCAAACCCTCACAGGTTGGTGCTCCGGCTGGGTGATCTTGTTTACTTAGACCTGGTTAGTATCTTTTAGGTAGATTTCGTAAGAAATACCGCCTATTACACTCTCCCCTAAGTTGGAATTTTTTCAGATCTACGCCGATCATGACTTATAGAACCCAAAAAGACCCCCAGTTCAAAACTTTATATATCTATCTATCTATCTATGTCACTTTTTTATGGACACGATAACTGCAATAATTCTGTACAAATCTCTTCCAAGCTGATACATAAAATCAAGGGGCATAAAATCTCGGTCAAGTTCGTTAACGGGCAAAATCGAACCAAAGGGGGGAAATGGGGGGGGCTTTTTGTGAAAACAGAAAAAAACCCATAGTTTCTTAATTATGATACGTATCGTATACGTTTAAAGTTATTATTACTTCTAGGAAAAGGGCCAAAAATTTATGTATGACAGATTTCTGATATCATTAAAAATAGCTCCAAGGAGGGGAAAAAAGGGGGGGTTTAGAAGAAAAAAAATCATAACTTCGTCAATTCCCAAGATACCAAATCCGCTTAAATTTATTATAAATCTCCTTAAAATTATCTACAACTTTTATATTGACAAGTTTTTTATAGGACCAACTCTTACGGCAAAAAAAATTTAAAAACAAAAAAATCCCTGCTGGCTCCGCCTACAAGCAGACGTGAAAGCAGAAAAAACCCATAACTTCTTAATTTTTATACATATCGAATCCGTTTAAAGTTATTATTACTTCTAGGAAAAGGGCCAAAAATTTATGTATGACAGATTTTTGATTTCATTAAAAATGCCCCAAAGGAGGGGGGGGGATAGGGGTTTCAGAAGAAAAAAAATCATAACTTCGTCAATTCCCAAGATATCAAATCCGCTTAAATTTGTTATAAATCTTCTTAATATTATCTGCATTTTTTATACTGACAAATTTTTTATAAGACCAACTCTTACGGAAAAAAAATTAAAAACAATAAAAATCCCTGCTGGCTCCGCCTACAGGCAGAGGTATATTTCAATGTGGGTGGTCCCAACTGCACATCATTGCAAATAGGTCTTTCTTCTGCAATTCCCAATAAACAGGTGCCCCACGGTCTGCGTCTTCGAAATCTACCTGTGCTTGTAGGCCGAGCCGTCAGGGATTTTTTCTTACTACACTGGTGCGCAAAACTTAAGCAACAAACACAAAAGGCTAATTTCTGAGCACGTGAGTACTCAAAAGGAAATTTTATAAAGAGCAAGTGTAAAAAAGAGGTACTACCCAAACAGCACGGCCAGTCGATGTGAAGCCCCCTTGACGTCACACATGGTTAGAAGTGTCACAATAGCTACGGTGAATCAAAATATGGGATATTTCATTGTCTCATTATTACTCTCGAATAATTGTTAACAATGAAAAGTCACTGTGACTGTCGCTTTGTGATGGGCCACCAGGTGACATTACAATGAAGTCACTTTGTGATTCTCAAGTCACTGTCAGTTGAAGACTGAACTTTTGTTAAAGGATTTTGATTTAAAACATTTAGCGTAATATAACTAAATATTTTCTTTCACAATTTTCATTATTTTCAGTTTTTTTTTTTTTTTTTTTTTTTTTTTTTTTTTTAAACATTCTTAAAGAAATTCAATTTCAGACTTTTACTAAAATACTTTTTTTTTCCTCCGGATTTTTCAATTTTTAAGGATTTTTAACAATTTTATAGCGTTTTAAAGCGAATTTTTAACATCCAAAAAACAATTTTTAACATAAAAAAACATCACTGGACACACGCAACTCGCTTTGCAGCAATCTCTAGAATGCACGAAATTCATTCAAGCCGCGGTCAATAACTTGTGTATGTACGCTTCGCGTACATTAACGGAAAAAAACATCACTGGACGCATGAAACTCGCTGTACAGCATTCTCTAGAATGCACGAAATTCATCCAAGCCGCGGTCAATAACTTGTGTATGTACGCTTCGCGTACATTAACCGAAAAAAAAACATCACTGGACGCATGAAACTCGCTGTACAGCATTCTCTAGAATGTACGAAATTCATTTATAACAAAATTTCATATTTATTTCCATTTTGTTTCAAACTTTCCATCGCTTACATGTTGAAAAATGGAAACTTTACATTTTTTTTATTCAAATTATTTTTTATAACTCAAATAAATACTGAAAAATAAAACTTTCCGCCGCTGGGATTCGAACTCAAGACCACTGAATGGAAGAGAAATGACATACCACAGAGATATAAGCACTAATTTTGAAATGACTTAGAACAAAATTTTAAAGTATCAGACCAGCACGCATGCGCGCAGAGTGATCCGTTTTTTGAAATCGTGCAGAGGGTGCAGGGGCTAGACGCTACTCTTTTTAATACATATTTTACTTTTAGTTTTATAAAGTAAACTTTTCTGGTTCAAAACTTGTTTATTTGATCTACGGATTAGAATAAAAAAATTACGGTAAATCTAAAAATCAGAATTAAAAGTAAAGAAAATGAAACTATTGTTATGAAAGGTTTAAACAATAATGAAATAATGAATTGTCAATCAAAATTTTAATGGAAATCTTTTAGAACAAAAATATTGGCGGAGGCACAGAAAAGTGTTATTGTGTTTATTACCACTAGATAACAAGAACGATGGTCTGAATAACAGTTACTCATTTTGCGTTTCAAACTTTGTGAGATTTGGTTAAAGCTTGACCAGCTGGGGCCATGAACCTAAGCACCCTGATTTTGAGGTCTTCAAATTTGACATCGCAATTCCGATTTTTTTTTTAATATGGTGAAATATTTTGGACAGCTTTGCTGTGTGATGCATGTTTTTATGCTAAATATCGATATTTTGCTTAATCGTCTATTATGAGATTTTATCTGCTGGTATTTTGTATTAGTTTTTAACCTTATACTGATTCAATTATTATTTTGTACTTTTACAGTAAAATCAGATAAAAGGCAGGACAGGACAGGACATCCGGACCTTGACCCAAGGAAATCCTGATTGGGTATATATCAAAGCCAGCCATTGCCTATCAACTTGTCCAGCTAGATCCAGCCACTGGGAAGGATCCAGAGAAAACCATTGTGTGGGAAAGAAAACAAGATTTGCAGCTACCGTAATTTCCGACATGTAATTCGCGGATCAAACAATTATGTTTCGACCCAGAAATTTAATTTAATGATTGAATTCAAATATTTACAGCGATCTGGTAAGTTACATTATATAAATTAAAATTTCTGGTTCGAAACTTAATTGCTTGATGCGCGGATAGTAGGTCGGTAATTACGGCATTTTAGAAGCGTGGTTGATTACAATAACTTTCTTTCGTTGTTATTCTTTACATATTATACACTATATGGCCAATGATGACCGGTCACTTGCGATTTTAGACGTTTTGTTAAATATCTGGAAAGATACATGAGGAATTATCCTGAAACTTCAGGAGTGTAAACAACATGATAGACGTCATATATTTCCGCGAAGATTTTTTCCCGAAACCCCATAAGGAGGCCGCCAACAAATCGAAGAAAAACGAATATCTTTTGGATAACCCTGTAAAAACTAATATTGCAAAAGCATTCAAACTGTAGATTATGATTAAGTGGCTTATTGTAATAATTTGGGTTCATTTTTATGAGGATAGAATGTATACTTGAAGAGAAAATCAGGTTTTTATAAAAACAGTCCCAAATTTTACCAAGTTTTTTGCTTATAATTTGCAGAGTTTTTAACATAAAAAAAAGTTATTTTCAGAAAATATGACAAACAAAATTGTACACAACACCGTGCAATCAGAATTAAAAAATAATAAATATTGGATGAAAAATGAGCAGATTCACTAAATATTGTTTCACTGCGCATGGGCGAATTTAATCAAAATATACTGTGCATAATATATTAGCTAAAAGTATAGACCAACTTTTGTGAAAGTCTCAAAAACATATCTTGAAAATTCTGATAGTAATCGTCGATAGAATAAGCTTGAAATTCACTGTTCCCAAAAGGAAGCAAAAAGATGAGGGGCGGTATCCAAATATACAATGAGAGACACTTCATTCTTATTATGTCAACTTTCATAAGCTAGTATATTTGGATATAGCCCCTCAACTTCTTGCTTCCTTTTGGGAACAGCAAATTTCGAGCTTATTCTATCGATGATTACTATCAGAATTTTCAAGCTATGTTTTGAGACTTTCACAAAAGTTGATCTATACGTTTAGCTAATATATTATGCACAGTATATTTTGATTGAATTCGCGCATGCGCAGTGAAACAATATTTAGTGAACCTGCTCATTTTTCATCCAATATTTATTATTTTTTAATTCTGATTGCCGGGTGTTGTATATAATGTTGTGTGTCATCGTTTCTGAAAAGAACATTCTTTTATATTAAGAACTCTGAAAATTGTAAGCAAAACACTTGGTGAAATTTGGGATTGTTTTTATAAAAACCTTAATTTCTCCACGAGTATACGTGCTATCCTCATAAAAATGAACATGGTTTATTAAAAGAAGCCTCTTAAACATGTGCTACCGTTTCAACGTTTTTGCGTTATTAGTTTTTACAGGGTTATCCAAAAGATATTCGTTTTTCTTCAATTTATTGACGCCCCCTATGGGGTTTCGGGAAAAAATCTTTCCTGAAATATATGACGTCGACTATGTTGTTTACACACCTGAAGTTTCAGAATAATTCCTCATGTATTTTTCTAGATATTTAACAAAACGTCTAAAATCGCAAGTGACCGGTCATCATTGGCCATATAGTGTATGTCAGTCATCGTCTATTATACATAAAAACAGAGTTCGATGTGTGAGTGAATATTGTTCATAATGAAGGCTTTTTTGTTCACAATGTGCTTTATTAACACATTTCGTTTTTTGGCAAATATTCTCTTTTTGGCAATAATCAACTTTTGGATAAGATATTAGGTGCTGCTTGGTACATAAAAGAAAAAAAGTGTACTACTGACCAAAAAATAAAAGCTGGGAATCTTGAATAAGTAGTACAAATAATACAAAGAAAATCTATCTTGAATAACACTAACTAATAAGAGAAAAATAAAGCAAAGGTCTAAGTTACAGATAATCATTCGAGTCGTCCACTGACAAAATTATGAGGTAGGGGGTCATGATTTTTATTAAATAAGTATTCGCTCTTTTCTAAGAGGTTCAAGCATTGTATAATTCTGTTTGTGAGGACTGGCTTTGCCAAATCGTAGTTAATACAATTTGAGAGTGTCATTTGTGGGTGTTTTTTTTTTTTTAACACATCTATCTAAAGCGCCGATACCCATGTATAAATGTTTTTTTGTTGGGATGACCACAAGAGCAGGGTGCGGCGGTTACCCAGGCTCCATGCTTGTAGGATCCCGAAATGAGATTAAAATATTTTTTAGTCTTGTTTGGTTAGATCAGGTGCCAAAATGTTTTCCACCGTGCTCGCACTTGCCCTCCATACTTAAAAAGGGTTCCCAATGAAACAGCGATTTTTTATTTTAATTAGGGCCTTAATTATAGTAATTTAGGGCCCAAAAAAATTTCTTGAACTTGTGCCCCTTTCAAAAAGAATTGCCCGGTAATATGTGTATTTTAAGACATCAATAATGTTGAATTATTTTACAGTAGTATAAGAAGGAGGCCGCGAATGATCACCAGGCCCACTTTGGGTGAAATCTAATTCATTGTTTAGATTATAATGCATTATAAATTTTTTTAATATAAAAGTGAAAGTTTCGTATAAATTGTATTCTTTTCTTTTATCTAGAGGAAAATCAAAGACGATTATCCGTATAGCATTGTGGTGTAACAGCAACGCACTGTGACTGGGATAACAAGTCGTTATTTAAGAGCCTACGCTAGTCACGAAACGCTCAAGCTAATGTTAAGTCTATGGGAAGGTTCTTGGAATATTTCTTGCTCGCATTTTAATATTTTTAAATGATTTTTTTTTTTTTGCATAGAATAGCTGAGGTCGATCTCTAACGTTGTTAGTTTTTATTTTTTTGATTTTGATTAAAGTTTTTTTTATAAGCGGACATTTGCAATTTTGGAACCGGTTGGAACCGATTCTGAAAGTGAAAGTACCTTTATATAAAAAAGCTGGAACCAAAATCAAACAATTTAAAACTAACAACGTTAGATATCGACCTCGGTTATCCTATGAAAAAAAAATCATTTAAAAATACTAAAATGCGAGCGAGAAATTTGAAAATAACCTTACCATAGACTTAACATTAGCTTGCGCGTTTTTTCCCCATGACTAGTGTAGGCTAAGCCTCCTACAACTCGGGCTGACCCACGTCTCCATTTAATTGCTCAAGCGGACACTTGACTTGGCGTCTTATCGCATAAGATGGCGAGTGAATTTAGTTACTTAATCACATGCAAAAATATAAGAATAAATAGCTAAGATATTTAATAGCGCCATATATTAAAAAGTAAAAAAAAAAAATGCATGTAATTATGCTTTTATGTAATACTATATTAAGATTAAAAATTCATTTTCATCAATTAATATATGTTGCTATGCTTTACATGAATAATTAAGAATGCTAATATAAATTTAACTATTACTAAATTTGATTTAATGTGAAAATATATATTCACATATGCATTATTGGACTCTTATATTTTTATTACTTTCAGTATGAAGTTAAGTTGTGATATAATCATATATATTATTTCTCCTGTCAACATCCCTTTTTCTCAGAAAATACGAAACGCAGAACGACGAATGAGATGGCATATGAAAGGATTTTGGACTGGCTTCTGACATAGCACACTTAACAATTCGTTAAAACATGTTTTTGATTAAAATTTGCTGAAAATTAAAAATTAAATCGGCATTGTTTTCATAAAAGAAATGAAAGGTTTTCTTCAAAGTACCGTTGCCACAAAAATAAAATACCACATTATATGATGCTCAGCAATTATTATAAAAAACACAGCACGGGTTTATTTTATATTTATGATTAAAAATCGAATTTGAAATTGAAATGTTTAGATTTATATTTCTATGACCCATGTTTTCCCGAAGCGGATGACGTCATCCTCTAATGCAATTAAAATACGATTGTTAATTTTTTTTCTCGCGCGTGCGTTTTGCAATCTTGGATCAGTTTTTACTATATAACCTATAACTTTGATGGAATAAATTAGATGATATTCTAGCTTGACTAAAAACTAAATGTTGTTTGCAGATATTTTTATCCTTACTTTTTCTTTAGATGTTTAAACCTGCATCTAAGAAATATTACATATTGATAAAAAATGGTACTTCTCTATTATCCCGTCCCGTCGACCACTTTTCATAACAAAAAATTATCGCCAAATAAACGGGAGAACGTTGCCATTGGAATATCAAAATAAATAAATAAATAAAATATAAGAATTTCAGGACACAATTGTTATTTTAATGAATGAAATAACTAATAAATCAGTAAAACATAATGAAAAATACACGCGAATGTCGCGTTAAAACGTGACCTACGTTATACGTATAACGTAGGTCACGGTTAAAAACCACTTGATGACGTAACAAACACGTATAATGCTTCTGATATCAAGTAAATGGGACTGCATTTTTGGCGTTTAATCTTTTACAGTTTGGCGATAGGTTTTTGTTATTAAAAGTGGTCGACGGGATAATAGAGCAGTACCTAAAAAATATTAGATTTCAGTGCGAAATCCTCGCACGGGACCTCTGGTTTGTTATTAATAAAACAATCTTAAAATGCTAATATTCTATGAAATAAATTTCGTGAGTTAAACATTCAGTTTTTACAATTTAATCGCGTGTAAAATAATCCTTATTAAAATTTAAAAAAAGAAAACAATTTAATGATTAAGAATGAGAACCTTCCGCGTTTCGAATGATTTCTGTTTTCTTTTAATTTTATCTCAATCCCACCCCCACCACAATCCAAAAATTTGTGGTACAAGTATACAAGTGATCTGGTTGGCGTGGCATTTGACGAAATTCTTCAATCCTGATCTAGGAGGGTGGTTTAATAAGTTTTCGGCCTGACAGTGAAAACACAAGATTTTTGACATAATTTCATATTATTTTTCAATGTAGTCCCCTTGTAACTCAATACATTTAAGATACACTCCTGTGTGCGAATTCTCTAGTGCAGCCCTGTACGAGGGTGGTTCGAAAAGTTCCCGGCCTGAAAAAGAAAATACAAGATTTTTGACAATATTTCATTTTATTTTTCAACTTGCAATACAATGCATTTCAGAAGACTATTGAAAAATGTTCATTCTTTATCGTTTTTGGTCGACGTTCAACAAGCACGGCACGCATGGAGCGGAAAGATTTTTCATACCCAAAACACATCGTGTAAAATGTGGTGGACACGGTCTATCTAGATGTTTGAAATGTCAGCAAGTTCGCGTATCTTCAATCGGCGATCATTCAATACGGCATTGTGAATTTTTGAAACGATGTCGTCGGTCGTAGCGGTTTTTGGGCGTCTTGAGCGTTCATAATCGTGAATTGATTTTCCTTGTGCAGAGACATTGTGCCGATTGTGCCAGAGACATTTTGTATCTTACACACAGATGGAATTTTGTTCAATATATACGCTGCATACAGGGGGTATCAAATACATTTGTTGGATTTGTCGACAAACAACACTTTCGCATTCAACTACGAAAGCAAGAATGTAATTTTTCTGGTGGGAAAGTTAAATATTGATATTCTTTGCGAATCAGGGAAAGGCATTAGCTGCCAACCTTCCAGGGTTCTCTTTCCAAGTCAAATAATCATAATTTGTCTCAGAAGAATCTTTTGTAATAAAAGAAAGTTTTTATCTATGTGTCTGTCTGTCTGTTTGTTGGTGGTGGATAGGGACATATATCGCACTTAGAAGTCAGAAAATTCGGTTACAGAAAGACGACAATAGGTCCGAATGCACCTGTACTGTAGCTCAGATTTTGAATTGAGCTCAAATTTAGGATTGTTTTTATATATATTATTGTATACATTTTTTTCTCGAAAGGAAAAATTCGCGTATTACTCCGATTTTTCAGGTTCGCTGACGATTTTCAGCCACTCATTAAAGCAATTCAAATTTAATCATCTTGCTATATATAGTAAATTTTGTCCTCTTTTCATAAAATTTATTTGGAATTAGTACATCAATGTTTGAATTTTTCGAGATTTTTTTCAGTCTCCATTTCGCCAAAAAGGAGAAGTTTGCTTTTTAACAACCAATTTGTGTTTGCTACCTTATCCATCAAATCTTACATTATATTTACCCCTATTTATACCCCTGAATGAAACAGAATTTCAGGAATCGGTTATTATTTTTTTTTAAATATGAAATATTTTTAAATTAATTTATTAAAGAAAGTAAAGACATCAATTTTTCTATGAAACACGAAAAAAAAGCAAGGAAAAAATTCTAGGGGTTTGCGAGGTAACACGCTTTACAGCCTAAAGCCGTCATCATGACGACGTATGTGACATTGTGGTCTGGAGAATTTTTTTTTCATTCGGCGCGTGCGAAATATATTTAAAGTAATGGTTTCAACTGGTGTACCGTGGCGCGATGGTAACTTTCAACAAATTCTAAATTTATTAAATAGATAACAGTTGAGGATGAAATGGAACTTTGGGTATCATAATTAGTATACATTTAAATATGAATTTAATTTCGTTGTTTAATAATACTTGATAAGAGAAAGTATCAAAAATTATTTGTACTCATAGTTCTATTGCATAATCCATATGTTTATCACAAAATCACAAATAGTACTTAATTCTTTTTCTTTCCCTTAAAAAACTATTCTGTCATTAGAAAACACATATATTTTTCTTGCAATTCGTATCACACCTTTTCGATATGGAAAGTAAATTATATCGATCCTTGCTTAAAGTGGGCTGGGATTTCAGAATTTCACAAAAATGTTTGAATTCGGCCCAGAATTTTTTATTTTAGCAAAATCCTGATTTTTATATAAAAAAAGAAATAAAACGCTAAGGATTTTGCTATTTCATTTCAAATTATCTCGGGTTGTATTGATCCGATCACGACGCGGTTTGGCTCATTCAACTCGATATCGATAGAACTTATCAATTTTAGTTCCGAGTTTCACCAGTGAAAAAATAAATCAACAATCACAGTTTTAAAAAATTCATTAATGCAGTTTCTGCAGGATTCTAAATGAAATTATCTTACTAAATAAGCCGAACAGCATAGCGGGCGAAGCTCCGCTAGTCTGTGTTTACTTGGCTATAGACCAAGGGAGGCATCGAGAGTTAATATTCGAGCGTTGAAATCCAGTATTAAAGAGGTAGGAATTCAATTACTCAATCCGATAATTCTAGTTCCTGATTGAAACAACCGACGATGTTGCTGGAACCTGCGGCCCTCACAACCACTTTCTTCACCGATACACTTCTTGAACCAATGTCGCATCCTGCTGCACCTTCCAAACATAATTTATTTTCTCTGATTTTTTATTCGATTTTTTTTATTTGATTTTCTATTCAATTTAAAAGACAGAGGCCGAACATAATACTGCTCGTCTTATCACACTGGTTTTCTCTCTTGGTAAACTTAATGCTCGTTGCTCGTTGAACAAAAATGGTGCAGAGAGGCCAAGGGCAAGGCCATCTTGATATACAGGCCGGGACAGTATTTTCACCGCTAGGGGAATGGAGGGAAAGTTTAAATCTACATCTACCATGCTATAATAAGCAGTTTATAGTATGTAAAATACTATACCCATATTTTTCCTCATTTACTGTCGTTGATTTCTTAAGACTTTTTGTTATTATTAAAAGAAAAATGCCGATAAATATAAATTTACTTACCTTTACCAACGTATGGCAAATCAACTTGTAAACACTTGTTCACAATAGATAAATAAAAATTTCAAAATAGACATATTACTATTTTATTGTATAATTATTTTAAAGTATTCAGCTTCAATGCCCGAAGATATTAAATATCAGTACTGCCATTTAAAAGAAAAATCTGACAATTAGAATGATGCTTTAGAAATGATAAACTGTCAACATCCTGACACGTTTAAATTAAGTGCAAATGATCTGAATAGGGCAATTGAAATTGACGTCAGGTTGGAGGTCACACACTACGAATAGTCAGTTCTGATTGGTGGAAGTACCCTGACCTCCAAGTGAAGTACAATGGTTGATCAGCTGATTGCAACTTCTCTATAACAACAACTCCTGTATTATTATATTTTTATATTTAAAAATAAAATCATTAATGTTAAAAACTAACTAAATTAATAACAAGATGGTTTAGTCTAATATTTTTATAATGCACAACTCTACCAAAAACTTAAATATTTGCTTTTTAATATATTTCAAATGAAATCTAATGATAATACTCTTTCATTTATATATTTTTTTTTCAGATGTGCATCAACGGATATCACAAAAAATATGTTATGAAGTTTAATCAATTGCGTAAAATTATTTCTAGAGCTTTTTCTTCTCAGTTCAGAGAGTAAATAATTTGTATAACGAATACAATTGATTTTTATTGTTATCAGTAAGTTATTTTAATGCAACAGAATTTCACATGAATTCTAAAATATCACCTAAATAAATGAAAATATATTGTGTATTCTAGATAGATTTATTATATAAAACAGCTCTAACAAAAAACTTTTGTAAATATTTGCTTTGCAATAGATGAAATACAGTATTCTTTCATTTATAAATTTACAAACATGGGGGCTTAATATGCACCAAAAGATATTAGCAATAATATATTAGGGAATTTAATCAATAACATAAAATTATATCTTGAGTTCTTTTGCTCCCCGTTCGGAGAGTAAGTAATTTATATAACAAATACAATTGTTTTTTTTTTGTTTTTTTTTATCATCATTAGAAAGTAATTTTAATAAAACAAAATTTCACATGAATTCTAAAAAATCTCCTAAATGAATGAAAAGATATTATGCATTCTAGATATATTGTATAAAACAGCTATAACAAAAAAAATTGCAGATGATTGCTTTACAATAGATGAAATACATTATTCTTTCATTTAAAGAAAAAATTGTAAATTTACAAACATGCTTAATATGCACCAAAGGGCATCAGAAATAATACATTATGGAGTTTAATCGATAACATAAAATTATATTTTGAGTTCTTTTGTTCTCTGTTTAGAAAGCAGGGGTCAATCCAAGCAAAATTTGAGGCCTATTTAGGGCTCCTTCACAAAAATCCATTTAATAAAACAGGTCTCTTCACAAAATTCCTCTTAATAAGATAGTCCCTTTATAGATGGTAAACAAAGTAATTTAGAATTATATAAATATAAATAATGTGCAGTTGATCTTATACAAATACAATAAGCAAATATTATTAAATTACTGTTGTAATTTCTTCCATGTACAGTTTTTCTTTTACTAATGATATTTATACTAAAATAAATGTTATTAAATCACTAAATTCACTATTAGAATTTTCCTCTAAAATCAGTTTCGAAGACTCAATAGTTGTAGAATAGTTATCTATTTTATTTTCATGAAATTGAACAATTTCATAATTTTTGACATTAGTTAAAATATTTTCCAATTCTCCCCAACAAGTCAATTAGTAGTTAAAAATACAGGGTGGTTTTTTTTTTAAACTGACGCTATTCAGAGCCGCCTGTAGCTCGTTCTAATTACTGGATTGATACAAAATTTTGTGAATGGGCTAAGAAAACCATGGGAAAAAAGATTCCAACAAAAAAAAAATTAGTTCCAATCACCACCGATAGGGGGAAATGTGGCGCTGTGGTAATTTATGCAACTGAGAATTAGCATAAAATACGGGCAATAAATGAAAATGCAAATTTTTACTTACGCAAGCGACAGTAGCGCCAATAGTTTAAGTTATAAATGCATGCGAAAAACAATTTCAGCTCATGTTGAAAATGAATCTCACGTTACCGCAGCGCGCGTTACTTGTGAAGTTCTATTATTGTAACCAGTGCAATGCACCAGCCGCTCTTCGTTTACTTAGAACACGCCATAAACTGCGCAAAGGACCTTTATCCGTTAATGTATTGAAAGCAATGATTCTGAAATTCGAAGAAATAGGCTCGCTAGTAGTTCGGTCAGGCAGAGGACGTAAACCGGTGGCAGAAAAAGTGATAATGGATGTTTCAACTGCAATCAACGAAAGGGAAAGTGTAAATGATGAATAAAACATAGCATTTTATCCAAATTATTAATTTTGTCTGTTTCTGATGGGTTTTTTCAATGTACAGCGCCACATTTCCCCCTATCGGCGGTGATTGGAACTATTTTTTTTTTTTTTTTTTTTGCTGGAATCTTTTTTCCCATGGTTTTCTTAGTCCATTCACAAAATTTTGTATCAATCCAGTTATTAGAACGAGCTACAGGCGGCTCTTAATAGCGTCAGTTTAAAAAAAAACACCCTGTACATCAAAACTAGAAATTATTTGCTTACCTGTAACGACAGTTACTTGTAAATTTTTATCGATTTGAACAGATTTCGCAATCGCCACATATTTCTTGCACTTGATAAATAAAAAATTAACACATTGAGATTCATCACAATAATGAATATTTATATTATTAACCTTAAGAAAGGTATGAATCCTGTTATTTTCTCTCATCAGTTCTTCTTTAATAACAGCAATAGAATTGATTTTTTTCTTCTCAAGAAAATTATCCAATAAATTTTCTAGTTTTTTCATCTTTTTTTTTTCTTTCAATAGTTGCATGCCTCACAGAAAGTTTTTTATTTAAATAACTGGGACCATTTGGAAAGATAGTTGGGTATGGTTCATTTGATAATTTCGGATACTTCCTTTCATATTCTGTCACCGTTCCATCTCTTGATGTAACTTTATCAACAAAAATGATTGATTATTTCTCAAAATGTTTGATGCACACCACACTATCATCACTCGGAGTAATATCTCTCGGGATGCTTTTCATCCATCCATTTTTTTTTCAATAATTCATTCTTTGACAATCTAAATGATGTGTAACTTTCACCAGGTTTATTAGAGTTAGGACCAGGTATATGTAGACCAGGTTTATAGTGCAGTTGGGAACGCAGCAATACCACGGCATTTTTTAATTATATGCAAGTACGCATTCTCTCACGATTTAACGAAAGTTTGAAAATATGATGATGTCCGTTTTAAATTAACTAAAGAATCGTCTGGTTTTAAATCTTCTGAATCCAATTTGTTCAATAATTTGCGACTAACGAAAAAGCGCATAGACAATCGAAGCACGTGCTCACTGCTCACACCTTAGCAATACACAGAACTAGCCAGATTTCATTTCACTCAGGAGAGAAATCGGAGCGGAGTTAAAATTCCACGTCGCTTCCTCGTTCCCTCCTTCACGTGACTCTCCCCAGAGTAACGAGCTGTCAAAGTCCGGTATATTGAGATATCCTTGCCAAGGACCAGAGCCATTTGCCACCTAGAGTAGATCTATTTAGGTGGCAATGCCAGAGCTAAGAAAAAAGACCACTTGCTTCTCCTATCCTCAATCCTGCACTGCCACAATTCACTAGCCAGGGGGAAAGAGTCCACGACCCCCTGGACAACAACGTGACACCCCTTTTTTCTCTCTTTCTGCTTTACTACTCTCGTAGAATAATCTCTCTCGACTACTTTTACTTAGCCTGCACACGTGCAAAACCCTCAATTTCCACTCCCCGCTCCCTACCATACACACACAGCTACGTACCTCTATGTTTCTTATTCGAAGAAAACCGCGTACAAGCGCTGCAAAGAGAATGGTCACATCCACATCTGCTAGGAGACTCCCTTTTCCAAATCCAATCACCATCCACTATACCACGTGGAATTTCTACACGTACATAACGGCTGCAATGGAACCTGGGAATATCTCTACATTATTTTCTTAACAACACGAACATTTATTGTTTAAAACCCCGTAAAAGGACCCCGGGCTGGACAAGTAGCCATAAAGACATAAAACGAAATATGCCTTATACGCCCATTCGTACTTGCCAAAAAGGAAGCTTTTATAGGGCAGTTGCAAATGACGTCAGGTTGGAGGTCACACACTACGCATAGGCAGTTCTGATTGGTGGAAGTACCATGACCTCCAAGTGAAGTACAATGGTTTATCAGCTGATTGCAAATTCTCTATTGCCTTAAACCCCGTTCAGACTAGGCCATTTAACCCTTCTTTGCATGAGCTTTTCTTTTACAATTGTGTTTTTTTATACATATATTAAATATTAGACACCAGAAATTTTAAGATAGATTTTTAACTTTGTTCAGCAACATAGCTCACGGAAAATTTACTGGATTAATATTTCTATATAAATATAGTGGTGGCGAAGAAGTTGATTTATTTATTAAAAGTTAAATAAACAGTGATGGAAATTTACATCACTATGCAATTAAGGGTTAAGTGACAACTTTTTTGAAGTGGACGATCCGTAACGAGGCTTGACTTTCTATGCATTACTACGGTGTTTGAGAACGTTCATTTAAGTCACTTACTTAGAGTTAAGTAACTTAAATCCTCTAGTCTGAATGAGATAGTCGGTTTTAAAAGGAAAATCTTCTGACGTTGGTTTTACAAAAAGCAACGGCCGAGATTGCTTTACGCTTAAAATATATAAGAGCTGCAATAAAAACGGACACTTGACCACCTGCGTTTATCGTGGGAAATTTAGTTTTAAGAGGAAAATAGCTTTCTGACAAAAGAAAGGTTTGCTTATATAGACCTTTTAAAAATAATTGTGTCATAAAAATGCTACATAGCGACCTCACTCATCGTATGTACAAAGGTACAAAACTTATATTTAATAATAACAATAACATTGTATGATTCCCATGAGAAAATTTAAAACATTGCTAGAACAGGGAAAAAAATGTGTTGTCTATTTTATTATGATATTTATTATTTAAGAAAAGTATTGGAATTTACATAAAAAGGGGTATTTAACACATTAATTGGATAAACTGAACGCAATTAATTACACGGATTTCCCAGGAACTGAAAATGGTAATTAATTTAAAAGAAAATTTGTTACTAAACAAAAAACAGTTCTAACAATTCCTACAAACTTCGATACAATACACTAGTGTGCAAAACTTAAGCAACAAACACAAAATGCTAATTTCTGAACACGTGAGTACGCAAAAGAAAATTCTGTAAACAGCAAGTGTAGAAAATAGGTACTACCCTAACAGCACAGACAGTCGATGTGAAGTCTTCTCGACATCACAAATGGTCACAATTGTCACAGTCACTACAATGAACAGAAATGTGATATCTTTCATTCGTCTCATTTTTACTCTCATTTGGTCACTCCACTGAACAGTCACCATGACTGCTGCTTTTTGACGAGTCACCAGGTGATTTTACAATGAAGTCATCTTGTGACTCTCATTTGACTGTCATTTTGACACTCCATTGTAAAGTCATCATGATAGCTGTTCTGTGACGAGTTCCCAAGTGACAGAAAATGAAATCATCTGGTGACTTTTCGCAAAGGAGTGCAATGATGACTTCACAATAGAGTGTCGATCACCGGAAAGTCACCATGCGACTTCATTGTGACATTATTTGGCAACTCATCACAATGCAATGCTCACAATGACTTCAAAGTTCAGTCTTCAACTGACAGTGACTTGAGAATCACAAGGTGACTTCATTGTAATGTCACCTGATGACCCATCACAAAGCGACAATCACAGTGACTTTGAGTGTTAACAATCATTTGAGAGTAATAATGAGACAGTGAAATATCCCATATTTTGATTCCCCGTAGCGATTGTGACACTTCTAACCACGTGTGACTTCAAGGGGACTTCACATCGACTGGCCGTGCTGTTAGGGTAATACCACTTTTCTACACTTGTTCTTTATAGAATTTCCTTTTGAGTACTCACGTGTTCAGAAATTAGCATTTTGTGTTTGTTGTTTAAATTTTGCACACCAGTGTATGTAGTAGGGAGACTGGTTGACCGAAGTGTTTGTTCGTAAACATGCCCTTTCTTTATTTACAAACACATCTACGACTTAAAAGAGCTACATCTTGATCAGGGGTGTCAAACTGTGGCCCGCCGGATACCACTAAAATTTCATAGTAAACTTTTCTATATCTAATCATCGAATTTCAGCGATTAAAGAAGTCGACCATTTCTTTTAAAAATTAGTGGTATCAGGCGGGTCACAGTTTGACACCCCTGATCTAGATGTTTGTCACGTACGTCTGATACGGGAAATTGTCCACACGAAAGCGGACTTTATTTTACGTGTAAGAGCACAAAAATATCCAAATAAACTCAAATTTGGTGACCCAAAACCAAGAATCCCAGGGAAGGGGCTCACCGACCCAGTGTGCAATATGTGCGACGCACACAGGCGCCGAAGTAGTAAAGGCGCCAGATATTTTAGTTGAAGAGAAAATACTTCAAAATGAAAAATCCTTAATTTAATTATATTAAAATGTGTTACATTTTCTTGACATCTTAATTATGTTTTGCATATTTACCTGAGACAAATTTACTTATAATAATTTTGTTTTTTGTAATCCATTTTGTTTTTTCTGCTTCTGAGTCTTCTAATAAGTAATTTAGAGGAACATGTAAAACTATAACTTGTATGAATGTGCTGTTCAATGTAGAGATTTTAGATTGGAGGGATTGAAGTCAACTATTATGGGACAACTTTTAATTGGTAAAAATAAAGCGTCAATCGCTTGCAAAGGTTTCGGAATTCCGTGGCATAGATTTAACACTGTGATTTTTTCACTCATTGAAGATTAGATAAAGTCTGCTTTAGGCAGCTGAAGCAAGATATTTTCAGCGTGCCTGCAAATTATCACTTCTGTAGAAACTATTATGTATTGAACAAAAATTGCGTGTTTTTCCGACCATTAGTGTTTAGACCGCCAAGCAAAACAAATCTTTTTTAGCTATTCTATCTTGTATTCTTAGACATATCATCATAGCGTACGCAGAATTTTTGTTAAAGGGGAAGGGGCAGGATAGTGAAAATTTACTAGGCTAAATTTGTCAAAAAATGTTCAAATATACTTACTTTTTCAAAGATTTAGAGGGCCGTCCTCCCTTGCACCTTTGATACGCCCATGTCTATCACATATTGGATAAATAAGTGTGATGATTGTAAGATTTGTTCACTTCAATTCAGAATATAAAATTGAAAGTGTTAAAATATATGAGCACTTATTAGCATTCTATATATAACCTTAGACGCTTCAGACTGGATTGGCAGAAAAAGTTCAATTTAGGCATAAATAACATAGAAGCTATAATTGTGGCTGTAATATGCACGGAAAAATATAGATTTAGAAAACAGCATTTTAAATCCCCGTACCTTTTATATCCTACTAGCTAACCCGTCCTGCGTTGATTATACTGGAGATAATAACCTTAAATATACCTAAAATCAAATATTGAATGATTTTATATTTTTAAATGAAAAATTTTCAAACGAACCTAATCTTGGGACCCCTTTGATTTCGGTAACGTACACCCTCAAATCTGTATGATTTTATATTTTTATATTTTTCCATCCAAACGGACCAAGAAATGGGGGCCCTACTGCTTTCAGCTGCATACACCGGGTGTGCTTCAGACGCTCTGCTTTGTTTTGATTTTATGTTTACATTTTGCTGTATCATATGAGCTTTTGGTCACAAAGCATCAGTTGAATATATAGAACTGACAAAGTTGCTGGTTAGATTCCTGTATAGGTTCATAAATTTTAGTCGAAACCGCTTCCTCTGATGAATCATCAATATAATGATGATTTTGTACGTTTTGGTGACAAGAAACTAATCCAAAGAGCTGTGGGATCTTTTATGAAAAAAAATAATGTTATGCTTATTTTAGTCATATTTTAATGATTTTAAAAAATATATTGAATTTGATACAGTATTCATATGTGAACATTTATTTATTTATTTATTTTTGATACAGGCGGAGTGGGGACATAACGTTTCTCACTGTTAAATTTATTTTAAAAACAGGGATATCTTTTATAAGTAGCGTCTAGCCCCTGCACTTTTGCTTTTGGCTACGATTTCAAAAAACGGATCACTCTGCTGCGCGCATGCGTGCTTGTCTGATACTTTAAAATTTTGTTCTAAGCCATTTCAAAATGAGTGCGTATATCTCTGTGGTATGACATTTCTCTTCCGTTCTGTGGTCTTGAGTTCGAATCCCAGCTGCGGAAAGTTTTATTTTTCAGTATTTATTTGAGTTATAAAAAATAATTTGAATAAAAAAAATGTAAGTTTTATTTTTCAGTATTTATTTGAGTTATAAAAAATAATTTGAATAAAAAAAATGTAAAGTTTCCATTTTTCAACATATAAGCGATGGAAAGTTTGAAACAAAATGGAAATAAATATGAAATTTGGTTATAAATGAATTTCGTACATTCTAGAGAATGCTGTACAGCGAGTTTCATGCGTTCAGTGATGTTTTTTTCAGTTAATGTACGCGAAGCGTACATACACAGATTATTGACCTCGGCTTGAATGAATTTCGTGCATTCTAGAGATTGCTGCAAAGCGAGTTTCATGCGTCCAGTGATGTTTTTTTTTCGGTTAATGTACACGAAGCGTACATACACAAGTTATTGACCGCGGCTTGAATGAATTTCGTGCATTCTAGAGATTGCTGCAAAGCGAGTTTCGTGTGTGCAGTGATGTTTTTTTTAATGTTAAAAATTGTTTTTTGGATGTTAAAAATTCGCTTTAAAACGCTATAAAATCGTTAAAAATCCTTAAAAATTGAAAAATCCGGTGGAAAAAAATGTATTTTAGTAAAAGTCTGAAATTGAATTTCTTTAAGAATGTTAAAAAAAAAATAAAAAAAATAAACTGAAAATAATGAAAATTGTGAAAGAAAATATTTAGTTATATTACGCTAAATGTTTTAAATCAAAATCCTTTTACGAATTTAAAAAAACTGCCGCGGAATGGAATAAAATTAATATGGTTCTCGTTAAAACTGTGTAGAGCAATGCGCATGCGCGCAGCAGAGTGATCCATTTTTTGAAATCGTAGCCAAAAGCAAAAGTGCAGGGGCTAGACGCTTGTCTTTTATATCTCAAAATGTTAAAACTAAGAATATCAAAATACTTTTTACTTAATTCACTATTACATTTTAACATTTAATTATCAGACATTGATTTCTATATCTAATGCCGAGTAATTAACAGGCAGAATTTTCCGGTACGAATTGATTTTCCCAACCGGCACGAACTTTCTGGATAACCCAATAGAAAGTTCTACGATTAAACAAGAATAAATATAGTTTATTAAAATACTGGTAGTAAAGTGGTTGTGGCGAGCCGCCACTGGCCAAAAGGATTATTCTTCTTTGCAACTTCATTCCAGCCACAAAACTCTGAACAGCCAAAAAAATCTCTTGAAGAATAAGTACACAATCTTCCATTTACATTGTTAACTTGTGGACTAAGACTGTCTTCAATTTAATGTAATAACAAGTCGATAAATTCAGATATTTTTCCTTCCTATTTTGAAAGTAAAATATGCATCCTATTCTCCACCACACTGATTTTCTCTAGAACTATTCTAAATATTTAAAGAAAATGTACAGACGAAAATTTTATGCTTCAGGCAGAAAGGAAATATCTAAAAAAAATCTTATTTTAACGTTCAGTTACTACAGAAGGCAAGGGTAAGACTCCTGGTGTCTAACGATTGATAAAATTAAACAGCGAAAGTAAAAAAAAGAATTGGGAAATATGACAAAATCATTCATTGATAAAAAGTATATAAATGAAAAATAAATGTCTCCTTTATTATATATATGTTTAAAGATAGCAGAGGGATTAAAAGGGTCAAATTCAAAGTAGTGCTAGTCAATTTTTAGTATATGCATATAGCCGGTGTCGGATTCCACTTCTCCGTCCACACAACTTCGAAATAAATCCGGTCTTTTGATATGCTGCCACCACCGATATGAATACGTGATATCGGGCACGATATTTGATGTATATTCAAGAAAAACCTAACTCTTTCAATCAAAGTTAAAGTAACAATTTATTAACAATATTTACACTTAAACTCGGATGTAAATTATCCGGTTTAACACTAAATCAAAACAATTACAGAAAACGCTCTACGTGTACCGTTAGACTACTTCAATTCATTCCGCACTGAGATTTCTAATCATCTCACACCCGCTCTCTCTTTCTTTCGAGAGATACCGTTAAACACCCGTGGCTCAGATCGTCAACTCTCAACGACCTCACTCCTTCACTACCACGTTCGAACTCACCCCGGTCTCAACGCTCATTCCCCGAGCAACCTTCACACTTCGCTGCTACGTCCGAACTAACTTTCTCTCTCTCGTAAACTGCAGAGCACCCTCCTTTCTACGGGGTTTCTCCTCTGTTTCCAAGGGACCTTGACAACCCTTCCTCCCTCTTGACGGATCTGTCTTCCTAAACAAAAGGGCGCAATAGCTTTCTTATCTATGAAAGACCACATTGCAATGGAAATACTTCTTTCATTCTGTTCCACCTTCCTTCCACTCATATTCTGAGTCGTTCCCCTTCGGATTAAGATTCTTCTTAAACCAGCCTCTAACGGTACACAATAGATACAGATACAATACGCTAATCCCTTAAGAATAGCTTTCAACTCTTGCCGCTGTGAGAGAAACCTGACACCCCCACCTTAGCGGAAAATATGCCTTTTAGGGGCTAATTTTCCTCAAACTATGTAATGTCTGAGAAGAGTTCAACAGTTCCTTGATAGGTTTCTTCATTACTACAATTACATAAATATTTCAAGGTGTCTGAAAATTTAACTACTGACATCTCTAATGAACCATATACTAATGTGAGAAATACAAAAAAAAATTACACAATATGCTAATACACTGTTATAAACACAAGATGCAAATGCAATTATAAATACACAAAAAAATAAAGTTACACTAGTATTATGTCATTTCAATGTCAGTCCTTAGATGATATTGCTGGAGGCGGAACTTTTTCCTTCCAGTGCTTCCTCGTTAACTTAATTGGTACATCCCTTTTCGTAATGCACCCGCTTGAATGGCTAACTTCTGCCTCTGATGTCCCAATTAAATCTTCCTCTAACCAATCAGGCACTTGCCTGTCCAAGTACTCTTTGTACGTAATGAAGACATTGTACAATTTCTGCCTTATCTTACCCCTTTCCGGTTTACGACCAATCCGATTTTTCTCCATTTCTACCAGTTGGATAGGACCCATAAATAATTCCTTATTTTTCCTTAAGATTGATTTTATGTCCCCAACTTGAATATTGGTTAACCCTTTTATTTCGAATCCCTTCCTGTCTTTATTTTCCGGTTGTTCTCTGTCTAACAACAGATCTTTCCTACAGTCTTCAAACTCCCCGTCACTATCCAAGACAATATCGACTACTTTATTTTTAGCCATAAATGCTCTCATTTCATCTTGATACACCAGTTTCTTACTTCCGTCCCCTAACTCAACTATAACTGCAGGTCGACATATTTCCTCTTTCTCCTTATTACTCACATTCATTTCCCTCGTTAATCGACATTCTACACATGATTCACAATATATTTTAGCTTCCTTCGCCATATTTTCCCAATAAAATGAATGCTCGATTCTTTCTAACATTTTCTTAACCGTCTGATGTTCTCCATATAAGGAGGTATGCGCTAGTTTTAGAATTTCTTCCCTTCTAACTTTAGGTAATACTAATTGAGCTACAGTTTCATCTACTAATTTCTCTTTATGATATAACATCCCATTCACAATATAATAAGACTCTCTCTCATTTTCAGCCAATTCCCAAGCTTTCTCTAAATCTTTACAATTCATTTGGGATTTCTGAAATACAATTTGAACTACTTTCCGTAACTTGATTAATCTTACTTTTCTCCATCTCGTCTTTTTCCTTCTCATGACTTTGCAAATTTACCGACCTCGTTTCTACGACATAACGGTTATTATTATCATTTCTAATCCTTTCCCCTTCCTTCACTTTGTTCCTATTATCTTCCTTACATTCCCTTTCTACCGATTCTCTTAATGATTTCTCGTTGTTTAACCCTGACAATTCATTAGCCACGTCAGGATGTAAAATTACCTGTTCCTTACTATTGTCAATTATCGCACACAGTACATCCTGATGAATTACATTAGTTTCTCCGCGTTTTGGAATAGCTAAAGGTAACTGAATTAATGGCGATTTCACTGCCTTACCAAATATCCCTTGTAAATATATGCTACCAGCCCCTCTTAATTTTTCTGCTGGTACTAAATCTTTATGAACGACGCTAATTTGGCAACCAGAATCCACCAATCCTTTTGTTATCTTCCCATTTACACTAACTTCCACTTTCTCGAGATTATTTAACTTCTCTCCAATAACTTTAGCTCTCCAATTCCCTCTTGCTCCGATTCTTGCCATACTCGCTCCCCTTGGTAATTCTTTAATTCCTCGCACTGAGACATTATTGATACTAGCCCTTGGTTCTTGTCGGTTATTAATTTGATTACTTCCCTCATTATTTCCTTTTGTACAAAATCGCTGAACATGTCCTCGTAAATTACACTTGAAACAGATAGGCATCGTATCATTAGGTTTCTTATATTCCGGTTTTCTACCCAAAAATGGACTAACTTCATTATTCCCATTTTGTCTCCAATTAATACTAAATCCCTCATCTTTTGCCCTTCTAGAATCTTCATTATTAACATACCTTTCTTTACCTTTATAACTCTTATAAGTTACCGCATAAGATTTTTATTTAGCATCAAAGAAATTATCACATTCCTTAGCAATTTTAGAAACTTCTAACCAATTACTGTGCTGAGTTAATCCAACATGCGTCGCGGTTTCCTCATCTAACGTAGTTAACAACTTATCCGTGACAATTAACTGATTAACCTTCTCATACGCATCTGCACCTCTAATCTTACAATAATTTTCCCACGTTGCTATTAAACGCGATACAAATAATACATGAGTTTCATTTTGATTCCTTCTAGCCTTCTTAAAGTTTTCCAAACACGCCTTCAGTGTCGGCTCATGTTCCCTTAGAACTAATTCCTTTAATTTCTCATAACTCTCAATTTGTTCTCTAGTAGTGTATATTAGCAAATTATCGGCCTTATCTCCTAACATATTTAGTAAAATTTCGGCTTGCTGGGTTTCCGGTACATTTTTTGTTTGGAATGCTCGTTCTAAACTGCAAAAAAAACAGATTCCATCCCTCAGTCCCTTCTGGAACCTTGATAGACAAAGTTTTAACGCTTTTAATCAATTTCTCTAGTCTACTCTCATGATTAGATTCTCTAGACCCATTAAAGTTATTTGCCGAACTTTGAATCTTTATCCTTTTCAACTCTAACTCATGTTCCAATCTCAATTTTTCAGCCCTTTCTTCTCTATCTAACTTCTCACGGTCTAACTCCCTTTCTAACTTTTCCCGTTCTAACCTCTACTCCCTTTCTAACTTTTCTCGTTGTAACTTTAAATTTTCCTCCCTTTCTGAGTTTTCTCGTTGTAACTTTTCCTCCCTTTCTAACTTTTCCCGTTCTACTACTAACGCTTCTTGTTCTAACCGTTCTGTAACAATAGTGCTAGATAATTCCATAATGGCCCCCTCTTCATATTCGTCGCTCTCCACTATCTTTTTCTTAAGCTTAAACCTGGTATCATCTTCCGAGACTTCAATCCCTAACTCTTCACATATCGCCTGAAGATCCACCCTTTTTAATTTTAGTAAGAAAGCCATACTTTCTACTGATAATTATTACCACCCTACAATAATACTTAAGCACAATATCAAATTAATATTTCCTCAAATCCTACCCTCATAAGTTACCTCCACATATTATACTATTTAACATATTTCAAATAAATAATAATAATTGATAAATTTCCTTAAACAACGTTACCCCACAATTTGCTTCCAATAACCAAGTAACAATAATTTGAATTTGATTAGTATGCAATACAGATTTTAAATTTATCATAAATACTAAAATACAATCTACACAATAATACTGATACGTTTCAATTTGAATAAAACACTGATGCCAATCACTACATAAAGATATCCATCTAACAAAAATTTGCATGAAATACACACAAATTTCCTAAATTTAATCTCAATAAAATATTTCAATTTCAAAATTAGTTCTCACATTAAAAAGTAAATCACAGCACTTTTTTTTTCTCTGGGCCTTCAGTTCTTCCTTGAAGGTTATTTCAATTTAATTTAAATTCTACACAAATTTGCTTTCCTCATTTACTATCAATATTTCAAACTTAAAGCAAACAATATCACTTAATTTAAATATTACTTTAATAAGAATTTAAATTTAAGAAATTTCAATTATTCCTTCCAACTATTAACACAATGCATTAATTTTAATCATTAATCTTATCCGTTTAAAACAATTAGAAAATCACTTCTAGTAATTAATATAAGATCCTTTTCTTAAAACAATAGTGTGAAATGGTTGTTAATATCTCATTTGATTTAGACCAATTATTATATTGCACATAAATTATCATAAATTAACTACAACATTAACCCAAATTACCATCAATTATACACAATAAAAAACAGTAGGTTCGAGAATGTCAGTAGAGTAAAATGATCAAAACACCTTACCTCGTACTTTATTCGCTGAGCAATTCTCTGTTCACTTTTCCACAGGGTAAATCTTGCACTCTCGGGCCACAATCACTGCACCTTGCTTCACAATGCACAAAAAACACTACGCACAACACTACACTAACACAGCACCACCACTAATTCACTTCACTGTAATGACGATAGGCTAGCTGGCACTGGTCTACGACGATAGAGCACAAACACTTCCACTAGACGATCCGGCATAAACTGACTTAATACGGCTAACTGGCGCTGGTCTTCGACGATAGAGCACAAACACTTCCGCTAGACGATCCTGCACAAACTCTCAGTAACACGGCTAACTGGCGCTGGTCTTCGACGATAGAGCACAAACACTTCCGCTAGACGATCCGGCACAAACTCTCAGTAACACGGCTAACTGGCACTGGTCTTCGGTGATTCAATCCCGTCGCTGCCAACATTGTCGGATTCCACTTCTCCGTCCACACAACTTCGAAATAAATCCGGTCTTTTGATATGCTGCCACCACCAATATGAATACGTGATATCGGGCACGATATTTGATGTATATTCAAGAAAAACCTAACTCTTTCAATCAAAGTTAAAGTAACAATTTATTAACAATATTTACACTTAAACTCGGATGTAAATTATCCGGTTTAACACTAAATCAAAACAATTACAGAAAACGCTCTACGTGTACCGTTAGACTACGTCAATTCATTCCGCACTGAGATTTCTATTCATCTCACACCCGCTCTCTCTTTCTTTCGAGAGATACCGTTAAACACCCGTGGCTCAGATCGTCAACTCTCAACGACCTCACTCCTTCACTACCACGTTCGAACTCACCCCGGTCTCAACGCTCATTCCCCGAGCAACCTTCACACTTCGCTGCTACGTCCGAACTAACTTTCTCTCTCTCGTAAACTGCAGAGCACCCTCCTTTCTACGGGGTTTCTCCTCTGTTTCCAAGGGACCTTGACAACCCTTCCTCCCTCTTGACGGATCTGTCTTCCTAAACAAAAGGGCGCAATAGCTTTCTTATCTATGAAAGACCACATTGCAATGGAAATACTTCTTTCATTCTGTTCCACCTTCCTTCCACTCATATTCTGAGTCGCTCCCCTTCGGATTAAGATTCTTCTTAAACCAGCCTCTAACGGTACACAATAGATACAGATACAATACGCTAATTACTTAAGAATAGCTTTCAACTCTTGCCCCTGTGAGAGAATCCTGACAGCCGGCTTGAGCGACCATCCAGTCCTCCTCCACCACCTTAAGCACGACCCTGCTTGTAAGTTTAGAGACTTCCAGTCTCTATGATTTTTGTTTATATTGAATCATATCTCACTAATGGGGAGTATCTAAATAAGGTATATACTAAAAAGAGGACGTGCAACACCTCGCGGAATTATCGAAGAGTTTCATAAAACCTTAACTTTGAAAATAAAGCGAAATGTCATAAAATTTCCTCAAAGCAATAGAAAATGAAGTTCTGAGGATATCAATGTAGCTGGCAGTCGAGAGGATCAGGAAATTATTTTGTTAATATTGTCTTAAGTAAAAGGACAATAGTCAAAGTCAAGAGACAATAATCATTAGATCATTCCCTGATATACTGTAAAAGCACTTATTTTCGCGAGCCGTAATTTTCACGAAAATGAAGATATCGGTGATTTTTCGAACTGAAAATTTCACGAATTTCATATGAACAGAACCAAAAGTTGAAAAATCCCGAAACTACCTAAATAGAACCCCTTTTGCATCCGGCATTTTAAGAAACTTCCTTTTGTCTGAAAAGTTCGTCCCCCCCCCCTCTCCCCATCGCTCTAAAAACAACACACGGTACTTATCGACTTTGAACTTGGCTCAACATGCGCATTCCACCCCAAACAAGTTTCGTTTCTTAATATATTTTTTCCCACGCTCTTTAACAAACTAGGGACTTCTGAACCCCCCTTTTGCACCAAAAGTGTAATCACTCCACCCCCTTCGCTTTTCTTGGATTTGGATCGTCCATACCTGTGAGTGCGAGATATAAAATTGAGGAGAGAGAACGTGTCATCAGTGCCGTAAAAAAATGTGAAAATACCTGTACAAGTGGACAGACGCCGGAGAGAAAATTCCTATAGGAGCTCCACCGCCGGTAGGACTTCCGGATACAAGAAACGCTAAGTCCTTTGTTGAATCAAAAGAAATAACATCCTCTAATACCGAGGTTTCTACTGATTTGAAAGAAAAACGTGGAGGGAAACGTGGGCAGTATGCAGTATACGACGAAGTGCTGAAGTCCAAAAATGGCCGATATGCTACTATGAACGGAAAGTCTACAGCAGTGAAACATTTCACCTCTAAATTGGGAAGGCCGGGGAGTGAATCAACCTTTCGCAGCATAAAGAAACAGTACATTCAAGCATAGAAACAAGCTAAAGTCGATATAACAACTTTACCGCACGATAATTGTGGTCGCCCCTTAAAACTTGGTGATTTCGACGCAAAAACATATATACGTAAATTGCGGATTGCTGGTGGAATAGTGAACCACACTATTGTTATTGCAGCTGCAAAAGGAATTGTGAAATCACATGATCCATCTCTACTAAACTCTTTCGACTGCTGTTAAGAATGAACTTTGTACGTAGAAAGGGAACCAAAGATACACGAAAACTACCGCCAGACTTCCCAGCTATTCGTGACGAATTCGTTAACCGTGCTCATACAGTGATTGACAAAAATGTCGTTCCCCCTGAGATGTTCGTTAACTTCGATCATACAAACGCAAAATGTGTGCCTTCATCTGAATACACATTGGAAGAACGTGGTTCAAAACAAATTTCCATAATCGATATGGAAGATAAAAGAGAGATGACTCTTTTGTTAGCATGTTCCCTTTCTGGAAACCTACTTCCACCACAATTGTACGCTGGAAAAACAACAAATTGTCAACCAAAGTTTACATTACCCGTGGACTGGGATGTGTGGCACACCGATTCGCACTGAAGCAATACTGACACAATGATTCGATACATCGAGAATATTCTTGTACCTTATTACGACAAGCAGAGAGAGCTTCTCGGGCTAGTTCTAGAACAACCTGGTGTAGCACAGTTCGACGTTTTAAAGGCACGGCAAGATCCTCTTTTTTTGGCTGAACTAGAGAACAGGAATATTATTCAAGTTTTTGTGCCCGCTTCCTGAACAGGAGAGCTCCAGCCTTTGGACTTAATTGTAAACGGAGAGTTCAAGCGTTTGCTCAAGAATGAGTTTATTAAGTGGTATTCTAATGAGCTTAAATTTCTAAAGGAAAAAGAATCTGTGGACCTGCAAATATCCCAATTAAAACCAATTCACGCTTATTTGCTTGTGCGCACACTTAACGCTGTTAAAGCCAAACATGAGATAATTTTGATTGGCTTCAAAGAAGCTGGTATAAATATTGTAAGTGAATGAGCTGCATTCTATCAGTTGTATTCTTGTTTTTATTCATGAAATAGTTGTATAGTTTTCAAGAAATAGTTGTAAGTAATCAAGAAATTTTTGTATTTTTTTTATTTAAGTAACTGTAATCATTAAATTTTGGATAAGTGAAAAATTTCTGTTTTTTTATTATTATTTGAGGCGAAAATTTTTTTTCCCGAGGCTTCAATTTTTCCACTTACGACGGGCTCGCGAAAATTAAAGCCTCGCGAAAATAAGTGCTTTTACAGTACTTGCGTATGCAAACATTCCTGGAATGGAAGAAGGAAAATGCGTTCCAGGATTCTGAAAAAAAAAAGTGCACGGGAAACATTTTCGCTTGAGTCACTTTCGCTACGTCATTAAATATTTTGTTAGAACAGAAATTACTCAAATTTCAGTGTGGAAGACGTTAATTATGTGGGTCATCATCTAATATTTATTCTAGTTCGTACCTAAGATATTACATAAATGATCAAATACAAAAAAATATATAAATGAAACATAAAATACCCCCTTAAACAGAGAATAATCCAAAAAACTGAGGCAAATATATAAGTCCTTGCCCTGCTCTTAAAAAATTGGAGGGGCATAAGCTCCCATAGATTACGACCAGTGTTCGGAAATAACGAAAAAAACAGTAGTCGCTATTTTTCTAGTAGTTTGTAGCGAATAACGGGATACGAAAAATCAGTAGTTTCTAGCGAGCTTTCGCGCTACTCTGAGGAAAAAATGCCATCCACTTGATCATAACTCGCTTCTATTTTACAAAATGTGTTTTGTGCAATAATTTGCGAATGTCAGCGACAGATCTCTGTTTCAGTATCATATATTTTTCAATTGACTCTTCCTGATAAAACAAACCAAAGTGCTAACTCACCAAAAGAATAAATTTTCTTGCGGTCAACACTTTGTCTACTAATGCATTATTAGATCTTATGTTTTAATACCGGATATCTTCTTTTGGAATTAAAATTATGACAGAGAAAAATAAAATTGAACTGTCTGGTCGGCATATAACGAGTATTTTAAAGTTATCGAACAACAAGCCATTGGTAATTACACTATAACTTGTAAGAAGTTTATTAAGAAGCTGTCAGTTTCAAAATCATTCGCTTTGAAGATTAAGTTGCACGCAGAGGTGAGTTAGCATTTTATTTAATAATAATAATTACTGGATCGCATCTCGCATCACCTATAATCATTAAAATAGATATTTTCAAATTAAAATTTCTAATTAAGAAAATATTCTCATCCAATTGTTGTTTATCGCAAAAATTTATCTTATTAACGCATATTTTAATCGTTGTGAAGTATTTCTTCCATGCATGCATAAAAATTAATTGAATGCATATTCCCTTCTTCCAGATTCCAGTAGATAAAAAAGAGCTTCGGGTAAAAAATGCCAAATGATACTTAACTTTATTTTTATGGTTATTTATTTTTATTTTAGCAGCACAGATTCTTTATCACTAAAGGAATTGATTCGTAATGTTTTATTGTTGATTTGATATCGGTCAGAACACAAACTCTTGGGTTTTCCATACGAACACTTACTTTAAATACTAGAATAGGAATCTAGACCCTCAAATTAGCTTTGTTATAAATTTTTGCGAAGTTTCTATGATTAGTTCTTGCCATATTCAATATTTAAAATTGGGTTAATTTTTAGGTCGGCTACAAAGTTTCTATGAATACTTCTTGACATATTAAATTTTAGAGATCGTCTGTAAAGTTAAATCATTAAAAACAATTTTAATACTTTTTAAAAATATATCACTAGTATTAAAAAAACCTCTAGATAAATCAATTAAAAACTCCATCAAATACAAATAATTAACACTGCTATTACATCTATTAACAGTTTTCAGAGATAGTCACTTTTTTGATAAATTATGGTCTCTCAAACTGTTGGTTTTTTAAGCATAACTGAAAATTATTTGGCAGAATGTGCTGAAATTTTGTAAAGTTCAGAACTTTTTCTAGAAGTTTCTAGTAATCGACTTCTAAAATATTTATAGTTATAATTTACAATTTTTGCGAATATTAATTTCCTATTTCATACCATACAATAATGGAAATTAGATACAAGAGATTCTTAAAACTTCCAGTCTAACAAGGAGAGGTTACGAGGTCGAGATCACAGAATGCGGTGAACGTTGGTATATTGATAGAGTATAGTTAGTAAATAAACATATGAAAGTCATAAAGCTGAATACCCAGAGAAAAAAGGCCTCAAAGTTTACGTCACAGTTTATAATCGGATAAATTTCTTCTTCTGGCAAACCACTTCGTAGCCTGGTTGGTATCGCGCTGGTTTCGAGATTTTTGTGTTTGGGTTTCGAATTTCAGCTAGACCTATTTTTCGCAGCGAAAATTTTTATGAATTTCTTTTGAACTACAGTTGAAAAAATATGTATAATCATTGAAATTTACGAAAAATATAAATTAAATATATGTTTTTATCAAATAAATACAGTTTTAACTATGAAATTCTGTATGTTTAAATATTTAACCCTTTAACGGACATTGGTTTCCTTATGAAACCACAAAACTTTAATTACGAAATCCAACAACGACAGCAGAATTTTAATAGAAATGTTTTCCATTTATTATATATGTGAAATATCACTTTTTTTATATATACCTTTGTTCATAATTTCCGGTGTCAGTCATTTATTTCAACATTTTAGCAATTGAAATGCTTTATCCGTTAAATGGTTAATGGAAAGTTACAAAAAAAAGTAGACAATTTATATTTCTATAGACTAGAATTTTTTTTTTTGTTATTGTAAATTATTTACAGTTATTTAAATGAATAATATACAATTTTTCACAATGAAATAAATTAAAATACGTGATATAAATGATAAATCTATAATGTATTATTTTAATTTTGTTTAATTATCTAAACATTTCAAAAATTTCATTACTTATTAAAAGTATGCTTTTATATTTTTAATATGATTTTTTTTAAATCCTGGATTCTTTATTTTTTATTTAGAATAACTGTTTACGTAATAATTATTTTTAGCAGTTCAAATTATTTTTTGTTGTTTAATATGCTTTTATAATACAGTTTAATTATATAGATACAATTTGAACAATAAAATTTTTCATGTTTATATCTTTATTGAACAGTAAAGTCAAAATAAATAAATAATTAATTAAACAAAAGAAAAGGGCAATTGGTACTCCAATAGATCACAAAAGTTTGCTTGTTTTAAAATTTTATTACTATTATTTACATAAATAAGCTACAAATTTTCACAGTGAAATAAACTAAAATACGTTACATAAAATTGTAACACGCTGCTTTAATTATTTGTTAAATTTAAATTTTCCTGCTAGTATTAATAGTATTTCAATCATAATAGTACTTCAAAACATGTCGAATTTTAAACAACTATTTGTTTTTAATTTTGAATTTTTTAAATCTTGGAGTCTTGTGTTTATAATTAGAATAACTGTCCATGTACTTAAATGCTATAAATAGTTATTACGTAGGCAGGAAAGACAAAACCAAGAATCCGAGATTTTAAAAAATCACATTAAACATTTAAAAGAATTTTTTTTAATCCTGAAATAGTTAAAATATTTGTATAATAAATTAAAATTAAAATAGTATATTAAAGATTTATATCACGAACTTTAATTTATTTCTCTGTAAAAAATAATAGATTATTAATTTAAACAACTGTAAGTAATTTAAAATAACAGCAAACATTTCTGGTCTATAGAAATCCTGTTCTCGGCTGCATGAGGTTTGCGGCCTTTGGTCTTGTCCTTTGAGATCTCATGTGCAGAGACTCCCTAGTTCGAACCGGTAACGCCGGGGTGGGTAACGCAGTGTGGGACTTATGTTGATGTCTCCGCGGGATCTTGGGATCACCGAGTGGCAAAAGGACATTACGTAGGCCAATCCCTCGCGCTTAGGCACTCTGTGTCAAGGATGGTGACACGAGGGCAAAAGCTAGCTAACGGTGGTAGAACATGTTCTAAATTTATCTAAGGTGAGGACGGACTTCGTATGAAAAGGAGCGCTTGCGGTTCCGTTGTGACGTCTGTCTAGTGCGCGAGGCGGCATGTCGCAACTTTCGGTGCTGGCAGGCGGCGAAACATAGATGTGACGGAGGGTGTGGGTGAGTTCTCCCACTTCCCTGATCGTCCCTTGCATTACTGGGAGGGTATTAGGACGTCACTCTTGGACCGACCGGACTACGAGGAACCGGGCCGGACGCTCGGCAGTCAAGTGACGGCGTCCAGATCTAAGTCGGACGATGGGTCGAAACCAGTCCAGCGCGTCTATGCGTAGCCAGAGCTTTCTTTGCCTGGCGGTTGGGACTAGCAGGAGTCTTTTACATAACTTTCAAGCTACTAATCTCAATCGGGACCGCTTCTTTAGCGTTCTTGAAGGAGTTTTCCATGCTCTTCAGAGTCCGATATTGGTTCTAAACTAACTTTGATTCTAACATTTGTTGTGTTTTATTGTTTTAATGTGTTTCTTTTTATATGCGCATGATCCCCTCAATGGAGTCGATCGGGGACCACCTGCATTCTGACTGTAGGGCTCACCGAATGCAAAGCCATTGGGGGGTCAACCTAAGCCATGGCGTGTCTATGCGTCAGGGACTGATTTTCCTCAAAGTCCCGGGTTGGCGGGAAGCTTCTCCTGCTCCCTGCATCTGATGAACAAGTCGTTTCCTCCCTCCCTAGGACTCGATGATCGGAAGTTGCGGTTACAGTAATGGGTCGGGGGGGGTGTAGTTCGGCAATGGCCTAGGACCCGGTTCCCTCTTTGGGGTTACGGCTACGAAGCCGTCGGATCATTTCAATGTCCGCCCAAGTGTTGTGTGGTTATGTCCTCTAAGTTTGGGCTCCACCGCATGCTGCATCGACCTTTGTCATCAATTCATTTGGGAAAGGGTCGAGAGGCGCAGGAGGCTCACGCCCCCGTCTCTCCCCCTGATATAGCACCTATAATACATAGTGTGGAAATCGGCTATCCCAGTAATGCTTTAAAAAGTGCTAAAAAATTGTAGCCGATCAATGTGCAACGATGCTGTACGATAATAGGGCGATCACAGCGATATCTGCTAGTTCTTTCAACGTAAACAAAAATTTAGTAACTTGTCATTTAGTAAATATCGTTTCTTAGCCATGATCACTATCTTTCATAATTTTAAAGCTTATGAAAATCACTATCTAAGTCAGGGTAAACAGGATATAATTTAAGTATTTAAAATAGTTACCACTGGCCGAAACATTTTCTCAGTTTGATTCTTATACAATGTTTACGTTGAAAAGTGCCAGCAGATGTCGCTGTTATTGACCTCTTATCGTTCAGCATCGTTGTACATTTATCGTATTCAAATTTTTAGTACTATTTTGTAGCAGGTTTCCACATTATTTTTTTAAGTCGCTGCACCCGCGGCCGAAGAGCACTACCTGTGGAGGTACACCGGGTATAAACCGGCCCTCTCTGGTGGTGACCTCGTATGGATTCACGAGAATCTGGTTTCGGCGGTGAAGTACGTTCGCCTGCGCCGACGTAGTTTGTCATTTTCATTATATATTTAAACATGCAGATTTTCATAGTTAAAACTGCATTTATATGCTACAAAACATATATTTAATTTATATTTTTCGTAAATTTTCATGATTATACATATTTTTTCAATTGTAGTTCAAAAGTAATTGATAATAACTTTCGCTGCGAAAAATAGGTCTAACTGGAATTCGAACCTAAACACAAAAATCTCGAAACCCGCGTACTACAAACCAGGCTATGAAGCCGCTTGCCAAACTAAGAAATTTATCCGAGTATAAACTGTGATGGTAGCTTTGACACTTTTTTCCCAAGACCCCCTGGGTATTGCACTTTATGGCTTTCATATATTTATATGCTAACTATACTGTATCGATACACAAAGGTTCGCCGCATTCTGTGACCCTGACCACGGAACTTCTTGTAAGTTACTTGAATTTTTTTTATATAGACATAAATTTCGAAGTAGGTTAAAAATATATTTTTTTCAAAATAGTGTTGTTATTGAAAGTTGCCACTGACCCAAAATTTTAAAAGAAAGTTCTGAATAATTTTAATGAAAAAAAACTGTATGAATTGGAATATTAATGAGTGTATGTGTGCTGATTTTTATACAAAAAAAAATAAAATTGATATTAGAGATATAATACTAGACTACTTTTCCGCAATTGTATTAAAATATGGATTAATTTTCTTTCACTTCGATTTTGGGTCAGATACGGGTATCAATATTTTGGGGGTCGGGTCGGTTTCGAGTTGACGGATTTTTTTGTGTAGTTTGGGTCGGGCTTCGGGTTGACTTATGTTTGGGTCAAATAAACAGCCTGATCCGTGCTGAACTCTAATTCGTGTCCTCAATTTCGAATGTAGATGGAATCCTTCGACAAAATCTAAAAGTAGCGAAGATGTGACTACTTTTGAAAAGTAGTTTGTAGTCGCTACTTTTTTAAACAAGTAGTTATAGTTTTAGTTAACTACATTTTTGATAAAGTTGTTGTAGTTCGCTACTAAAAAAAAGTATTTTTTCCGACCCCTGATTCCGACCATACTTGCACCCTGACCCCTCTGTGTAGGAGGTGCATGAGTATCCATTGACCCCTCTGTGGTAAAAAAATCTCCAATATAAACTCTCTTACAGGGGCGGATCCAGAGAGTCTTTTTTGAGGGGGGGGGGTCATACTGAGTTACAAATAATCGACATAATATTGTAAAATGTTACCTGTGAAAACGAAACCTGTCTATAACGGAATACTGTTTTAAATGAAAAATTTACGTGGTCTCAGAGGAAAGAAAATCATCAAAATATACCTGCTTAGACGAATCCTGTCTATAACGGAATCCTGTTTTAAATGAAAAATTTACGTGGTCTCAGAGGAAAGAAAACCATCAAAATATACCTGCTTAGACGAAACCTGTCTAAAACGGAATTTTATTTCGGTACTAACGATTCCATTGTCACACGTTTTAGTGTATGTAAAATGATATAATGAATTATTGTTTGCGATAGTCGTAATTTTTACTGGTTAATTCATACAGTAAAATCTGTGAAAACTGTTACTGTCTATGACGGAATCCTGTCTTATAAAATTTGAAAGTTCCAACGGAAAGAATACCACGCATATCTAGTAACTAAAACGAAAACCTGTCTGAAACAATTTTTTTCCGTTCGCTAGAGACTCCATTTTCTATTGTTTTACTGTACTTTATAGTTCATTATTCATTGTTAAATTAACAGAAAACTAATACTCTAAAACCTGCTAAGATGTAATCATTAGAGACCAAAAAATATCTGTTTTAGACAATATCTGTCTTAGCAGGTATAATTTTTTTGTGGTTTTTCATGTATTGTTTTCCGTTTAAGGCAGAAAACCATTACAGACAGTTTTCGTTTTCAATGGTTCTACTATACTGTGTATATTTATAATGATTTACAAAAAAAAGTACAGTAAAACCTGTGAAACGGAATCATCTTAGCACACAAAATTGCACGGTGTTTCTGCTGCGAAGTTTTTATCTTTATGAGCACGGAAACCTAAGAAAACAAAAAACTGTCTATGACGGAATCCTGCCTTTAATGAAAACATTTCATGCTGTGGATAAACGAATACCACATAATTATATCTGCTTAGTAAGAAACCCGCATAAAACGAAACTTTTTTTTCGTCCCCAGTGATTTCACCTTAGCAGGTTTTGCTGTTTTTTATTACCATTAGAATACCTCTTTAAGTCTTTATATTTTATTTCTTTAAAAGCAGAAAATTATGCTGCAAACTTAGGCAAGGGGGTATTAGTGCCTATTTCTCAAAATATTTAAAAGAAAGCTTTAGGATAACATTAATTTTCAAAACAATTTCAGTAATACATATTTCAGTAATACTAAAAAAAAAATAGTTACGCTGACCGCAGCGATGGTGTTAGTAGGGGGATTTAGGGCTTAAAAGACCAATTAAAAACTAATAAGATAAGTATAAAATCCCTGTGTTGTCTGTTGTGATACCATAAGCAATGTGTACAAGCAACGTAAAGGAAAGCATAATAGCTTTAAAATTAGCATGAATTTGTTTCAAGGCTTCATAATACGGAACCCTTTGAATGCAAAATGCAATATACGAGGGCTATCCAGAAAGTAGATTACGTTTTCGTCTGTGTCCGCTAGGGGCGGGGCTAGCGCGGCCATCTTGGGGTCAGAGCGTTGCGCAGCTCAGTCGGAATCTAGCCGTGCTAGTGAGAGGTTCGTGCTGTGCTCCGTTCAGATACTGTGACGGTTTGAAATGTCTGCGTTAATTGAAAATCCCGCGAGCTGCGAGGTGCGTGCAGTAATAAGTTCACAATAACGGAACTTTCTTTGAGTTTTCCACAAATTTCGCGAAGTTTGTTGCACGAAATCATCAGCGAAAAGCTTGGTTACCACAAGTTTTGTGCAAGATGGATTCCAAAAATCTTGACAGAGGACCACAAAAATCAGCGAATGGCTGCAGCGTTGAAATTTTTGGACGCTTACCATAAGGATGGTGACTCTTTACTCGATCGCATCGTTACTGGTGACGAAACATGGGTGAAACACGTGAACTGTTGGTTGAAGGCGCAGGCGGCCGAATTTTTCGACGAAGGCATTTCCAAGCTCGTACATCGCTACGATAAATGCCTTAATTTGTATGGTGTCTATGTAGAAAAGTAGTATTTGAGTGTGGCTTTCATCTGTATATAATAAAATTTGTTTCCTATACTTTGTTTATTTTTTATTCCAAAACGTAATCTACTTTCTGGATAGCCCTCGTAAAAGATAATGAGAAACAGGCGCAACACATTATTTTCCTGCTGCTGTTTTTCATTCTCTTTCGTCATTTCGCTTAAAAAAAGGGTAGTTATTATGGGGTAGCTCCCTTAAGATTCCGTGAAACAGCTATCGCTATATAGCTGCAAACTTAATTTATCTGACTGTGTGTTTTGCAATACATTTATTAGATGTCATAGTAACGCCTGTGAAAACGGTATCACTAGCGACAGGGGAAAAAATCCGTTTTAGAAAAGTATCCATATTAGTAGGTTTAATTGTATCCCGTTCATTCTGTTGAGATCTTGAAATATTTCTGTTTAAGGCAGGATTCTGTTACATTCAGGCATGGTCGCAGTCAGAGAAGTGAGTCAGGGCGCGACCTACGTTATACACGGCCGGTGCATGACGTTTTAAACGTCATTTGGAGTGTATCATTTTTACATGGCGATTGGTGCAAAACGATGGGCGCGCCACTTTGCACCAATCACCTTGTAAAAATGATCCACTATATGTGACGTTTTAAACGTCATGCACCGGCCGTGTATAACGTAGGTCGCTGTCGGGGGCACGGGTGTATTCATGTATTTTTATTAAAAAAGGAATAATAGCTTAAAACCTATATAAAGTTCCTGAAAAAAATTTCTGGCTTCGGTTTTGTAGTCAGGTTCCTTTATAACAGGTATATCTATTCTGTCTGAGAAAAACTTCTCCCAAGAGAAAGCTTAGCGAGAAGAGGATGAAACGTAAGAATACGCACATTCTATTGTAAGAGAAAATTTCAGGAAACTCGGGCTTTTAACTAACTCTGGATTCCCTTTGTCCGACTCTAATCCGTTTCTCACCCACCTTTATTTTTTTTTGCCGAGATGATGTTTTGAGAAACAGTAAAAAAAACGAGTTTAAATCATTAGGACGGATACAGAGTTTGGAATTATTTTGATTGATTGATATGGACATATTATCAATCACAATCACCCTGAAAAATCCCATTATAACGCTCACCATCGGAGAAAAAAACGGAATGTTAACATCAGTCTGATGTTTTTGCTATATAGCGCCATCTTTTGATTATTTTAAATGAGAACTATCAGCTGCCTCATTCCGGAAGCTTCTGCTCTATGTTTAAAGAATCTAATTCTGTTTACTACGGGGATACATGTCATATTCTAAACAATTGTATTTGTTTTGTTATCTCTTGAGAGTCTTCCATTTTAAAGGCTGAGAAAGACCAAGCTTACAGGTATTGTTTTTTTACAGAGTATGAGGAAATCCTCAAAAACTCGATCAGATAACTCTGCCAGCTCTTCCATTGCAGCCGAAAGACTAGCAGATTATCGCGGGAATAGCGGTAGCTCTGCCGCTTGTGGATCATCATCATGTAATGCTGTTTTCGGACCTGCTAGCCCTAACGTTAGTCCTAGTACCCCGGACACTGATAATCTCAGCGGAACTAGTCCAGCTTCAACCACCAACACTTGCTCCTCCTTGTTAAACAAAATGAGTGTTTCAGAGGATTGTTATACTGGTGAAATTCATGCCTCCAATGAAGTAGAACAAGCAGAAGCTGCATCAAAAGAAGCAGGAAAGGTATGTTACCTTGTAAACATAGTTTTTGTAAGCATGCTTTTGTGTTTATATGCCGGCTAAATGCAAGCGAATGTTCTATGGTAGTACTCATTGAAATTTCGTAGAACTCGCATGTTGTTTTATGTTTATGTAATTAATTATTACACTAGAAATGCAGTGTAATGAAATTTTAAAATAATGAATTTAACTGAATTTAAAAGTGCTGGGTATTTAGATTGTTTGGTACAAAACTAGTTCGTATTCTTTAACACATTTCTCTTTGTATGTTTGAAGATTAAGAATTCAAGAATATTCAATTAAATGATATGTATGCCAATTTGTTTAAACAATAATGAAAAGCTTAGATACAAACAATTATTAGATGATAAAAAGATTTAAGGTGATATTTTGTTTTGTGGCGAGAATAGTTCTGCAATTAAGCTTTTCGTATAGCATCAAAAATATTTTTTCTTTCTTCTGCTTGTAGTAAGAATCAAGAATATTATTTTTAGAGAATGTTTTCAGAAATTGTTCTTAGTTAATAATTTAGTTTCAATTATTTATTAGTAATTATTCAGAATTTTCATATTTTTGGGAAATGAGTATATTGTTAGAATATTGTTATAAACTATTGTCATTTAGAATTTTTTGTATGCTTATGTATTATCCATGCCAGGAATATAGCTTGCTGAACATTGTTAATTGCTAGTCTTGTTTATCAGTGCAAATCACGTTCAAAATATTAATTTAACATGTATTTATTAAATACTTAACATTTTTAAAAATGGTACTAAAACAGTAATGTAGTATATAACTGCAAAGCATCAGGTTGGCAGTTTATAGCAGTAAAAGATACTAATATAATACAAATATCTATGATATAAAACAGTAATTTAGTGTAACTTTTTAACATACAAACAATTATTAGATAAAAAGATTTAAGGTGACATTTTGTTTTCTGGTGGGAATAGTTCTGAAATTAAGTTTTTCATATAGCATCAGAAATATTTTCCTCCTTCTGCTTGCCTTTGTGTTCAGATGAACTCTGCCAAATACGAAGGTAAATGATGACAAATTATAGTATTACACTCTGTTGTTTGTTTCGCCATTCGGCAGATACCCATTTGCATTCTATTGTTTTTATGTGGACTCCTGTTTTGGTATCCAAAAAATTAAATGATTCACTTTACAGTGGTCAAAACAAGCATTACTTAGTTCATTAGTACTGTAGCCTATGCAAAAATATCGTTGAACCTTCTTTAACATTTTTGCTTATATGCTTTAGTTTCTCTACAAATTCTTTCAAACACCCATTGTAATGGTAAGATTTGCTTTGTATTATTATTGTTATTTTTAGTAAATAAGCTTCCATATACTTCTACAATATGTTGTGGTCACCAATCTTCCTTTTTATTTAGACATAGATCCTTAATGCAAATTTCATGACAAGGTAATTGTTCCAGTCAATAATTGTTTTGTCGGACATTTATCTAGTTCTTCGTTGCAAATTTAAATTGAAGTCCGTTCTTTGCTCCAGAAAAATATTAACTTATGTGTTTTCAAATGAGGTTCTGTTCTACTTCCCTCAAACCAATTCCTTTTTCTAATTCAAATTCGTTATCTAAAATTTTCTACATTGCATCACTACATAATATTGCTAACATACAGTTTCATTTCATGATAATTGGATCACTGGTGTGTTTTTGGTACAATGCACAAGGCTGTATTTTAAGCATGCACTTGTAACACAGGGTGGAAAAATTTTGAAGGAGGCAAAATATAGCCTAAAGTTATAAAAAAAAGTTGAATTTTTTAATTGCTTTTATTAATTTGGAATTTTTCTGTAGTTAAAAAAAAATAGTTTGTGAGGGTCTTTCGTTTAGCAGAGCTGAAGCAATATTTGGCTCGGAGCATAAAAGGAAATTTAATTTCATGTGTTTGAAACTATTTGAAGTGTATGATTATTTTATGGTTGACCATATTGCAGTATTTGGTATCCCTGGAAAAGGAACTACATTTCACCAAAAACGTAAGAAGTTTTAGTACGTCTTATGTGCAGGGATGGGGAAATACATTTTACTCGCCACTGGCGAGTGGAATTTCTCACAAGGCGAGTGAATTTTTAGGTGGTACAAGCCTTGCTGTGGAAATGTTTTCTGAAGCAGATTTGAATTCTTTAGAATTACCTGATAAAAAAACCTGACAAACAGAGGTAAGTTACCTCTATTTGTCTGTAGATGTCAAGAGGTAACTTGCCTCTATTGCGGAATTCAGCTAACATATCTGGAATATATTCAGGCTTTCAGAAAAAATTTGAGGGTAGAAACTATATCCTAAATATGGGTAAAATACCTAATAATGCCAGGTTCCTGTAAATAAGCAATAGCTTCTGCTTCTTCCTTTAAATGCATGATTACAAATGATGGATGTAAAATAAGTTAAAAAGCACATCACAAGTCAAAATAAACAATATGAAATAACATCAGGGTTGGCAAGTTTTTGACACATGACGGAAACCATGGTTTTTACCGTCATGTCAAAAACCTCCTTGTCAAAAATATCAAAAACTGTCAAAAACCCATTTTTTAGTAATTTGTTTTTACATTTTTTTTCCATTATCCATCCAAGAAAAACAAAAAAGAATTGCATTAGAATAATACGTGTACATCTCTGTTATAAGATCTGTACAATAATCTTAAGCTATTTGGCATAGTCTAAAAAAAATTAGATTTTTTGAAAAAATCCTCTAACCTATAAGTATTAGATTAAACAATGTGTATAATTTTGGTACAATTTATTGCATTGTTGAAAACAAAACTTTAAGATTCTACTTATTGAAGTGCAAATGAAAATCACCATAATTGCATTTATGAAATACATAAGATATGCATTTTAAAATATTATATCTAAGAATATTCAATTTTATTCACTGCCAGTCTATGCTTAACATCTATTGTCATACAATGTAACAGCATTTTTGCATCTCTAAAATAATTTTAATGTACTTTATTAAAAATGTATATTGAATGTTATTTAATAATTATAATACCTTTTTATTATCATTTAATATTAATGCTAATTGCAGTTAGTAGAATCTATATTAGTGAACATTATGACAAATGTTGTTCTTTTCTTTTACTCTTTCTTGTATTTTTTAAGTCTTTCGCATATTAGGAAATGATCTTCTTTTAAATAAATTTAACAAATGTAATTGTACATAATAATAATAAAAAGAACAACAAGGTAAAATCAATCTAGAAATGTATTGTATGCTACACTTACGCCATAAATTGGAGGACAATCGAAACTGATAGGTTTTTGATGGAATAAATCTGTAAAAACACGGTTTTTACCATTTTCATGTCAAAAACCAGTTTTTGACGTCAAAAACCCAACCCTGAATAACATAGAAAGAAAACCATTTTAAACATACACTAGTGTGCAAAACTAAACACAAAATACTAATTTCTGAACTGTGCTCAAAAGGAAATTCTATAAACAGCAAGTGTCGAAAATAGGTACTACCCTAACAGCACAGACAGTCGATGTGAAGTCTTCTTGACATCACAAATGTCACAGACACTACAATGAGCAGAAATGTGATATCTTTCATTAGTCTCATTTTTACTCTCATTTGGTCACTCCACTGAACAGTCACCATGACTGCTGCTTTTTGACGGGTCACCAGGTGACTTCACAATGAAGTCATCTTATGACTGTCATTTTGACACTCCATTGTAAAGTCATCATGATAGCTGTTCTGTGACGAGTTCCCAAGTGACAGAAAATGAAATCATCTGGTGACTTTTCACAAAGGAGTGCAATGATGACTTCACAATAGTGTCGATCACCGGAAAGTGACCATGCAACTTCATTGTGACACTATTTGGCGACTCATCACAATGCAATGCCCACAATGACTTCAAAGTTCAGTCTTCAACTGACAGTGACTTGAGAATCACAAGGTGACTTCATTGTAATGTCACCTGGTGACCCATCACAAAGCGACAGTCACAGTGACTTTTCAGTGTTAACAATATAGGTGCAGATTCCCAACATTTGGAAGGAGTCACTGGCTCTTAAACCCAAAAAATCCAGTGGCCACAATTGTAAAACAAACGCATAAAGACAATAGTGTTTATATAGGGTAAAAAACTAAAAAAAAAAATTAATTCATTCAATGTGTAAAGTAATTTATTTAATATTAACACGTGTACAACAAAATTTGAATATTAATTAAATCTTAAATCATGTACAGTCAGAAGATAAAGTTGCGCAAAATACGGTTTAAAAAAAATATGTATAAGCTAAGCAATCATGATAGCGGGGAATATCAGAAAAACAATATTTCTTATTTTGATTTCGCCAGACAAAAGTACATATGAAAGAAAATCTGAATTTGTGAGAATATTTTGCACTATAAAAATCAAAACACACTTCAAACATTTGTTTATATATATATATATTTAAATCACAGTCTATGTAAAATAAAATTATCAAACTGTTACGAATAACATTGCTATTCGAATATATTTAATAGTTTGCTGTGTTAAACAGATCATACTGAAATGTTATTAAAAGATAACAATAATGTTTATGTGTTTTGGTCTTAATCTTAAAAAAAAATATTGACATTTCTCTATGGGGACTGGGAATACCAGAAATTGATTACTTTTAAATCACATGGCGACTTAAACACCGAAAGTTAGTGGCCACAGCAAAAAATTTAGTCGCCACGTGGCGACTGGCGACCGTGAATCTGCACCTATAGTTAACAATCATTTGAGAGTAATAATAAGACTGTGAAATATCTCATATTTTGATTCACCGTAGTGATTGTGACACTTCTAACCATGTGTGACGTCAAGGGGACTTCACATCGACTGGTCGTGCTGTTAGGATAGTACCTCTTTTCTACACTTGCTCGTTATAGAATTTCCTTCTGAGTACTCACGTGTTCAGAAATTAGCATTTTGTGTTTGTTGCTTAAGTTTTGCACACCAGTGTATGTCATGAATCAACAGTTATGCAGTTACCCTATAGAAAAAAGAGTTACTTTAATTTGTATTATTGGCACTATTGTTGGGGCAGTTGTATCTGACCTAGCTTGGATAATACATAAGTACCAAATTTTCTTCAAAAGATTATTGCTAAAAAATTTAGACCACTGAATGTTGCTGTTACTCTGATTACTGTAGTAAATTTACTGTGAAATCTTTCAGAATATTCTTATTCTCAGCAAATGATGATATAAATATATAGCAATATTTATGAATATATAGCAACATTTTGAAAAATAATTATTTAACTTTATTAGTTAAATTTATTTTAAGATATTTTTCAAATTTAAAAAAGAAAAATATTTAATTAGCAAATAACTTATGCTTTAAAGCTGGAAAATATAGATAATTAAGAGAAATTAAATTCTTTAAAATTATTATTCAAACTACAGTTGTGGTCATGAGTGTTTGTAAAAATTATGTTGTGTACCATATGAAAAAAGTTATGCTTGTTTTAAATATTATGTAGTATAGTATAATATAGTTTTGAAGGCATGCCAAAAAAAAAAAAATCAGATTACAGCTTTCCTTTACTGATGTAATCAATTTACTTTTCATTGCTGTTTACTTTTTAATTTTAATCCTTATCATAGAATGTTTTATAAACAATTTTTGAAATTTTAATATATTCATTCCCAAGTAAAATCTTAGCCATTTGAAGTACAATTAAAAAGTAAATTTCCGTTACTAATGTAATCAATTTACTTTTCATTGTGTAATTTTAAATTTTATTTTTTATCATGTAATAATCTTCATAAATATATATTTTAAAGATATTCATTCCCAAGAAAAATCTTTATTTTATTTATTATTTCAAATTCTAGGAGAATTTCCTTAATTTTTTTTCTTGATAATATTTTAAAAAATATTGAAGAATTAAGTATGACCTTCAATATTTTTGAGAATGTTTTCCAAAAGATTAATTTAAAAAACACTGAATGTTACAAATACAATACAGTCTCTAAAATCCAGAGATCTTAAATCCGGAAAGTATAAATGTTAATTCTACAAGCAATTTTGCCCATTATTACTTTTGTTTTGCCACTTTCGGTGGCAGTACCAATCAATTTACTCAACATTTTTTTTGGGGTATTGACACATGAGAGAGACTATTATTTCAAACTTAGAAATATGGTTTTACCCAAATGCTTAATTTGTGACATTTAGATTAGATTTTGAGAAATCTTTCACTATTAAATATGCAATCTGGTGAGTGGTAAAATTTCTAAAATACTATTAGAAAACTTGAAAAACAATACCTAGCCTAATGTTCACTTTTGAAAGAAAAGGGGTAAAATGCTAGTCACTAAAAAAGGTACTACTGAATCTGAAAAAAAAGCACCATAATTCATCCAAAATGAAGAGAAAATTTAAATAAACATAACAGTTGCCAATTTATGCCATGGAGTTTCGGATTTGTGCTTTATTCACTTATTTTGCATTTTTATGAAAATAAAGAATTTTTTGTTTCTCCTCCCGTCTAAAAAAAGAAAAAAGTATTGAAAAATATTTAATCTTTAAAATTTAACTAATCAAATTAACAATTACAATAAATTGATACATTAATTATACAAAATTTTGAGTTTTTTATTAACTTCAAAACTTCATCAACATCCGTTATCACAATTTCAGTATTAAGTTGTATACCACTTTGTAAATGTTTAAAATCATTAGTTTATTCCGAGCTTTGCTAAAATTTTATCTTTTTTTACTCATCTATTTTAAATAATATAATGTGTGGGTGTTTGGGATACTGTTATGGTTAAACTCTAGAATAAGCAAGGCGCTTGCCGTCGTCAAATTTGGTGAAGTGATAAATTAGTTTTTCTTGCTACCCGTTTGTTTCTTATGTTTTTCCCATGCCTTCTGTGCTTGGTTCTGATATGGACAGAATGCATGGTTCTGGAAATTGAGCAGGTTTTTGAGGGAATTAGATTGGATTGGTTGGTTGACAGATTAGAATATTCTAGACTTGGGTTCTATTGTCTGTGGGTTGGTTTGTTGAGTTACGTTTTTGTAATGTGTTTTATGAAGTTTAATGGTTTGATGTTTTGTCGTATGTCATAAAGGATAATTGTGTGGATGTGATTGGATCTTTTCTGTGAAATATTAAAAAAAACAAAAGATGAGTAATAAAGGTAAGTCCGTTTTTGTTGATTTTTATTTGATAAAATGTATTTTATGCACTTGAGAGATTGCTGTAGACAGATTTTTGTGCGAACATTACTGACCACAGCTGGAATAATGGATTTCATGCATTCTAGAGAGTGCTGCACAGCGAATTTTGTGCATCCAGAGGGGGGTTTTCGGTTAATGTACGTGAAGCATACATATATATAAATGTTTAAGGGAGACCGGTACACAGTAGACCACCCCCTAATATTTTATTTATTTAATTTTTGTTTAAAGCTTCTCTTCTATCCTAATAGACAACAGCACTGCACTGATTATTTATAGCCTTCAGAAAATATGTTTAGTTCAGATTAAACTATTTTATCCTGATTGGTTGTTTTAAGCTTCTAAACGTAAAATTTTTCATTATCATATTTTTATATTTTTAGTAATTAAAGGTTGTATATAAAACAGCTATCTTGCAAAGCTAAGATACTTGCTTTTATTTAACTTTAAAGTTAATATGTTTAAAAGAAAGCTATAAACAATATTAATATCATTATTTATTGAACTTCAACATGGGGCACTGTGGTGCACAAACCACTCTGATTCTGTAATGCAGAATGTTCAAAATATTTAATAATTGCTTATTTTCTATAACGAAATATTGTTTTAAAGTAGTTATTTAACTGTAAAATAAAGTAAACAAAGAAAAATAACAATTTATTTAACATAATAAGAAATATTGTTTTGTATTTACTGACTTTGATAAATAACTGTAGTCTAATTGGTGATGATTCTATTCAAGTAAGATTCATGAGACGCAAATTGAATGGAAATCAGTTTATTTTTCCCGAAACTGTAGATGAATCTGTTGTTGATGTCAATAATTTCATAATGTTGCTCCCAGACCCAAAAGTATTTCAGGAAAATTCCAGGTTCAATCTTACGCATAAGTATTTTTGAATTTCATTTTCAAATTTTAATGTGTGCTAATTTTTTTGTACTTAAGTAATAACTTCAACTAAATTGCAATTGTTCCTGTATTAATCTGTTATTATTTTCAAAATATAATTAATTTTGTTTTTTTTCAAAATGTTACTTGTAAATTTATATTTGTTATTTTGCGGGTAAAGAGGAAATAAAAAAGAATTAGATTAATGAAAAATAGATTTATATTGTATTTCAGATAATACTTAATATCGGTCCACTGTGCCCCGGTAGGTGGATATAAAAACATATATATATTTTTTAAAATGTATTAAAAACTATGTTCTGAGAAAATTATGATGAATGTATAAAGGTTTAAGGAATAATCAAAAACATTTTCATGCAGATCGGTTTATCCGTTAAAGAAAAAAAAATTAACTGAAAAAGTGGTCCACTGTGTACCAGTCTTCCCTACTAACTGCTGTTGGAATGAATTCCATGCATTCTAGGGATTGCTTCGCAGGGAGCTTCATGCATCCAGGGTTTTTTTTCTCTCCATGTTTCTCCAGGTTAATGTATGCAAAGCAGGCATATGTATATAAGTTACTAACTGCTGTTTGAATGAGTTTCATGCATTCTAGAAATTGCTTCGCAGGGAGTTTCATGCACCCAGGTTTTTTTTTTTTTTTTTTTTTTTTTTTTGTTAATGTACGCAAATCGTACATATATACATTATTAATCGGTGCTTGAATGAGTCTCGTGTATTAAAAAAATCAGAAATCTCGAGATTCTCCCCAATCATAACCTGTGTGCTTTGTGGCAGAGAACTCACTACGTACAGTTTCTATGAAAATTCCTTTCACGAAGTAAACATTGATTTTATTCCGTTTTGTGACAATTTATAAAGTTTAAGCAAGGAGAAAAAAGATTTGTAAAAATATAAAAATACTAGCGGCCCTCCCTCGCTTTGCTTCGGGTTAACCTTGAAAACCTTCATCTCTTTGTGTTTTCTGTAGACCTTTTTAATGTGTACAATAATTAGTACATTATTTTGATAAATCTTGTAGGGTTCAGCCTGCGTTTGCAATGTATAAGCGGAAAAAATGAAATTATTTACGACATCACATTAAAAACCTCAAAAATAACAGTATTTCTCCACTATTTAATGGATATACATATAAACCTTCCTCTTGAATCACTCTATCTATTAAAAAAAACCGCATCAAAATCCGTTGCGTAGTTTTAAAGATTTAAGCGTACATAGGGATATAGGGACAGAAAAAGCGACTTTGTTTTATACTATGTAGTGATTTATCTGAAATTACAAAGCAAAACATATGGTTATTATACATATAAACCTTCCTCTTGAATCACTCTATCCATTAAAAAAAACAGCATCAAAATCCGTTGCGTAGTTTTAAAGATTTAAGCGTACATAGGGATATAGGGACAGAAAAAGCGACTTTGTTTTATACTATGTAGTGATGAAGGAAAAAAACTGCTAAATGTTTATAAAAATCAAAATATCCAGAAGAAATACTGTTAAAAGTTTGTAAAAATAGAAAAATACGGAGGTAAATATTGTTAAAAGGTTGTAAAAATTGAAAAATCGTGAAGAAAAACTTGCTAAAACTTTGTAAATAGTTGTAAAATGAAATAAAATCGATGCTTTGTGAAAAAGCTTGCTGTTAGAAAAGAAGTGTGTAAGTATCTGCTTGGCTGCTGAAAGCATGCGTTCCGATGGGGTAGAATTTGGAGGTTGGCGGTTTTTTGGTTGGCACGCGTAAAAAAAAATCACCAAATCGGGTGTCTCATTTGTTTTAGGATTTTGCCACTTTTATATATAAATTAACTTTGTACTTAAAAATGGTTTAAATGTTTAAAGCTCTCAAACTTCTAAATTAAATATTTTTATGTTTACCCTACATTTATTTACAGATCTTAATAAAGCAGCATCGATTTTCTGAAATCGCATTTTCCTATTTAGAGAAAAAAAAGTGTTTTAATTTGTAACATACAAAAACTATTTAAATATGAAAATTATGTTTCTGAAAATATGCTGCTATGGATGCTAAACTTTTCATAATCTCAATGTTGTTCTTGTCAAAGAATGATCTATAATATAGCAATATTTATGCTTCAATGTCACAGCTTGACAAATATTTATAATGTAACTTTATTAATTAAATTTATTTTAAGAAAAAAATAGGGAATTTATTCTTACAAGGTTGAAGATATAGACAATTTTGTTTATATTTTGTAAATTAACTTATTTTGTTTTATATTATTCAAATTATACAGTGCAAGAGTGTTCTTAAGAATTATTTTATACCATATCAACAGAGTTATATTTGTCTTAAATGTGACATTGCATAGTAGCTTTGAAGGCTTTCAAAAAAAGAAAAAAAAATAGATGTAGATTTTTCTTACAATTATAATCAATGTTTGATTTTAAAATTTATTCCTTTTCATATAATATTATATATATATATATATATATATACACAGTCAAACCTCGTTATATGGTCACCCGCTTATATGGTCATCCCGCATATATGGTCACTTTTGAAAAGTCCCGGCTGACTTAATAGAAATTCTGTGTATTTTGTTTCCGCATATATGGTCATTTCAGAATACCTGTACCCGCTTATATGGTCACTTTATTTGTGAAAATATCTTTCTTCCAGGAAACGATTAACCATACTTCCGATCAATGAAAAAGTTCGCTTTCATTTCCATTTTAGTATAGCTGAGTGGATGCTGTCTCTATGTTTTATTGAGGAGGAAAGTGTTTAAAAGGGACAGGGACTCCCTTACAAAGGACTTTTCTCCTTTCCCTCCCCCACACACTTCACTTTGCTACTGAAAGAATTTCACATGCCATTCTCATTTCTTAGAAAACGGGATTGCAACCATCTTTGTTCACTAATCTTTAGGGAAAAGAACACGTGGAATCTTGGATGACAACAAGCATCTGGGAGAAAACAATCCGACATATGGATAGATATTTCTCGAAGAAAAAAAGAAAAATCGTTTTCGTTATCGACAACTGCCCTGCCCATTGCGACATTCCTCAATTAGATTCCATTGAACTTTTTTTCTTACCTCCAAACAGCACTAGTGTTTCTCAACCCATAGATCAAGGGATTATTCAAAATTTTAAGGTAAACTACCGGAAGTTACTCCTTAATGGCATGATTTCTGCAATTGATCAGAATGAGAAGTTTTATGTGTTCGTGTTGGATGCGCTGTTTTATATAGACAAAGCTTGGAATAAGATATCAAAGAAAACCATTTCAAATTGTTTTAGACATGCTGGTTTTTGCCCCTCTGAAAATTATGAATTATCGGACGACGAAGATGAGGATGTGCCTCTATCTGAACTTGCAAAGAGTCTTCAAAATTATGGATGCACCGTACCTGATGAAATGGATTATGTAACTATTGATAATGATTTAGCTACATCTTCTGAAGTGTCCATTACTGGAATTGTCTCCGAAGTGTTAAATACAAATGCTTCCGGAAGCAATGATGAAGGGAGTGATGGTGAATTGGAAATTGAGCCTGTAACTCAGGCACAAGCTCTTAAGGCGCTGAACGTTGTTAGGTGTTTTTTTTTTTTGCGCATTCAGAAGCTTCACAAGAACATTTTAAAACTGTTAATAATCTTGAAAAGGTAGAGCTAACAACAGCGAAACCGAAGCAAAGACAATCCTGCATAAATGAGTATTTCAAACACCGTACTGTACATTCCTAACTAGTATTCTGTAAGTAATGCATTAATTTCTATTATAGTAGTATGTATTATCCCATTCAGTTTCATACTTAAATTAAAACAAAATAATTAATTAATATTATGTACACTTCTGTTTTTAAAAACTTCATGTTTTAGCTTTTTCTATGTTAACAAACATATTTAAGATTAAAAATAGCCTTTAATTTTCTGTTATCGCATATATGGTCACCCCGCATATATGGTCACTTTTCAACGGTCCCCACGGGTGACCATATAACGAGGTCTGACTGTATATATATATATTAATAAGAATATTCTGAAAAAAATTTTAAATAATTAAGAGTGACTATTAATATATTTGAAAATATTATTACCAAAATTTTTAGATGACTGAATGTTGCAAGCAATTATTAATCTGACTAGTGTAATTATCATGAAATGTTAAAAAAAAATAGTTTTAATTTTTATGACATTTTAATAAAATATTTGAAAAAACTACACATCTTTATTGTGGGATTTTGACTGACTTGATTTGAAGAGAAGGAGGAGGGGGGGGGGGATACCATTCCATTTAGACCATTAGACTAACTCTCAGTTTATGTATTTTAAAATGTATAAAATCTAGGGCCTGATCCACTTCATGTTTGTGGGGCTCAGGGATAAGTCACATGTCCAAGTCCTCTTTCTGAAGATGCTCAATTAATGTGTGTGGGTGTCTGTACTTAATTAACTTAAGGCCTAAATTCTTAAATTAAATATTTTTAATAAATTAATTATTAAGTCACTTTGTACTTAATTAATTTAAGGCCCAAATTATTAAGTTAAATATTTTTAATAATTATTAAATTAAATATTTTTATGTTTACATTTATATATTTTAATAAAGCAGCATAGATTTTCTGAAGCATCATTTTCATATTAAAAAAAATAGTTTTAATTTGTAACATATAATAACTATTTAAATATGAAAATGATGTTTTAGAAAATCGACGCTGCTATATTAAGATGTTAATTATGTAGTAATTTATTAATGTTGTAATTAAAGTTTCGGCTATCTTCCCTTTAACTACAAAGCTAATTTAGGTGCAGTAGTATCAAACATGCCCCCATGTATTTGACTCAATCTTCTTTTACAAAGGTCATGAATTCGATGTTTCTTTGCTCCAAGACTGAGATTGCGATACTTTGGGGATTTGCAACTTCGAGATTGCAATAGTTCAAGACTTCGAGACTTCGATATTGTGATAGTTCGAGACTTCGATATTGTGATAGTTCGAGACTTCGATATTGTGATAGTTCGAGACTTCGATATTGTGATAGTTCGAGACTTCGATATTGTGATAGTTCGAGACTTCGATATTGTGATAGTTCGAGACTTCGATATTGTGATAGTTCGAGACTTCGATATTGTGATAGTTCGAGACTTCGATATTGTGATAGTTCGAGACTTCGATATTCTGATAGTTCGAGACTTCGATATTCTGATAGTTCGAGACTTCGATATTGTGATAGTTCGAGACTTCGATAGTTCGATATTTCAATAGTTCGAGACTTCGATATTTTGATACTTTTGAACTTGGAGATTTTGATGCTTTTGAACGTTGAGAGTTCAATAGTTCAAGATTTGACTACTTTGAGACTTCGATAGTTCGATATTTCAATAGTTCGAGACTTCGATATTTTGATACTTTTGAACTTGGAGATTTTGATGCTTTTGAACGTTGAGAGTTCAATAGTTCAAGATTTGACTACTTTGAGACTTCGATATTTTGATATTTCAATGCTTACACATTTGGAAATTTTTAACATTACAGAGATGCCAACTGATTACAGATTTTTTGTAATCATTTCCCATAAAATTAGAAGCATGTTCTAATTTGTACCCAAAAAAATTGTTGATCATCTTGCATTATAATTATTGAAAACTTTGAGTTTATTGGAAATCATGGTTTTTATTATTATAACAATTTAAAAGAGCTGTCAGAGATTTGTAGCTCTGACATTAAGGAAAGAAACACAAATATATTGTTAATTGGCAGAAGAATGTGGCTTGGGCGCAATATTGTGAGAATGTTTTTTCCTGATCTATAGTAATCTTTCCAATCCATTTTGCTTGCTTTAAAATGAACTTCTTTTTAAAGAAAGGATGTGTGCTGTCATCTCCTGAATGATGCTACTATATCATTTGACATAGGGTAGAAGCGTTATAGCTGTCAATATTAAATATGGCTAGCCACTAGGGATGCACTGAATAGTAATTTTAGCTGAATATCGAATATTTGGCACACAGGTGAAACAAATACCAAATATTCAGCCAGCAAAATATCGAATGTTCAGCTGGCTAAATAGTGCTAACTATTTGGCTGAATAATCGCTCCTTTGAATACTCCTATATTTCAAGATTTAAATATATTCAAAAGTTAAATTTTAAACAATTTTACATCATATTTAACACATACTTCCATTTTGATGAACAATACCTTTCACAAGTAAACTTTATACTATAAAAAATTATTCTTTTAGTTATTATTTATGAAGGTAGTCTTAAAACATTCAAGCTTCGTGGCTTCTTCTGTGAATTAAAGTAAATGAATAAAGTTTTCTTATATTCTAAAACAGATATTTTAAAATTTTGAAGGAATTAGAAGGAATGTTTTACAGTTATATAGTGTTTATTTGTCAGAAAGGGACTAAGCAAAAAGAAAAAATATATATACAAATCTATTCATATGGTAGCAACTCAGCAGGAATAACTTTCCTGCTCCTTTTGATATAGTGAGGAGGTTTTTAAATAGACTAGAGAGAAGCGCTGTGAGCAATCATTTTCAGAAGTTGTAAACATTTAGTGTGTTTCTAAAATTTTAGAACACATGGGAGAAATAACATGGTGAAAACAAACATTTTTTGTATATGAAACCAGCATTGCAATCCACTTATTCCATCAAAAATATAATACATTTAATCAAAAACACAGAGTGTCTCACTATAAGCTGAACCTGAATTTTTGTTCACAACTTTAACAATAATAAAGATTTTAGCGAGATTGTTATATTAACTTTGCTTTGTATGAAATGTGATGACATCATTGGAAGTGGCTGAATTTTGGCCAGTGACACAGTATATGAACTGTCAGCTGCATATTCTGAATAATGGAATGTCTAGCTCAGTGTCACTTTCATGTGAATAGTGACAGTTTCCAGCACTTCCATCATTTTTCACAGAAAGCAAAATGAGTCTGATAATTACAATATCACCGTTATTGTTAAAATAAATGAAAATACAAGTTCAGCTTGGAGTGAAATACAGTGTACTTTTGACTGAATAAGTGAATTACAATCCTGTTTTCCTATGCAAAACTGTCTTGATGCCTATTATCACCCCTGAAACTTTGTTCTGTTTTGTTTAGAAACACCCTGTTTGTGAAAAAGCATGACACAGATTATTATCAGACAATATTCAAGAACTTTCATTTATACAGCCTTAATTCCTATGAAGGTCATCTTTAATAGTTAATTTTCTAAATTTCCCTTTTGAAACAACAAATAAATAATACAAAAGCAATCTATTTAATTTATATAATTATATTTCTTAATTATTCTGGATATCTTTAGTTATTGACAGTTAAAAGTAGAAATTGTGTAAGTTTAAAAAAAATATTTTTTAAATGATTTTTTTAAGTATTTTGTTTGACCAAATACAGTAGAGTCCCTCAAATCCACAACCCTAAAATCCACAAACGCCTAAAATCTGCACATCGTTTCAGATGTAAACAGTGAAACTTACACTTAAAATGTAGTTGAAAAATTCAAGTTTTTAAAATTTTTATATTATTCTGTACACATTTTAATATGGAATTCTGGTTATTATGATTGAACTCATGTAGTCTCATGAAGGAGCTATAAATTTATTTCCAAAAAATTTCAAGATAACACTGATATCAGTGGCAATCACAATCTTTTTACCAAATACATTTATGTATGAATCAAGCTTTTTCGGTTATTAAGTATGGCTAAACATGAAATAAAACATTGTTATTTTAAGATTTTGATGTGAATTATTAGTGTACGTTAATAAGGAGAGTTTCACTGAATAATTCAAGAAAAAAATTATCTCATCATTATTATGCATATTTAGTTATGCATTATTAATTATTTACTTGTTATCTATTTACTTACCTTTACTTTTAATATTTATTACTTTTTTAATTCTTAATTTTTAGTAATTTAATTTATTGTAAGCATTCATTATAATTTTGAGTGCATTATAAAATTCAAATTACTGTTTAAAAAATGTAAACAAAACAGTGACCAAGAAATCCACAAAATTCTAAAATCTGCACAACCTCTGGTTTTAAGCTATGCAGATTGAAGAGAGTCTACTGTACTCAGTGCATCCCTACTAGCTACTGCTGTCAGTTTTGTTTTAAGGTATTTAGACAGTTTGTTTTATTATATTTGTTTTCAAATGGCATGAGATGATATAATCTGACCAGAAATGGTTAGTACAGTACTCTCCATAATTGGGATGCCACATGTCGAATGATACAGTAATGTCAGTGGCATCATGTGAGCATAAAGGGCACACATATGGCAATTTGAGTTAAATTTTGAAAAATATTTTATGGTTATATTTAAATTTCATTTTTTCGTACACTTTATTTTATATGCCCAAGTTCATGCTTAATTAAATGGCTTGTTTGACTATCATGCAGCAATTTACTGAGTAACTAACAAGTGGATTTTCATTGCTAAACTGACCGTTAAACCAACAGAGTGAGAAATGTCCCAAGCCAGGAATCGAACCCGGGACATCAGAATAGCGCTCTGAGGCTCTACCACTGAGCTACAAGGAACGATATCCCAACTCAGCATTTCTCACTCATATATATGTCGGTGGCAATCAAGATGCCGAGTTGGGATATCGTTCCTTGTAGCTCAGTGGTAGAGCCTCAGAGTGCTGAGGTCCCGGGTTCGATTCCCGGCTTGGGATATTTTCCGCTCTGTCAGTTTAACGCTCAGTTTAGCAATGAAAATCCACTTGTTTGTTAACTCATTAGTTCTGGGTGAATTTCACTCCTGAAAAATTAATTGGAATTCACTAGTAATTTACTGATTTAACCTTCTAAGCATCCACAGCACCTTGTCTAACAAAGATAATTCTTGAGAATCACATTTGTTAGCTGTAATGTTTGTTTATTTTCTGTTGAAGGTATTTTTATTTTTGTCAACATTCAATTTGAGTTATAGTCCTTGTAGTAGAAAATGTGAGATAGGAGACAGGTATCATAGATTTGTTATTCTTTCTGCAGATTATTTTTAGTACAATATTATAATTTGTTCATTTATTTATTATACATTTTAACAGATGGCTTATTATTATTATTATTTTAGACTGACATTATGGCAATTTTTCAGATGTAAAAAATTATAGCAAACACCTAAAGAGCAATTGCTGTTAACTCAGCAAATCATTTATTACCAATTTCTCATAAACTAACCATTTATATCTTATCAAATAAATAAAAAAAAAGTATAATTAAGTAGTATGTTCTTAAATTACGTTCTGAAATATGAACTATGTTCTGAAATCTTGAAATTATGCTTGCAAACTCACACTACAGTCAAACTAAGTAACACTCTCTTATTTGCAGTTGGTTAGCAAACACAGAAGGATGTCTTGTTCAAACTTTTCAAAATCTTAAATAAAATCAGATTGTAAATGTAAAGCAGAATTAATGAAAGATGATTAAATTTGTTTGAGGAAGGTGTGTAAGGTTATAAAAGGGTTAAATTTGAAAAAAAAAAAAATTTGTATCAAATAACCGGTTTTTGTATTTCATTTTTATTGGCTGTAGATAATTTTGAAAAAGTTCAAATGACTGTTCAGACTGTATTAAAAATTTTCTGCTTTTGGGGTTGTAGCAGGTAGGTGATGGTAAAATACTGGACAGCTGCTTGTGTTAAATAATCAAGTACGATTTTAATGTAATACATGGTACAATGTAATACTGTATTGGTGAAAGTCTACTACAGCATTTTAATAAAGCTTTATTACCATTAATTCTTATTATTAGGTATAGTTATTGTGATGATGTTGGTTATTAGTTTATATTTTTACATACTTTCTCCCCTGCATTAACTCACTTACTGATGACGTAAATTTTCATAACATGCTCTGGGCATTTTTTATATTTATTTCTTATTGAATGAATGGGGCATTCCTTGTGTAGCTTAGCACTTTGCTTGTTTAGCATTCTTTCTCTGTTTGTGTTGAAAGATGTTGATCCTCATCATAACTGCTTTGATGCAGAAATGCAATAAGCTTTATATGTATTTATTTTTTATTGTATGGTAAGCTATTATAATGACTGAAATGAATCTTTCTAAATTAGAACTTCATTTGTCCCTTAATCAGCAAATGTATGTTTGAAGGTTTTATTCTTTTTTTTCCTTAAAGGAAATAAATTTTGTTAATTTTTTTTTTGTTTGAGTTTTGAGTATGGCTTATTTTGTGATATTTCAGTTTTTCTTGTGAAAGAGGAGACAAATTCAATCCCCCACAATCCAGATTTTTTCTTTTGTAGATTTTTAAAGAATAATAATGGTGAGTGATAACTGCTTGCATATTTTTCTAATCAAACTTACACTTTTAATTTTCCATTTCTTTCCCTTTTTCCTATTTAATACACAGTTGCATAGCTGCAATTTTTACCCCCCTTTTTTTTTGTTACCACTAAAATTTTAATTTTTTTGCCTTATTTTAATCGCAGATTTGGGCAATTAAATAAGGCAAATTTTTCTACTAAATGGCAGTGGTAAGAAAAAAGCATAAAAGTTGGCAGATATGCAGTTATCTTCTTTCTCAATTTGAATAATTTGTATTTCATTAAATCTAAACCTTTTTTAATTAAACTCCTCATTAATATCTAAGTCCTTGGTGATAGATAAACTATTGTATCTGTCATTTCTCTTGTGTTCACTTGTAATATCTGGATAAAGTCTCACTTTTTACTTAATTTTCTTGGAAATTCCATGCTTGCATGCAGCATTTAATGATTCCCTTTTTTCATTGCCTCTTGCTTGTCTGCTTTTCTTCATTTAAACCTCACTAATACTATATCTGTATGTATTTATAATTTATATGCATATTTCATTTGTATGACTTTAATTTCTTTTAATATCTTTAAAAAAGTTATTATTAAATTAATTTGGAATTTTCATTTTATATAGCAATGTTTGGCTTCTGTTTAATCATTATATAATAAGTTATGTTTCCTTTTGATATTTATTACTTTTGAATATATCATGTGTTTTTTAATCAATCCAAATAAATATTTACTTTCAATGTGTAAATTGAGTACTCTCTATTGTAAAACATTAGTATTTATGAAATTTTAAAGTGAAGAAATTATTTTAGCTCATTCTTTTGATCAAAGATTTGTCACTTGTTTTTGTTACATTATATCATAAATAGGAGAGTTCACCTTGAGGCATGGTGCATACATAGCAATTTGGAATGGAGCTGATATTATTTATTTAAAATTAGATTTTGACCTCTCTGATACTCTCTCTGATTGTCAATATGGTCATGATGCTGATGATCAAAAATGCATTTTCAATAAATCTATCATTTTTATTTTTTCATAATCACTTTTATTCCTTATATATTTTTAAGCACTTTTGTCATTTTGGCTTCATTTTATTAAGTGTTTCCTCTTTTGTATGGTTTTGCTTAAATTTTTCTTGCATTTTATGTATGTGAACATCATGGTTGTTTCCACCTTTAGCTAAAAAGTAACACTAACCTGTATTGCAGGGTATATAATTTTTTTTTTTTTTTTTTAAAGTACAATCTGCACTAAACTCCCTAAAATCCACAAGAGCCTAAAATCCGCACATCGTTCCAGATGTAAACAATGAAACTTACAGTTAAGATGTAGGTAAAAAATTTAAGTTTTTAAAGTTTTTATATCATTCTGTACACATTTTAATATTGAATTCTGGTTAATATGATTGAACGCATGTTTTCTCATGAAGGAAGCATAAATTTATTGATGAAAAATTTCACAATAGTACTGATATCAGTGGCAATCATGATCTTAAGTTAAAATTTTCTTAATTTTTATTATTTTACCTTATTGTAAGCATTCATTATAATTCCGAGTACATTATTAAATTCAAATTACTGTTTAAAAATAGAAACAAAACAGTGACCAGAAATCTGCAAAATTCTAAAATCCGCACAACCTCTGGTTTTAAGCTATGCGGATTTAAGGGAGTGTACAACAAATGCTGACAGAATTAGGTTAGGGAATTTAATTGACAGATTATAATCTCTTTTTTACAAATTTCTTTTACATGAACTGCTGATTCATATTAAAGTTAAATTCAGTGCTTCTTTGTTAAGGGAAAGCAGGTCATATATATATATATATATATATATATATATATGCTGCAGTTATAATAAATTAATGTACCATAATTTCACATAGATAACCTGGAGTATATTAATTATATAAAAAAGATACCCTGCACTTTCTAAAATTAAGTGGCCCACAATCATCATTTATAATCTCAGTGCTAATTCTTATTATTTTTATGATAAATCTGAAAAGACCATGCTAGATACAAATAATAAACAAATATATTTACTTACCTACAATGAGCAAGCAAAGAATTGTAACTTAATAAATATTGATATATATAGTACTAATTAATAAACTGAAAATTACTAAGCAATCTAGATTTAAAATAAAAAAAAATTCATTCATTCAATCAAAATTGTATTCTTTCGTATCAGAATAAAAAAGTTGCAATATTATTCGGGCAGTTCATCTTCATTCTCCTTATTATCATCATTATTAAGTTCCTCTTCATTGTCTCCATTTTTACAGTCATCATACTCTAATAATTCTGATTTTTTAAATTCTGATTTTACCATTTTGATAGTAATAGAGTCCCAAACAATTTTCACCCATTAAGTTACTTTCACTAGAGATGTTTTTTTTTAAACTTTTCTAGACTGTGTGTATTATTTAAGTCTACTAGACATCCAGTCTTCCCACTGATCTCAAATCTTGCTCTTGAATGATCAGTTAACTGAAATGTCAAATGGCTGTCATATTTTTAAGCCTTCAGGGATATGACTGCTAATTTTTCTCCAACTTTAGGCGATGTAAAAGTTTCTTTACTCCGTCATCTATATGAACTTTCATGGAATTGAAGATGAGCAGTCCTTTAGAGTTAAAGAAAGACCCATTTTGTTTCCTCCAAACTTCGTCCATCCATCTAATCATAGTCTCTTGATTCATCCACCCTTTTTCATTGACACCAATAGCTATCCCATGAGCAAATTGCACTTTAGGCATAGATTTTCTTCTAAAAATTATCATTGTTTTAACTTACTTCCATCAGCACACCAAGCAAGTATAACCATCATTTTTGATTTCTCATGGCCAGTTTCATCAAACAATCAATACGGTTGATGTGTATTTCATATGAACTGTTCTGTTAAGCAGGCAGTCAAATGGTAAGGGAACTTCATACATGTTTATGATCTGATTATTACTATAATTTTCACTTTGAACTAAGTTCTTGGAACTCTATAAAATATTGGAACTTTTTCTTGCCAATTTTCTGAAAGTTTCTGCTGACTATCATTTTCATTTGAACATCAAGATTTATTTCTTCCCATAAAACAGTTACACCAGTTACAGTCTCCTTTAAAATCCACAATTCTCATCTCTGAATCCATTGTTCTCACTTTAAGCCAAATCTGAATAGTTGATACAGGATTTCTCACTGCTCTTTGCATTTTTGCTTAATGACAAAGGTTCTCTTTCAGTGTTGACCAAAATGGGTTACGATTTGTGCCTGTCCATTTTTCCTATCATTTCTTTTCCTTGTCTCCACTCATGAACACTTTTTCGTTGACGCTAAATTGCTGGCTGCTTCATGATTTCCCAATAATTCCGCTTTCGTGCGATGGTGTGAGTTAGTTGCCCTTGTTTAATTTACACGTTTTGTTTAAGTTATCTTGATTTAATATGGTTTAGTTTCATTCAGTCAATTATTTTAGAATGTTTCTTTTTACTTTTTTTAAATGGACAAGTTCCTAGTGAAAATAGTATATTAGTTATATTATGATTCAAATTTCTGTTACATTTGTTGAAGGATAAGATAAACAACTCAATAGATTTTGACTTTTTAAGCTCCAGTTTAATCTGCTTTTCAGTCTAAGTCAGCTTGGATATGGTATAAACTGTTCTACATAAGTTTAAACATTCTGGCTACGATTTTCAAATACTGCTTTTTAAAAATTCATTTCTGAAATCTTTTGGTAACAAAAGTGAGAAATATGTTTTTAATTAATGAGTTTTAACTATTAAAATATCTCCATCTGCTCTAAATACTGGATATCTGGATACTCTTTTTATTATTATTATCTTATATTCTTTCTTATTATTTAAAAGGTTATTTTGAAACTTACCATTAAATCAAACATTGTTTTAAAAAGTATGAATGATTATGCACAAATAAAATGCAATATAGGAGTTAAACTGAATAAAAAAAATATATGAAAAAAACTGTTCCAAGATATAACACCTATCCCTGTGATAAGAATATCATTAATTTCTGTCTTAAATCTGGAGGTCAGAGAAAACAAAGAAAATATAAAAAAGGGTACTGTGGTAACCAAAAGATGAAGAACTCTGCTCAAGGACATTGGGTTTTCATTAATTTAATACATGTTAGCTGCTTTCTAGACACATACAAATATAATTTAGAGCCAATTATGACTCATACAACTTGACTACTGAGAGAGATAAAGGGTTCAACTAAAAGTACAAACTATTAATGTCCAATAATTTAAAACACCTAAACTAAATAAAGAAAAAATGTTCAATGAAATATTTTCTTTTAATTTTATTTTTAGAAAAAAAAAAAAAACCGGCTGGTTTAAACCATACCAACACTGCTTTTAAATATAAATGGTTTTATTTCAGGAGAAAAAGCTCAGTTCTGGTTCTCTAGGAAGTGGTGATAATGCTGCTAGGGAAAGGCCAAAGACTGTTACAGTAACTCATCCTGGGCAGACCAAAGCAAAACGTACTTCAAAAAAGAAAGGTTCAAAAAATCAAGCTGATTTGGTAAGTTATTAATGATGAAGCATCTTTGTAGCATTATTTATGAGACTTTAATGCGGGGAAAAAAAATGGCAGACATTGGTTATTAAAACATTTTTTTCCCTTTTTACATTCCATAGTGTAAATTTTAATGAAATCACAAATTGTAGATTTTGCAATTGTACGAACATTAGTTTTTATTTTTTAATCAATTCAACCATTAACAAAACAAACAACTCTCTTATTTAAAAAAATTGCCTCTGATCAGTTCACTTTTATAAATCATTATGGATAAAAAAAAAAAAAAAAAAAAAAAAAAACAGAATTAACAGAAATATGTTTATTTAAATGAATTATATCTGACATTTTGAGTAATATAATCCTTTGTGAAATTTGAAAATTTAACAGTATGGTGTAGGAGGGCTAAAAAAAGGAAGGCTGGGTCTAAGTTTTATGTTTGTGATTGGATATGAAAAAATTCTATTTCAGGGCTCTTAATAAAGCTATTTTTACATGTAATACATCATTTCATACTGAATCGAGGGTGCTTTAACATTGTAATTGAATTTTTTCCTCATCTTGCACCATTTTCAAGATAGGAATACTAATTCCCCAGTTTCTACTAGGTAACACTGCCAAGTACCTCATTGTGCAGTGTGTAGCTGTTTTACTATACCTAGACACAATGTTCATGGCTGTAACTAACTTAGGCTCACCAGTTATTTAAAGTGAAATGAAATTGAGGAAAATCACTCTGTATATTAAAATAATTTAATTTTCTGTGTATTTGTTAATAACTTTTTCACTGCTAAGCTGTGCTTCTTACCCATTTTATTTTTTAATTAATATTTAACTATTTAAAGTATTTAGGATGTTCTTAATAAAACCTTCTCTTAATACATTTAGGTTTTTGTTTTGTTAAATTGTATAACATTATGAAATTTTGCAACTGATTTTTAAAATATAATTTCGCAATCTGTAAATTTTGCTCACTCATTCTTGGTGACAGGGCCTTTTTTTTGAACAATTTTGACCAGGAAAGTGTTAGTTTTGTTTATTTATTTATTTAGGAGAATATATGTAAAATGTACTAAAATATGATTTTTTTTTCTTTGTGTTTTGCCTTTTATCATCATCTGTTTTTTTAGGATATTTCAAAGGAGTTCCTAAAGTGTAGAGATGAAGGTGCTTTAAGATTAGATTTGAGTAAATCAAATGTAAGTACAGAAAGTGTTTTAATTAATATTATTTTTGAATTGATATTATCTTTGAATTGATATTATCTTGTTTTAATTAATTATATAATGTATATTTTGTGTACCCTGGGTAGTTCAAATTAGTGGCTAGTGTAGTTTCTTATGCTGTAATTTTTTATCAGGGTGTCTAGCAACCTAGAAAAGTCAAGGAAATATTTATGGTCTGGAAAAGTCAGGCAAATTTACCATACTTGAGAAAAAGTCAAGGAAATTTAAAATTTTTGGAAAAAAAAGTAAGAGAAATTTGAATCTTCCGAGAAATTTCAGAAAATAATTTCCAATCATAAAAGTAAGGATTTGAAATTGCTGCACTAACAAAAAAAACTAACTTTGTTCTTCATAAGTACTCTTTTAACCTCTTATGTAATTTCTTTTGCCTACCCTTTTTCAGTCCTTCCTTGTAACTCAGATAGTTTTAATACCAGCTTCACTGAAACATTTTACAATTTTGTAGGAATTGCTTAGGTGATTCACCCTGTTTACTTATCGTTGTTAACTGAATATGTGTTAGCTTAATTTATTGAATATTTATAATCATTAAATTGAGTTAGTTACAGAGCCAACACATTACTTATAATTTTTTTTAAAAATTATTATTAAAATATGTCAAAAAAAAATCTGTATTTAACATGACTGATGTGATAAAGAATTTCATCACATTGGACAAAATGCATGGAACCTGATGCTAAAAGTGTGTATCTGCAAAATGTTTAGCATTTAGAAAAACATTCTCATTGAGAAATATAGGAACGTCAATAATTCATTAAACCATGAAATAAATATCTTGGTGTTCAAAAAATTGTTTAAAAAAATCAGTAGTTTGTGCTTCAAAATGAAAGTTCCACTCTCAAATTGATGACTTTAAGATTTTTTGTATGTAACATCATAAAATCTCGATACCTGGAAAATTGTTTCTATTGTGAAAAAGTAGTGGAAATTTGCAGCTGAGCTGGACTAGATACCCTGTTTTGTGGAACAATTTTTTCGTGTTCTTAGAAAATTTAGTGCATTTTTTTTTATTAAAACACAAAAATTTCCACTTTGAGTTGCTTATTTCTCCCCAAAATATAGAAAAATCAGCAATTTAAAGTAAAAATTATCCGAAATCCTCCAATCTGAAACAGCATTATCGTCAAATCACAGGGGAATTCCAACAACTGCGCTTCATAATACTTTTTTGTATTAGGGAAAAAACTTTACATGTGTCCTTTTTCTTCCAAACCTTGAAAAATTTGCAAAATGAAGCTCCCAATATTCTGAAATTCTCCATTTAAAAGATACAAATTTCTTAAAATGCAGAAAAATGTCTTCCTATCACAGGTATGTTCTGGCAACCTGCTGCCTGTACTTTTTACGCTTTTTGATGAAATTTCTTTGAGTGTATGCCACTATGTGCCTTTATATATATATATATGTTTCATTAATGGTTTTTTTTATATATATATATATATATATATATATATATATATATACACACACACACACACATATATATTGTATACTCATGTTTACATTAATACTTACACATATTGTATTGTTAATAAAATATTCACAGTTAAATATATAAAAAAAATATAAGAATTGCAATAGATGCTTGAAAAAAAAGTTATTAATAGACTTGGCATTTTCATAGTCAGTAAGTAAAATATCTATTCATAAAATTATTTTGGGATAGCAATTTTTTTTTCCAAACTTCTTTAAAGTACAGCCATGCGTTGCCAAAGTTTCCCTTTTGTGAACAGATTTGTTCTATATACAAGGTGGTTTTGGTTTAACTTGACATACTTTTTTTCTATGTATGTATCAAAATTCTGATCTTCAACCCTCAATAGTTTGTGTTGACTAAAAATACAATTTAAGAGGAAAAAATATATTGAGATTTAATTATTTGCTATAAAAGTAGGCATTTTTAATGAGTCCTTTTCTTATAAGTTAATGAAGAAAAAGAGAGGGAAGATATAGTTACAAAAAATCTAAAATTTTGAAGGCATACTTATCTGTTACAGAGTCAGATTAACACAAGGCAAAACTTCCATCAGTATTTTAAAAGGGTATTTTTTGCTTTATTTAAAATAAAAATTATGCGTTTCAAGAAGGGAGAAATTTTATGTATTTAAATGTTGGTGGAAGTTTGTTCTTGCAGTGTCTCTGGGACTGATTACATTTAAAATATTAATACTAATATCAAAATCGAAATGTTAAAGATATTTATGCAGTATTATTAAGGGGACGCGTTTTTTTTCTTTTTAAGATTTTCAGCTTAAAAAATAAGCCTATTTTATGGGGCTCTTTTACATTTAGAAATGAGATAGAAATATGTAGGGTTGTTTTATTTTTCCGTAAAATAAAAACATGCACTCTTTGGACTTTATTTTCCTTGATGTTGTGGGATATGTAACATTTAGCAGTATACATGATTTCTTTGCGTGGTTTCATCTGTAACTTATAAAACAAAAAAAGTACATTAAAAAATACGACCAGTCTTTGACTGACACTTTTTCAAATTTTGCATTTTTAACAAAATGGCAGACTACAAAATTAAATGAATCAGTTTCCAATAAAAAATCTAATGTAGGTTTGTTTATAAAAAATTAACAGATAAAAATTTTAAAAAATCATCTGTCAAGAACCAGGAAAATACATAAGCTTTCATAAAAAATCAACAACAAAGAAATTGATTCATCCAATGCTGAGATATTTATGGTAGTGGCTTAAAAAACCATTGTTTCAAGAAAATCATGTTTAAAGTTTTTAAACTAGTACCACTTGCCCTTGTACTCTGTGCCAATAATTGCAATATTTTTTATATGTGTTTAAATTTTTAAAAAATGGCTCTGAAAGATCATTTATAACATGTCAGACATTCAGAAAATGCAAAAGGAAAAACAAAAATGTTTTTGAAGCTGAAAACTCTTATGTTCCCTTAATCTGTTCGCGGCAAGACTCTTTTATAGAATTTTTCATCTTTTATCACCAGTTTTTCAAAATAGAAATTTTTTCCCAATTTAATCACAAAAATGCTTTGATTAAATAAGGCAAAATTTTCAATTAAAAATTACTGCTAGAAATAATCAATGATTCTGATCACTTTGTGTCATGTAAACGCAGCACTCATTGCAAAAAGTTTAAGGTACTCTGACACTTTTAATTGCGATACATATGGTAATATATCATCTGCTATGTTTTCATTGTAGGAAAAATTGTGACAAAAGCTTGTTTAATTATTGTTCCAAACACACACATAAAAAAATTCTACAAATTGTTACAAATAAATAAATAATTTTTTTGTTTTAAGAATATTTTTAATGCTACCAGAACAAGAATCAAAATAAAGAAACTCCACATTTTTTATAAATTTTATCTTTTATATCTAAAATTATATTTAGATATTTTATTGTTTTTTATCACAGTTAAATTAATATGTTTATAATAGAACTGAATACTGTTTCAAAAAACCCATTTCTTTTGTTTTTACTTAAAAAATATTTTTGTTTTTAAAATGCTCTTGTTAAAATTGTGATTTGCTAATGTTTCAGATAAAATATGTCCTACATAAACTAATCTCTAGGATTTAAATTTATAATAACTTCAACAGTATAAATGAAAACAAAAATTGAAAAGTCTATGCTTTTTATTTAGTTAAAAATATCAATATCAATTTTGCAACTGGATTTTTAAAGACAATTTTGCAATTAATTTACTTTAAATTTTGCTTTCTCATTGGTGGTAGCAATATTTTCCTTCATATATCTTTACCAAAAAATTATTACCTTTCTTTTTATGTGTGTGTGTATGGGTTTCTTTATATTTCCTTCTACTAATTTAAAATTTGTTAAAATATTCAGTTCAATGTTAACTATTAAGTTACAGATGTGGGTATCAATATGTTCCTTATTGAAAATGTCTGAAAACAAACTTGGTACTATTTCAGAGTGTCTGATTAAACAAATTGTATCCATTATTAACTAATACAAAATATTACTGTGTTATTCAGATGAAATTCTGAACAAATTTTTTATAGAAAAAAAATATCAACTTACAGAATAGTTTTTAATATCTTGCATGCAATGTCTATTTTGAGAGTATAAAACAAGCTTTCTATATAATAAGGATGGCTTTGAGAGATGCCTCTGTGATTTAGTAGCACACCAGTAGACCCATGTGAGGCTTTTGCACTGCAAACTTTGAAATTATTTGCAGATATGTTTTTTTATTATTACTTTTAGTTAACTACAGTTTTTAATGAAACATTGTATTGTAACAAAATGTGAATGTACTATATCAAAAGCCTGTTATTCATCATTGTGCATTTTGTATGTGCTTGGAAAATAGTTGTTCATGTCAGAAATAATATATATATATATATATATATATTATAAATATATTTAATGAATTAGTTTTTTTTTCCCAGTTTTCATTTTGTACATTCTAATACAGACTTTAGTTCCTGTTATTTTATCTTAACAAAAGTGCAATAATAGAATAAAAAATGTATTTTCAGATTAATATTATGTTTAATATATAGTAGAATAATTTGGTACTTTTGAAAGGGAAAAAGAGTGGAAATTATATCAATTTAATGCCACCAAAATAACATTATTAAGTTTCATTAATTTAAACTATTTTGATGTTGTAATCCACTTTAGAAAGTTTAAAAGTAATTAATTCAGCCATTTTGATGTCCATTTTGAGTCTATGACGTTATTTGAACAATTCAAAGCTATTGGTGCAACTTATTATTTTTTTTTCTCATTACAGTTTTATTTATAAGAATTTTTAACTGAAATTTTTAATCAAAAATGTTTTAACAAAATGTAAGTGTGCTGTGTCAAAATCCTGTTCAAAAATATTTTGTATGACAATTCATTCATCATTCCGCATTTTGTATGCATTTAAAAAAATGGATGTTGACAACAGAATAAAATATGATTAGAGTGAGCTTTAGTATGCATACTTTGAACTGTCTCAGCTCAGGGGTGACAAATTTATTAATTGTACTACTTTACAGGTAGATTTACAGGTACTTTAGAGTGTGCACAAATTACTTTTTATAGTTGTAATGGCTGTACTTCATTTCGCTGCAAATGTGTGCAGCATAAATAAAAGTATTGTTCAAATGGATCTTAAATGGTTAGAAATCTGTTAAAAACAAATTTTATAATTCTAAAAGACCAGTAAGGAGCAAAATACAACTTAAATCTCTATTAAAAATGTTCTGTATTCATGAGATTAAAAGCAATGCAATGAGGCAGTTAGCTATTCATGATTGCAATGCAGTACCAAGTAGAACATTTTGAGCAATAAAAATAACACTAAGAAAAGGGTGAAATCTTTTACTCTCATCTCATTTTACTCCAAAAGAAATTTTAGAGTAAAAAAAGAATATAAATAAACATAGTTTAACTTAAAAGAATGTTCTCTTTTAATGAAAATAAGAAATTTCATATTCATTTCTACTGTCCCTTGAAATACTTTTGTTTTTCTTAAGGTTCTCTGTAAAATTTGCATTGTTCTCAACTGTATTGTATAATAAAATTATGTTTTTTTAATTGCATGCAGTTTTAAAAATTTATTTATATAAAGGCAGGGAGATATTCCTAAAATGTACTTTTCTATAAATTTTTTTTACTGATATTGTCTGATTTTTTTTTTCTTTTAGATAACCCTGCTTCCTCCATCAGTCAAAGATTTAACACACATCACAGAGTTTTATTTATATGGAAACAAGTTATCTTCATTACCTCCTGAAATTGGGTGCTTAGTAAATTTACATACCCTTGCATTAAGTGAGAATTCCTTGACATGTCTGCCAAGTACTCTGATCAACTTAAAAGAACTCAAAGTCCTTGATTTAAGGCATAATAAGCTCAATGAAGTAAGGATTTGTCTTGCTTACTATGGATTTCAATTGTTGCTTTTTAAATTTCTGCTTTCTTTAGAGTTCTGGTGTCTTAATTGCAAAATTCCCACATGGTCACTAAAAGTTCTTTTTTGTTCAAAGTACTTATTTTTGCTACTAAATGGGCACTTAAAAATAATAATTTACTATTTTTATAATATCTATCAGCATATTCTTCTGAACATTAAAAATCTCATCATGTGATGTCACATGCAATCTTTTGAGGCTATAAGACAGCGCCATAACCTTTGACCTTAGGTTGTCACAAATGATCACCACTGGTTGACATCAGCTCCTTAGCTGTTCCTATGGGTTGTCGAGAATTCTATTACTTAAAAAGGGAAAAAGGGTTTAAAAAGGGATGGAATGGGGGGGGGGGGTGGTTGTTGCTAGTGCTAGGTCTCTTTGACCTTATATATGGTCATGTTTGATCCCCGGTGTGTGATGCAACTCCTTAACTGCTGCTATAAGATGTAGAGAACTCTATTACATGGCCTTGGCCTTTAAAAGGGAAGCATGGATAATGAAAACTGAAGTGAAGAAGATAAGAGAAATAGATAATGATAGTCTTAAGAAAAATCATAATGACCAGATATGTAGCAATAGGAAACAATTGAAGATGTGGGAGTTTCTTGATTATAAACATATTGACAGTGCTCCCTTAATCCATATCTCTTAATTTGGCCAACATTACCAAGATTGCAAATAGAAGGATGAAATAGGCATAGACACCATCTCAATAGGAATTGGATCTTTGTGTAAAGATAATTGAAAATTTTTTTATAGGTTTAAGGATAATTTTGAAACTCAAATGTGAAAGGATTTCAGAGATTTTGAATCAAAGTATAAAATAGAAAGTTAAGTAACACAAATGAGTTTAGAAAATGAATTTATAAACAGTCTTATCAATAATAGAAGAGTTGTACCTACTAGCAAGGGCATGTGATTTCTAATAAATAAATTCAGAGTTAAGGTTAGCTGGACTGAAGCCAATGGAAATAGTGCAATAAACATAAGTATTGAAAACAGCCATTTTTTGTTAAGGGGAATGATTAAAGAAATCATGCAGATCCAAAGATAAAGGGAAAGATTTTCTGATGACAGTGGTTAAGAAGTATGTGAAAACTGTATTTAGAAATCAAGACATCAAGAAAAGAAAGAGTTACCTTTTTCAACTTTGATAGTGAACTGAATACATAGTTAGCCACAGAAAACAAGCTAGAAAGACTGACATCTGAAGGGATGAAAATGAAGGTATCATCCATAATACCTAAGCCAGTAAGAAAATTTATGTACACTAAAGAGTTTTCTTCTAAGTAGTACATATAAATGTCAGAAAGGAGGGGACAGGTTCCCATCCACAGGTTCATCTTCAAATTGAGAGTAAAAATGTCATTGAAGGCAAAGACAGTTTACCTGACACTTTTTTTTTTTTTTACTAACTGCAGAAGCTCCCCCACTTCAATATAAGAAGAGAATAATGAAATTCTCAACTTTTTGTAGCATAGTTTTTTTATCAGTTGAAGTTCACTTAAGTATTAAGTTTTAAAACATTTATAATTAATGTAATTGGTCCAGTGGTTATTCTCTTTAGTTGCAACTTAAAGTTATTCCAGATATATATTTTTTAAACCTGCTATGTCTAAAATTATGCATCTTTTTAGTGGTGATTTTTTAACATTTCCGTAAAAGTAATCTGGTTTCAATCTTTTATCCCAATATAATAAATTTTGTCCTACAATTTTTTTAATTCACATTTTTTTTTTTTAAATTTTGCAGTGTTTTTAACATTTGTGAAGGAATCTTAAGCCTAATATAGTAAATTTTGTCCTCTGCCCTTTTTAAATTTTATATGTATCTCACATTTTGTTGTGCCTTTTTGACATCTGTCAAAGGAATTTGGTTTTGATCTTTTAGCCGAATGTAGTAAATGTTGTTCTATGATTTTTAAAATTTTCCATGAATTTTTGATGCATTGATATTTTTTAGTTTTTTATTTTGTGAAGTTTTTTATGAAATGGAAGGAATTTTGCAGTATATTTTGCTGCTTCCATGATTAAATTAAAATTGGAAGGATGCAAATTAGTTACTCTAGTAATGTGAATAAAGGTGCTGAAAATTTGAATTTAATCTGGGTGAAAATAAAAAATCAGAATAATTCAAGGTTCATTTGGTTCAAGACTAGAGTGGACATATGTTGCCAAAGGTAATGGTGCCTGCAATCCCAGGTTCGTTTGGGAAAAACTGACCAGCAAAGCAGGTGAAGCTCTGCTGGTACTGAATAAACATACAACATATGTTGACAAGTCTTTTTTATTTTATTATCTTGATTGTTACTTGTGTGTGATATCTTTTAGGAACTTTTTTAATTCCTTTGTATTGAAAAAAGAAATTAGTAATATGTTATTAAAAATTACTGGTAAAATATTTAAGTTTGAGTTTTCTTTTTTTCAGATACCTGAAGTTGTTTATAAGCTCACATCTTTAGTCACACTGTACCTGCGATTTAATAGAATTAAGCATGTTAGTGAAGAAATTTCAAATTTAACTGTAAGTGTGTTTTGTTTAGTTTTTTTTTTATATTTCTGCTTTTGTTATGTTTCATTATATTATTATTATTATTATTATTTAGAGTCTGACAATGCTAAGTTTGCGAGAGAATAAAATAACAGAACTTCCTGCTGGTATTGGACAGCTTACTGAACTTATAACATTTGAAGCATCTAATAACCATTTACGGCATTTACCTCCTGGTAAGTGACTTTCATTTTATGACATAGCTGTCAATTTCCAATTTTTTCAAGTCAAAAGATTTTTTTGAGCCAGAAAAATTACTTAATGAAGTGTTTCTTGTTAAATGGGATACTTATTTGATTTCATTCATTAATACAGATTCATTACATTAATCATCTTTATGTTTTGTCTTAAAAAATTACTTAATTCCCCCCCCCCCCCCACACACACATGCACACCTGAAAATTGTGCTCCATCCTTCCTTAACTCCCTCCCAAGTTTTATATCTTTAAAGCCATTTTTCTTGTAATTGTTTGCTCTATTTGTTACTTTGTTCAGATATACGATAATCAGTCACCTAAATACCTTCTTTGCAGTTCTATGTGCTTTCAAACTCTTTAAATTTTATTTATTTTCTTGCCTTACTAGTTATTCTGTAGTAACAATAAATACATAATCGGTCATAAAAAATACTTCTCCCCCAAAAATTTCTGCTTCTCCCTTGCCCCCTCACAGCTCTTAAAATTAAAAATCTTTACTTAAAAAAAAAAAAAAAATTCTGCCCTATTTTAAACTTTGTCATAACAATAAATATTTAAATTTCTTGGCCCCCTCCTACCCTTTTGCCTCCTTCTCCCACCAACACACAAAGTTTAAACTCTTGCCTTATTTGTTATTTTGTAGCAATAATAAATAAATAATCATCTACATTTCTCTTCCTCTGAAAATTTTGCTTCCTTCTAGAAAAAGTGGGATTTCTATCAGGGTTGGGTTTTTGATGTCAAAAACTGGTTTTTGACATGACAGTGGTAAAAACCGTGTTTTTACCGGTTTATTCCGTCAAAAACCTATCATTTTCGATTGTCCTCCAATTTATGATGTAACTGTAGCATACAATATATTTCTAGATTGATTTTACCTTGTTGTTCTTGTTATTATTATTTACAATTACATTTGTTAAATTTATTTAAAAGAAGATCATTTCCTAATGTGGGAAAGATTTAAAAATACAAGAGTAAAAGAAAAGAACAATATTTGTCATAATCTTCACTAATATAGATTCTACTGACTGCAATTAACATTAATATTAAATGATAATAAAAGGTTATTATAATTATTAAATAACATTCAATATACGTTTTTAATAAAGTATATTCAAATTATTTTAGAGATGCAAAAAATGCTGTTACATTGTATGACAATAGATGTTAAGCATAGACTGGCAATGAATAAATTTGAATATTCTTCGATATAATATTTTAAAATGCATATCTTATGTATTTCATAAATGCAATTAAGGTGATTTTCATTTGCACTTCAATAAGTAGAATCAGGACCGTGCGAAGAGAAAACTGCGCCCGTGGCAAAGTTTCAATTTGGCGCCCCCCTCCCCTTCTTTTTGTGACAGGTAACACAAAACTGATTAAATACAGAAACATAAATAAATTCTATTGAATAAACATTTCGCGTTTATGTTGGAACTTTAAAAGGTTTAATTTTAATTCAGAAATTGCAAACAACTAAATAGCGTAAGAGTAAATTGCACTTAATTGTTGGAGAGATCATGATATTTTGAGAGAGAAAAAAAAGAATGATGAAAAGAGAAAAAGAAATTCCCCAAAAAATGATCGATGACCGAAAAATGAATAAATAAATAAATTAAAACATGGTTGGTAGTATAAATTTGCCCCCCCCCCCCTCAATCTCCGCACCCGGGGCGAAGGCCCCTCTTTGCCCGGGCCCTGAGTAGAATCTTAAAGTTTGTTTTCAACAATGTAATAAATTGTACCGAAACTATACACATTGTTTAATCTAATACTTATAGGTTACAGGATTTCTTCAAAAAATCTAATTGGCCAAATAGCTTAAGATTATTGTAGAGACCTTCTAACAGAGATGTACATGTATTATTCTAATGCAATTCTTTTTTTGTTTTTCTTGGATGGATAAATATACTTTAGAGTCTTTTTGATTCTGAATATTTTATGTAAAACAACTTAATATTAAAGATAGAATGAAAAAAAAAATGTAAAAACAAACTACTAAAAAATGGGTTTTTGACAGTTTTCGACATTTTTGACAAGGAGGTTTTTGACATGACGGTAAAAACCATGGTTAAAACCGGTAAAAACCGTCATGCGTCAAAAACTTGCCAACCCTGATTTCTATACATGGGAGGGGAAAGCAAAATTTCTCCTAGTCTTTGTCAGCTCTGCATGTTCATTACACATGACTTCCCATGTATTAAACTTGTAATTGATCTTCTTGAAATGAGAATTGGAAACTGTGCATAAGATATATTTTGTACCGACCACAATGGTGATTTTACTCTTGAAAATTATAATTATTCCATATTTTTAATATGAAATAAGCTTAAACAATACTGTAAATATGAAAAATAGCTAAAAATACTGTATTTTAATTGGGAGCTTCATTTAGAAATACTGATATGTGCAGATATTCAAAGAGAGGGTATGTCTGAATTTTAGAGCTTTCCATCTCTGCTTCAGTGAAACATGCTACATGTACTTAATATATATTTTTTAGTTTCTAGGTAGGTAGGTACGTATAAAGCAAAAAAACAAATTTTGTAAATCTATTAAACAGCCGATGCTTCCAGAAAATGTCTTTTCCTGATGTAGGACCATTGAGATATGCAAAAAAATTACTATGTGGTAACTCATTCATGTGAAGTAATCAAATTTTTCACTGCAATGGTCTGCCCAATCTAATTTTAAGCTTATGAATACCTTTTTATCCCTGATGTTCACATTTGTTACATTGCATCCAATTGCTAACAAATACTCAAATGATATTTTTTAGCAAAAGTTAAATGATTGCTTTATCGATTTCATTAGAAGAGATTTAGGAGTTACATAACTTAATGTAGAGTCAGGTTCTTTTAACAATCATAATATGCTCTTCAATGATAAGTTTCCGGAAACTTTTTCATTTTCCCTCTTTAATAATTAATGTTTTACCTTTCTTCCATTGTAAAATAATGCGACTTTTCTGAAATTCTGTCCTGCATCTCGCTACTCTTTCTTGTATCCTTTTGTTCTCTATGTAATTTACTTTTGTCTGTCACTGGAGCTTTTGACTGTTATCATGCAGAACAACTGATGCTATTGCTCCTCCAGCCGTATCTGACACAGTATATGTCACAAGTCATTGATAATGTGGGATAATCACCAATGATAATAGCAAATTGCTCATTAGTTGTAGTTAGGTCAGGGGTGATTCTGGTCCGAGTTTTCCGAAAATTCTGAAAAATTAAGACAATGATTTCCAAAAATTAAAAAATATATATCAGTCATAAATCCGAAAATTCACACATTAAATGTATCGGTATTTCGGCAAATGATCGCTGAAAAAATCAATTTCATCATTCGTTCGAAGAAAAGTCCAGGGGTGATTCTGGTCCGAATTTTTCGAAAAATTAAGGCAATGATTTCCGAAAAAAAAAATGTATCGGTCATAAATCCGAAAATTCGGACATAAAATGTATCGGTAATTCGGCAAATGATCGCCGAAAAAAATCAATCTCGTCATTCGTTCGACGTAAAGTCGCCAATTTCGTCAACAGATCGCGAGAAAAATGTGATTTTCATAAGAGAATTGCAAAAAAATGGTAAATTTCATAAAAAACATTACGAAAAGCGCCAAATTTCGTCAAAAGATCGCGAAAAAACGGCAAATTTTGTCAACAGATCGCGGGGGGAAAAACGTGACTTTCGTTAGAGAATCGCGAAAAAACTGCAAATTTCGTCAAAAACATTGCGAAAAATGACAAATTTCGGTAAAATATTGCGAAAAAACTGCAAACTTCGTCAAAAACATTGAAAAAAAACGGCAAATTTCGTCAAAATATCGCGAAAAAAATGACAAATTTCGACAAAAGATCGTGAGAAAACGGCAAATTTCGTCAAAAGATTGCGAAAAAATGACAAATTTTGTCAACTGATCGCGGAAAAAGCGTGACTTTTGGCAGAGAATCGCAATAAAATGGCAAATTTCGTCAAAAACATTGTGAAAAACGGCAAATTTCGTGAAAAATCACGAACAAACGGCAAATTTTTTCAACATCGCGAAAAGCGGCAAATTTCGTCAAAAATAGCAAAAAAACTGAAATTTTATCAACAGATCTCGAAAAAACTGCAAGTTTCGTCAAAAGATCGCAACAAAACGCAAATCTCGTCAAAGGGACGCACCCCCCCCTCCCCCTGTTGTAACTTTTTAGAAAATTTGCTGTGAATTTCAGAATTTTTTTTTTACTCAGAATCACCCCTGGAAAAGTCGCCAATTTTGTCAAAGGATTGCGGGAAAAATGTTACTTTCCTCAGAAAATCACGAAAAAACAGCAAATTTAGTCAAAAACATTGCGAAAAGCAGCAAATTTCGTCAAAAGATCGCAAAAAAGCAGCAAATTTTGTCAACAGATTGCGGGAAAAACGTGACTTCCATCAGAGAATCGCGAAAAAATGGCAAATGTCGTAAAAAATTGCTAAAAATGGCAAATTCCGTCAAAAGATCGCGAAAGAACTGCAAATTTCGTCATAAACACTGCGAAAAATGGTAAATTTCGTCAAAAGATCACAAAAAAACCCCGACAAATTTTGTCAACAGATCGCAGGAAAAACGTGACTTTCATCAGAGAATCATGAAAAAACGGCAAATTTTGTCATAAACATTGTGAAAAATGGCAAATTTCATCAAAAGATAAAAAAAAAACAAATTTTGTCAACGGATCTCCGGAAAAACGTGACTTTCGTCAGAGAATCGCGAAAAAATGGCAAATTTTGTCCAAAACATTGCGAAAAGCAGCAAATTTCGTCAAAAGATCACGAAAAAATGGCAAATTTTGTCCAAAACATTGCAAAAAGCAGCAAATTTCGTCAAAAAATAGCGAAAAAACTGCAAATTTTATCAACAGGTCTAAAAAAAACTGCAAATTTCGTCAAAAGATTGCGGAAAAACGCAAATTTCGTCAAAGAGATGTTAAAAAAAAGAGGCAGGAGTGTGGAACCCCCCCCCCCCCCTGTTGTAACTTTTCAGAAAATTTGCTGTGAATTTCAGAATTTTTTTTTTTACCCAGAATCACCCCTGAGTTAGGTATTGTATGAGTTTGAGTAGTTTCAGCAATGTAATCAGAATCCTTGTCAGAAATACTGGTAAACGAGTATGAAGATTTTGAAACAGCTTGCTGAGAAGTCATTAGATCAGTTAAGCATTTTTTCTTAGCATGGCAGAAGAACATTTTCTTTTAAATTTCTTTTAGTTTGTTTTCTGAATTTTCTCATTATTCATAAAACCTATTAGCTATAGCTTTTATCACTACCACAAATTTATAACACCCAGGGGAAAATTCTCAAATTCATTTACGAGGTAATTTTTCTCTAATTTTGCACTTTTTAGTGTCGATCTTGAAGGTTAAAGATTTTATCGAAATGTAATGAAATTTTATACCCATTAAAAAGTCATCTCATAACACCTTTTTATCTATAGTAAAAAAGAAATCTGAGGAAAAAGTTTTGACCCACTCTCTGATGTTCATGGAGCACTTATTATTGAAACAGTGATTTAAAATTTTCAAAAACATCAAGTATGTAAAAAATCTTGCAAATTTCCTCTCTTTGAAGACTTGTCATAATGCCAATTAATTTTTTAAATGCATGTCAAAATCATATCTTCAGGTATAAAAATAACAAAATCAACTTATTTGCGAAAAATTTTCATGACCATGATGGGCAAAAACAATGACATATATCCATTCTCCTTTCACAATGAATTTTTAGCATATTTTAAAAATAATAGTATCTAAATATAGTGCTATTAAGATCTAGATATAAAATATTTTAAATTTATGGGTTATTTTAAGCTTAAATTCATATGAAAGATCAGGGGAAAAAAAGATGATAGTCCTTTGAAAAACACAGTTGAAGATAGTAATGGAAAAATATGAGTAGTCTGTTACTATCCTCATCCCCATCTTCCCCTGAGCCTTCATACATAACTACCCTTTATATAACTCTTATTAGAGTTAGAAGTATCAGTAAGTAAAACATTATTTCCCTAATTCTGAATCTTTTATAAAAATGATCTATTTACATAAATATAGATGAAACTATAAAAGTAATGTTTCTTATTTTTAGAAATTGGCAACTGTGTTGAATTATCAACTCTGGATGTTCATCATAATGAACTAGCTGATATTCCAAGTACTATTGGAAATCTTGTTAATCTTACAAGGCTGGGGTTACGTTATAACCAGTTAACTGAAATTCCAAAGTCATTGAGTCAGTGTGTAAATATGAATGAATTTAATGTAGAAAACAATAATATTTCTGAATTGCCAGTGAGTATTTTTCTTAAATAGCTTTGTTAATGAAAATGTAAGCTAATATTAGTTTGAATTTTTGTTTTATATGTATGAATACTTATTTGTTGATGTGTGTAATTTTACTTTTAGGAAGGACTTCTGTCTAGTCTTTCTAATTTGACCAGTTTGACATTATCACGGAATTGTTTTACATCGTATCCTGTTGGAGGACCTTCTCAATTTTGTAGTGTATATGTAAGAAGTTTATTTTACATTTAAATATAAACATATTGAGTTATATATAATATTGATATCAGGTCAATAAATGTTTTGTTTAATGATTTTTTTTAAATAAATGCTTGAAATTGATTTGCTAAGGATTTTTAAAATTTTTATTTATTCATGTGATGTAATGCATGCACTTGCTCATGTTTATGTAATTCATTCACAGTATAGTACAAATGAAGAAAAATTGTTGGGAATAAATATAGTAAAGGTTTTATCTTGCTTAAATTTGCATAGATGCCAACATCTACGAAAACTCTGAAGTTTCTCTGGAAATGTAGGATAAAATACTGTAGTAATAAAATAAAGTTTCGCTCTGTGTGTGTGTGTGTGTGTGTGTGTGTCTGTTGGCGATGGCTAGGAAAACTGAGTGCACCTAGAAGTCTGTAAATTTAGATTTAGGTAGTTCAAACCCTCTCTTGGTGCACCTGACCCTCAGAATTTTAATATTTTAATTACTTTCTGAAATATTAATTAAAATGCACAAAGAACTCTCATTAAAAATACGCTTTTATTCTCTTGGGTTGGTTGGTTCACTGGTTGGTTGCATCGATTCTTCACAGAAGTAATTAAATAAACCAGAGTAGCGATGCATAAATAAGGATTTCTAACTAAATAGTGTCAATATGGATTGAAGGTATCAGCGTAGAGGAGCCATGCGAATGTTGTGCCATCTGTACATGACAAATTACACATACGTTCCACTGATTGAAATATTTTCCAGGCACATTTTTCTTCATGACAATTAGTCGGGTTTAAGTTCTTTTACATGAGTTATGATGGAGATTGTTAATACAGAAAACTTTATTTAACAGATTCTTTTTCATATTTGCGGGAATGAAGAGGGGCAAGGGTCTAATTACATTTAAGCTTCAAGGTGTATTTCTAGAAAGCAGTTACCAGAATTTCCGAATAATAGTGTAAGCCAAATTTCAAATTAAGTTCCTAGCTTAACCAAATGAATTAATCATTAAAGATGTATTGTGATCCTCCTAATTAGTTATTTGCTGAAGGCCACTTGAACAACCCCCCCCCCCCCCTCCCGGCCCATCCTTCAAGGTTTTTTTCTCTAACTCTCTTCCGTTTCCTTATCTCAGCAACTATCTTTCCGATTTCAACGCAAGTGATTTCAAACATTATAATTAATTTAATAGTCACCCTTTATAACATTAAACTAAATTTATGAGGAGTGGTTACCACTATTTACGAATAACAGTTTAAGCCAAATTTGTAATTAAATTCAAAGCTTAAGGAAACAAGCGAATTTTGAAAGATGCATAGTGGTCCACCTAATTAGTCATTTGCTGAAGGGCACTTGAACAACCCCTCCCCCCGGCCCGTCCTTCAGGGTTTTTTCTCTAACTCTGCTCAGTTTCCATATCTCAGCAACTATCTTTCCGATTTCAACACAAGTGATTCCAAACATTATAATTAACTTAATTGTCACTCTTTATAACAATAAACTAAAATTATGAGTAGCGATTACCACTATTTACGAATAATAGTTTAAGCCAAATTTGTAATTAAGTTCAAAGCTTAAGCAAACTAACGAATTTTGAAAGATGCATAGTGGTCCTCCTAATTAGTCATTTGCTGAAGGGAACTTGAACATCCCCGACCTCCTTCAAGGTTTTTTCTCTAACTATGCTCCGTTTCCATATCTCAGCAACAATTTTTCAGATTTCAACGCAAGTGATTCCAAACATTATAATTGACACTTAATAGTCACTCTTTATAACATTAAACTAAATTTATGAGTAGCGGTTACCACTATTTCGGAATAATTGTGTAAGCCAAATTTGTAATTAAGTTCAAAGCTTAAGCAAACGAACGAATTTTGAAAGATGCATAGTGGTCCTCCTAATTAGTCATTTGCTGAAGGGTACTTGAACAACCCCCCCCCCCCTGGCCCCTCCTTCAAGGTTTTTCTCTAACTATGTCTCGTTTCTATATATTAGTAACTATCTTTCCGATTTCAACGCAAGTGATTCCAAACATTATATTTAACTTAATAGTCACCCTTTATAACATTAAATTAAATTTATGAGTAGCGGTTACCACTATTTACAAATAAGAGTTTAAGCCAACTTTGTAATTAAGTTCCTAGCTTAACAAAATGAACGATTTTTTATGCATGCATAGTGGGCCTCCTAATTAGTCATTTTCTGAAGGACACTCGAACATCCCCTCCTGTCGGCACCTCACTCAAGGTTATTTTCTCTAACTGTGCCTTATTGCAATAACTGGGCTAATAATGTTCCAATCTTCTCGAAACCAGCTCAATTTTGTAGTGTGCCTACTATACAGTAACGTAGGCAGCGGGGACCTGTCTCAGAAGTTCGTTCGGAAAGAGGTTTGTTTAGAACAGAATGCTCCCCTGGCGGTGGTAGGGGGAAATAAAAGATTTTCTAGAGCGTACGAGCATGCCGGGTATACGGTTCCGAAGCCATCGTAGACCGTGGCCAGAGTTCCGTTTTTTAAGAGATTTAAATTTATTACAAGGGCTCGGGCAACGCCGGGCAGGTCAGCTAGTAAAGTAATAAAATAGAAAATATGGAACAGCAGGGGAAAAAAAAAATCCTTATCGAATTTTGATTTTAGTTTTCTCCACAAACCGCAAAGTTTCTCAGTCTGCAATGTGATTTTTTCTTCAATCATTTTTTTTTTCATATTCTGAAAAATCAGTATTTTGGGATTAGTAGGTGCAAAGAAAATAAATACTAGACAAAAAACTTTTTACATTTCTGAAAAACATGATGTCTACTGATTATAAAACAAAATTTGTGAATTTTGTCTATTGGTCGTGTAAAAAATCCCAAATTTTGCAAATCAGTTGCGGGAAAAATCCCAAATTTTGTCAATCGTTTACATGAAGTATTTGTGAATTTCATTAGTTGGATACAGAAAAAAAAAATCGTCAGTTGGTCTTGTTAAAAAATCAGGAATTTCGTTAAGTGGTCGCTGAAAGAAAAAAATGTGAATTTTGTCTGTTTGTCGTGAAATGGGAACTTCATAAATCAGTTGCGAAAAAGAATTGCAAATGTCGTCAATCGGTCACACACACACACACAAAAAAAGTCATCAATGTATCTCAAAAGAAAAATTGTGAATTTTGCCAATCAGCTGTTCAAAAAAAAAAAAAAAATGCGGATTTTGTCAAAATTCATTGAAAAAAATTGCAACTTTTGCTTGATTGTTGGTTGATAAAAATTGCGAATTTCTCCACTCAGTCATGACAGAAAATTTGCAAATTCCTTTTAGCAGTCATGGCCAAAAAAAAAAAAAAAAAAAAAAACGTAAATTTCTTTAAACAGTCGCGGCAAACACAAATTGTGAATTTCGTCAATTAGTCACGGCTCTAAAAATTGTGAATTTTGTCAATCAGTTGTGGCCAAAAAACATGAATTTTGCCAATCAACAGTGCCAAAAAATCACAAATTTTCTTTAATCAGCCACTGAAAAATATCACAAAATTCGTCAGTTGGTCATTAATAAAAATCAAGAATTTTGTCAATCGTTCACTGCGAAGGCTGTGAATTTCATCAATTAGTTGCAGAAAAATATTGCGGATTTCATAAATCAAGCATTGTGAAAAATATTGCAATATTTGTGAATCAGTCCTTCAAAATAAATCATAAATTACATCAATCACTCGCAGCAAAAATTTGCGAATTTCGTGAATCATTCGCAGACAAAAATTGTGAAGTTTGCAAAAATCATTGAAAAAAAATTGCAAATTTAGTCAATCAGTCGCAGAAAAATATCGCAAAGTTCATCAATCTGTCATTTAATAAAAATTGCAAATTTTGTCAATCGGCCATTGAAAAATATCACGAAATTTATCAATCAGTCTTTAATAAAAAATCATGAATTGTATAAATCACTTGTGGCAAAATTTGCGAATTGCGTCAATCAGTCACACCCAAAAAATGTAAATTTCACCAATCAAACATTAAAAAAAATTGCAAATTTTGTCAATCAGTTGTGGAAAAATATTGCAAAATTTGTTAATCTGTTATTTATTAAAAATTGCAAAATTTTTCAATCGGTCGTGGAAAAATATTACAAAATTTGTCAATCTGTCATTTAATAAAAATCACAAATTTTGTCAATCACTCACTGCAAAAAAAATGTGAGTTTCATCAATCAACTATTGCAAAAAATCGCAAATATTGTCAGATTGCAAAAAATCACTAATTTCATCAATCAGATGCTGCAAAAAATCGTGAATTTTATCAATCACTCACGGGAAAAAAAAGTGCAAATTTTCTCAATTTGTCACATACTTTTACATAAATTATAACGACCGCGAATTTTTTGCTGTGTAAGAATAATATTTAAAAAAAAATTCCTTTTTTTATAAATTTATTACAAAATATCATTTCTACAAAAGGTAAAAGTAAATTAAGTAACTTTTATTTTAATTATGTTTCTATGGATAAATGCTGTAAGGTGTGAAGTTTCAAAGAATATTTGTAAAACAAAAAATATAGCTTGAAAAAAATTCTGTATGACTCCTGAAACGCTAATTTTGACTCCTGAAGAGTTGTCCAAACTCCTGAAATTTAACTATTTTACTCCTGATATAGTCTTTACAATGTTCGCATCTATGTATTTGACATGTTATGCATATATTACTTTTCAGAATTTTTGCTGATAACTGCATGTGTACACATAAGTATATTGTGATAACTTTGTGTCATGTGTATAGTTCAGCTTTTTCAAAGAACTTTGAATTTCATGTCTTTATTTTGCTGCCATCCCTAATTGGAACTGGCTCCCCAAAATAAAGTTTGTTGCTTAACCCCTGTGCAATGAGTGTCTCATACACTATTTTTAATCTTTTAACATCAATATTTCTAAATAGATATTGTTGCCATGCTGTTATTAAATATGATAAACTTTCTATTCAAAATTATTGGTAAAAAAATTTAAAGATTGTACATATTCTATACTTTGTGTATATGTGATGCTTGTCGCAAAAAGGATTTGGATAATTTGTTACACATTATTGTAATATTGAAGCTGTTAAAACCAGCAGTCTGTTTTAATGTTTACATTTGTACAGAAAGACATGTTTATGGATCATTCAACAGAAAACATTACTTTATACGAAAATTTCAGAATTTTTTTTTAGAATACAGTAGAGCGCCACAAATCCGCCAACCTAAAATTTGTTAGGATCCGAAATCTGCACAGGTTTGCAGATATAAACATCTTTCCTCCGTGGCGCTAAAAGAATGAATTTGGAATAAAATGATAACGTCATTCCAAAGTGAATGATTGATTCAGGACGTTTTGATCTCTGTTTACAAAGAACGCAGCAAAAATTGGGATTGAAGTGAAGAGAAGAAGACTGAGTATGCACATGCGTGTTGATTGGTTTGAGAAATATATTTGGGTATCTAATTGCATGCAAAATGCTGTTTTTATTCATCATTTAAGTAGTTTTTCCAGAGAGCGTTTTGAATCCAGCCAAAAGCAATTCTGATGATGATGATGACTTGGATAATTCTGAGAAAATTCAGTTTGATGAGGGTTTAAATTTGGGGAAGAAATACAACCTTGAGTTCTTAAAGCAACAAAATTGTGTAACTGAGCAAGAACTAATGACTATCTATAACCTGCAAAAAAAAATTAAACTAGAACAAACTAAAGTTTTGAAACAAGCCACAATTGAACAAATGTTTGCAAAGTTTTAAAAATAAGTTGTTTTGTTTATTGTTTTGAGATTCTTTTTTTATTTTCTGTTTATTAAAATTTTCATTTATAATACAATTATTTAATATTAAATATTTCAGTAATCTAATATAAAAGTGTGTTGCTATTAATATTGTTTTATTTTATTTGTCCTATTTGTTTTTTTAAACCTTTATTAATTAATGTTCTTTTTATCACCTAAAATCTGCAAAATCCGCACAACATCTTCTCCCAAACAGTGTGGATTTCTGGCTCTCTACTGTATTCATATTTCATCTTTCACTTCTTTTAAGACATATATAGATGGTCACATATAGGCCTCTCATTACTTAGTGCATAATTTATTTTCTGAAGATGTATGGGTAATTTTCTTAATATTGTTACTGAGGGTGCATCTGCAGAGAATACAAATACATAATGTTATGTTTCACAATGCCATGCTTATTTCAGACAGGGTATAAAATTTGAAGTAAATATCTGAAAAAGCCTTTACAGTTTACATATATGAATTGAAAACTTATTTTTATTAATTAGATGATGCTTATGTTTTAAATAAAAAATGAAGAAAGTTTGACTAATTTCTAGTTCAGTGCTTCAAAATTAATGACAAATGACAATGTTCACATTCATGGCTAACTATGAGATAATAAAAGGATGCCTCTTGCCCAGAATGTTTTTATCATGTAACAAATGCTACTAAATTTTAGAAGTTATTGTACAGAATTTTATTGAAATGGAGGATGCAAGAAAGTTTTGTAACAGCAGTTCAAACAAAATTTATGAGAATTTTTTTTTTTCATAATAAATTTTAATTTACATGTAAAAGAATTTTCAGAGAGGAAAAAAAAAATACATTATTGAATGAATAATATATTTATCACATTTGCAAAATAAATGAAGATATTAGTTCAGAAAATATTAGATGTAACATGTAATAGAGGTATTCAATAACCATTGTTCATTAAAACACCTCAAAATAATTCACAGATCATCAGTCTTCATCAAATATACTATTATGTAAAACATTTTTCAAAAATATATTTTGTCAGAAATTAACTACCATGTATACTGAAAAAATAAAAATTTTTGTAGAATTATTCTTATGTATTTTACCTTTTAATAATTCTGAAAAATATCAATCTAAATGTTGCTTCTGCAAGAGGTTAATTCTGTGTAAGAATTTTAGGTCTGTGGAGGAACATTTCTTTAACCTTTGTATTTAAATCTAAATCATGTCTATTGGAGACATAAATTTTGCCTTTTTTATGAAAAAAATTGTTTTAAGCTGAATATTTATGTAATTATTTTTATTTTCAGACTGTCAATTTAGAACACAATCAAATAAGTAAAATTCCATTTGGTATTTTCTCTCGTGCCAAAAACCTTACAAGGTTGAACATGAAGGAGAATTTATTGACTTCCTTGCCATTGGACATTGGAACATGGAAGAATATGGTTGAACTTAATTTGGGTACTAATCAGCTCACAAAAATTCCAGATGACATTCAGTTTCTAGAATCCTTAGAAGTCTTAATTTTAAGCAACAATTTGTTGAAAAAACTTCCTTCAAGCATTGGCAATTTAAGTAAACTTAGGGTTTTGGATTTGGAAGAAAATAAATTGGACTCCTTGCCAAGTGACATTGGTAAGCTTAATAATTTCTATTATTATTTTTTAACACTTTCCAACCTAGTTGAAAAGTGTTTATGACTTCGGTTTGTCTGGCTGTCTGTCCGTGCTCTAACTCCCGCAAATATGCTCGGATTGCTCTGCAATTTTTATATGTTATAGTCGTTATCTATAGCATGTTCCCTATTTCAACGGAAGTGTGTAGCACTTATGCTTTTTTTACAGGGACACTCAAAAGAATTCCATTACATTGCGGTCTATGGGGAAAAATCACTTGAAGTTTATTTAAATAATGTTTCACTATTTTAAACGCATTGAAATTTATATATATCACTAAGGTGCATTAGAAGAAGCTTAATATGGAATAGTGTGTGCATAGCACTTATAGTTACTTTACAGGGACAGTCAAAAGAATTCCGTTACATTACGTCTATGGAGAAAAATCGTCTGCAGTTTATTTAAATAATGTTTCCCTATTTTAAACGCATTGAAATTTATATAAGGTGCATTACAAGAGGCTTACTACAGAATAGTGTGTGTATAGCAGTTATCGTTCATTTACAGGGACACACAAAAGAATTCTCTACTGTCTGTTAACAATAATTCCCGGAAGTGCGTTTTAAGTTACTGAACGCGATTTTAATTTTAACTCGCTTTTTGTCTATTACGTGGTGTGTATAAATTCTGTAGATCCTATACAGGGAAGCACAAAAGTTCGCGAACACATTTCGTATTATTTAACTCCAGACGGAGAATTTTAAACTGTGCTACGCATTTCCTAACTGAACTAAAATTTAGCATCCTATGTAGTATATATACAAATCTATAGATCCTATACAGGGCTGACGAAAAGTATTCGGATTACTTAGATGTTATCTTTCAGCTTATTAAACGGTATGATTTGTAAAATTATTTTGGGAGCGTTGGAAAGTGTTACATAATCTATGCTTGACGCATGATTTTTCGTTCTTGTTGTAGTTTTAAATGGTTTGATCTTTCATAAATACAATAAATAATAAAATTCAAAATGTACATCTATGCATATTTTTTAATATATCTTTCTGTTGTAAAGATGTGAATGTGTGAAAAAAAGATGATTAAAAGTAATAAATTAAAAAAACCCTTTGGGACCATGTGTGCATTCATTTACATCTTTAAAAGGTGCATAACACAACTGATTTTGACACCAGTAATAAATAAATGTAGCATATTCCTTATTTAATCAAGACAATTCTGTGATTAAATAAGTAAAGGTAAATGTTTTAAAAAAGTGGTACCAACCAAATAAAATTCATGTATCTGATGCTGGTCCCAAAAGGGTTAATCAAAAATGAAAAATTGTATGATATCCTTGAATCAAAATTAATCATTTAGAGGCCAAATTATGAGACAGATTGAATTTGTATACAAGTTTGCTTGATTAGGTACAATTACAGATGATCCCTTTTAAATTATCAACAGAAACATTACAGAAAAAATAATACATAGATTTTTTAGATGTTCCCAAATGGGAACCTTTGTATTTATACGATTTTCACCTTTGTATTTTTATTATACGATGAGATGACTGACAAAATGCAGCATAACTTTGCTGTTAACTCAAAAAACTAAAGAAACAATATGCAGCTACATTTTAAAACAGAAATAATAACCTAAAGGTTGACAGGCAAGAGGCAAAGACACCAGAAAAAGTCCAGACTTTTATACAAACTTTCAGCATATGTTTTGCATAAGTATGTTGCCAAATATACAAACTTGATTTGCCTTGGAGTTTGTTTTTGAATTGCTGTGCAAAAGAACCATCAAATGAAAGACGAGGTTATAAGTATTTGAAAGTCATGTATATAAATGAAGTTGTTTAAAGTGTCTTTGCAGAGTGAAATTTCTTTTAAAGGAAGTTTTCATAAGGTTCTCTTTTTAATAGAATAAATTGTCTTATTTATACAACATTTTTTCACTGATGCATTTTTGGAGATTTATTTCTGGAGCAAGGATTGATTTGACGTGTAAATATTTAGCATGGAGAATTTTTTTTTTCTTTTGGAAGAAGGGGAAAAATTTTGAGCAGCCAAATCATCCAGAATAATATTGTTTTGGAAAATTAATCACTGTAAATCAGTTGATCAGATATATTTGGATTTATACCTTTAGCAAACTGTATTCAGTTTTATTTTTTGATGCAATTATGCTATGCATTTAATATTAGTTTAAATTTGTTTTTAGTACTTTCTAAGTTATGAAAAAAAATAACAATCATATGTACAGTTATATTGCATTTATTGTATAAATAATTGTTAAAATGTGTCTAAATTATAAGAGTTTTGCGCCATTGAATAGATGGAAAAAATTCTCCAACTTTTTTCCTGTTTCCCACTTTCATGCCTGATACAAACAAATTTAAAAATTTTGTTTCCATCGTAAATAAAATGATTTTTTCCTATGAAACTTAATTAAAATATAAGGAATAAATAGTACTGAGTAATTTCCATTTAATTTTGTTTATATAATCAAAAAATGAGCTGTATGGTGAGTCATCCTCTTTAGAAATTCATTGATAACACTTATTTGCAAAAACTTTCGTACGTGGATTATTTTTTAATATTTAATTTGAATGTTTTGTCCAATCGTTGAACTATTTCAAAAATTTAATATTGGGTAAAAAAAAAAAGAAAATCTTCATCATTTGTATTTGTAGAAATTCTACAATACATACCTTTCAGTAATAAAATCTTCATGCTGTTTGTTTGTATGAAGTCTTATGAAAATGCAGCGCAGATCAACTATCTGTCTTTTTGATGGAGGTTATATACTATAATTTCATATAAAGCATGTATTCTGTAAAAAATATATCTAACACTTTTTTTCAAAAAATGCGATTTCTTCTATAGGGAGGCTTTGCGTTGATCGATCCAGTAATTACGCTTTTGTTTTAAATATTGTTATGGCGCCATCTACCGGCTTTAAAATGTACTTTTCTACAATACAAACCTTTCAATAATAAATTTTTCATGCTGTTTGTTTGTATGAAGTCTTATGAAAATGGAATGCAGATCAACAATCCGTCATTTTTGACGGGGGTTATATACTAGTACAATTTATAACCAACCACCCTATCCCTGGTTTATGTTGCAGCAACTTTGAGAATGTTAAAATACTCTTTCATAATATTATGTTCCAGTTTTGCAAAGAAGTTGAGCCTACTATCATGATAAATACTTGCATTTACTGATATGATGATATAAAATTAAATTTATGCCATGATTCACACTAGTTTCCCGAAATATTACTTTTATTGCTGCTTATTGTACAGTTATTTGGCTTGATATTAGATTTGACCCATAATAGCTAAACTGTCCAAAAAAAAAAAGTTCCAAATAACAATTAAAATCTCTTTATACAGTAAAAGGTCTGTTATCTGGCTTTCAAGTAACCAGAAAGCTCAACTAACCGGAAAAATTCAGAGAGTCATTTATATCTCTTCCCATTAACAGTTGAAAATTTTTTTACTGCTAGTTTAGGAAGTTTACTGTTAACATTCTCAAATTATCACAGCGACTGACTGATTCGACGTAAAACATCTATGCGTATGTTCATGACAGTGATTGTTATAAAATAAAAAATATGGCGAATAAAAGAACTATCTACAGCTTGATAGCACAGGATAGCTGCATGGTGAGTCATAGTCTATGACCTCCGCCAGCTGTTTTCCGGTTGAACGAGAGAAAGTGGGGGAGGGAGTCTTGATCCTTCTGCTTTTGGTGGAAGTGGACAAGAGGAGGGGGGAATAAAGAGTTTTGAATGGTAGAAGAACTACCTCAAGAATAAGAAATCATTATTTTAAAAGAATTATTTAACAAAGATCTTTATACTATATTATATTTTAAATATATTTATGCAAGAATATTTTATAATTGAATCTGTTTGGATCATCTACGCTTAACTGGAAATTAAAAAAAAAACACTCCAGTGTATGTTTCTTTATTTTGTTTTTGTTTTATTGTTGGATTTTTATCAGTTCAAACTTTTTCTTCCCAGCTGGCTGCTGATGACTGAGATTGTTTCAAAGTTAAACGGCAAACAGAAATAATTAAAAGAAAGAATGGAACAATACTGTCTTCTTTTCCATGCCTTTTATTTAAAAATAAAAAAGGTATTTCCATTGTTAATTGTCCGATTGTGTTCAAATTTCCAGAGAATTCAAATAATAATATATTAGGCCGTTTACCAATTTTCTATTAAAATACAATAAGTTTTCAAAAAATTAGAGCTCTCTCCAAAATAACCTGCTATCTGGGACATTCCAAAGAGAAAATGCTGACTACTGTTTGTAGTTTGTTTCTATCACGATTGGAGAAGCATTATCAGCTTGCAACTGATGTCCTTAGCTATGCAGAAAGGTTCCATTATTGCAGTGGGTTAATGCACCTGTTCTTAACCCTGTTCTTGAAACACTCCATTATGTTCCCATAATGGAGTGGGTATAATTGAGGCAGCACAAGTGAATCATACAGAACTTAATTTTCTAAGCTTTCATGTGCTTTTTCCGGAACAGAGGAAAAAAAAGAGCAACATTTAAAAAAAGAATTATGGGAACAAAGTTGATATTTTAGGAAAAAGGCAGAGTGCATTTTTCACTTTTAAAAAGAGCAAGGCAAGCTTCCTTTGAAAAAGTCTATTAGGAACACTAGTTGGTTAGTTGACTTCATTAGTTTTGTTATTTTCCATGTTGAGGTTTACTTTATTAGCACATGAAGTAAGAGCAGCATCTGTTAATCATCTTTGTCCTAAATTAAAATCTTTATGCAATGTCTAATTATAAATAATGTAACATTTATAAAAGATTAATAAATAAATTTAGAAATTACATCCTAGCATAAAATGTTGTTTACTTTTATTTTTAATTTGGCAAAAATAACTTTATCAAATGCAAATTTAATGATAATAAAATAATTATTCGATCGACTTCCCAATACAATAACAGGAAAATAGGCCAAAATATCATTTTCCTGTTTCACTGTTACATTGATGCATCCCCCCACTTCTTTTATGACAAATTTTGTAGTGATCAACTATCCGGACTTTTCAAGTATCCGGCAATCAATGTTTCCCGAGCATGCCGGTTAGTTGAGCTTTTACTGCATTCTTATTTAAAATTTAAAGTTATTTAAATGTTTGATAATTACTCGACATATTTAACATTCTGAGCTGTTTTAATTATACTAATATATCTGCAATTAAGTGTACTTATTGTATATCATTTTGGCTTTCAATACATTTCTTTTGTCTTTAGTGTTACATTACAACAACAATGATAGATTATTTTCTTGGTTATCCCTATAAAATTGTTATACATAATCGACACTTTGTACGTCTTCTTCTTCTTATTTTTTTTTATGTGTTAATTTCAATATCTGTTTTCATTTTGTATGTATTTTTTATTTGAAAAGTGCTTATTTTTTCTAATTTTATTTGTGATTAAAAGTAATTAATCTATGCATTGAAGTTAGTTTTGTTTTATGCTGATGATTTAAATTTTTAGGTTACTTGAGTGAGCTTCAAAAACTAATTATTCAAAGTAATCAGTTAACATGTCTGCCAAGAGCTATAGGACGCTTATCAAATCTTCAGCTGCTTAATTGTGGAGAGAACAATCTTTCTAGTCTTCCTGAAGAAATCGGTAAGTAAATAATTTATGTTAGTTTTATTTTGTTTATCTTGATTTAATTTTCTAAACTGATCCTTTTGTGGTGAGGGTCCCATAAATAAGTTTTATTGTTTTAGTACCAATAATAATTCCCAATAGAAATCTTTGGCAAACTTAATCATAGATGTTCTGGGATTGAATAAGCCAAAATTATTATTAAAATTATTGGTAGGAAAAATTAAAAATTGTACGCAATTTATACATCATGTATGCACACTGCTTGTCGTGAAGGAATTAAATCATGTAGTACATTTCAATAAAAACAAATTTCAAATTCTACCTCAAACTGGATAAGCTACAGTTAGCAACCCCCGCTCCCAGGTACTAACTTGTCAAGCTAGGTACTCATACCGGGCAGGTAGGAGCCTGTTTAGCTGTATATTAAAAAAAGCTACATTTAGCAGACTGTTTGCTGAATCGAAACAATATAATGCATTAATTCGACTGCTACCTTTTTCTGAGTAAATTCTTAACCAAAAAGTTACTCTCTCCAGAAGATTGATTTCCTCTTTATAAATTCTTTAAATCCATTATTAAAGTCAAGGATTCACTCTGACCGGTAGTTAATATGCTGGGAACAAATATTAGAACAAAAGTTCATGTGCTCCACAATGCATTCAAATTATGATTAATATGTAAAGGTTTTCAAATATTTCTTAACAAAAAACTGCTATTTCACCCTTTTCTTCTAAAAAAATGAGAATTTTAATAACATTCTCTTTAAATGTCCTCCCTGAAGGCTTTGCTCATAAGGCAATTTAGTGAAACCCTGGTCAGCATTTAGTGAACTTATTCTTTCCTTATGACAATTCACATTTATACTTGCAATTCTTCTTCTTTTATATTGGCCCTTTAAACATCACTGAGAGATGTCTTATATTTCAATGAAGATATTGATAAAACACTTGTTATAAAAAATAAATAAATAAAACTAGCAGTTTTTGCCAAAATAGATTACCAAAACTCTTGAAAAAAATATTTTTGTACCTATAACCAATTTAACTTGTATTTTAAGCAATCAAATATTGCAGAACTGCTTAGAAAATAAAAAATTATCCAGAAGAATTTTTTTAAACTGTAATTAAATACTAGTATATTTAAAATAATACTCTTACCATTAAAGTTATTTGAAGAAATATATTGAATTTTAACTTGTTATAAAATAACTGTTTGTAATAAGTATTTTTTGATTGATTTCTACTTTTTGCTATGAAAATTTTAATTTGGAATTGTTATCCTTTAGGCACACTAGAAAATTTGGAAACATTGCTCATTAATGATAATCCTAGTCTTCATAATTTGCCTTTTGAACTTGCTCTCTGCAGTAATTTGCAAATAATGGGCATAGAAAATTGTCCTTTATCCCAGATTCCTCCTGATATTGTCAATGGAGGACCATCATTGGTGATACAGGTAAGCACTCGTGACATTTAATGTTTTATACTCATTATTATCATATCTCTAATGCATATTGAATGGAATAATTTCTAAGCTTTTCTATCTTAATAGTCTAAGAGCTGGCAACATTTTTGTCACTTGATTTTATCAAGGCTCATTTTTCTATATCCCCACCCTTTTTATTGTGTAGTATGCATGCGGACGACCTCGCTGGCCAGAGACGTTGTGTTTACCCATGAGAGTAAGGGTAATGCAGGTCTATTACTATTTGGAAATAGTGGTACTCTAATTTAAAATCTATATGAAACTTGCTATTTGGTTTCGACTTTGGTATAGCCAAGAGATTAACATATGATACATTAAAGATTGTTGTTTTTATGGACTTTTTTAAATTGCTCTTGAAATTGTAATTAAAGTTATTTTAATATGATTCAATGAAAAAAAAATTATCACGTTGTTTGTAAAACAGTTGTACCAACCAGCGATGCTGCGGACGCGCTATAGCGCGTAAATTACGCGAAATATTGGAGTTGGGGCGCAAAAAAATAGTTCTTACGCATCCCATGGGACGCGTAAATTCTTCGAAGAATCGCGAAATCCATCCAAGGATCGCGAAAAAACGGCGCATTTCGTCAAAGTATCGCCAAAAAAACGACAAATTTCGTCGGAAGATCTCGGAAAAAAAAGACAAATTTCGTCGAAAGATCTCGAAAAAACGGCAAATTTCGTCGAAAGATCGCCCAAAAACGGCAAATTTCCTCAAAGGATCTCGAAAAAACGGCAAATTTTGTCGAAAAAATGGCAAATTTCATCGAAAGATCTCGAAAAAACGGCAAATTTCGTCGAAGAATCTCGAAAAAATGGCAAATTTCGTCGAAGAATCTCGAAAAAATGGCAAATTTCGTCGAAGAATCTCGAAAAAATAGCAAATTTCGTCGAAGAATCTCGAAAAAACAGCAAATTTCATCGAAGGATCGCCAAAAAACGGCAAATTTCGTCGAAAGATTGCAAAAAAACTGCAAATTTCGTCAAAGAATTTCGAAAAAAAGGCAAATTTTGTCGAAGAATTTCGAAAAAACAGCAAATTTCGTCGAAGAATCTCGAAAAAGGCAAATTTCGTCAAAAGATCGCCAAAAAACGGCAAATTTCGTTGAAGGATCTCGAAAAAACGGTAAATTTTGTCGAGAAAACGGCAAATTTCGTCGAAGAATCTCGAACAAACGGCAAACTTCGTCAAAGAATCTCGAAAAAACAGCAAATTTCGTCGAAGGATTGCCAAAAAACGGCAAATTTCGTCGAAAGATTGCAAAAAAAGGCAAATTTCGTCAAAAAATCTCGAAAAAACGGCAAATTTCGTCAAAAAATCTCGAAAAAACGGCAAATTTCGTCGAAGAATTTCAAAAAAATGGCAAATTTCATCGAATTTCGAAAAGACGGCAAATTTCGTCGAATTTCGAAAAGACGACAAATTTCATCGAAGAATCTCGAAAAAACGGCAAATTTTGTCGCAGAATCTCGAAAAAACGGCAAATTTCGTCGAAGAATCTCGAAAAAAGGCAAATTTCGGCGAAGAATCTAAAAAAAACGGCAAATTTCGTCGAAAGATTGCCAAAAAATGGCAAATTTCGTCCAAAGATTGCCAAAAAACGGCAAATTTCGTCGAAAGATTGCCAAAAACGGCAAATTTCGTCGAAAGATCGCCAAAAGACGGCAAATTTCGTCGAAGGATCTCGAAAAAAAACGGTAAATTTTGCCGAGAAAACGGCAAATTTCGTCGAAGAATCTCGAATAAACGGCAAATTTCGTCGAAGAATTTCGAAAAAACGGAAACTTCGTCGAAGAATCTTGAAAAAACAGCAAATTTCGTCGAAGGATCGCCAAAAAACGGCAAATTTCGTCGAAAGATCGCGAAAAAACGGCAAATTTCGTCGAAGGATCTCGAAAAAACGGTAAATTTCGTCGAAGATTCTCGAAAAAAAAGCAGCAAATTCCATCAAAGGATCTCTGAAAAAATGCGAATATCGTCCAAAGGCAAGGAAAAAAATGCGAAATTCACTAAGCCTGAAATCGACTTGAATCAAAAGTTAGTTAATCTGACCTACAACAACAAAAATAGTGCTGAGAGAGGATCCCCCCTCCACTTTCTGCTGTAACGTAACCTTTCAGAAAATTTGCTGTGAATTTCAGAAAATATTTTTTTTTATATCAGAATCACTCCTGAAACTCCTTTCCAAAGAAAATGTTTGATTCTAACACTGATCTATGCTGACAAATAATCCAATGGGAAGTTTAATCAAAGCATCCATTCATTCAACAAAAAGTGCCCCTTTACTCAACAAAAGTATTCTTTTATCCAACAAAAATGTCCTTTTCAATAAATCCGTCCTCCCCCTTTTAAAAGAAATGCAAATATTAGTGATACTTGTTATCTTCTACACTCAAATAGTCATTATTTTATAATTAAGCATTTACATTAAAAAAAGGCAAAGAAAATTTCTCTTAATAGTATAAAAAAAAAAAATCTTATTTGATTGAGAAATACTGGTTTTAATTATTCATTATTTAATTATTATCAAAACAATAACTATTGCATTTCTCTTTTCCAAATAAACAAATTCACTTGTTCCTTTAAAATATGAATTTGAATTATTATGAATAGGGACCCGCTTTTTTAAAAAAGGGACCCAGATATTTGAAAATCCTGGGTCCCTGGGACCCAGGATTTTTAGGATCCAGTGACATCACTGCCAACCCTGTTGATATCCTAACGCAAGTTGTTTACTGAAATATGTTTCTGTGCCATATTAAATACATTTATTTATGGTTTATTTAAAGCATTTTTCACAATTGGGATTATAAAATGCAAATCTTCAAAATATAGTGAATTTGTAATCTAGTTTATATGAATATAAGTAATATACTATTCATACGTGATTAAAAAAATAATTTTTAGTTAATTTTACTTAGAAAACATTGTTTTCCAGCCTAAAAACATTTTTTTTTACCTTTTCTGAAAATATATTTTGATATGTGTGTCTAGCAAATAAAAGATCAATATGAATGCTCACACGTTTATATGTGTATTCATATGTTGTCACATTTAGCTTTAATAATTCCCCTATAAAACAACACACATTAGGATGTATAACAGTTCTTAAAGGTAATTAAAAGTGCTTAATATATAAAAGTTAATTCAGTAAGCTTTTTGTAACATATAAATTTTTCAAGTTACATAATCTTTCTTAACAGAACTAAGTATAATATGTTAAATACTTTTTCGTTAGGTGAACACCACTTTGTGCCAAGTTCAAATGTAGGTGCAAAAGCTAACAAAGATGCCATTGTCAAATATGAAAACAATATACAAAGATGTTAACTTAGGTAGAAGATAAAAATAGTAATACTGAAAATTAGTTATTTTACTGAATAGTAACTTTAGAAGAAATTCACAAACAATAAAAATAAATATTTCATTACACAGCCACAGGATTGCCAACGTCTAGTTTTTTAAAAATAGAACATACGGTGGATTTGAAATTTACTTAACTAATGAAATTAAGTAGATTTCAAATGACTATCGCATAAAAGAGAAAAAAATAATTAAATTACTTTTCTGGTTCAAAGTACGTTTCTTCTATTTATAAAAGCCAGATGTTCACAAGTATGCAGCTGATAATAAAATTGATGATTTCACTTTAGTATTGCTGAAAATGTCTTATTTTTTTTATGCCAATGGTGCTATATAAATTCAATTAAAGTTCAAGATTAATAATATGAATTTTAAAATGCACAGAAATCAATAGATTTATGCTAGAAATATGTAAATTGAGCATCAGTCATGAACGCTCTGAGTGTCTGAGGGCTTTCCTGCATTTAAAAAAAATGCTCGTAAAACTAAAGTTAATTTAAATTCCTTTCATGGTTTGTGTCTAAAATACACATCATATCCCTTTATCTTACATGTATCTTAAAATACAATTATGTTAAAAATATTTTTGTCTACAGCCGATTTAAGTTGTTTTTGGGAAACTGAAAAATTCAGGGAAACCGATCAGAGGGTTAAAGAAATGCGATGAGGGAATCTTAAAATCAAATTTCAGCATATATATCTTTCTTTTTTGGCTTCAGTGTCATTTTAGGGCTTCAAATCAGGAATACATCATTTTATCAACTGCATTTATGATAAAATTTTACAATATGAATTATACTTTACCTCGGAACAATTTAACAGAGCAGCCATCATTCGGAAATGGCCCAATTGTATAAGAAATATTAAAATTAAAAAATCATCTTGAAAAAGAAAATTTTAAAGAAAAATAATTTATAATTAACAATTTATATTCAGTTACTACATTATAGAAGAGAAATAAAGTTTACCGTATTTGCCACAAAGCTGAAACAGGTATTTGTCAAATGGAAAAGTACACAATGTTTTTAACTAGAAATGTTCTGTAACACTTTTGTGTGAACTTTTAAATTATATTTCTTTTATGAGTATTATATATATTTTTATATTTGTTTTCAGTTTTTGAAAATGAAAGGTCCTTATCGCACAATGTGATGATTTTTGTGAAAATTTGACCTGTGTTGCCTATTGTAAAAATTCGGTGAACCATATCAAATGATGTCATCCTTCAATATTGTTACGTCCAAGGTGAGAAAAACCTGCTTAAGAGACAGGATATTCTATTGGTGTAGTTTGTCATACTGCTCAGTTATTGACTCAATGTATTTTGCTGCACTCTTTAATGAAACTACTACTATTTGTGGTTTCACTGCATGCTGAATGTGTTCATACCATTGAAGTGTTAAGCTGCATTCCAAAGTTTTAATCATGAATCATACTTTCAAAATTTTTTACAAGTCTTTCTTTTCATGATTAGATTGTATTGTATATAAAGATCTGCTGCTGTTACTTACAAAAAACTCTAAAAAGAGAAATTGCATATATTGCATTTATATAATCTAGGCAAAAGAATGATTGAAATTATTTTATGAATCCATATACAGAAATATATTCATATACTGTCTTCAGAGCAGTAAAATTGTTTTATAATCAAGCCTCTTAAGTGATCTGAAAAAGATATGAGAAAATTCAATTATTGATTTTCATTACTTTTCATCCATAATTTGCCTTTTTTCGTGAGTAAAATGTTTACAAAAAAAGTATATTAGGCTGTGCCAGTATTAAAGAAAATAGCTGATAACAGTCCATTTTAAATGGATAGGTGCTTGTATATTTAAGAAATGCTACAATGTCAGCTATTGAGCAGCTCCTATTTGTAGTTACAGCATAATTATACCAACAGATTTTTTAAGTTTACTACTCAGCAAATATTATTAAAAAAAAAAAGGATGTGTAACAAAAATATGTGTAAACATATCCAATATTTATTATTGGCACAGACCCAAACAATACATTTATCTTCATTGGAGTATAATTTATTTTTTAGTTATGTTACTTATTTATGTTTCATATTTAGTGCTCTAGCATGTTGAAATGTGCTTCTTTATGTAATTATGAAATGTGTAATTGTCCAGTGGTATTTATAAGTATAAAATACATTAAACATTTGCTCACAATTACTTTACTGAATACTGTGTCAAAGAATTTTATTGTAAAATAAGTATTCAGATGTCTTTTTCTATATTTGCATCATCTCACAAAAAATTTGAGCAAAATTTCTGTTAGAGATTCTATATTCATAAAATATCTTTTTTTCTAAGATATCTGAACTCTATAATATATTTTGACAATCGCTCCAGTCTTATTTTTTATATGTTCTCTTAATATCTATATGCATATGAGCATGTGTGTAGTACTCTCAATGTTTGCCTGATGTAAAGTGATTTATTATTTTCTTTTGCATACATTACTAGTGACATTGTTTGTCATTAATGTGCGTATGTTGAGAGTATTTTATTGGCTTATACATTTGTTACTATTCTCTAGTAGTTTTTTATGATATTTTAAGGTCCTGTTTGCATTTTATGATCTATGTTTGTTGCTCTTAATTTTTTTTTGCATGTGTTTGCATATTTTGTTAAGTTTAGGCCTATTTAATGTAATATAAAAGTGCCAATAATTGTTCAAAAGCCTGCTGATTAAACTATTCTAAATTACAAAAATGGGTTATTTGTTACAATGTTGTTTGCATCATGGTCTGAGAATTCAAAGTTGCTTTAAAACTGTTATCATTTACAACATTAGCTGGAAATGATGTTTGTGTTGTACTTTAAAATCATTTTATGGATTATAAAGTTTTCTTTTTCTGAATGGATTTTTTAAAAAAGATACCTGAATTCTATAATAATATATTTTCATGAATTTTCAAGTCTTATTTTTAATTTTTGCTTGCCTTTTAAGCTGTCAGCACATATTTCTAGTGTTAATCACATTTTATAAATTTATTTTAATTATTTCTAATTTGAATCACAATTTTTAAGTTTATTTCTCTAATGATACTTTAAGGTACCATGGTGCTTAAAGCCAATTTATAAATGAAGAAAATCTTGATCCTTTTTTATTTTAGGAAATTTACATGTTCAAATGTGTATTATATCAGTTTTTGTATGATAGTTGAATATCTTCATTGTTGTTGTTCGTATCCATGTTCTAAGGAATCTGTGTTTTCATGAAAAAGACTTGAAATAAGAATAATGTTCACACAGGTATACATTAAAGAACATGTATCCATTAGTTGATACACTGGGAGTGAAGGGGTTAAGCTCAGTTGCTCTGATTAAGATCATTTTGATTTTATATTACTGTAGCTTTCTGGAATATCATAAATTAGTTTTCTCAGATAATGTCTTTTTTGATGGTTGAAAGCTGCTGTAATCTTATGTTACTCTGCAGTAACTCTGACTGTTGGATTACTACGTGTTCTGAGTCATAGTAACCAACATCTCTACTACATGAAGTGAAAACTCCTAATCTTAACATTGGAAACAATTTTGTCAAAAATCAATTGGATACCTTTCATATAGTGTGATTTGTCAAGGGCTCCAAAATATGCATGAGTTTTATATTTGTCATCCTCATATTATACAAATCTCTTTCCCTGAAGCCACTTCTTCAAGTTAGGAAATGAATAATTGCTGGGGGCCAGATCTGAAGAATACAGAGGAAGGAGGAAGTCAATTTTACTTCAATTCATTCTGTTTTGCCATTGCTTTCATTGATAAGTGAGACAGTGCATTGTCTTAGTAAAACAGAACTTTTTTCTTTGCTATTTGTGGTCCTTTTTTCTTTATTTCTTCATTTAATTGATCCAATAATGCTGCAGTCTGTTTTTCCTATCTCAAGATAGTCAAAGAATAGTATGCCATATGCATCACAAAAAAATACTGCCCAAGACCTTTCCAATTGTGTTTTTGGTTGCTTATGATGGCTTTCACCTGGTTGTAACCACTCTGCTGACTGCGTATTGGATTCAAGTGTTTAGTGATGTAGCCAAGTGTGTGGCGATGGATCCATGTTTCATCCATTGTTATAAATCTGTGCAACAACACATTTGGATTACATTGAAATATTGCCATATTGTACTCTGAAACATTGACAATTGTTGTTTTTGGTCGATTGTTGAGAAATGCAGCACTCATCTTGCGCAAAGCTTTTCATACACAAATGTTCATGCAAAATATTCTTTACACTTTCTGTTGATATCAGCTATCTTCCTCACTTGCAACTTTGTGACCATTTAAATTAACCAACAAATAGTTGTTTCCGATAGAGCAGAAGTGTCGTAATGCTATACAAGCTATTTTTTGGTTTGGATGGTATTTGTTTTCAGCATTAAGCAATGTTTAACCCCTTGCCTGTGACACCCGAACTCGTTTCGGGCAACACAAATGCGTCAATTTTGGAATACCCGACTTGAGTTCGGCAAGAGAAAAATCAGTGTTTCAATTCCATGAAGCCCGAACTCAGTTCGTCCAATGCTTAAGAACAATGCAAAGAAAGTTTTAACTAGCGAAAAATTTATATAACTGCCTGTTAAACATAATGTGGTTTGAATAAAATTTTGGAAGAACTGCAAAATTACAAAAATCTGACAAATGGAATTCCTGAACTTTTTGCGGGAAAGTATCGCAATCTATTGGGAAAATGGTAAATTACATATTATGCATTGGATGAACTAAGTTTGGGCTTCACAGAATTGAAGCACAGATTTTTCTCTTGCCCGAACTCAGGTTGGGCATTCCAAAATTGACGTATTTGCGTTATCTGAATTGAGTTTGGGTGTCACAGGCAAGGGGTTAGGAGAATTTTTTTTTTCCATTTTTGGACACATTTTTCTCAATTATATTCCACAGGCAAGGCGTTAATAAAAACACAAAATTCCCTTTTGTCTAATGTTTTCACAAAAGCAAAAGTAATGTCACTTACTTAACTGCAATTCTAAAGCAATGGCTGAAATGTTATGTAAATTTGACATGAATCATTTGAAATATGCCACTTTCTAGAAATAATATAAGAATTTGTTGGTGCTGCCATCCAATAGCAAGTCCTGGGACTTTTCACTTCATTTGGTAAAGTAGTGCAAGTCTACAATGTGTACACACACATGAAATATGCATTTGTTTAAGAACAGATGCTAGTGAGACAGTTACTTTTTTTATGTATCTATAGTGGAGTTACATTTGGAACTGCGTTATAATCTTAGATTTATTCTACAACACTGTGTTAAGCATATTAATATTTTAACCCTCCAACTACTGGAAAAAAAATACTGAAAAATTATCAGTTGGGTCCATTGAACTCATATTTAAATATATATAAAATTACTAAAGCACAAAAGAACCAATATTTTAGAAGTATATTTGTAATAATATAACATAATCTACATAAAACGGAAAGAAAAAATGATATTGTAATGATTATGACATTTTTATTATTTTAATTACTGTGTACATGAAGAACAAAGATTGCTTTTAAGTCCAATGGACCTGGTAGTTGGAAGGCTAAAGTTCTTGTATTGATCTGTTACAGCATGATCTAATTATTCTGTTGCATGATATGTTTATTTAAACTTTATAATAACATGAATTTTCACAAAACAAAATCCCCTTTTTAATAGTTTAGAATTGAAGTACTTAATTAACAAAAATCTTAATATAATATTCTTTTTAGATTTTTCAGCATTTATTTTTCATGTGTTCTTATCCTTAAGACAAAAGAGCTGATTTTTATTTGATATGAGTTAATAAATTTATTTATTAGAATATAATGATCAACATGTTATATTAGTAGATTTTTCTTTTCTTAACATAGCAGCTTTAATTGTTGTTTTTATTCAATTATCAGATTGTTAATTTATTCTTTCATTTCACATAGATTAAAATTATTGTAGTAATTTTTACATAGGATATCAGTAAGGGCTTTGTTGGAAGCTTAGTTATTGTAATTTTATCAATATTGTGCATTCAGAAAGAAAGCAACATTTTATATGAGATCTTTAAAATCATAATAGATTTAAAATGTTTGTAAAAGTTTAAGGATCTTATTTTGAATATGAATTTGAATTGTGTTTATGTTGAAAATTGTTGAAAAATATGTAGTGTAAAATTTTTAAATTAATGAGTTATAATAATTGTATAGTATATTATTCGAGAGTTTATGTTCTTCCTTCTTTGAATAGGAAAGATAAACAGTTGTTAAAATTTTGCTGTAATGTTTTATTATTTAATTGCAATTGTAATTAATGAAGTGCATTATGCTCTTCAACATCCTAGCTCTCATACAGGTATACATAAATGTATTTTTATATATATTGAAACATTTTATGACGGATTAATATGCAATCAAAGTTATTATACTTCATAATCAAGAATCCTGTTATAAAATTTCCCTTATGTTGGTAGGAATGTCTAAATTGAGAAAACATAAAATGAAATGTTCAAAAGTTCCTTACTTGTTAAGATGCAATCATTGTTTTCAATGTTCTTCTGCAGTAATAATGCATTCCTTTTGACATTCTTTTTTCCACCAAGAGTTTTTTTGTGTCTCAGAAAATTTTTTCAAGGCATGTAATGAATTAGTTGGAATTTTATAAAAGTGTCTTATAATGGTTCATATCATATTGTTAGATGTTTAATGCTGAACTGTCTCTATGTCTAATTACTTCTGCTGGTTAATTATCACTTTGTAGTGATTCATATAAACATTCTTTTGAAGTAATACATTTTCTGGTTAACAATCATTTTTATAATTGTGAAGAATTTCATTCTGAAATGTGTTGTTTCTGTGTTATCTTAATAACAAATTTTTTGAAGTTTCTTTTGAAGTGTTTTAAACCTTGTCCCTTTTTTGATTGGCAAATTATAAATCACAGATTTGCTATTAATCTCTACTACTGTTGTGAAAATTTTAAATTCACCTCCACGATTTTGCTAGACTTTTGAAATTTCAAGTCCTTCGGACCCAAACATTTTTAAAAAGCCGAGTCCTTTGTCTCCTTTCAGAAATAAGATATTCATTGTATTTAACCTCAGCGCCTTGAACTGATATATCCATTCACTAAACTGCAGCTTTCACTGCAACAGAAGCATTATTTGAATTAATATAATTATACAGATATAATGCAGTTTTAAAACACTGAGTATTGATTAATAATCTCGGAAGATAATATTCATATACGTAATTGAGGTTTTTATATCATGTTGGAAAAATCTTTTTGTAGCATTTCAAAAAAAAAATTATACGGAAAACAACATTACAATTTTACCTTTTTGCTAAGTAGTCAGACGATTAATACAAAATATGCCTCCTTTTTGCATTCTTTTAAGGGGAAAGTTATGCATTTAGAAGAACCATCATAATTACTTTTTATGCATTTCTTCTTCAAGGGTGCTGTCCCCTCATGCAAAAACAACTGCTTTTGTTAATCCTATGGGACAGTTATTTTCTAATATCTCATTTGCATTTCAATATTTTAAAACTATATTTCTGCATTGGATAGCTGAGATCGATGTCTATAACTGCCCCCTTTTTTATTTTTTTTTATTTTGTTTGCGGATTTTTTAAAAACATACTTTCACTTTCAAAACTGGTTCTGAAAGTAAAAGTATCTTCGTAAAAAAAAAAAAAAAAAAAAAAAAAAAAATAAATCTGCAAAGAAAATTAAAAAAAAGTAGAAAATGACAGTTGTAGAGATCAATCTCAGCTATCCAATGTGGAAAAAATAGTTTAAAAATAATGAAATGAAAACGAGATATTAGAAAATATCTGCCTCGTAGGATTAATATTAGTGAATGCGTGTTTTTGCATCAAAGGACAGGACCCTTAACGTTTTGCTTAAATGGTGCACTGTAGCCAATTACTGTACCTTAAGGGGAGGTTCTACTTCTGTAAAATTTACGTGATTTTTATTTTTTATTTCGGTTACAAAGAAAAGAAATATCACCTTTGGATGTTTTGCATTATATTTATTGACATTTCAGTTACATATTTAAATTTTTTGTGTAAAAAAAAAAAAAAAAATCAAGTTGTGCGACAGAGTTGCAGGTGTGCACTGTGAACTTACAATTGGACGTCAGCTTTTCTCCAGTCATAAGAGTCTGAAACAAATTTGGTTGCCAAATTATGAAAGGGCATTAAATTCTTTGGAGCTTATGCCAACATTTAGTTTAGAAAGTTGATTTTTTACAAACTGGCAGTCATTTGAACAAAAAGGTAACTTTTTGCTTTTTATTTTTTACCTTTTGCAAGCTCAAAAAAAAAAAAAAAAATCAATCAGTGGTAATTATGCTTTTCATTAGTATAAGCTCCAGCAAAACTTTTACCTTTCATTTTTTAAAAAAAGTGATGGAAATCAATCCAATAGCTCTTGAGAAAAATGGTTGACCAGTTTGAAAAACATGGTTGAGATGTTTTTTTTTCTTTTTTTTTGACATAGTTTTGAAATTTTTTTCTTTTTTTTTTACATTGTTTTGAAACAAACTTTGAGCATAGAGCTGTGTATAGAAAGCAGTTTTCTGGCTGCTGTAGTGTTATGCTCAATGAGCAGAAAAAAAAAATTGTAAGGAATTGGAATATCACAAAACTGCTTTAGGACAACAATCTACGCACTTGAGGGATGAATTTTTTATATATTTTTTTTACCCATAAAAATAGAACTTCCCCTTAAATCAAGACTTCTAAATCTAGGAGCCAGGCCAAAAAATTAGGTGCCAGTTTTTAATTGAATTTATTTTACATTTTTACAATTGTAGTAGTAGTAGTATGCTTCTGATAACATTGGTTTGAGAAAACTATTTCTTTTGTATGAGCCAAGTTATTTTTTTAAAGCAGTTGTTTAAAAAAAATAAAAAAATAGTAAATAGTATAAAATGAAAATGCATGCAAATGTATACTGATTTATAACATACTGTACAAAATTTTCAAATTTAAAGCCATTTTTACTGTACTGTGACCATATAAAACTATTATTTATTTTCTGTGCTGTGACCATATAAATGTCTTGTAGTTTTCTTGTTGTTAAATTGTAATGAAATTTTTTTGTCTTAATGAATGATTCAAGCTTCTTTACTTACATAGTGTCAGTTTGACATTTACAATATTTTTCTCAATTATTAAGCTCATTAACATGAGTGCTGCATTTATTCTATAAATTGCAGTATATATAACTAAAATTTCTAGTTGCCATCACTTTATTTTAGGCATCAAAATAACTTCGCATGCATGATTTTTCAAGTTCAGCCTTGAATGACAATTATCGATCTTTAACTCTATTCATTTATTCATCCCACTGACTCAGGATGCAGTTTTTTAAATTCTTTATTGTTGTTATCTTGTATATTTTCCACACTCAAATTTATTGCATTTGATTCTGAAATTTCCATGAATTCTATAATGTTAAATTTAAATGTGCAAAGATACTGTATTTAAATTTGGTTATGACATGATACCATTGCCACTTTAATATATAAAATTAAAAAATATATTTGAAAGAAAAATTCACCTACTCTATGTTTTGAAAGGTGTATAACTAAAATTTTGTTGTTTGATTATTGAATTTGTGTTAAATTTTTTTTTGAACTGGTAAAATTTTAAATGTGTTTTCATAAATTTGGCCCTGCAATATCTGAAACTGATATTTTGAAATATTTCAAATGATTTAACATATTCTTTAACTACTCGGCTATCTAATCTGTTTGTACAATTACTGTCAAACAATTTATTTTAACATAAAATTTATTTTGCTGTCATATAATTTATTCTTTACAAGTGCTTGCAACAAATAATGGAGTTGACAGTTTTGTTTTATTAAGTGACTAATGCAACATAATATAATGATCATAATGTATACTTTTTTTAATTCTGATAGAGGTAAGTTAAACTTGTATAAAGATTAAGATATTTAATAGAAAAAAAAATGTATATCTATATACACAACAGACTGAGCAGTAATTTTTTTAAAGTTCTGCTACCATTATAATCATTTAACAATAGTTATCATTTTACAGTATAGTTATTAGTTAACAATACTAGAACACAATATAAAATAGATGAAATAATTAAATATGTGCAGTCTATAAATTTAGGTATACTTTCCTTCTAGTCTACTTATTAAAATTATTATTCAAAAAATCAGCCTTTGAGTTATTGTAGGTATTTTCACATCGTATATTGACTTAAGGTTTCTTATTTAAAGGAAATTACTTCCAGTGATTTCATTAAGATTTTGTATTGCATATTTATATATTATCATTTGTAGGTTTTTTTATGTTAGTTGAAATATGATGACTTAAACATTTAAAAATATTTTATCGTAAATTTTAATTTACTTATGAATAATATATTAACAATATTGATTAATTATTTACCAATAACATCCTTTCAGAACTATTGCTTCTTATAGATATTTTATTTTCTTCTTTTGGGAAATAAGCTTAGCTCATTGAAATTTCAAATTTCATTTTAAATAGAAAAAATGACTTAATGCCTGACCTTATTTTTGTAGAAAGTTTCTACTCATTAAAAATTTTAAAACTAATTATTATTAGGCTTGTTATTAAATAAAAAAATATATATTGGACAAAAGTATATGTATGTATCGTGTATCCAAGCGAAATAAGTAGTATGTCCACGAATTCAAAAGATGGGAGAGCACATTTGAATAAGATTAATATAGTTTATTATTAAATATATAAAGAATTAAGAAGTTTTCAAGAATGAGGTTGGTGTTTTTGTTCATAATTAGTTTAGCTTCAAAGGCTAAACTTTCCATATTCAAGTACAAATTCTCTGTGTGAAACAGAGCCAAAAAAACATGTATTCTCTGCCTGGTTGCAGAGTCAGGACTGAGCTTTTTAACAAAAATCAAGATCAATTTATAATATGCATGATTATAATCAGTTTCACTTCCAATATCATAAAACACATTAAATTAGATCTAAATTATTATAAAAGGCTATAAATCTTCATTTCAGTGACATCAAGTAATTATAAAACTAATAAATCTATTTAAATGATCCCAAAATGAATTTATATCAAGAAATCCCAAAGTTATTAAATTACTAATAAATCATCATTAAGATTCCAAAATTAGTATAAAGCTAATAAATCTATATTAAATGACCTTCAAATCATTATATTACTATTATAAACATTAAATTATATCAAAACATTATAAACAGTAAATTAGATGAAAATCATAAGATAATAAATTATATGAAAGTCATTATAAGGTAATAAATTATGTGAACATCATTATAGAATAATAAATTATCTCTATTAGTTCAAAATGTATTTACATGAGGGTTTTTCCCATTATAATCAATTTATAAACAAATAAATTATAGTATGCCTACAAAATGATATTATATCCAAACATCCTCCGCCACCATGAACAAACGGAGTTCATCAAACATTAAAACTTAAATAATTAAATACTAGATATAAACTGAAATAAAACTTATAAAATTTTAAACATTTTTACCTTTAAGTTTCATTATTAATAAAGTACTAAAGTATAAGAATATAATAATTAAAATATACTTCAGCCATAACTATGCTTCATAATTCACTACTGAAAATAGAAAAAGAAAAAGAACATTAATATACATAATACAAAATTTACAATATTTGACATGTACAAAAAAATAATAAAACACATTGTTCTATTCATCATCATTGTCTATGGGCAGTGGACAAAGTTTTGTGATCGGACGTTTCATTTCTCCATAGGCAGTTCTTAATTTAACCACCCGCACATGGTTATCATCTCCAGGAAACAGTTCGACTATTCTGCCTAATTTCCACCTTAATGGGGGCTGATTTTCTTCTTTTATTAACACTAAGTCATTGATTTTTAGGTCCGGCTTACTTTTCAACCACTTAGTTCGTTGTTGAAGTTGCGAGAGATAGTCACAAGACCACCTTTTCCAAAAACTTTGGAAAATCCTTTGCAGGAGTTTCCACCGTTCTAAAGGGGTTATATAGGTAGAGGACACATCAGGTTCAGGCAAGGAGGTCATTGAAGTTCCTATGATAAAATGTCCTGGCGTTAAAGCAGTCATGTCCCTTGGATCAGAAGATTCAGCCACAAGGGGTCTTGAATTCAGGCATGACTCAATTTGAGCAATTAAAGTAAGAAATTCTTCATAAGTAAGGATTTGTTCACCAATAGTTCTTTTGAGGTGATTTTTCATTTGTTTTATTCCCGCCTCCCAAAGGCCTCCAAAGTGAGGGGCGGAAGGTGGATTGAATTTCCATATTATCATTTCATCAGTGAAGTATTTCTGTATTCTTTCATCAGATGCAATTTTATACATCATTTTCTTTATTTCTCGGTCTGCCCCTACAAAATTTGTACCTCTATCTGAAAATATTTCTAGAGGTTTTCCACGTCGAGCAACAAATCTTTTTAGAGAAGCAAGAAAAGTTTCAGTTGTAAGGTCAGTGACAACTTCAAGATGAATGGCCTTTGTTGCGAAACAAATGTACAAACAAACATAATGCTTAAAAGGTTTCACACCCCGTCCTTTACGAGGTTTGACCAAAAAGGGGCCGGCTAAGTCGACGCCTACTTTTGAAAATACTCAAGCTTGGGTCACACGTGCTGATGGCAAATTTCCCATCAACTGAGATGACAAATTAGATACATTTCGGAAACATTTCATGCATTTCCTTATTTCTTTTTTCACAGCTTCCTTAGCATTAATTATCCAAAATTTTTGTCGAATAGCTGATATGGTTAATTGAGTGCCACTGTGCAGATGCTTTTCATGAAAATATTTTATTAGCAAGTTTGTTACATGATGCTTTTTAGGAAGAATAATTTGATGCTTTTGGTATTCAGACAGATTGGCATTTCTTAACCTGCCTCCAACACGAAAAATACCATTGCCGTCAGTAAAAGGATGTAAAGGAAGTAGCTTGCTTTTAGAATTTAAGCTATTTCCTGATTTTAGAACTTTCAGTTCTTCCGCGAATTCATCGCTTTGAATCAATTTCACAATAGTATTTGTTGACCTTTCAAGTTCTGGAACAGTTAAAAAACCAGTGACTCGTTCAGATGGACATTTTATATTTTTGATGAATCTGAGACACCAAGCCATAATTCGTTTTAATTTAGTCCAAGAGGAAAATTTAAACAAAAGTTCAAATTTAGGAATATCTTGGGCTACAGAGCAAACAAGTGTTTTGCGTTGTTCTTTCAAGATCTCTTCATCAGGCAGATTTATTGGAGTTTCAAGAGAAAATATCGGTAAAGATTTTTCTTTCAGCCAGGAGGGGCCATGTGTCCATACATTATTATTTATTAATTCAGATGCAGAGCAACCACGAGAGAGAACATCTGCAGGATTTTCTTTTCCCTTACAAAATTTCCATTGTACTGGAGCAACAAGATTTTGTATTTCACGAACACGATTTGCCACAAAGGGCTTCCAGTTATTAGCACTACCCTTAATCCAATGCAAGACAATTTGTGAATCACTCAAACAAAATATATTTTCATTCAAGATTTTTAATGTTCCCTTTAAATAATTAGCTAATCTTGCAGCTGTGAGTGCTCCAAGAAGTTCAAGTCGGGGCAGGGTTATTTTCTTGAGAGGTGATACTCTGGTTTTAGACATAACAAATGAAGTTTCACAGGAGAGAGGATCACGAATATAAACAACTGAACCATATCCCTTTAAACTAGCATCAGAAAATGCAAAAAGTTGAACAGTTCCAGGATTTAATTTTGCAATATTTACAAAATATTTTCTAGAAATTTCAAAATTTGCTAAGTCCTTGATTTCATGATACCATTTCAAGAATTTTTCAGCTAAAGGATCTGGTAATGCAGAATCCCAGTCAATCCCATGTTCCCAAAGTTCTTGCATTAAAAATTTAATTCTTATCAGAAAGGGAGAGATTTGACCAATAGGGTCATAAATTTTAGCCGCAGTTTGCAAAACTAGGCGTTTGGTGATAATCTTATTATCAAGTTCTACCAAAAGGGGTTGTATATCTATTTTCAATGTGTCATTATTTGTTACCCATATAATACCTAATACCTTTGAAAGGTTTTGTTCAAGAGGGTCTTCCTCAAAGTTTATCCCATGTTCCTTCCATAAAAATTTTAAATCTCTAGAATTACTCTTAAATTTTCTAAGTTTCATTTTAGCCTCACCCAATATCTTTTCTGCACCAGTTGATAAAATGAACGCTTCATTTACTGAATCTGCACCATGGAACAGATCATCCACATATAAAGAAGTATCCAGCATATTAACTATTTTTTCAAACAAATCTTTATACCCCTTAATATGATGTTTGATGGTCGCAGCAGGGAAAAATGGTGAGGTTGTTACACCAAAAGTTACACGAGTCATGCGATAAACCTTCAAAATGGGATTGTTACTTGTTATATTGTCAAACCATAAGAACCTCAAAAAATTTCTATCTTCATCTTCTATCTGGATTTGCAAGAATGCTTTCTCTATATCTGCTGAGAATGCAAATTTGTGAAGGCGGAATCGTAAAATAATGTCCAAGAGATTGGGATTTAAATTAGGACCAGAAAATAAACAATCATTTAAAGATTTTGCAGCCTTATCTTTAGATGAAGCATCAAATACAATTCTAACTTTAGTTGTAGATTTATCTTCCCTTATTACTGGTCTGTGAGGCATGTAATAGGTATTTATTTCATTCTCATTAAATTTACATTCTTCGATTATACCCAAACCAGATTGTTCATTTATTATTTTCTCATATTGATTAAGTAACCATTCATTTTTGCACAGTTTTGATTTTAATCCCCAAAGTCTATGTTTAGCAATATCAAAATTGGGTTCTAATTCATTTTTATTTAACTTCCACAAAAGTTTTGTTTCATATCTTCCGTTAACAAAATTTAAATTTTCATTAAAGAAATCAATAGCATCTAAATCCTTTTGTGAAAATTTTTCACTTTTACTATCACAAATACCCAAAGATTCTAAATTCCAAAACCGCTGCAAATCAAAATTTTCTGCTTCATTAACCGATACAAAATGAGCATTAATTGTTTCAGTACTTTCAGTGTTTATTTTTCCTACTATTGTGTAACCAAAAAGTGTGTTAGCTACATATAAATGATCGTTAATTTCTTCAACGATTCCTCTCTGAACATTCCAAAAATAATCAGCTCCAAGTAAAATTTGTACTTCTGATTCATTGGGGGAGGGATCTGCTAACCTCCATCTCTTACCCTCGACATATTTTTTGATTTCAGGGTCAGAATTAGGAACTTTCAAAGTTGTTGCACTAATCAAGTCGGTAGCTAATACCTCAACATTTATGAAACGATGATAATTCATTTTGCTTCGTAATTTAATTTTAAAAACATCATATTCTTCTTCGCGACCTTGATTAATGCCAAAGGCAAAAACAGTTAAATATTCTTTCCTCAAAACAGGCAAATTTAATTCACTAGCTAGTTCTTTTGTTATGAAGCTTTTTTCACTTGCCGAATCCAACAATAAACGAACTACTTTTGATTTTGAGTTACCTTGAGCTGTTACGCAACATGTTTGCAATAAAACAGCATGCTTAGAATTTTTCAAATTACAATGAGAATTAGAAACGATAGTTTGATTTTCCGAAAGTTCTGGTTTCAAAGGTTTCTTAAAACAAAATAATTTATTATGTTCAGTACTTTTGCAATTTACACATGGTTGTAATTTTATTCGGCATTGTGATGATAAATGCGATTTAAGAAAGCATCGATAGCATCTTCCTTCCTTCTTTAACATTAATCTTTTTTTATCGTCAGCTATATTTTTACACTCAGACGATGAATGATCATTGGTTTTACAAAATACACAGAAAACTTTAATATTAGCACTTAAAGTACTGGTATGATATTTATTTGATATTTTCTTTTCACGATATTCAGATTTGTTTTTATGTGTGAATGAAGAACTTGCATCATTTTTAGAATTAGTCATAGACAAAGCCTTTTCCCTACATTCTATTTCACATTTAAGAAATGCAATTAAATCGGTTACATCTGATTCATGACTAAGATCCCTTTTTCTATGATATTCTATTACTAATTCATGGGGTAAAAGCTTTAACAAAATAGGATTTAGCAATTGTCCATAGGAACTGGATGTTACACCTAGATTTCTTAAACTTCTGATATTAATTTCACACATATCATGCAACTTTCGTAAAGCATTTAAATTCGAACAATTTTTAACTGGTTCCATAGTTAACAAATTAGTCATGTTTATTAATAATAATATCAACTTTACCATAGCGATCTTTTAATAAATCAATACAAGTATCATAGTTTTGTTCTGTCAATGGAAATCCTTCTACCACATTATAGGCCTGGTTACATAACAAGGATTTCAGATAGGCAAATTTTTCTACTTTAGTTAATGATTTATTCTGGTGAATCGATGTTTCAAAACAGTTAAAAAATTCTACCCATTGTTCAATATCCCCAGAAAATTTAGGAATATTTAATTTAGGCAATTTCATTGTGCACGAATTTATTTCTGTTCCACTGACAGAACTATTCAAACCATTTATGGAACTACCAGTTATCATAGATGTAACATTATCTTTATTACATTTAATTAATCTATTTTTTATCTTAAATTTAGCACTTATCAATTGATCATTGTACTTTTCAGTACTAGCAAGATCTTTTTCATATTCTTTAAGATCAGTAAATTGTTCTTCAATTTCACGATTCAAACTTTGAAAGGTAGATTCTTTTGAACTTAATAGTTCTTGAATTTCTAGTAAATCATCTACCTTTGTATTATCAACATCATCAGCTAATAATGTTTCCATTTTTGTTATCAATTTAGAGAAACTTGATCGCTCAACTGAGCGCTTTGACTTAAGCTTCTCAAGATTTTCCATTTTAATACACAATTTTTATTTTTCAAAAAATTAATTCATAAATGAAAGAAGCTTTCTTACCTGTTAATTCCAGGTAATATTGATTCAAGTGGTAATTCCAGGTAATGCTGATGCACTGTTACACAATATCTCTAATAATCCATCCCGGGTTTCGGCACCAAAATGGACAAAAGTATATGTATGTATCGTGTATCCAAGCGAAATAAGTAGTATGTCCACGAATTCAAAAGATGGGAGAGCACATTTGAATAAGATTAATATAGTTTATTATTAAATATATAAAGAATTAAGAAGTTTTCAAGAATGAGGTTGGTGTTTTTGTTCATAATTAGTTTAGCTTCAAAGGCTAAACTTTCCATATTCAAGTACAAATTCTCTGTGTGAAACAGAGCCAAAAAAACATGTATTCTCTGCCTGGTTGCAGAGTCAGGACTGAGCTTTTTAACAAAAATCAAGATCAATTTATAATATGCATGATTATAATCAGTTTCACTTCCAATATCATAAAACACATTAAATTAGATCTAAATTATTATAAAAGGCTATAAATCTTCATTTCAGTGACATCAAGTAATTATAAAACTAATAAATCTATTTAAATGATCCCAAAATGAATTTATATCAAGAAATCCCAAAGTTATTAAATTACTAATAAATCATCATTAAGATTCCAAAATTAGTATAAAGCTAATAAATCTATATTAAATGACCTTCAAATCATTATATTACTATTATAAACATTAAATGATATCAAAACATTATAAACAGTAAATTAGATGAAAATCATAAGATAATAAATTATATGAAAGTCATTATAAGGTAATAAATTATGTGAACATCATTATAGAATAATAAATTATCTCTATTAGTTCAAAATGTATTTACATGAGGGTTTTTCCCATTATAATCAATTTATAAACCAATAAATTATAGTATGCCTACAAAATGATATTACATCCAAACATATATATTAATGCTGTCATGAATAAAATTTTTTCCTTTTTTTTACAAAATCTTACTGTTAAAATTTTGAATATTTTTAATATAATTCTGGTTTTATTTGATTTCCCTTTTGATAACAAAATTTGTCTTTAAAAAATAAAATTTTTAGTTGTCTAGCATATGACTTCTATAACAGTTTTCCCTTTATGCCAATGATTGTATAAATTTACATTTCTTCTGATAAATATCAGCCTGATCTTGTGGGCATCTGTAAGGATCACAGCATATTTTTTCTGAAGCACTGTTGTCGAAATCTGTATTAAAATGTATTTTGTAATTGGAAAATTAATAAAACTTTAAATATGTTTATTTGTTAATGTTTTTCACATTTAAAAAATTATTTTGATTCATTTGAATACAAGGAATAGCCAAAAAAAAATGTTGTATTTAAAAAAAAATTAAAAGAAACAAAGTATTTGTTGAATATAAAACTAACTTCAACCTCAATCTTTTTTCCCAGTGTTATGTATATCATAAGTACAGAATTATTCAGAAATGATGGCTATTATTAAAGTCTGGTACAATTTCTCATTTTAAATTTGATATTACCCTAGCCTTTACAGAACAATTTCATGATTGTAACTGTGATTTTTACCTGTAGTATTTTGGAACATTGTTGTGTAATATCTCATGTGATGTGTGTTTTTGTTGTTGGTCATGTTAACGTATTACATTTTAAGTTTCCAGGATAGAGAATCTTTTGATTGTCAAAGATTTCTTTTTCTTAGTTGCTCACTTATTTAATTTTCTGTGGCCCCTTTTCGAGTAGCACTCTTTTAATTTAGAAAAAGAAAAAGTTGAGTTGAATATTGGATTTGCTGTGCTACTGTATGATATTGTATATTATTGAAATAGTATAACATGTTTCAAGAATAATTTTATCAATCATATAAGAATACTAAATGTAGGCTTATATATGTATTTTTTTCTCCATATATATTGGCTATAAATCTTCTTTTTGGAAATAGATCCACTCTACCCATCCTAAAAATGGAAGGCAGATCTTTTAATTGTATGCACCCTCCTGTTTTTTCTTTCCTTTTAAAATTACCCCCCCCCCCCCCCCCCCCCCCCGCCAAAAAAAAAAAAAAGTATATTTTATTTAGTTACTATAGGATAGTGAAAAAGCATAGCGATTGGAACATTCTAATGTAAAGTAAAATGTAACAAATTTATTTTTAACTAATTTTAAAGCGTATATATCCTGAATTAGGCAGAATTAGTCATACATATGTAAGATAAAGCAACATAATTTCTGGTGTATAAACCATGAATCAGACAAGCATTCTTCAAACCAATAATTTTAATAAATGATGTCAAATAAGTGACATTTTGAATAACATTTCTGGTTAGAAACATTTACTTGATCTGCAGATTATGTGCTGTAAATTATGATAATTTCAAACAAGATTGCACACATTTAGTTAAAGCTATCATATTTTTAAACAACCTGTTGCTTGAACTAGTTTTACCCACTTTTTTTCTATTGAGATTCATCATCACAGTGTACAACTCTCCAGGTGTATTTCTAGATCTCAGAATAAAGCAGTTGTCTTTATATTAAAAGATCTGCTGTGAATCGAAAATTTTACTCTTATGCGTGTAAAAATCGCGAATTCCGCCGATCGGGCACATAAAAATCATGAATTTCGTCGATCGGCACGTAAAAATCGTGATTTTTCCCAATCCAGCGCATAACAATCACAAATTTTGCCAATCAGGTGTGAAAAATTGCAAATTTCGCCGATCAGATGTGCAAAAAATAGCAAATTTTGCTGATCGGGCGCGTAAAAATCGCAAATTTTGCCGATCAGGCGTGTAAAAATCACGAATTCCACCGATCGGACGCATAAAAATCATGAATTTTGCTGATTGGGCACGTAAAAAATCGCGAAATTTGCCAATCAGGCACATAAAAATCGCAAATTTTCCTCTTATGCACGTAAAAATCGCGAATTCTGCCAATCAGGCACATAAAAATCATGAATTCCGTCGATCGGGCATATAAAAATCACGAATTTCGCTGATCGTCACGTAAAAATCGCGAATTTTGCCAATCTGGCGTGTAAAAATCACAAATTTTGCCAATCGGGTGCGAAAAATTGCAAATTTCGCCGATCAGATGTACAAAAAAGTGCAAATTTTGCTGATCGGGTGCATAAAAATCGCAAATTTTGCTGATCGGGTGCATATAAATCGTGAATTTTGCCAATCTGGCGCGTAAAAATCACAAATTTTGCCAATCAGGTGCGAAAAATTGCAAATTTCGCCGATCAGATGTACAAAAAATTACAAATTTTGCTGATCGGGCGCATAAAAATCGCAAATTTTGCTGATTGGGTGCATATAAATCGTGAATTTTGCCAATCTGGCGCGTACAAATCACAAATTTTGCCAATCAGGTGCAAAAAATTGCAAATTTCGCCGATCAGATGTACAAAAAATTGCAAATTTTGCTGATCGGGCACGTAAAAATCGCAAATTTTGCTCATCGGGTGCGTATAAATCACAAATTTTGTCGAACGTGTGCGTAATAATCGGGAATTTCATCAATCACTAGGAAAAGCTATGAATATTGTCAATCGCGCATGGAAAAAAAAAATGCAAGTTTTTTCCATCCTTTCCAACTGAATTGGGTTATGCTGACTAAGGAGGTGGTTGAGTATAGGGAGCTAACCCTCCTTTTAAAATTAGCATTTTTATAAATTTTTTACTGACCCCCCCACCCTCCCCTCTCCACCTTCATTCATGAAAGCAGATTTTTTTTTTCGGCACTGGCAATCTTTAAAGCTAAATTTATTCCTTCAAATAAATTCAAGGAGTATTTTCACTCTGAAAATAATCTTAGCTATATCTCTTGTATAAATACAAACATAAACTGTTGATATATCATTGCCAACAGAACTGAATACGTTGACTGGAAGGAAGGAACCTAGGGTGTTAAATCAACCCTTCCGAAATTTATGTTTTTTTAATCTGATCTCCCCCCCCCCTCCTCTAAACAAAAATTTTCTGATGGTGGCCCTCGACAACCCAGTCATTTTTGTAAGTGGCCCTTCGCTAAAAAAGGTTGTGCACCCCTAGCCTAGGGCCTCTGGATTTCAGGGATGCCCAAAGGATATGAAAGTTTTAATCTAAAACTTACATTTTTCTGTATTTTACAAACATAATAACCAAAATTGTTTTAAGTATATTTCAAAATTATTTGTTAAGTCATTTCTTTAAAACCACAATGAAATGAAGAACAAACACTCCTTTGTATAAGCAACTTGTTATGCACAGGATTTACTCAATCCAAACAACAAATTTTGACCAAAATTTGTTACATAATGTACCCAAATAAAGAAAAAAAAAGAAAAGAAATGCCTAATAGTGAAAATTAAGGGTTTTTTTTTGAAAAAATCTTTTTTATTGTTGGGAAAGTGCTGTTTTATTTAATACTATTAAAGAAATTTTTATTGAATCTGGGAGAAATTCTTTTAACAATGTTCCATTTTTTCATATAAATTTTAATATATGTATTTATATTACATTCAAGACTGAAATTTTAAATGTTCCGTGTTTTAAAATTAGACCCAGATTCAAATACCAGAAAAAGCTCCAAGCTTTCACAAGTCTGAGAAAAATTTATAACAATGAAAAGGGGTACGAAGAGAGCTTTGAGATTGCTGCTTACAGTAGTGATGTTGACCCCCCCCCTCCCTTTCCAAGCCTTGAAATATCTTAATCAGGGCCTGCTCATATTTCGAGAGGAGAAGGGAAGAGAAGTCATCTTTAAAATTAACAATGGAGTACTTTTAATTCTCTGTTTCTGTATAAACGCATGTCCACTCAGGGAAAAGAGATTTGTTACATAAACTGGGGTCACAAAATTCACCCTAAACAAAGCGTGACAGTTCTTTTTATGATTGTATTAATCATTTATAAAAATCACCTCGAACACCTTCAAGAAAAAAATTAAAGGTTTACTGGTAATCTGCATATTTGATAGGAGAGAGAAATTAATACACTTTTCCTGTTGCATTTGATCTTTTCAGAGAAAATTCAATTTCACTGATACATTAGCTATTAAATTCCTTTAACTGAAACACCTTTTTTAAACTAGAGTTTTAAAAACATTTGTATGTAGCTTGCTTTTTATTTTCAAATGAATTATGAGAAGTTCGTTCTGAAGTAGTTGTAAAGCTACTTCTTTCGTTAAAATAAGCATAGGAAAAAAGGATATTAATATTTATTCTTCTCCAGTTTAAAAATGAAAATCTTGTTGGTGCATAAGGTCTATAATCTAGAACATATCATTCAATTCAGGATGTTCTCTTAAATGGAAAATGTCAAAAGTTGTGCTTTAAACCTTTAATGTGTTAGTTTTCTTCAGAAATAATTTCATCTGGAGCTAAAATTTTTGAGATATATCAATAGTAAACAATCATTAACTGGTTGCCTCATATATGTTTCTAAAAGAATATTGTTAAAGTTTGATCATGAGAATATAGATGCTGTTTTTGTTTAATAGAACTTTTATTGTTATATACATTAATAAATGTAGGATTTTGGGATCTCAAATTCTGAAAACTTGTTTTAAATTGTGTTTAATAAGCACATTTGCATATTAAAAGGGCTTATAATACTCCTCCCATCTTTTTTGATGGAGTTGTCTGTTTGTTTTGTCTTAAGTCACTGTCATATTTTTAAGGCTATTAATGTCTCACTGTCATTGTAAAATTATTTAAAAACCAAACTATACAAACTGTATGCATAATTTAACTATTCAGCTGCTATAGAAGAAAAAAATGTTTAAAACACTTTTTAAAAATTCTGCCCTATCTGTTGTTTTCTAGGAATAATAAATAAATCTGTTTCCCCCCTCCCTTCTCCCTGAAATTCCTGCTTTTCCCCTCTGATGCTCTAACGCACAGTTTAAATTCTTTAAAACTATAATTAAAGAAAAGTTTCTACCCTTTTAGTTATCTTGTAATGATAAATATCAGTCATATAAGTCCCCCTCCCCCCACCCTATCCCAACCTTTCCAGAAAAGGGGGAGTTTCTAGACATGTTGGGTGGAGGAGGCAAATTTTTTTTCAGTTTTACATTTTGGTTACTCTTATTCCTAATATAAATAAATAAACAATCTTTGATTCCATGTACTATACTGATTAAATGGGCATCTGGCCAAACTTTTTGCCTTTCAGATCTGATCCAATCAAAACTGTTGAATTTGTTTTATCAGTTTCAAGGAAACATTGCATAAGAGTAAAAACATGAGACTTTTAACCTGTTCGGTACGGCGTGGTAAGATGGTTCACCGAGAGCGAAATATCCTTTCAGTACGGCGCTGGTGAAACTCCTTACCGAGGCATCCGACCCCCTTTTTGGAGGAAAAAGTCATTACTCAGCTGTCAGTTTCAACGCTCCCTGAGAAAGTTTCCCACCCACATTGGACGGAGGGGTCAGTTTTTACAGTTGGCGATTCTTCGGGGGAGAAAAACAAGTATTTTGGCGAAAGCTTCTTTTAACACGTCAATAGATTATCAGTAGATTTGAAAAGAGGAGCGCATTTTGCTAGAGAAAATTTTATAATCACGAAATCTTCTTTATTATGGCTCCCAGATTTAAGGATCTCAGCCAAGCTGAGATTCTAAAGCTTATGAATGAATGCGATGCAGAGAATTATGCTGACAGTGATTCAGATTGTGAATTTGATGGTGAGGAATCTCTCACTTGTACTGCTGACAAGATATTAAACGAAGAAAATGTGGACGCACACACACCTTCAGTAGAAAAAGTTTCAGATATTGAGAACTCTTAAAAAATTCTGCTGACCTATTTGTTGTTCTCTAATAATAATAATTAATTAATTAATCATCTAAATTAGAAGCCCCTCTCCTCGAAATTTAAGCTCCCCCAGTATACAAAGTTTAAAATATTTAAAACTCTGTATTAAAAAAATCTTCTGTTCTAAGTGGGGCTCTTTAGTAACAATAAATAAACAATCGGTTATCAAAATTATCAGTCCTAAAATATCCACTTCGCCCTTTGCACACTCCTCCCAAAACAATTATACAAAGTTTTAAGTCTTTAAAACTGTGCGTTTGCCCCATTTATTGCCCTCTAATAACAATAAATAAATAGCAATTCATCAAATTACTCCCACACTCACTCCAACCCCCCCCCCCCCCAAATCTTCCATCCAAAAAAAAAAACAATATTTTTTTGCAGTTTGACGGTTTTAGAGTGCACCATGTCATTTTCCCACTGCCTATTCCTGTATGTGGAATGTGTGGTATCATTTTCTCAGTATTCTGTGCCATATTCTAATAGCACAATGCTATTTCTTCACTTCGAAACGATTTTTACTCCCATAGCAATAACGAATTATTCTTTTGTGTGTGTGCGCTTGGAGGGGGGGGGGGGTTGTCCTTATAAAAACTAACAAATAAACGCTATAGACTCCACATTTCACAGGAAGAATACATTTTAATAATATATATCAGTTTCAAATAATTTTATGGATCTCTGTAGAAATGAGCTGTAACACTCCTTATTAATTTGGGAATATCGTTTCCAAATGTATCAAATAAGCAGGCACTCTTACTTAGAAACTATGTAATCGAACGCTTTTCTTTTCGTTTTTCGTTAAAGGAAAAAGTTTTTTATAAAAATGCTGTTAAAGTTGATGTTTTGAACGGAATTTCCCAATATGATAGCTCAGGAAAGGAAACTGCCGTCATGAGACAACAATTTCTTATAACTCAATATGAAATTCATGTATCGAAAACTATATATATATAATAAAAAAAACTTTGATTCCAAATCACTTCAATCAGTATACCTGTAAATTAGAGGTTTTTTGTTGGTGTGTGTGCAGTAAAAAAATGCACGAATAAATCCTATGCAGTCCATAGAGTGGAACATTTTTTGAAAAAAATAATGATTTTTTTCTCTTATAATGCAACATTTTTTTTTTTTTTTTTTTTTTTGTGCGTGTGTGTATGAATTTATGTATTCGCAAACAAATTTTAGTACATACTACTAACTAAGGTATAGTTAAGCGGGAATATTATTTAAATAAAATAAAATTTGTAAATAATACATGCTCTTAGGCCATAAAGCTTTTATTTTTTTTTTTTTTTGCATCGCCTTGAAAAGGAGGTTTAGAATTTATTACATAACACATAATCTACTGAAAAAAAAAGTTTTAAGGCTGTTCTGAAATTCACACTGGCCACATTCTGACACATATTTTGTTTGAAAATTAATCAAGTACTCGTATTTTCAAACTATAAAATCGAATGTGTTCTTTTTTTTTGTCTTTCGGTAAAGACAGGAGTTTTTTTTAGAAAAATTCTGTTAAAGTTAGCGTTTTCAACCGAATTTCCGCATACGATAGCGCAGGAAAAGAAAAAACTACCGTCATAAGACAACAATTGCTTATGACTGAAGATGTAATTCATTAATCGGAAAGTATTAAAAAAAAACTATTTGATTCCAAATCACTTCCCTCAATATGCCTGAATGTATCATATTTTTATGTTTAAAAATTTAGACAGAAAGTGACACTATCGGCAATAATCACTCATAAACTACTGTAACCGAATTCTTTTTTTTGTGTGTGTGCATGTCCGTAAAAATTATAGAAATAAATGCTATGCAGTCTATATTCTACAAGACTGTAGATCTCCATATCATTTGCAGTATGTTTTGACAGCGTGTAACTTTTTTTAATAATAATTTTTACCTCTTATAATGTAACATAATTTTTTTTTCTTTTGTATTTGTATAAATTTATTTATTCACAAACAAATTTTAGTTAGTACATACGAAGTTATTGTTAAGCTGATATACAATTTAAATAAAGTAAAATTTGTTAGCAATACATGCTCATAGTCAGTATTGGTTATTTTTTGCCCCCTGAAAGCACTGAATATTAGTTTTAGAATTAATTACATACCATATAATGTACAAATAAAAAAAAATCTCTTAAACTTTAATATAATATATTATATCATAATCGATTGTGTTTATAAATATATTATTATTATTATTATTTATAAATGTTGAAATAAATATACATATATTTAATTTTAGTTTATTTGTCAATACAGTTTGTAATGTGAGTTCATCTATAATATTTTAATAACTGTATCTCACAATGCTGATCAGGAAATTATCAAAATACTTTGTCCTAATGATTCATTATTCATACGTACTAATTCTTTCCTCGTGATCTAGCACTTGTGTTAGATATAACATTGAAAGTGATCAAGAATAAGGATAATTGGCAAAAGTAACAACCTACTCAATACTTCCTGGAATTATACGACAACCCTGGATTCCAATGCACACCCAACACTTCTCCCCACTTCTGAACAAAGGTTTCGGTCACTGCAATGTAGGGGGGGGAAATTCCAAGATATCGCCGTACTTAAAGTATGAGGTTTTAAGCTTCTATAGCCGGTAATAGAAGGTTAAAAAGTTTAAGCAGAAAACTTAAGCAGGGCAAAAAAATTTTCAAGTGAAATGCAGATACATTATTAATATAGAAACTTTGTTTACATTACTGGAAATTGTCCAAAAATGAAAATTACTTTAAACAAGAAACCTGAAATTGGGGTTTCCCTATATGCATATGGAAGTAATTTTAAATACAGTTAAATACAGTCGAACCCGTTTAAGACGCGTTTCAAGGGACTAGACTAAAGTTGCGTATTAAACATGTTTTGCATAATGTTGTGGGAACTGAGCTTATTTATGCATCTAATCATCTAAATGAACTTTAGAGTTAACATTTATGTTTGTGGTTGAAAATTTTGTCTTATGCAGATTTAGATTACAATTTAACTGTGTTATTATTTTTTTAACTGTCTCTACAAAACTCGTGGCAAAAGTAATGGAGGCCATGAATAAATCAGTAGCAGGCTGGCATCAACAGAAAATAATGAAGAAAAAGAACTGAAAATGAAATAACGCTTTCTTTCTTATTCAAATGCATTTAAAAGCACACGGTACAGGGAGGCTTTATTTCCTACATTGTACGAAAGTGGAAAAAATCAAAAGCATATACCATGCAAAGAAAGAAAGAAAAAAAAAGTAACGAAAATTTGCCTATCTCTTTCTACTTCAGTAAAAACATATACGAAGCAAAATACAAAGAATATTAGGATGCAGGATCAAAAACTTTCAATGTTGCTAATTTAGGGCATTTTTTAAATTCAAATAGCTACCACTATTTCTTATTAGTTATATTAGTCTGTATTAATTTGTCATTAAATAAGGCAAAGATTATTATTCGAAACAGTAGTTTTTATTTAAGAAATATCCGCTATATTGCCAGAAGAGAAAAGAATTTGCATCTTGGTCTATGAATTCATGTTTTAAATGAGATTTTTGGCTTCAAAAGGACCAAAGCTCTATTGCGTATTATGCGGGATCGTGTAATAACCTTTCATGTATTAAATGTGATATTTTTACATTAATTTAATGGTGATGTTCAAGGGACCAGAAAAAATCCATGTATTAAGCAGGATCACATATTAACCATGAGCATCTTAACCGGATCTGACTGTACTCTGATTTAGAAATTTATTTCTTCAGATTTTCACATTTTAAATAAGCAAACTTAATTGTTGAAGAAATTTTAATTGTCCAAAAGGAAAATTATTTGAAACATAAACCTGAAAATGGGGTTCCACTGTATGCCCATGTAAGTAAATTTAAATACTTTCTAATTTAGAAATGTATTTCTTTAGATTTTTAAGTTTATAATGAGAAGCATAATTTATTGAAGGAGTTTAATTGTCCACATAAAAAATTACTTGAATCAAGAAACCTGACATTGGGGTTCTACTTTATACACATGTAAGTGATTTTAAATGCTTTCCAATTTAGAAATAATTTTCTCCAGATTTTAAAAATTATAATGAGCAAATGTAATGTATAGATGAAGGAATTTAATTGTACAAAAGGAAAATTACTTGAAACAAACCTAAAATTGGGGTTCCACTATATGCATGTTTAAATAATTTTAAAAGAACAGAGTTAATCTTTGGAGGAAGGAATTTGCTTAATTGCTTTTCTAGCCATATTTTGTGATATGTTGAGTTTTATTTTGTAAATGTATTGGTACCTATACAACATATGTCGAAACTCCGGTGGTTTACATAAGAGGCAACATTCTTTGGTGTTGCCTTCAAATGGGCCTTATTTAAAATGAGTATAATGATGTATCAGGAAAGTGCTATGTATATATATGCACATGTATATGTATTTTAAAACATTTTGTAATCATGAAAAATTAACAGTTTAATAGAATCTGTTTTTAATTATTGTCTTACTTCATTTACATATGAAAAACTTCATCTGTATATATCTTTATTCAGGTACTTCATGGGGAAAAAAGCATGAAGTAAATTTTATATGTTTGAAGTTTCTGTAGTTGATTTTGTTATTAAGCAAAATTTCTGTTCGAATTAAAGAATGTTGAAATTTTGAAATGTTGAAATTTTCATCATGCAGAAAATTTGTTTAGCTACAAGTTCCCTTTTTCATTTTTATATTTTGATGATACTAATTTTACAACCTAAATATATGACATACTTTTATATAATAAAATGTTAAGCTGTTGTAATTGTTGATTGAATATGTGAAAAATCAAAGCTTCTATGAGAAATTAATAAAGTGGATCATAATAGTGTATAGGCTGTTAAGTTTTATGCTTTTTAAAGTGCTGTTTCAATAACTTCCGTAAAGTATAAAAAGTTAAAAATGTGACTATGAGCTGTTGTATACTTTATGTAAAATGATTCAATGAAGTCTAGTAGAATCAGAAGCTTTTGGTAAAATCAGTAAATATGTGGATGAAACAATCTTTAGAGTTTTTGTTAACTAAATGCATCTGAGTCTTATATTCTTGAAATATGAATGTGATTTGTAACTTCACATGTCTAATTAGAAATAAAATGTATGGTGCATAAATAATATTTCTTATTTTCTTCTACCTGTTCTATTGTAGAAATGTGTTACTAGTTTGTTAAAAATTCTAATTGCTTAAATTCCCAAATTATACTCTTATTTGGATAAAAAGGCATCTATCTGATCTTGGAAGAATTCATTATGCTGTGAGTAATGGATTTCAATACCTCTGGCACCCTTTGAGCAATTTTTTAAAAACTTATTTGATTATTTTCTAACGTTCTTTGTGACATTTATGAAGGAAAATGATTTAATCAAGAAAAATTGAATTCTTGTGGTAAAATTTGGAAATTTATTTTTAAAAATTAAAGAAAATTTTAAAACTACACATCCTACAATTTTGAAACTTTTTTATTGTTTAGTTTTTGTACAAGTAGCTCTAAGGATTAGATTTCCAAAAAGCATATTAGTTTAAGACCATAAATAAAATGTCATGAGAATATAGGTCAGGTCCAGTTACTCTTCTAACCATCAGAACTAATTTTCATAAATATTTCCAATTCTTTTATTACAAAATATTTTAGGATAAAATTGATATAACCATTTAAAAACACATGTTTTCACATAAAACAAATCTAATTTGTAACTAAAAACATTTTTACTTATCTAGATAATAAATCAAAGTTTGTTTTACTCTTGTGACCACTTGAAAATGCAATTATTAAAAAATTATGTTTGACATAGAAATACTGTGAATTATATAAGAATATAGAACTAAAAAAAGATTATAGTAGAGTAATTATATTTTTCAAAAAGGCATAATTATTGAATTCCTCTGATAGAACATGAATTAATTATATTTGATTTTGTAAAATGCTAAGTATTACTCTTGTGACTGTATCCATAAAGGAATTTTTGCAATCATTCATTTTAAACACTTAAAAAAAAAGTTTTAAATTTCATACAAAGCAATTTTTTAATTCTGGTTAAAATTTAAAATAATGTAAAAAAAATTATAAAAAATATTAGAGTGAAGAACCCTCAAGAGTTTATTAATGTTAGACACAATTTGATTTTTTTGTACCAAATAATGTGGTCATTACATTTAAACTTGATACTTCTTTTTACTTTTGATAGCACTAAGCACTTTATTTGATAATCATCGATTTTACTACTTCAGTAATAATACCACTAAAAATTTACTACTTCAGTAATAATATTTTATAATTTTAGTTTCTGCTACCGAACAGAATAGTCTTCACTAACAGGAATATCACTTGCAACTTCTCCTGCATCATTATTTACTTAATGAAACACAAATTGAGGGGGTAGGGGCAAGAAAGTGTCAAGCCACATTTTTGGTGAAATAAATCTAACAACACTAATCTGTTGCTTAGTATTGTAAATTATAATATCCTACATATAATTTGTTTCTAATGTCACTTGGTGGCAGCCTATGTTCCAGGTATCTTTTTGTCCTAGATGTTTATGCCCCCAATAAAGATAGCTAATTTACAAAAAAAGTAATAGTAATATTAAAGTAATGCCATATTGTTACTCAGAATATCTCAAATGTTACTAAGACATTGTCGAGAAAACCTTGTTATTATATATCTTGATTAGAGTATTTGATCAAATCTTCAAGTTGAAATATCTCAGAAGTTCAAAAATGTGGCTTAGCACTCTCTTGCCCCGACCCCCTCAATTCTTTGCATGTATAATGTTGTGGGGTATGGTTTGTAGTAGATAGTGACATTCTTCATGGCTTCAACAAAATGTATCTCCACTTTTGGTAAATTTTCTTAATGAAATGTGTTTTTTTTTTTCTTATTTCCTCATCTGGTATATGGAGTATACTTACCTTTGTTTTGCCATGAACAATTCAATAAAATCAGCAGTATTCCTTATAATTTCTGTTTTAGCACATGCATACAATTTTACAACACTACTGATTCTGTCTGCAGCACCCTTATTACGAGCTGATGAAAAAAAAAAAGTCCAATTAAATTAATTGAGATTGAAGTCTGATTTATTGCTGTCATATTGTCAGCAATTGCTGTCATATTGTGATTTATTGCTGTCATAAGTTATATTTTTGTTTAAATATACCGCACAACCATCAGAAAACACTTCTGACAGATGCATTTTCCTGGAGATGCTCTTTTAAAATTTTACACAGAAAATCAATCATTAGTTACATTATCTGAAATAATTGCATAAGATTTTACTTTGATATCATACCTATAACAGCAGTAAATACAGTCACATTGTTCACCAATGTTCAGACTGAATTTAGTGTTGGTTTAAAGCAAGTATCTCAGTAAAATCTACTTGCATGGCGATTCTTTTAGAACTGGTTATTTATTTATTTATTTTTGGTATGATCAAAATAAGCCTTGTGTACAAAATTGGAATGAATGTGTGCAGCAGAAATGGATATATAGTTGCTTTTGAAGATTTCATAAACAATCAGAAATGGTTTCTTGAACTGTTACTTTTCCAAAACATTTTTACACTGACAGTAACTTATGGAGTTGCGTTTCAAATAATTATACAATTAATGATAATAATTCTTCGTTTGTATCTTCACAAATTAGACATTTTAAATTCATACATTCAAATGATGATGTATCACAGCAGATCAAGTCAATGAAATCCTTTACAGAAATGTTGAATGCAGGGAATGCATCAGCTTCTGCCTTATGAATTGCTTTAAAGTTTTCATAACAACAAATGCAAATTTTGCAAATAATAAATTTGTAAATAAAAAATAAATAATTTTGTAAATAGCAAATTTTGCTTAGGATTGATGATAGTTTTGTGATTTTTTTATGCCTAATTAATGCAGATTTAGCTGAAGGATCCACTCTACTTATATTTTCATAGACATAAAAATCTGCAATCAGTTTTTAAGATCTTTATAGGATTTTTTGGTCTTCAGAACAATACCAGAGTTTTGAGCATATATTTCAATGACACTTAACTTTTTAGTTAAAGAACTGGGAAGTTTTCTTTCAACATCATAGCTGCCAACTTACCGATAATTTCTGTAAAAATGCATCAACTTGACCTATATCAAATAGACATGTTTAATGCTGGAAAATTTTCCTTAAATAAAGTTAAGTAAGAACCACAAATAAACAAGACACTGTTTAATGAACAATTTTTATGGTTCAAAACGTTTTTATTTGCTACAGAAGATAGAAGTAGGAGCAGCTTTATGGAAATTATCGGTAAGTTGCCATGTATGCAACATGCTTCACATTTTTCTCAAACCCCATGGAGTCAAAGATTTTTGTCTAGTTTCAGTACTATACTCTAGTATATACTATATTCTAGTTTAAGTAATTCTCTACATTTTTTTTAGTTTCGCTTTCTAAAACATGTGCTGATTCCAAAGATATTTTTTTTCAATTTATTATAATATATTTTGTTTTGTTTCTTTCTCATCTCTACATATTCAGTTTCATTCTATTTTTCACTCCACAATTTTTGGGACTTAGCAGCATTTTTCCTGCTCTATTGGGACTTAAAACGGCCTATAGAGGCGCTGATTGCAGCCGTCGGTACAGGAGAATTGGCCCTTTAACTAATGCTAAAGTGCCATTGAAACCATTATTTACTGTAAACGCGTTTAAAAGTGTTAGGCATTCAAATTCGGATAATTTTTACTTTGACTTATAAACGCAGAACACAAATAGCACATGAAATCTGAAATTGTGCATAAAAATAATCATTATGAACAAATTAATAATGCATGTAACGCAATGGGATTGCAAGGGATTTTCCTGAAGGGAGAAGTTATATCCTTTTTCCACCAGATGGCGTATTCGAGCGCTTGAATTCCCAATAAAACAATTTCATCCATAAGAAATACTTTACTAGAATTCTTCCTTTAAGAAATACTATCAGAATCTTTATAGAACATACACCAGAAGCTAGAGAGCTTTACTCTACACCAGAAGTTAGAGAAGCTTTACAAAGCTTGTAAAAATAACCATACCTGCCAACTTTCTGACAATTTCCGTAAAACTATTTCTACATCTTCTGTAGCAAATAAAGACGTTTCGAACCATAAAAATTCTTCATAAAAAAGTTTCTTGTTTATTTGTGGCTCTTACTTAACTTTATTTATTAGGAAATTTTTTCTGCATTAAACATGTTTGTTTGCCCTATGTGAAGTTGATGCTTTTTTACAGAAATTATAAGTTGGCTGCTATGTATCTGATCAAAGACAGTATACTTAAAAAAAGAAGAAAACACACAAAAGTTGAGTTGTTTTAATCTGTAATCTATTGTCATGATTGTTTTATGATCTTAAATAAAAATAAATTAATTCATTTTAAAAAACAATGAAGGTAATTTAATTTGCTTGAAATTTACAGAATACAGTTAATTATGGCTACAGACTACTTCAAGAATTGTTCTAATAAGGGAGGAAACAACTAAATTTCAAGCAATGTTTTTGTTTTAACACAACTTTAACTAAAACTGTATTGACAAAAACATTATGATTTACTCTTGTGACAATAAAGAATAAAAGTGCATTTATTGCAAGAAAATAATAAAAACATGGTAATACTCAGACACGTTTAGAAAATGATTTTAAAGGTAGATAAATGGTGGATGTTTAAAATCACAAAATTAAACTAAAAAATCTATTTTCTTTTATTCGAGAATTATGAAACTAGATGCTCAAATTTATCTGATGCAAAAATAATTTTTCAATTCTGACACTTCTTTGCAGAGATATAAGCTTTTATATATTTGCAAAAACTCCGTATATTACTTACCCATCATACGTAGTATAGGGTAAGTCTTGTAATCGTTTTGAAAATCGAAAAATTTTTTTTGACGGATTTACACGTTTCAGGCACTGGAGATTCCGAAAAACATATTTTTAGAAAAAAAATTTTGCCGTCCGTCTGTGTGTCTGTGTGTGTGTGTGTCTGTAAACGCTCTATCTCCCGAAAAAATTGAGATAGAGACTTGCAATTTGGTATGTACTTAGTATGTAATAATGGGAAGAAGCCTATTTCATTTCATTAACCTCGATTAACCGGAACTATTTTATTCGGACCCTCGAAATATTCGTTCTGATAAAAGGTATATAAAATTTTTCGAAATTGTTTATTTTAAGAAATGAATATAAAAGACAATAAAAAAACATAAATTTTACATAAAGCATGAAGTCGATCGGATAATTAGTTGCCGAGATATTTGGAATCCTATTTCCCACACTCTTCGATTTTTCATGACCCTGTATTTCATCCAAATTTCACTTCAAATAGATATTTTAATTGGAAATTTGACGCTTAATCAGATGCAATAAACCGCTAGTTAATAGGATTATTATTTTTGGAGTTATAAGGAAAAACCTCTTTCAAGCAATTCAGTAATCGAGCCTTTAAAGTTTGTGACGTCATCAAGCCACGATTTTATTTGAATTGCAATGCATTTTATAAGTAGTTTACACATTTTTATTTTAATATTTTACATTATGCATATCCATGATGGGTAAGTATTACGGTGGTCCCCAACGACTAGTTTATATATATATTTTTTTTTAAATGCTGTTTTCTCAAAATTGGAAATTTCGCACATTTCTAACTTTAGAAATGTTCCATGCGCATTCCTAATTATCAGATTGTTTTTAAATTTATATTGTATATATCCTCTATACAATAATAAATAAATGTTAGCATAAAAAGTTGTATTTCAGGTTTAGTTTAGTGTTGAAATTTATGCACATATGGTAATATAAAGCTACTTTTTTAGAAAAAAGAAAGCATAATTATGAAAATATTTTTTTTTCTGCTTTTCTATTCAGTGAACTTTTACAGTTCATGCCAACTTCCACTGTAATATATAAAAAGTATCTCATAAATAAATATTGTCATATTTTATACAAAAGAAATGTACATGGGACATTTTAAAATATGACCATTATTTGTTAATTTAAAAATGGGATTTTTTTATTATTATTTTAGCACTAAATTTTGAATATATTTATTTGTGATTGCCATTAACAAGTCTGCCAATTTTCAAATTAATCCATTGAAAATTGTAGGATTTGGATTTTAATATCTACCGTTACTTTAAAGTATTTACTTAATATATTTTGTGTTTAAAAATAGCGTTGTTTCGAACATACTTTTGGACATAAAACATAAATATTTCTTTCTAGTTAACTCCTCTCCAGATGCTATTCCATGCATAACATAAATAAAATATCGAATTTGAAATATGTTTTATTCCACTAAATCAGAAAGTTAGAAGTTTTGAGTAGTTTTTATAAAATTCAAACGTTTAAATGTTTTTTGTTACTCGTGACATTTAAGTATCAACTATTAAATTAGTCAAAATTGTATTCAAGATCTTATCTAAAATATTTTAACTATGTAGAGCTGACAGATATGATAATAGCTTGTTATTTTGAATACATAAATAATTTCATTTAATGAACATAAGTAAAAAAAAAAAAAAAATCATTTCATAAAAGGTATTGATGTATCGCACATATATTTTGGTTTTAAAACATTTTAGCAAAAAGTTTCAATTCTAGTGTCCATACCAATATATAAAAATACTGTAAAATTTGGCTAGTTACTTACTTAATATTTTTATTTAAAAGAAAATAAGCTATTTGTTATATAGAAAATTATATCCTTAATTTTGTTAAATGCAGTGTAAGGATCATAAATAAATAAATAAAAAAAAAACAAATACCGAATCAATCAAAATTTTATCACTTGGAACATACTGATATATTGAACAAGGGAGATTTGTGGGAACACTGAACGTTCTGTTATCAATTTAAAAAAAATTCAAATTTAACACAAATTTGTTTTTTATGTATAGTATATAAACCTAGAATATAACATACAAACTTTAAACAACTGAAAGTACTCTGGAAAATTAATAATTTAAAACAGTTAATTAGTAGATCTGTAGGTTATGTGATTTTGGACGCTGCTGACCTATATGTTACACAATTTTGACATTGTACTGTAGGTTACACGGATGTGACTTTTTCCTAACTTATCATTTTGAAAATTCTTAAATTGATTATTGAAAGGGATTAAGGGCAAATAATATACCCTTATCTTGCACCTCAAAACTCTGCAATAATCCCTTTAATGATCGAAAGTGGCAAAGCTCAGTGCTGTCTGCCATCATTTTCTTTCCCTTTGACAATTTTCTCAAAGTTCTGATTCCTGTCGCTTGAAACGGGTATCTGTTTTTTATTTCATACTCGACAGGTTTATAGCATCTTCTGCACCGTGTGTTTCGTTTGTTTAATCCAGTCATATCGAATTACTTTCTTTAGAACGGGGAATGATTTTACCTCCCATGTCGCTACTACTTGCATCTGTAGAAGGTACATTTTCCCTATATACATTTTTTAAAACAATTTCTGCTTGGCCCTATCTGAGTTTTTCCGAAATCCCTTTGTTTATCCAAACCTTGGATTGTCAAGTTCAATGACTTGACAATTAAAACAGCTCTTACATAGATAGAATTCATTTATTATACGATTAATTATTTTCACTAGATGTAAATTCAAAAAGAAAAGATAAAGATTGACTTTTCATTCAGCCTGCATTTTACTCATTCCGTTCAACGTTCGTTAGAAATATGTCTTTTGTCTGCTTAATTTTTGAGTTTTACTTTTTAAATCATGAACATCTCCATTACACGAGATTTGTTTTGTCCCTTTCACGTTAGTCTCAAAACTTTGCTCTCAACGTGCACTTGGCGTTGGAATTATCGCTCGCTTACTTTTTAGGACTGCTATTCCGGTTGCTCTGCCATGAAATTCAAAATTCTAATTTTCTAAAGGGTGACAAACAGCTAATTTTAGCTTATGACATCATTCATTTCATATGCTCTTTAGTCAATTTTGTGATGCCAAAATGAGTATTACAAAATCACCATGCGGTGGAGTTGGTACTCTCTCGTACGCTCTCTCTTCGCGAAGTCCGTAATGCAAGCTCACATTGTTTAAAAATACTCTCAGGCACCTTCCCTATCCTTTTCTGTACGGACTGTAACTACATTTTTGCTTCGAACCTTTAATAAACAAAAATCGTAAAGAATCATTTCAGAGCATTTATTTCTAATGAATACTACAGGCTTTTAGAGACTTTTAGTGGATGCATGTGGGACCTGGATTATCGATAACGCAATACATTCTTAAAGATTTAAACAATTTTACAAGTAGGGCTGGATTATTTATCAATATATCGGTCAAATATTGATATTTTTTAAATATCGCAATAAGAAATCTTACTCTGACTCAGCCGATATATCCCGATAACAATAATATTGTTTTGTTTTACTATCACCACGATTTAGAGCCTCGAAACACAGCGACAAATATCCCTTCAATTATGTCCTTCAATCCTTCTTTCATCCGATCCGTGTATTCACTGCCATGCTTCATCCAAAATAGAAAACTACTTCCGCTGATTCTCTCTATCATATCTCAAAGTAAAGAATATTCCAATACATTTAATCTTTACAAACCACAATTCTACAGTTCGTTACAGATAAATACTGAATAACACTTTCGCTACTGAATAACAATAATCTCGCGTTCCTTGTTAGGCTGCTGTGATTGGTCCAGACATATTGCGATCTCTCTCGACTTTTGATATGTCATGAGCTTGAATAAGTGTTGGTATTGCATAGTATTGATATTGCTTTCTAGGTGCGGTTTCTTGGATTCGGAAGGAAATGTATCGAATTGGATAGATTAGGTCTTTTTTAGTTGCCCCGTTTATAAAAAAAAGGTTTAAATACATTGAAAATTTTTACAGTGAATATCACTAGATTATCGAAATTTAACTTATTGCTTATTCTAGTGGATTTTATTAGGAAATTAAATTTCTGAACGGAGAAAGGAAAATGTCTATCAGTTATTCAGCATTTTTTTCAGTGAGAGATACATTAAATTATTTAAACAATGTTAGACAATAATTAAAGCAAAAAATGAAAAAAAAAAATAAATTACATGGTTGCCATGATTAAATTTTGTAGTAAATCGTAAGTTTTTCAAAATACGCGATATTTAAAAAAAAAACTTAAATTCATATTTTTAGTCATCCAAGGTAATCTTTTGCTAAATAAAAAAAAGAAACGATAATGATCATTGATAAAATGAAGTTTTCAGGATGGAGTGATTTCTTTATGACAGGATTAAACGAAGGATATATGACGAAAGGATCGTGATGTGTCGGTGGTTTGACCCGGACCCATTTCGTGTACAGAATAAACGAAATCAGACTCAATAAAAATTATGTTCTATGAGCAAATAGATATAAAAATTTTAATTCATTGCCTTCAACTAGGTTTTATGTTTAAATTGTTAATACTATATCATTTATCTTTAAAAAATAACAAATGCTCATACTCTCCCCTTTAAATTAGTATCGCGATATATTGAGATATTAAATTTCTGATATCGTCCAGCCCTAGTTACAAGAGTCCCCTTAACATGCAGCATAGGGTATGACATATTCAAAGTGCATGCAGTTTTTATTTTGCCACCAATACTTCCAAATAACTGTTTTGGCCTTAATTGCAGACAATTGCTAAAAATTCTGTGATAAAATAAGTCAGAGGTCACTTTTCGTAAAAACTAGTGATGGCAGATGTAAAAACCTTATGCACGCAGGGTATGTCATACTCTGCAGGTGTTCTCCCAGGTTAAAGATTTCAGTGCATGTCTAAGAAACGCAGAAACAAATTTTTGTAAATTCATTTGAGCAATATTCTCTATATATTTCACATAACTCCAGTATGTACCAATTTAAATACTTAATTAAAAACATTTTTTAAAACTTCAGTAATTATTGTGTGTAATAAAGAAAAAAAAATCAGTGACATGTTTAAAACGTAGCTCATAAATTTAGTATATAGGGTATCTTTTTGTAGCATTGACTAAATAACTAATTCCTAAACCATTAGTGTATAATTCAAACTGCAAAAATGTTCATGGTTTCAAAATCCATTTAAGTCAAAATCGTTTTTTTTTTTATTAAAGTTGCGAAATTTAAATTTCTATACGGTCCTTGAGTCCTATAAGTTAATTAGAAAAAATTCTCCATGCTCTAACAAGTAAAACACTAAGGATGACCAAAACTTACCGAGTTATGATACTTTGAATTTTATGACTTTTTGATGTTTGACACTAAAAACGAAAACATTTTAGTGGCAGAAAACGCTGAAAATTCAAAGTATCATACTTCGGTAAGATTTGGCTGTACAAAAATGGAATTTTTACTGTTAGGTAGCTTTCATTACAAAAAGCTACCTATTCCAGCCATTCGTAGGAAAGAAATTCCAAAAAAATTGGTATATTTTCACCGATCATGACCCCCAGACCTCAAAACCAACCTCCGTTCAAATGTTGATTTAAATACAGGGTGGTCATAAAAAAAAACTTTGCCGAAATAAGGAGCTCTAGTGGCCGGTCCGTTCAACCGATCGAGATGAGATTTCAGATATAGCTATTCACAGGTATGAGCTCGGTATTCTGTGAACGGCAACAAATTGGCGCTCACGGTTACAGCTACAGAAACTGGAAATTTTCAAATGGCAACACTCATTTTTTTTCATCGCAAAATGCTCAGCGCATGCAAAAACCCTAAAGAACGTTGGAACGGTACGTGTATCGCAATAAACGGACGCGTTATGCACGCACAAAAACAGCTTTGCGAACGGCAAAAAAAAAAAAAAAAGAAAAAACACGATCAGGGCGCACGAAGGAAAGTTGCATATGACAGAGGCAAAACACCAATCACGGAACGCCGTTCGCCAGATAGTCAGCGTAGAAAACGGATAAAAAGTGGGGTGGGAATGTTAGTTCTTCAGTCGGGAGCTCGCACATGCCGACGAAACGACTCTTCCAGTGAAAGGGTGAATTGGTAAAACTCTATTATCAAAATGGGATGAATAATAGAAGCTTTGCTTCAAAAACCTTGCGTGTTTACCGTCAAAACCATCTACCAAATACGTGGCCCATGTAGCCCGTAAGCTCTTCGTGATTTAGTAAAGAAATTCGAAGAAACTGGCTGCACCTGTGATAGACCGCGATCCGGACGACCAACTGTTCCTGAGGATACTGTTATGGAAGTGCATCACATAGTGACTATACAGGACACATGCAAACTGCAAGAGGTGCATCTCGCGTATAGATATACTGAAATCAGCGGTCCTAAAGCTACTGCGTTCTGTAATCCGCATGTTTCCTTACCGGTACCAGCGCGTCCAGATGTTGGAAGTGGGGAACCATCAACAACGTATAGACTTTGCTAATGAATTTCTTATCCGATATGATGGAGATAACGACTGGCCTCTTCGCATATTATGGACGGACGAGGTACATTTCACCTTAACTGGCAATGTCAATACCAAAAATTGTGTGCACTGGGCAAACATGAATCCGCACGCTGTGGCGTCAAAGTTACTGTGTGGTGCGGCATTGCAAGCACAATTATTCTCGGGCGGTACTTGTTTGAGGAAGCGACACCAACGGGATTTGTAACTTGCTCTGTAACAGGCTCCCGCTATACGGCAATTCTTCAAAATTACGTCATACCAGAATTGCTGTAGTGAAATGCACTACTTCGTTTGGATGCAAGATGGTGCACCTCCACATATAGCGAAGTCTGCTCGCAGGGTCCTGGAACAGCATTTTGGCGACCGTGTCATCTCACGCCATTTTTCATTTCCGTGGCCTCCGCGATCCCCCGACCTCACTCCTATGGATTTCTGGGGTATCTCAAATCTAGAGTGTACATGTGTAATCCGCAAACTTTGCCGGATTTGAAAGATTCTATCAAACGTGAGTGCAAACATCCCTCATGCAATGTTACGTTCGGCTGTATTGTCCACAGTCGCCCGCATGCAATGTGTAATTGCCTGTGATGGCACCCATGTGGAAAATGTGTAATCAAATAAAAGTTTTCTTTTCTCCGATCTGTGTTGTAATCGGTGATTGGTGTACTGACTCTGTGTCATATGCAAATTTCCTCCGTTTCCTCGTGTTTTTTCTTTTCTTTTTTTGTTGGCCATTCGCAGAGCTGTTTTTTTTTGTGTGTGCATATCGGCTCCGTTTCTTGTGATACACGTACCGTCCCAACGCTCTTTAGGATTTTCGCATGCGCTGAGCAGTTTGCGTTGAAAAAAAAAAATGGGTGTTGCCATTTGAAAATTTCGAGTTTCTGTAGCTATAACCGTAACCGCCAATTTGTTGCCGTTTTACAGAATACCTGTGAATAACTATATCTGAAATCTCATCTCGACCGGCCGCTAGAGCTCCATATATCGGCAAAGTTTTTTTATGACCACCCTGTGTATGTATATATATATATATATGTTACATAAAAATTTTATTTCCTTCGCATTTATTTCGCATTATTCATTTAAATTAATCCAACTTCTGACATAGTCACTATTTCCTTAATTCTTAGTAATATTTATTCCTATTTAATGTCCTTTTAAAAGTAATAACGCGTATATTAATAATTATCTTATTCCAAATCTTAATCTAAAACTTTAAGTTCATTAGTAAATTTTATCAACTCCATAATCTATAAAAATCTGAGAGACGCTTGTGTCATTTCAAATGTTTTTAAAAAACATTTTTTTTTAAATTTTATTCCATGCTTTGCTTCGCGCGCTGGGTATTTTTCACTTCAAAATCAATGCGCGGCTACGATGGGGATTCTTTCTTGTTAAATCTTCTCCTCGCACCTCATTCGCTTAGCTTAAATTAGTGTAAACAACATGATAGACGTCATATATTTCCGCGAAGATTTTTTCCGGAAACCCCATAAGGGGCCGTCAACAAATTGAAGAAAAACTAATATATTTTGGATAACCCTGTAAAAACTAATATTGCAAAAGAATTCAAACTGTAGATTATGATTAAGTGGATTATTGTAATAATTTGGGTTCATTTTTATGAAGGTAGCATGTATACTCGAAGAGAAATTTAGGTTTTTATAAAAACAGTCCCAAATTTTATCAATGTTTTTTGCTTATAATTTGCAGAGTTTTTAATATAAAAACAAGTTATTTTCAGAAAATATGACAAACAAAATTGTACACAATACCCTGCAATCAGAATTAAAAAATAATAAAAATTGTATGAAAAATGAGCAGGTTCACTAAATATTGTTTCACTGCGCATGCGCGAATTCAATCAAAATATACTGTGAATAATATATTAGCTAAATATATAGACCAACTTTTATGAAAGTCTCAAAAACATAGCTGGAAAATTCTGATAGAAATCGTCGATAGAATAAGCTCGAAATTCGCTGTTCCCAAAAGGAAGCAAAAATATGAGGGGTTGTATCAAATATAGAATGAGAGACACTTCATTCTTATTACGTCAACTTTCATAAGCTAGTATATTTGGATACAACCCCTCATCTTTTTGCTTCCTTTTGGGAACAGCGAAATTCGAGCTTATTCTATCGACGATTACTATCAGAATTTTCAAGCTATGTTTTTGAGACTTTCATAAAAGTTGGTCTATACATTTAGCTAATATATTATGCACAGTATATTTTGATTGAATTCGCGCATGCGCAGTGAAACGTTATTTAGTAAACCTGCTCATTTTTCATACAATTTTTATTATTATTTTTTAATTCTGATTGCAGGGTATTGTGTATAATTTTGTTTGTCATATTTTCTGAAAATAACTTGTTTTTATATTAAAAGCTCTGCAAATTATAAGCAAAAAACTTGGTAAAATGTGGGACTGTTTTTATAAAAACCTGAATTTCTCTTCGAGTATACATGCTATCTTCATAAAAATGAACCCAAATTATTACAATAAGCCACTTAATCATAATCTACAATTTGAATGCTTTTGCAATATTAGTTTTTACAGGGTTATCCAAAAGATATTCGTTTTTCTTCAGTTTGTTGACGGCCCCTTATGGGGTTTCGGGAAAAAATCTTTACGGAAATATATGACGTTTATCATGTTGTTTACACTCCTGAAGTTTCAGGATAATTCCTCATGTATCTTTCCAGATATTTAACAAAACGTTTAAAATCGCAAGTGATCGGTCATCATTGGAAATATAGTGTATATCTGACATTTGTCATGCTGTAACTCTAACCTATTTTGATGTAATTGAGTATGTGTATAGGACATACCAAGGTCTCGACCGAGTTCGTTGGCCAGCTGCACGTGCCATCTTGTTTCAAAATGGCAACCAGTTAAAATTTTAAATTCTTTTTTAAATTCAAAAATATGTATAAAAAATTATAAATTGAAAAAGTTGTTTCCGTTAGGAGTTAGGATTTCGAAACATTTTTTGTTTTGGATTTATCTTAAAAAATGGCTAAGATATGGCAGTTTGAAATTCTAGAGTGGCTGACATTTTGATACAATCTGGTTTTTGTTATGCTGTAACTCTCAAGCTGAAATTCGCGTTCAAATTCAGTATTAACGAAAACCAGGATTGAAAAGTCTATAATCGGGTTCCAAGCATTTTGGCTTCGGATGTGAGTAAAATGAGTTGAATTTTTAAGAACATGGGCTATGAAAGCTACCTTTTCCTCCCGGTACAGGCTGGAACTACTTTTTTTTACTGTTAGAGCACAGGGAAAGTTTTTCAAAATGTAACTTATGAGACCCAAGGACCGCATAAAAATTTAAATTGAACTTTTTCAAAACGTTATTTTGACGTAAATAAATGAATTTTCATATGATAAAGAACAACATCAAATATAATTGGAACTGGAACTATACCTCTAAAACTAATAGTTTAGGAATTAGCAATTAGCCATTGATCAACGTTAAAAAGTGGTGCCCTGTATAATAGTAATAGTTAAAATGTTCATAAAGAAATGGAATTATACTGCCTCAACCCCTGTCAGAATGCTAGAATTAATGTGTAAAACTCAGTCGATTCAGTTTTCAGAGTACTCCATAGAAATTTCTATTATTTTTGTATCAAAGAAATAGCCATAAAATAAGTAAAAAACAAATTTTTTAATCAAATGAAATATTTTGAATGCGTTGTCAAACATAATCTGGTAAAATAAATTTTTTAACAAGAATTTAATAAAAATACAAATATTCATTAAATAAGTAAAATCATTTAATACAAAAATATATAAAGTTTTCTTAAAGTACATATAATATTAGTCATCTTCGTCAGTATCTTTACGTGGTGCATCTAGGCTTACTTTGACAATAAGTTCCTTGCTTGTCATCCAGCTATATGTGTTATCAAATACTAGTTCATCTGTTGGAAAAAAAAATAAACTAATTCACATATTCATCAAACATTTATTGATGGCTAAAATTACTTCCTGCAACCTAAACAAAGTAGTAAGGTAAAAAATGTTAATGGAAAAGAAATATTCACATATAAGTAGTGGATAAATAAATTTCTATTTTCTTTCAATTCTTTCCGGTTAAATAATGTTATGCTTCTATTTTTTTAATAATAGTAATTAGGATTTTTTTTTTTTCAAATGCCGTATTTTTTCGTGTATGCCGTACCCATTTGTAAAACGCGCACTTTGTCTGTTAGCACCTTATTTGAAAGAAACAAAATACAAAATGAGAGAAATATTTGAAACCAATTATATTATATTAAAAATTTTAACAATTATAACTAGAGTTGCGAAAACCCCGGGAATTTTTGGGAATAAACCCGGAATTTTGTGGAATATTGGAAATTTTGAAAAAGTTTTGAAAATAATCAAAACTAGTCATTTTTCAATTTCAATTTTTTTATTTTTAAGAAATCTTAGATACTGTTGTGAAAAGTTAAAAATAGGTTTTTCATTATGAATTCACAAAACTTAGGAGTTTGCGCTCCAAGTTTTTATAATTTATTATAACATATCATTTGTTTTAAAACAATGGCGGCTGTGAATTGGTAAGGATTTTAATGTTTTTTAATAATTAAAATAGTTTAAATTCTATTAGTTGGCATTTTTACTATTCAGGCATACTGTATATTAATTTTCTTGTGAGTTATAGTGTAATTTTGCATTGATTTCTTTTAGTTTTGTTCGTTTTCTGTTTTGTTTACCTTGTCTGAATCGGAGATGTTTATATTCATGTCAGGCAATATGAATCTCGCTGCCTCTCGCACTTTTTACCTATCCACGATTAAAATATCAACTTATTTTAATTTCTCTTACTTAATATTTCTGCAGCGTATTTCTTTAGTTTTCATGTAAACTGTGCCATTTTTCTGTATTTATGTTATTGGTTTTGTTTACACTTGTAAAAAAAAAAAAACAGAAAAAAAAACAATTTGTTTACAAATTAAAAAAATCCATGTCTAAAACTTTCTGAAAACTCCTGGGAATTTTTAATATTTCCCCCCCAAAAAACCCAGTTTATTCCCGGGAATAAACCCGGTTTTTTCCACCCTTTGCAACTCTAATTATGACTCATATTGCACAATATTTACAATGCACTGCTTCACGATTTCGTGTGTTGAAATAAAAAATAGCCACCCATCGAACTATGTACCGAGGCCAGCGATGACGTGAAGGGATTGGAAACTCCACAAATAAACCTGAAGTCTAAATGTTGCCAACTATTAGAGAAATACTTAAGAAAAGTGCAAATAATATTACCCATTGCCACACATATAATTAGTAATTAATGATACGAATATAATTTGTGTTAATAATATCTGCCAAATATACATATTATTGTGCTCCGAATGTAGCAGCGTCATTCACATTTCAAATCTTCATTTATCACGCGCATCCCTATTTTTTTCAAGTTAATTTTTGGGATAAAAATCGTGTGGCATAGATGAAAAAATACGGCAAGTTCAGAGTTATATGTTTTAAACAATCTTAAAACCTTCGCTACAAATTCATTAATCTCCAGAAATTATATGAATATATGATGATCAGTAAAAAATAATTTCTAATTCATTAAAATTTTCCGAGATCATAGCGCATAAGAAAAATCACTAGCATGGGAATATAAAGAAAATGATCTATTAAATAATTCATAGATGATGACAAAAACGTAGGATGCTGGATAATATAAAAGTTCACTGATGTAAATCTGTTTATATGACCTCTGATAAAAGTGTCCGATAATCTTTGAAACAAAGAATTGCATCCGATTCATACAGAATAAGATCACTTACATGAAATAGTAATATTTATGCATATTGATGAAGCATATATGTTTACAGATCTGCGATATGGAATTGTAAAGGACTACACTGGGGCTTATGCATACTGATTCTCTCAGTAATATTTAGTCCACAGTGTGACGTCTTTAAAACCATCTGACTAGGGCTACTATAATACAGGCTGAATCATCAAGCATTTTGATGCCCACATAGACCAATCAGTGATAGTTGCCCACGCGGCGCGACCAATCGTTCTTCTCCTACGGGCAATTAAATGGCGGCGTGTGTCAGCCCGGATTGTAGGAACCTTACCCCTGATTGTCCAGGAAAATTTTAATGTTTTCTCTGTATTTTATTTTAAATGCTAAAAAAGATGATTATTACCACATTATCTAAAAACCTCTCACTAAAAACTCACTCACAAGAAACCCATTCACTAAAATGTCAACTATCAGTAACTTTAAGTAATAAAATTTACAAAATATTTATGCGCACAATAAAAAAAATAATCTTGGATATTTATTTATTTGCATTATTTTTCTTAATTATCAGTCTCGGCTGGTGGATAAATATTTATGACATCCATTTAAACTGATTGACGTAATTATGTATCGGGATATTTTTTAATGCCTTTTCTCTAATAATATTATGACGTCGCCGTTTAAAATAATTGTTATTTTAATTAACAAATCAGCAAAATCATTAAAAATCTATATAAACGTCGAATGAAAAATCACTTGATCACATAACAAACACGAGTAACGTATCTGATGTCAAGTGAATGTGACGCCACGATCGTACATTTTTGGCGTTAAATCCTATAGTTTGGCGATAGTTTTTTCATGGAAAGTGGTCGACGAGATAATGGAGAAGCACTAAAATTGAATACAAAATTCCATCGTTACATACAAAAACCAGATTGAGTGTAATAAAAGAGTACAATTAGTATTGACTGATACTTACATATGCCTGGATTTTCACACATAAAACTTCCCGATTCAGGAAATAAATGGCTGTCCACTCTATGGGCTGGAATGATTTCTTCTGAATTGGATTTTTCATCACGCTTAAAACTAAGTCCCATTCGTATGTCGTAATCTAGAGTTTGAAAATCCCATTGCAAAATAGAGTTTGGTACTAAAACCTCTTTTTCCACTATGAAACGAGATTTATATTCCACAATAATTCTTTTAGCATTTGGATCGTTCTTCAGGTTTTCCATACTGTCAGTTGACAAAAGTTTCTCTGGAACAGGTGTCCCAAGTGGTTTTAAGAACTGCAAAGAGATTAGCATAAATATCAGCTATCAGTTGTACATTTTTTTCTTTGAAATTTATAAACATTTGGTTATTTTATAAAAACAAAACAAAAAAATAAATGAATATTTTCTCATTTTTTCAATTTTGGAAAACATTCTATTAAATATTTTTCTTTTACTATGGAAAACAAAATAATAACTCAGCTTATCAAATAGCAATTACATTATTTTAGAAAATCTTTAAAATTAGAATTAATTAATATAACTACTTGCAATAGCTGCGTGTAATTCAAATTTTCTTTTCAACACTTTCCAGCATAGTTGAAAAATGTTTAAGAATTCAGTTTCTCTGGCTGTGCTCCCACTCTCTTAAATATACTCGGATTGCCATTTAAATGATATATATTACTGACTCATACTATGGCATTGTAAGTATTGAAAATGAAGTGTGTAGCATTTATAGTTCGTTTAAAGGGCACTCAGAAGAATTCCGTTACGTTATGGTCTATGGGGAGTTTGCAGCTTATTTTAATCATGTTACACAATTTCAAACACATTGAAATTTATATACATAACAGAGGTGTACTACAAGATTTTTTTACTATAGAATATGGTGTGCATAGCATTCATCGTTCATTTACATGGATACACAAAAGTTTGCGGTTACAGTACTATCTTTGAGCACTAATTTCTGGAAGTGAATTTTCAATTTTGATATGAGTTTTTAAATGTAACTAGTTTTGCATGTAACTTAGTGTGCATAAATTCAATATATTATATACAGGGCTGCACACAAGAATTCCGAATATTTTTCCGATTATTGGTGGAAATTGCTGAAGGGGAATTTTCAACTGTGTTATGAGTTTCCTAACCAGGGTTTTTTAAAAGAAACCCACCCCGAGCGGGTACTCTGGCAGCTACCCACTACAATCCCCAGGGCTGTAAAAAACCCGGGTTAAAAAAAAAACCTAGTCCGGGCGGGTACCCGGGCAGCTACCCACTACAACCCTGTTCCTAACTGAATTAAAATTTTTGCATACTAAGTAACATATATGTATATAAGACTGTATAGGATCTATATACAAATAGATAGATCATATACAGAACAGCACAAAAGAATTCGGATATTTTCGGACTATAAATGGTAAATTTTGAAATTGGGTTTTCAAATATGCTATACGTTTTCTAAATTATTTCAGTATTCTGAATGCGTTGGAAGGCGTTTCATAATCTATGCTTGATGCATGATTTTTCTCTCTATTTAAGTTAGATAAGTAATTATATATGCTAATAGAGAAAATTAGATTTTGAAAATATTTAAATGCAGAAAAATATTCAGAAATATACGTTTAGAGAATGCTAGTACAAATTATCAATGATGAAACAATAAGATTATTTCATAAAAAAATATCAAGCATAATTTAATGAAAGAAGACAAGGATAAAAAAAAAAACCTTATCTATTATTATATTTAAAAATAAAATATATCTATTATTATAAAAAATGATCCAGTTTTATCTTCAATATTTTAGCAATTATTTTTATGCCAGAAAGAACTTTCACAATGTACAAGATTATCGTTTTTAACATCTTGGCATATACTGTTTTTCACCATTTTGTGTTTAATTCTTACAAATACAAAACATTTTACCTTTTACTGATTATTCTAGATCGTTGTCAAATATAAATTGAAAATTTTCCCCAACTTTCTATTAAATATTTTTCTTTTACTATGGAAAACAAAATAATAACTCAGCGTATCAAATAGCAATTACATTATTTTAGAAAATCTTTAAAATTATAAATAATTAATTAATATAGCTACTTGCAAAAGCGGCGTGCAATTCAAATTTCCTTAGTGACACGCAAAGTTGTATTTGAAATCAGAGAAACTGGTTTTATTCAGAAGGTAATTAATGAAATAAAGAATAACAATAACCTGAAGATAGATTCGGTGGCGTATTCGAGAACAATTTAAGAAATGATGCGTTTATCGTAAAAATTGCGCTCCCGCTGAACGGTTAAAAAGTAAAAAGTAATATGCATACGCAGAATATGATTTATATGAGCTAATTTTTCCTCGAATGCAACGTCAATTTTAGAGTACGTATAAGATCCACCATTATTGTTGCCCACATAAAAGACGTGGATGTACTGAAGAAACGAAACACTAAAAATAAATAAAATAAAAACCAAACCAAACTGGCATATTTGCAAAATTGTCCTTACTGTAAAATCCAACCCCAAATACTTATTGCTGAATCATTTTTTCAATAAGGAATATCAATTTAGTTTGTTTTTTGACTCTATACTTTATCAAATTAAAAGATTTTTGATAAGATTGATTTATTCGGATCATCAATTTTTGATCTTAACATTTTAGTGAAAGATCTATTTAGTGTATCGATATTAAACTAAGCAAGAAGAAAATGATGGTTTAAAACATTATTAAAATATTAAGTGCTATCTCAATATTTTGAACTATCCCAGAACAGTCGTTAAGGCGGTATTCAAAAGAAATATTTTTCCACGCTCAACAACTCAAAATTTTGAGACACATTTTCAGACTCATTTTTTAAAATAAAAACATGAAACTTGCATTAATCGAAGAAATCATTGATTTGCGGTACCTCCTCTTGGGAAATTTTGTCCAAAAACTAATCAGCACCAGTTCACACAATGATAGAACTTTATATGAAATTTCATCCTATTTTACTCAGTAGTTCGTGAGTTAGAGTGTCCACAAAATTTGTGTCACATACTGACTGACACACAGACATTTTCTAAAAACAATAAATTGTGTTCAGGACCTTCTAAAACGTATAAATCCGAATCAAATACTTTCTTCTTGGTATAGATAAAAGAAAGTAAAAACACAACAGAAGGAAGCGTGAAGTATACAATATAGCTATGTTGTCACGTTAGTATTTTATTTCATGAAATACTTGGATTTTGATTTAAAATGCATGCTCTGTTTTAAATATTTTACAATATATTCAAAATAATCTTAAAATTTGTTTGCTCATATTTTTAATTCCAATTAATTCTCAGTGTTTCTATAGCATGAATTTAACATGGAAATGCGTAAAATAAAAACCTAAACTTGATTAAACTGATCATGGAAAACTAAAAATAATGGAAGAAAGTGATCCGTTATTACCAGCGAGTTACAAGCTGGATTGCCATCTGGATCTCTTCTTGTGCCACCATATACAGCAGGTAAAATTGATAAATCGATGACACTCCCAAGTTTGGTGAGATATTCATCTAGAGGAGAAAAATACATGTGTAAGATTAATGGTATTTTTGCTAATTTAAAATTATATAACAAATATTTGATTATTTTTTTCGTATTAGTTGCGAGTATAAACATTATATATTCCGATATATTATACCCCGATCAGATCGGATATTTAAGATAGCTCAGACCGCCGAACTCACTGAGAGAGTTCCACACTCTCTCTCAGCGTGTTTGAAATGTCTATGGCTAGATACAGCCACCACCACTCACTTTGATTGGCTGTTGATGTTGAGGCTCGCTGTAACTGATTGGCTGTTGAGGCTTGTTTTAACTTATGCGCACACTTTACATTTGTTCAGATCTCTGACACATCTTAGATGAGTTTTGAAGGGGCGAACAGTTGCTCTCATTAACCACCATTTTTGGGTGTAACCACCTCCAAAATGGTAGTCTAAGATATCTTATCCGAACTGAACGGGGTATTAGTCTAAATGGGGAACATTTAATCTAGGTTTAAAGGCTTCTCGCGCCCTTTCATTACTGCAAAATTAAAATTTATGTAAGGATATCACTACTACTGTTTGTTCTGCTATTCTTATTTTATTTTTTCTCTGCATTATACAAAGGAGTCTTAAATCCCTTAAACAGCTGTATGGTTTTATTGCACTTATTTGTGTGTTTTATACGTTGGCTATGACTTGTTAAATGTAATGAGAAAAAGGTCCGTTTTGCATTCTTTCTTATTCAAGTAAAGTATTTTCTTTAAGAAGATTTTTTATAAAATACTTTCATATTGAATGAAACTTAGTTGCATTATTATGAAGCATCTCTCCGGAAATTAAGAAATAAATGGATAAGTATTGCAGAACAAGGAACAATTATTTTTTTTTTTCAGAAACATTTATTTATCCCAGAAGTCATTTTTTTTTTTTTTTTGCTCTCCATAAGCATGAAGCACTAAGCTGAAATTTACGAATTCCATTCCTAAGAAATATATAAGATTTTTAGTTGTTTCTGATTCGAAAATAAGTTTGATTTACTTTCCTTTCAAGAAATTATACCTGATAGCAATCAGTTTTGAATTCACCAGAATGGTCCTTACAGGTGGATCCAGCCCTCCATTTAGAGGGTGTCATATCTTTTTTAATTCGCATTTAAGTCGATTTTCGGGGCTCGGCAATCGTGGAAATAGTCTTGAGGGTGCAATCTAATACAATTAAAAATGTACCACATTTATAGGAAAATTAAAAACGATGTCCAATTCTTATAGGTGTTTAAACAATTTCTATATAAAAGTAATTCCGCGAACGTATCAGAAAGATTAGAATTTTTAAACAGGATAAAAAGAAAAATAAATAAAACACCTTTAATACATGTTTATATTAAAAAAAAATGTTTGTTCTATAGATATATTTTTCGTTTAGAGGGGGGGGGGAGATCATGACCCCCATGACCTCCCCTTGGATCCGCGCTTGATGGCCCACTCGGAAAACAGCTCTGCGTATTTAGAAAATTGCATGGCTCACACAAAAAATGGCCATTGTACAGTCAGAAAATGACTAAAAAATATCACGGTATTAATTAGAAAATAGCAGGAAACTGCACCGTATCTGGAACAATCATTATTATCATGTCACTTACAAGAGAAGAAGAGAAAAAGAAATTACTGTTAAAATTTTCTGTAAAAACAAAAATGAAATATAGATTCTCTGTAAATTTACATTAATTCTTGGTTAAAAGCATATGAAGTTTCAGAGTTGTGGAAGAAGTTGGTGGAAGAAATTAGCTCTTGCACTGGGAATTTTGTATAGAGAAAGACAGGAGGTATACAATACAAATCATCAGCCATGTTAAACCTTTTATCTACAAAAAAAATCTTCGTTATGAAAGTTTCGTTTGTTCTATAGAAACAACGCTTTTCCGGAGACTGACAATTGCGAATTTTGGGCCAGTGCTAATATTGTTGGGTACCCTCCAGTTTTCAAAAATATTGAACTTTGCTTGTTAAGGCGAATCATCAGTGAGATTTCAAATTCCCGTCGCTAACGTTAAATCTATGTGCGTTTGATGCATTCGTATTTTTAAAATATATCCTTAGGAAATTAATATTTTAAACTTTTTTTTTTTCTGTGTACTGTTCTTAAAAGATGCCTCTTTCTTTATTAGTTGTCACAATATTTCTAAAATATATACTACATTCATAATTTTATGGGTCAAAATCTTAGCGTAACTGAGTAAGATTTTAACACTTCATATAAAATTAAGTATATATTTTAGAAATATTTTGACAAGTAAAAAAAGGGGACATCCTTCAAGATGAGCATAAAGAAAAAAACATGGAAATATTAATTTGTCGAGGAGATATTTTATAAATATGAATGCATCACACGACCATTTTTATTTACCATTAACATTGGCAAGGGGAATTTGAAATCTCACTTTAAAGCTCATTTGAATTGATGCTTGAAGGAAAACCAATAATTGCATTTTAATATTTATTGTATCATTGAATGACATTAACCATTTCGTGACGAGCATGACGTATAAGTGCCGTATAAGGTGCCCACAGTTCTTTATTTTCTTACCACTACTTTTGAATAGTAATTTTTGCCTTATTTAATCACAGAATTTCTGCCATTAAATAAGACAAAAATTAGTATTTGGAAATAGTGGTGATAAAAAATTAAAAATTGTATCTGCGACAAGCGTCGGGAAGGGATTAAATTACCATTTGGAGACTAAATTTGTGAAAAATATTAGAAATATAGCTCTTATAAAAATGTATCTTACCTTGCGATACGATATCCAATTTTGATATGATAGAATCTGGCAGGATTGTTTTCAACCAATTGTATATGAAACTGAAGAAACTTGGCACTGGAAGGTAAATATGAAAAAAAATTTTTTTGAAATAATTATCAAAATTTTTTACTGAATATTTTAGTAAATATAAACATTTTCGTGGATATTATTTAATAAATAATACACTATTTATTCGTATAAAGTTGTAAATTGCATGTTGTGCTCGACAGCGATAAGAACGCAGAACTGGTAGACCAGCTTTCATAGGGTTTCGAGAGTATCCTACGCCGAGAAAAAAAATGGTGCGATACGATATTGGCATTTTAAATATTTTTCTTTATTAATATTAATCCAATAAGAAGTTCTTCAAGGAAGTTTTCTGTGCAAAGATTCTGATAAATGTTGGAAAAAAATAAATTTACTGAAAATAAAAATGTTTTTAAACTTTTTAATCAATTCAAAAAATTAAAATTCTCCATGACTTCCAAATTTCTAAATATTTTTTCATTTTATTACTTAAAAAGACTTTATTCAAAAATGTGCATCCATATTTTAATCTAATAGACAGCAATTTAAAAATAAAAGACTGGCGCGAAACTCAATTTTCATTCAAAATTTATATGCTTACAGACTTTATTACTAATTTGAGGACTTTAAAAAATAACATTTCAATACGGATGCTCAGATTTATTGTAATATGTATCAAGATTTTCCCATAGAGATATTAAGAATTTTGAAGAAAAATTTAAATGCATGGAGCATTTTAAAGATGACTGCGAAAACAAATGTTTTGAGAAAAATGAATTTGAAATACATGCGTGATGTTATTTTTATTATTTCCATTTAAAAGTATGAAAACACATTTTCTGTCAATATATTGATATTTTTTCCACATTTTTAACAGAAAAACAATTCGTATTTTTGGTCGATTTTTGCTCATTTCAAAGTCCACCGTCTCCTTATGAAGGAATTTGTTCCATAAGAGTCGCCTAGATTTTGCTCCAAACATTTCAAACCTCGAGATATGATTAAAATTTCTGATTGGAAAAAGCTGAAGAAAGAGGCCGTTATGTAGATTTTAAAAGAAACAAAGGAAGAACAAAAATAAGGAAACTATCTGAGAGGTATCACACCAAAGAGAAACAGACCCCAAAATTACAGGCATTTAGAGAATCAATGTTACTTTGACTGGAACAAGTTAGCCTACATCTTCCTGACGTTCAAGCATTTGATATATGAATGGGAATAAGATAATTCAAATCAAAATGATAGCAGTTCCTTCTCTGTTACCGATTTAAAAAGAAACAAAGTAAAAACAAACCTTCATCTGAGAGGAATCAAACCAAAGAAAAACAGACCTCAAAATTACAGGCATTTAGAGAATCAATTAATGTTACATTGATTGGAACAAGTTAGTCTACATCGTCTGCTACTCCTGACGTTCAAGCATTTGATATATGAATGGGAATAAGATAATACAGATCTAAATGATAGTAGTTCACCCTCTGTTTCAGATTTAAAAAAAAAAAAAAAAAAAAAAAAAGGAAATCTCCATCTGAGTGGAATCAAACGAAAGAGAAACAGACTTTAAAATTACAGACATCTAGAGAATCAATGTTACATTGATTGGAACAAGTTAGTCTACTTTTGCCACTCCTGACGTTCAAGTATTTGGTATATGAATGAGAATATGATAATGTAGATCAAAGTGATAGTATTTCGCCCTCTGTTCCTTCAACGTTTGAATACCAGGCCACAAATTGATCAATGAATGATGCTAGCAGTTTGTATAAAGTGGCGTTGAGGAGATTCGAGATTAAATTAAGTTAAATTGAGATAATATAAAATCGTGCTAAAATATTAAGAAACGAAAAAACAACGTGATAAGAGCATAAATAAAACTAAGGATGTTAAAATGACATGCAGTTGTGTCGAAGCTTCAAAAGCTCTATCATCAGTACTGTGATTTGTCCTGTAACCCCAGATTTTCTAATGTCTGACTATCTTTTCTTTAGTTATCTCCCCTATCCTCAGACATTCTTCTTCTCGCTTAAACTCTTCCTACCTCACTCTAAATGAACTAGATGCTACCTTTTTTTTTTTTGGTCTCCTTGGCTAGATCATCCACCCCAGAATTCTTAACTTTGCTAGTTTCACACTTACCGCCATTTTACCCTTGACCGCGGGCTGCATTTTTTGCACCCTGTATGGTTTTATGCATTTAGTTTTTGTAATTTTAACCATTGCACTGATTATGGAGCTTTAGAAGCTCCAAAACATCTGTCTGTCTTTTAACTTCCTCATTTTCATTTGTACTCTTATCAAGTTGTCTTTTCGTTTCTTGATTATATAAAGCCAAAATATTCGATTAAAACACAGTGATATCCATACCCCCCCCCCCCCTCCTACACCCCTCCTCTGGCTGCAGCATTGTTTGTCCAGACCTGTTTTGAAACCTGGTATTGAGCGATCTTAGCCGATGGTTCTATCAATACTGCCAGTGATTCATCTACACCAGGGGTGGTGAACACTCTTGCATCCGTGCGCCAAATTTTTTTTAAAACTATTTTACGTGATCACGACGTGCCGACTAAAAAGCAAATTTAGTGGATCAAAAAATAATGAATCAAAATTACTTGAAGACCACATATTAAGATTTAAAACATATGGGTAACATACATGTAGGTGTTGTAATGCACTTAAATAATTATCGAAACAACTATGTTTTATAATGTAATTAAAAAAAAATGCGGTTTCTGTTGTTGCATCTTGGATGATAAATAATATCAGGTTAATACTTAGTTACTTTTAGTCAATACTTAGAACGCTGAACTGGAGTTATTTGATAAGTGGTTTCTATTTGCGTTTTTTATATTATTCACTTGTGAAAATAACGTCTTAGGCATAGAACATGCAGAAAAAATATTAAAATGGCAAACGCCAGCTTCTTTAAATAGCTACGGAGTTAAATTCCAAGTTGTCATAATTTTATCATCGGCATTTTTGCTTATAATGCCCAATAATCTTTGTTTTCCGATAGTTTTCAAATCTTGCCACTTTTTGAGAAATTTTTGAGCCCATATTGAACTACATTGGCATTTAATAAACTACATTTAAAATTCTTCAATTTCCAATTAATTGAATTTAGACAAGCTCAGCTCATCTAAAATTGTTTTTTGTTATCCCACTATATCTTGATTGAAAACCTCAATCAATGCCGTGCTAAAAATACTGTTTCGTGTGCCACTTATGGCACTCGTGCCGTAGGTTTGCCGACCGTGGTCTACGCATACAATTATAGAAACACATAGAAGATAGGAGTCAATTTATCGAAAAAACTAGCACACGAATAGTAAAGACGTCTTCACATAGTCCGCTTTTGTGTTAAAAGACATGAATAGTTGTTTAAAGCTAGATATTTTTCAAGATCTCTACTACAGTAGATAAAGGGAATAAAAAGTTCAGTGCTTGTCTAGGAGTAACATTCACTTAAAGGAGGCGGCAAAACGCTGGTCACCTGTTTTGAAAACGCGACAAATTGACGGTGTATAAAGAGAAAATGCCATCTAAAAAGTAGAAAATTCTGATGTAGATATTGAGACTTCTGATAAAAAAGTTCACAGACCGATGAAGATGGTCTAGACAGAAATAGAATTTAGAGCAATGTCCGGGGAAAATCTTAATCTGCAGAGTTTATACATTCTTTTCAAACATCTGAACCCATCTCGGTCCTTGATCAAGAACCCTCAGTACGAAGGTTAGATATTCATTCAATGATAAGACACTTTACGTGCATTTAAAATATGCAATATTTTGAATTTATTTGACATAATTTCGTATTGATTATAACGAAAAATAACTTACCATTTACTATATAAGCAACTTTGAGTCTTTCAGGATGATTTGCTTCATAAGATTTGAGAAGCGTAAGTGTTCTGTTAATAACTGAAAAGAAAAAAAAGTTTTTTTAAATTTAAAACTATTTAAAAGTCATAACATTTTAAAAAGCATTAACTCCTGTATTTTAAGGGTCTGCATATTTCAGTGAAGTGTTGCCCTTGTTCACAAGGCTGTAACCAGCCCTGGTGGGGTAATTGACGTCTGAGCTTTTTTCTTCCACTTTAATGATAAATAAGACAGATGATAATAGATACAGACAATAATAGTAGAGGGCAAGTCCACCAGTCTTTAAGCTTTTGATTACAAAGTGTAACATATTTCTTTTAAATGCTAAAAGGTGTAAATCAACAACATAATACAAATTAAAATAACTTTTATTAGGTTGTTTGACATGTTTCGACTCACTCCGAGTCATTTTAAAAAAACAAAATGAGAATATTCCCTAATTGCACGGGCTTTGAAGTTATTATTTAAAATGCTATCATTTAATTTTCATGATATTATTTAAAATGCTATCATTTATCATATAACTCCAAAGCCCGTGCAATTAGGAAATATTCTCATTTGTTTTTGAAAATGACTCGGAGCGAGTCAAAACATGTCAAACAACCTAATAAAAGTTATTTTAATTTGTATTATGTTGTTAATTCACACCTTTTAGCATTTAAAAGAAATATATTATTACAAGGTGTTATCATTTATTATATTGTTACAAAGTGTAACAGTTAAAAATATAATATGGATGGTTATTTATTATTAAAATATTACGAAGTCTAGAGAGTGCTGAAGAAGTTGCTGGGTGAGGTCTCAGACCCCCTTGCCCCCATCTAGTTACAGCCCTGATTGTCTAACAGGATATAGCTCAGACTTAGCCTTTCTAGATATTTAATGTAATGATTCATGTATATAGGATTTATTTTTTCTTTAATTTTGAACTAACTAAAGAAACAGAGTTTAAAATTGCAGTTAGGGGTGAAAAACTTTTTATTTTTTATCTTAGAAAAAGTGAATAAATCAAAATGTTAAAGAAATGTGCTTTCAAATCTCTAATATTCTACAAACAAATTATTAATATTATGAACTTGCTTAACAGAAACATATTTCAAAATTGTCCAAACAATTTTATTTACAATTTACACATTATTTTAAAATGCACATACGCATCGAAAAAAAAATCACGTACACACCCACAAAAAAGGACGTTTTCACAATTAAGAAATTACGTTTTATATGATGTTTGTGTCTTGCAGATATGTAGCCACAGGTAAGTTTATTCTGAAAACAGAAATTGAAATTGTTTATGTCTCTGACACTTTAATATTTTCTGCCCCCAATTATGAATCAAGAAATTGTTACACCTTAATAATTATCTTCCTTAATGTCTGAAGATATATTAGAAAATTTATATAATAATATTATGGAATTAAGTTTTTTCATAACTGATTTAATAAATTGGTAAGTTATAGCTCTTTTGTAAATTATTGACAAGAAAAATGAGATTAACATAAAATACTGCTATGGAAATCTCGCAATTATTAAAAAACAATGTATATAAATGTCTTGTGATCCTATTTGTAAATTGAAAGTTTTTTTAGTTGGAAATTTTTCATATAATATTTATTAATAAGAGAAAAGCTACACCTATGTAAATGGTTGAGAAAATAACAGCTTTAAAAAAAAATTCGTTTTGACTATTTGGCTGTGCTTTCTAAATGTGATCGAGCAAAGTATTTTGTATGAGAAGTAATATGTACATTTATTAATAGACAGATTAAATAAATTTTTATTAAATTTTCTTTCATGGTACTTAAAAATACTGTCGGAGTATAAAGAGATAATCAGTTATCTATTAATTTTATCGGTTAAAGAATTAATATTTTTTGAAGTCCTAAATCATTATATAAAGACATATTAAAATTTTGAATCCAAAATTGCTTTTATCTGCATCCAAAATTCTGAAATAAAATGTTTTTATACGCTTTTTCTTTAGATATTTATTTAAGCATAATTACATAAAATATACGAATTTTCATCGTTTAGCATACGAACTACACCGTATGCTAAAAATATACAGAGAGATTCGAAAAAGTTTGGACAAACTTTTAGAGGTTGTAATGCATAAAACAATCCATTTATTCAGTCAAAAATATAGAGTGACTCATTCGAATCCTTTTGTTCATAATTTTAATAAACATGAAGCTATTTTAACGAAATTTGAAACAGACCGATAACTTTTGTATAAAATGTAAGAATATTACGAGAAATGGTGGGAATAAAGCTACCATCTTTTTCCAAACAGCGCAGAACTACATGCTCCATATTTCAGATTGACAATTCATACAGTTTCACTTAACGAAATGTTGTATGTTTCCATCATTTTTTATGATAGCCGATCAAGCCTATGAGGGGCCCCAGTGCCTGGTATTCATTCAAGACCCTCTTTCTATACTGTCATAAAAATATTTTTTATGCCTTAGCATATGAATATATAAATACATATTTAGATAAATATGTGTTTATGTTTTCAACCGTATCTTACCCTCAAAGTACAAAATATTGATTATAACCAGTAAAAGGTAAAAATATATTTAAAATATCAGCTTTACGAAAATTATATACCAAATTTGGAAACCACTAAAATCAGGGGCCTGAGGGTCATGGCCCAGTTGACCCATGTTTTAATGTCCATGGCCCATACTTTATTTGCTAAGTTATGTTTGGATTGGAGTGTGAGTATCACATGTGTTTTAAGTGAAATAATGAATTGCAACTCTGGGTTTCCTATACAAATTGTTTTGTTTTGGTGTGCTCGACCAACTTTTAAACTTTTTCCAATATTTCTTTTATCATCCTGTATAAAAATATTGAAATGCGACACGGTTGTAAAACACAATGAGATTCTGCTTTATTCAGATTGTGCCACAAACAGGCTTAGGACATGGCAAGTAGAAAACTAGATATGGTTGGTAACATTTTAACTCACTGAGCTCCATATATAACTGGAGTTCCGAGTTGGCGGTCAGAAGCTTGCAAGGCATAGGTACAAAAAGTCAGTGTCGTCAATGTCAGATATTAGTGTTTTCATTTACTATTATCTTAATGTATGCTTCTCTAATCATGCTATGATTATCTAATTAATAAATGATTCTCTAATCATGTAAGGCAATGCGATAAACAACATGTTTTGCCATGAATGCGAACTACAATTATCGTCACTGTATCCTTCCGCGCTGACCGCTGGAAATCATGTTGGGGAATAGGAAGACATCTACTGTTATATATGGAGCTCAGTGTTTTAACTATGCCAGCCTAGGTAGCAAGTGACCTATTTAGTGACAAATCCTATCAAAATATCCAGGATTCGAAAAACAAAAGCTGTTTTCTATTTTAGAGACGATTTACAGGCATTTTCTTATGCGTCAAGTACAAAATTCTACTTATGTATGTATATAAGGAGGGGGTATTAGTGAAGCTTAAAAAATGAGTGATATGGTATGCACAGGGACAATTTTTTTTAGAATTATTACTTTCTGGTATAATTGCCAAGTAAAAAGATGCAAAATGCCTCCCAAATATTATCAGACTTATAAAACTGATTTTCTAATTTTAATCAATACTCCTCCATGTGGACGTGGATATTCGTTTATGAATAACATAAAAATGGCGTTTTGCATTCAGCTCCTCGAACATGTATTAGATGATCTTATAACGATGAAATGTAGTGCATATTCTATTCACCAGTTTGAACAAGGAAATGCAATAAAATTATGGCTGGAAAAAACCAGTGATGGAAGTATAATTAAGCAATCTACATATAAGAAATTATTTCTTTTGCGAATAACTATTGAAAATAAAATTTTTATTGTTACTGAGCATGCTTTGATACCTACAATTTTCTTTAAAACATTGGAATTTGCTGGATTTAAGACAAGATTTTTGCAACAGGATGGTAGAAAATCGCACCTACCAGCCATGTTGGACGGAATAATATTTTCACTTTGGTCAAGCCTGGCAATGAATTATAAATAAAATAGTTTTACAGCCTTTTTATTGTATTAATACTTATTAATGAACATTGACTACTTGTAAAGTAATATAAAAATATGTTTAGAGGGATATGTTAACAGAAGGAAAGAATATTTTTCATTTTCAATTCAAAGAAACATATTTGCAGGAAAAAACACCATTCCGGTCTGAAATAAAATTAAATAATTGAATTTTTTGAATAATTTTGGAGTGAATACCTTTAAATTAATAAAATATGCAATAAAATTTCAAGAATGAAAGAAGATATATACACTTTCCATGATAGTAAAAAAAATCATTTGTAAAATTTTCCTGTAATTTATATTACCACTGTGCAATAGTAAGTACCAAAAAATTCAAATTAAAGATTTAGTAATTAAAATTTCATCGAAGTATTACTACTATTTCTAAAATAAAATGTTAATGGGTATTTGAACAATATTCAATATGTACATTAACACACATTATTAATTCTTAAAATGACGAGTTTTGTGCCGTCATTTCTGAAGAGAAATGTTAACTTAAATTTAAAATAGAATTTCACTACTATGTGCATTTGAATGAAAACATGTCTAGTAAGAACATTGTTTTATTAGTTTCTCTCTATAACATAAAATTCAATTTGTCTCATCATAATCTACCAATTAGAAGCATTCTTTAAACAATGAAACTGACTTCATAATTTAAAACAAGAATTTTTTTGGAATTCATAAAATTCAAACATTTTTAAAACAATTGTTTTAAATTATTACTTAACGTCTGAATGACAGAATGATACTGGTGGTAAAAATCACATCATTCTCAAAAGAAAAAGATAATTTATACACATGAAAGTATCATATTTTACTAAGATTGATCCAATATGACGTCATATTGATTAACTTTTATTTATGCATGTAAAGAGACCGAAACTTCTATTATATATTTAACAATCTTTGTTATGCATGGAATAAATGTTTAATGATTGCAGTAAATGATTCACTTTTCTCAGAATCGTGAAATGGTTTTATTGGTGAAAATGACGTTTTGCAAAAGAAAAATGGGATTTTCATACATGAAAATAAAATATTTTACTATGATTGTGCCCATATGACGTTATACTCACTGCATTGTTTCTGCACGTAAAAAGATTGAATCCTTTACCATTTACTGAAAGACTTTTGGTATGCATACTTGGCAAGTAAATCAGAAAAAATGAAATTTAATAATCAGCGTACAAGGAAATTCTTTGATTAGTAGAAACTAATATAATAAGTTTTCTATGATGTGAACTGTTTTTTTTCCTTCTGAATTTTACAGGGGTGCTTAAAGCATGTATTCGGGGTTGGCGAGCATCAGAATGCAGGGGGAAAAAACCCCTTAGTAATACATAAGTTTAAAAATATACCATGATTTCAGAAATTTTTGAAACATGCTATTAGATTTATCAAGAAAAATACATTTGGTATATGTTTTCTCTAGATTTGTTTGAGAGAAGTATAGAAAATCATAAATTTTTTTACCAATTCTTTGTACCACTGCACTCCAAGATAAACCTTGAAGGTCTATTATATAGACTTGTTTGTCACAGAATCCCTCCTATAAAAAAATAAATGCTAAAAATCAAATTGTAATGAAAACATTCTTACAGTTATGAAAAGTGTAAATGGAAAGATTTCATGAGATAAATGCATATTCAATGGTATGTATTGAATTTCAAAAATACATTAGACATCCGTATTTTATACATTAATATTTTAACCCTTTGCCTGTCGTATGTCTGTTCTCAGCTATTAACACATTTTTACAGTTTCAGACATATTTTTACTTAGATATCAACAGCAAAGAACTATACTCTGATCAGCCGTTTCTTCGTCAAGATATATTTTATTATTAGCATGGGATGATAAGAGTAGTTAATGTAACCACTGCGATATATCGAGTATGAAAACAATAAAAATGAGATTTTTAGATGTGAGTATCAATGATCCTACTCAAGAAAAAAGTATTTCTAAATTACAATGAAATGTATGGAAACTGTCGAGGAATTTTTTGAGGGGTGAGGGGTCATTCAGTATTTATATCTTGCATAAGGGGACAACAAGATGTACAGTCGTCCCCACTCCTCAAAAAACACCCCATACATTTTAATAGCCAAACTGTCGCAAAGTGATGCAAGAAGCACCATTTGATCCGGTTTTGTGTCTACTTTCAGAAAGTAAGTGCAATTTTTGAAATAGTACCACGTTTCCTCGTATTAAAAATTGTACCAACGATGAATTTTTAAAAGGAAACAGCTCCTTTTGACCCCATAGTTGAATTCCATTCCATGGATCAAGCCAGCCCTTGGAAAAAAAAAAAACCGTTTGCATGTCTTTTTTTATATTTTTCATACAGTATGAAAGAAAATGTGTAATAGAGGTGTGTGTATATGCATAAATTTCGAAAAATAAAATTAAGATTTTACAAGAAAAAGTGCCGGAGCATTCAATCAGTTATCAGAAAAATTACATATAAATTCTGAATATATACTAAACGAACTTTATATGACAGAAAATTCAATAATATTTTCCCGGTGACTGGCTGAGATTTTCTTTTCTGTGGATGCTAACGATGACAGAAGTAAAAAAAATAAAACATTTATATTTCAAAACTATTGATTGGAATGAGCTTGAAAAGTATTGAATGTAAACTTACCCAAAATTTTGATGATTGAGGTTTGTTTTATGCGAAAATTAATGTAGGTTACAATTCATATTTTTATAAATATGAATTTATTAATAAACTTTCATAAATAAAAACATGTTCCTAAATCTAAAAAATGCCTGAAATATGTTTGGGTCCATTCATTGTATCGCATTAAGAAAAAAAATCAAATCGTAGAATTTCTTTTTGGAAAATACAAATCAAAGTTTTACCGTACATTTAACATTAGCAACCTCAAAATTCTAACTCTTCGAACTATGTAAAAATTTAATAAAAAATGTATAAACTAAACTTTCTTCTGGATTGCCTCAATCCAAAGAACTCAAACATGGTGTCAAAAGTATGCGTTACCATTTGAAAATTCGAAATTGGTACATTTTTTAATGTATAGACGACCCTTATTTCAAAACGTGTAATCATATTCGAAAAGTAGACAAAATTCAGAGTCGAACGAGACCTCTCGCACATTTCTGTGGCAATTTGATGATTAATAAATGTATGTTGTATTCTTGGTGTTCTCTCTCTTTTTTCGGGGGGAAGGCACGACTATACAAGGGGACACTCTTTTATACTCCAAGTTTATTGGGGGGGGATATAGAGTACTGAGAGGCAATATAAACAGTATTTAGAGCAGTATTTTCAATATTTAAAAGCACATATTAGAGTTAGTACCCTATAATTCGAAAGATTTAACGTGACACTGCAAATGAGCGCGAAAAGCGAAATTTCAGATTACCATGTTAATTTTAATCTGTCATCTTCCACAAATAAATGTCAAAGTTAAAACTCATTTCTTTTCCATTACTCATTTCGTGCACAGAATGAAATACCGTGGATGGTGCTGTGAATGTGTAATGAGCTTTGTGTTCTACAAACGTACAACAAATACACCTTAAAGAGACTCTTCAGTCATACGAAGACGCTCGCAAGCGTGTGTCAAATATTTTCTTCTTGAATCCGTCAGTTCATTTTTAGTTATTTTTAACTTAAAAATAGTAATTTGTAACGCCAAGATTACAAACTAACCAATTTTCAGCTTTATTATTGTTATTTTTTTTTATCATTTCATTCCACCATTTTGGATCCACCATTTCCATTTTTTTACATCAGATTTGAAATCAATGAGATAAAAAAAAAAACGTGTATTCGCTTTCAATACGACATACTATAATTTTATTCTATTTCATCGAAAATTTCAATTTTGTTCGTCATTCTGGAACCACCATTTTGAATTTTTGATTTCTATTCAGAATCAGATTTATATTCAGCAAGGTCAAAAACCTTTAAATACCAACTTTCCTATGCATTCCATATTATGGCCCCATTTTTGGCATTTGGAACTGGAACTACTGTGGATCGTTTCTATTATGTGCCAAAAATGACATAATAGCTTAAGTACCCAGGGTTAAGGATTTTGAATACCACTATTTTTTAAACATTTTCTTCGTCCTATTTAATCGTAGATTTTCTGCGATTATATAAGGCAAAGAAAATTTAAACAAAAATATTGGTATTCAATATACGTAACCCTCGGTGTTCATAATAGGGATCTTTAAAATTATATAGCTAGAAAACGTTACGTGATAGAATATTTTTTATTATATTTTTTGTTCAGCAATCTGTTCAGAAAATTGTATAAAACAGTGTTATTGTGGTTAAACATGATACTATACTTTTATACACAACCCATTAGGCGCCATTGTTCCCATTTTGGGAACATTGCTTTAGGATCTTTTTCTAAAGTGAGTATTTTATTTATTGTTAAAAGGTTCGTGTTATCTGTATTTTGAACATATGAGATGACTTCTGTATATATTTTTTAAAGTTTCATTTAAATTTTCTATTTTTTTTAAATATGTTAAAAAAAGGCGAAATTAAGCTTTTTGGCCGCATTTGAAAGAAAGATTTAAAAAAAGATTTTTAATAAAAATTATACATTTTAGTTAAAATATGTTTATAATTGTCTATTATATAAAACAACAACAATCTGAACTTAATGATCAATCACAATTACCGAAAGCACAAGTTGCTTCCAAAATAGGAGCAATGGTGTTAATTTTTTTGAAAAATTTTACACATGCCCTCCGTGCATTTATGGTAGTTATTTTTTAGTTTATTAGCTTTAAATGGGATAATATCATTCTAAAACTGATATTTTAAGAAGAATTCATATAAATTAGTCCAACTTCTACATTTATAATAAGAAAAAAACAAAATGAAATTACCAGTTCCATAAGCATTTTCATTTTTCATCTCTTTATTTTTCATCATTACATAATTTTTTTCTCACTAGTTTACATGGGACAATTTTTAATTTTAGATTTGGATGATATTTCGGATGTTCCGGAAATCGTTTGTTTGCCACCTTATACCAGTATTGTAACAGAAGAGAAAAATGTAATAGAAAATAATTTATGTGACGATTTATCCCATGATATATCTCGTGAAGTAAATTTTAAATCAACAGATAATCAAGAAATATGTGATTTAGTGTTTTAAAAAAGACAAAGCAACGTAGACATGATATTTTAGACGAAAGTTCAGACGAATATTCAAATCGGAATATATAAAAAAACTAAACAAAGTGCAAAAAATAAATAAATAAATAAAATAAATAAATAAATAGTTAAAAACCCAATTTCAAAAAACGAAAAAAATGCAGTATAATGCTGAATAAAAATTGTTCAATAATTTTCATTTAATCAGGTAGGACAAAAATGATGTAATGATGCAAAATAAAGACGTGGATATTGCAAATGCTTTTGGAATCGGTATTATTATTATTATAAATGTAGATTTTGGACTATTTTATATGAATTCTTTGTAAAATATTAGTTTCAGAATGATACTATCCCTTTTATAGCTAAAGAACTGAGAAATAACTACCATAAATGCACGGAGGCATAAGTGAAAAAAAAAATTAAAAATTTACCCCCATTCGGCGTCATTGCTCCCATTTTGGGAACACGTTGTTTCTCTTAATTATTCTTTTTTTTTTTCAGAAGCACTTTAACCTCTTCAGACCCGAGGTACACAAATGTGTACCTCATAAAAACTAAACTGTTTGTTTTTTTACATTTTGACTTCACTTCTACATAGCTGAATGTTTTTTTCCCCTTTAAAACAAAACAAATAAATGGTAGCATCCATGCTGATTTTCTCATATAATAAAGTTAGTTTCAAATGAGTTAGCAAAATGCCTTTAAGACAGTGTGGCCAAGAAAATAAGTGATTTTCATTATTATTTTACTTAAATAACTAACAATAGAAATTTTCGAGAATTCGTAGATCATCCACTTGTTTAAAGTCCTTAAATTTGTTATTGTGTGAATTTAGGTTATTGATAATTAAATTGATATTTTAGGAGACTTAGTAATTTTAGATCCATATTTGTGGACCTAAATTACCAGTCCCAATATCAATTTCAGAAAATAGCTTTATTTCTGTCATCTATGATGTCATTTTGATTGTGCAAAAGCATGAGTATGATGCATGTATACGCACTGCAGTATAAGCATGTATAAGCACTGCAATGAGTATTTGAAGTATTATTTTAGCTTCAGGTCTGAAGAGGTTAACGACTTCCTATTCATAAAGAAAAAATAACTGTTCTAGAAAAAAAGAAGGTTAATATATATAGCGGCGCCTACTGGATTAAAAATAACCTGAGTTAGAAATTTCCGTATGCGAGAAGTTATAATTCTCTTCTAATTTCATTATTTAATAAATATAGAAACTTACATTCTCTTTTTCCAGTTTCTGTTTGTCAGAGTCACTTTTCAAGGTATAGTAGGCAAATTTTAAACAATCTAATTTTGATAAGGCGTAACATAGACCTAGAGAAAAAAAAATATCGTAAATGCAACATTTATAAAACTGCATTTTCCAATTTAAATAAAATGTGACATATTACGAAAGATAAGTAAGAAGTGATTCTTTCATCGTATAAATACATTGTAGTGTAGTAAAATTGAAATACTCATTAATAAAAATTAATGACTACATTTTTCAATAAAAATTACTGGAAAATTGTTCAATTCGCTTGAGAAATGATTTTTATAGCATAAAAAAGCGTAAATCGTCAAGACTGATAGGATTATAATAGACTTCCTGGCTATATATTCATATAAGTTTGTATTTTATAGTATTCAGTTTTATACGAGGGCTGTTCAATAAAGGATCATAATTTTTTATTCGGCTAATTTATTGCACACAAATTTAATTTCCCGTTGTATTGTCAGATTAGTCTGTAATGATATTTGGAAATTGTTTCATTAATTTAATTCCAGTAGTATGGCACTGGCAGCCGTGCAAGTTCAGACACATTCAGAACCGCCTACGGGAACGATGAAAACAACACGTTATGGGCCATATGAAATTTTTCTTCCGCTTGAGGAAATCGTCATTAATAGAATTAAGTTAATGAAACCACTTTCAAATATTCCTTACAAACTAATCTGACAATACAACAGGAAATTATATTTGTTTACAATGAATTATCTGAATATTATGATCATTATTTATTTAAAGAGCCCTCGTAATTGACAAAAATACTGCACTGTATGTACAAAATAGAATAGGGTATATTCACACTTTAAAAGGGTATTTTATGGAAGTAACGACTTGATATAGGAAATGTAAAACGACCAATGATTTTATAAAACGTTGAAAGAATTTGTTATATGCTAATTGGTAAAAATTATATTACTTACCTCGAATATCACTGGCGCCAACATGCAAAACCCGAACAATCGAACCTTCTTTGTCATATCCAAGCATGGCTGTATAAAAATATTGAAATGCCTAAAAAACATTAATTTTTTTTTATCAAATATATAATAATTACCTATAATATATTTATTTACATTATGTCCCATAATGCCAATTTATGTTTTAACTATGTTTCTTGACAATGCACAGAATGTAATCATAATTGATAAAAATATATATCTTAAAACAGAAATTGATAAATAGATATTTTTATTGTAAACTGAAATTACTATTCTTAACTCCATTTTAAGTCATTAATAATATGTTTCTACATACAAGACGAAACATGTATGATAGTTTCTTATTTTCAGCGTCTTTTTTATTAGAACCTCTGTATGTAACACAAAGAAAGAAAAAGAAAAAAAAAGGTTTATTTTAACCAGTTGTTTCAATAATTTAATGAGTGACATTTCTCTTTTCGATCCTAATAGACGCCCACCTACACTGCAAAAAGAAAGTGTTGATTTTACAGTATAATACTGGCAGCTGGGGTGCCAGTATTTTACTGTAAAATCAACACTTTTTTTTCCAGTGTATAGCCGTTTTGGGTTCATTCGAATATAATTTCAGATTTCAAACTTTTAACACTAACTGATGAAAGTTATGAATCTTTTTTTAAAAACATCGTCAAAGTTTATGTTTTAATATAGTTTTCGTGGCAACAAAAAATATAAAAGTTTTTAACCCTTTCGAAGGGCGAAGTTATTTCTTTTGCTAAAATGTTGAAATCATTGATTTGCACCAGGATTTCCAAAAAAATTATTTAGCACCTACATTATAAAAGCAAAATTTTTGTTCAAAATCCTGGTGTCAATAAAGCATTTGGGAATTAAAATTAAGTGGGATGTATATGTCCCACCGCCCTTCAAGGCACCCTTCAATCAGCTATCCGTCTATAATCAAAGATGTATTTACGAAAAAAAAGAATAATTTATAAATAAGAGGATAATAAGCGGATTTTTTCTGTAGCTTTAAAATTAACTTAAGAGCTATGGAGAAATATTCCTTTGCGGCAAAATTTACTTATGTCCCATTATTCAGTATAATCGGCTTTAACCGATATTTTTTTTTTATCCGGCCAAGGTAACCAATTAAGGTATCGTCGTATTTAAATCATTACGTACGCCTAATTTCTTATATTTTATCGAGTGTGAATATTGTGCCATTTGTTCACTACGTTTATTCTAAAAAATAAACTTATCTTAAAGAAAAAAAAAATAAATAAAGATGAAAGCTCTATAGTTTCAAAGGCATATATAGTACTACGACTAGTGCTGCTAAAAATCATGCAAGACTAATTTAATAAAGGATTCAAAATTACCTCAGGTGGTACATAATTATCCATATCTTCTAACTTATTTATTTTCATATAACGAATATGCTGAAAAGTATAAAAAGAAAACGTCAATTTTCAAATCATTATTAGCAAGGAAATTCTGTGAACATATTTTATGTAACGCATCAGAAAATAAGAGACAAGAATCAATACAATTAAATAAAATAACTGTAAGGTAGAAATACATATTTGGCAATGCGCCAAATTCCATCATATAATTCGTTAAATGAAAGTATTTATCCAGATTGGGTTGTTTTCAGCTGATCCTTATCAATAAGGCTTTGAGAATTATTCCATAATGCATAATTGAGTCAATTTTGTTAACGATAAATTTATAGTATGAGTATTGTTTTCCATGTTTGAAATTTTCCGCTTAGAAAGTTTTAGTGGCAATAATATATTGATAAAATCTTTAAGGAGGAAAAAAAGAAAAATAACTGTTTCAGAAGTCAATAACTGTATAAATTCAAGCGATATAATGAAAAAAAAGAATTGCATTTACAGATCTGTGTAAAAAAAAATCAGAATGGTTTTCTGAGTTTTAAATAATTTTGAATAAAATTTTGTAAAACCAGTCTGAATCACTGGTATTAAACCTGTTTTCATCTCGAATTTAGGGGTTGGCTTATACGCGAGTATATATGGTAATATGTACATTTAAATACTGAAATAAAAATGCATGCAAAAAGCAAATATATTTTATACAGCCACATAATTTCCCTTAATAGAGATCTCGTATTCAAAGAAAACACATACACATTTATTTCGTTATGCGAGCGGCAAGTTTAAGGCATTAGGAATGCAAGGTTATGATAAGTATCACAACTCAGAACGATACTGACAGAAAGTAATGCAACTTATTTTTGTGTATATAAACTTGTTTTTGTATCTATAAACTTATTATTGTACCTATAAACTTGTAATTGTATCTATAAACTTATTATTGTATCTATAAACTTGTTATTGTATCTATCTTACGTTGGAAGTGCTCCACGATAGGGACCTTGGCGTTTTTTTTAAGCTTGGTGCAATTCGGGCTTCAAAATGTGAGATTTGTAGCAAAATGATATAAACAGCCATGAAAACAAACTTAATAAACTTTTATGTTTATTAGGTTTACATGTATTTATATAAACATTTTATTTATATATATTATTGTTTTTTATATACAATTTACTTCTGTTTGTATATAAAAATAGATAAATAGCTTCTTTATATTAAATTGTATAAAATATCGAAAAAAATTGCTTGTGTATAAAACAGTGAATAAGTTGCCAGAAAATATGTTGCCAAATTTTCTTCTTTCGCCAAAGCCATTTTCTTTATCTCGCCTAAGCCGTACACAGGAAAAGTACCCTTATTTTTTTTGTATACTGATACAGGAGTGTCCCTAAATAAACCCACTAGTGAAATTTCGAAAGAATTACAAAGTTCCAAAACCATATTTATTTATTCTAAACGGCAATAGATGTTCAAATTTCCTTTCTCTAACTTCTAGATAGTCATGTGCATGCTTAAGGCTGTTGGTCAATCTCAAATTCCTTTCTCCAATGTTAATCTTATGGGCTTTGAATGCATTCGTATTTTCAAATTTCTCATCAGAAAATTAATATTTTTAACTTATTTTTGCTGCATTCCCTTCCTAACACTAACCCTAATTCTACCATTCCTACCGTACTTTAACTTTAGTATCGTTATCCATTTCTAATCATTATAAAGTACCTTCCAGTTGTCAAGTTTGTTATTTCTGGTTATAGCCCCTTGCTGGTCAGTGTGGCTTAAGTTACTCCCATTTTTGAGGCGCCATCTGTCGCACGGAAATCGCGGGAAATCCGGTTTCGGCGCAGTTTAATCAAAGGGCAGTCCTACTGTGAACTGTACGTCATGGTGCAGGAGCACCACGAACTGTGCAAAACTTACAAGTCGTACCTTCTTTCCCTATGAAAGAACCACAGCTTACCGCTGCCTGTCGCGAGAGCGCGCTGGTTCTAGCGGCTCTGGCAATGCGATGTAATTTTTTTTTACTTTTAATCTACAGTTTGAGTTACAGACGGATTGTCTTTTTCTGTCTTTCTCGGTTTCCGGGCATTTTTTAACACATTGTGGACGGGTAGTTTTCATATTTTAAACGGGAAGCTCCGCCTATGGGCGTTATACTTGCAAGTTACAATATTTAACAAAAATATTTTCTCTGTTCGTGTTTATATTATAAATGAATGTATATAATAATGGTATTGTTTCTAATCAAAGTATTTATATGCACAGTACTCTAAATGTAAAAATACGGATTTTGAGTATATTTTTTGAGGAATAATGTAACACATGAAACGCAAAAGTATTATATATATGAATTACATGTATCCAAAAAAAAGTGTTTTTACGTAACTCTACGTGGTCCGTTCTAGGAAGTCAGAATGGAAAAACGTAAATTTACGTGACCCGTCCGTTAAGTGTTAAGAAATCTCTATTTTTTTTTTAATTTGATAAAATTTTTCTAAAATATATACTTAATTTTGTTTGAAGCGTTAAAATTCTATGACTGATCAGCTTAACTAAGATTTGACAAATAAAATTTAAAATTAAGCATATATTTTAAAAATATTTTGCCAACATAAAAAAAAGGAGAAACGTCTTAAGAAGAGTATACATAAAAAAAGTTAAAAAATTAAAAAACTATATTGAGAAATTAAAAAAATACGAATGAATTCCAAGCCTATAAGATTAACAATGGAGAACGGTATTTGAAATCTGCCTGACCAAAGTCTTAATCATGTTCACGTGGTCGAGAATTCGTTTCAATAAATCACATTACTGTACTATCATTTCAAAATCGCCGAATCATTCGATTAATTACTGAGTTTGGATAGCGTATACTTAGACTTCACACGAAACAAGCCTTCTCTCTTCTTGGAATGGAAGAACAAACTTAGATAATGTAACAACACTCTTCTGGGATAAACACAGTGTTGACGTATACTTTTGCACGCGTTTCTGGAAACTTCTAATAACACTATGTCTAATGACTGATAATTACAGAGGCACGTGCTCCACGTCTACAGTTACAGGAGCCTCCAAAATGCCTTTTGTGTACTCTTTAAAAAATAAACATTAAAAGAAAATTTCTGCTTGCAGTTGGCATTAAAAGGATATTGACCTATTTGGCATCACTGAACTATCTCAGTATTTGCAAATGAGTTTAAAAGAAACTGCCAAATTCCTAAAAACAGAACATTACGCGAAACATGCTTACTTGAACAACTTAAGACATTGGGGCTCTAATTAGTATCACGTAAATAAAATAACGCATTTTTTTAAAACATAAAACAGTGATGTAAAATTTAAATTATACCATATGATTGTATACTGCGGTTGTATTGTATTCATTTTATAACTCGAGATTATTTTGATAAAGGGAGCCTTCAAACAGTATGTGTGTCCCGGGCCCCATATGGAGTTAATCAGACTGACTATATCTATTTAGGCACTCAGATTACACACTCCAGTTTTGCACCTGGTGGTATTCAAAAGTCTCTTGTGCTTTTCTACGGATTGCTTAAATTCCCACTAGCGGTCGTTTTAACACCCTGTATCTAAGAAACTTATGGGAAAATTTCGCTGTCCACCTAAGAGATCAGTCAGTGTCTAGAAACAGGATGTGTAGAGCCACCTGCTTTAACGATACAACAACATAAATATATAAAATGAAAACCTAAGCATAAAATATGTAATTATATAAATAAATAATAGTAGCATAAATAATAAATACCTTCCTCAGCATATCTTCTGCGTTGTCCAAATTGAATTTTCTCGCTAAAATATAGAAAAAAATATTTCATCAGAAAACTTAAACGCCGATTACTGATAAACTGGAAAATAAGTTAAAATATTGCATATTTAAGAAATTATATATTTAAGCTGCTTTTTAGAAAGCAAGAACTATTGCAACCAAGTAAATATGTGAAAAACAAAATATGTAATTTTCAAGAGTTTCTTTTAAAAAAAATTAATGAATAATTAAAAAAAGTACCTATTTATAATTATTAAAAACTAGACATTTAAACGTAGTTGAAATATTTTTTATTAAAATATTTACTCCTCTGCACCAAGGTACCTTCAGTAAAACTTCGAAGGAAACAAATAACACTATTTTCACTTGATCTTCCAAGGAGGGAACGCCATCTAGTAGGAATTTTTGCCTGTAACATGCCATTACATGTGAATTTATCTTCATTATTTATTTCTAATGTCTGTCTTAATAAAGCACAGTTGAGACGTATAAAATAGGTACTTTTTTTTACATTACTGAAATGAATATTTGTGATAGATTTTTATTAATTCTGGCTGTTACTGTAGTAGATTTACGAAATCTTATATCTGTTTTATGTTCATTGATTCATTCTGCAATTTTTCTTTTTGTGATACCAATGTATGAGCCCCCTCCCCTCCTTCTTTTCACCTTCATAAGAATAATCAATCTTGTAATTTCCTGCTGTTTGCTTTTTCTTTGTCAAATCAAATGAGTTGAAAAATTGTTCTATTGGGGTTATAGGTACATCAATTTTTTTTAAATTCATGCTTAAACTTTACAGATGCACTATTCGTGAATGAGATGGCTGTTAGTGAGTCTATTTTTTCTCTGTTTGTACTGGACCGATTGTATTAAATCTCTAGATGTCTTTATTAATTTAGTTAGTTAGTAATTTTCTAGTATCTTTTTTAATTTAAGAGTAATTAAAAATTAATAAAGACTATTATACAGTATTGTGTAAAAAATGCATAACATACTACATTCGATGTTACGGAAAGTAAAACTGAATTGTGTAAAACTACTTCCTAAAAAATTGAAAAAGAAAACATGTGCCATTTTGCACACACGAACTATTAAATTTCTTGCATAAATGGATGAAAAACATTGTTAGCATAATTTTAGGGAAAAAAAAGAAAAACACTTTCAGCATAACTTTTGGGAAAAAAGAGAAACATGGACTGCATCATCTATAGTTAAAATAAGTTGACAATCAACAGAGAGAAAATATGAGAAAATCAATCTTATTGTAATAACGGATGTAATTAATATTTTGTGAGGGGCTGGCATCACAGATAAGTACAACTTCCTTACTATTATCAAAATGTACCAATAATGATGAATTCTGTAGTATTTGCTTTACCCTTGCGAAAGTTTCATTTTCTTGCGATTCCAATTTCCATGCATGTCTATTTTCAAGTAGCTTAAATAATAGAGCTAAGGGTGTAGCCAAAATCAGGAGAAGTTTGCATAGTATGCGATCAAACCTATCAATTATCGTAGCTCGTCCAAATTTTTAGGATCCGGTGCATTGAAAATTACTCATACTTTACCTTCTACGGGGTGCAAGACACGTTTATCAATACGATTTCCCAAATACTCCACTAATTCTCTAATTCACATTTTTTAGGGTGCAACTTAATGCCAAATTCTGTAACCGAGGAAACACTCCATTCAGGTTTTGCAAATGTTCTTCATCATTTTTATGGGTGATAAGCATGCTGTCTAAATAAGTGTGTATATTCAGTCTTTGTAAAGCTTTCTTCCTTTCACGTTGAAAAATTTCAGGAGCTGAGGCTATTCCGAAAGGCAAACAGGTATAGCGTGATAATCCTTTGAGTGTGTTTATGACAACAAGATCTTTGGATTGCTCATCTAATTCTAATTGACAATAAGCATCCGCAAATCTAACTTAGTAAACGAATTTCCTCCAGATAACTGAGCAAATAAATCTTCAATTTGAGAGATACTGTTCTAAGTCAGTAGCTTTATTTGTTGTCAGTTTGAAGGCACCACAAATTATATTTCGGCCGTCCTGCTTCAAAACAGGCACAACAGGCGCAGCAAAATCTACTGTCTTCACTGGCTCTAGAATTCCTTCATCCACAAGACAAATAATTTCCTCCTTAATTGTTTTTATCAGTGCGTACGGAACAGGTCGAGCCTTAAAAACTTGGGAGCTGCATCTGGTTTCCTTGTCAAATGCACTTTAACTCCTCTCACTGCGCCTAAATTTTGAGGGAAATAAGTCCTTGAATTTATTCAAGAGAGCTCGAATGGACATTCTAGGACACTTAGATCAAACTCTAGCTACATCACACGAACAATTATTTAATGGCGCATGATTAATTTTTGACGGTTGAAATATATAGCTCTGGTGCTAGGAAGAAAATAACTAAGCATAAAACCTCAATTTACGGAAATTGTTACGCAAAACATTCAGCTTGTATTTTCAGTATTCTGTAATTATTACCTTATTCACTATCAAACACCACTTTTAAAATAGACAACAAAACATTTCAAGTTAAAAGAGTTTCAAGTAGAAAAGTTGTAAGAAATCATATCGTTAAAATTAGGGGTCTTCAACCTGTGGGCCGCCAAGCTATCACTGTTTAATAATAAAAAATTTCGACTTATTTAATGACGAACTTCGCGATTAAATATTGTGAAGACTACCTTTCCGAATTTCTGGTGGCAAGCGACTTTCAGCCAAAAATGTTGAAGACCGCTTGCTTAAATAAATAATTAAAAGACATAATTTAAAAGATGAAATTAATATTGTTAAAAGACTGAAAAATGCTTAAACAAAAAGTGAAAGAATAAATTAAATTACATAATTGCACCATTTCTTCCGTAAAGCAGAGTTAATATGATTTAAACAAATATTTGCTAACAAACGTAGTTACAGTAGAAAAAAAAAAACTAAGGTTAGTGTAAAAAGAAATAATAATTTAATTTTATAACTGCACTATTTTGAGAAGTAAAATAGAGTTAAAATGAACGTCACATTAAGGTAATACAACTTACCTATTAGCCATTTCACTAAATAATTTTCATCATCTTGTTCGGGCTTTAGCAAAGGAAGAACTCTTTCCCTTAGCTGTAAAATAAATAGATAAATATTCACGAATTTATAAAAAAGAATCCTGTTTCAATAACATTTTTTAAAAGGAAAATACTTTATTCAAGGTGTGGCTATTAATTTCCAGGACTGCAGCAACAATTATTAGAAATGAAAGTTCGTTAGTTGGTTAACGATGCTATTTGAATGGTCACGCATCTACGCACAATATCTGTGCTGCGCGTTATTCTCGTTGTACTTTTTGGCGTTGAAACACGCAAGCAAACGTTCGCTGTCAAAACATTATTGTTGAAGTGAAAATAATGTAGCAGAGAATAAACATTAAATTTTGTTTCAAATTGGGAAAAAATGCTAGCGAAATACGTATGATATAGAATCATATATATTTCGTCTTTTATTCTAAAAACGAGTTTTCCTATCTTAAATTTCTCTATCAATTAATTTCTTTATTCAATATCATTTTCCATTCCATAATCTCAAAAGTAATCTATTTCCCCTCTCAAAATGCTCGCAGCTATTTTTATCCTAACATTAAATGTAGTTGTACGTTAGTTTTATGTGGTTTCAATTCTTAATATTAATGTACTATCCAGATGGATGTAACATCTGCCCGTCCTTTTCTTTCGTATCTTGTGTTAAAGCAAACGCCTTTTCTGTTAACTTTACAGATGCGTCATAATGCAAAGTCAACAGTTTTAATTCTCTACTCATAATACATTCATCGCTTTCCTCAAAAAAATTACGGGGTTATCCTTCTAATGTGGTTTTATTGATAAATCGCCATTCTGGTAGACGATTGGCGAATTGTCGTTGAAAAATGAATACACATTTGTTCGTAACTGTAAAAAAAAGGGCATCCGGTATCTGGCCCATTCGTATCCGTTGGCAGTTTTGCATGTTAAAAATATAGGCGCACACTCAGTGCAAAATTTAGATAACATCCCTGCTAACTGTTGAACAAGAAGGTTATATTATGTAGATGTATAAGAAGACCATTCTCTCTTTTTCCAACTTTGTCGATGTGTCCTGAATAAAGAAAAGTTCACGTGATTATCGTCTCTGTTTGAACTGATGTGTTTCTGTGGACTGTTTTCCTATCGGGAGGGGAACCTGCGGTTATTGTGATGAATGCAAAATTATGAAAATTTCCACTATTAAACAGTTTTTCTACGATCACGAAGACGATCTAAAAGTATCCTCCAATTTTCCAGCCAGCCACTTCACATAACATGTAAAATGTTGCAGCAAGTGTATGGTGATGACGCATTATCACGTTCTCGCATTTTTGAAAAGTTTCGACGTTTTCGTGATGGTCGGGAAACCATCGAAAAGACTTATCAGGCAATTGTACAGCCGCGGGCAAAAGTGTATTACGTCAGACGGAACTTACTTCGAAACATATTAAACAGTTATGGACTGTACATTCATATTTCAGAAGTTATCTCACCAGTCCTGGAAATTAATAGCCACACCTTGTACTATACCATTAATGGATAATAGCAATTAAACAAACTTATATAGTCATCTTTACCCATCGCTCAGGCGACCATTTGTATGGGTTGTGATTTGTGTTGCCATGTGACACGATTTAAGCGGGACGTCCCGAATTTTAGGATGCACAAATTCTTCTACATTTCTTTTAGCGCCATGGTATTCGTTAGTCTGCACTGAGTGGAACTTAATGCAATAAAATCTCTGAAAACAGAACCTGTCTATAACGAGAAGTTTTTATGGTCCCGTCGAAAGGAATGCCGTACAAATTTACCTACTAACACGGCATATTTTTATACCCCAAGAGATCTTTTTTCGTAGGCTTTACTGTACTTTAATCAATAAAACCTGTAAAAACGGAACCTGTTTATAATAGAATCCTGTCTTAAATGTAAAAATTTCATAGTCCTTACGGGAGGAATACCATACAATTATAACTGCTCAATTGGAAACAGAATTTTCTTTTGGTTCTTATCGATTCCGCTTTCACATATTTTTCTCCATAAGATTATTATGTTTGTTCTGTACGATAAAAGTTATTAAGACGGAATGTCAACTGACCCGAGAAATATTCAGTTTTAGACAAGTTTCCGCTTAAACAGTTATAATTGAATGATATCTATTAGTTTTTTATGGTTAAGAAAGGATACCGTTATATGCAGGTTATGTTCTTATAGGATGTTGTATTTTTATGTCCCGATTTAGAATCTATTATCGCGCTTTTTTTATGCTAACCCCGTTACCGCACAATCCCGTCCCCTCTTGCTACAATTATGCAGAAAATCACTCTAGATGCAGCCACACAGCCTTTTTAATCTTTTTCTCATACAGAATTATGCTAGAGGATAAATGACTGTAGTTCTTTGACCGGAATTTTTCTTCAGAATTTAAATCAGCATTTAGATATTAATTTCAAGCATTGTGGCTTTACTGGACGTCTTACCGTCCCCATGATTTATTCCTGAACATTTAGAGATAAATTAAAATAAATTTTGTTATTTAGTTCAATGTAAATAACTGTTGCTAAAACTCAATGAACATTGTGGCTACCACTTAGGCTTAACATGATTTGCCTAAAAATAGATGGTAATTTTCCTTACCGTCTCTGTTCTATCTCACTTTTAAAAATGGATGGTAAGGATCTCACAGGGATAGTACAGCATTAAACATTAATGCAGAATAAGAACATGTTTAATTATAGCAACAAGAACAAGAAAATTGAAAACTGGAAGTTTAAAAATGCTATTTTATTAAGTTGAATTTTACCAGTTTCTAATTCTTGAAAGTTAAAATTATGGGAGAATGCCTCATTTACACATCAAATGCTCACATGAGCCCTTATATTTCTACACAAAAAAGTAGAGTATTCTAATCATCGGTTAAAGTTGTGACCATCTTTCTTGTACTACCCTTGTATACAGATGTGAATAGCATCTGGTTCTAAATTTATGTATACATACAATAGATATGAAGTTTAGTACTTGTCGCTCCAGCGTAATTCACTAACAATTTCTATTGTTGGATAGAAGGGGGCTCCCCAGAATGATGCTTGCCGCGAGACTCCAGTTCTCCTAATCAGGGCCCGACTTAAGAGTCTGGCCCTGATTAGGAGAACTGCATAATTACCTTAAGGTAAAATATTTGCATAAACAATATTTTTTTTAGTCTCTTAGCAGGAAACAGATGCAGGATTCCAGATTTTCTATTAGATAAAGCACATATTACCTTTTAGCAAACCTTCACTTACGGAATCACAAGATCGCTATGCATTGAACTATAGAAATAACAGTAAAGAAAAATAAATTATTTTAAACGTTGAAAGGAGACACAATTTGATGAGAAATGATATGAAGGTTATTTTTATGAATGGCTTTAAGGAAAGTTTTCAACTAGAGGAGTAAATAGCCCAAATTATAGCCATTACATTTAGGAAACTATTATTCTAATTATTATTAAACCCTACTTGATCATAATACTTGCAATTATTTCGTAGATAACCCTTTGACATGCTTAAGCTTCCCAATATCATCTTGTCAACAAGACGGAACCTTTCAGTCTGTTAGAGAATGCCATATAAAACTGAGGTTTTTCTTTTATCAGTTTATCCTATTTATTGGTAACTCTTAACAAGTTCTTTGACAGAATCTGCAGATTTATTAATGCGTTTATGTCAAGGCTAAGCTATTTGTGTAGATGAATACAAAATCACCAGTAATTAAGTTTTTTTAAAAAACATAAACATAAGAAACAGGATTAGTTGTGATAAGAATACATTACCTTGAAGAAAGATCTGGATTTGAACATTTCCTCTTTGTTCTCATTTATGGAACTATCTATAACTATTATGGCACATAAGTAAAACTTGTTAAAATACCATTATTACAAATTCTACTTCTACATCTTTAGATTCACGGCTGTCCTAATAATTATAGGTTTTATTACGTCTGATATTAGTGACAACTCGTATCATGTTTCCCAGGTGGGACAGTTACTTTTTCATGTGGTATTAGAATAACTATTCACATTTAGAATATACAAAGAAATGAATACATCCAATTGAACAAAAATATATCTGTATAATTACATAATTTCTTTCGAATGTTTAAAATTTAAAACCCGATTTAAATTATACAAAGGAGAAGACATCTTTAGATTCACGGCTGTCCTAATAATTATAGGTTTTATTACGTCTGGAATTAGTGACGACTCGTATCATGTTTCCCAGGTGGGACAGTTTTTTTTTTCATGTGGTATTAGGATAACTATTCACATTTGGAATATACAAAGAAATGATTAAATCCAATTGAAAAAATATATACTTAAATATATATCTATATAATTACATCATTTCTTTCGAATGTTTAAAATTTAAAACCCGATTTAAATTATACAAAGAAGAAAATGTCTTCATACGAGCACTTTTACCACTAAATATCAATATTTTTTCTCAAATGTTTTATTTAAAATGATAAATTCATACAAAATTGGGTTAAAGATGTAAAATAATACGAATTTGATGTTTGTTTATGGTTATTATCATGACCCGGGCAACGCCAGGCAGGTCAGCTAGTTTCTAATATAAATTAGCTTAGTTGAATCAGTTTTTGCCGGAATAAAATTTCGTGATACTTGGAGTCTCATCGTTCGTCAGATATGTTTATGGTATTTTTTGATTATTCAGGATCCTTCCCTAAATTCTAACAGATAATCACAGACACGAAAATGTTAACCAATTCGTTTTAGTTTTTTTACATTTCTATAGGATTCTTTTTTTTTTTTTTGAGGGTGCAGGATTTTCTCCCTGAAGAAGTTAATCTTGTTCGTACAGTTAGGTTAATTATTCAAAAGATTTATCATCTATAAGTCTTGTTGCGGAATTTACATTAGCTAAGAGTTGCATCAACATTATTTGTACATTATTAAACTATTAAATTTTTTTTTGTAAAATAATAGGTAAGCATCTTTAATATTTCTAGACAATTCTTCTACTTTTAGGTAGCTTTCAATACAAAAAAGTATAAAGCTACCTATTGCAGCCGTTCGGAGGAAAGCAGTTCCGGAAAATTTCGATATATTTTCACCGATCATGACCCCCAGACCCCAAAACCACCCTCCGTTCAAATGTTGATATATATATATATATATATATATATAACCTATGTCATACGATAACGCTCGTATTTATAAATCAATTTTGATGAAACTAATTGTGTGTATTAAGCTCACCAATGTCTCGACCGAGTTCATTGGCCAGCCTGGTCCGCCATTTTGTTTCAAGATGGTGGCCACTTAAAAATTTAAAACTAAAATAAATATACAAAAAAGTAAAAATTCAAATTTATTTTTTAATTTAGTGTTAGGCCTTGATACGAGGAATCCAGATCATTTTTTGGTTTACCTCTATCTTAAAAATGGCTGAGATAGAGCAGTTTGAAATTCTAGGGTGGCTGACATTTTGAAACAAAACAGCACATCAACGCGATTACTCGCAAATTATTTTCTTTCATTGTTGTAATAATTTTCCCAATCATACGCATAAAACTATATATTCATATCCGTTAACGCCAAATTCTCGCCAAAATTGGCGACATTTGGTGAAATATCGCCAAATTTGGCGACCAAAATAAGTCTTCATAAATGAAGCCAATTTGGCTATTGCTCACCCTGACATTTGGCGAATTTCTTATTCAAATTCAGAATTAAGGAATCTTTTGTAAACGTTTCTTTGCATCTTAACTTGCTGTTTTCGTGTAACATTAGCTAAAATTTTAAAACGAAGATATAGGAAAGCTACCTTTTCCTCCCGGTACAGACCGGAAGGACTTTTTAAACTGGAGGGTAATTTCCACGTGTTTTCTATATAAATTAAAGATTTGTAAAGATCAAATTTTACACCTCTAACTTCATGAAATATTGCAGATTGGATATTATAGTTTAGTTTGTTTGAGGGAGAAGCAATACTTTTGGGTGAAAATTTCTTTGTAAAATACTAGGTAAGCATCTTTACTATTTCTTATATTCATTTTATAAGTATAATAAATATTCACATAATGTGTTTCAATAATACTAATTTTTGTTACGATGAAATTTAAATATGCACTATTGAGCAATTTTGGACAATTTTTGAGACTATTTAAAATTTTAGACTATTCCTTTACCTATTCTAGGCTATTTCAATGTGATTTTATTATGAAAAATGTGTGTGTTTAAAATGACTAATTCAAAGAAGGTAACGTAAGCTATACTGAATTAAAAGTTGATTTTTATTTTATTTAATATTATATATATGCTTAATTAACAACATATACTTTAAAAAAATTCTTTAGAAAAATGTCTTTGAAATTTTAATTTTTTCAAGTTGTACCCCCCTCCCCCCAGGATTGTATAAAACCAGTTTAAAAAAAAAAGCTCGGGCGGGTAGGTGGGTGGGTACCCGGGAAGCTACCCACTACAACCCTGACCTCCCCTTCTCTTTTTGTCGTTATGTTGTCTAGGTAAGAAATATTATTACTAAATAATTTACATTTTTAAACATACATATATAATGTCATAAGAAACTTCGTGAGGAAAATCGCCGAGAGCAATGAATTCAAGTCCTACTTTAAAAATAACTGAGATCGAAAGCGATGACCAATATGAATGCGTATTTCATAAAAGTTTAAAAATCAGTTCGCATTTCAATATGTAAGATGACCTACAAATCCTAATCCATGCACACCATTTAATAGTATATACAGGATGTCCATAAATGATTGTTCCAGTGTCCTTGCCTCATAACTTTTGATTTAAGAGTATGACGAAAAATATTATTACATATTCGTAAATTACAACTCAAAAAGTTTTTTTAATAACACAAACAAAGTTACATTTGGATAAAGTTGCAACTCAAAACGCTATTAATCAAATAATAATTAATATTAAAAAATTATCAAATGTTTCAAGAGCTGTTAATGAATTATGAGTACAAAGTTAGATAGATATTACATAATTCATTAATAATTTTTTGATAAATTCGATAAAATTTTAGTATTCATTATTATTTGATTAAAATCGTTATTTGGTTAATAGCGTTTTGAGTTGCAACTTTACCCATATGTCAATTTGTTTGTATTATTAAAAAATATTTTGTTTTGTAATTTACGAATATGTAATCATATTTTTCGTCATATTATTAAAGTAAAAGTTTTGGGGTAAGGAAATCGGGACAGTCATTTACGGATACCCTGTATTATCCCCCTTCGATTCGTACCGATATTCATTTTATACGATGTTTTGCACAGATATTAATTTTATACGATGTTTTGCACCGATATTAATTTTATGCGATGTTTTGCACCGATATCAATTTTATACGATGTTTGTTTCTATGCACACTGCACACCATTTAATGGTATATACAGAGTGTCCGTACATGATTGCTCCAGTTTCTTTACCTCATAACTTTTGATTTAAGAATATGACAAAAAATATTATTACGTATTCGTAAATTATAACTCAAAAAGTTTTTTTAATAACACAAAGTTACATATGGATAAAGTTGCAACTCAAAACGCTATTAATCAAATAACGATTATTAATAAAATAATAATTAACATTAAAAATTTATCAAATTTATCAAAAGCTGTTAATGAATTATGAGTACAAAATTAGATAGATAGATATTGCATAACTCATTAATAATTTTTTGATAAATTTGATAAAATTTTGATATTTATTATTATTTTATTAAAATCGTTATTTGGTTAATAGCGTTTTGAGTTGCAACTTTATCCATATGTAAATTTGTGTTATTAAAAAACTTTTAGATTTGTAATTTACGAATATGTAATAATATTTTTCGTCATATTCTTAAATCAAAAGTTATGAGGTAAGGAAATCCGGACAATAGGTAATGAACACCCTGTATTATTCCCATTCGATTCGTACCAATATTAATTTTATACGATGTTTGTTTCCATGCACACCATTTAATAGTATATACAGGGTGTCCATAAATGATTGTTCCAGATTCTTTACCTCATAACTTTTGATTTAAGAATATGACGAAAATTTTATTACATATGCGTAAATTATTAAAAAAACTTTTTGAGTTGTAAACACAAAGTAAGTTACATATGTATAAAGTTGCAACTCAAAACGCTATTAATCAAATATTGATTATATGGATTGAGTGAGGGTGGGGGGAATTATTTCTTGTTAACAATTTAGGGAATCCGATCAATTTGGGTGTTCTACCGTAATCCTGCTAGAATCCCGTGGGATTACAATTCCTAACTGCAACATAGAAACGACGAAATTATGATGTTTTTCCTGTTAAGAAGTTAATCCTTGTCAAAAAGAGATGTGTGATATCTAACTAGTACTAGATAATAAGAGCAATCTTATGGTTAAGCCAAAATTCTTTGATTTTTTTTTTATAAAAAGAACGTTGAATGCATTTAGTCATTTTGGTCTGGTTTGATATCCAAGATAAAATATGCGAGATCTGTCATCTACCAGAGATTACAGTAAAAAAATGTTATGGTTGAAACATTATTTATTGGGGTTTATCGAAGTCAAATTTTAGTGCTTTTGGTCATTTTGGTTTTTATTTGGATATCTACAAATAGAGAATGACACTGTTTTGCTGCTATTACAAAATAAATACAATTATATGAGTGTTTATAAGCTTCATGTAATTAAAAAAAATCAGAATAGTTAATATCTCAAAAGGTTATTAACGAGTGCATTACTCAACAGTCTTTTAGATTACAGTCCAAGAATTACCTCATAATATCATGTAATAACTTATCATTTGAATAGTAATAATAGAAGATATTTATGTCTGAATACAATCTAGTAATAGTCTGGATTTCATTAAATTTTCTACATTAAAACTCTTTCTTTCTTCTTATAAATAAGGAAAAAAATGCACATTTGGCAATAAAAAAGAGATGCATTGTTTCACAAAGGCATAAAATTACATAAATATATCAATTATCTTGATCAGATGAAAAAATCCAGAATGCAGGCAATCTTACTTATCTACTTTTCTAAAATATGTTGCCGTGATTATGATCTTGCTTAACTGCATAAATGTGTTTTGTATTATTCATTTTTTCCCCTAAAAAAATTCTTTTTTGCACATTTCAAAATTTTACTATATTTCCTCGATTAATATGCATTAAAATTTAATTTGGATCTCAAGTGTGTAGTGTTTTAAACTAAGAGCATACGCAAAGTCTGCATAATTAACAGCTTATAAGAATAACTTCATGCCTTGAAGACTAATAAATATCAATTCAGAGTGAGTAGCTATGTTTTTAAATCATGAGAATCCGCGAAATATCCCTTTCTGAACACTTTAGTAACACAAAAATCACTAAGAAAAATACACAAGAAAATGTTTCATTTCATTGTAGTCAATTTGTAAAGCTGAAAAAGGTCATTTGTTTGAATTAATTTGTTTTTCATTTGTCTCATTTCATTGAATTTTTTATTTACCTATATTAGTTTTTAAAAAAAAATCTGCAAGATTTTATAAACATATGAATTTTGCAAAAACGAGCAAAAATGTTAGTTTTTGAACACTCTCTAATTAAAAAGTTTTTGAAGATGGATTTTGATGAAAGCTCAAAAAATTACAATGAATAAATAAAATAAACATATAAAATAAATAAAAATAAATAAAATAAAATAAACATAAAATAAATGAAATAAAATAAAATAGAACAAATAAACATATAAAATAAATAAAATAAAATAGAACAAATAAACATATAAAATAAATAAAATAAGCATGAGCTATATATGGATATAACTATAGCAATCTCGTGTATACAATATTCTGATACAGAAATTAAAACTCTTGACAAGAAATTCTTATGACTTTTGAACCTTTAATTATAACTAAAAAATACAGTAGATGCTAGGAATATTTCTTTAATTAAAACCACAAAATTTATCGAATAAAATGTGTCTGGCATATTTCACTTTGATTAATATTTCAGTATAATTTAAAGTATTCAATTTTTTTAATATATATATATATATATATATATATATATATATATATATATATATATATATCCACGGCAAGTACATGATCTAATTTATAAAAGTGTAGATCTTGTTGAATTTTTTATTTACCTATATTAGTTTAAAAAAAAAATCTGCAAGATTTTATAAACAACTGAATTTTGCCAAAACGTGCAAAATCGTAGTTTTCAAACCCTCTCTACTTAAAAAGTTTTTGAAGATGGAAATTTTTTGCAAATGAATTTTAATTTCTTTTCTATATAGGTTTCTCTATATAAAGTATAGGAAAAATAAAAAATGGTGCGGCAACCCTCACCTCCCCCAAGAAAAATAAATAAATAAATGAATAAATAAAATAAAACAAAATCTAATAAAAATAAATAAAGTAAAATAAAATAAATAAATACATAAAACAAATAAAATTTTTCTGAATTCTGTGAAATGACCAACAGCAAATTCAACCTAAAAACAAGAACGAGATATCATGCGTCAAGCATAGACTATGAAACACTTTCCAACACATCCAGAAGAAACTTCACCGTTAAATAAGGTGAAAGGAGATATGTAAGTAAACAGTTTAGAAAACATATAACACATTGAAAAATATAGTTTTCGGAAATTACCTCCCAGTGTCAAAAAAGTAGTCGAATTATTTTGTGCAGCCCTGTATACGATCAATAGATGTGGATATATAGTATGATACAATTTAGTTCAGTTAGAATATTTACATTTAGCAATTTTCACCAATCGATGGAAATGCACTCGAAATCTTTTGTACAGCCCTGTGTATTACCTGAAGACTTTTGAAAACACCACATATTAAGCTAAAAGGCAACTTAAAACTCACTCTCAGCAATTACCAACCGTAAACGACAATGTATCTTTTTCTTTGCGTAGCCCTGTTTATGAATTTATTTATATTCCACAAACTTCTATTAGTCTACTAAATATAGTTCAGCAGGAAAATGCGTAAACATAATTAAAAAATACCCTTAAGCAATTCATTCCCATAGTCTGTAATACTTATGAATTCCCTTGTGTAGCCCTGGAGTATATGATCAACCGAGTTTATAAACACACACGTACTCTGAAAAAAATTAGTTAGAGCACAGACAGACGGCCAGACAAATCAAAGTCAAACACTTTTCAACTAGGTTGGAAAGTGTTAATGAACAAAATTGTAGTTACTCCGTACTGGCATTAAGATACCATATGGATTAGCTCAAACTCTTCATTAGACATAAACAAGAACGAAATATCATGCATCGGACATATATTAAGGAACACTTTCCAACACTAACTAAATATTAAGAAATTTCTTTTTTTCTTTTTTTTTTTTTTTTACGTACAATGAAAGGAGATATCAAAATAAGCAATTAAAAATTTTGGTAAACACATAAGACATATCAAAATCCATTTTCAGAAATTACCATCAATATTCGGAGAAAAATCCAAATTCTTTTGTGCAGCCCTGTATCTGATCTGTAGATTTGTATATATGCTACATATAACGCTAAAATTTAGTTCAGTAAGGAAACGCATAACACAGTTGAAAATTCTCCTTCAGCAATTTCCGTCAATAAACGCAAATATACTCGAGATGTTTTGTGTTGCCCTGTATATGATTCATAGAATTTATACATACCCAGTAACAGGCAAAAAATTAGTTAAATTTAAAAACGCGTATCTAACTGGAAACGCATTTTCAGTAATTATTATTAACAGACAGTACTTTAACCGAAGACTTTTGTATGGCTCAGTAAATGAACGATGAATGCTAACAATTTTCTATAACAAGACTTTTGTAATGCATCTAAGTAATATAGTATATCAATTTCAATATGTTTTAAATAGTGAAACATTAAAATAAACCGCAAACTATTTTTTCCCATAGACCGTAAGGTAACGCAATATTTTGAGTGTCCCTATAAAGGAACTATGAGTGATATGTGCATCCTATTGTATAGTAAACATCTTGTAACACACCTCAGTGTTACATCTCAATTTCAGTGGTTTTGAAATAGTGTAACATCATTAAAATGAACCGCAAATGATTTTTCTCCATAGACCGTAATGTAACTGAATTCTTTTGCGTGTCCCTGTAAAGGAACTATAAGTGCTGTACACTTCATTTTCAATACCGAACATGCCATAGCAAAACCTCAATAACATATATCAATTTCATGAAAATCTGAGTATATTTACGCGAGTTAAGTTACGGACAGACAGACAAGAGAGGCAGACGGCAGACAGACAAACCAAATTCATAAACACTTTTCAACTATGTTGGAAAGTGATAGGGCTGTGTAGAAAGTGATTAGGTGAATATCGACTAATCTACATTTTTTTTTTAGATTAAATATACGTGACACCTGGATGATATATGCTCAATAAAATATGTATCCTTGGAAGATTATTGTGGGACAATGGCCTTAAATATGAAACCATACGAGTATACATACAGTTGATTCCAAGGATGAGAGTGCATATATTCGGTGAAGGAAAACCGGAAAGTATAAGGTCAGTAGAGAATATGTCCCTTACCTTGCACCGAGGACCTTGAAATGTTACTGTTTTTGGAGGTGTAGGGGGACAGTATCGGGCAGTTTTTGATTCAGTGCATAAGCTATATTTACTTAAGTATTATGACCAAAATATTTGCAAGAAAATTTTATATTAATATGAGTGAAAAAATTTAAATTATGTGTCTTTTAAAAAAATATTTGTTTTAAGAGAAAAGAGAATATTTCTCAGGGTTCGTACGGTCTTTGAATTTGAATACCATTATTTACGAAAAGTAATCTTCGCTTTATTTAATAATATTTTTCTGCGGTTAAATAAAGCAAACATCACTACTTGGATATAATGGTATTCAAATTCTAGGACCGTATGAACACCGATTTTCATTAATATCTTGAGAATTAACAGAATTTATATCAATGAAACTGCCTGATATTCTTAAAATTTCAAAATAAAAAAGGGTAAGATATATGAAAATATTCTAAAAGAAGCTGGGTAATCACAAGTTATATGTATATATCATTTTCATTTTCAAAAATCATCCTACTTCCGTAATTTTCTTTTGGTACATTTTCACTGGAAACAATTCTTCTAGTGTACCGTCAACCGGGGTAACTGTCTCCACCATGAAGTGACTTTGTATCACCCCGTGGATAAAGACAAAACGTGTAATAAAATTTGTTACAATAAAACCAATTAGTAATGCCAAATTCTGATAGATTGAAGCAGTAGCTTAAATATAAATTATTTAATTCAGCATTTTACAAATTGAGTTTGGCATCACTTCCCTTGTTGTTTTGTTTACTTTTTTGCGCGTGATTTTACTGGGGGAAATTTTTGATTAGCAAAGTTATTTATACCTGATGCTGTAAAGTGGTAAGTACATCCTCCCCCCGCCCCCTTATTAGGCTTTCTTAACAAATCAATGAGATTTAAATATATTAATTTTAGATTTTACATTTTACATTGATTTTATTCAAAATAGGCATTTTGAATGCCTGTGATGTTGATGAATGGGGTGATATTGTCTCGGGACAAAGTCACCACATATTTAGTTTATTTATTATATTTAACTTTTCAGAACATTTAATCACAAAACCAAACATTTCCTGCAAATATAAAAGTTGGACTAGTATAAATTTATTATTTTTTGTTACTGGTGCAGGTGTAATAATGCCTCGTACTTATAAAACTCCTGTAGGTAGTCGTAATTGCACTGATGTCCAGAAATTAAGGGGCAGTGACCAATTTCAGAGATTTCCTCGAATATCTACTGAAACGCGTGAGTAAATGCCCGAAATGTCCTTGAACTTTGAGAATGTAAAGGACATGTTTGACTTCATGTTTTTCAGTAAAGATTTTGTCGCGAGGACAATTAGGGGAGGCAAGATTAATTTCAATAATAAAATAATATTTTCGACCACCCAAGTAACAGAAAATGCTAAAAATGGTCTGTCACTGTAGCAAATGACTATGTAGATCATGTTTAACATTTGTGTGCATTTATGTAAGCATAGCACGTATATTCGTGAAGATGTTAACGTTTCTCTTTAACATCTTCATGAATGTACGTTCAATTTGTAACAAAAATAATACATTTTTATGGATTTTGAAATTTTTTTAAATACTTTTTAAAATTAATTTATTTTCAGATATAATCGAGAGATAACGTAATAAGCACTATAAAAAATAAATGGGAATTCAAAAATAGGGAACCTGGACTTCAAAATCGTGACAAAACTAGTTTTGCAAGATTAATTTTGTCATATAATATTAAAGATTTTGTTATTTTTTTTCCTACAATTTAACAAATACTTTTTGTTTTTTTATAAAACATAAATAAATAAATGAAAAAATAAGTAATAGTCTAAATTGATTACATGATTCTTAAATCGCGATTAAACTTTAGTCAATTTTCGCCATTTGAAATCTTTCTGGTCTCCTTAATAAAATAAAGAAGATACAAAAAATCGATGTTTAAAATTCATAAATGTCAAATTGACATTTTTTAAAAATAGTAGAATGTGAAAGTAATTTTTAAAAATAGTGACTGAACCGTAGTTTATTACTCAAGAATTCGTAAGGAAATTTGGCCATGATATCGTCAGATACTATGTAAATGACAGGAAATATTATCACTATGTGAGGTAGCTTATGTATGTTTTCGTGAAAAAGTAAAGATGCATATTATAAGCAGATTACATATTGTCAGTTGTTTGTAGTAAATGAAAAATTTTAAAGTTTAAGGGAGAAATATCATTGAGAGAAATTTCCAAATTAAAATAGGTTTGTCGTGTTATATTGGTTTTTCACAAAGGTTATTTGCTTAGGCAGCTGAACTTCATAAATTCCAGAGCATGAGTATGTTAATATGCATGTTTTAAAATGTATGTTATTACAACTATAGTCGAGTATGTTTGGTCATTTTCCAGATAGAAGTTGGAAAACTGCTTTTACTATTATTTGTGAGTTACGCCATTCAGGAGTTTTGTGGTCTATACAATTATTCAAATAAAAAGTAATAAAATTTAGACTTATTTTAACCCTCAATTGCTGTTCGTTAGACTGCTAGTTAGACCGCCGATACTTTTTTTCAATTTTCATAGTTTAACTTGCAATTTCTAGTTTAATTATAGATACTAGAGAAATTTTATTTCGTTTGCAGCCCTATTACTATCACTAGAAACTTCTGAATGACAAGAGACTTCAGGGTAAATTTTAATAGCCCTGTACATAAAAGTTTAGTGAACAAACAGTGTCTTATGAGTTAACCGAGCCTTTTATTCATCTTTCGATCAAGCAATCTCAGAGATCGCTTACAGTATCTAAACAACAATTTTTGTCACAGCAATTAAGGGGTTAAATATATTTTAGAAAATACTGCTTTAAAATTGTTAATGAAACCCCCCTCCCTCCTCTCTCCCCCTCTCACTTACTATATCTACCTATGTATCTATATTGAATTGGAGCTTCGGCAACTTGATGTTTGAATTTGTTATTAACTTAAATTCTGTATACACTTTATTACCTATCTTTAAATTGGAGATTTGGTTAGATCTGTTGCAAGAACTTGTTGGATTCAGATGTATTATTATGTATTACAGTATATAATTTTAAAAAGGAAAAAAACTTCAGTTTGAAGGTTTTCCAATTAAATCTAAGAAAGGATAGTATTTCTTATGACCTTTCAAAATAGCTGCTAAAAATTCCAAAGTACTAAATGAATTCATATCGCGATCAAATGTGGAGGACGCTATATATTTCGAAATTACTGTCCGCAATATCCCTCTGAACTAAATTAAGGGAGACTTGTATTCCATTATCCGCAATTTATCAACAAAAAATCGTTTCCTATTCCTCTTAGAAAATGATACTACGATTATTTGAGAACCCATATACAAAATTTCAGACTTCGTGCGAATGTTTGGGACGCTTACTAAGTCGACCATTTTATTATTACAGTGAAATCTCTCTGTAAGGGCCACCTGCCGTTCCATTGAAAATTGGCCCTTATGAGGGGTGGCCCTTGAATAGGGGTGACAATAAAATCTAAAATTAGGAAATCAAAACCTATATTAGGTGAAAAAACTGTTTATTAACATTTTTAAACTCTATACATGATTGAAAAATTTTTCTATTGAAGTTTGTTTACTTTTCATACTTTTTTCGCAGTCAATTTTAGTTTCTACTGATTCCTTTATTTTATGGAACAAATTACTTAAATTCGCAACATTTATTAATTTCTTAGAATGAGATATTAGTTTATTTATTTCTGTTAGCGTTTTCTGACAGGATATATTCACAGCTATGCAGATTCATCATCATTATCTGAATCAAATTGAACTCTTGAAATAAAAATAATTTTTTTTAAGTTAAAAAAATAACACTTTTTTAAAGTTTAAAACAATAAATTTTTATGTTTTACCTGTATCTATATTTAATCTATAATTCTTTTCTCCCAATCTTCTGATAAATCATCATAGCATTCAACTACATTTTCATATATATCTGAATCATATTCAATTTCAGCAGATTTCGAAAGTTGAACCTGTTTAGGATTTAAGGCACACTTGAAAAAAAAATGGCCTTTATGAGGGGTAGGTGCGGACCCTAATAGGAGTAAAATTAACATTATGTCTATGGGGAAAATTTTCGTTCCTAAAAATATTGGCCCTTAATAGAGGTGGCCCTTGAATAGGGGTGGTCTTTAAAAGAAGTTTTACTGTATTTGCAAATACTCAAAAAGGCAGTATCCGCCATCTTTAAGTGCTAGTGTTTGGTATTTTTGCGACCAACCAGAGTTAAAATGTTCATATTTTTTCTTGACGGGCGTCTACTTCTTTTAACTGTACTTTCTTTTAATTTTTTAGCACCCCCCCCCTTTTTTTTACTTAGAAAATTTTACTTTCTCTGAAATTAAATAAAGGGATTGGATAATGGGATTAAATAAGACAAAAGATTTTGTAAAAATAAACCGGTGTTCAAATTCAAGGATTTTACTCACTCTAGTATACATTCCACTCGTCGCCTAGAGGTTAAATCTTGATTTAATATCAACAAATGTCAAGAAAGATTTTTGAATTAAACAGTTAGGAAAATATTTACAACTTTATAAAAAGGTAAAACTAAATTTTTATTATAAATAATCTGGATAATAAATTTTAAAAATTATTTCCCTATCTTTTTAGTGCATATTGTAGTACATCTGTAGGAATTAAAAACTTGCAGAAATATTAAATATTTACGTAGTAATCTTTTTTTATATCTGAAAATTAGATAAAATATTTCTAGAATTTTTTTCATGAATATAGATAAATATGAGTAAACAAATATGAGTTGCATTAAAAAAAAATAATTGCTTTTATAAACGATAATAAAAAAATGGGTTTTTCCTACAAGTAGCCCTTTATGTTAAATACACAAAAATTAAGCTTGAGTGTTCATATAAAATCAATAATTATTTACCTGCTGAACCAATTCCTTTTGTTTAGGTGACAGTTCTTTTTTGGTGAACGTTTCGCTCTTTGGGAAGTCCATGTCAATGGCTTCCATAGCTCCGTACAAATCATCCATGTCTGGACCCTCCACTGCTCCATTTATAGCTTCCATTGCCGGGAAAATAGGACAATTTACTTGTTAATCCTGGAAAATATGTATAATTTAGAATTCTAAATTAAATACATTAAAATTAAAAACATAAATAGTACTGCTTTGTTTGGAAAATATTTATAGGACGAGAAAATATCTTTATGATAATTCACTGAAAACTTAAGTTAAATTTATTCATCGGATCCAAATCAATCTGTGAAAACAATGAGGATTATCAAAGTATTGTGTTTGTTCTGCGACAAATTTGTCAACTTCCTGAAACTACAAAATATACTAATATGGTTTTAAGGAAGATTTTGAAAAAACAAAACGCTTTTCGATAATATTTATTTAAAATAGAAACCTGTCAGTGATAAATATTACTATTGTTTATTATTAAAAAGATAACTTCAATTTTGAAAGTATAAAGATTTCACATTTTAGCTCTAATAGTCATATTTCAATATTTAGAAATATATTTTAGAATGGTATTTAAATGTATTGAAAGACTAAGTTTAGATACATCGGATAAAATAACAGACATTTTTCATATGTCTAATCAAGCTTTGTACCAGGGTTATCCAGCGCACTTTTTGAATAATTTGCTCCATGGTTTTATGAAAAACAAAAGTTTTCGAAGAGAATTGAAGTCATTTTTTGAATCTAGTGGCTGTTTGTCCGTGAGAGATCGCGAAGAAAGCTATATTGATTTTTGACTATACACTGTATAATAACGCCTGGAGTGAGTTTGTTTCTTTTAATGGTTGTGACATGTCTGGGGAGTGTTTATAGCATAAAACATGTTTAACCCAGCTTGCATGTCACAAGCCATGAACCTGTCTTAAAATTTAATTCTCCATTTTTTAATTTGAAAGTTTCTAGTTCATTTTGTTTTGTCCCCCCCCCTCTCTCTCTCTCTCTCTCTATATATATATATATATATGTGTGTGTGTGTGTGTGTGTGTGTGTGTGTGTGTGTGTGTGTGTGTGGTTGTTTATCTTTCAGTTTTGCATAAGTTTATTAGTTCATTGTGTCTTAACTTTTAAGTTCTAGCTTTGATCTAATTAGTCCAGAATTATTGAAAACATATATAAAGCCTTTAAAGTCAAAATACATCAAACAAGTTCTATCATCAAAATCTGATCAAATCTCCTATTTAAATATGGCAAATATTTAGTGTATATACAGTGCGTGTAAAAACTTTAAGGACAGTAAAAAATGCTTATCTTTTGGATAAATTTCAAATCATATGAAAAAAAGTTTGGTATAATGTATATCATAAAGTTGAAAAGCTAATAAAAATGTCATCAAAATTTATCTGTAAGTATTTTATTACGAAAATAATGAAATTATATAAAAAACACTAATTCTGCTTCTTTAAAAACTTTAAGGACAGCAAAATAAAAACAATACATTAATGAAGAAACAAATACTTTATATGTTGTGCACCCACCATTGCTTTTAATGGCCGCAAATATTCTATCTTTCATGGACATAATTAATTTTTGCCACAGTTTGGGACTAGTTTTGTACGATTCATCTTCCATGGTAGATCTAAGTTCTGAATCTGAGGAAAAATACCTTACATTTTGGTAAATTCGTCTTTATAGATCTCCCCGCAAATTCTCGATAGGGTTTAGATCAAGACTTCTGGGTGGACATTGCAAAACTTCCATATTTTTCTTTTGGAACCAGAGTTTAGTCCTACGACTTGTGTGGATACGCGCATTATCTTGCTGATAAATCCATTTTTCCCCTGTTACAGTGTTGCAACTGGTAAGAGATGGTCAAAAAAGTTTTTAGATATGATTTAGATTAACTTTTCTTGAAAGAAATGTAAATACCCCCACGATCTTAAACGAAAAACGTCCTCATGTCATAATGGATCCGCCACCTAATTGATGTTTTGAGAAAATTTCTTTTTTTTTTCTAAAATCATGCCAACAATACTTCCAGCTATCAGAACTATCTTAGTTCCAACTCTTTTCATCAGAGAAAATAACCTTCAGCCTTCTGTCGTCCCAAGTCTTTAACACTGGAAACACTGGGTTTTATATCTAGTTAGTAAAGAGGTTTTACACAATTTTGCTATGTATTGGAAATTCCCCGATCGAGTAATTGTATTGCAGATTGTTTTCTTGCACGCATTGAACCCTGTCATTTGTAAAATTTCTTCACTTGAGTATTTTCCTTTTGATACTAATTTTAAAAGTCTCCTTTCATCTTTGGGGGACAAGGCTTTTGGTCTTATTACAGCGATTTTATTCCTTACCTTAAACCTTTTAACTTAAAAAATTGTTGATGACGGTTTTAAGTCTCCCTAACTTTTTTGCAATAGACCTACAAATCATTCCTGACAATGAAACAGATTCACCAGCACCATTTTCATATTCAGTCAGTTTTCTTTCTTTTGGGATCATTATAAAATGAACAAATCTCATAACAGAAAACGTCATTAAAATCACTATACACAAGAGTTTTTAACATGCAAATCAATAAAAATTATTGTAACATTACTAGCAAAAAATAGTGGTGACCCTAAAGATTTTACACAGGAAAAAATAGCGGTTTTTTGCATAATTATTATTTTTTTGCAATAAAAACCTCACAGATACATTTTGTTGACTTTTATATTAGTATTTTAACTTTATGATCAACATTAAATTCCCATTTCAATTATATCATTTTATATTTATCAAAATTTTTACACGCACTGTAGTAAATACTTTTAAGTAATAGATATATATAGATACAGTGGACTCTCGCTAATGCATCTCCGTTTAATGCATATCTCCAGTTACTGAGGAGAATTTAGTGTTCTATATCATCTTCTATTTGCAATTAATGGTAAGGGCATCAGTTAATGCGTACGACACATTGGATTATGCGGGAAACTTTTTGAAACTGGAATTGAAACTGGTTTTGTACATTATTTCTTCAAAAAGAAATTTTGGTGAAACTTTGGGTTATTAAGATATAAAAAAATGTCCGTGAAACTAGTGAAGAGACAGAAATCCTTCCACCACTAAATAAAAATAAAAGTGCCCAGTTAAACTGATAGCATTGAGCTCACAGACTATTCACACTAATTGCATATTATACTCATTTACGTTATACATTTATTTCAAAGAATAATGCACTTCGAAAAATAAAGAAATAGAGAATAAATTAAGAGGGATTATTCCCCGTTCCCTCCTTTTATACTTAACCAATGAACACCCAAAACTAATCAGGGAAGAGCCTTATTACAATGAACTTATGTACAAAATTTGAAGCAAATTGAATAATTCTGCATGAAAAACCCATTTATCTAAATTAAATTAAGAGGGGATTAGCCCCCGTTTCCCCCTTTATACTTAACAAATGAACTCCCAAAACTAATCAGGGAAGCGCCTTATCAGAACGAACCTATATACAAAAATTGAAGCAAATCGATTTTTTCTATCAAGAGTTATCGCGTTACGTACATACATACAGAACCTGCGGGCACATTAGCTCTCAGGCTTTGATAGCCTGTGAGCTGAAAAGTGAAAGGTCCAAAAATTGGTAACGGTTGTTCGCTGATATTACAAATCAAAGTATGATGTAACAGACCAAATTTTCGAGTGTGTCGCAAAACTTTAAAATGATGTGGTAAAAAGATAATTTTTGTTCAACTACTACAAATAAAAGATTACTTTAGTTAAATTATACAAGTACAATTTATTTGCATATTTTGTTTGTCCTAAGCAATTTACTCTTATATTAATAAATTGACATTAATTTGCTCTTTTGCTAAAATTACCAAATTAAAAAAATTTTTTTTTTAATTTATTTAATTTCTGACAAAAACTGAATTCAATTTATTCAACTTAAGGGATAACCATTTAAATGTTTACATCGGACATCAGGCTACCCAAAGAAGAGAATATATTCTCTTCTTTAGGTAGCCTGATTTGATTAATCAATAATAATTGTTGAACAGTAATAAAAAAAAGAGTAAGTAATCGAAATTCATCCCTTAAAAATTAAAAAGTATTACTTGAAAAAATTCAATTTTTAAACATGATAAACAAAATAATTTAATAAGAATTTAGATTTTTTTTAAATGTTTGGAGAATGATAAAAATTTCTCAGTTTTATGTAAATTAAACAAAAACAAAAAGACAGTGTCCATAAATTTTCTTACTTAGAAACTGAACAAATTAGAAACATATTCAACGAAAAATAACAAACATCAAAATATGTTTAAACACGTTAGTACGTTACCCTTATTAAAGTAATTAGCTTAATTAAAAATAAAATACGCCTGTTTCTTTTTAAAGTAATGTGGAAAAATTTATTGAAAAACATAGGTAATTTCAATAGGAGTTCATTTAGTTGCACGGAAAACATCTAATTACACTCAATTACCGATATTTCTCGTACCAAATCTCTCTCCATTTGTCTTAAGCATATCATCATTAACCGATGCTAAAGCTTGCGTTGTAATATCAGGAACTGGTGTTTTATATTAATTGGATTCCTTCAAATAACCTCATAAATAGGAAGTCAAATGCCGGAATGCCCGGGTATTTTGCTAAATATACTATTGGATCATATATGTATATATATATATATATATATATATATATATATATATATATATATATATATATATATATATATATATATGTGTATGTGGTCAGTTTCTTATGTTTCAATGGTTAAATTTTACTTAAAGTTTTATATATATATATATATATATATATATTTGTAGGATTTCAGTTTGAACACTTCACGTAAATGATCATCAAATGAACTGACACTCTAGTGCTATTATCCATGATTTAAATGCGCGAGTTGTAAATATTTTGGATCGCGAGATTTGGCAAAGAGCCAGTTTTCTAATTTTTGTTATGAAGCAAGTATATAAAAGGATATAGCCGGTAAAGGCGCTATTAGGCCTAGTTGAATTATTGTAAGGTAAATAGGTTTAACCAAAAGTGTATTAGTTGAAAAGAAATTACTCGTAAAGCATTGTAGAATTATATTTTTAGAACTGTATTAAAGTTCGTATTTTGTTGTTCATCGATTATTTGTTCATATAACTCCAGTAAAGCGACTATTTACATATCATTAACACACACACACACACACACACACACACACACACACACACACACACACACACACACACACACACACACACACACATATATATATATATATATATATATCTGCGTATTTATAGATGCTTTATCTATTTAAATAATACATTGACTGGCACGTAAACCGGCACGTAAATTCGGTTTTGCGCCCCTTTGTTAGAAGATTCAACATTGTATATAGTTGGAACATTTTCAATTGTTATGCAAATACAACAAATTTCATTCAAGCTTCAACAAAGTTACACTAACTCTTCAATGAGTGCTCTATTTAATGCAAAATATCGATTGTTTCCGATTTTCTTACATGGACTATACTTTTATTGTATAACTGTAATGTAAGAATATTTTATACGTATGCTATCCCCCCCTCCCAACAAATCAGTGTTTCTATGCGTACTATGCTGGTAAAGAACAAAAAATCTCCTTTATATCGGTCTTAATGTGATCTTCAGAATAAACTATTATTTATACATGTTGTAAATTTCCAACTGGACGAAAAATGTCCGGGCCAGGATTCGAACCTGGGATCGCTTGGCTGAAGCCCATCTGGTCTGATATTTTAATCAGCTCAACAGAAAAGATCGCAGGTAATGGAACTCCAGTAAACGCTGGATACGTGAATACACTGGATAATTGTGTTAAAAAATAATCCAAACTATTATTTACTTTAATTTAGCGTAACAATTCAATTATGTCAGTCAAATTTTACTACGAAGTACTTTTTAGTTTACCATATGTTTTCATTGTGATGTATATAAGGACATTTCATAATATTTAAACCGATTTTTCAATGAATGAAGCAATGTATTTATTAGAACAAATAAAGATATATGTTCAAAAAATTGAATTAAAGAATAATTAAAACCACTTTGTGAAAATTTCTTCGTCCATTAAGTTAATTTTATTTTCACGAATATATATTTTATTATTTCAATAAGGATCAATATGTTAAATTTTTGAATTTTTAAGGAGCTTATATAATTTCATTTATTATAATCTGCACCAATACAAGGAAGTTTAGCATATTTTATATTCAATATATTTTTGCAACTTTGTTGCAAAAACAGTACACACAGCAAATTTTAATTGAATATTTCGTTTATTTTGGATTGCTGCATTCATGCATCACTCTTGCAATTTGGATGAATGCCACAAGTACCTTATTTTTAAAGTTTCGTACTTAAAAAGTAAAAACGGAACCATTATAAGATCCCGCCTGTGTCTTGTCTGTCCGTCTGTTAGAGCCCTTTTACTAGTACACTGTGGGACGTGGAAAGTTCAAACTTGGGAAAGTTATATAGCTTATTGACCAATATATTTTCAGATTTTTAGCCATTCACAAATATGTTTAGAAAAATTTAGGGGGGGGGGCTAATTAAGTTACTTGACAAAACAAATTTTCTTTTTGTATATCGTGTGGGGTATCATGTGAAAGATCTCATAATATCGAACTGAAAAATACATTTATTTTAATTTTGAGTATTATATTTTCAGAGATCTCGTCAATAATGTACTGCAAAAATGTCCCCCGCCCCTCTATTTCCGGAACTACTGAAATTAAAATTATGAAAAAAATTAAGGTTAGTAGGAGTTTATTTAAACCTTGCAGGAAAACTATAAAGATTTTCCTAGGTCACTTAGTTTTTGAGAAAAATGCATTTTTCCGTTACACACAAATTTTACTTTACCGGCGGCGGTCGGCTGGAGAGTTGACGGATGCTTTAGATATCTGTCGACGCAGAATCATCCAAGGATATTTGATAATGATTTTAGAATAAAATTGTCCGTAATTAGTCGAGATATTAAGTTACTTGAAAAAACATTATTTTTATATATCGCGTGTATGGTATCATTCGAAAAATCTCGTACACTGTAAAAAAAAAATGGGTCGATCTACTAAAAAAAGTTTAGTTTTTCTAACAGATTTTTTGGAAATTACTAAAAATTTTTTAGTATATTTGTATTCCACAGATTTTTTTAGTAACCGGTACTAAAAAATCGGAATCATCAGCTAGCTGTTTTCTAGTAATTCTTACAGATTATCTTGTAACTGAGTAAGAATACAAAAAAAATTTTAGTCTTTTTGTACCGATTTTTAGTACCGGTTACTAAAAAAATCTGTGGAATACAAGTATACTAAAAAATTTTTAGTAACCTGAGAATTTTTTTTTTACAGTGTAACACCGAACTCAAAAATATATGTGTTTTAATTTTGGTATTATATTTTCAGAGATATCGTCGAATGTGTATGGCAAAAATATGTCAATCCCCTCCTATATTTCCAAATCTACTGAAACTAAAATTATGAAAAAATTAAGGGTAGTAGGAGTTTGTTAATTAATCAATAGTAATTAATAAATTTAATGTACGGAACATTTTGAGTGCGAGTTATACTCGCACTTGACAGATTTATTTGAAAATATATTGATGCTTTATAATGTTGTATAAAGTGCAAAATAAGTATTTGATTATTAAGGTAATATTTAATGAATGATAATTACATAAAAGTCAAGTAAATTCATAAAAGTCTTAAATTGTTCATACAATTTAAGAAAAATATTAGATTAGATTTTTACTGAAAAATATGGAGTTTAAAATTTTTAATGCATCTGAAATATTATAGTAATCATTTAATCTTTAAAATTTTTTATGATTGTAAAAAAGATGTATTTTAAAAATGCGGATCTTCTCTCATATAGAAGCGTACATTGTAAATTAAATTTTAAAGAACATTGACAATGTATAATTCATAAAATTTATGCACTTTATATTTAACGCGTATTTGTACCACGAGTTTCAAATCCCAAGTAATAACTGCACCAAATTACATGCATGCCCATATTTGTGGTGTAATTTTGCAATTTTTTGTAATTTTATTATATTATTCCTTATCGTTTTCACTTTAGCTCTTTCGGAATGATTATCATTTACACTTTTTTTGACACCAGTCTTTCTGAAATTTTTTTTGTATTGAATTGTTGATATTCTGGGACTACATAAGACGAAATTTTCTATTAAAAAATACTGGTGTTGCGAACATTATATGGCATGTATACGTGCCGAGTTAAGCATCTGTCATTAAGGTAGATTCCCGATAACTTCATTTTTTATTAGGATCTTGATGACCGAAGTCTGTATTATAAACTGTAGACAGTATTTAAAATTTTTTTCTGGTTTTACATATCTCAGTTTGCAGCAAAAATTTAATTTCTTTTAATATCAATTAATAACGATATTTTAATAATTTAATAATTAATATTATTTTATAAATATTATATTGAATTAGTTAAAAAAATTATAAAGCGTTCTAAGTAATACGTTTAACTGTAACTAAACTAGTTTTAATTTAAAGCTATTTTAGTCATAATGTATTTAAATGCACTATCAACCGTTATAATTATTTATTTCACTTCAATTTTAAATGGCAGCATTTTATTGTTCTTTAAATTTTAGTTCGAGCGTTATGCCAGATTTTTGCCAGTTGGTTCTTGTGGGTGTCTATAATTAAAGCCTTCTTAAATTATAATAATTAAAGCCGTTTAAAGTTATAATTAAAGTAGTTTTAAATTATCACAAATAACAATTCTGACGATAATGAAATAAATGGCTATGAAAGAGTAAATAAAGTAATACAGTTTATAAAATAACGACGTGTGCCATGATCTGTATTCAGGGATTTTCCCTTCTTGTTTTAGTATAACTACATCATCATACCACTTCTTATAACGAAGAAATTAAATAATCAAAGAGGTGACCTAGTTTCAATTGGAGTCATTGCTTTAAATATAAAAGTGTTCAACATGAATATAACAATTACTTTGAAAACAACGCAATGCAGTCACAAAAAAAAAAAAAAAAAAAAAAAAAAAAAAAAAGTAGGGGCTGGCAGAACAAAACCCAACGGAGGGGCATAACATTGGAACAGATAATGCCTGTAGTACTCTTCCAAGACCGCGTTTTGTAAAATGGAGCATATGAATACGAAATAAGTTAAATTAAGCTTATTTCATGTTCACATGTTCAATTTCATGTTCATATTTAAAACAAACATGTGAACTTTAAAAGCAAGATACTAGAAATGTAACAAATAATAAATATTAAAAATCCTAAATGAAGCTTCTATGGAATGAGGCGATCTTTTGAATCCCCAGCTTAAGATGTATTTTGTACGTTTATGAGTTTGAAAAATAACAGAACTAAAAATTGTCTTCCACTGGACGATTCGTGGGGACAAGAACCCCCGAAGATAAATCCTTAGTTTCTTTTCTATTCATGTTTAATTATTTTAAATTACTGAAGAAAAAATACATTTTTATTACTTAAAAAAATCATCAGTGAATATAAAATTTAGTGAATTAAAATTTCAGGTTAGAGACAATTGCCCTTACCTGCACCAACTTTCGGGCGATCACGCAAACAACTTTATTTACCACAAATTTCAGATCAGCCATGTATTGTTGATCTTAGTTTGAATACAAACCTGTATTCAGTTTTATCAAAAATGGTAAGGCGAAATAGGATAATATACTTTATCAGAACATGTGCCATAATCTATGCACAATGCATTTACATCTTCTTTTAAATTATTCAAACATAACTAGATCATCAGACGAAAGTAAATATAAACATTAGAAAGTGAAAGACTAACAAAAAATATTTGATCACAAATGCATTGTGATTGTTTGAAAGTTATTTCAAATTAGATTATTACCTTGTAAAAATGCGATGAAAAAAACAAACCCCACACCAGTATAGGTGGCACGTGAATGAAAACAACTACCTACAAGAATCGGATACGTAAACATTGACACCCGTACATATCTCTGCTTAAAAAAGTCAGGTGACATCAACTTAAGGAGAACAAGTTTTTATTTGAATTTTGAAATTTTCACCAGGTACGTCACTAAAGTTGCAATATCAAGAAGCTTAGACAAAAATTTCCATGTTATTTTATTTCCTTTTAGAAAGATATCTGTGAATCATAACAAAGCCTGTGAACAACCTAAATAGGCTATCATTTGAAATTTATAATCCTCTACGCCAAACAGCGTAGAATGCTAGCATTTCAGTCTAGCATTCTCACAGTAAAAAATTCACCTTAAATTTAAAATAAAATAAGCTAAGTAAAAACTTCCTTTCATATTTAAATTATAGAAAACTCAAAGAGTATTTTATCCGAAATTTAAATTTAAATATATTGATTATATTGATATTAAAAGTATTTTTAAATCGCAATAGTCTACATTTAATAAATTTTAACTCTTTGAAAATTATACTTATATGCAACATTAAATATTTTAAAAATTATAAACTTCACTTTAAAGGGAAAAAATATAAAAAGAAGAATATAAAAAATTAGCTTAAAAAAAAAAAACAATCAGCCATAATCTTATACAATGTGCTGTAATTTTTTGCAATCAATTTAAATTCAAATAATATGATTATTATTTTTGAACTTCCTTTCATATTTAAATTATAGAAAACTCAAAGGGTAAATTTTACCTGAAATTAAAAATTTAAATATATTGATTTAGCGATATTAGATATTAAAAGTATTTTTAAATCGCACTTGTCTGCAGTTAATAAATTTTAACTCTTTGAAAAAATACTTATATGCAATATTAAATATTTTAATTATAAACTTCACTTTAAAGGGAAAAAATATAAAAAGAAGAATATAAAAAAATTAGCTTTTAAGAAATTATTAGCTTTTAAGAAAACAATAATAATACAATCAGCCATAATCTTATACAATGTGCAGTAATTTGTTGCAATCCATTTAAATTCAAATAATAATAATAAGATTATGATTTTTCTAAATACAAATTTTACCGGAAGAGTAGGGAAAAAAGTTCACGGGTTTGTAGAAATTAGACAAATTATTAAATCAAAATGCAAGTTCAATATATATTTCAAGAAGAAAATTAATCTTACCTAAATTTAAAAAGATATCCCCAAAAGAGCGCAATTGTGAATATTCGATGTCTTGAGTTGCAATCACTTTTTTTTTTAGCTTTACTCTCTTAGGAACAATGATGAAAAATATCAATGATTTTTATGGGAAATCTTCCGGAAATAAGGAAGAATGATCAATGTGTTTCGTTGACTATCACAATATTACGAGTAAATGAGTTGAGAGAGCATTGAAAAAGCTATATGAACTACAGCTGAAGGGCAAAGGCGAATAGATGCGAGAGTTGTTTCAAGGAAATTAGGAGAAAGTTGTTTTGCAGCTTTGACTGACTAATGGTCATTGCAAAATTACAAATCATGATTTTTTTTTTTTTTTTAATGAAGGAGTTAGGATGATACATACATGTGAAAAACAGGATTTCAGCTGGGTTAAAAAATTCTTTAGTGGGAATGATAAATCAGAAAAAAAGGTTTTCTCACAATACAATTTTAGCATTAATGAATGACCGGATTATACAATTTTATATTTTCAAAACTGTTGCACATAACACATATTTTCATAAATAATATATGAAAATAAAGAAAAATTTCTAATTACAAATATTTAATGTGTGAACCATTCGTAACATGACAAACATCTAATCTGTAATGAAGTTCGTTCCACACATTTTGCAGTTTTTCACTGTCAACGGTTCTTTATGTAGCAGTGATGCGTTCTTTAAGTTCTTCGAGTGTTAAAGATCTTTGATGTAACTCCACAAAAAGAAAGTACATGGCGTAAGGTCTGGTAATCTTGGTGGCCATGTGAATAAAAGTAAATCGTAGTTACTTGCACGTCCAATACAGCATTAAGCGACGGCAAAAAACTTTGAATGTTTCTTTATTTTCATATATCACTTATTAAAATGATTAAATTATTACTGGTTATTCAATTATTAAATTATCACTCGATTATTAAATTATCACTTATTAAATTATCACTTTTAAAATATTACTTATAATATGTGTAATTAGTTTTGAAATTAGAAAATTTTAAAATCCGGTCATTCATTTATGCTATCTCTGTATTACAATGCCAGTATGCTTATGAACATGCATTTACCCCTACTCTTATTTACGTTTGATTATATGTTTCATTAGCTCACAGGCTATCAAAGCCTGAGAGCTAATGTGCCCGCCCGTTCGGTATGTATGTACGTATCGCGATAACTCTTGACAGAAACAACCGTTTTGCTTCGAATTTTGTTTATAGGTTCCTTGGGATAAGGCGCTTCCCCGATTAGTTTTGGGAGTTGATTGGTTAACTATAAAGGGGGGAACGGGGGGCTACCCCCCTTAATTTAGATAAATGTTTTTTTTCATCCAGAATTATCCAATTTTCTTCAAATTTTGTATATAGGTTCATTGTGATAAGGTTCTTTCCTGATTAGTTTTAAAGGTTCATAGGTTAAGTATAAAGGGGCTAACGGGAGGGGGTAATCCTCCCCCTTAATTTAGATAAATGAATTTTTCATGCTGAGTTATCCGATTTTCTTCAAATTTTGTATATGGGCTCATTGTGGTAAGGGGCTTCCCTGATTAATTTTGGGGGTTCATTGGTGAAGTGTAAAGGAGGGGAACGGGGACTAACCCCCCCCCCCCTTAATTTAGATAAATGGGTTTTTCATGCAGAATTATCCGATTTACTTCAAATTTTGTATATAGGCTCTTTGTGGTAAAGCACTTCCCTGATTAGTTTTGGGGGCTCATTGGTTAAGGATAAAGGGGGGAACGGGGGGACTAACCCCCCTTAATATAGATAAATGGGTTTTTCAAGCAGAATTATCAGATTTTCTTAAAAATTTATATATATGTTCATTGTGATAAGGCGCTTCTCTGATTAGTTTTGGGGGTTCATTAGTTTTGGGGTTCATTAGTTTTGGGGGTTAAGTATAAAGGGGGAGACGGGGGCTAACCCCCCTTAAATTAGATAAATGAGTTTTTCATGCAGAATTATCAGATTTTCTTCAAATTTTGTATATAGGTTCATTGTGATAAGACGCTTCTCTGATTAGTTTTAGGGGTTCATTGGTTAATTATAAGGGGGAGAAACGGGGGATGGCCCCCCCTTAATATATTGTCGATTTCTCCATTTTTCGAGGGCTTATTTCAAATTCTTTGAAATAAGAGTATAACATACAGTTAGTGTGAATAGCCTGTGAGCTCAATGCCGTCAGTTTAACTGGGCAGTTTTCTTTCATTTTTATTTTAAATATTATTCATGATACAGTTAAAGAATTACTAACAATTTACAAAGCAACTTATAAAAAAATAGTTAAATTATAAAATAAATTATAACATGAAAAGTAATTCAAATCAATGTAGGGACAAGTTTAATTCTAATACTTTATGTAAAACATTATATCATAACTATGAATAAATAATGAAAAAAAAACATGATTAAGATGTGTTTAAAATTGTTTATTCTTTTTAAAAGCTTTTTGGTTTACATTATATATATTTTTTCCTTTTCACGTTAGTCTGTTTTATAAACGAATCCTGAAATTTGAACTATCCTCTTTCAGGATCTTCAGTGTTTATCACCAGTATATTAACACTAGAGCTATCATGAGCCGTCATTTTGACGATTACCAAATGAATATATTCAGATTCGAACCAATAAACATTATATCATAACTATGAATAAATAATGAAAAAAAAACATGATTAAGATGTGTTTAAAATTGTTTATTATTTTTAAAAGCTTTTTGGTTTACATTATATATATTTTTTCCTTTTCACGTTAGTCTGTTTTATAAACGAATCCTGAAATTTGAACTATCCTCTTTCAGGATCTTCAGTGTTTATCACCAGTATATTAACGCTAGAGCTACCATGAGCCGTCATTTTGACGATTACCAAATTAATATATTCAGATTCGAACCAGAAATTTCTTTTTAAAATAAATTAAATATAAAACTCACAGAAATACATTAAATGAATAAGTTAAGTAGCTTTAAATAAAATTTCTGGTGTGAAATAGTTTTAAAAAACTCGAGTAAAATTTCCGGTAGTTCTAGTGTTAAGCACATTCTGTATGGAAAAAATGTTTCTAATATTTTCTTAATTAGAATTAAACAGCTAAGGCCTCTTTGAAAATCAACACTACGCATTGGAATGAATGCACAACATTCTATTAACCCCTTCGCGACGAGCGTCCTTTACAGAATTTTTAATCTTTTACCACCGGTTTTTCAAAACAGAAATTTGCGCCTAATTGAATCGCAGAAATGCTAGGCTTAAATAAGGCAAAGTTTACAATAAAAATTAACTGGTGGGAATAATCGAGGATTCTGAGCATCTTATGCGTCACGTATACGTGTCGCTCGTCCCCAAGGGGTTAAACAGGACATTCTTGGATATTGTTCAAGTCAGTGATCGGAAGGAGCGCACTACAAGTAGCCAAACTACATTAGTCAATAATACATTTTGAAAAAAGTAATGTAGTGCTATTCTTCCAATCACATGATTGTAACTTGCTCTTTTTGTGCAAAATGTGTTTGCGCAATAATTTGCGAATGTCAGCAACTCAGCTGCAGCGTTTAGCAACGTACCGTATGAAGTTAATGGATTTTTCCATTGACACTTTGCTGGTAAATCCAAACCAAATACATTAATTTTCTTGCTGGAAACACTTGTACCCAGTTTCATGTACCTCGATCATGTATTAAAAGCCACGTTTCTTCTTTTGGAATGGGTTTATCTTCAGATTTATTATTTTTGGATATTATAAAAAGAGAAAATTAATATTGAATTGCCCTGGTCAGTATACAGGGTTTATATTAATATGAATGCAAATTTAAATGATAGAGAATATGTCTCTTACCTCGCACCCCGAAAAGCAACTGTGTTTGGGAGGGGGGGGGGACCGTAACGGACAATTTTTGATTCAATGCATAAGCCATACTTACTGAAGTATTATGACCAAAATATTTTAAAGAAAAAATTATATTAATATGAATGCAAATTTACATTATACATGTTAAAATATATATATATATATTTTTTTAAGATAAAAGAAAATATTTCACAGAGTTCGTACGGTCTTTGAATTTCAATACTATTATTTCCGAAAAGAAATCGTCTTATTTAATCATAATAATTTTCTGCGATTAAATAAAGCAAACATTACTACTTGGATATAATGGTGTTCAAAATCGAGGACCGTATTGAACACAGATTTCATTGATATCTTTTGAATTAAACCAATTTATATCAATAAAACTGATTGTATTCTTAAAATTTTGAAAAAAGTAAGATATAGGAAAATTTTCTAAAAGAAGTTGTGTAACCACAAGTTATATCTATACAGGGTTTCCCCAAAACATTGACCTCGGCTTTTATTCCTTAAATATTAATCATAGACATATATTATAAATTACGAAGTTACGTAAAAAAAAGGTACATAATTTTATGAAAATTATTAAATTTTTCAGAAGATTAAATTTGAAGAAATAAAAAATTAAAATTTTTATATGGCATCCTTATTAAAAAAATTCCCAATGAGTTACACTAATAAGGTCATGTACAAAATTTCAGCATTTTATTATAAAAAGTCACAGAGATATAAAAATACATAAATGCTGACCTAAACCACTTTTCGATGCCTGGATATGAGTTTGTAAAGGAGAAAAATCATGTCGGATGATCGCGTTTCAGGAGTCGTACACAAATTACAAAAGAGAACAATGATTGCATAAATAAATGTAAACATTTACATTTTAATTTATGGTTAACCTTTCACAAACTTTGTTAAAACATATCTCTGTGACTTTTTATGATAAAGTGCTGAAATTTTGTACATGACTTTATTAGTATAGAGACGCATTTTACTCATTGGGAATTTTTTTACAGGGGCCGTGGCCGTATAAAAATTTTAATTTTGTATTTTTTCAAATTTAATCCCCTGCAAAATTTAATCGATTTCATAAAATTCTGTACCTTTATTTACGTAACTTTGTAATTTATAATATATGCCTATGATCAATATTTAAGGAATAAAAGCCGAGGTCGATGTTTTTGGGACACCCTGTATAACTTGTAATATGTGCTTAAATCAAAATTTTAGAGATTAACAAAACATTTCGTTGTATGTTTTATTATTATTAATTTTTTTAATGTCCTCAGTTTTATCGCATTTATTTTATTGTATATCATTGCAAACACGATATAACGAACATGTATTACGCGTCCTCAATTTCAACTTTAGATTACATCCTTTCACAAAATCTGCAAGTAGCGAAGTGACTACTTTTGAAAGTAGTTTGTAGTCAGTATAATTTAAAACAAATAGTTTTAGTTAACTACATTTTCGATAAAATAGTTGTATTTTGCTATAAAATTTTAAAGTAGTTTTTTCAAGCATTGGTTGAAGTATATTATTTGCATAAAAAATTCAAGCAATCCCTTGAAAATGTTTTTAGTAAAATGCTTTACACAAAAAACGAAAACCTCTTGCTTTTTTTTCGCATTCTGGCCATACTTTTTGAATTTTTCGAAAAAGGCTATCATAAGAGAAACACATGTGGAAAAATTTAAGTTGAGATGTAAAGCTAGATCAATTTCTATGTAAATACTTTTCAATCCTTGTTTCAAATGGAATTCACACAAAATAAAAGGCGGTTAAGGGACTGGTGTTTTGGGCGGATCTCCAGATGCCATAGTAAGGGTAGTACGGTTAAACTTAAATTCGAAATAGTTTTTGCATATTTATGTTTATTTTTCTTCGCATCACTAACTATTAAGACTTCAGCTGTTTAAGATATTCACTTACCAGGGGCTATTTGCTTTGAGAGTTTATTATACAAAATTCGTATAATGCACAACAAATATCTAATATGACTTTTGAAAATAATGTTGCATATTTTAAGACAATGTGAAAAACGTTCTATTTCTATAACATGACATCAAATATTTTTAATTATATTTTTTATTAAATTTCAAAAAGTGGTGCAAAGTATACCACAGGAACTGGTTACTTTGTACCACCAAATATATTAATTATCTTAACTCGGAGCAATATTTTGGAGCAATGCAGCTTGACTTAAAATTGATATTGTCAGCCTGTATCAGGGTTGTGAAATTGTGTTCCACGGGATACCAAATTATTTCATAGTAATCTTCGAATTCTTCAATCACAGAATTTATACGATTAAATAAGGCGAAAATTACCATTAACTCATTCGTATCATGAGTACATATATGCGTTCATGTGGGAATTTCTTTTTATTCAGAAATTCCTAATTGATACCAGAAATTCTCAATAGTAATTTTTGCTTTTTTTAATGACAGACGTTTCGTGATTACATTAAGTAAAAATTCATCTTTCGGAATTTCCGGTATGGCATCGGAATTTCTGAATAAGAAAGAAATTCCTCAAATGCACGCTTAAAATGCAAGTGGGTTAAAAAAGGTGGATATCCCGCTGACCACAGTTTGACATCTCTGCCCTACAGCTTTCGGCTTTCAAAACTTTACCTGCAGCTCTTGTTGACTTCAAGCCATTTGTGAAAGCTGAACTAACGGTATATGTCTCAACACAGCTTTTTAAGAGGCTACTTTACACACGCGAAAACACCTGCTGGCTAATATTCCCGCTCCTATGGAGGAAATATTTTACGATATCTCGTTCGCATTTCAATATTTTTAAATGATTTTTTTTTGCATTGGATAGCTGAGGTCAATCTCTAAGCAGGCCCTTTTTTACTTTTTGGATATTTTTTTGCAAGTTTTTCTCATGAGGATACTTTCAGTTTCGAAACTGATTCCGAAAGTAAAAATATCTTAATAATAAAAACTTGTAATCAAAATCGAAAAATTAAAAAAAGGCCTGCATAGAGATTGACCTCAGCTATCCAATGAAAAAAAAATATTGGAATGCGAACGACATATCGTAAAATATCCTCCCCCCCCCCCCACCATAGGATTAAAATTAGCGAGCGGGTGTTTTCGCGTGAGTGAAGTAGCCTCAAGTTGGGCAAGGTTAAAGTTACCCCAGTTTTCCCCAGAGCTTAACATTCAAATTATTATCTATCATATATGATAAATAAAATTATTATCTATCATATATGATAAATAAAATTATTATCTATCATATATGATAAATAAACAATTAGGATTTTATATGAATGATTTAAATAATAAATAGTTTCTACACATAAATCAGCGATACTTTTCTTCTAATTAAGTCATTTTCTGAGAGAGAAATTTAATATTTTCGTGAGAAAAATTCCAGCAAAAATCAAGAACCTCAGATATATTTAGCAAACTAAATTTAAATTGTTGGATGTATCAAAAAGTCAAACACACGAGTTGACAGAGAATACTACCTATTGAACAAAATCAAAACTGTTTGGAAATATTTATGATAATACCGTTAAGCAGAGTTAAATCTCTGTTCATGATACGTGCAAAGGTGCCCCGAACGATAGCGGTACGATAAAATACTCATTTTTGCCAAAAGTATGAAAATTTTCATTGTTTCATTTTAAAGGGCAGTCTTGTAGTATTTTAAAATATTATTTTATCGTGGTTGTCCAATTATTAAAGAAGAAGTTATAACCAATTCAGCACCTAACCAACCAAAAATGACAGTTACTAGACCAGAAAAGTATTAAAGTGTTAGTGAAGATTTAAAATTATTTATGAAGGTTTTTTTTTTCTCCCTATTTCAAATGCCAGTAAATTTCATTCATTCGGGATTCATTTATTTAAAATCAAGCAGAAATCAAATTATTTAACTCAAACAGGTATATGATAAACTCAAAGGTAAACAAATAAGTTGATAAACTCCCAAATATTTAAGACATAGCTATGTGCAATAATGCAACAAGTTATGGAATATTCAGTTAGTAAATCAAAGTGTTATTTTTCGTTCGTAATTTTAATAACAGAAGATAAAATAACAATGCCAAGCGAGCTCAGACAATTGGTTCAAGTTAGAGTCCTATATGATGTCGGGTTGACGCTAATTTTTTCCGTTGCGGGTCGGGTTTGGATCAGGTCGATTATATAAATATTTCGCATTCGATTCATGTTTTGACTCACTCGGGTCAGGATGGGGTTGACCCGATTTTTTTAAAAGAAAGTCCTGAATCTTTTTCAAAGGAAAAACTATATATTTGAATATTAATGAGTGAGGTGTTTATTTCTATACAAAAAAGATTAGGAAAACATATACAGAGCTGCCAAGTCTCCGGCTTTTTGGATACCAGTATTTTAGTACAGAAAATGTTTTGTTTAATCGGAGCATTTTGCGATTTCAAATAACAAGATTTTCTCTAAGAAAATACTGGTGTACAAAAATCCGGAGACTTGGCAACTCTGCATATAAACGGAGCCTTAGAAAGCATATGAACGGAGCCTTAGAAAGCATATGAACGGAGCCTTAGAAAGCATATGAATGGAGCCTTAGAAAGCATATGAACGGAGCCTTAGAAAGCATATAAATGAAACCTAGGGTCCGATGATGATGCTCAAAAGAAAGAGCGCTATAATGACAAAGAGCATCAAGATAAAAGGAACACTTTTCTTATGCTCGAAAAGCAAAATTTTTCTTATCGTATGAGGTGTTTATAACACATTGAATATTGAATGTGAACAGTTGAAACTGCTGTTGCAACTGGAACATTTCACAGCAGTGATGCAATCACTTTCTTTAACGTTACAGTCATTGTGCAATGTGTTTTTATTAGTCCAGTTATCCAAACTTTTGCATATCCTAACTAGGCCGAATATCAAGTACATACTGATTGCGCCCAGCGGCTTTTGAAGCTACCCGTTACGCCACTATTTCCGTTGATGTTCGCTGCCGAGCGAACGCAAACATAAAAACATTACAAGTTAAAATAATGATTTAATCAGAGAAAATCTGTAGAAACTAAGTAATTTCAAGTAAAACAGATTTCCGAGAAGTAAAATAAAAATTACGAAGCTGTTTAAATTATTACACAGTATTAATAAATGCAATTAAATATTCTGAACTTGTTTATTCCATAAAATAATTTTCAAACCCTATAATTAGACATTCGAGAAAAAAAATTAAATGAGGTTTGGCTTTAAAAAAATGAAATTAAGATAAATAAATAAAACTTAAATTATAATATATACTATTAGTTTAAATAAGTAAAGATAATTATTTATTTTAATACCTAATAAACTAACTATAACATAAAAATATTTTTAGTAAGGGTTTAATTAAATTTGCGGATATTATTAAAAAAAAGGCAACACTTAGAAATACTGACATAAAATATTTAAAATATATATTTAGAAATACTGATACAAAAATACTTAAAATAAATGTTTAGAAATACTGACATAAAAATATTAAAAATTTTGTGCCAATATATTAAATTGCAAATAACAAACGTGAAAAAAGCACAAATTATTATTTGAAAATGTGGATTGCAGAAGCTACCGCATTACTAGATAATACAGCTGTGTCGGGTTTTCAAAAACTCCGTCATCAGTCAATACATGGAAAAATTAAAGACTGAGCTAGTTGAGTAGCCGAAGTCGAAATGTGATAAAAGTATTTACAATGACTTTAAACAATTTTACGTATAAAATTTTTCTTATGTGAATAAAAACTTCATTTAAATAAGAAAATGCATTATTTATTTCTGATGCATAAAATACCATTCCCTTCAAATGCAAAAATAATGTTAATTGAAATAAATCAGAAAATATTTAATAAAGTTTTATAATGTAATATTAAAAAAGCACTACTAAAATTTACAATGAAACGGTCAGCAAAAATAAATACATATAGCCTTTAATAATCAAATTCAAAGTATTTAATACATTCGATTAACAAAATCTAACTGAAAAGATCACAATCATTCAAATAAGCAGATATCTAATCAGGGTTCGTACGTCACAAGGAATTTAAAGGGTTTGAATACGAGAATTTTTGTAAAGTAATGGTCGCCATATCTAAACACAGAATACTTTTTCAATAAATAAGGCAAATATTACTTTAAGAAAATTCTGGTATTCTTCCTCTGAGACGTACCAACCTCGATAATACATTTTGCAATAAAATAAACAGTAAATTATAATACTTGTCACATATTAAATTAATAGAAATATTTAAAAATCTAATAATGCTGCATATTTAAACAGATATATTAATATTTAATCAGATAGATAAAAGTTAATCTTCTGATCTATGATAATCTTATAAAGTGTTGAACAAGTTTTCTTTATTGCTTATAGCTGACTCTCCCGGCATTGCCTGGGTCCGTGATAATAACCTTAAATTAAACCTAAGATTTTTATGAAATTATATGTTTAACCCGAATTTGTAAGAATTTATACTTTTAAACGAAAATCTTTGAAAACGAACCAAGGCCCCGCAATATTTATATTTTCAAAAACTGAATGCGTCGGTTTAAAGTAAAATGTACGTTCTTTAAGTGGGTGTTATATATGCTTTTCCTTATTTCGACAAAAGATAACGTAGTCAGAATTTTAAAGCATGCGGATGATTTTTTTTTTTTTTTTTTTTTTTTTTTTTTTTACATCGGGTCATTTAATCAGAAAAAAATAGTTATTCTTCAAACTCTTTGAAACTTTTATGAGTCATATATATAATGGCTTCGAAGCCTGCATAAAAAAATCGTGAAAACATAGTGGTATTTAGTGATAAAGGCGCTGCTTGTAAGAAGACTTTTTTCACATTGGCTCATTTAATAGTTCAAAAATATTTCTTATTGTCCCAACTCTTTGAAATTTTTATCAGTTATAAATATAATCCTACGGTTTTGAAGCCTGTGTAAAAATTTCCCGAAGAGATAGATATTTAGTTGTGAAGGGTTGTGTTTTCTTATATGTTTTTTTTGCATCGGGTCGTTTAATAGTTCAAAAATATTTCTTATTGTCCCAACTCTATGAATTGTTTATCAGTTATAAATATAAATCTGCGGTTTTAAAGCCTGTGTAAAAATTTTCTGAAGAAATAGATATTTAGTTGTGAAGGGTTGTGTTTTTTTATATATATTTTTTTCGCATCGGGTCGTTTAATTATTAAAAACAAAATAGTTCTTACCGTCCGAACTCTTAGATTATTATGAGATATAAAAATATAATTTTCTGGAATCCTGCGTATAATTTGTGCAAAAATATGGATATTTAGTTGTAAAAACAAGAGCAAAGCCACGTATTTACGTTCTCAGCGAATATTTTGTAGATTTTATTTTTTAAAAATACTTCAAATTGTTTGAATGTTTTGAGGTTTTTATAAGTTATGTAAATAAAGTGTGCGAAGAACGTGTAAAAATATTGTGTTAAAATACAGATTAGTTACTTTCAGCGTATAATAAAAGTGCGTCTCCGGAAAGTGCGGAGTGACTTTCAATGGCCAATTTTTTGAAATGGTTAATATTCGTATTTTTGAAATCAACTTGGACCGTTGTAGGGAAGAAAGTATCCAGATTGATAAGATATTTTTCGTTTTCCCGTATCTCTAAAATTGATTCCGATGAGGGTTTTGAAAAAAGGAGGGGGGAAAACCCGTGAAATCGAACTTTTTCAAACATTTTTTTAAAAGGTTAAAATTCGTATTTTTTATGCAGATTGCCCCGTTTGAAAGTAAAAAGTATAACATTTAAGCGTGTAATTTTATTTTTTTCCGTATTTTGAACGGTTTGGCCGATGGAGCTTTGGAAGACGCTTAAAACAAAAGAGCGTTTTCGACCATTGGTTCTTCACTGCTAGCGATCTACCGGAACGGGCGCTGAGTACCATTTTGAGAAAAGAATGTTTTTTGATGAGTGTTCGTTGTATTTTTTAATTAATATTTCGGATAATTATCAAAAAATTAAAAATCAGCCTCAGGGGCATTAGGTCTTTCCTTGGACAGGTATCCTCATCCAGATTTTCAGACCTCTACGCGCGGTAGATTTTCATAGTCCAGACACACACACACACAAATATCTTTCTTTTATCAGTATAGATTGCTCTTTAATAAAAAAAAAAAAAACAGATTACGAATTAAATAAAATTTACGGGATTATGCAAACTGAATTTAACAGGCTTTTAGGCTTATCATTTCATTCTTTGCTAGTTTTAAATAAGTAACGATTTTGTTTGATATCAATTTCTATGCAGATTCGCTACTCTTTATTTTAATATCATTTTCTTTACTTTATTAACTTATAAACCTTTTATTTCTTCTAACTTAAATATAATAGGTAAGAAAATTCTTCCCTGTGTAATCTCCGACGGAAACGGGTTGAGGTTTCTAAAAAACTATATCTTGAGCACAAATCGGATCACATTTTCATTTTACACTTATTTGACTAATTTAGAGCAGATAAAATAGGAACATTAATTAATATGTATGGCTATATACAAATGTTTATGAACATCTTCGTAATTTATCACATTGCTGGTATCACTATCCTGAAAAAAATATTAAAAATGGTAATGATGCAGTACGAAATAGTTAATTCCGAAATATAAAATACTGGTTGACCATTTTTTCTTTAATCTTGAAAAAACTGATACGCTTAATTATGAAACTAAATGTCTATTTCTTATTTCCAATCACTGTCCTATAAACGGGACAGCCGATTCTTTTAATAAGTTTTATCGCCGTTATAGATCTACTAAAAAGGAAAAAAATCTCTTGGCCTCTTGATCGTCCGATTACCATCTTGATACTGACTCAAATGCCAATAAAATGCTACGCACATTTTTTTTTGTATTCTATAACTCAGTAGATAGCTTCTACCTCCCCGCATTAAGTTAAAATAAAAATAGGAGGCGCCAACCAATTATTCATCGCTGAGTTTTCATCTCACGTGATTTGGCATCTGTGAAACATCTAAAATTATGTATCGTTCCGTAATAATGTCTTTTATTTTAAATTTGTATAGCATAATATAAATTTTAGTGCTATTCATTGTCTGAAGCGTTTAAATTTTTGCGAAAATTCCGTATGGTGAATAATATTTGCTTGGTAAAGATTTCATGTTTAGAAAAATCAAGTAATTATGAGATTTCTAAGAGAAACATTGTTGTAAATATTTAATAATGAAATTGAGCAGTAAGTGGGCTCGAAGCCGCTGCGTTTCTGATAGAACTAGTTTGCACCAATCCTCCTGTTTCGCTTTGATGACTTACCTGTTTTTTGAAAAAAATCCCCCGCTCAACAACGCGAAACTTTCTGACACATTCACGGACTCATTTTTATACGTAGAAGCATGAATCTAGCAAGCGTGACTGTTGAAGTGGTTTGGAATCGAATAGCGTTTTTCATTTTTGATAAATTTGTTACATCTTGAGTTATAAGCGATTGTTATGAGGATCTTTATCGGGCTGTTGCGTCCAGAAATTTGGGTCAAAACGCTAACTTTGACATAATTCGTATATACATATTTAAACATTATTAAAAATATAAAACGCTTTCAATTTCAGTTTCTGAATAAAAGTACTTTCTAATGCTATGACGTTTACGAAAAAATATGAATTCCGTAATGTGTCAGAAATTAGCCAGTTTGTATTTGAGGAATTTGGTCAAGGACTATTTCTTTTAAAATATACCCTTTATCCTAATTGTTCGACGAACCAACTTATTCACTGTATTCCATTTGTTCAATAATTACTATTAAACAATAATTATTGAATATTCAGTTGTTATATAACATTTGTTATATATTCTTCTACTGTATTCATAACGGTTTCGTTTTTTAAACTTTGAACATCAAATAACTGTATCAAAGTCAAGACCTTGAACGTCTGTTTCATTTACCTGAAGTGGCAGCTCGGGAAAAGGAGACAAGTTTTCAAATTAGAATTCTAAAATGTTCTAGGCATTTTAGTGACTGATTTTTTTTCAGAGCTCTAATAGCGACGAACTGAATCCCTTAAATGTGGAGAGACTTTTAGGAGATTTACTGAGGTACGTTTTCGTGGTACTTAATACATTGTATTAAAATGATGTATAAAGCAGAAATTGTATTTAATTAAGCTTTGTTGAGTTAATAAATTAGGAATGATCATGGAATAGTGTTTTTCTTTTACCGGATTTACTTAAATATGTGTTTCAGATGATCAAAAGAGAAAAATACATGTCTTTAAAAATGTTAATCAAATATATAACGTATTAATAGTATTTTTAGCGTAGTACATTTAAGCAAAGAATAAAGACATGATTACTGGATTATTCAAGACTCTTACGTTACTGAAGCTCTGAAAATTGTTGTATAGATTGAAATCATTTAAATTTAAAATGGATTTTAAAAGTCTGGCATTTTCCTATTCAATAGGTGGCATTTTCCTATTTAATAGGTGTGCTGTTCCAGAATCATCTTTAGATCCAATGCCCTCCAGCGCCATAAAAAATTACAAATCTAGAAAGATGAATTAAATACTTTTAGACTAGGCATGTATTGATTGATTGATTAGTTTTATGACGGCTGATTATCTACTCGAGGGATATAGGCCCTGGGGGGACTTTCTAAGGGATCTTAACCCGTTTTTGAGGCAAGGTTCGAAGAAAACCACGGAAAACTTCGAGCATTTAGGTCGACGAGCGGGATAGGGGTTTGAACCCAGCACCTTCCATTGAGAGCAGAACCTCTCAACCACTGGTGGGGCTCGAGATATGTATATATACACCTATGAGTTAGCTGCTTAGAGTTTAGCTATTAGCGATGATTTGTGCTTTGACATGTTTCACTAATAAATCGATTTTACCGATGGTTTTCATGTTAATGAATCAACTACTAACACTTTGACTACAGGTCAGGACATTATACGTCCTAGAGGACTATTTTTTTATTCTTTTGTACCACTTTTTGAAAAATAATCTCTGGCATATGTTTATATTAGGATATTTTCAAGAGTAATTACCACAAATATTTTTGTAAATTGTGGTACGATTAAATATTAAAATAGTCGCCAGTCCTAGCCCATAATCAAAGGATTAATGATGATCTTCCTGCGAAGGAGGTCAATATTTCTCCTCATTTTGACGTTCACGATGATTTAATGACGATTACTAATGAGGATTTAACAACTAATGCAGGCTGTTCTGCCAGCACAAATTTTCAAATTGAGCATAATGAAGGTAGTAATACATCTACTCCAATAATGTGTGATGTGTTTGTCAAAACAACTTTAACATTTGATAGGAATATAAGTGATGAAGATTTTGAAGTTCTGAAAACAATAAATGCATATTTTAAATACTAACGGTCAAAATATGTCAGATTCTATTCAAGAACAATCTGTAGTGCAATCAGAATCATATTCCCAATAAACTCTTCCTGAAGGTAATCCATTAAGTGTTTTTCAAAGCTATTTGTTTAAAAGAGTTTCGCGAACAAATTAAAATAGAAAGAAAAATTAAAGCTTGAAAAAAACAAACACAGCGTTACAAAAGCAGAATTGAACAAAAACTCTAAGTCAGTCGCTAAAACAATCTGGAAATAAAGGTTTATGTTTTTTATTGTCTTTTATATTCACTCCTTAATATAAACAATTTCGAAAAATTTTATATACCTTTTATCAGAACGAATATTTCGAGAGTCCGAAAAAAAATAGTTCCGGATAATCGAGGTTACTGAAATTCAATAAGCTTCTTCCCATTATTACATACTAAGTACATACCAAATTTCAAGTCTCGATCTCAATTTGTTCGGGAGATAGAGCGTTTACAGGCACACAGACGGAAGGCAGATTTTTTTATGTAAAAATATGTTTTTCGGAATCTTTAGTGTCTGAAACGTGTAAATCCGTCAAAATTTTTTTTTTTCGATTTTCAAAACGATTACAAGACTTATCCTATACTACGTATGATGGGTAAGTAATATTGAAATTTACATTGAAGACAAAAAGCAAAAATGAGTAATTGTAAATTGAAAGCAAACTATTTGTTGCTAATATACCGTAATAAATATTGTTTTGGTACAATTTATGTTGTATTGGCGATTCATAGTTATTTCTGGTTTTATACATGGTCAAAGTTAAAAGTGTTTAAAAGTAAAAATGTTGAAATATTCATTAATTATAATATATTCAATATTATGTATATTAATTTAATAATAACTTAAATAATGAAAAAATAACTTAAGTTATTAAGTAGTTCAATAATAAGTGTTTCAACTCTCAATTATGAGTGCTTCAACTCTTTATAAAGTATTTAAAAATTCAATAGCAATTAAATGAATATTTATGATGAACTGACATGCATAAACTGCATTATAACATTTAGGTACTTTGGACGTCTCATTTAGGTTTTAACTACTGTAAATGCGACAAAAAAGTACCTAAATTCAACAATCTTATATAGTTTGCTTACAGATTAATTTACTTATTACAGATAATGATACAATTTCTACAAAACAAGTTAGTTTTGAATTAAAGGCACGGTATTCAGACATTTTCTGCTTAATAAAAAATATATTAATATTTATTAAATAAAATGCCAAATATATCATAAATGCGACAAAACTATGGGGAATCACGTCTCATTTAGGCACAATGACCTTACGTTTTATTTTCCTTTAATATTAAGCTGAAGTTATCTTCTATCGCTCGGTTTTTATCAGAACTACTTGAATGTTTATCTACTCTTAAGATGTGTATGATGCAATATATATATATATATATATATATATATAAAAACCCGCACTTCTATTACAAAAATGGATATAATTTAAAAAATACAATTTTACAAGTGTTAGATCGGTTGTTGCAGGTGAGACACTCATGCACCTTAATTAGCTCTGTACTTAAACCTTTCAGGGGCAAAGTTGTTGAAATGATTGAATGACACGAAGATTTACGAACATATTTACTTGAAAATAAGTAAAAACTTTTCTTCACGTCCATTAATAAAGGCAAAATTTTATTTAAAAATTCAGGTGCCATTGTGGCATTTGAGGATTCCAATTTAGTGGGATATATAATACACCATAGTCTTTCAAGGAGTTAATGGGGATTTTAAAGCCCAAACTTTTAATTATATATTTTTTTATTTAAAAAACTTAATTATCTTAACGTAGAGTATACATTTTCTAAAACATTTGCATAGATATAGCTCTGTACTTAATACTTTCAGGGGCAAAGTACTTCTGTTATTAAAATGTTGAAATGATTGAATGACACCAAGATTTACGAACATATTTACTTGAAAATAAGAATTATGATTAATGAAGGCAAAATTTTATTTCAAAATTCTGGTGCCTTAATTAAGTAAAAAGCTTTAAAATTTAGTGTGATATACAATATATCACCGCTCTTCAAAGGGTTGAAGATTTTAAAGCCCAAACTTTTAATTACATATTTTTTTATTTAAAAAACTTAATTATCTTAACGTAGAGTACAGATTTTCTAAAGCATTTGCATAGATATAGCTCTGTACTTAACACTTTCAGGGGAAAAGTACTTATGTTGTTGAAATGATTGAATGATACCTAGATTTACGAACATATTTACTTGAAAATAAGTAAAAGCTTTTCTTTATGTCCATTAATAAAGGCAAAATTTTATTTAAAAATTCAGGTGCCATAGTGGCATTTAAGAATTAAAATTTAGTGTGATATATAATATACCACCACCCTTCAAGGGGTTAAAGATTTTAAGCCCAAACTTTTAATTCCATCCATCTATTTAAAGCAGTTTGGTAATTTTGTCAAATTTCCATCGAATTTCGACCGAGTACGCATGCGTCAAAAAAGGACCAGCCAATGAGGCGAGGGTCTATTCCTGTCTCCAAACGTATTTGGGATCAAGATCAAATCATGTTGTTTTGATGGCTTCTTTCACGTTGTGTTAAACCTAGGAAGATATTTATATAAAAAACTGTGGAGTGTTTGGAAGGTATTTATTTTATTTATTGTTGTATTTATTGTAATTTGTATGAATACTTAGGTATCCATTTCGGATTTACTGTGTAACATGAATTTAGGTTCATTTAACGTTCGCGAAATCAAATCATTTTGTTTATATAGTACAGAAAATAATTATTCAATCGTAAATAAAAATATAGTAGAACATGTAATACAAAATTGGACGGACCACTTATATTCCGTTTATGATCGGGTATGAATCTTATGGTGTTCCGATTGCTAATTAAAACTATTATGTAAATATAATGTCAAAAGACAGTACGCACGGTAGTAATATTTTTATTATTATATGTTCAAAAAAAGCGAATCTGAGCGTCTGAATATAAATTATAAAATATTATTTCTGTATTTAGCAACTAAATATTTAATAAATATGCAGGAATGTGACTAGCTTTATGTGAATGTATAATATATATAAGTCTGAACTTTAGCATTATTTTTTAACAGAAATATATTGTCTCAATTCGATTTAAAAGTTTTGTCATTACATAAGTGTGCTATTTTATTTGTAAAGAGTATGTATGCATTATATTGTTTGTATGTATACAAATCTTTAGAATGTTTTGATTTGCAAACTCTTAATATTTGAATAATAATGTTTACATTATATTTGTTTGTATGTATACAAACAAGTATATATACAAACAATGTATCATGTAGCAATATTAATATTTACATTGTTTGTATGTATACAAATCTTGAATGTTTTAATTTATTACATTCATTTTTTACCAGTTTGCATGTCCGTTCATTGGCGATTCATAAGAAACTCATAATTTGTCACAAATTGGTGATTTTATTGATTTAGTGCTTTGCCCAGGAATGTGGAAAAAAAAAACTATTTTTGACATCTGGTGAAATGAATGAGGTTATTTCCGTTTTTATTTTGTATATAAAAAATGTTATATGTAAAAAAATCCTGGTCATTAATCACATTGTTTTTTGTATATTTAAAGACGATTACTTATTCTTTGTAATTCTTTTTTTGTTGGGGGTTTTTGAGCAAAATAATATTACTTCATAACTAGAACCAGTTCCGCTTAATCATTAATATTTACTTAATCCTTTGACCGCTGAGCAAATGGGCAAATTTGTAATGTTTTTTCTGTTATTTTTTTTAAATGTCAAAAAAAGATAAATTTTCAAACTTGGTATAAAAAACTTAGGTATTTCTCTATTATCCCATCGTCCACTTTTCATAACAAAATACTATCGCCAAACTGTATGAATAAATGCCAAAAATGCAGTCCCATGTACTTGATGTCGGAAGCATTATACGTGTTTGTTATGTCGTCAAGTGGTTTTTAATTCAACATTTGCGCGTATTAATTACAACGTTCTCCCGTTTATTTGGCGTTACAGTTTGGCGACAGTTTTTTGTTATGAAAAGTGGTCGATGAGATAATAGAGAAGTACCAAAACTTAATTACGTATATGAGTAGATTCCTTGACAGTATTAATCATTACTCAATATTTTAAAACTGCATCATATTTGTAGAATTATATTAATTTAAACAATGCTTCTATTGAAGTGTGAAGAAGCACATACTTCTATGAAGAACCATATATTTACATAATCGTTTTCATTAGCAATCGGAACACCATAAGATTCATCCCTGATAATAAACGGACTATAAGTGATCCAATTTTGTATTACGTGTTCTACGATATTTTTACGTACGTTTGAATAATTATTTTCTGTACTATATATACAAAATGATAGAGATCTAAAAACACAATTTCCATCGGATTGATTTCTCGAATGTTAAATGAGCCTAAATTCATTTTTAAACAGTAAATCCGAAATGGACACCTAAGTATTCATACAAATTATAATAAATAAAATAAATACCTTCTAAACACTCCACAGTGAGTTCTATATAAATACCTTCCTAGGTTTAATGCAATGTGCAAGAAAAAAACAAACAGGAGATGATCCCAAACACGTTTCTAGAGACAGTAATAGACCCTCACCTCATTGGCTGGTGATTTTTTTACGCATGCGTATTGGGTCGAATATTGTTGAAAAATTATTTTGAAGAAAAAATCGGGAAATTCACAAAATGGTTTCGGGAAAAACTTCACCAAATGGTTTCAAAATTCTTTGATTGACAGCGGGAAAAAAATTTCATTTTACATTCAATCATCGCAATTGGCGAGTGTGACTATTAAGTTTAGCCAGTACTGGCAATAACATCAATTACCAATTTTCAGTATTACTCGCCGATTGGTGAGTGTTAATTTTGTCTTATATCACAAACTGTATTTACATATACTACTAGACATAATGATTATGAACCATGATTTTTCTATTATTGGGCAAGATTCATGTTTTTTCAGCAATTCTTTGATGAAATTCGTGTTTTTTCAGCGATCCTTTGAAGAATTTCGCATTTTTCTCGTGATCCTTAACGAAATTCGCATTTTCCAGCGATTCTTTGATAAAATACATTTTATTCTGCAATTTTTAGACGAAATTTAGTAAAAAAGCGTGATCTTTTGGTGAACTTTCCTTTTTTGCGATTCTTTGACAAAATTTGCTTATCTTTCACGATCCTTTTGCATAATTAATGTTTTTTCTGTTGTCTTTTAACGAAAGTCATGTTTCCCCATGATCCTTTGATGAATTTAGTGTTTTTTCCTCAATCATTTGACGAAATCTGTGATTTTTCCCCCCCCGCGAAGATTGGTTAGATGTTTTTAGTCTGCAGGTGCCCTAAAAAGTCTGTGACGCCCGTTGCTGCATTGCACACATTCTTCCATGTGACATCGAACGAAGGAAATTCATCCTAAAGAATCATTGTTTCATTCTTGACATTTCTGGAAAGAAACAACGTTCAACTCATTGGCTGAATTGTAAAGGGCGAAATGTGTCAAACATTAGCGGAAAGAAAGTGCGCAATTTGTTCGTTCATGGATAAAATCATGAAATTCATTAATCGATAGTTGATAAATTGCGAAATTCTTATATCGATAGCGGAAAAATCGCAAAATTCATTAATCGACAGTGGAAAAATCGCAAAATTCATCAACTGGTTGGAAAAGTTTTCGAATATCGTCGAATGGCTTCAAGAAAAAAAAATCACAATCCGTCAATTTCGGGGAAAAAATCGTGAAATTCGCCAAATGGTTTCGAAATTTGTCGAGCGACAGCAGAGAAAAAAATCTTTTTCCATTCAATCATCGCAATTGGTGAATGTGACTATTATGTTTGACCAGTGGTGGCAATAAAGTCCATTGCCAAATTTTCAGCATTACTCGCTGGCAAGTGTTAATTTTGTCCTATACTTCAAAATCCTTTTGATCATATCATCAGTGTGCAGGACAATTTTTTTACAGGAGACCATTTGATGAATTTTGTGATTTTTCCATTATCGATTGACCAATTTTACTGCTATCGATTGTTGAATTTTATAATTTATCAACTATTGATTAGCGAATTTCATGATTTTTTCCATGAACATTTGACGAATTATGCAAAAAAATTAAGAATATTGTTAAATTGTCTTGGGTAAAATAAATTTAATATTATCAAATGCCTTCGAGAAAAAAGTTGCAAGTTGAAACACCTGTGACCTCTTTTTCATGTTATGCATCTCGGGTCTATCCCCCCCCCCACCCAAGTGGGACACTTTTCTAAATTTTGCAGACACCTCTCATGTGATATATCGCTGGAAAAGTCTTTGACTGCTTATTCATGTTATGCATCTCCGGGGTCCATCCCGCCACCCCCTCCCCTCCCCCCCCTAAGGGAGGCACTTTTATAAATTTTGTTGACACCCCTCATGTCATATATTGTTGGAAAGGTCTGTGACTGCTTAATCATATTATGCATCTCCAATGTCCATCTCCCCACTTTCCCCCCCCCCCCAAAGGGTACTTTATAAATTTTGCACACAACCCTCATGTTATATATCATTGGAAAGGTCTGTGACCACTTAATCATATTATGCATCTCCCATGTCCATCCCCCACTTTGACCCCCCAAGGGGGTACTTTTCTGAACTTTGCACACACCCCTCATGTGATATATCAATGGAAAGGTCAGTGACCGCTTAATCATATTATGCTCCCCACTATGAAATTTGTCAAGTTAAAGCAACTATAAATTTTATTTTTATGGTACTATCAAGTTGTTTGCCGTCAAATTTTGACGGGTTCCATCTAGTGTTTATTTATTATATTTTCCAATTTTTATTTAAAAAAACTTAATTATCTTAACGTAGGTTAAGTATAGGTTTTCTGAAACATTTGCATAGATATAAAAAAAAAAAACATTTTTTAATTTTTATTTTGGGGATTTAATAGCGGGGATATAATAGCACTCATAGCATTATATATAATAACTATTTTTTACTCTATACTCACTACTCTATTTTAGTTTTACAATTTTCCATCTGTAACTAAAACCACTATTAGATTACCACATTTTAGAGATTGTTTAATCCATTGTTGCAGATGTGACACTCTTGCACCTGCATTTGCTTTGTAGTTAAAGAGTTTGTTTTGTAAAAGTAGAAACTCAGTTATTTTTTCATTTAATCAACTTTTATTTTTACTTCATGCAGAGTATCGATTTTCTAAAACATTTTCAGTTTTAAAAAACAGTTTTTAAAGCAGGAGTTTTATTAGCGGGTATGATGTAAAAATTACATCTCAGAAACATATACAAATTATCTTATCCACTACTCTTATTTTTTTTTTATTACTTTTTACAATTTCGCATCTGTAATTAAAAGTACACTTATTTAAGTTTAAAAATGGCCCAATGAGAGCAGTTTTATAATTTTCGCGTATGGTGTTCCACAGCGCATACGAATTCTTTTAATAGACTGTAAATAATAATGTTCATATGGAAATAAACTAAATTTTGTCCCTAATTTAAAAGTATTGAATTAATTTAAGTTTAAGAATGGCCCAATGAGAGCAATTTTATAATTTTCGCGTATGATGTTCCACAGCGCAAATGATATAGTCGAATGAGTTTAATCGACTGTAAATAACAAGTTGGAAATTGTACGTCAAACGTTACAAACGAGGTGCGTTCGTACGCACGTTTTAGAATTAAATTCATGATATCCCGTGCGTAGAACGGGTTAAACAGCTAGTTAAGTATATATTTTATGACACTGTTCATACAAATATCTTAACTAGTTATATAAATATTCAGATATATATGTATCAGCTAGTTATATAAATATTCAGATCTTGATGATTTTTAATTCAGTGAAATGAATTATATCGTCTGCAGATTAATTTCTGTCATAAAATAAGTATCTCGGTCGCTTGACGATTAAACTTCGGAAGCTCCTATAACAAAAAAGCACCGATTTAAAAAAAAAAATATATTCAAATTTCTTAATAAATATTTTTATTAATATCTCCTAAAGTTTTGATTCGATTTTAATAAAATTTGAAATGTCTCGACAAAATTCTGCAAAGATAATATATTTTAAATTGCAAACCATTTGGTTGGGTAGTTTTTGCGTTGTTATATGCGGACAGACAGACAGACAGACAGACGGACGGACAAAACGACGACTATAGGTGCTACGTATTTATATAATTACGAACGCACCTAATAATGATCATAAGGAAATAATAATTACATGGAAATAAATTAATTTTGTCCCTAATTAAAAAGTATTGAATTAATTTCTGAACCATTTTACATAAAAAATAGATTGATATTTCTCTCATTTTATCATAATGAAAAGTCAAATTAAGCTTTAGAATTCTAATAACTATATTTGGGAGCATGTGAATTATGAGATATATACTCAAGACGATTACGGATGTTCTACACAATGTGGTTATAAGTATAGGCCAATACTATTTTAGAACATGTAATTATTTGAGAAAAAGGAATTGTGATTATTCAAGGGCTTCGCATGAAAAAATGAGTTATTTTTATATTTTTGTTTTTTCAATTTTGATTTTGTTTCATTGTTCACAAATAAAACAAAAATCATACCAGTGATATCAATAGCATATCACTAGTAATTTTTTTATTCAAAAGCTGAAATAGAACTTTTATAGTCAAAATTTACGCTTCATAGCAGATAAAAATGAAACATTATATTGAAAAAAAGGGTACTTGTGTACTTTCCTGCCCACTTTCTGTCTCTTATCATTATTAGTTAATGCCAATAAAGGATAAGCCTGGATGTCAAAACATACTCATAAGATGTTTCCAAGATTTTATGTAACCCATTTTAATTTGTAAAATATAGATGTGTATGCGATCACTATCTTCTTGCTCAAATCTAATGTTTTTACTCCCGTTTGCCCCACCAATGGCTGAGAGGTTCTGCCCTCAAAGCTGGTAGACGGGAGGTGCTGGTTCAAATCCCCTGTTGCGCTCGTCAACCTAACCGTTCGGAGTTACCCGTGGTTTTCTTCGAACCTTAACGTAAATACGGGTCAGGATACCTTAGAAAGACCCCCCACGGAGCGCACTGCGCCCTAGTGCCTATATCCCTTGTGTAGATAATCGGCCGTCATAAATCAACCAACTAAATCGACCTTTTATCGTTTATTTCTCATTTTCCCCATCGATGTTAATTCTTTTGAACAGCTGTAAATACATTTCAGTGCTTACGAACTTGCACTTGTTACGCGAAGACACTTGCAAGCTAATGTTAAACGAATGGCAGCGTTCTTTCCAGATTTCTTGCTTGCATTTCAATATTTTGAAATTTATTTACTGATTGATTGAGATTGATCGCTAATTGGGTATTTTTTTACTTTCTCGATTTTGGTTGCAGTTTTTTTAATGAGGAAACTTTCATTTTTGAAACCAGTTCCGAAATAGAAAGTGACCTCATAAAAAAAAATCTGTAACCAAAAAAGTAAATAAGGATCCGATTGGAGATCGACCTCTGCTATCCTACGTAAAAAAAAAATAATTTAAAATATTGAAATGCAAACGAGAAATATGAAAAAAAAAAACACTGCGATTGGGGTTAACATTAGTTTGCGAGTGTTTTCACGCAACTAATGTAGGCTCTTAACTCAAGGTGCGTGCACTCCTTGGATTTCCAAGATCAGATTATCCAAGACTATTATAAATATCAGACTATTTATATTTAATATTTAAATCGCAGACTTTGTAGTCATCTTGTTTAATCCCAGATATTGTAATTTTTTCTGCAATTAAATAAGGCGACACATTCTATTAAAAATTTGTGGTAAAACTGTACAAATCCTGTTAATTGAAAGCACATATTTTGCGCATTCTTATCATCATTATAATCATTAATGTAATTATATTATCATTAATGTAATTTCCGTAAGAAATATACGCGATGGCTTCATACGAACAGTTGTTTTCGCGCACACTCTTTAACAAGAACGAAAATTCACGAGTCAAGCATAGATTTTGTAACACTTTCCAACACTTCCAAAATAATTTTACAAATCCTTACCGTTTAATAATGTGAAAGATGATATCTAAGTAAGAAATTTAGAGAAAATATAACATATTTAAAAACACAATTTCAGGAATTACCAACAATATTATGAAAAATATCCGAATTATTTTGTGCAGTCCTGTATATGATCTATACATTTGTATATATACTACATAGAATGCTAAATTTTAGTTCAGTTAGAAGACACATAGCACAGTTTAAAATTCTACTTCTGGAATTTCCGTCAATAAACGGAAATGTCCTTGAGAATATTTGTGCTGCCCTGTATATGATCTATAGAATTTATACACAACGAGTAATAGACAAAAAGTTAGTTAAATTTAAAAACGCGTTCAGCAATTGAAAACGCACTTTCAGCAATTATTGTTAACAGACAGTACCGAATCCTTTTGTGTGTCCCTGTAAATGAACGACAAATGCTATACACACAATATTCTATAGTAAGCTTCTTGTAATTCACCTCAGTGATATATATATTTCAATATGTTTGAAATAGTGACACATCATTAAAATAAACCGCAAACGATTTTTCTCCATAGACTGTAATGTAACGGAATTCTTTTGAGTGTCCCTGTAAAGGAACTAAGTGCTATGCACACCATATTCTATAGTAAGCTTCTTGTAGTGCACCTAAGTGATATATATCAATTTCAATATGTTTGAAATTGTGTAACATCATTAAAATAAACCGCAAATGATTTTTCCCCATAGACCGTAATGTAACGGAATTCTTTTGAGTGTCCCTGTAAAAAAACTAAGGGCTACACACTTCATTTTCAATACCGAACATGACATAGTAAACATTAATAACATATCAGTTGCATGACAATCCGAATATATTTACGTGATTAGACAGACAGACCGAATTCATAAACACTTTTCAACTATGTTGGAAAGTGTTAATAAAAATGAAAGCCTATAAAAAATTGCAGTAGTCTGATTTTTCTCTGTGGCGGAATAATTTTTAAGGTGTTTATTATTGAACATGACTAATGGAGAAAATAAAATCTCCGAAGGACATTTTCTGTAAAGTAGCAATCAATGATGTGAAATATGAGTGTAGTAGTCTAATACCAAATAACATTTACAGTACCCCTAAGCGGAATTAATGCTTTACTTTTGAGCAAGATTAAAAAAATATTTATCCATGTTAATTTTATAAAACATTTTCATACATAAAAAACAGTTTTTATTGCGAGGATTTAATAGCAGGTGTAACATAAAGTCATACTCGAAACATATAAAAACTATTTTTTTAATCTTCTCTTTTATTTTTACTTCATTTTATTTTTACAATTTCCCATCTGTAAGTAAAACCATACTTATTAGATTACCACACTTTTAGAGTATGTTCAATCCATTGCTACGGATACTCTTACACCTAAATTAGTTGTGTAGCTAAAGAGTTCAAAACAGAAACTCAATTATATATTTTTCGATTTAAGCAACTTTTATTTTCCCATAATGCAGAGTAATGCAGACTCTTAATAGTTAGTGTTTACCCCAAAACCTACCTGCCAAGATTTAACGCCAATTACCTATCTAATATAAGTGTAATTGTTTGAAAATTGTGCGATATGTCCGTAACAACAAAGTATTTTGTTTATAGCATATTTCATATAATTTCGCAGGATTGAAAAATAGTTACCTACAGCACAACTACCAACCTTCCTCTTTTTCAAGTCATAAAAATATTTTGTATACGAAATTTTATTTAATAAAACGCGTCTTGTTTCTATGTGGTATTTTTTAATTTTCATTTATTAAGTAGTATTTCTGATTCAAAATAGGTTTGTTTGACTTAAAAAAAGCGGAAGGTTGGCAGCTATGGTGTAGGTGTCTATTTTCTCATTCCTGCGAAGTGATATAAAATATACCTTGATATTACGATCATGTCACACAATTTTCAAACATTTGCATTTAGTATTCGTTTAGTAATTGTTGTATAATCTCGGTATGGGTAGGTTTTGGACTAACTCGTACACATATTTTAAAATAAATCTGTCAAGTGCGAGTATAACTCGAGCTCAAAAGTGTTCCGCACATTGAATTTATTAATTACTATTTATTAATTAATAAACTCCTACAATCCTTAATTTTTTCATAATTTAGTTTCAGTAAGATTCGGGAATAGGATAGGGTCATATTTCTCCAGTAATTTCGACGATATATCCGAAAATATAATACATAAAATTAGAACAAATATATTTTTGATTTTGATGTTAAGAGATCTTTCGAACGATACCCTACACGATATATAAAAATAAAATTTATTTTTCAAGTAACTTAATATCTCGGCTAATTACCGACACTTTTTTCGAAAATCATTATCAAGTATCCTTGGATGATTCTGCGTCGATAGATACCTCGAGCGACCGTCAACTTCCCCGCTGACCGCCTGAAAAGTAAAGTTTGTGTGTAATGAAAAAATGCGTTTTTCTCAAAAACTATGTTACCTACGAAAATCTTTATAGTTTTCCTGCAAGGTTTAAACAAACTGGTACTACCCTTAATTTTTTCAGATTTTTAATTTTTGTAGATTCGAAAATAGAGGGGAGGGAGGGGGAACATATTTTTGCAGTGCATTTTCAACGATATCTCTGAAAATGTAATACCTAAAATTAAAACAAATATATGTTTAAGTTCAGTATTACGATCTTTTACACGATACACCACATGATAGACAAAAATAAAACTTTTTTTTAAAGTAACTTTAATTAGCCCCCTAAATTTTTTCTAACACTTGTGAATGGCTAATAATCTGAAAATATGTGGATAAAAAGGCTTAATAACTTTCGCAAGTTTGAACTTTCCATGTCCCATAGTTTACGAGAAAAAGGGCTCTGACAGACGGACAGACAGACACGGGAGAGATCTTATAATGGTTTTGTTTTTACTTTTGAAGTATGGAACCCTAAAAAAGGCTAACTATTAAATAAAATCATTATAATCACAATTTAAATAAAAAGAGGTATCATGCATTTTCAATAACAAGCTGAATAATGTATTTTAATAACAAATAATATTCCAGTTTCATAATAACGTAGTACACTTACCTTTTAAATTAAATCCCCTATTTAACTTCCACCCACATTCGGATTTTTTATTTAGTTAGCAATAAAAATTTTGAAAGACGCAAGACCGATATTTATTTAACTGTGCATATTTCAAATCTGTTACACTTTAAAACTCCGGAGCAATGAATGCGATTTCACATGACTTGAAGATAATTGCAGATTATGAATCTATTTACAACGATTTTTAAGCTACGTTTAAAATCAAGCATGCGTTTTTAGTGGATGTTCACCCATGATAACAAAGCGCAAAAATCATTCCTGGAGATAACTTTCGAAAATTTCGCATTATGATAGCTAGAAAAGAAGATAGTGACATTTATTGACTATTGAACAAAAAGATATTCGACATATGACGTAATTCGCTGCATTTAACGGCAAATTATGCCTTTAATCTCTGCATGACATCGGTATTTTGGAAACGAAACTGGGCAATTATTTGGTAACGGAATTACGGTTCAGAGCAAATTTGTATAACTTTATTGGAATTACATAAAGATAATTATTTTTTTACAAGTTTTGTTTTTTGCAAGAACAATTGGTGTACACTGAAAAATTAAGATAATCACATACAATAATTGAAAAATATATACAAATATTTTTTAGAAATTTTTAAATGTTTGGTAACGGAATTACAAGAAATGGATTTCATTAATTCTATTACTGAGCATGTTAAGTGTTTGATTTCTCATTATGCACTAACTGTGCTTGCAGAAAACAAAACTTGAAAAAAAAAAACTTTATGTAATTCCAATACAAGTTTTACAAATTTGCTCTGAACCATAATTCCGTCACCGAATAATTGTCAAACAACTTAAATTTGTGGCGAAGTAAAATAATATAATTGAAAAAATGGTTTTAACACCAAATGGTTTTTTAATACTAATAAGGCCAATTTTTGACCCACCCCAAGTTAAAAATAATTTGCACGTCTATTTTAACCTCTTTTTTTTTTCATATTTGAGATTGTTTTTTTTTTCAATCACAGATTAATATTATTTTAAAAATAAAAATAAGAACCAAAAAGTAATCTTACACACATAGATGAAAAAGTGATTTTTCACATTTTTTAGAATTCTCGGCAATTTTACCTTTTTCTGTACTGAATTTTTTTTATTTGATACAAATTGACAAAAATAATACTTTTGGTCTATGTATAAGATTTTTTTTTTAATGACGATAAGCAAGAAAAATACAGTACGTGTTATAAAAAATATATATACATATCCGCAGTTATTTAGATAAAATCAACGTATCGAACACACTCGGCACACAAAAAAGGATTTTGAAACGGGATCCCGAATTTGGCCTTATTAGGTAATATTGGGCTTATTAGGTCGGCCTTTGGTTTGTATTTAGGGGAAGGTATAAATTTCAAAAGTGCAGCTAGGTTTCTTTTCTTTTTTGCCCGAGTACATGTCGCTTTGAAATTCTATTAATAGAACAAAATAGATGATTTTTTTATCATCTCGGAGACAGCACAGTCTCCTAAGTTGTTCAACTTGCGTAAAATTTTATTATTAATTCTTTTATAATAATGATTAAATTGTGGAAATTTAAACATTTGCATTGTAATAAATAGGCTTTATAAATGGATATGAAGAAATGCGTAATAGAGTCAATAAAATATATTGAATATTTTAAAAGTTGTCACCAAAAGTGTCATAATACATTTTTTAAACACCAAACCTACCGTGTATTAAGAGATTGTCGAAGTTCTATGAGTGTTCGTCATCACTGCTTTACATTAAAAAAAATCTTGGCTTTATTTATTCACAGATATAATCACATATTTCGGCGACTAAATGAGGCGAATATTATTTTTTTAAAATTAGTAGTAGCAAATACTTGTAGACGTTTGCAGCTATGCACACAATATACTACATGGGACACGCGTTAGTTTCAGTGTTGAAACATTAGAATCGGTGGTAATTTAGCCTTAACTGGGGAGGAGCAGAAACAGTAAAAATGCAGTGGAAAAGACAGACATATTTATAAATCAAATGAAGAGTCCTTATTTAAATATTATGCAATTTTGCACATGTGTACTTTGAACAGTCAACATGCAACAAAAAGCAAAAAATGTCAGTTTCCAAAGAAATAAATTTATTACATAAAATATCTATAGAACATTGTATTTTCCTCATAAAATAATTTTGACAGAGAAAACTCCTTAATCGATTTCAGAGACCGTACCTCCCGGGTTAATTGAGTTATTTAATATTTAATATTTGTTTTAGTTTATTAAATAAAGTGTGCAAAAATACTTCATTGTTGGGTCTTTTTGCATACAAGGGACAACGTTTTGATACAACACATGCACAACGTGTTCAATATGTCTAAATTTTGGCTTCTGATAAAGTTTTTGAAGATTATTTTTTTTTAAAATTATGGTTTTACAGTAAGGTGCCTAAAATTCACCCCGTCGCCCAAATTCATCCCCTTGTTAAATTTGTGGATATTGGTGCTACATCTTGGAAAAAATTGTGGATACTGGAGTTACATCTTGGAAGTTGCTGCAATACTGCCAGGAGGAATGTCTTAAGGCGGTATTAAAAAAAAAAAATATTTTTCCACGCTCAACAACTCAAAATTTTGAGACACATTTTAGACTCATTTTTAAAAGTAACAACAGGAAACTTGGCGGCGTGATTTATAAAGACATTTATAAGGACCCCGTGTTTTTATTTTTCGTTCAATTAATTAGAAATTGATTTATAGACAATTATTTTCACAGTACAATCATTTTTTTTTGTTTCCAGCGCTATCGCTTCGGGAAATTCGGTTCAAAATGTCCACTTTGACAGCATTTTTTGAAATATATTCTGCCTTTATCAAAAAATCGAGACAATACGGACATTATAAAGTTTCTGAATAAGAGAACCTGCCAATTGGATGCATTTTAGAGCAAAAATGAATTTACGAATGTGTCTCAAAATAAGCAGTTTGGATTTGAATACACCCTTAAGAAGCAATTTGTTTTTCTAAATAGTGGTGAGAGTAGAATATAAAATTAGTCGCTAGTATCGCCCTGGCTTCTAAGCAGCGCGCGTGGTCTGACGAGGATTTCCTTAACAATACGCGTGGTGCTCAACGTTTTAAGATTGTTTCAGGAAAATAACTACACTAACCAGACGATATTAACAAAAAATATGCGCAGGCACGTCATGTTGTTATAATTTGTGACATTTTCTGAAAATTGATTTTAGGAAGTGATAGTAAGTTATGATATTATAAGTTTTCTGAAAAAATTTAAAAAAGAAACCTTTAGATAATTTTATTGTAATAAACAAAAGAAACATTGAGTAAATTGAAAATTTTAGTGGATATGTGACGGGTAAATTGCAGTTTAAGACGTGAGGAAATTATTTTTTAGATTGAATACAAATTGAGCAAAATATGAAGTAGGAAAATTTAAATTTCCTTAAATTTGATGTAATTTATTTACTGATTAGAGATATTTTTTATAATTTAATGCTCAGAGCTTGCATTTTCATAAAAATGCTCGTAAAATAATGTTAAATAAAATTTTCTTGCACAGTTTGTTTCTAAAATACAATTCATGTATCGTTATCTTACATATATCTTAAAATACAATTCTGTTAAAAATATTTTTGTCTACAGCCAATTTAAGTTGTTTTGGGGAAACTGAAAAATACGGGCAAAACGCTTAGAGGGTTCAAATACAATATTCACGATGATTATCTGGACTACATGCATAACACATGGGCTGATAAGTTCCCGGTCTAATAAAGAAAACACAACTTTTTAACAAAACTTTATAACTTTATAACTTTAATAAATAACAACTTTAATAATAAATAATAATTTAATAATAATAATAATAATAATTTAATAATAATAATTTTATAATACAGCCAAACCTCGTTAACACGAACACGCTTAACGCGAATTACTTTTAGTGCGAACTGTTTCCGATTGCCCCGTCAAGTTGTATGTAATGTATTTAAGTTCGGATAACACGAACTACTTTTAACACGAACAAAAACAGTTTCCCCTTGAGTGTTCGCGTTAACGAGGTTCGACTGTAATAATTTAATAAATGAATAAAATTAATAATTTCATATTAAATAACACAATTTTATAACGAAAAAGCTCCAAACAGTGCTCAGAATCATCGACTCGTTGTTGTTTTTGGTCAAAAGTCAACACGCGCGGCAGCCACTTTGACAACAGCTTTTTCATGGACAAATGTTCATTCAAAATAAAATCTACACGTTCCTTGGATATCTTCAGAGTCTGAGCTATCTCCTGCAACTTCACTTTACGGTTCCCCAAAACGATTTTGTGGACTTTTTTTATGTTTTCCAGAGTAACCACCTCTTTTGCGTGGTGCATCACTGGTGTCCGTACGACCATATTTAAATTTAGCAAACCAGTCAATAATGGTTGATTTACCTGGTGCAGTGTCCGGATAATGCTTATCAAGCCAAGCTTTTGTTTGAACGGTGTTTTTTCCCCCATCAAATAACAATTCTTGAAATTCTTGTTTATCCATTTTTTTGTTTATCAACAAAGTCGTTCAACTGAAATCACACTAACGTTTTATCCACACGGCGAATCGTCATGACATTTTTTCTGCTACCTTTTAAAGGTTAGTATTTACTAAAAAAAACATCGGTTTGGCGATTGCAATGCCATCTGTGTGCTAGACCGGGAACTTATCCGCCCATGTGTTACTGTTAGTTGTTTCTTTGGGGAAGATGCATGATACCTTAGAGAACGATTCGAACAATAAGAAAAGGGGGAACATTTGAACAACGTCCATTTCACCTAATTAACGTCAGATAAACATCTTCCAAAATTGTCAGCCAATAGTTGATTTTAATCCAATAAACTATTGACAATTTTTAAAAAGATTTTAATCTGGTGTTAATTAGATGAAATGAACATTGTTCACATGTGCACTCTTTTTCCCTACTGTATTTTTATAACGCTAGAACGTCCGAAAATTTTACTCAACCTTCATAAAAACATCTTACGCTAGAATTTTTATTTAAAACTAGTATTTAACTTATTTATTTAACTTATTTTGTTCTCTGTGGTTTATATTTAACCTATTTTATGAAACAAACAAACTCTGGTTCGAATAGTCATTTTGAAAGTACCTGTCGGGTCCACTGCACCCGTCTGGTAAGCGGAGGGTTAAAGGCTCAAAAGATGGTGGTGCTTTAATTTTTCGTATGTTGAAAAAACGGTTCCAATTTTAAAGTAAATTTCTTTTGAAATTTGTGTTATTGCGAGATATGGGATTGAGAGAAGTTGCACGATTCATTCATTTTTAATATTTTAATTTATTGTACGGCAATAGTTTGTAATATAGAGTAAAGTAGGTTAACAAAAAGCGAAAAATGTAGTGGTCATTCAATTTTAAACCAATTTATGTAAAAGAAACAAAACAAAAATAACCCAATCTTACAGGAAAAACAGACATCGCTTTTCTAACAGGGAAACATTAAAGAATAAATGGCATTCTTTCCTTATGATAGTTTGATAACAAATGATGATTATGACGAGTCTATAATTTTACAAACTGGAAAAAAAAAATATTACCAGGAAAATTTATGTGTCAAGCAAATAACATGTTGAATGGAGAAGAAAAATATATATCCGTTATGTGCACCGCCTTTTTAAGAATATTGTAGAATTAAGTTTAATTCCAAAATAAAGAAAAAAAGATGAGAGATTTAAATATAAATTAGAAGGATTTTTATTATATATTTTTTTAACATTCTGACAACATTCTATTGACACAGTATACTCCCATTTCGTTAAAACTCTGTGTTTGATTAAAGTTGCAGTAAATTAAAAAATAATAAAAAAGCGCATCAAGCAAATAATCTCGAAGATTGCAGGGCCCCCGAAAATTCAGTTTTTTGAATACCGGTATTTTCTAAGATTTTTTTTCTTGCAAATTTTGTACAAACCTGCTCGAAGGTTATTTCTATTGCAATTGTTGTAGAAACTTACCCGAAGGTTATATCTGATGCAATTGTTGTAGAAACCTACCTCGAAAAACTGAGGATGTAAAGAACACGTTTGACTTCATGTTTTTCAGTGAAGATTTAGTCACGAGGACAATTAGGGGGGGGACAATAATAATTTTAATAATAAAATAATATTTGCGATCACCCCCAGTAACAGAAAATGCTCAAAATGGTTTGTCACTGTAGCAAATGACTATATAGGTCCTGTTCAACATTTGTGTAAGCATAGCACGTATATTCGTGAAGATGTTAACGTTTATGTGAAAAATTTAAATGTGTTTTGTTTATAGCATACAGAATTTTCAACGGAATTGAACACCACTTACCGAAAACTTGACAAAGAACAGTTTACATAGTATACTGCAATTAAAATGTTAATATATTGAATATTAGATGAGATATGGGTATTTGTATGAAATAAATTTTAACAGCGCATGCGCGAACTATAGCAAAGACTTTTTTTCATGATTTGGTAGTCAATTCTATAGAACAACTCATATAAAAAGACCAGTCAAATATCGTGAAAACTCGGAAAGATACCGGCGTTACAGTGACCCGATTGAAAAATTGAGGAAAATCCCTTATAATCCAGCTACTTTTAGAAAGTAAACTCACTATATCGTTTCTATCTTTCTGAATTTTCACGATATTTGAATGGACTTTTTATATAAGTTGCTCTATAAAATTGACTACCAAATCATGGAAAAAAAAAATCTTTGGTATAGTTCGCGCATGCTCAATTAAAATTTATTTCATACAAATACTCATATCTCATCAAATATTCAATATATTCATCTTTTAATTGCATTATACTATTTCTTCTGTTCTTTGTCAAGTTTTCGGAAAGCGGTGTTAAATTCTGCATGCTGTAAACAAAAAAACATTTGAATTTTTCACAGAAACGTTAACATATTTAAGAATATGCTATTCTTACACAAATGCATAAAAACTTGAACCAGTGACAAACCATTTTAATCATTTTCTGTTTCTTGGGGGAACGCAAATATTTTATTATTAAATTTATTATTACCCCCTAATTGACCTCGGGACTAAATCTTCACTGAAAAACATGAAGTCAAACATGTTTTTTACATCCTCAAAGTCCAAGGGCATTTCGTCACGAATTTCAGTAGATATTCGACAAAACGTCTGAAATCGAAAGTGCCCGGCCACTGCCCCTTAATTTTTGGACATCAGTGTACTATTTAATTTTTCGACATCAGTGTACTATTTAATTTTAATACTACAGTGCAAAGCTAATAACATTATCATAAAATTTATTTTCAGACATACACTGATTTTTTTCATCGGGAAATGTCTTTTTACTGACACATATGATCGTATCATAACAAAAGAAGTACTGGTTGTTTTTTGAGTCATACTAATATTTAAAGAGTTTGTCAGGCTGATTTACAATCAAAACATGATCTTTATTATTTTCAAGATCGTTAAAACAATTTTATGAATAGAATCTGATCTTATCGTCAGTAATTATTGTTCACAACAGAACATGATATGCATCTTTCCATTTATAAAACTTATGTAAATTCATTTGGCAGTAATGTTATTCGGAAATTGTGAAGGTAGACTACCCCTGTGCTTCTGTACTTTTTTCCATAATATATTTGTATAAAATTTACGTTGTGGGTTTTATGTATGGAAAAATGCTTTATTTTACCTTAGATTTTAGTTGAATGAGAACATATAAGTAAATGCTTAAAACCAAGTGCTCCAACTACAGAGGCGGGAAAAAAAGAGAGACATAATTTAAATTGCAAAATCTAAAGTACTACTGTATTCGATGTAATTTATTCTATTTTTACGAAAGCAAATACACTTAAAAATATTTATTCTGTCAAATATGAGTTTTGTTTTAAGACGAGTTTTTCTGTAGCAAGACAACTCTAATAGTATTTTAAAATAATAAAACAAGTTCTAAAGTATATCAATTGAAAATTTATTGCAGGAAGCTTATCTTATTGTATCTGAATAGTACATATTTACACAGGATAATGCTCCCAATCCATATTTCATTGTCATGAAAATCATGGTTTAAAAGTAAACGATGTTTCGAAGATTCACTGACCATTCGCGAATTCTGACTTAAAACCAATTGAATAATTGTTGAGAAATTTATGTTGACAATAAAAACTAATTTAAAAACGGATATGAAAAAATAAACTGGAGAAAAACTTCCAAATATGCTTTAGGTAATCTCTGATATTCTAGAATTTCCAGAATGGTAAAATTTAATGAAAATAATGATAATTTTTTTAATTAATGGCATTAATTTGGTTAAATTCTCCTTTTTCTCATTTATTTGCTGCATAAAGGTTATTAAGAGAATATAAAAATAAAACTATTTTATTTTTTGCCAAATGTTTGACAGAAAGTATATTTTCTTTGGTAAAAAGACAATACATTTCATCAAATACTGTAGTACTTTAGATTTAGCAATTTAAATTTTATCCTTTTCTATTTTTCCAATACTGTACATTAATTTTCAGAGTTCTGAATAGGCATTTTAGTTATGATATTTAGTAGAATGGCTGAAATAGTATTTTAATGTAATTAAATAAATAATAAAACTTTATAAATATATCATGGTAGTCATTTTATTTAACAAATAGCTGCCATGAATATTTTTAATTATCAGAAAATGGTATCATTGCAATTTTATTACTTAAATTGTAGATGTGCAGACGCGTCGTACCGACTTTTCAAACTACGAATTTATGATATTTTTCTTACTTACATCTAAACTTATTTAAACTCCACTATTTAAAATAATCCTAATTTCATTATTACTGAAATTTTTCAATGCTGTTTCCTAATGATGCTCAATAATTAAAACTTGTAATATGTAATTCTAGTTTGCCAAACCGAAAAATATTCCTATGTGCAATATTACCTTCTTTCTACATAAATATGGATATTCCCGAAATGGGGATGATGCAACAGAAATGGTTTATTCTTCAATATAACTGTAAACTATCCAATTACTGCAAAATATGAAAACAACGAACTTGGTGAATCTAATCTTCATTTGATCGAGTAAAATGGTATACAAACGTAGTGACAAAAATATCGTGGCTACAGTGAGGACTACTGTACAGTGTTTGAAGTTTGATTTTGTTATTTACTAGCTGACACGCCCGGCGTTGCCCGGACCCGTCATAACAATCTTAAACAAATCTCAAATTTCCGTGATTTCATATCTTTAACCCGAATTGATAAGAATTTATATTTTAAAAGCATAAATTCGCGAAAATATATTGATATATATTTAGTGGTAAAAGCTCTTTGAAAGTTATATTGGTTATAAATATAACGGTATTACCGATTGGGTAAAAAATTCGTGAAAAAAATATTGTTATCTAGTGGTAAAAGAAATATGTTTTCTTTTCGTTTTTTTTTTCTTTTTTTCGCGTTGGATCTTTTAACCTAAAAAATAGTTCTCATCTTCCGAATTTCCTGAAATTTTAATCTGTTAAAATTATAACTGTATTCCAGCTCTCTTTAGAATTTCGTGAAAAAATATGCATATTTAGTAGGGAAAACATGAGCCGAAACCACGCCAAAACAGCCCGCGTTTTGCCGTTTTCATTGAAAATTTCCCAGTTTTTAAAATAATACTTCTACTGATCCGAATGTTTCGAAATTTTTGTAAGTAATGTAAATCTGGTATGCCAAGATGTTCTAATAAGATAGCGTCGAAACACGAACGTTTAGTCACTTCTAGCATAGAAAAAAATCGTATGTGGGAGGCGTGAATGATCTGCGGTCGCCAATGTTTTTGAAAGTTTTAAAGGGGTTCGTATTTTTAAAAACCAATTACACTGTCAAAAAGAAGGAGCTCTCAGATTTAAGAACATATATTTTGTTTGTCTTTACCTGTAAAATTGGGGCATAGGGGAGCGTTTCCATAAGAGGAAAAACGTCAACCACGGAAACGAGCCTTTTTGAATTTTTTTCTAACGGTTAACAACGATATATTTTTTAACTGATTGCAACGTTTAAGATGTAAAAGTACGAATAAGAATATGTCTTCCGTTTTTCCGTATCCCAAATAGTTTGACCGACGGAGGTTAAAACAAAATACCAAAAAACGCCAGCATTTGGTTCTTCCTTCCTTTTCGCTTAAAAATTAGGTTCTGGGCATGCGCGTGCAAGTCTGCCAATTTTTGCAAAAAAGATGAGTTTTTAATTAATATATAGTCTACTTATCAAAATATTAAAAATCAGCCTCAGGTGCATCAGGACCTGCTTCAGACCATCACCACCTAAATTTTCAGACTTCTACGTGTGGTAAATTTCGATAGCTATCGCTGACAGACACACACACAGAGAGAGATTTAAAAAAAAAAATTAGAATAGAAAATTTTCCGCCGGCGTGCTGTAGTAAAAAGTACAGCATTATGATTAATTTGAATTAAATGAAAATCAGCGCTTCTGGCGAAATTAATTTAAATTATACATGAGGTTTAAACTATGTTTTTAGTTTTGGTAGAAAATATTTAGCTGAAGTTTGAACTTTCAAGATGGACATTTTATGGAATATAACTTCAAACGAAGATTTATACCAAGTAAACGGGACCAGAAAGGTTTGAAATGACAAAAAGTATTTTATTATTATTATTATTATTTTAATGTTTTAACCTTTAAGAATGTCGCACAGTTGGTACGATAGGAAAATTATTAAAATACGGTCGGGAGAGCCGCACAAACAGGCATTAATAGCAAAGGAAAACTTTAAAACTCAATTATCTCGAAGAACTGTTTTTCAGCGGTTTTTACACGATAACTTTTGAACAAATTAACGATTATTTTTTAATACTTTCTAAGATAGTTGAAAATTGTTTAAGACTGCAGTTTGTCTGTCTACCGTCTGCCTGTCCATATTCTAACTCTCGTAAATATTCTCTGAGTGCCATGTGATTGAAATATGTTATTGAAGCTTATTATGGAATGTTCGTATTTGAAAATGAAGTGTTTAGCCTTTATACTTCGTTTCCAGTGAAACTCAAGATAATCCCATTACATTATGGCCAATGGAGAAAAATCATTTGCGGTGCATTTTAATGATGTTACACTATTTCAAACATAATGAAATTGCATATATCACGTGCGCTGAAACAGCCTTTCTGTGGAATATGGTGGGAAAAGCATTTGCCCTTGATTTACAAGGTCACTCAAAATAATTTGGATATAAATTATCTATAAGGGAAAATTGTTTGCAGCGAATTTTAATACTGTTACACTATTGTAAACATAAAGACATTTATATACATTATTGAGGTGCACTACAAGATGCTTACTGTAGAATATGACGTGCATAACAGTTGTCATTCATTTCCAGGGGCACAAAAAGTATTTCGGTTACAGTACTGTATGAGCGATAAAAGCTGGACGTGCGTTTTCAGATGTTTTTATGTTTAACTAAATCTTTTCATACTACGCACTGTGTATAAATTCAATAGATTATATACAGGGCAACATAAAATAATTCGTAAACATTGTGTATGAGCGTGAATTATAACAAGATAAAATATAACAAGACTGTTGTAGAATATAAATAAATTCATATGCAGGGTTACACAAAGAAGCGGATACATGGCCGTGTACGGATGACAATTTTTGAAAATACATTTTCAGTTGTGTTGTGCTCTTTTTTCCGAATTAAATTTCAGTTTAATATGAGGAATGCGTATGTAGATAATATTCAGGGCTGCACAAAATATTCGAGTGCAATTTCGTCTATTGGTGAAAATTGCTGAAGGTGAATTTTTTCGACTGTGTTATGAGTTTTGTAACTAAGCTAAATTTTTGCATTCTACGTAGTGTATATGCAGATCTATAGATCATATAGAGGGATGCGCAAAAGAATTCGAGTAACTTACAGGCTATAGACAGTAATTACTGAAATCTGGTTTCACAATTTTAAACGCTGCAGTTCCGTTGCAGTATCTTGGAAGGCTGGAAATCTAGACTTGATGTATGGTTTTTCTTTTTTGTTTTTAAATAAAAAGGAAATTAAATTATCTTTTATACATGAAAAACAAACAAAGTACAACTTTTTTCTAAGTTACAAAAATTATGATCCATTTTTATGGATTTATTTTTAATTTTTTATTATATTGTTTAAAATTTTTTAGGTGTTATGTTTAATCGAGAGTGAAAATACTAATCAACGTAATAAACAATATAAAGAAGAGATGAAGCAAAAATATAAACCTGGACTTCAAAACCGCTGGCATTTGAGGAGGAGAGAGGGTTCAGAGTTTTTTTCAGGTTATTATACGTTAAAAGTGACTAAAACGAAATCTGCTGGAAACGGCGAAAAATTCTGTTTAACAGTTTTTCGTGCTGCATGTGTAATTAAATGGTGTTTTTTCTACGGGATCTAAGAAGTTTTCCGTTTAAAATCGGATTACTGGATTCCGTTATAGACAGGTTACATTTTCAAAGGTTTCGAATTATTTATATCTGTGTATCTCCCTGTCTCTCTATGTATATCTACATATATATATATATATATATATATTAGGGCGCATCGAAAAAATCCAAATTTCTTAGATTTTTTTTGCGGTAGTGCGGAAAAGTTGTGAACTCCCTTTATTAAAAAGTGTGCAAAATATTAAAACTGTGGGTTGATATCTTCTGTCGCCTCAGTGGGCAGAAAGTTCCAACAATTGGACTAAAAATGATTAAAATACAAAAATTAATAAATAATCACAGATTTTGCTGATCGGTTTGGGGTAGTGATTACAAGTTACTATTTTGTAACAACAACAACCATAGAAAATTGTAGAATTATAGGTTAATATCTTCTGTAGCCTCATCGGCATTTAATTTTGAAAATTTTTATGCATTTTTGTAGTTTTCTGTATATCTGTTTACTGCTTTAACAATGCACAATCGAGACAGACTGGGTTTGGAGGTCTGCCAAAATAGTAAAGACAAGGTGGGCACCAAACACGCGTCTTACACAGCGTCTCGTCAGCGGCCCACAAGGAGTGTTCAAATGCGTTTAACCCTTTCCTGCACAGACAAATTCTGTTCCTAAAATAAGAAATTACTGACTGACACCAGAATTTACAAACGACCTTTTTAGAAAATAAGAACTCCTTATTTTAAGCTTTCATTATAGAAACAAAATTTTATTAAAATATTCTTGGTGCCGTATGCAAGTTTGGAATTAAAATTAGGTGTGCCCGGAGTGAGACCACTGTGCCGGAAAGCGTTAAAACTGGACAACACAGTTCTTGTCAGTGAAAGGTATGGTGTTTCCAACAGAGCAACGGCTGCTATTGCATCGAGTGTTATGCAAGATTTGGGTTTAATATCGGAATCAGATACCAGCCTCGTCACAGACAAAAATAAAAATTGGAGGGAAAAATAGAGAACTTAGAAAAAATTGGTCTCAAAATCAAATGAATATCGTTCCACTCTATCTGGCCTTTATTTTGTTGTACGACAGAAACACTCGAGGACATGCAGTTCCAAAGAACAACTGTAGAATCGCATTGCTGTATTGTATCGGATTCTGGTTCTATGTACATGGGACATGTTACACCTGAAAGCGGATCTAGTCTTGATATATCTAATAGCATTTACGAATATGTAACAAGTGCTTTATTGGATGATTTTAGCAACCTTATTGTTCTCGGGTGTGACAGCACTGTAATTAACACAGGAGTGTCTAATGGCATAATTCGCAGGCTTGAATTGAAACTTCAGAGGCCAGTCCAATGGATTATATGTTTACTTCATTACGTCATCAAGAAAAATCTCTCCGGAATAAAAATGTATTAATTCAATGGCGATTTCAGATATTAGAAATTTTTGAATGAAATAATTTGGCACTTTCTAGCTTGGCAACTTAAAGGCTATCCTGTCTGACTTAAAAGGGCCTGTTTACTACCATTCAAATTACTGTAAATTTCCCTGTCAAGTAATTTCCAAACATATCTCGCAATAATAATAATCATCTATTATAAAGTCTTGATGATGAATTTTCAACAACCATTTTCCTCCCAGACATTCAAAGTATGCATAAGATTTTGAAATAAACTTGAAATAGATAAATGCGTGAGATAACTTCTGAGATTATACTTATTATCTTCAGCGTTGTGCACACAATACAAGCAGCTTTTAAAAAAAATAAAACCGACTTCAAGTAATTGTTTCATACCTTTGCGTATTTTCATTGAGAGTAGTTTGGCACTATAGAGTATTTTTGTGGCAATCTTTATTGATATACACAGTCACTCTGAACTCTCAATGTTGCTAATATCACTTATTTTGACTAATTCTATTGTCAAATATTGTCACTAATTCTATTCTAAACAGCAAAATTAGCATGTGGTCTAAAACTTTTTTTCCAGCACTGTACAATGAATCTTTAGTTTGCAGCGGGCGCATCACCGCTACTTTTAATATTGTTTGCACAAACATATAGGAGTGGAATTTTACAAATAGCCCTTTCTTTATTTTAGCAAAATGTTGCATTTGGTGTAACATTCTGCTCATGCCAATAAAACTCCCATCACTGTACATTAGGGTGGGTCGAAAAAACCGAAATTTATATAATCGAAACGTAATAGTGCGGGAAAGTTGCCATTGGTAATAAGGAATAAATTCACAAAATATTACACCAAATGGTTAATATCTTTTACCGCCGCAAGGGGGGGAAATTTTTAAAAAATCGCAATTTTTTTTTTCAAAAAAAAATTAAATTATCCAACTATACCAATACAATTTCTGACAGAATGCAACAGCTACATCAAGATGTTAGTAATGTTCCAGTAAAATTTTATTATGGTGAAATCATTTCTATTACCGCCGCAAGGGCGGTCAAAATTTAAAAAAAACGGCAAAAATTTCAATTTTTCGTTTTTTCTAAATTTTTTAATTTTTATTATATGTCTACAAGTAAATAAATTTACATTATAGCTTGTTATAACTTATAAATGTCTAGTAATTTTGATCATGGGCATTGACAACCAGGGGCGAGAGGTCCCGCCCCCCCCCTAAATTTGAGAGAAAGGGGCTTTTTGAATGGATTTTGGGAATTTTCTTGAACTTTTTAGGGATTTTTTGTTGGGAGGGGAGGCAAAAGTGAAAATTGAGGGAGAATTTATGTAAGAGGCCTCCCCTACCAAAAAAAAAAATCACTAAAATTTACCGTAAAATCGCAAAAATTTCTTCAAAAAGTCCCTTTTTCCCAAATTTAGGAGGGGTGGCCCCCTCTCGCCCTTGGTTGGCAATCCCCATTATCAAAATTACTAGTAATTTATTATTTGTTACTAGATATAATGTCATTTTTTTTAATAGTAGACATATAATAAAAATTGGAAAAATTGAAAAAAACGGAAAATTGAAATTTTTGCCCTTTTTTTTCAAAATTTTGGCCGCCCCTGCGGTGGTAATAGAAATGATTTCACCATAATGAAATTTTATTGGAACATTACTAACATCTTGATGTAGCTTTTGCATTCTATTAGAAATTGTATTGGTATGGTTGGATAATTATTATTATTATTATTATTATTATTTTTTTGAAAAAAAAAATTGTGATTTTTTTAAACTTTGCCCTCTTTGCGGCGGTAAAAGATATTAACCATTTGGTGTAATATTTTGTGAATTTATTCCTTATTACCAATGGCAACTTTCCCGCACTATTACGTTTCGATTATGTAAATTTCGGTTTTTTCGACCCACCCTACTGTACATGGTTGCAAATTGCGAAATCCTACGATTTTTGTCGCCAATGTTTCCGAGCAGTATCTTCTTCATATTTTATAGTATAAATATGCATATAAATAAGGTTAAAATAACTATTTAGAAATATCGGTGATAAATAAATCGTAACAGTTGGTAGTTATACATTGTATGATCATCGTATATCGAAAACATTCCTGTTTACTTTGAATTGTCATTTTGAAATGAAACTTTAATTAAAATTGAACAAACGTGTTTTAAAATAAATAATTTTTACTTTTATTTATTTTTTATTTTGTTTCAGAAAGGGATAATCAATTGGTTGTTCAGATTATCACATTGAACATTTTTTTGTTAGCCAACTAATGAGCAACATTTGGCGTATGTTAATCAAAATTACTATTAGTGTCAGAGAAAACAAAATTTTAACTACTAAATTATTTTTTGTGAAAATATCAGCGTCATATCTCGATAATAGAGTGGCTTAATTTATTTTTACTGTGTCAAAAGTATGAGTTGCCAAGATAAATTTTTCTTCGTCTATTTTACAGTTATTCGCATTTTCAATATGGGTGACTGTGAGATTCCTTGGTATTAGCAATTACATCATAATATTTATAATATCTAGAAGTCGTAATTGTTGGATGGGTATTATTTTTGTATTTAGAGTTGTTTTTCTGTAATTCTAGAATCTAGATTGTACAATTAATAAGACAATTTTAGAATTTGTTGGAGACTTAGATAAACAAACCAATTGGTAAGCCACGAGTAAGCGTAAATTTTATGTTCTGATATAATAATTACATTGAAAGAACAATGAATAAAAATTATGAATGTATGGCTATGCATAAATAGGTACGTGTATTTTCATGTTTTTCTGCTAGAAATTTCTATTATAATTATTAAGTTGAATTAAATGAGAACTAACTTCTTTTAATGTGCAAATGTATTTTCCAAGACGAATGTTTCTTACATTGTTTAAACACTCTATTATTATCCTTGCTATCTGTAAGATACAAGGTTTAAGCTTAATTTTCGATAAGTTTATTTTAAGTTTTGTTAGTCATAATTTTTAACACTTTCCAACCTACTTGAAAAGTTTTTATGACTTTGGTTTGTGTGGCCGTCTGCCGTATGGTCGTCTGTCCGTGTTCTAACTCCCGTAAATATGCTCGGATTGCCCTGCAATTTTTATGTGTTATTCTCGTTATCTATAGCATGTTCCCTATTTCAACTGAAGTGTGTAGCACTTAGTTTTTTTTTACAGGGACACTCAAAATAATTCTGTTACATGACGGTCTATGGGGAAAAATAATTTGTGGTTTATTTTAATGATGTTACACAATTTCAAACACATTGTAATTTATATGTGGTTTACACTATGGTGTATTACAAGAAGCTTAATATGGAATAGGGTGTGCATAGCACTGATAGTTACTTTACAGGGACAGTCAAAAGAATTCCGTTACATTACGTCTATGGAGAAAAATCGTTTGCGGTTTAATTAAATAATGTTTCACTATTTTAAGCACATTGAAATTTATATATATCACTAAGGTGAATTACAAGAGGCTTGCTACAGAATATTGTGTGTAATAGCAGTCAGCGTTCATTTACAGGGACACACAAAATAATTCTCTACTGTCTGCTAACAATGATTCCTGGAAGTGCGTTTTAAGTTGCTGAACGCGATTTTAAATTTAACTCACTTTTTGTCTATTACTTGGTGTGTATAAATTCTGTAGATCATATACAGGGCAGCACAAAAGTTTGCGAACACATTTCTGTTTATTGACAGAAACACCAGAAGGAGAATTTTAAACTGTGCTACGCGTTTCCTAACTGAACTAAAATTTAGCATCCTATGTAGTATATATACAAATCTATAGATCATATACAGGGCTGAATAAAAGTATTCGGATATTTTTCCGAATATTGTATATGTTGGAAATTCCTGAAATTACGTTTTTAAATATGTTATGCGTTTTCCAAATTGTTTACGTTGGAAAGATGTTAAAGAAAGATGAAGATGTTGACTTGAAAGATGTTATCTTTCAGCTTATTAAACGGTATAATGATTTGTAAAATTATTTTGGAAGCGTTGGAAAGTGTTACATAATCTATGCTTGACGCATGATTTTTCGTTCTTGTTATAATATGTTCAGATTTTTTTTTTTAGTTTTTGTGATTTATAGAAAAAAAACATACATTTCTTGTTAATTACTAATTTTAGAATGAAATATGGCTGTATAAATATGGATATTACGTCATGTATTTCGCAAAGATATTGAAAGCAGTAACGTTAGTTTTATGAGGATAGTAATCGAGTCATAAGGAAATTGAATGTTAAAAAAAAACAGAAGCATAATTTTTGCAGTTTCAGTATTTTACTATCCGAGAAACAGTAAAATACTGTATCAAAATCACGGTTCTTGTTTCTTGAATTATGAAAAGAACTTTCAGATGCTGACAGCTGTGATTGTGAGAAAAGTGCACTTATTGATATTTTTGTTATTACCGCTACCAACTCATAATCATTCCCTGAAAATTAATTGAGAAACATCGTGGCTAAAAGTGACACAATTATTCTCATTTACAGATAAATACTACTTATTAAAATTACTAAAAAGGTGAACAAAATTTATTTAAAACCATATGTGAAAGATGTTATACACATACTCCAATCTTAACCTCGAGATCTTTCAATCACTAACGTGATCATTTTCAATGGGGATACCTTAACTAAAGTGTTGCTTCTACTATGCTGTTTTATATCAGTTTTGAACAAGGGCCAGTCTATTAATATGTCTATTAATCCGTACGTTCAGATGCTGAAGTCCTTGATATTTTCAAAATATTGAGCCATATCTCAGGTATGTTGCAAAATAAACCATTACATGCGCTATATCCTTTACTCAAAATTTCTATTGATTCTCTGATTTTTAAAGTATAGTAGAAGAAACACTTCAGTTAAGATCCTCCTTGAAAATGATCACGTTAGTGATTGAAAGATCTCTGTGTTAAGATTGGAGTATGTGTATACCATCGTTTACCTATGGTCTTTAAATAAATTTTATGCACCTTTTTAGTAATTTTAATATATATTTTATCTATGTGAAGCACAAGGTGAATGTGACATTCCATTTTAAACTCTGTTTGAGTTTTCTATTATTCTCATTTATTATCCCATGTTGGTAAGGGTTTATGAGGTAAGAAACTAAATGAACTAGAATATTAACCTAGTAAAATAAGTATGAAGTCAACTCTCTGAAATCCAAACAGTTACGTACTGAAGATTTTGCGGATTATACAAATTTGTAAATTGTACATTTTTTTTTTACACGTTTTTTTTAGTTTTACAACACATTAGAAATATATGAAAGACTAAATGCATAAAAGAAATGTAGTGCAAGAGTAGGTTAATATTCCCAAATGTATGTCAAACAAAATTGTACACATTAAAATTTAATTGGTCACAAAACGCGAAAAATCAATAAAAATCGTATAAAAAATGCGCGAAATTTTTAAAAAACTTTGTACAAATTCTGATTAAACTTTATTAAAATGAAGAAAAAATTTACTATATTGGGCTAAAAGATTGAAACCGGATTTCTTTTACTAATGTGGAAAAAATCGCTGAAAATTCCATACAACTTAAACGAATCAAATCAAATACATGCAAAAAATGGCTTTGAGGTGCATAAATTCAGACATATAGGTACTTGCCAGTCAAATCTTGTAGATCTCTGTCCAGCTGTCTCTTTAGAACACAGCAGATACACACCCAAACAAACTTTCTATCTTCATTATTATAAGAAGATAAGCATTATCTTTTATGTTTGCATAGAGACAAAGAACGATTGGATAGTCATCAATCAAATTATATTTAATCTCAATTAAATGATGAAAGGATAAAATGCCAAATGTAACCTTGAAATAGAAGAAACATCTTATTTTAAACATCTAGCGTGCATATTCATAATTTTGTAATATAATGGGGAACTTGAAAAAGAAAAAAAAAATCAATATTTTTCTTTACTTGCACTATTTTACTATTTTTTTTTTAATAATAGGTACTCGCTCATGCAGTAATTTTATTGTTCACTTAGCAAATTTTTGTTAGCATAAGTCTAAATTAACGAGGTAATTGTTCTTACGCATAATTTTATGGATTGTGCGCGAGTTAAAACGCAATAGTTCAATGAAATTCAATGAAAGTTTTTGTATAAATCATGTTCATCGAATAATTGTAAAAAAAACTCTTAAGATGAACAATTATTAAAAATAGTTTTTATCCCAAATAGTTCAACGATTTTGAAATATTAAGGAACAAATAATTGCAAAAGTAGTTTTAAGCTTAACATTGCTGCTTTTAGACGTGATGATGGATTATTGATATTTAAAAAGAAAAACAACCAAAATTACAGTAAGGAATTCATGTAATGGTATTTCATGTAATATTCAGTTAATTAAGTTCATGGGAAATAACGTGTGTTTTTACAGTGGAGCCTGCTGAATGCAAGGTTTAAATAATATCCTGATTAATGTATCATATTCTAAAATTTTCAAACCACTCTAATTGGATTCTATCTTAAATGTCTCCTTTTAATGCAATACATAATTTAAAGCAAACGTATTTAAAATAGTTTTTTTTATCTAGGTGAAAACAGAATTTCTTCCATTTGAATATTGTTTTACTTTGATTTCGGTGTTCAAATCTATTCATTTTTCATATTCTAGAAAAATAGTAACAATATAATTCTAAAATCAGCTCAAATATACTATATAAATTCTGAATAGGGAAAAAAATAATAGGAACACCTAGAAAAAATCTTATTACTGTGCCGTAGAGCTACATTTAGTACGTAATACGGGGTCATTATATGGTGACTTACGTTACATTTAGAATAATTGACTTCAGTAATTTTAGTAATATAACACTAAAAAATATTCAAAATGTAATGTTTATATGATTTGTTAATTAAACCTATACAAAGCTAAATTTGGATAAAAATTACTTAAATTTAGTACCATTTCTTGAACGCTAAAAATTATATTTACTATGGTAACTTACGTTTCTGACAAAAAGAACGTAAGTTATCATAATAAATAGAATGGCCAGTGTTAAAAAAATAGCACTAAAGGTAGGTAATTTTCATACAAATTTCGCTTTGGATAAGTTTAATTAACAAATCATATCAACATTACATTTTCAATATTGTTATATTATGAAAATTACTAAAGAAAATTATTCTAAATGTTACGTAAGTTACCATGAAATGACCCTACGGCGTGAATTCGTTCAGGAATTGAATTGTAAAAACCCTGGATGATGACTAACGATATGTTACAGCTACTATTCCTTACGGAGATCGTGTGAAAGTTCCCGTGGAGAAGTTTATGAAAGATATAGACTTCAGGCTGAATTCTCAAAAACTGACCACAGTGGCACAATAAGTATTATTGAGGTCTGAGATACTAGGTGAGATGTCTGATTTTGCCTTCATGCACATCAAACCACGATTTGACAGCTCTAGCTGTATCAATTTGTCAGTCATATTTCTGAAAGATAAAACCATACCCTGCAAGAAATAATATTTAGTCTATCGGATGGATGTAGTTAGCTAAAATTTAGACACAATCAATCTCAGGTACTCTCCCTTCGAGGACGACTAGAAGGCCAGCAGAAAATCCTTAGATGACTGTGAAAATAATCACAAATCCGCCTCTATGTTTGATAGTTATCAGAAGGATATCCGGATCATATGCTTTTGGCGCCATTACAACAGGAAAATCATAATACAGTACATAAAAAAAATTATGCTCTTACAGAGATACATCTTTACACATTACTTTAAATATTTTACTTTAAAATACAATATAGTAAAAAGTTCATCAAATGCAACTCACGAAGAATCCAATTATCAGGTTAGAAGATTTTCAAGCACAGAATAAAATATTTATTAACAGACCAACTAACTCACTATAGATTAAACGAAACATCAAATGTACAAGTCAATAATTCAACAAATACAATATATGTACAGACGGATCACATCTAGATAATGAATAAGCGTATACGGTTCATTAAAACAATTATTTTACGTATGACTGTTATAAAAGGGTTAAAGAGAAGAACTCCATATTTTAGGCTGAATCTCTTGCAATATATGAAGCAATAAAAGGGTGTGTCTGTGTAAGTAACAATCTTGACGAAATCCAAATATTTACTGACAGTAACTCCGCTGTCTAATCCCTAGACAAATTAAAAGAGTAGATTATTTTGTCAAATATTCCCTTCCTAAAAGATATCCAGCTATACTACAATCTGACACCACTTACAATATTATTTTTAAACAATATTGTTTGTCAAAAAATATTAACTGGCTGACAAAATTACTGAGACTCATCTGAAACAGAATTTTCACTTGCAATTTTATCAACAAAGTTACCACAAAATTTAAATATACAGACACAATAGCATTTTATTTTCTAACTGAACATGGAAGGCTTTTAAAATTACTGTTCTAAATACAAAAAGGTATTCGCATATTTTTAGAACGATTTAGATAAAGGATTAAAAAAATGCAAATACTTTTGGGAAAACATCATGGCAACAGCTTATTATTTTGAATTAAAATTATCGCCTGATAAGTTAGAATGCATTCTTTTTCCAAAATGGTCCATGTTATATCGCGCATTAATGGCACATGTTCACGAAAGATACGTTTTTGCGCTTACCGAGGAGATATATTCATATTCTGCAATTTAAAAAAAAGTTATGAAACGCATGGTATATACAAATTTCTAAGTCAAAATACAGCGACACTATTAATCGGAAAGGGAAAGACCACCAATCAGTACTTCTATATACAAAGAAGATTCTAAACGAATATCCGATTCGTACTGTTTCAAATGTTACTAAAGTGCATTCGCTGGTAAGAAGAGAAAATCCACCGACACAGAAATCAATTACAAAGTCTTTAAATACATCTGTAGCAATAACAAAATAATAAACCAATATTTACAGCTTAAAGCTGAACAAAAAGCTTTTCTGAGACACGTGATTCAAAACCATACATTTTGTAGAGCACTGTATGAAAACCATTTCGCAGGAGATAAATGGAAATTCATTGCCACCCTTGATGAAGCTTACTGATGCTTACTTAAAATATTGCATAAAAAGTATTTACTATCGATAACATGGAGAAAAAGAATGTCCAAATCTGGTTCCGGTAATTAACAAAAAAATCAGTAAAGGCTTTATGATTGCTGCAGGTTTCTCTAACAAAGGGAAATTGAAAATAAGAAGAGTGGGAAAAAAATCTTAAAATCAACTAGTCATAATATCAGGAAAATGCTTTTACTTCCAATATTTACAGAAGAAATTCTGTTTGTTTATTCCCAACGACTTTCAAAAAGTGAAATTGCACCAAGACGAAGGTCACCAGACATACTTCAAAAAGTACCACTGCATTCCTTGAAAAATGACAGAGATATTGCATATACATTTACAACCCATCCTTGCAAAGTCCACTGACGTTTTTCTAACTTTATTGAAAAGATGGCAATATTAACACGTTCACCATCGGGTTAAAATTACCGGAATTTTATTTTATTTAGAAAGTTCGAATTCATACCAGAAAATACTAATTCCAATATTTACTTTAATTACAGACATTTCGTGATTACATAAAATAAAAATTCTTTTTTCGAAATTTCCGGTATGAATTCGTAATTTTAGATTGAAAAACCACGAGTATACTCGTGGTTGGCAGCCGAATGGGTTAACTATATTGGACAAAAAGGACTAAAACCGGGTTTCTTTTACTATTGAGGGAAATCGTCGCAAAAGAGAAAAAACCCGCTAAAAATCGCATAAAAAATCACTACAAATTGTAAAATCGCGGAGGACAAAATTAACTATGTTTAGCTGAAAGTTTGAAACTCAATTCCTTTTACAAATATCTAAAAATCACCGCAAAACGCCACAAAACCGCATAAAAATTGCTAAAAATTAAAAAATTGCGGAAGACAAAATTTACTATGGTATTAGGCGAAAAGTTTGAAACAGACTTCTTTTTACAAATGTCAGAAAATCGCCACAGAGCGCGAAAAAACTAAAAATCGCATAAAAATATTCGTGAAAAATTCAAAAATCGCTGTACGCCTTCAGAATAAACTTTATTGAATAAAGGATAGAATACTGGGCTAAAATATTGAAACCGGATTCCTTTTACTAATGTAGAAAAATCGCCACGAAACGTGAAAATACGCTAAGCATCACATAAAAGATTAAAGAAAATCTAATCCAAAAATAAAAAAATTGGCTTCAAGGTGCATAACTATAGACATAGAGGTACCTTCTTGCCAAATCTTGTAGCTCTGCTTGCAGCGGTCTCTTCAAAAAATAGCGGAAAGACACTCACACACATGAACTTCTTTCCTTATTATTATAGATGATTTAACAAGAAAAAATAAAATAGTTTTTGCCCTTTTAGTTTAGAGATAATTTGTTAATAATTAACGTATACATCATTTATTTACGCTTTCATTTCTAAATAATATGTAGTTGTAAGATTGCGTTTAGTAAAATACGCATATAATACTTTCAGAAAAATCTGAGTCACTCAAATCGGCTTGAAGCAAATTATTCTTTACGATTAATTATCGCTGGCATCAAAATTCATGAAACGTCCGATTACAAGAAAGTGATGCAAGATGATTGCGCTGCGAGCGATTTACAGTGACGTCTCGCATGTAAAAAAGATCATTTGCGAAAGTAACGTGACTTTTTACTTTAAAACAGACTGTCCGCGATTGTATTTCTATCGTATGTCACCCAACTGTTTAATGAGAGAGAATATTTGACGCTATTTCTGCGGCTCAAAACGTGTCATTGTTGTGAAATAACCGAAGAAGTCAATATTTTGCAATTTCATACTTTGGTAAATACAGATTGTAAGAAAGTTAATTCTTTAAAAAAAGATAAACAAAAGAAACGACTTAAGAATTTGTTACATAATATAAAAATCCGTACTTTTACTCTATTATCGATATGATAAATTATGAAATAAAGTATTTAAATAATTTAAAATAAAACTCTTTAAAATTAAAATGTAGATTTAGTTTGTTTTAAAATACACGTGCCTTAAATTTTGACAGGAAAAAAAAGTCATTCAGCACATGTAGATTTTTATATTTATTTTTTTCTAAGTATTATACATTCAATACCGTAATTTTGGGTTAATTAGTCTCAAAAGTAAGCTACTGAGATCCAAATAAAAAATGTTTTAAATCAGTGTTTGGTAGAGGTTTGCCGAAATATTCAGGACCGTGTCAGCCAGGTACAAAAGCTAAATATTCGGCCAGAGATACATTTTTCCTGCGATAAAACCAAAAAGGGGACCCTTCCCCTGCCCATTTACTTTATCGCACTTTATGGCCCGGCGCGTGTAAAATTCAACGATATCAGACCCTAACCGACCAACCCGTGCAAAAATCGATGAAATCTGGCCCTATGAGACCCGGCCTGACAAAATACAATTTCTACAAAAAATTTCAGATTTCTTAAATCAGAATTATTATACAACTGAAATTCTTGATAAAAAATTTCTATGTAAAACTTTAAAGTATAATATTTTTCGGATTTTTGTGTCTCCAAGTCATGAAATATGGATTAACAATATTAATGATCATTTAGACAATAAAAAAAATCTATGTAGTTTTAAAAATATATAAAAGATGCTTTAAGAACATCAAAATCCTAAAAAAACAGAGGTGAGAATATTTTGAGTTTCCAGGGATTTCGCTTTTTAAAATTTTTTACCTAGATACAAACCAACTCCACCCCGAAAATTTTCTTCCCCAACACACAGTTTAAAACCTTTCAAAATCTTAATTTTTAACTTTCTCTGCTCTGTTTGTGAATTTATTGTAAAAATAAGTAATCAATCATTTACTACCCCCCCCCCCCCCGCGTCGAAATTGCCGATTGCCTTTTGTCGCCACGCGTAACCAGCAGATAATTTATAGTTTTTAAATCTCTTCCATTTTAAAATTTGTTTCTGTCCTATTTGTTACTCTGTAATGATCGTACGTAAATAATCATTTAAAGTAACCCCTCCTCAAAAATTTATGCTTCTCCCCTTTTCCCTCCAACAAAAATTCAGAAATATTTAAAACTTTTTACTTTTCAAATATTTTTTCTACTCTTTTTGTTACTTGGTTGTAACATTAAATAATTATCTAATTCCCACCCTCCTGAAATTTTCGCTTTACCGACTGCACATCCACATTGCGACAAAGTTTAAATTATTTAAAATGGATTTTCTGCCCCATTTTTTACTATTAAATTTATTATTATTATTTTACTACCAACAATAAATTATCAATCATCTAAATCTCTTCACCTTTCATTTTTAATTAATTGCTTTTAGCCTTCGACTTAAAAGGTCTCTCAAAAATGATGAATTCAAAAGATGACAGCTAAAGAAAAAAACTAATTATTTAAAGCTTTTATTCCACTTAAACATCTACACTGCTCAAAACAATTAAAGGATATTGCAGTTTTAGGTGGATTTTGTATCTGGGAAACTTTTTAGCTGATTGATACATGGTCGACAGACATAGTAGGTTATATGAGAATAAATTACACATGTTTGGCAGAAAAAAATGCATTTTATTGCGCATTTGTGTACAAAAGGAAAAAAACACAATTTGTGCATATGAGAAAAAAAGAATAAGAAAAGGTGTTTTCTTCAAAGAAAATCATTTTCAGAAGGGGGTATGGTTTCCACGGGCGGCCAGCAACGTTGAACACCTTTGAGGCATGGACTCAATGAGGCTATTAATGACGAGTTGGGGTATTCTGCCCCACTCTTCCAGAAGAGCTCTTTCCAGTTCTTGGAGAGTTTGTGGGGGTTGTTGGCGGCCAGAAACTCGTCTTCCTAGAGCGTCCCAAACGTGCTCGATTGGATTCATGTCTGGAGAACACGCTGGCCATTCCATTCGAACGATTCCTTCCTCGAAAAGGAAATCCTCCACCAGGTTTGCACGATGTGGCCTGCAGTTATCGTCCATTAAAATGAAGTTATCTCCGATTGCTGCAGCGTAAGGGACTACAATAGGTCTGAGGATCTCATCCCTATATCGGCGACCAGTCAGAGCTCCATCTCGAATGATGTAGAGGTCAGTGCGCCCGTCAATGGAGATGCCACCATACACCAACACTCCTCCACCGCCAAATCTGACACTTTCGTGCACGAACGCAGGATTATTCCTACTGCCACGGTCCCTCCAGATGAAAATTCGCCTATTATCCGGATGCACAGAAAAACGGGACTCGTCAGAAAACAGAATATTGCTCCATTCATTTCTCCTCCAGTTGACATGCTCGGTTGCCCACTCCCTGCGGTCGCGACGATGCCTTGATGTTAATCTAACACATACCATCGGTCGTCGAGCATACAGACCTACAAAATGGAGCCGGTTTCGGACAGTCTGAGTTGAAATCGTGGTGCCTGTAGCCGAGCGAAGGTGTTGTTGGAGAAGAGTAGCGTTCATGTTTCGGTGTCTCCGAGCTGTTAACGCTAAATACCGATCTTCATTGGGCGTTGTTGCCCGTCTGCGACCTTACCCTGGTCTTCGGCCTGCACATCCACTCTCCAAAAAACGGTTCCAGATCCTGGAAATGACACTTTGTGACACTCCAATGGCTTGCGCTACTTCGGCTTGAGTTTGGCCCCCTTCTAACCTACCAACAATTCTCCAAGCTTCTGAATCTGTCAAATGACTTCGCTGAGACATCGTACTCATCGAAACAAAGCAATCACTGAATGCCGATCATCCTTGTCTTCATTCTCTTTTATCCAGTCGAAAGTCAAATTTCATTCGCTGCCGCTGAAGCGACGTTTTTGATGTCGAACTCAAAATTTGCATACTCCCCAGTTTGAAAACCAGAAAAATTTGCATTTGTGATTCTCTTCTTCTATTTTCGGCAATAAAAATTTCGTTTATATCTTTATTTTATATAAAACTTCAAATATCCTTTAATTGTTTTGAGCAGTGTATAATGATTAAAGTTTTACTCAAATTCCTAAATAAGACTTGGGAATAGATTAAGTACATGCAAGGTCTAAAAGAAATATCAGTCACTCATAGCACTCTGGCAAAATATCTTTCACATGAGTTGCTAACATATAAAAAAACAAGAACGAAAAATCAGGAGTCAAGCATAGATTATGTAACACTTTCCAACGCTTCCAAAATAATTTTACAAATCATTACTGTTTAATAAGCTGAAAGATAACATCTAAGTAAACAATTTGGAAAACGCATAACATATTTAAAAACGTAATTTCAGGAATTTCCAACACATATTTCCAACAATATTCGGAAAAATATCCGAATACTTTTATTCAGCCCTGTATATGATCTATAGATTTGTATATATACTACATAGGATGCTAAATTTTAGTTTAGTTAGGAAACGCGTAGCAGAGTTTAAAATTCTCCTTCTGGAGTTTCTGTCAATAAACGGAAATGTGTTCGCGAACTTTTGTGCTGCTCTGTATACGATCTACAGAATTTATACACACCAAGTAATAGACAAAAAGTGAGTTAAATTTAAAATCGCGTTCAGCAACTTAAAACGCACTTCCAGGAATTATTGTTAACAGACAGTAGAGAATTCTTTTGTGTGTCGCTGTAAATGAACGATCACTGCTATACACACAATATTCTGATAGTAAGCCTCTTGTAATGCACCTTAGTGATATATATAAATTTCAATGCGTTTAAAATAGTGAAACATTATTTAATTAAACCGCAAACGATTTTTCTCCATAGACGTAATGGAACGGAATTCTTTTGACTGTCCCTGTAAAGTAACTATAAGTGCTATGCACACCATATTCCATATTAAGCTTCTTGTAATGAACCTTAGTGATATATATCAATTACAATGTGTTTTAAATTGTGTAACATCATTAAAATAAACCGCAAATGATTTTTCCCCATAGGCCGTAATGTAACGGAATTCTTTTGAGTGTCCCTGTAAAAAAACTAAGTGCTACACACTTCAGTTAAAATAGGGAACATGCTATAGATACCGACAATAACATATAAAAATTGCAGGGCAATCCGAGCATAATTACGGGAGTACGGCCATACGGTTAGAGTACGGCCATACGGCAGACGGCCAGACAAACCAAAGTCAAACACTTTTCAACTAGATTGGAAAGTTAAAAAACGCAAAAAAAGAGAAATGAAACAAATGTTATTTTATGATTTAATTGAGGAGGAAAATTCCATGTTATTACTTGTGAAAAAAAATATCTATTGTTTCCCTACGCGGCCAGGAAAAATTGAAATCCCGGCCCTGTTCGGCCAGAATTTGCAGAAAAAATTTATGGTGTGGGAATGAGCCGAATCTTCAGATAAATTTTAAGCCTATGCCCAGTTTGGGGAGAGTCCAATAAAAGACAATCTGCCTTTAGTCCTGGGTGTACTGTGTTATTAATAAAGTAAAGGGTTAGTCTAAATCAGCCACACTCAACCTTTTTTTCTCCCGGGCCGCAAACATATGTTTGCGACGTTTGGTGCGCCGCAACATACTTAAACAAGTGGGTAAATGTGATCAAAGATCGCTCAAAGGGTTTCGTTTAATATTCCTTTCAAAACACTTTATCCTTTCTTTAATAAATTCAAACAAATTTCATTTAGCAACAACAAAAAAAAAAAAGCCATGTTTTTTATAAAGTAAAAATTTACTGGTCTATTTTTTCGTTTTTTTGAATATCTAAACCAGCCAGATAGCGGGCCAAGCCCGCTATTATATTCTGTCATAATAATATCAGTCATACGGACTAAATGCAATATTTAAAAAATTAATTTCAAAATTAAACAAATTGTATACCTTCAAAATGTTAAAATATGCTAATATTTCCATAATCGGATTTTTATCACGATTCAATATGTTTCTCCAACTCATATATTTACTATTCTCTATTATTTATATTGATACTCGCTTTGTATTATTCTCAAACATCTGAAAAATTAGTTAAACTTCCCATAAGACGTCAGATTTTCTTTTTAATTCTCTAATGACGTGATATTAATCTGCTTTGTTTACTTACTCATACTCCTACTCCTTGTATTATTGAGAAATCTTAGACATTTTCCGTTTTATTACGACTATGACGTCAATCAATTTTATTTCATATTTATCTTTTTTTCAATTGGTGAAACTTTTTATTTCATTTTCCTTTTTCACGTGGAAATCGTTTGATAGAAAATTAATTATTGTGGAAAGATTTTCATCGTGGATTTTTAATTTTTGGCATCTGCTATAATGAAAAATATTTAAATTTAAAAGGAAAAGGCTGTTAGAATTTTGGTTTTTTTATCTCTATTTATTAAAATAATACGAATTTTTCAAATTTTAATATTTTCAGCTCTTCACAGCTGATGTTCTGATTTATACACAAAGTTTCAACTCTGTAAGTTACGTAAATTTCGCGAATGGCTCTGTGACAGACAGACAACGGAGCGGGAGCAATAGGGTTTCGTGAGATGAACGAAACCCTAAAAAGGGTAATTAAAATAGAAAGACAAATAGTATAACAAGTCAATATAACAAAGTTGATGTTATCAGAAGGATTAAATGTTTGTCTCATAAGAAATGTTATCAAAATATTTTAACACCAGTATTTTTAAATAATAAACATCATCGTAGATTTCTATTGCAAATGTTGCAGAAATAAGCCGAAAAATTTGTTGTTTGGAAATAGCAGTGTAAAAATATTTTTGGCGTCATTTTTTTCTGCGACAAACGTTGAACTCTAAAAAGCAGTACTAGCTATATAATAAATATAAAATGTTACAATATAAAAATACGGAATTTTCACCTTCTAAGGGGGGGGGATAAGAGATTTTCTCTAATAAAACAGTCTTTTGCTCAATGAAAACCTTTTTGTTTTAATTGTAGAAATATATGGTGTAAATTTAATTTTGAAAAATGTTTGATTAGTGTTGATGATTATGAAATGTATACAGACAGCACTGTTGCACAAATAGAAAAAAAATAACTTTTGACTAAGAAAAGAGCATTTAGGATGTTTTAACCTGATTTTAAATTAATTATAAATAACAAGACAGATTTTATTTCCCCATAAAAATATATCAAACAACAGTGAAAATCTTAAAAAAAATTTCATGCGCATCTAAATTAATTTTATAAATATCGATTAATGATTGTGTCTCGGGCCGCACATAAATGGTCGCCGGGCCACATGCGGCCCGCAGGTTGAGTATGGCTGGTCTAAATGATTCATCGGGTTTCAAAACATTGTGTATTGAGAGGTATACGACCTACAAAGACGGATGATACATGAGAAGATACATACACTCACCAAGTTTAAAAGCACGCCTCGTGGTGAGCGCACATCACGCACATCACGCTAGATGGCAGGTGATGTGCCTCTGTTGCCCAGGTCGCGAGATCTCACGCCATCTGTGATTGACAAAATTTAGGTACCCCCAATTCCAACAACGCTTCAAATAATGCAGGAACGCATCACTGCTGTTGTTACTGACATTGACAGAAACATGCTATTGAACGTATGGAAGGAACTGGATTACCGTTGCGATGTGTGCTGGGTGACTAAAGGCGCCCACATTGAACATTTGCAGTGTGTAGCAGAAATTTGCTGAGTGTATGTATCTTTTCATGTATCACCCGTCTTTGTACGTCGTATACTTGTAAATAGTCTTTTAAAACCCGATGAATCATTTACGCTAACCCTGTATTATTACTACCTGTAGACAGAGGTGCCAAGCTCTTACTAATCTTCCGTAATATGTGGATTAATTTGACCCAGTTTAACAACGTTTCGAACCAGAAAAATTATTTGATGAATCTTTAGTTAATTTTTGATTTCTGCATGGAATATATTTATTTTCATTTCTTAAAAAATTTCTGGTGCGAAACGTATTAAACCTGGGTTAAATTAACCCATATATTACGGAAGATTAGCGAGAGCTTGGCACCTCTGCCTGTAGTGTATTGGAGCAATTCCATTTCAAATCACGCAGGCAGTATTGATTTGTGTCAACTCACCATCATAGATTTTTTCCACAAAAAAAATACAGTAGTTATAATTAAGCGAAACAAAATATTTCAAAAGGTTTTTTCCACATTTTTTTTCTCTGGCTTCAGTACCTAAAATTCAATAAAATTGATAGTTTTCAGAAAATTAGAAAAAGCACTACATTTTATAATGAACAGAGTTCCAAAAATTTTCAACATATTCTGTCAAGTATTTTTACGAAAAGTTATTAAACTGAATTTCACCTTTTCATAGTTAAAAAAAAATCTTAAAATTTTTAGTTTAAAATAAAGTATTTTTCAAGTACAAAATTAATAATTTTTCTGATGATTTTTTTGTAAATGAACAAAAGCATGTTTCTAAGCTAAAAAATGATGGCAGACTAAAGCTTTTTTATGGTAGTTTCATAGCAAACATTATTTTCTGCCCAAGATGTATGGAGCTTTTTAAATTCAATTTTAAATTACGGCAATTTTTGAAAAATCACTACTTTTGAAAAGTAATTTCTCAAAAATGCCGTTTTTAAAATTCTGAAAATATGCTCAACTGATGCCCTATTAGTGTGTCTAATAAATATCTTACAAGAAAATCGTGTGTTTTTGATTAGAAGATTTTATGTGATTTTTTAAAAGTAACATGTACTGTGTATTTTTCAAAAGACGAGAAATACAAGATTTTTCTTATTTAACCGAATATAATTAATTTTTTTAACAAAATAATACAATATTTGTGCATAATTATTGCTGTTAAATTATAGGTAAAAATTTGATTAAAATATTTTGTGTTTCCCCTGTAAATGAACTATAATTGCTACACATTTCATTTTCAATACCAAACATTGTATAGTAAACCTCAATAACACATAAAAATTATATGGCCATCCGGGTATATTTACGAGAGTTAGAGTACGGCCAGATCGAATTAATAAACACTTTTCAACTAATAATCAAATTTTAATTGCTTAATAGGCGTATAGCCAACATAGTGAAAAAGTACCCAAGCCGGGACTCGAACCCGGGTTATCAGTATAGCGCATTGACGTTCTACCAACTGAACCACTCGGGAACGATACTCAGCCTGGTACTTTCTCACTATAACATGTTGGCAAGGCTACAAACACACCACAAGATGGAATATTTTCCGTGAGCCACCAACCATGGGGCAAACACGAAATCAAAGAAAATCCAGCATCGATAATTGAATAAATTCATATTGGGCTTGGGTTATTATTCATTCCGGCTTGGGTACTTTTTCACTATGTTGGCTATACGCCTATTAAGCAATTGAAATTTGATTATTATGAATGCAAGGCGTGTGAAATTTTCTATGGAATAATTTTCAAAGTATTAAATATGAACTTTTCAACTATGTTGGAAAAGTTAAAAAAGACACGATTTTTCAAAATTACATTTAAAGCTTTGTGAAAATATTTATTTTATTCTTTTTCACAAATTGTGCACCCTTATTATAAAAGTTAACCGTAAAACTCAGACTTGTTTCTTCAAAAGCTTACTTACTCTGTTGTCAATTAATGAGAATACGGATCAAATACATAAACTACAGTTTTTCGTCAACGATATATCCTGAGTGTAAACAGATACCAAAGTCAGTTTTGCTATTTTTAAAACAACTTCAAGCTTTTAATTACACATCTACTAACTTGAGCAGTACCCGATTAATTTATACAATATACAGACACGGATTGATAATTTGATCTCTGATTTATTTTCCTTGAATTTTAAAGTAGATTTTTGAAATTGAAGCTGATATTTTTGTCATGATTGAACCTTGGATAGATTGATGCTTACGGAGGAATTCGTTTAGAATGTCCGGAATTAAATGTAACTATTTATTATTTATTTATTTTTTTCTTTTTCTTGACTATTGTGTGCCCGTTAAAGAAGCCGTTAAATTTATTATTTATTTTCAGTTATTTGATGTAAATCTTTTCTCGCAAATAGATAGATTGAGACCATTTTTTTTTTTTTTGAAAATTTAGATTTAGAAAAAAAAAATGTTTTTCTCTGTGTAAGGGGTAATTTTTTTAAATAGTTCTTTTTTACGTTAAAATAATTGCTCATTAGGCTTCTAAGAATGGGTTTAATGTGATTAGAGGAGATATTTAAAATATTTCTACTCATTTTGCTACATATTTTCTACACAGTAAATATCATTACGGTTTGTTAATGGCGCCACGTTCACATTTTTACACTCGAGGGCTCATAAAACCGGGACTTGCGTTTAAAGTAGAATCCAGGCCCGAATAGTGTTTCTAACCTCCTGAATAATATCCAGCGGTTCAGCCAGTAGATAAGCAGGTGGGCCAAATTTCATTACGCATAAAACTTTAAAAGCGCTTTTCTCAAATAAGTGTGAACAATTATTTTGATATTTTTTAACTGTTTGAGTCTAAATTTTTATCCTATTACCTAAAAAAATAGGTCATTAGAAAAATTTAAAAGCTAAATTCAATAAGTTTATTCAATAAGATATCGACCAGCGTGTTAGGGTGGGCCAGAGCATTTAATCCGTCCGACGACCGCTGCGGCTTTGAGATCATTATGCTTAACTTAAGCTAAGCCTCAAAATTTCTCGAATAGGGGTCTTCAACGTGGAGGCTTCGGGCAACCCAGCTACCACTATTGTAGAGTAGAAACAATTGCATTATCCAATAACAGAAACTTTGTGATTAAATAAGACGAAGATTGCTTTTCGAAATTTGTGGTGGCAAAAGCATTCCGGCAAAAATATTGAAGACCTCTAAAATGTAGAATGATTCTTTTGTTATTTCACGTTTAAAGTTAATTTTTTTTAATGTTTGTTTAAGGTACATTTATTTTAGGTACATATCTTCTCACATGGTCAGTACACGATTAATGTATACAGTATGCAAACACAAGGAGGTAATTTGACCTTTCTTCATAAACTCACTACACTGATTTGAACGTTGCAAAGAAAGAAAGAAAAAAATCCCCTGAAGATTAAGTTTAACTCTTCGGTTCCTGCATTGTATCTATCAGAGCAATTTCACTTTTTCAATAGTTTGTATAGTTATTTAGCATCCAAACAAGACAGAGATGTGCAATTTTTAATATTTATCTTTTTGCTTGGTTGTTATAGTACCTCACATTGCAGTGCGCACACTGCAGTATTCGCGTAAATAACAAATTTTCGTATCTACTATATTTTTGATATCCTATTTACACTAATTTTACGCGCGTTTTGAGGGTTTCCTTTATAGCTTAATGATTAGAGTGCTTGCATAATCCTAGAGTTGAAGTTCACAGGTTCTATCGTGCATACTTTAATCCTCCAGTTCTCATATGATATACTGGTGCAATTTTCAATTTTTTAAGTTAAACTAAACATAAATTAACCTAGTCTTAAAACAAAGCAAATATTTGCAGTTCTGATGGGGGGGTATTTTTAAATCTGGCTTTTACAGTACCGCATACTTCAGTGTGCATTGGGCACTGGAGCAATAAATCCTTGACAATTTTCATGCACACGACTTTTAAAACTATTATACTAGCGACAAATCGTGATAAAAATGTCAATACTTATATTTTATGTGATGGTAAACAGAAGACTTACGCAACGTTGACATGTCGAAATTCAAACGGGAACGAGGAAGTTAAAAAAGTTTTAAATATCTTCTGGTTATAACAGCTAGTACTAATTAGATACCAAAACCTTCATTAGTTCCTTCAGATGAGCCTGAATTCGCCCGTGGAGATTTTTTTTGAGAATTATGGAGCAAAAAGGAGCACGAACCCTAGAGGATGCATTGGCATAACTGCCAACATTTACGCTTACTTCTTACTACTAAAATTTAACAGAAATTTTTGCCTTATTCAGTCGCTGATTTTGGCGATTAAATAAGACAAAAATGCCTATTAAATTTTAATGGTAACAAAAAAGCGTAAATGTGTACAGCTGTGTATTGGGATCTAGAGGGTTAAAAACACTTCGGTTAAATCTAATTACACATTTTGCTTTAATTACACATTTTGAGTGTATTTTTAATAAAGGAATTTTGATTACATTACATTAGTAATTATCATTCTCTCACATCTGCTTTAAAAATAGCCTTTTTAAATTTCAAATTGGTGGTACCGCTTAATTCTTTAGCATATTCTGTATATGTCATATTGACGAAAAAATCTGTTATAATTAGAACGAAAGATAAAATGAACTTACTGTCCTTAGAGAAATTACTCATCATGGAAAATTATACGAAATACGTCAAAATCAAAGCCCCTTATGCACCTATGATTAAATCTTCATCTATTTAATAAAGATAATTACATTAGTATTTACCATTCTCTCTCACTTGTCTTAAAAATAGCCATATAAATTTTCAAAGCGGTGGTACCCCTTATTTCTTTAGCTCATTCTATAAATATATATAATGTTGACGAAATATCTGTTATAACTAGAACGAAAGATAAAAAATGAACTTACTGTACTTGGAGTAATCTTCATCAAAAATTGTACGAAATATGTTAAAATCAAACGCCGCTGACACACCATATTAGAAAATATAAGATATATTTTTAATATTCTGCAGATCTGAATTGCATTTAAAAACAGAATCTTTTGTTCGACCCGGTTTTCTGAAAGCCCGTACATTTTCTGCGTTTTTGGAAGGTAGCCAGTTCGTTGTTCTCCGTATTTCCAGCTGATTCGGAGTTAGCCATCCGATTTTGTATCCAAACATGAATATGTTTAAAGAATTTTCGATATATTTTAAAATTCTTAATTTACACACTGTCACAAAGAAATAAAAAAAAAATGAATTCAAAAGTCTGAAATGATTGTTTAAACAATTTTTCATTACCTCCAAAGTTATGTAGTATTATTTCGTTTTAAATAAAAAGTAAAATCCCTTTAGTGTTAACAACTTGCAAAGTGTGCATTTTAATCAGCATGCACTGCGTGTTGAGCAATACAGGGTGTCTCAAAAAGATTGAAATGCGCTTTATTTTTTTACCTGTTCGAGATGTGTAGGCAGTGTAAATTGCAAATGTGTTCTAAAGAAGGTAGGAATTACTGATATGTTGATAAAATAGTCCTGCCACTAATTATCGACACGTTACACTTTTTAATTTTTATACGGTCCCTGGATCCTCTATAAGTTATATTTAGAGAAATTTTCTCCATACTATAAGAAGAAAATTAGTAAAAAGCCCATTCTTCTATGACCAAAACTCACTGAGTTATGATATTTTGAATTTTATGAAATTTCGGAGTTTTCTGGCAATAAACAATCCTGTGTCTGTTTTTAGTGCCGGTTCCTAGAGATTTCGTTTTAGCAGGTATTTGTATATTTAAGTTTGACAGTTTATCCCTTAACTGTTGTTAGCGTTCTCATAAAACATTGCTGTTTTCCAATTTTCACAGCCCAACTTGCAATTTTCAGTTTAACTATAGACATTAGTAAAATTTTGTTTCGGTTGCAGCTCTAACACTATCACTAAAGACTTCTGAATAGATGAATTTGAATTATAATCCCCTGTACATAAAGTTTGCTACAGAAACAATATCCTATGAAATAACTGAGCTTTTTATTCATCTTTCGCTCAAGCGGTTTCAGAGACCGCTCACAGTATAGCTATGCGACAATTTGTCACAGCAGTTAAGGTTTAAATGTCATTAGGTTTTCCTATGTGTAAGGGGGGGGGGGGGACTGAAAGCGTTACAGCGCCTAGGACCCCAATAGTTTAAGTACGGCCTTGTCAAGTAACATATTTTTATAAATTGCCGAAACGTCAGTTGAGCTCACTATGGAGACCCGAAAAGTTTTTGGTTTCCGTCTGTCTGTTCCGCGATAACTGCCGTAAAAATCGTTCTATTAAGTTGAGTTTTGGTGGGTATGTTGGTGAGATACCCGGAATTAGCTGTATAATTTTTAGTTACATTTGGTTCATTCGTTCGAAAAATATAGAACATTTCTTTTTAGGTCATAATGCTTTCCTATGGGAATGCAGACGATTTTCAAATTTCATTTTTAACTGAAATGAAAATCGCATATTTGAATAATGGAGTTAAACATAATATTACGGATACTAAATTTTCGATATGGAGGTCTTAAATATATGCAATAGCTTTGAAATTTTGCCAATACATCTATTAGAATTTATAAATTAATTGTTTAAATTAGTGGAAAATTATTTGCAATTGTTCGGGAAATATAAAACATTTTATTTTCCTATTTTTTTTTTACAAATTTTAAAATGCATTTCTTTTTCTTTCCTCTTTATTTTATGAGTTGCTTAGCAACCCTATTTCAATGAATATCAAAATAAGAAATGCATTTTTTTAATCTAATAAAACACAAGTATAAGAAGTTCATAAGAATTTCAGAATATCATTGCATAAATCGTGTTTAATTTAACGCTTCTAATTTCTGAAACCTCCGAAGTATTTTATGTGCCTATAAATATTTATGTAATATAAAAAAATTAAATGGCGGATTGTAAGATGCTAAATATGAAAAGTGAGATTAAAAAACATTGACTTAAGAGCTGACGTTGAGGCTCCTGATCTGCAGATTTACTAGTAATATATACAGTACCTATCAAAAGTCCGAGCAACCTCTCTCCCCCACCGAAAAGAAGCTTGTTCATAGTACATTTTGCTACTTGTGTATATGAATGGAGTATCATAAAAATAACAAAACATTGTTTCCGTACCGATTCAACCAGGGAAAGTGATGGAAATTTGTAAACAAAATTAGTTGTATGCTTGGAGACAAATTTCAGCATTGTACTTCGCCCGCATTCCCTGGAGTTGCATCTCTACATTGCCATATAGCGAGAATTCCATCTAAACTTTTGCATTAGTTGTTCGTTTGGTGTCGTATAGTATAGGTCGCCAATTCGATGAAAGCAGACTCTCTAAAATTACCTGAATAAATTTGCCTAAAAGTCAAAACAAGTACTTTTTTTTGTTTGTTTATGGATTAAATAATTTTTAATATCGTAAAAAAAAACAATAAAACAGGTTTTATTTCGTTATTGTACAGTACAATTGAAAATTCCTTAAAATATACTGGTGTGCTCCGACTTTTGACAAGTACTGTATATTAAACATATATTCAAAATTTCAAAGATTTATTTTATTTTGGAAAAGTTGTTTGATTAGTCTCGTCTTAGTTTTGAACAAAAGTGTATGAAATCCATTGTATTATTTTAGTGACTTTCTTTAAATTAATGTGACCAGCAGGCAGAAATCATCCAAATGTAAAGAAAAGAAAAAAAAAAACATGAAAAACAAACATTTTTATGGCGGATTATATGCAGCAAATTACCTGCTTTATCTCGAAGCTTTAACAGCTGGAGAGACAAGATTAACTGTCACGCAGACTATTAATGTTCAGTTCTTGATTCACGCTTTTTATACTTTCCTTTTTATTTAAAAATAAAAGCGTGTAGATTGTCTATCTGTCTGATAGTCTTTTTTAAGAAACTTCCAACAAAAGATGTAATACAACTCGTGGCTATGATGTCATACACTCACGCACAGTTTTTTTTAAAATATCGGTTTTAAAAATAAAAAAAGCCGCCAAATTTAGGGGATTTTTTCCTTTATTGGCAACCTAGCCATTGTATTAAGTTATTCGTTTGGCGCGGTCTTGAAAAGCGCACCAACTAAAGAGTCGCCAAACTTATGTTTATATGTTTGCGTGAGTGTAAAGCATCTGTTCCCAACTCGTTTGTATATATATATATATATATACATACAGCCAAAAGATATCCGTGAGTAATACTCACGTCATATTGACAGTGGAAACACCTAGCCAATAACTTTTGCTTTTACTGCAATTTTTTAACTTCTGAACATTGCACAAATTCATATTTTACACTATCGTATAGGAAAATAAATGTTCTTTCAAGTGCAATGTTTGAAAACAGTATCCCAATTTGCATTTTTTTTTATGTTTTTCTAAATAATTTTCAAGCATGATTAAAAAATTATCTATCGGGTGCAGCCTGATTAAGGGGACAGATCACCTTTAAAATGGTCAAAAATTCAATTTCAAGGTTTTGATGTCAGTAAATAGTGAATTTTATTCTGAGTAAAAAGGTACCAATGTTTTTCAGAGGCGATAATTATTGACGAAGATATAAAGTAAAATGCAATCGTCATTCTTTGTTTTTGAATGGAGAGTGAAAACTTTAAATGCATTTAATTCACAACAATGATTTACAAACTTGCGCGCACGATTTCTCCAAAAATAATTTAGATAGAACCTCAAATTTTTTCAAACTTATTAATGTTGTAACAATGAACAAAATGAACTAGAATCTTTTAATTTGGTCAATAAATTAAAAAATAATTAACTGTAATTAAATTAAAAACGCATTTTGAATACGCTTTTCGATGAATTATTTTTAATTATATCAAAAATCTGTCATACATAAAATTTCGGCCCTTCTCCTAGAAGTAATAATAACTTCAAACGGATTCGATACGTATCATAATTAAGAAATTATGGGCTTTTTTCTGTTTTCACAAAAAGCCCCCCCCCCCCCTTGGTTCGATTTTGCCCATTAACGAACTTGACCGAGATTTTATGCCCCTTGATTTTATGTATCAGTTTCGAAAAGATGCGGTAGTTGGAACCGCCTACTTCGAAAAATAACTTGTTTGCAGGCGGAGCCGGCAGGGATTTTTTTTGTTTTTAATTTTTTTTTTGCTATAACGGTTGGTCCTATAAAAACTTGTCAATATAAAAGTTTTAGATAATATTAAGAGGATTAATAATAAATTTACGCGGATTTGATATCTTGTGAATTGAGGAAGCTATGATTTTTTTTTCTTCTAAAACCCCCCTTTCCCCCCATTGGGGCCATTTTTAATTATATCAAAAATCTGTTATACATACATTTTCGGCCCTTTTCCTAAGTAATAATAACTTTAAGCGGATTCGATACGTACAATAATTAAGAAATTATGGGTTTTTTTCTGTTTTCACATAAAGCCCCCCCATTTCCCCCCCCCCTTGGTTCGATTTTGCCCATTAACGAACTTGACCGAGATTTTATGCCTCTTTGATTTTATGTATCAGTTTGGAAAAGATTTATGCAGAATTTTTCCAGTTATCGTGTCCATAAAAAAGTAACATAGACAGATAGATAGATATATAAAGTTTTGAACTGGGGGTGGTTTTGGGTTCTGGGAGTCATGATCGGCGTAGATCAACAAAAATTTTTCAAAATTTCTAACTTAGGTGAGATTGTAATAGATAGTATTTCTTACGAAATCTACCTAAAAGGGGAGAGAGAAGAAAAAGCATATTTATCTTATTACAATCACACAGAACGAAATTTGTTCAAACAAAATAGAGCCTTGCTTAAAAAATAATATGCAAAGTTACAAAGCTAATCACCGAAAAAAAAATTCAACAAGCACCGGAAAAATTTAAAATGAATATTTATTAATAAATAATAAAGGGCATAAATTTTAAACTTTTTGTACTTTTATTATTCTGTAAAATTGAAAATAGTAAGGGCATCCTTAGAAAGGTACTCTGCTGAACATAGTTGAAAATACGTTTAAGATAAAATTAAAGAAGAGGTTTAAAACACATGTCTGGCTTTTAAAAATTTAAATCACAATCAAAATAATATAAAATGCATTATTTGCATTTTTCTTTTGCTCCGTTTTATAAAGTCAATTGTGGCAGGAGCACTATTATTTTCAATATAAACTTACTTTTTAAACGATAAACTTTATTCAGTCAAAACTTTAATAAGTGAGTGGTTGTAACAAGCATAGAAATAATTTCCAAAACCACTTCAGTTACACATGTCAGCGAATAAACACTGCCAACTGCGCGAAATACAGTGCATCTGCATACTTTTATTAATTACAATCTAATAGGCAGCATATATTAAAATTACTAGCTGTTTAATCTGTTCTACGCAAGGGAGTTCATGAATTTAATTCTATATAAAACAAAATTAAAAATAACAAGAACGAAAAATCATGCGTCAAGCATAGATTATGTAGCACTTTCCAACGCTTCTAAAATAATTTTACAAATCATTACCGTTTAATAAGCTGAAAGATGACATCTAAGTAAACAATTTGGAAAACGCATAACATATTTAAAAACGAAATTTCAGGAATTTTCAATATATACAATATTCGGAAAAATATCCGAATACTTTTATGTAGCCCTGCATATGATCTATAGATTTGTATATATACATAGGATGCTAAATTTTAGTTTAGTTAGGAAACGCGTAGCACCGTTTAAATTCTCCTTCTGGAGTTTCTGTCAATAAACGGAAATGTGTTCGCGAACTTTTGTGCTGCCCTGTATAGGATCTACAGAATTTATACACACCACGTAATAGACAAAAAGCTAGTTAAGATTAAAATCGCGTTTAGTAACTTAAAACGCACTTCCAGGAATTATTGTTAACAGACAGTAGAGAATTCTTTTGTGTGTCCCTGTAAATGAACGATGACTGCTATACACACACTATTCTGTAGTAAGCCTCTTTAATGCACCTTAGTAATATATATAAACTTCAATGCGTTTAAAATAGTGGAACATTATTTAAATAAGCCGCAAACGATTTTTCTCCATAGACGTAATGTAACGGAATTATTTTGACTGTCCCTGTAAAGTAACTCTAAGTGCTATACACCTACTATTCCATATTAAGCTTCTTCTAATGCATCTTAGTGATCTATATAAATTTCAATGCGTTTACAATAGTGAAACATTTTTAAAATAAACCGCAAATGATTTTCCCCCATAGACCGCAATGTAACGGAATTCTTTTGAGTGTCCCTGTAAGAAAACTATAAGTGCTACACACTTCAGTTGAAATAGGGAACGTGCCATAGATAACGAAAATAACATATAAAAATTGCAGAGCAATCCGAGCATATTTACGGGAGTTAGAGCACGGACAGACGGCCATCCGGCCAGACAAACCGAAGTCATAAGCACTTTTCAACTAGGTTGGAAAGTGCTAAAAATCAGTACAACCAAACTAAAGTTTATAAATATAAAAATTTGTTATGTGTATTAAAAATCAGTATTTACACAACATTATATGAAACAATTATGTACACAAAAAACAGTTGTCTTAAAAAATAAATAAAAGTAAGTATTTACACAACCGAATTAAAGTTTGGGAATGTAAAAATCAGTTATAAAGTCAATATTTACACAACCGAAAATCGATTTAGAATAATATTTTTCTACTATTGTGCATATTTTAAATGAAATTTAATTTATGTTGCGATGGCAGCAGACGATAAAACGATATCTTTGGAATAAGGGAATAAATAGAATAAAAAGTTTTGTTGATGTTTGTGATAAAATGTTTTTCTTTATATTAAAAAAAAGTAATAATTATTAAGTGCAATTAAATAATCTCTAATTATTTGCATGCGAAGTGAAAGAGTTATCCTAATATCCGCTACAGCTTTTTAGTTTTGCACAGCGTGGCATACGTAATATGTATATTTCACATTGCAGTAAACATTTAGAACTTGTTGGAACTCGCGCGATTACGGGATGAACATAAAACAAGAACGAAAAATCATGCGTCAAGCACAGATTATGAAACACTTTCAACACAGCCAGAAAACTAACGAAACTTCACCGCTAAATAAGGTGAAAGAAGATATGTAAGTAAACAATTTAAAACATATAACACATTGAAAAACACAGTTTTCGAAATTACCTTCCAGTGTCATAAAAGTAGAGTAAATTACTTTGTGCTGCCCCGTATATGATCAATAGATGTGGATATATAGCATGATAAAATTTAGTTCAGTTAGAATATTCACATTTAGCAATTTTCGCCAATCGATGGAAATGAACTCTAAATCTTTTGTACAGCCGTATATATTATCTGGAGACTTTTGTACACACCACCTATTAAGCTAAAAGGCAACTTAAAACACACTCGCAGCAATTACCAACCGTAAACGACAATGTATCGTTTTCTTTGCAGAGCCCTGTAAATGAATTTATTTATATTCCACAAACTTATATTAGTCTACTAAATATAGTTCAGCAGGAAAATGCGTAATACAATTAAAAATTACCCTTAAGCAATTCACTCCCATAGTCTGCAATATTACGGATTTCCTGGTGTAGCCCTGAATATAATAAACAGAGTTTATAAACACACACATACTATGAAAAAATTTAGTTAAACTTAAAAATGCAAACCAAAGTTGAAAACGCACTTATCACACATAGACTGTAAATATAGCACATGTACTGTAACCGATATATTTTGTGTGTCCCTGTAAATAAACGCAATGTACACAAGAGAGCAATTTATAGTGCACCTCAGTAATGCATATAATTTTCATTATGTTTGAAATAGTGAAATATCACTAAATTACACTGCAAACGATTTTCCCCCATAGAACAATGGGTGACAGAATCATTTTGTTTGACCCTGTAAATGAATAATAAATGATTTGCACTCCATATTCTACAAAAATCATGTTTTAATGCGCTTCATAATTATATATCTACTTCATCATGTTTTAAATAACATAGCATCATCAAACTGCACTTGAAACGATTATTTCCATTGACTGTAATGTAACGGAAAATGTTTGACTGTCCCTGTAAAAAAACTAAGTGCTACACGTTTCAGTTGAAATATGGAACATGCTATAGTAAACGACAATAACATACAAAAATTTCAGGGCATTCCGAGTATATTTACGCGAGTTAGAGCACGGCCAGACTAACCGAAGTCATAAACACTTTTCAACTAGGTTGAAAAGTGTTAAAAAAGGCAAAAAATCGTCAAAAACATAAAAAAAAAATCTATTTAAAATTTTTGGCACCATTTTTTCATGGGCCCCCTACTAGCAACCCGTGTGCCAAATTTCGTAGCCCTGCGCTCTGTGGTTTCCGAGTTTTTTAGGTTACATAGATGGATACGCGCACGGATTTTAATAGGGTAGAGGATTTCATTTGGTTATCGAAATTTCTGGCTATATTGTGAATCTGTCTAGTAATGACACATATGCTTATATTATTTTCAAATCTTTTTAACTGTTTGGACAGCATTTCTTCCACTTCATACTGAATAATTTCGACTTACGTTTAGTTGAATGTAATATATTTCTTTTCTTTTAAGTGAATGCATGTAACAATTACTTTTAATAGACTTAATGAATACACTTGTTTAAAAATGAAAAATCAGTTTAAAATCTAACAATATATCTCTCCAAAAATTTTTTAGATATTTGTGAGTATATTCTTTGCAATCTCCAACAGAGTTTCTACATATCAAACATAAAATTTTAGATTTATTTAAATATAAAAGTATTGTAAAAAGGCTTTTTTTTTTTTTAAATCGGTGATGTTCATCTTCAATTAATCGTATTTATTCACACTGTTCGAGCGTTTTAATACAATTTTTAGATTTGTTGATATTTACAGTTATGTCCGCTCAAATATCACGTGAATTAAAAAAAAATATATTACATCAAAAATGAAATATTGAAATTGACTTCATTTTCTCGATACGAAGTTCTGTTTTCTACACTAATCAACACATAGCTGGTACTATTGAAACCTAACTGCCGCCTAGTGGTCAAGATTGAAAAAATGTTGCGTTCATGTTAAATCAGCCGGCGCGGGTATTTGCCCTGTGCTGGTCTTTACCCCTACCAACCCTATGTGTAAGGTGAGAGAGAATCATACATAGATGTATGGTAAAGCTAATTCACAATGTCGAATTCGGAATAACATTAAGAGAAATGTGTTTCAGCAGTCAACATCCTCTCATATCTTATACAGTGTAGGCAGGGGTAAAGACCATCACGGGGACAAAAAATAAAATAAAAAAACTTGCTACTACAGTGTTGAATTGAGGTATTTTTCTTCATGAGAAATTTATGAAGCTCTTGAGGGGGAGATTGTGGAGTTCCGGTCGGTGTGTGTGTGTGTGTGGGGGGGGGGTTGCATTTATAGATCATTAATAAGCATAAAATACAAAAATCTTCCGGAGAGGGTGAATTTAGATGTTTCGGGGCGGAATGCTACCCCCACCCCGGGGAGGGGGGGGAGGGTGGATCCCTTGATTCAACACCGCCCTCCTATGTGGCGTATAGGAATATCGTAAAATTATTGAACTCCATCTTATTTTATGAATATCTTGTAAAATGCATTGCATCCTAGTTTGCTGTAGAAGGGCGCTTTTCCCAATTTTAATAAAATAAAAAAGGTAAATACTTGTCAAAAATTTATTTTGTTTCACAATTGCCTATAAGTTACATAGTTTAATTTCTTTTTTAACTTTGCCGATTCATTATCTTATTCCCGTTTTGAAACTGTCAACTACGGAATCTTTCATTCTTTGACAGTCTCAGCTAATGATGCGAAAAAAGGTTTTGGAAAAAAATAATTTTTTCGGCTCCGAATGAACATCTTCGGGTTTTTCTAAAACGGCCCGTTAAAAGAAATTCTGGTTGATAAATAAAATGCAGATACGCCAAATCCATGCGTGCGGTTGTAGGTGTGTCTCGAACTCTTACACCTAAAATAGCTTTGCATTAAAAGGGTATAAAGCCTAAAGTTTTATATTAACTCTGTAACTGCTGTGATAAAAATTGCTGCATAGATACTGTGAGCAATGTCCGAGACCGCTTGACAGAAAGCTGAATAAGAGACTCGATTCACTCATAGGATACTATTTGTGTATTAAACTTTATGTACTATTATAATTAAAATCCACCTATCCAGAATTCTCTAGCGTTAGTACTAGGGCTCCAAACGAAACAATTTCACTAGTATCTATAGTTAAACTGAAAATTAAGTGTTAAACTGTGAAAATTGAAAAAAGCGGCGGTCTGTGAGACCACTAACAGATGTTAAGGATTAAATATTTTTACACTTAACTGCTGTGACAAAAATTTGTCGCACAGATACTGTGAGCAGTCTATGAGACCGCTTGACCGAAAGATGAATAAAATGCACGATTAACTCATAGTATACTCATAGTTTCTGTACTAAAATTTATGTACAAGACTATTATAATTAAAATTCATCAATTCAGAAGTCTCTAGAGATAGTACTATTATTTTTATTTAGAAAGAAACAATTTTTTTAAGTATATACAGTTAAACTGAAAATTACCAGTCAAACATATAAAAAGTGGTCTGTGAGACCGCTAACAGCAGTTAAGGGTAAAACACCATTTATTTACCTTAATAAAGTAGCAACGATTTTCAAAAATATTGTATACTTTTTCTGTTATTAGTGTGACATAGATGTCTTACCCTCATACAATGAAATTGCAATCGTGAAATAAGTTTGATCGCAATCACGAATTGCTTTTATATTTACAATCTCGCCGCGCTTTAAAAAAAAAAAAAAAATTATACACATTTTCAAAGATTTAGGAGGGGGGAGCACAATACTTCTCCTGCACCTCCCCCACCATGCGTAACCTATATAACCGGCTCTCCCTCTTTCTTTACTTCAAGTCTCTGTTTGGCCAGCCCACTTGAACAAAACATGACCGTAGCGCCACCAAACCATATTTTTCTTCTGATACGAAATTCTTTTGCATGTATTAGTTTTCAATTCAAAAATTATCTAAACGTAAACGAAAATTATCAGAAAACTGTCAAAGATAAACTAAATGGATCTCTTACCAGTTTCTTGCACTCTATTCCATCCAAGCTTGGGCTTTTAAAAACAATGTTTTGGAGCGTGAACTTATTTTGAATCAAATATGATTCGTACGAACATGCGTCGAAAGAAAAAAAATATTAATAACTGAAGTATCTTTCTCCCCTGGTTCGTTTCCAAGCGTATCTCGTGGTCACATTGAAAAAAGAGAGTAATTGAATGACTTAAATGCGTCACATCCGGCTGATTTTTGCTCCCGAGATGTTCCGTTTTGGGTATTACGTAATCATTTTTTTTGTTTGCAAACACGACTCTCCAAATACGAAGCTTCCTTCGTTCTTTTAACTTCGTATTTTTGAGAATTATTTGAATGCAATGAAAAACCATTGCAAAAACTTTAAATAGCAAAAATAGCAGAAGTTGAATTGACGAAGACTTCTTTTTGATTTAAAGTATATTTTTTTTCGGCACAGAAAAATATAATGTTGTTGTTGTTGATTTGGCCCGTGGGCCCGGTGAGCAGCAAAAATATAATGTGCAGATGAACTGTTTTGCAATCTACGTACACATTAATATGCCACGGTTGGTTGGTTGCGTGCACTAAGGTCACTTTTTGCACACGAGGGCTAAACAGACTTAAAATGTCAACATATTCAGTCAAATATACAGGGTGTATCACTGTAAACTTAACTCCAACTTCCATTCACAACATCAAAAATAAGTTTTAAGAGTAATTGAACGACTTTAATCCTGTTGATTTTTGCTTACGAAAAATCCGATTTGGGTAATATGTAATTTTATTTTTTATTTACAAACACGACTGTCTAAACAGTAAGCCTCTTTCGTTTACTTTAACTTAGGTAATTCTTATTTTTTTATTTTTAAAATTAATTTGGAATAAAACAAAAACCATTGCAAAAACTTTAAATAGCAAAAATAGCTGAAGTTGAATTGACGAAGACTTCTTTTTGAATTAAAGTACATTTTTTTTCGGCATAGAAAAATAGGAACAGATGCTTTACAGTCACGCAGCGATGTTTGGTGACTTTTTGGTTGGCGCGATTTTCAATCCCGCGCCAAACCAATAACTTAATACAATGGCTAGGTTGCCATTAAATGAAAAAATTCCCTAAATTTGGCGACTTTTTTCCTTTTTATAACCGATTAAAAAAAAAAAAAACTGTGCGTGAGTGTATGATACCATAGCCGAAAAATATAATGTGCAGATGAACTGTTTTACAATCTAAGTACACATTAAAATGCCACGGTTGGTTGGTTGCGTGCACCACGGTCATCTTTTTCACACAAGGGCTAAACAGACCTAAAAATGTGAACATATTCAGTCAAATATACAGGGTGTATCACTACAGACTGAACTCCAACTTCCTTTCACAACATTAAAAATAAGTGATAAAAGTAATTGAACGACATTAATCCTGTTGATTTTTGCTCAAGAGAAGTCTAATTTGGGTATTACGTAATAATATTTTTATTTACAAACACGACTCTCTAAACAGTAAGCCTCTTTCGTTTACTTTAACTTAGGTATTTCGTATTTTTTGATTTTTAAGATTAATTTGGAATGAAACAGAAACCATTGCAAAAACTTTAAATAGCAAAAAATAGCTGAAGTTGAATTGACGAAAACTTCTTTTTGAATTAAAGTATATTTTTTTCGGCATAGAAATATATAATGTGAAGATGAACTGTTTAGTCCACATTAAAATGCCACGGTTGGTTGGTTGCATGCATTACGGTCATCTTTTGCACATGAAGGCTAAACAGATATAAAATGTCACGGAGATATAAGTAGCATATACAGGGTGCATCTGAACTGATGGTCAGAACTTTCAGGGGAAATAATACACGTTTAGAGTTAAGACAAAAAAATTTTGTATATAAAATTAGTAGGATAGCAATCCACATATTCAGTCAAACTTACAAGGTGTATCAGTACAAGCTGAACTCCAACTTCCATTCGTAACATTAAAAATAAGTGATAAGGGTAATTGAACGACTTTAATCCGGTCGATTTTTGTTCACGAGATGTCCGATTTGGGTATCGCATAATAATATTTTCTATTTACAAACATGACTCTCCAAACATTAAGCCACTTTCGTTTCTATAACATACGTTATATTTTTTATTATTTTAAACACTTTTCAACATAGTTGAAAAGTGTTTAAGAATTCGGTTTGTCTATCTGTGCTCTAACTCACGTAAATATAGTCGGATTGTCGTGCAGAAGATATATGTTATTGAGGTTTACTGTGAGTACTACTACGGTATTGAAAATGAAGTGTTTAGCACTTACAGTTTTTTTACAGAGACACTCAAAAGAATTCCGTTACATTACTGTCTATGGGGAAAAATCATTTGTGGTTTATTTTAATGATGTTACACAATTTCAAACATATTGAAATTAATATATATCACTAAGGTGCACTACAAGAGTCTTACTAGAGAATATGGTGTGCATAGCACTTATTATTCCTTTACAGGGACACTCAAAATAATTCGATTACATAACGGTCTATGCAGAAAAATCGTTTGGGGTTTATTATAATAATGTTTCAATATTTCAAACATATTGAAATGGATATATATCACTGAGGTGCATTACAAGAGACTTACTATAGATTATTGTATATATAGCATTCATCGTTCATTTACAGGGACACACAGAATAATTCGGTACTCTCTGTTAACAATAATTGCTGGAAGTGCTTTTTCAGTTGCTGAACGAGTTTTTAAATTTAACTAATTTTTTGTCTATTACTTGGCGTGTATAAACTCTATAGATCATATACAGGGCAGCACAAAAGTTGTGGAGTACATTTCCGTTTGTTGACGGAAATTCCAGAAGGGGAATTTTAGACTCTGCTGCGCGTTTTCTAACTGAATTAAAATTTGGCATTCTCTGTAGTATATATACAAATCTATAGATCGTATACAGGGCTGCACAAAATAATTCGGATATTTTTCCGAATATTGTTGGTAATTACTGAAATTGGGTTTTTAAAAATGTTATGCGTTTTCCAAACTATTTACTTAGATATCATCTTTCATCTTATTAAAGGGTACAGGTTTGTAAAATTATTTTGGAAGTGTTGGAAAATGTTACATAATGTATGCTTGACGCATGATTTTTCGTTCTTGTTTATTTTTAGGATTAATTTGGAATGAAACAAAGAGTGGTTGCGAAAACATTAAATAGTAAAAGCAGCTGAATAAAGTAGAATGGGTGAAAAATACTGTCCTTTCAAAACTGAAGTATTGTAATTTTATCGGCATATAAAAAGATGATCGAAAGATGATCGAAAGATGAACTATTTCAAATCTAAGTATACATTAAAATGTCACGTAGAAATATGTAGTATGCATAGTTTATGCAATGAAGAAAAAAGTTTTCAAGTATTTTGTAATAACAGTTTACAACAGTTTTATGAAAAATCATTTCTAAGTCATTTTGATGATAATTTGGAAATGAATTAGAAATAACCTTTGATCACAGATATCGTACAGGGAAAATATTGCAGCGCCTTCATGACTCTTAGAATGCTGCATATTGTCATATTTAACATATTACATATTTAATTTTGAATTTTAAACAACATTGCTTTTCTTTAATACTTCTTACAATATTGCTAAATAAACGAAATGTATTTTACAGCTATTTTCTCAATGAAGTATGTAAACGTAAAAACAAAATTATTTTTTCCCATTCTCGAAGTTAAATACTTAAGCATTAAATAAAATATTAAAATATTTAAGCATTTCAATATTACTACCAGTGTAACAATCTTTTCAATGAATGTTTAATTTTTTTTCATTATGTTCAAGGGGAGGGTTATTCCCCTCCCCCCGAGTCATCCACAGTGATAACTCAAAGGTCTATAGGTATATCCTAACCTGATGCATTCATATTTCTGTGGTGCCTTTTTTCCCCCCCACACACGCATCCAGAAAAGGAGATATCTCACCCTACCTGGTTGGGGAGGGGAAATTTTATCCAAATCAAACTTTATCCCTTTTAGGTAGATTTCGTAAGAAATACTACCTATTACATTCTCCCCTAAGTTGAAATTCCTGAAAAATTTTGCAGATCTACACCGATCATGACTCCTAGAACCCAAAACCAATCCCAGTTCAAAACTTTATCTACATCTACCTATCTATCTGTTTATATCACTTTTTTATGGACAAGATAACTTCCATAATTCTGCACAAATACCTTCCAAACTCATACATAAAATCAAGCGACATCAAATCTCGCCAAGGCAAAATCGAACCTAGGGGGTCAAATAGAGGGGGGGGGGTTGTAAAAACAGAAAAAACCCATAACTTCTTAATTTTTATACGTATCAAATCCGTTTAAAGTTATTATTACTTCTAGGAAAAGGGCCAAAAATTTATGTATGACATATTTTTGATATCATTAAAAAATGCTCCCAAGGGGGGGGGGGGGAGGGGAGGTTTTAGAAGAAAAAAATTCACAACTTCGTCAATTTACAAGATATCAAATCCGCTTAAATTTATTATAAATCTTCTTAATATTATCTATAACTTTTATATTGACAAGTTTTTTATAGGAACAAAAAAAAAAAAACTGTTGGCTGCTTACAGGCAGAGGTATATTTCGAAGTGGGCGGTCCCAACTGTCGCATCATTGAAAATAGGTCTTTCTTCTGCAATTCCCAATAAACAGGCTCCCCACAGTCTGCGTCTTCAAAATCTACCTGTGCCTGTAGGTCGAGCCGTCAGGGATTTTTTTTCAGATATGCAAATTTATTCACAATATTAAATTCAGCAACCTCTAATATTGTCATTAAGTATGGAAATTATTCAAATTTGTACAAAGTATAGTTTTGTTTTATTACATCATTGTAATATTAGGACACATAATAATTTTAGCTACATCAATAAAATTTAAAACCACTGCATTTTTTCAATTTTCAAAGTTTAACTTGTAATTTTCTGTTTAAATACAGATACTAGTGAAATTTTGTTTCGTTTGGAGCCGTAGTACAATCGCTTGTAATTTTTGAATATGTGAATTTTAATTATAATCGTCTAGTACATAAACATTAGGACAGAAACAGTATCCTATGAGTTAATCGAAACTTTTATTCATATTTCGATCAAGGAGTCTTATAGACTGCTCGCAGTAGCTATGTAACAATTCCTGTCACAGCAGTTAAGGGATAAAAATAGAAAATTTTCTTTCAAATTATGTATAAATACACTTATAATTATGATCAATACTTATGTTACTGGTTTCTTTGAAAGAAAAATATTATTGTATGTAATTATGATCAATACTTATAATGTCGTTCTTTTATTACTATCAAAGCAACTAAATAAATGATTGTTATTCTCCGCATTGTTTAGATTTATCGAGGTTAACTCCTTATTATTGAAAATAACTAATTCTTTTGAGGATCGTAATTGGATTTTTAAAATTTTCAACTCATCATTTGTTTGTAAATTTTATAAGAAAAAATTTCTATATAATTTTAATTAGGTTGGTACAAAAATTTCTTGTTTTATTATTGCTTTATAATAAATATACTTTAAGCGTGAATAGATTACATAGTTAAAAGTTTTATATAAATATATGTATATAATTTTTAGTACAGAAACAGTATCCTCTAAGTTAATCAAAGCTTTTACTCACATTTCGATTAAGGAGTCTTAGAGACCGCTCACAGTAGCCATGCAACAATGCCTGTCACAGCAGTTAAGGGATTAAAAATAGAAACCATTTTCTTTCAAATTATGCATACAGAAACTTATAATTATGATCAATGCTTATGTTATTAGTTTCTTTGAAAGAAAAATACTATTGTATATAATTAAGATCAATACTTATAATGTCGTTCTCTCATTACTACCAAAGCGACTAAATAAATGATTGTTATTCTCCGCATTTTTTAGATTTATCGAGGGTTAAATCTTGATTATTGAAAATAACTTTGGTTCTTTTGAGGATCGTAATTGGATTTAAAAAAAATAATCTCCTTATTTGTCTATAAATTTTATAAGAAAAATTTGCTATATAATTTTAATTAAGTTTGTAGAAAAATTTCTTGTTTTATTATTGCTTTAAAATAAATATATATTAAGCATGAATAAATTACATAGTTAAAAGTTTTATATAAATATATGTATATGAAGTTTAGTAAATAAACAGTATCCTATGAGTCAATCGAGGCTTTTATTCATATTTCGATCATGGAGTCTTAGAGACCGCTCACAGTAGCTATGTAACAATTCCTGTCACAGCAGTTAAGGAATAAAAATAGAAACAATTTTCTCTTATAATTATGATCAATACTTATGTCACTGGTTTCTTTGAAAGAAAAATACTATTGCATATAATTATGATCAATACTTATAATGTCGTTCTTTTATTACTATCATAGCGACTAAATAAATGATTGTTATTCTGCGCATTGTTTAGATTTATCGAGGTTAACTCCTTATTATTGAAAATAACTTGAGGATCGTAATTGGATTTTTAAAATTTTCAAACTCCTAATTTGTTTGTAAATTTTATAAGAAAAAATTGCTGTATAATTTTAATTAGGTTGGTGCAAAAATTTCTTGTTTTATTATTGCTTTATAATAAATATATTTTAAGCATGAATAGATTATATAGTTTACAGTTTTTACTATATTTCACATTTAGAAATTATGAAGTCAAACAGTTTTATAGGAAATATTTAAACTTTACAGTAATTCCCCCTTTTTTGCATACTTATGAGATTTAAAGAACTAAACTTAATAAAATTTATTTAAATCAATTAAAATAATAAAAAAAACAATAAAACATAATTTTGCAATCTGCGGAGGGGAGAATGTCCATGTATTCAAGGCAAACTTGTGATATATGATAACATTTCACACTTTATCTTTTACATTTTATTTTTGAAATTTTCTGTCAGGCGTTTACATAAAGAATTGTTAACTAATAATAATTTTGAAAAGCAGCTTGTACTAAAGAATATGATCGTATGTGTAAACGTAAAAGATTTCGGAAGAATAAAAAAAAATCATTGCACTAACTAAAGTCATACTTTTTAAAATAATAAAAAAGTTGCCAAATAATTCTGCGAAGTACCTCAAAGTTTAATATAAAGTATTGACACCCTGAAGCGACAACCAAATGGACAAAGTCGGATTTAAGGGGGCAGTCACGGGGTGTCATGAACCCCTCCTGAACCAATACAATAATATCTTTTTTGCACAGAAATATGCAATAATATTGAAATTTTTTTTAAGGAGAATCATTAGAGAAACAGATTTTTATTTTATAATTTCCGAAATACTACGTTAATCATGGAGAAATTTAACCTTTAACTACAGTGACAGAAATTGTTGCATAGCTACTGTGAGCGGTCTCTGAGACAGCTTGTTCGAAAGGTGAATAAAAGATTCGAGTAACTCATAGAATACTGTTTCTGTACTGAACATTATGTACAGGAGATTATAATTAAAATGATTATGTTTAATGAGCTCGAAGCCGCAGTGGTCGTCCAAAGTACTCAGAGCCGTGGCCTGCTTGTCGATGCATTAAAAAAACTTATCGAAATTGGCTTTTAATTTTTTTTGGTGACATCTTTTATTATTAATTGTATGCCAAGTGTTGAAAGATAGAAGGGACCTCATGTGTACCCGCGCGCCCTGCCTGCTCCGTGAATTCGCATTATTTATCAAAAGTATACAAATTTTATTTCTCTAGATAGCTTTCATTAACCTTTACCTATTGTCACAAAAATTGTCGCATAGCTACTGTAAGCGGTCTCTGAGACCGCTTGATCGAAAGATGCATAAAAGGCAATTAATAAGATACTCCTTCTGTTATGTACACGATTATTATAATTAAAATCTACCTATTCAGAGGTCTCTAGCGATAGTACAAGGACTCCAAACAAAACAAAATTTCCCTAGTATATATAGTTAAACTGTAAATTACAAGTTAAACTATGAAAAATGAAAAAAACAGTGGTCTTTGAGACCGCTAACAGCAGTTAAGGATTAAACACAGGATTACTCGTAATCTATATAATCGTATATATGTAATCGTAAAAGATTTCAGAAGAATCAAAATACTTCATTGCACGAACTAAAGTGGGGAGTCAAGGGGTGTCATGACCCCCTCCTGAAGCAATAAAATTTCTACACAATAATATCTTTTTTGCTTAGAAATATACAATAATATTAAAAAAAATATTAAGGGGACTCATTAGCGAAACAGATTTTAATTTCCTAATTTCCGATATATTATGTTAACCATGGAGAAATTTAACCTTTAACCACGGTGAGCGGTCTCTGAGACAGCTTGATCGAAAGGTGAATAAAAGACTCGATTAATTCATAGGATACTCAGACTGAGTATCTACGAATCTATGAAGATGACTACTCGCCAGAGACTTCTGAATAGATAAATTTTAATTATAATAGTCATGTATGTATAGTTTAGTATAGAAAGATTATCGAATGAGTTGATCGAGCCTTTTATTCAACTTTCGATTAAGCGGTCTCAGAGAACGCTCAAAGTAGTTAGGCGACATTTGCTGTCACAGCAATTAAGGGTTAAATACAGTACGCCGGCATCGAAAATCTACTTTTTCATGGTGAAAACGGAATTTTGATAATTATATTAGGTAATGAATAATCTTGTGTTTGAATTTCTCAACAGATTAACATTGGATTTACGATAGACAAGGATCACTGAAGTGTATCGTAAAGAGAATTGACCCCACTCATTTATAAAGCGATATGCTTCCCCCCTCCCTCTGAATCGAGGGATCCGCTCTTGGGAGTGGATGCCCCTATTTCGTAAAAAACTAGATGAAATAGAAATCATAACAGAGAATAGATAATTTTTTGATAAAAAACAAGTTTTCACAAAGCAAAATATGTAGATAAGATAAAATTTCATCAACAAATACAAACAAATCATCATTTTTTAAGTGCAATTTATATTTGAGTTTTTCAATTACAATCAATGATAATCAAAGTACTATCACAGACCTTAGTATATCTATTGTTTAAAGAGTAACCTTTATAAGATTAAAATGTATATATTATTCCATTTTTAGGTTAAAACCACGATATTCCTTTATGTAAAGCAATAAACTGCAAAAATTTATGAACATTCGTGGAAGTACTAGGACAATAACATTGCAAAAAGAAAATGAATTGGTCATTTAAAAAACTGCAGGTCTAGTTTTTTTTTAAATGCACTTTTTTGTTGCAAACGTGTTCTTAAAGGGAGGTTTACATGTGTGGACAAACGTTACACAGGTTTATGTATTCGTTCAAAAGGTACGCCGTATAGAAAGCTTCTTATTTAATTGCAAAATTTTTGTCGTTCCATAAGACAAAAATTACTTTTCGCAAACAGTGGTGTGGGAATACTTTTCGCATACAGTAGTGTATACCACTTCAATAGACACCGAACAAGATATAATCCAATGGCCACTAACAGGGCGAGAAGAGAACATGATTAAACACAATGGTGAATATGGCTTTGTGCGGTTGTGTGTCAACCTTTAACCCATTGAAGGGAGATAATTCATGTTTGGACCACTTACGTTTTATCCCTAAATGCCATATTTGCACCAGAATTTTAGAATGAAAGTTTTCCTTTTATTAAGTATACGAAAAAATGTTTTTACTTATTTTAAAAGAAATTTGTTTGTAAATTCTGGTGTCATTGAATCATTTTAGCATTTTACGTAAATGATTTATGTCTATTTTGTGAAATATCTAATAAAAAGATGATTAATGTTCTTTTTTGCATCAATTGGGGTACAAAATCTTATTCTAGAAAAAACAACACGAGTCCAAATGTTCTCTTTTAAGTAATTTTACTTTTAATTATTATAAAATAAATAACTGAAAAACGACTTACAGATTTAAATCATTCGCGGCGAGCGTCAATATATCTGAAGCATAAAGTGTTCAGAAACCTTTATTATTTCCACCAGTAATTTTTAATTGAAATATTTGCCTTATCTAATCAAAGCATTTCTGCGATCAAATTAGATAAAAATTTCTGTTTTTAGAAACTGGTGATGAAAGATTAAAAATGATGTAAAAGATAGTTTGTCGCAAAGGAGTTAAAGAACTTAGAAATAGAGGATGAGCACAAAGTTAGTCCCTGATTATAAATATTTATTGTGCGAAAACTATTCTAATTAGACATATGGTTGTTTGGGTACATTGTAAGTACTGTTATAAAGTTTTCAATAAGACCACATACTTCAAGAAATTTCAAAGTGTGATCCCTTGGTAGCTCTGAGAATGTCAACGCGTTATTGTAGTTCTCGCCAAATGTTGGCTAAAATGTCTTCTGTACCAGTACATTCAGCATCTTTTATACTAGCTTTCAGTTCTTCAACGTCAGCAATTGATGTGGCAAATACTCTGGCATTGATATAGACCCAAAAGAAAAAAAAGTCAACAAGAGTAATGTCAGGACAGCGTTTAGGACATGGTCCCATTCCTTCCGATCCACCGGCCCGGAACTTTTTCGTCTAGGAACTAACGAATTATGGAACACCGGTGAAGTATGTCTCATCTTGCCGATAAATAATCCATGGATGAGCGAACACTTAACGAGAACTTGGATACCAAGTTGACATTCTCCGAGCTACCAAGGGGGCACACGTTGAAATTTCATAGCACCATAATTTTCAGTGAACAATTTATAGTGCACCTCAGTAATGTATATAAATTTCATTATGTCTGAAATAGTGGAACATCATTAAATGACACTGCAAACGTCTTTTCCCCGTAAAACATTGTGTAACATAATTCTTTTGTCTGACCCTGTAAATGAATAATAAATGCTTTGCACCCCATATTTTGCAAAAAGCATGTTTTAGTGCGTTTCATAATTGTGTATCAATTTTATCATGTTTCAAATTGCGTAACATCATCAAAATGCACTTGAAATGATTTTTTCCCTTTGACTGTAGTGTAACGGAACACTTTTGACAGTCCCTGTGAATAAACTATAAATGCTACACACTTCATTTTCAATAGGGAACATGCTATAGTAAGCGTCAATAACATAGAAAAATTTCAGGGCAATCTGAGTATATTTACGGGAGTTAAAGCACGGACGGACAGAAGGACAGACGAACAGACGACCAGGCAAACGGAAGTCATAAACACTTTTCAGCTAGTTTGAAAAGTGTTAATTAGGGACAGAAAGATTTGAAATGACGAAAGTTAACTGCAGTTTGATCGTGGAGTACGAATCCTGCAATTAATCTTGACAATTATTTTTTCAATTATTTATTTGTGTTTTTTAGAGATAAAAATATTAGTTAAACTCTAAAAAAAAAGAAATTTTAATATTATACTCCAAAATTAATCTTGGAAAACTAGTTTTGCCATGACTTTGAAGTTCAAGTTCCCTATTTTTGAGTCCGCATGTCTTTTTTAGAATGGATATTGCGTTGTTTCTCGATTATACCTGAAAAACAAACATAAAATTGTAGAAAAATTAATAAATAAAAAATCAAAATTTAGAAAAATTTATCCCATTTTATGTTAGAACTTGAATTTTTTTTTATTTGTTTGTTTTCAGGTATAGTTTGTAGAGAATTTAATTTATTTTATTTGAAACAAAAAAGAAACATGCAAATACGTTAGCTTGTTCGAATGTTATCGTGGCTAAACTGCTGAAAAACAGCGTTTCGAGGTAATTGAGTTTAAAGTTTTGCAGCAAATAAGAAACATGTAAATATATTAGCTTTTTCAAAAGTTATCGTGGCAAAACTGCTGAAAAACAGCGTTTTGAGGTTATTGAGTTTAAAGTTTTGCCACGAAACAGAAACTTATAAATACATTATTTTGTTCAAAAGTTATCGTGGCAAAACTGCTGAAAAACAACGTTTCGAGATAATTGAGTTTAAAGTTTTGCCATCGTAAGTTTTTCCCGTTTATGTCTCGTACGACCGTGATGTTAGGTATCTTTCTATCTGGCCAACTGTACGACATTCGTAAAGGTTAAATAATAATAATAATAATAATAATAAAATACATTTTGTTGTCATTTCAAACTTTTCTTGTCCTCTTAATATTTGCATGATGTTTTAAAGGTTACGAAAACCTCCAGCTTAACGCATAGTTTTATCCTTCTACGTGTTTTTTTGAAAGGAAAACGAAAACAAAATGTTTCTGTCTGGAAGTGTCATAACCCTTTTTACTTTTGTGAATAACTATTGTATCAGAAACAGGTATCTAATCTCCGTGTTTATTATTATCCGATCTGATAAAGCGTATAATATTGCGTCATTTCATTGTTTTTTATTTCTCCCAGATATGGTATTGTTTAGATTCAATGTTCACGAAGAAAAAAAAAATATATTATGTAGTAATGCCGCCGGAAACGTAGGTGGATACAGCTTTGCAGTGCAACTTTTACGCATAAATACATCTCGTACAACCCTTTAATTTCCCATTGTACGTTGACCCTTCAAGCTTCCATTTCGAATTGTCCGAAAATATGCGCACTGATATGGAAATCTTGAACCCTCATTAGCCTTTAACTGATGTGACAGAAATTGTCGCATAACTACTTTGAGCGGTCTCTGAGACCACTTGATCAAAATATGAATATAAGGTACGATTATCTCATACTATACTATTTCTGAATTAAACTCTATGAACAGAACTATTACATTTAAAATTCACCAATTCAAAAGTCTCTAGCAAGAGTACTAGGGTTCCAAATGAAACAAAATGTTACTAGTTTAAATGTAAACTGAAAATTACTTGTTAAACTGTAACAAGAACGAAAAATCATGCGCCAAGCATAGATTATGTAACACTTTCCAACGCTTCCAAAATAATTTTACAAATCATTACCGTTTAATAAGCAGAAAGATAACATCTAAGTAAACAATTTAGAAAACGCATAACATATTAAAAAACGTAATTTCAGGAATTTCCAACATATATTTCCAACATATATTTCCAACATATACAATATTCGGAAAAATATCCGAATACTTTTATTCAGCCCTGTATATGATCTATAGATTTGTATATATACTACATAGGATGCTAAATTTTAGTTTAGTTAGGAAACGCGTAGCACAGTTTAAAATTCTCCTTCTGGAGTTTCTGTCAATAAACGGAAATGTGTTCGCGAACTTTTGTGCTGCCCTGTATATGAAATACAGAATTTATAAACACCAAGTAATAGACAAAAATTGAGTTGAATTTAAAATTGCGTTCAGCAACTTAAAACGCACTTCCAGGAATTATTGTTAACAGACAGTAGCGAATTCTTTTGTGTGTTCCTATAAATGAACGATGACTGCTATACACACAATATTCTGTAGTAAGCCTCTTGAAATGCACCTTAGTGATATATATAAATTTCAATGCGTTTAAAATAGTGAAACATTATTTAATTAAACCGCAAACAATTTTTCTCCATAGACGTAATGTAACGCAATTTTTTTTTACTGTTCCTGTAAAGTAACTATAAATGCTATGCACACCCTATTCCATATTAAGTTTCTTGTAATGCACCTTAGTGATATATATCAATTACAATGTATTTGAAATTGTGTAACATCATTAAAATAAACTGCAAGTGATTTTTTCCCATAGACCATAATGTAACGGAATTCTTTTGATTGTCCCTGTAAAAAACTATAAGTGCTACACACTTCAGTTGTAATAGGGAACATGCTATAGATAATAACAATAACATATAAAAATTGCAGAGCAATCCGAGCATATTTACGGGAGTTAGAGCACGGGCAGACGGCAGACGGCCAGACAAACCGAAGTCATAAACACTTTTCAACTAGGTTGGAAAGTGTTAAAAATTGAAAACAACAGCGGTCTGTGAGACCGCTAACAGAAGTAAAAGGTTAAATTTGAAATTTCATATATTAGCTGTTAGATATACAGTCTGTCTCAAAAATTTAGGCGCACACTAAAATATGATAATAAAATTGGAAGGAGAATTATGGAATAATATGGAGTAATTTCACAATAAATATTCAAAATGTAGTTGAAAAGAAACGTAGTAGAGATATTATAATGGTTTCATTAACATTATTTATTGAAAAATACACTTTTTTATACTTTTGTTAAAAAATCATTGTCTTAAAAGTTTAGACACATTATGCAAAGATTAACAAATGTTGCATTCGTTTCAGCCAACCAACCCCCTTAACCAGGGACCAATGAGGCATTCTTCTTGAGCAGTATACGAGCAAGTATTGCATTTCCGTTGGTTATTTAAGGTGCCGAAAGCAACTGGAATTCACAAAAGAGAAGATTTTAAATATATTTAAGTTGAAATCGAAAAAAATGCCCGTTATTGAAATTTCTAGAATATTAAATCGTTCAAAGCGAAGGATATACAGAGTATTTGATAGAAGTAACAATTTTGACCTGAAACCAAGATGCGGGGGAGGGGGGTAACAAGTGTTAAGACTGATCGAAAAATTGGAAGATTGCTCTCAAAGCAAAATATGTCCATAAGGCAAAATAAAAATAATCTCTGTGTCAATGTCTCAAAGGACACAATACTTAAACGCACAAGAGACTACAATAATATAGTTTTAAAGAAATTGTGTTGCAAACAACGCCTAAATTCACACCATAAACAGGCCAGGATGAATTGGGATCGAAAGTACATGTCGTATGGGGAGAAGTAGTTCACTGTTTTATTCAGTGACGAAAAGAAATGGAATCTGGATGATCCTGATGGCTGGAATTGTTACCAGCATAGCATGATCTCAGGAAACAGACGCGTACTTTCTTCAATAGACGAAAAGGCGGTAAGTCTCCGATGTTTTTTTTTTTTTTGGGGGGGGGGGGGGCGATTGGCTGTAATGACTCCATGGGAATGAAATTTCAACAAAGTATCTGGAGACACTAGAGCAACATCTACTTCCATTTGGTGACATCTTAGGGATACATCTTAGGAGATTTCTGTACGACAGTGCTTCAATCTACAACTCACATGCTACGAAGAAGTGGCTTTCCACCGGAAATGTTAAAGTTTTAGACTGTCTCGATTTAAGCCCAGACTTAAACCCAACTGAGAATGGATAGGGATATGACTCTACTAAAGAACTAGCAGTGGCCATTGAAAAAGCATGGTATTCTCTGCTACCAATAATATTTCAAAAACTAATCGATTCAATGGAAACACGTTATCTGTTGAAGTTATCCGAAACCAGGAAAATATAACATCGTGTAAAAGTGTTAAATGGTGTATTTTATCCATTGCACCTAAACTTTTGGGATACTGTATAGTTTCAAATTTTATGATTTTTATCAAAATTATATGATATGATTTATTTGAATAATTTTAAAACATCTAATAAATAAATAACATGTTTTTTAATAATTTTATATTGTTTTTTAATAAACGACATTTTCTTGTTTTGCCTAAACTTTTGACACAGATTGTATTAACTCGTAACTGCTGTGACAAAAATTGTCACATAGCTACTGTGAGCGGTCTCTGAAACCGCTTGATCGAAAGATGAAGAAAAGGCTCGATTAACTCGTTTTACTGTTTCTGTACTCGATTTACTGTTTCTATACTAAACTTTAAGTACAGGTCTATTATAATTTAAATTCACCTATTCAGAAGTCTCTAGCGATAGTACTAAAGCTTCAAATTAAACAAAATTTCACTAGTATCTATAAAAGTAAAAATTACAGATTAAACTATAAAAATTGTAAAAAGCAGTCGCCTGTGAGACTGGTAACTGAGCTAAGGGTTAACACCTCTGGAAAAAAATGTCCGTGCAGATTCTCTAGATGCTTATTTTGTCCTCTGTAGCAGCTTTTGTACAACCTGGTGTTCGTCGAATACCACTAATTTGGTACAGAAAGTTTCAAGTTATTTAACTGCAAAATTTCTGTGATTAAAAAAGGCAAAAATTACTATAAATTATTAGTGGTATTTCGCGGGTGCCACATTGAGCAGCCCTCCTCTGTAGGTAATATCATTCAAATTCTAGGAATATGTAACACAGTTGTTTACACATGTTGAAAATATATAGCACACTGATACTACTGAAAAATATTTTTCAGAAAAGATGAAAATGTTTTTAAGAATGAAAAACAAATTATTTGTCATGTAAAACAGATCAAAAATTAAATTTATATCAGGGTACTATAAAATAATTAATTTACTCTCATGTATGTCACATTAAATAACTAGCGTCTGCGAACCCTTGCAACAATAACAGACTAATAACAGTATACATCAAGACTAACGATATATATTATAGAATATAGAACCTATGTCGCAACCCAATTATTAAGTTATTATTATTAATACAGGGTGAAAAAATACGCACTCTAAGCCGAATCCATATTTTCGTATTCCGGAACTTTAATAATAAAAAAGATTTGTAACGATATTTTCTACAGACATAGTTTGCTTTATGTGAAATGTGATGACATAAAGAGAAGTACTAGAAGTAGAATTCGTTAGTGACATCAATATACTAGAGTAGACCCTCTCAAATCCACTACCCTAAAATCCACAAATTCCTAAAATCCGCACATAATTGCAGATGTAAGCAATGGATGTAGGAGAAAGATGTAGGAGAAAAATTCAACATTTTTTTAAAATTATTATATCATTCCATGCACATTTTAATATGTAATTCTTGTTAATATGGCTGAACACACGTTTTCACATCAAGGAAGTATAACTTTATTTCTGAAAAAATTCAAGGCAGTACTGATCTCAGTGGGGATAGCGATCTTTTTACCAAATGTATTTCTATATTAATCAAGCATTTTTGGATATTAAGTTTGGCTAAGCATGAAATAAAACTTTTTTATTATATTTTATGATTTTGATGTAAATTATTAGTGTACCTTTATGAGGCAAGTTTCATTGAATAATTAAAAAAAATTATCTCATCTTTATTATGACTATTTAGTTATCCATTATTGTTTACTTGACCTTTACCTTTAAAATTTTAATCATGTTTTAAATTTTCTTAATTTTTATTACTTTTATTATTTTCCTTATTTATTTTAATATTTTACTTTATTGTAAGCATTCATTATAATTTACAGTGCATTGTTACATTCAAATTACTGTTTAAAAAATGTAAACAAAACAGTGACCAGAAATCCGCAAAATTCTAAAATCCATACAACCTCTGGTTTGAAACTTTGCGGATTTGAGGGAGTCTACTGTACCAGCTTCATACAGAAATATGACGTGTCTAAATCAATGTTATTTGGATGCGAAGCTCGTCAATTCGCATAATTTTTGTGATGTCATGCCATTCCACATCAACCAAAGTGAGTCTGATGAAAATTTTGTTACTATATATTCATTATGGTTAAAGCCGACAGGCCAGCAATGACCCAATGGTTAATGTATCCAGCTCATAGCCAGACGGTTATAGAGGGCCTGAAATCCCACCGTTTTTAAACCTTTGTACAATACTGAAAAAAAAAGTGATCACCAGGGGCGCGCCGATCCAGTATGATATGCGTGCGGCGCACACAGGCACCAGGGTAGCAAAGGCGCCAAAGATTTCCGGCGAAGAAAAAAAACTTTTTAATTTAATTATATTAAAATTAAGTACATTTTTTTTTTGAAAAATCAATTATGTTTTATAAATTTATCTCAAACAAATTACGTATTAACACTTTGACTACATCGCTCTCGAAACCCACGTCGTTCAGTTTATACATTTTAATGCCACTAATAGTAATATTTCACTTATTTAATGTAAGAAATTCTGCGTTAAAATAACAAGATTACTATTACGAAATATTGTTATTTTAAGGCAGAATTAAATAAGTGAAATATTACTATTAAAAAATAGTGGTCTCAAATTAAAAGATCGTACTAATTCTGCTTAGTTTCAACCAAGTACCAATGTGACCGTACCAGTAACCAATATGACCGTAATCAAAGGGTTAACATAATTTTTTTTTTCTTCTGATCCTAGTTCTGGTAAGTGTTTATCTTAATGTTCCAGTAAGCTGTTTAGAATAATTAAAACTGTGATTTTCGCTATTTTTGAATAAAGTCCGAGACTGTTTCACTCACTCTAGCCCCCTCCCCCTTAATTAACGCTCCTAACCGTCTCTGCATTTTATTTCTCGATATTTGATAAATTTAAATATTTTCTTCATAAATGCGTTTATAAAGGTCATAGGGCACCGATTGAATTTCTGCACGCAGGCGCCGTACACTATTGGCGCGCCCCTTGTGATCACCCCCTACTGCAGGGTTCGTACGCTTTTACCACAATTTTTTAATAGAATTTTCGTCTTATTTAAATGTAGAAAAGTACTATAAATTCTGCGATTAAACGAGGCGTCTGCAATTTGTTGCTATTTAAATATTAAATAGAAAAATTCTATTAAAAAATTGTGGTAAAATCGTACGAACCCTGTACTAAATCCCTCAATACCAATTATTTGCAACCCAATGCAATGCAAATCATTGTATTGGGTTGTCCGGAGCCGGTTGGGAAAATCAATTCCTACCGGAAAATTCTGCCCGTTAATTATTAGATATTAGCTGCCGGAATCAATGTCTAATAATTAAATGATAGAATTTTCCGTACGAATTGATTTTCCCCACTGGCACGAACTTTCCGGACAACCCAATATAAAATATAACAGGTACTAATCGATTATTGATAACGTCTACTAATTAATGCTATACTTTTGATTAGAGGTGTCGTCTATACATAGAAATTGTAAAAACTTTAACATTTTCTATACTAACACCTAATTTTGTCATTATATTTGGATTTTTCGGTTAATTTTATCTTCTATAATACCAAACTGGAAATCATTCGGTCAAGTAGTTTAGGAATTATGTTTTAGGGGTTTTTTTTTGGAACTCCTAATGGAAAAAAACTCATGATTTTTTTTGGAACTCCTAATGGAAAAAAACTCATGATTTTTTTTGGAACTCCTAACCCCTTCATTTTTAATTGTTTCAAAACATAATACAATGAGGAATGGGCTAAAATTTTGGATTCGCATATTTGAAGCTACGAGAAACCAATTTTTATTTAAAAAAATTCATATGATGCATTTAATAGTTTTATTCGAAAATTAATTTTGAAAAACTATATATTTAGAAATTAATTTTCGAAAAAAATATGAATTGTAAACCTATGAATTTTTTAAAAGAATTTGTTTTATAGAAAATTCAAATATGCGAATCTAAAATTACAGCTCATTCAGTCTAGTAGTTTTAAGTTATGCTTAAAAAAATCCATAATGCATTCTGTTTTGCAATGACTAAAAATGGATCTAACATTTGGAGTTCCAAATTTTAAACCCGCATAATTCATAAATTATTTGAACGAATGACTTCCAGTTTGGTATCTGAAAGTAAAATTCACATAAGAATCCAAATATATCAAAATTAGGTGTCACTATTTAAAATTCATAGTCAACATATACGATGCCAGGAGAAGGGAGATCTTCTCTTATAATAATGACCATAATTAACCCCTTGCCTGTGGAATATATTTGAGAAAAACGTGCCAAAAATGAAAAAAAAATGTTCTTTTTAAAAACAATGCAAAGAAACTTTTAACTTGCGAAAAATTTATATACCTGCCTGTCAAACATAATGTGGTTTGAATAAAATATGGAAAGAACTGCAAAATTACAAAAATCTGACAAATGGCGCGAAACTGCCGAACTTTTCGCAGGAAACTATCGCCATCTATTGGGAAAATGGTAAATTACATATTATGCATTGGACGAACTGAGTTCGGGCTTCACGGAATTGAAACACTGATTTTTTTCTTGCCCGAACTCAGGTCGGGCATTCCGGCGCATTTGCGTTGCCTGAACTGAGTTCGGGCGTCACTGGCCTGGGGTTTTAACGGGTATGTGGAGCGTGGATAGGGAATGCAAATTTTATAATGGGATTTTTAAAAAGCATTAATAGATTTAACATTCATAACTTTTTAAGTTTTATATATATCTAGTTGTCCCGCAAATTTATCATCTTCTTATAATGCAATAAGTGTTTTAAATCTACGCGAATATTTGAGGTTACCTTAAGTATTAATAAAGATATTCCGTTCTGAAAGTTAAAAAGAATTTTTGAAAGCTGCTGTTTCTCCACACGAAATATTGTGCTGCCATCTGTTGTTTTTAACCTTAATTGTTTCCATCGCTGAAGAGATTACCAGTGTATTTGGTTGTTTGGAAAGTTTCTTCCGTTTGGGAAAAGCATTTCGGAACGGAAAATTCTGCCCGTCAATTATTATACATTAGATATCGGAATTAATATCTAATAATTAAATGATAGAATTTTTCGGTACGTACCAACTTTCCCAAAACGAGAGAACTTTCCGAACAACTCAATATTTCTATAATGGGCTGCAGAACTCCAAAACTGTAGGTTACCAGTGATTTTCCTCTTGGTTTTCAATTGAACAGAACTTCTTGGCACGCCAGTGTTGTAAAAATCCCGAGAGGTTGGCTGTTCCATTGAGTGGACCTTAAAAAATTTAGGAGCAAAAATCTGATTTCTGCTTAAATTGTGACACTGTATATTTTGTTTGAATATGTAGATTGTGGCCTATGTTCTCAAAGTGCGCACACCCCTTATATTTTCCAAGGAATCTGGCACCAATATTTCAGATTAATAAATTTCTGTTTACCATTTAAATATCTGAATCCGTATTCACCGCGTTAAATCGCAGAATTATATTTCTGAGATTAAGTAAGACAAAAAAAATCTCTTAAAAAATGTTGTAGAACTGTACGCATTCTGGTTTTGTGGCAAATAATACTTGCTATCATCTTTTTTAACACTTTCCAACCTAGTTGAAAAGTGTTTATGACTTCGGTTTGTCTGCCGTCTAGCCGTCCATCCGTGCTCTAAGTCTCTTAAATATATTCGGATTGCCCTAAAATTTTTGTATATCATTGACATTTATTATAGCATGATCCCTATTGAAAATGAAGTATATAGCATTGATAGTTTATTTACAGGGTCGGTCAAAAGTATTCCTTTACATTACAGTCAATGGGAAAAAAATCTTTTCGAGTGCATTTTGATGATGTTACGCAATTTGAAACATTATGAAATTGATATACAATTATGAAACGCACTAAAGCATGCTTTTCGTAAAATATTGGGTGCAAAATCTTTATTATTCATTTACAGAGTCACACAAAATAATTCTATTACACAATGTTGTATGGAGAAAAATCGTTTGCAGCATAATTTAATGATATTTCACTACTGCAAACATAATGGAATTTATATGCATTGCTGAGGTGCACTATAAATTGCTCACTGAAAAGTCTAGTGCGCATTGCGTTTATCATCCTTTTACAGAGACACACAAAATAATTCGATTACAGTCTTAGCCCGATAATTGCACTCTGTGCGTTATAAGTGCGTTTTCAATTTTGGTTTGCATTTTTATGTTGAACTAAATTTTTGCATAGTACGTGGTGTGTATAAATTTTGTTGAGCATTTACAGAGCTACACAAAGGAATTCATAAGTATTACTGACATCGGTAACAGTGAATTGCTTAAGGGTATTTTTAATTGCAGTACGCATTTTCCTGCTGAACTATATTTAGTAAACTTATAGAAGTTTGTGGAGTATAAGTAAATTCATATACGCAAAGACCAATACACATTGCCGTTTATGGTTGGTAATTGCTGAAAGTAAGTTTTAAGTTGCCTTATACTTTTTTTTACCTTAATTAAATTTGAGCTTAAAATGTGGTGTGTACAAAAGTCTTTGGATAATATATAGGGTTGTACAAAGGATTTCGAATTCATTTCCATCGATTGGCGAAAACTGTTAGATGTGAATTTTCTAACTGGACTAACTTTTATCATGCTATGTAGTATATACTTAAATCCATAGGTCATATACATGGTTGCACAAAATAATTCGACTACTTTTTTGACTATGGAAGGTAATTGCTAAAACTGGCTTTTTAATTGTGTTATGTTTCCTAATCTGTTTACTAAATATCTTCTTTCACCTTATTTAACAGGGAAGTTTCGTTAGAGTTATCTGGATATGTTGGAAAGTGTTTCATAATCTATGTTTAACGCATGATTTTTCGTTCTTGTTTTTATGTTGCAAAAGTTCCCGTATATCCAAGGATTTAAGGATTTTCAGATAATAGCACTGTGCATTTTCAATGTCATGAGCAAAAAATAATAAAATACGCCTTGAAAGTACACTAACTTGGACATTTTAACCCTCGCATGCATGAATAATTTTTAAATAGATGAAAAACATATTTCGCACTTAGAATTGATTCAAAATGGAATATTAAGAACAAATAATGTTTGATATTTTAAAAATTTTACACTTATTACAGAAGTACAAAGCCAAGGTACCCAGGTTGGAGTTCTGGTCCGGACAATTTTCGCTTTGTTGGAATACACCTACACTATGATATTCCAACCATTGAATATGATTTACCACAACCATGTCTAACAAATAAGTATGCCAGTCAGGATATCGTTCAGGTAGCTCAGTTGGAAGAACATTGGCACAGCAAGCCAAGGTACCCAGGTTCGAGTTTCAGTACGGATGTTTTTCGCTCTGTTGAAATAAAACTCAACTATGATACTCCAACCATTGAATATGGTATATATTACAATTAAGTCTTGACTGAACTATTTCGTGTAGTAGTCAAAGTCCCACTGTTTCAACAAGGAGAATGTTGGTTGGATTCTCAAGTGGGACAAAAAATAATTTTAAAAAATTAAAGACTACACTAGAAAACCAATATTTAAAATTCGCTCGAAAGCTTTCCTTAAAAACCAAAAATTACCCCCCGTTCAAGATAAGAAATTACTTCCAGTGCCCAAGATAACACCTTAACTTCCACTCGCGATAAAAAATCCGGACTTTTGACGTCACACATCTTGTGCACTGCAAACCACGTAGCGTTTAACTCTCTTTTTATATCTACTAATTGTCCGATAAAGGTTGTTTTTAAAGGCAACCTTATGTGAGATTTCCATGCACGAGAGAGTTGAGTGAATATATTATACATAAGAAGCAAAGAAGAAATACTTTTGTGATTCACTCGTATTAACATCTCATAAATCAAAATTCTTAAATTCTGTCTCGTTAGAAAAGGATGTAGGATAATAGTTAATTTGTGTATGTTTTGTTTATTCACTTTAAAATTTTATAGATAAAAAGCAATGTCTTGGTAATTGATAGAAAAAAAGTGACAGGTTTTCATACTTCTAATGTAAGGAATAAAAAAGAACAACTTTAATCAGAGAGAAAAATATTTCTTTATTTCTTTAAAAAATAATATCAAGCTGCCAACTTTTACGCTCTTTTCTTACCACTAAAATTCAATAGTAAATGTTGCCTTATTTAATTGCTGAAATCATCGATAATAAAAACAAAAATTTCTATTTAATTTTAGTGGTATAACGAGAAAGCGTTAAAGTGTGCAGCTATGTAATATCATAATATCACTGGGGTACCAAAATGCACACAAAATGATATAATATGATGTTTAATCCTCCCTTTTAAAATTCATCCAATACAAAATAAATAAAAAATTCTTGCCTTTGAAATGTTTGCAGTCTTCGTCGTTCAAAGCAATATTTTGTAATTTTATTTTATTTTATGACAAATAACAAACACAATAAAATACTGCTAAGTTTACATATGAAAATGAAATGTTCCAGATATTAAACTCAGTGTCGCAGCGTCTGTAGTCGTAAAAAAACAGAGGACATACGCTATAGACAGAGGATATATGACCGGGCCATACGCTATAGCTTTACTTGGAAAACGGGTATATGGAATTTCTTTAAAAATTCCAGAAAGTATGCGACTTATACCACAGTATCAAGAAATGGAAACTGACGTCACTCCTGGCGAAATGACGGCTGGCAAGCTGTCCAATTTTATGTTTCCTATTGTACAACATATTACAGGTAATTTGATCGGTCTACGAATAAGTCATGTACGATCTGATTGGTCTGCGATTAGCATGATAGGATGCGATTGGTCTACGGCAGTTCCTGCAATGGTTGCTGAGGCAAAGTGTTTGTTTGTAAACATGCCCTATCCATATACCCTTCACTACAGCCCTGATTATACTTTTGCTATTAATGAATGAAGAAAATGAACTTCGTACATGCTTTGCTGATATGATGCAATGATACATGAAAGTTCTTAAATAACTTGAGTTTCCTCCTAACTAATGCGATGAGTATATGGTAAAATTTGCAGCAGAGAAATCTTATGATTTTATTTATATCAGGAGCAATAAGACAGATTGGTAGACAATGTTTCTTATTTCAGTAAATCCTTGTAGGTATATCGTTATAATAGATTATCTTAAAGTAAAAATTTTATTTCCAAAACCGTATAACTTAATTTATACAAGTCTGATTGGTTGACAATAATACTTTTTCAGTAAATCCTTGCAAGTATCTTAAAATAGATTATCTGAAAGTTACATTTCTTTTGCTCAAAATCTTAGGATTATCAGTAAGTATAAGAAGTTAACTTGAAAATACTTCTGTTTTTTAAGTAGATACTTGTAAGCATATCTTTAAAATTGGAAGTTACATTTTTATGGGCAAAACCTTTTGATTTAATTTATATCAGTAGTGATAATACTGATTGGCTGACAATATTTCTTATTTCAGCAAATCATTTAAAGTGGAATAACTTAATGTTACATTTCTTATACACGTGTGTAAGAATTTTTGGAAGAATGAGCAAAAATAATGCTTCCATGAAACTCAAGATAAACAGAATTTACAACACATAATCTAAACTTATAACATACACAACTATTTTCATCAACTAAATTATATATTTTCTCTGTTGTCCATTTATACATCAAACTTAAATATTTATGAACATCGTTAAAAAATGCTTAACACCCGCCTTAATTTCCAAGCTTTTAAAACCATCCGATATGCATAAAATATTATTTTTTAAATTATGAAATTGGGATTTCTTGAAGCTATTGTATTCCTAAAATCAAATACTAGATATAGAAAAATAAATGCATTTAACCCCTTAACTGTGTAGCCCGAACTCAGTTCGGGCAAGAAGAGTTTGCTTGTTTTGTTACTAAAAGCTTTTGCACACCAGTAATTATTTAACGCAACCTTCGCTTTATTAATCGGCAGACCATTTTCGATTACACAAATCAAATATTTTAGTACGGAAAAAGTGGTGTATTGTGCCTATTTTTAGTTTATGGTGTCAAAAAACCTCCCACAGTTAAGGGGTTAATCATTGATAAACTTTCCTTGACTTTTCGTCTATTATTTTCTCGTAGAAGCGTTTCGTATATGTCTCATGTTTCATGAAAATAAGAAAGGGCGATTTGTATAGAAGAGAATAATTAACTTCTTTGAATATTGTCAAAATTGAGTTAAAGAAATACTGCGAAAATTTTGCGAATTACTGAATATAAGATGGACCGAAGTAATACATAAGTTAGAAAGTAATCTATAACTGGTACTTATGCATAGAGGTACCTTTTATAAATTATCTTGAATCCAAGATTCATAAAACTGCCATAAAAACCACATTCACGTAAGATGTAATACTGGTACAGTTTCTGCAAATAGTTCCTGTTCAAGTTGCATTCTTCCAGTAAAAAATGATATGATAAAATACAAGAAAGATAAGTGAAAAATAAAATGCCACAGTATGAAAATCTTTAAAAGAAGCATTTTTTTTCTTTCTTTCACTGTAAAACTGGTATCTTCTCTCCAGTTGGTCGTATCACAACAGCTCGGCAAAATATTTCTTTTTGTTGCAGCCAACTATAGGTGTTGTCGAACATCAAGATATCTGAAAATAAAGTCAATAAATTAGCTAAAAAAGTTCATTAACACGTTCTGAATAAAATAAGCATCGAATAATTAAATTCATTTTGATATTAATTTAAGAATAAATGAAAAGATTATTAGCCTTTAAATGAATTAATTTAACCACTTACAGTGGCGACTCGTGACTGGCTTTATTTGGGGCACTAAATGCATGCCTGCTAAATTTATTATTTTCTTAGCATTATTATTAAAAAGGAATACTTTATTTTATTAACTGTCAGAAAGTTCTGCCATTGAACAAGGAAAAGTTTTCTTGTAAAAAATAGTGGTAAGAAAATAATATTTGTTTCAGGCATGCATTTAGTGCCCCCCCCCCCCAAAAAAAAAAAATAGTCACGAGCTGCCACTGATCACTTACATATCTTGACTAGACACTGAGATGAGACGGGGGCAGCCAGAGCCCGTTTCGAGCTCGGGCTAGACTTTTACACCAGTCTCCGGGCTCGGGCGGGTTCAGACACAGTGAAAATTTTATTTATTCACAAATTAGAAAACGACAAGAATGTAGTCCAAGTTTCTTAATGTATTTTTCAATCCTCTAAAAATTAGTTTGAAAGGGAATTGAATTGTTATTGATTTAATATAAAGATAAATATTCTATGTGTTTCTGAAGCGTTGGAACAATCAGTGTTAGTAACATAAAGAAACCGTAAGATATCGCTTGCTTATCCTCTTTTTCTGTTTTAAGTCATTTTTCAGAATTGTTGGAAAAAAGAACTCATGTCTTTGCCCATAGTTGTACAATGGTATCTTAAAAGAATAAGAACTGTGAATTTTGTATATTTCTGCCAGCGGCTGGGTATAAATAACAAATTTGCTATTTGAAACAGATTTCCAGGGACATGAAAATGACGAAACCTCATCATGGAGGATTATTTAGGATTAATAGTGTGTACATCTAAGAAGATATTTTTAAATGAGAAAATTAATCTGAAACAATTTAATAAAATTTTTTATTAACAATTCTGTATTGAAAAAGAAGGGCGTGGCGTTTATGGTTCATTTACAGGGATACTCAAAATAATTCCATTACATTACGGTCTATGGAAAAAATCGTTTGCGGTGAATTTTAAAGATGTTACACAATTTAAAACATATTTAAATTAATATATATTACTGAAGTGCACTAGAAGAGGCTTACTATAGAATATGGTGTGCATAGCACTTATAATTCCTTTACAGGAACACTCAAAAGAGTTCCGTTACATTACGGTCTATAGAGAAAAATCGTTTGCGGTTTTTTTTAATAATGTTTCACTATTTCAAACATGTTGAAATTGATATATATACCACTAAGGGGCATTACAAGAGGCTTAGTTTAGAATTTTGTGTGTATAGCATTCATCGTTCATTTACACACAAAACAATTCGGTAAGAACTCGGACTGTTGTAGAAATACAGGGTGTAACCGAATTAGTGCTCAAAAATGTAAGGGGTTGTAGTACTGACAAGATAAGTAAATTTTGTATAGGAAACCAGGGTCGCAATCCACTTATTAAATCAATAATACAGGGTGTCTCACACCAAACCCAATCCACATTTTCGTTCATAACTGTAACAATAATGAAAATATTTTAGCGTTTTCCTCAACATAGTTACCTTGCTTGCTATTAAATATGATAAAAACACATAAAGTAATAGAAACTGCAATCCTTCATGTCTAAGTAACACTGAGATAGACGTTTCGAAACTCGGAAGGTCAAGCTATCTTCAAAATTTCAAATTTCAAGTTTTTTTTCCCATAACTTTTCCCGTTACGATGTAATTATGTATTATTTTTTGTTTAGTATTTAAAGGATGTTTTCTCAGTGTTACTTACACTCTGTTGACAATCGTAATGCATACGATGTCACTGATTGAATTACAGTGAAATTTCAACAATTCCCTTGATGTCACGTCATTTCACAGAAGACTAACTTACTGTTTTGAAGATTTCGGTAAAATAGTCTCATTAGTGTTACAGGTATGAACGGAAATGTGGAGTGGGCTTGGTGTGAGACATCCTGTATTATTGATTTAATAAGTGGATTGAGATCCTGGTTTCCTATACAAAAATTGCTTGTCTTAACACGCACCACTTACACTTCTGACCATCAATTCAGTTACAATCTGTATAACAAGAAGGTTAATTTTCTTGCAAATGTTGTAGAAATGTACCACGAAGATTATTGTTTGGAATTAGTTGTAGCCAAAAAAATTGACCTCGCCTAACCCTGGGATAATTTCAAAACAATCTACTGCTGCTTTTAAGCATAAAACGACGCCCGTTGGAAAGAATTTTTGTCAAGTTGTAAAGAAAGCTGTTAGCAGTAAAAACAATACGAATAATAATAAAAAAAATTACTATCAAACGATCTAATAGTTGTCTATTAGTAAACATTTGTACTGAAGAAGAAATAAGATTTGAAATGCAGATAAAGTCTCTTTTGACAATGCATATATTTCATATAACAAGTTTAGTTTAAATAATCAAATCACTTTAAGTACTTTCCTTATTGTCTGAAGATCTGAAAATAGATTTCATATTTTCTTTTACAAACTTAAATAAGAAAGCACTACACATTGTTAAGCCGGGAGAAGTGGCGCATACACAGGGTTTGAAAGGTTTTTGCTTTGTCACCAATAAATACAAATAATTAACGTCACCTTATTTAGTTGGAGACAATTGTTACAAACTCTGCGGTAAAGTAAATGGAAGATAACTTTTCTAAAAATAGTGGTGACAATTGTAAAATCCGTACGCACTCTGGGTATGTCTGTGACTACTCCCGGTTTAATACTTTAGATACCGCCATACTCAACCTTTTCTTCTCGCGGGAAACATATTTGTTATCAAGGCCTCTTTATCATAGTATCAGGCCGCACAATCAGCAGGTTTCCTTTGACCACATGGTTGTCCTGCTACTAGCGCCATCAATCGTCAGTAATAGGCATGATCTCCATGGTAATAGGAGTATTTACGACACGAAATAACACGAAATTTTTTCACAGCCCCATTTGTTCTATGCATTTGCTTATGAACTAGTATCGGTAGTATCCACCAGGCGGCGATACTTTCCGGAGAAAGTCAATTAATAAGTTGGCAATTACCGCGGACATTTTCTCCCATAGACTTTCTCCGGATTGTCAAGTCTGATCTATGATAAGGGAGTCTTGTTTGTTATATTAGGTGTCACACTATACTTGTAATATATATATTTTTAAAGTATCAAAAATAGTAAGATAACTAAAGTAGTATAGCAAAGCAATATAAAAAAATAACGTAATCAGTATTAGCTATATAATAAGTATAAATCATAATAATATAATAATAATGCAGATTTTCCAAGTTCTAAAGATAATAAAAATCAGAAAATTATTTTTAATAAATCAGACTTTTTCTCAATTTAAAAACGTCTTATCATTTTTAAAATGTAGAAATTAATAATCAGAATTTAATTAATTTTAGATAATATTTGATTAGACTTGAAGATTTAAAAATATATACACCATAGTAATGCAAGTAGGTCTATATGTAAAAAAAAAAAAAAAAAAAAAAAAAAAAAAACTTTTGACTTGGCAAATTACATATATAGGCTGTTTTTACGTAATTTTAAATTAATTATAAATAAGAAGACAGAGTTTGTCTTTCCATAAAAATTTTTGAAACAACACTGAAAGTCTTAAATACATTTTACACGAAAATCAATTTTTTATTAAAAGGATTAATGGTTGTTTGTTTCGGACAACACTTCAAAGGTCGCACAGGTTGAGTATGATCTCAAAATACTTAAAATATTTACTCTTGTTTCCCAATTATCTGTTTTTGAATGTGTGTATATGTATTCAAAAAAGTTCTTAATATTTAATTGAGTTAAAAGGAAATAAAAACAGTGTCCAAAGACGGTATTTTCACCTGTTATTGTTGCTACTCCTTATAAGAAAAGTTTCTGTATACTATAAAGGAATTTTTCCAATTATAAAAAAAAAATCCATAAAGAAAAGAAAAAGTTTCTATTCTACACAGCAATTTTTACTTTTTTCAAGATTAATTTAATAACTGATTCGAAAAAGTTTTCTTTTTAAAAGGAATACTTTTTATCTGTTGTTTCGTTCTTCCTAGACTTTTCTTTATGTGAATGGAAAGTTTTCCTTATTTTATAGGAATTTATTATTTCATTAAAGAATTACTAGTTCAAGTTTACTTATTGATTTGGAAAAGTTTCCTTTTTAAAAAGAATAGTTTTATTTCTCCTCAGAAACTTTTCTTTGTACATAAGAAAAAATTCTTTAATCTGCAGGTACTTATTCAGTCTTTAAATATTAGTTTCTGAATCAAAGAGAAAAAGTTTTCTGACAGAAAGAAAAAACTTTCCATTTTTTTTATTCAATTCCGTGTAGGTTCGGAAAAGTTTCCTTACCGGTAATGACAACTATAAATCCGTTTACTACAGGAATCTTTTTCGGATTTTTTTTTAATACTTCAAAGCCAGATTAAGAACATTAAGAACTCTAATTATCAACGAAAAAAATGATCATATAAGAATAGATCTTATTTTAAGTATTATCCTTATTATTTCAATAAAACTTTTTGCATCGTAATTTAAAACAATCGTTATTGCATATTAATATCTGGCAGAATCAGTTCCGAAGCTGCATAGTGTTCCTTATTGTTTATTGAAGATATACAAAATAGTTCATACCATATTTATGTGTGTACAATGCACATTTTTGGAATCAAGAGAACATTTAAAACTTCTTATTACAAATCTTCGATTTAAATTACTTCAGCATCAGGTTATTGTATCCTAAGTCTTCAAATTTTCAAAAAGTGTCGAAATTTTTTCAATAAAAAAAAAAGCAGCTATTTACCACAAAATAAAACAACACCACACACTTTAATATTATACCTGACGTACGGGTAGTACGTCTGGTAGAGGTGTGTCACCGTTCACTGAATATTAGGCCTGAGTGCTGACACAAAAATGGCTGCAGTCGTAGGCGGATTTTTTTCAGCGTTTGTACGGTCCCTTGAAATTGAACACCATTAATTTCTAAAAGTTTTCGTCTCTGTATTTTTCTGAGATTCAATAAGTCGAAGAAAACTCTTAGAAAACCCCGGTGTGTAAATTCAGGGGACCGTACAAACGCTTAAAAAACCAAGCCTACGGCAGCCGCCATTCTTGTGTCAGAGTTCAAGCCTAGTATTTAGGGGGAGGAGGGTGTACGATGAAATCGTGACGTAGGCAGTGTACGTTTGTTGCTTAAGGGGAAAGTAAAATTGGTATGGCACTCGGTAACCGTTCTTAGAAATCTCTCGTCCATGTAATAGTGAAGTAATATTGATTTTATTGCAAATATTCTAAAATTTCGCGCTTTGTCTTTGGTCAAAAAAATATTGGTCAAAAAAAAAAAAAGAAAAATTCAGCTCCTTAAGTAAAAGATTAACTCATGAACTCCCCACTATTGCGAATTTGTACCGATTAAATTTCGAATGTCAGCGTTTATCGAAAACATGATTTCATTAATTTGCATTTTTCATTAACAAAACAAAATTGATAAAAAAATAATAACAGTTTGATGTCCCATTAGATTTCGTATAGAAATCATGTGTTATATTTCATTATCATTATATTGCCAGCAAAGTTATACGCCAGTTGAAGTTACGGAATCTCTAATCGTACTAGTATAGAGTGCGCGGGTACTAAACTGAAGTCCACATGTTAAAATTAACTCTTATTTTATTCAAATTAATCATTCTTCATCTTGAATAAAACTTCTTAAGCAAGAGTTTTGATATTTTAAGGGGTGACATCAGTTTTAAATAATCCAAAAATCGATTTTTCACGTTTTTCATCTAATAAATAAATAAATAAACAAATAAATAAACAAAACAAACAGAACGACAAATTTCAAATTCGAACAGGATCAATTTGAAAATGGAATGTGTTTTTTAACACAGACCCAAATAGAACTCTCATCCGCTTTTCTGAAAACTGTGATTTTGCTAATTCCGGCCGCGTTGCAAAAGAAAAAATTAGTTATTAATCATTTCGTAGACAAATAATTTCTTTTGCTCAATCACCCCCTATTGTTTTTTCAATTAAACGACGTAAATGTTATTTGTTGCGATTTGAACTTACTTTAATGTGCATCACATTAAAAAAAAAAAAAAAAAAAAATTCTAATAGCAACAAATAAAAATTTGAGCCATTTAATTGATAAAACAGCAAGATTGCAGGTACGATCATTTTATAAATATATGTGCAAAATAAATTATATATTCTTTTATACAGCGTGCGCAAGTAGCAAAACACACACTTTTTCGAAAGGTTCATACTAAGTTTAAAAATCATTGTTAAAGTACACACGTGAGTTTCAAATTGACACGGTAATAATTTAAATATTTCCATGCGGTTTGTTTTGTTCGATTATAAATTGTATAAATGTTTTAAAATATGAAAAACAAAAAATGAATTTTTTTTGAAGATTTAAAACTGATGATCTCACTAACATTCCTAGATTCTTAAACATTACTTGAAAAAAAAAAAAAAAAAGCTGAACACATATGAAAAATTTTTAGAATTCGATTTCATTGACAATATTTAAAAGTTAATGTTAATATTTTTTTCGAACTAAATCTATAATACTTGTTTTAATTTTAAAGAATTTTACTAAGTTCCTATGCTTGGGTTGTTCATTAGTATCATATAATAATAACAGTAAAAAAAGGATGATTATTTAGACCAGTGAGGTAAATGTAGAAAAGAATATTTAAATAATAGGAACTAAAAATATAAATGATTCAATTATACCATTCTTCTTCTATAATTGATTTGAAATTCGATATCTGAAATATTCGATATCATTACACTAGATTCAAAATTTTGAGTCATAACTTGGCAATTCTATTCAAAATTTTAAAAATAGTTTATATTTCGATGCGTAAATAGCAAATACAATTTAGTCAATAAAGTCCATAAGATAAAAATTTCCATTTGATAAGTACCTTTATCTTTCCATTATGATAATTAGCGAATTAATTACAGGAGATATTAACTTTTAATTTTTTGCAAGGTCAAATTTATTTAATATGCATACAATAATGTCAATGTAATATCGTCGCTACCATGTCGGACTATCGAATGTGAAAAAATGCATTTTTCATTATTTTTAAAAATGGGCCGATTGTCACCCCTAAATTTTATTCGAATTCTTCGCCTAGAAAGAATACTAATAAAATTTGTGTGAATAACAGGGTTGCCAGTTTGGTCTTATTATTTATTCAGCAATTCCAAATTCATACCGGAAATTTTGAGAGAATTTTTTTTACCTTAAATAATCACGAAATGTTTGTCACTAAATAAAGCAAAAACTTCTGTTCGAAATTTCTAATTTGAATTTGGAATTTTTGAATGCAAAAGGATGCCAAACTGGCAACTCTGGTGAAGAATACTATTACAATTTAGTGGTGACAATCGGACAAATTTTTAACAGTAATGAAAAATGCATTTTTAAATATTAGATAGTTTGCAATGGTAGCGACGAATGAACATTGCGTGATATATTTTATATTAGGTCTTTCTATAATATTTTTACCAGTATTTCCCGATAAAACCGAACGGTATAAATCATGAATAAAATAAAATAGATATATAAATAAATAAATAAATAAACGAATTCTTTCCTTTCTGTCGCGCACGTAGCACGATGCGAATAGATGGAAAAAGGAAATATCATAGCACATAAAATAAAACATAAAATAAAATACTATAAATGTGATTTTTTTCTATTGTTGTCTAATTAAAAAAAATAATAGAAATATTAATTTTGAGGGAAATGCGTTTTAATAGAAAATTACAATTGACTTTTTAAATTGTATTTTTAAGAAAATCATTTCTACTGTCGTCATAGTGTCGTTAAATTTGTTTAGGGTTTAACAACATGGTTCATAAGATTATTTCTCAATGGTGATTTTCACGTTATTTAATGACTGAAATTCTGCAATGAAATAAAGCGAAAATTATTGATCCGAAATAGCGGCATTCAAGTTCAATGATCATAGAAACGTTGAACAATGTGTGAAACATTGTTAAATTGAGTGTTTTATATAGCCAACAGCCTAAATATATTTTTAATAAATTACTTACATGTTCCTGGTGTATCACATTGGTACATGCCAGTTTCACATGCTATATGAGCTTCTACTCTTTGCTTAGGAATCAATTCTTTTGGTTTTCCTTGCATTGCGTCTATATCCTGGAAATATAAGCCAAATCCGATGTCTTTGCTTTCAGTTTCAAATTCCCATTCAATGCACGAACCTGGTTCATCAACATCCAAAACTACATTTACTTTGGACATCCTTTGGACATTCAATTTCTTTACCCCAGGCTGATAACACAAACGTCTATCAGAACTGCGAAAATAGTAATTCTGGGGAACTGGGCCTCCTTGATTAACCTGGAATTACACAAAATATTCCTTTATTTGTAAGTCTACTGATGATATCGTCGTTACCATGTCAAACTATCGAATATGAAAAAAAAAATGCATTTTTCATTACTTTTAAAAATGGGTCGATTGTCACCACTAAATTTTATTAGAATTCTTTGCCTTTTAAAAATACTAATAAAATTTCTGTGAAGAACAGGGTTGCCAGTTTAGCCTTATTTTTTATTCAGAGATGCCGAATTCATACCGGAAATTTTAAGAAAATTGTTTTTACTTTAAGTAATTACGAAATGTCTGCCATTAAATAGAACAAAATTTTCTATTTGAAGTTTCTGGTATGGATTCGAAATTTCTGGATAATAAAGGAGGTCAAACTGGCAACCGTGATGAAGAATACTATTAAAATTTAGAGGTGAAAATCGGCCAATTTTTAAATTAATGAAAAATACATTTTTTCACATTCGATAGTAGAGATACATGGTAGAGACGATATATTGATTAATGGGAACTAAGTTTTTTAAAACTTCAAAAAATTCAATATTTGAAAACAAAATATATATAGAAAAGAGTTCTAAACACTTTAAAACAAAATGAATGACACACTTAATAGTTGTTAAATATTTAATATTTTTAAAGACAAAACTTAAATCAATTTTCTCAATATGTGATTTTGGAGCATTGTGTGCAATGCAGTTCAATTTTTTTCAATACATTTTTCATGAAATTTTCAGGATAAATAGTGGATGATAGGCTCTATAAATTTAACGAAAATTTTCATCTTTTTTGATGAAAAAAAGATTTTTTTTATGAAAAAATGATTTTTTTCTCGGTACTATAGTGCTAAAACTTTGAAAATTTTATTTAAGCAAGATACAGTTTTGTTTTTAAAACATAAAAATGCTATAAATACACTGTAAAAAAATGGGTCGATCTACTAAAAAAAGTTTAGTTTTCTAACAGATTTTTTGGTAATTAGTAAAAAATTTTTAGTATATTTGTATTCCACAGATTTTTAGTAACCGGTACTAAAAAATCGGAATCATTGCTAGCTGTTTTCTAGTAATGTTGCTAGCCGATTTCTAGTAATTCTTACATATTATCTTGTAACTGAGTAAGAATACAAAAAAAATTTTTAGTCTTTTTGTACCGATTTTTAGTACCGGTTACTAAAAAAATCTGTGGAATACAAAAATACTAAAAAATTTTTAGTAACCTGAGATTTTTTTTTTACAGTGTAAGCACTTTATTAGGTTCAATGTAAGCACAAGACTCTAGCATATAATTGATATCTAAAATTTTGTTTTACATGCAGAAATTCTTTTGTAATCATGCGCGTAACCTGTGACTCCAATTTTCTTCTCCATAAGTTAAAAAAAACTATAAAAGTAGTTTTCCCACTTATGATCTGAAAAAAATATAAAATGAAGGAAAAATATTTACCTATTTCTACTTTTAAAAATTGTGTTTATGTAATGTATACTTTTTAAGATATAAAATGAGCAAAATGGTTATTTTTTTTTTTACTTTCGCCATTTTAAGAGTTCTATAAGTCCCCTTATACAAGCTATTAAAAAAAATGCAGTAAAATCCGTGAAAACGGAATCTGTGAAAACGGAATTAAATGTAAAATTTCCCTGGTTCTGGCGAGAAAAATACAGTAATATTACAATAACTGCTAAGACGAAACCTTTCTAAAACGGAATTATTTTTTCAGATCCCTTGCATTTCCGTCTTGTCAGGTCTTAATGTATATATGTAAAGGCAGAAAAACGCCGAATTCTGTCTTGAGTGAACTTGTGATACTACAAACTGCAAATCAATATTATCGCAAGAAAAGAATCTGATTTAAAAGTACCATAAAAGAAAAAAATATTATAAAAAATGAAAAATTAAGAAATAAGCACGCAAAGTGTTTATTTAATGTTATATTATGCTTTCTCATATATATATATATATATATATATATATATATATAAACGATGATTTTCTGAATATTTTTTTTTTTTAAATCTGAGGGGCATGGTTAATTAACAATGCTTGAACAATAAAACGTAAGCACGTTTTTCTCTGTTAAATAGGTTAATCTCCAACTGCTGTCACGAAGTTCATAAGTTAAATTAAACCAAGGTAAATAAAATTTTGCTTCCGTTTAAACTCAAATTACAACTTAAATAAAATAAGCATAAGTGATAGCAACGCAACGCACTCATTTGAAATCATCATATGTATATTTTTATTTTAAATATATGTATTTATATTTTTATTTGAAAATCTTAAAAATAAATTAAATATAAATAAACTAAACTAAAAACAAAATATGCATTATACATTGACTATGGAGCAATTTTTTTTTTCTGCACATTTTACATAACGCTGCACAGATTGAGTTGTTTGGAACATGTATCAGAATCAGAAGAAAGACCGATTTTTTATGCATGTATGTTTACGTAAGCTAAATTAAACCAAGGTAAATAAAATATTGCTTCCGTTTAAACTTAAATTACAAAATAAAATAACCACATATATATATATTTATTTATTTATTTTAAATAGTTGAAAATCAAAAAAAAAAAAAAAAAAAAAAAAAAAAAAGAAAAAAAAGAAAAAGAAATATAAATAAACTAAAATGAAAACAAAATATGCATTAGACATTGATTATGGAACAATTTATTTATTTCTGCACAATTTATTTACATTAAGTTGCACAGCTTACACTGTTTCGAAATTATATCATAGGAGAGACTGTTATTGTATGCATATATGTTTATGTCATTAAAATTATTTCTGAAAATAGCCATCTTTTGGGAGGAAATTTTTAAATATATTGATTCCAAGAATGAAACAAGCATTTTTAGGGCAAAATACGTATTAATTTTGCTGTACCCCCACAGAACCAGCCTATATATCAACGATTCTTAACAATAATTATGCTATGAACCGCTTATTTGACTGGTACCAAATGAAAATATGTCGATTCAAGCCAGAAATTGCTTCATAAAAAAAAAAAAAACACATAAATTACGTAGAAATAAATTAAATTAAATAGTTAAATAATTTTAAATAAAAATTCTGGTGTAAAATATTTTTATAAAACTTAGGTCAAATTCCTGGTATGCTTAGTATTATACCACAGTATTCATTTTTTGTATACTTTGTAGCTGTAAAATTCGCAATTAAACTGCTTAGGTTGCATAAAATTTATTTCTGAAACAAATTGTCGTAGAATATTTTAATAATGTTTTAAGTTCTGTTTAATATGGTACTATATCATAACTACTCTTGTTCCTTAACCCTTTATATCCTGAATTAATTTTCCAGCTACTTTTTAGATGCTCAGAATCCTCGATTATTCCCACCAGTTATTTTTTTTTGTAAAGTTTACCTTATCTAATCATAGCATTTTTGCAATTCAATTAGGTGAAAATTTCTCATTTGAAAAACCGGTGGTAGCAGATTAAAAATTCTGTAAAAGACGCTCGTCGCGAAGAAGTTAAAGTGGTACTTATAAGTACTGTCAGGATAAAAAGGGTTAAGCAGCTTTTTTTTTTTTTTAATTTTTTCGAATACGTGCGAATAAGGAAATCTTGTTAATCATTCCTAAAAATATTTAGATTAGTCTAACACCACTATCAACAACTGAAGTCCGTGTGCATAATAAACAGTGCTGGATATACCGTAATTTCTGGTATATAAGCCGCGGCTCAAATAAATCTGTTTCTGACCAGAAAATTTATTAAGTAAAATATAACCTTTTTCTACCTGGTACTTATTTGACTTTATTTATTAAATAAAATTTCTGGTTCGAAACAGATTTATTTGAGCCGCTGCTTATATACCAGAAATTACGGTAAGAGGGATTCAATGCACCTGGGTACCATGTTTACAGGTGGTCTTCCAACAAGAATAGAATACTTGTTTATGTACCTTTACTAAAAAATAAAATCAAAAATCTCAAAATGGTTTGCACCCGGAACCTCACTTAGCCCTCCCCCCCCCCCCCCCCACACGCACATAATCCTATAGGGCTTATTCCAGACTTAAATAGATTAAATAAGTTTTAGTTAGGGAAGAAATGAGGCTTTAATGTCTTAGTTTCATAATTAAAATATTTATTTTGTTAAAATATTATTATCATGGGCTCCATATAAAATATTATTATCATGGTCCATATAATATATTATTATCATCCATCATTTAATATTCTATATACACTATTAACCCGTTGTATCACCGAGTTGCATATCTGCAACTAACCCATAAGTCCATGTTACTTATGCAGTGGGCTTTAAAATATTATTATTTTTTTTTTATTGCTGTTGTCTCCTAACACATTTTTCGTTACAGTTAATATATATTGTTAATAGACTTCTTAACAGACGGCGATACTGAATTAATTTTTCATGCCAAAGTTTTATTTATCCTTTGAGCAGTTTTGTATCGTTATTGCTAAAATGAACTTCGTAAATTTTATAAAATTAAAAAGGCTGGAGACATCCAAAAATTGATTTTTTACAAAGGTATGGTCGTATACTGTACAATTTTGTATTAGAAAATTTACAATATTTACGAGAATTGTGTAATTTTCTGTTTACTGCAGATGTGAAAAAATCACCTTTTAGTCAATAATTTTTCATTTATATGTTCTAAATATTTTTATTTTTATTTTTTACATGCTTAAAATGTTGTATTCTAACATCTGAATAAATATTTTCCCAATCGCATTTGGTGAGTCACAAATGATTAAGACAATTATAAATAATCTAAGAAAAATAAACCTCAGTAAGTATTTAAAGTTTATTAAAAAATATTTATTCCCCTTTCCCCTGATCCCCAAAAATTGTTCAGAACCCAAAATTTATTCAGATGGCGGATACATTTAAATATTTAATCTCATAATGCCTGCTTTTATTTCTATGATTACATAAAATAACTTTTAAAGGGCATATGGACTTCTTCCCATTAAAAAAAAATCTTTAAATGTTTTTATTATTATTATTATTTAACAAACTCCCGTTTGTTAGGAGTAGGTACGAAATCTCGTAGTTCGTTTAGTTACTCGTAAGTTTCAAAATTTCAGAAGACCTTAATGAGGCTTATTAATGGGGCTATTAATGAGGCTTAATTATGAAACTAAGACATTAAAGCCTCATTTCTTCCCTAACTAAAACTTATTTAATCTATTTAAGTCTGGAATAAGCCCTATAGGATTATGTGCGTGTGGGGGGGGGGGGGGGGGGAGGGCTAAGTGAGGTTCCGGGTGCAAACCATTTTGAGATTTTTGATTTTATTTTTTAGTAAAGGTACATAAACAAGTATTCTATTCAATACTTAGTACCACTAGATGGCAGCACCTTTCACTGGTGCTCTGTGTAACCATTGAAAAGTATAAAATTTGTACTAATTTTTCAAAATCGACTACATTCACCATAAATAATCACGTCTTAAAATCCTTTTCTATGAATTTAAGTACACATGTGGAGTTAGATGGGTAAGATAAATATCAAATGATTGTAAGTGAAATAGTTATTTGAATTTGATTAAAGAAATACTAAACTACAGGAGGAACTTTGTGGTAGCGAAAAAACTATTTAGTTAAAAGTCCCTGAATTTATTTTCTCAATTTTTCACCAATCATTTTCTTAAAAATAATGATTATGTGTCTTAGAGAACCTTTTATATCTGACGCCATTTCGAACTTTGGGATAGTTAAACACAGTGATGCATTGAGGTGGTTCCACGCAGTGGTGTAGTCGATTTGGTACGCGGGAGGACGGCGTCCCCCGATTTTTTTATTTTATTTCAAACGTCCCCCTACTTTTTATTTTCAGGAGAACGCTAGAGGTACGGGAGGACGTAGACTTTTGAAGCGTATTAATATTTTTTAAAGGATAAACAGCTAAAAAATAACAATTTTAAGAAATAAATTTACTGATTTTTAATACTTTCCAAGGAAATTGTCCAAAAGTGTTTAGGATTCCGGATCGTCTCTCTCTCTCTATCGCTGCTTACTCTAGCTTACGCGAATTTCAAAACAAATTTTAACATAAATCTCGTCGCGTGAATTAGCGTTACTGAATTCCGAATTTTATTGTTCTACAATTCAGACACTATGTTCGGGACTATGAGCGTCCCCACACTTTTTTTTTCATGGAACTACATCACTGGTTCCACGGAACATGGAGTCCCCTCCTCCCGGGAGTTTCAGATTTTGTATTAATTAATAGTCTGAACCTGCAATTAAATCCCCGGAAATCCCTCCCGGAAATGTCTGAATTCAGTATTGATTAAACTCATAGAAGTCAGAAGTTAAGAATTCAATGTAACACATTTTATGTTTAATAGAAATAATCGAAGTCGAAGACAAAGGGCAGATCCAAGGGGTAGGTCATAGGTGTGTATGTGCGTGCGTGTTGTGTGTGAAGGAGCTATGAAACACTCCCTGAATTAATAAAACCTACATAATACATTTTTTGTGTGATTTTTTTGTATTACTAAGAGATATTCATTAAGAGATTTTATCGCTCTCCTCTCAATAAAAAGAAATGACGAAATCCTTCTCTAAATCTATGGCTGGAATATACTTCCATTCTCAAATATTCGTAATGATGCACTGCTAACTTTCATCTAAGGTAGGCCAGTTTTCAAAAGTGTAAGCCATTATTTAATTATTTTGCGTCATAGTATCCAAACAAAGGGAAATGTATGCAAGTCGATAATATGGCGCAAAATAATCATTTACATAAATTTTACTTATAATTTTGGATAGCGTGGCACAAAAGATAAATCAACTTATTGAAATAAATACATTTTAATGCATAATATAGGCTCAGCGAAAGTAATATATTTAACATTGTATTGGAAAATTAAAAGTAATGTTTGTATGTGGAAATATACTTTAGTAGGCAAACCAAAAATAATTTAAATTGAATTAAAAAAAAAATATTAAATTGACGTTAAGGTATCACTCTAATTTTGATATCATTTTTTTAAACCCATATTTTGAATTTATGAGATATGTGAATGAAAAAGCATCAGCGAATAAATTATATATATTTTTTCATGATAAAAATAATATTTGCAACTGTGAATATAAATAAAACGAAATAGAAAATGATTGTTTAAAAAAATATTAAAAGAGCGTCACTCAAATTTGATATAATTACTTTTAAGACTCATATTTAAAATTCTCAGAGCCATAAGAAAGTGCTGCGTCATAAACTTTTAATCCGTTAAGTGTTTTTGTACTGATATCTATACAGAAAATACAGTAAGATAATTTTCCACGTGATTTTGGTTTAAAAAAAATGTGAGAATTGCCTATATGTCTTAAGATTATGTTACAAGGCATCCATCAGAATTCGTAGTTTAATTTGTGAGTATCATTTGGAATTATGAAGCGTGTTCATGACATGCACTCTGTAATCAGGGCCCGACTTAGACTCTCTGGGGCCCGGGCAAGCATCATTCTGGGAGGTCCCCCTCCTATTTGTCCATAGAAATTGTTTGGGAATTATGTTGAAGTGACTAAGTATTAAACTTCATACCTATTGTATGTATGTATAAATTTCGAACCAAGTACTATTTACATCTGTATGCAGGGTATCACAAGTAAGATGGTCACAACTTTAACAGATGACAGAACACTATTTTTTGTATATGAATATAACGACTCATATCAGCTTTTGAAGTGTAAATACAGGTCTTTCAGTCACTCTTGGTTATTTGTTATAATATAAAATTTTCTACCATATTATAAAATTTAATCTTTGTATTGCATCAGCATGCATTTGGGTGATTCCATAATATGGAAAAACAAGTGAAGGCATGCACTTATACTAATAGCAACAAATTTCAACACTTGTTACGTTGTTACTTCATTCCTCATGCTCTTTAAAGTACTTTTGTATAAAATTTTATAACAATAGTTTCATGATGATGTAGATTGTTCCTTTTTGGGGAGAAGTTGACATGGGGCACAAGAAGCAGAGTGTGGAAGTGGAGGGCTACACTCCCTTCCTAAATCTTTGAAAATGTAAGAATTTTGGTCACTTTTGGCCAATTTGAACCATTTTGCACCCTTTTAACAAAAATCCTTATTAAGCCCAGGGGGGGGGGGCTCTGAAATGGGGGCTCGGGGCAGTTGCCCCGCATGCCCCTGCATGAGTCGGGCGCTGTCTGTAATCATTATAAAAAACAAAATGAAAGTCAAAGAAGTCAAAAAAGAAAGAGTAAACATACTGAGGAAGAGCATCTGGGATCTCCATCGGGATCTACTCTTGTGCCACCCAGGGCAACGGGAAGCACATCCGCATCAATCACTTTCAGGAGTTCTTCCTTCCATCCCTCTGGAAATATAAAAGTTTTATATTGTTTAAAACTTGGCTCATTATGGATATCTTATTAGTAGATTCTTGTGTTGAGATGATGATTTCTGACAAAATTTTAACAAATCTGTCATTGCAGTAATTATATTTTACTTGTGAGACCAACAAAATTTAAAACTTGTTTAAATGTAAAAATGAATATATTTTCCATTTCTGAAAAATGTAGAGTTCGAAATTAACAATAAATGTAATATGTGTTAAGTAATATTCGTAATAGCTTCTGTAAGTAACTAAATTTTTTACGGAAAATATATTTTTAAGAATTAGGCCATATAATCATTTCCGGACAACTCAAAAACATATCTTCACTTATAATTAGAAAGGTTACTAATACTTGTGAATTCATCATTCTGGTATATTGCAAGTTGCTTGACTCAAATTTATCTCTGGATATAAGTAATCTTTACAAAAAAAAAAAAAAAAAAAAACAAAAAACAAAAAAAAATAGACACGTATGTGACAGGGTTTGCACGCTTTTACCAATACTTTTAATAGAGTTTTTCTATTTATTCAAATAGGAAAAATTGTTGATGCTTCGTTTAATTACAGTAGTTTAATTTTTTTTTGCATTTAAATAAGGCGAAAAATTTTATTATAAAATTGTGGTAAAAGCGCACGAACCCTGTGTAATTCATGATATAATGTTCATATACCAAAACATATTGGTAATGAGCCACAGAAAAATAAAATACAATTTTACCCAGTGTGCAGTCCAAATAAAGAGTGCGTCTGATAATCGGGATATTTTCACATGGTACACAGTAGCCTGTAACTGCCGCACACAGAAATAAAACATCTTTTATTTTTCGTATGAGGCGCGGATCATTCCGTAAGAAAAAAAAATGAGATAGCTTTTCTTTTACATATTGCAAAAAGAAAAAGAAAAAAGAAAGAAATTAAAAAAGAAGTGGTCAAAAATGCACGAAGGTTTGAACTATGCTTATTTAATTTTTTTATAATTATTTTTTATATATTAATAGATACAGAAACTTAAGACATAAATATTGCTTTTTAAAATGTTAGCAGGGTCAAAATTTACACTGTTTGAAAACTACTAAAAAACGGCAATTATGGCTAAACTTCAATTTTACATGAAATATATTTCATAGCAGATTATCAAACATAGCAATTTTCGTTATGTATGCCTGAGAAATCTAACAAATTGCCTTTAAAGTAACTCACAGACCAAATATTTCCATGATGCGTTAATTAAGAATTAAATGAATACTTTTTTTTACTACATGTTAAGTTCACTTATTTTAATCGTGTAAGTAATGTAAAATAATTAAGGAAGATTTTATAGTCTGGAACACAGAACAAGATTAAACATCTTACTTGTCCTTTTCCATTTAATATATTAATGTTCAGTAGAATTTCAAACTTTTTGTATTTGATTTTAGTTTAAAGAAAGTCCCTGAAATCTACTCATTTAAAAATAATTAATATTTCTGAAACTAAATGCAACAGCTTTGGGGTAATTTTTATTTAAAGAATTCAGAACTATCTGCTTTGCGTCAAATTTGATTGCTACTGTTAAAACTTAAAAAAATTGGGTCCATTTTAATATAAAGATGGTCTAAACAAATTTAACAAATATCAATTGATATAAAAAGTTTTGTTGAATCAGTTGGTATCAGTACTTTTTTCGAAAATGAGTATTCAAAACAAATTTATGACAAAAGTATTCTAACAAATTGCATTTCAGTTCAACAAATATCAATTGATATAAAAAGTTTTGTTCAATCAGTTGGTACCAGTATCTTTTACGAAAATGAGTATATTTGGCAGACGTTGTAGAGGATGTTTAAATTATTAGGACCTAACGAATGCAAGGGTCTGTTGTTATATCACAAAATAAAAATTGTAGGTGAATTATGTTAATATTAATAATCTGAGAATTTTCTTAGTAAATAACTTAATTTTTAATGCAGAATTTTAAACACACAATGTGAAATCTTATTTCGAGAATTTAATTTCAAAATTAATTAACAAAATGGATTTAAAAAGTAATTCTTTTTTATAATTTTTGCTTTCTGTAATAGATGATTTCAACAATATGTATTTCTTAACTATGATGTGGAATCTATTGTTTAAATCTAACAATGTTATTTTATAAAATCTATCATTTATATCGTTTATCCTCAAAAAAGAATTTTTGCTTCAAAAGTAGTTCAAATTGGTGCCTTACTAAAAGGCCAGAAATACATTTATGATTGGTTTAAAAAAATTTAAGCTATGGGCTGTTTATGCAAAGGGGACAGAAATGGATTACCGGTTTGATGTGTGTCATGTGACTCTTTAAACCAATCATAAATGGATTTTCTGGTTAGAGGTTCTTTTCCAAATCGTGTTCGAAAATGCCGTTGCCAATGGTGACAGATTCCGGTTTGGTCAATTAACACAAAATGCCTTCTCCGCTGCAGACGCAGCCATTTTTACTGATATTTGCGTAACACACGCTAGCTATCGCATATGTCACTTCGCACAGCAGCAGGAGCAGGAGAAACTTTATGAGCACACCAGGGGTGAGATTTCTCCGATTTTTTGCATACCAGTATAATCTTAGAGAAAACGCTGTTCTCTTAAATCACAAAATGTTCCGATTAAATAAAAAAAACATTTTCTGTAAAATTATACTGGTATGCAAAAAAGTGGAGAAATCTAATCCCTGGAGCACACCTACCTTATGGCTTGCAATTGGGGAACATGCCTTAAACGGTTCCTGTTTTACAGCACTTGGAAGTTGTATACTTATTTATGAATCACCCTGTATATTATCGCTACAATTAATTCTAGATATTACCCTCAATATTTTAGAGATAGTTGCATACACTGGAGAGACAACTGATTTTTCTGAAAAAAAAATCATTAAGAAAGAATTAACTGGTATTATATTCTACTCATCAGTTTTTTTTTCAATCTGTCGCTCATTTAATTATGTTTCTCAAAAACACATCTTACAAATTCTTAATGTACCGTAATTTCCGGCGTATAAGCCGCAGCTCAAAGAGTCGTTTTTCGACCCAGAAATATTATTTTATAAAATGTAACTTAAAAGATCGCTGTAAATATTTAACTACAATTATTGAATAAAATTTCTGGGTCGAAAAACGACTCCTTGAGCTGCGGCTTATACGCCGGAAATTACGGTAGTTTTGAGGGTTTTGTACAATATGTCTTATTTGAGTCGGTAGGATAATCATATTGAACGCAGATTATTTATTTGGGGTGTGTAAAATTAGATTCAGCAGTAAAAATAAAAATACATCAATTGTATAAATAATTTTCATATGAATACATACCTTTTCCATATATTTTGATCTTGCTAAGCGTGGTTCCAGTAAATAGAGGTTTAACAACACTGAATAGTAAGGTGAAGTACACGGAAGCTAGAAATATAAATTAGTAAGTTAATATGCTGAAAAAATAAATTTTGAAAGCAGTATTTAAAAATATAACCAGATCAGGAACACTAAATGCATATTTTAAAGTAATTTAAAATGAAATATCTTGGCTCTTTCTAACACTTTGATGGACAGTAGGAACAAGTGAAGTTCGAAAATTGACACTATATGTTTTTGTAATTTTTAGAATATTAGAAGTATAGTTTTACTCTTTCTGCTTAAATAAATTTAATTTTGATTAATTCAGCACCTTTAATTAGGTTGCACAACCACGTCAGAGTGGCTAGTGGTCAGGGAAAAATACAGTCAATAAAAAGTGATAAACACCAGTATATTCTTATAGAAAAATTTATGTTGATTATTCAATCAAATAATCAATTTGAATTTTTCTATAAGAATATACTGGTAATTATCATTTTTTTACTGTATTTTTCCCTGACCACTAGCCACCCTGCACGTGCATACTGAAGCTGCAACTCGTATAACAGGTGGAAAACGAACTTCAATCTAAAAAATTGTTTCCCAAACATGACACTGGGCTTCTACTTGTACGCCGGTAAATGCACATTTGTGCTGCTATAGCCGTAGTATCTAAAAACAACCGTTTCGTTTTGAGCAGCTATTGTCGTCATGCCACATTGTGAACTTCGTTTTGACGGCTATAGCCGCAAGTGTCCGCCAACGTGTTAAATTAATTTTTTTAAGTGTCAATGCTTGTCAAAATTTGAAGAAATTCAAAACTTGTATTCGGTAAATGTCAAATAAATTGACTGTATAAGCAAATGAATGCAGTTATTATAATAAGACATTACTGGTAATCTCTATAAAAAATACAGTACCGGTGACTTCTAAAAAAAGACAGTACCTGTCATGTCTATAAAAGAGAAGTTTAGTTTAGAGGCAAAACAAAAGAATGTTATAGTCTTTTAGAAGATCTTTTGAGGGAAGGGCCCAAAAGCGTAACTATCTTTCTCCCCGTACAACGCGGGTAATGTAATTATAATTGTGTAAAAGTTTCATAACCAGAATAAATAGTTCTAGTGGCTGTTTAATTTAAAAAGCCGTGTGAGACACTAACTGCTAAAATATATTAAAACTTTAAATGTTTATAGATAATTTTCCCTTGAAGAATCGTTATTTTAAACATAATCGTTCTGTCGAACATAACATCAGTATCAAGTTACAATATATATACATACCGGGTGTCCCAAAAATGACTGATGGATTTGGAAATTCAATAACTTGCAAACGGTAACAGATATTAAAAAAATTCTTGCAGGAGGGTTATGTATGATGTAAGGAGTTTTCTTACCGTGATTCTTGATTTTAGTTCGAATTTCAAACAATAGATGGTGCTGATAACGACTAGCTCTCAGTCGAGGCCGAAACTGAGTCCCTCAGCATTGATGCACCGCCCCCCAGAATACTAGGCCTGCGCTCTGACAAAAAGGGTAGCTGTCGCAACCTTCGTTAATTTTAGTTGTTAAAACAACTAAAATTAATAGTAATTATCTGATTTAATTTGAAATTTGTTCTAGAAATTTATTGGAATTAAAGTTCGGAGTTCGTCCATTGATATATATATGTTAAGCACTTATTTTATATAAGTCTTTGGAATCTCGTAGGTTAAAATAGTGTCTAAAATTTTAAAGTATTCCTAGTACTTAACCAGAACTTGAGTTATTTATCTCCAGCGCTTTGTAAAAGACTTCTTTCTGGAACAGCATGGTGGATATATGATCATATTTCACACTCTTTTTACAGAAGAATTTCAGAAGTTCTTTGTAAGTTTGGATCAATAGAATAGCTTAGAGAAGTCTAATAATAAATCACTTATAATTAAATAGGTGAAATTAAGAATTATCATCACAGAGTTTGTTTCAAGATGAAATGTAACTCTTAGTCTCTTAACCACTTCACGACGTTCGTCGGTTACAAAAATTTTTAGATTTTATCACAGGTATTTCTGAATATAAATATTTGTCTTATTTAATCGCAAAAATTTCGTAATTAAATAAGGCAAAAATTACTATTCAAAATTAATGGTAGGAATAATCAAATATTCTGACTATGCTATGCGTCACGCATATGCGATGATAGTCCCGAAAGGGGTTAAAGCAGTGACGCACACGTCACAAACATGCTAAAGAAGGGGTGTTCAAACTTTTTACCAGAAAGTCGTTTGCCACCACAAAATACGAAAGGTAAACGTCACTTTATTTAACCGCAAAGATTCTGTCATTAAATAAAGCAATTTTTCTATTCTAAAATAGTGGTAGCTTTGTGGTCTGGAATGTTAAGTATTCCTGAAATGGGCCATTCTCAGATAATGGTAAATTTTAGCTTAAAAAAAAAGATTAAATTTTATTCTTTTAATTCCTAATTTTTAGCATAAAATAATGGCAATTTTTACGAAGGAATGATAATGGATTTTTAAAAAATTCTAAAATTAGCATTACTATGTCCCTGAAACCATAAATTCAAAACGCCTTGATAATGGAAATGATAATGAGACTTTAAACATTAAGTCTAATTTAGGTTTAAACTATAACAATTAAAAACTTATAGTGTAGTTATTCTGAAAGCAATCCTAAACCTTTTTTAGAATTCATTCAGGAAAGTTAAATTATTAAAAATGTATTTCAGCAATAATAAGCTTGGTAATGACACATGATAAATATATTGATTAAAATTTTGAAGCAAGACGAAATAAATGAAGTAGTACTTACATAGTTAATCAAAACTAGACATTACTGTTTGTAAGACTTACTAGATTTTTTTTTGAATACCTCTTTGTTTCAAACAGTCGTCTTCCTTTTGATTACTCTTTCAAATTTTAAAGAAACATATAGAGAAAAGACGACAGTTATTATAAAGAACGACAGTTATTTCTATTGCAAATGTTTTAGCAACCTACCAAGAAGTTATTCTTTGGCAATACTGGTATTCAAAAAGGGACCAGTAAAAACATCTAGAACTGTACCATTTAAAGACGTTATCATATAAAAACGCCATCTGGAGGGGAGCTGATTGAAAAATTACTGTCTCCATGATAATGAAAATTAGCTTTAGAAAATACTTTAAATAAAGAAAAATAATAGAAAGGGTTTATGTTTTGTCTAAAGTGCCAAATATAGGAATGCATACGAATAAATAAAACATATCCATGCAATCGTTGCCTTTGCTCTAAAGCAGGGCTGTCCAACGCGGCGCCCGCGGGTGCCATGACGCCCTTTGCAGATTTTCTTGGCGCCCTTCAAATGTTTAATTTTTCTAGATTTCTTTAAGCAAAATTCCATCTCCAAAGTTAATTTCCCTTAAAATAATTAATATTTGCATACTTTTTTTTTATTACAGGTGTTATTAAGGTTTTTGCCTCCTTTACATGCAAAAGTCCTTAAAATCCCCCCCCCCCCTTTTTCATCCCCAAACCTCAGAAAAATGTAACGTTAAATTTACTATGATATGTTTTTTGTTCAATTTTTTAGATGAGCCACCTCCAACTTAGGACGCCAATGATTAACCACTGTACATACCATTTTAATAACGCATACCACTTTGTCTGTGTATCCTGTAGACATGTGGGTATAGCTATCACTGCTAAAGGGAAATAATATTCTTGCATTTTTTTTAATCATATGAATAATGGCGCCCTTGATTGTGTGCCACAAGCTAAGGTGCGCTCTGGCTTACTGAACGGTTGGACAGGCCTGCTCTAAAGCTTTCCATTTCTAGATGAAGGTTTCAATTAATAAATTTGAAATTTGGGACATGCTATGATAATGACATTTACAACTTTAAATTTTTTTAAATATTTAAATGTATTTATTTTTTCATATTTAAACCATGCATAATATTTAAACTAGCACTACATGTGTGCTCATGTGCTACATGCGTTACAGTCAAATGTGTGATACTTGAAAAGAAATGTTGACAAAAAATGTAAACATTTAGGGTTGACTTGCTTAATTGACATTTTTTAGTCATGGACACAATATTTACAATTATCTGAGAATGCCCCAAATAAAGTAACCAACAATTGAAAATTAAATGAGAGAAAATAAATTTAAGAGTAAAATAAAGAAGAGTAAATTGACGATAATGCTAAATTCATTTTAAATCTCCATCTTCACTTATCGAAAATTGTCTGTCATTGGACGGCGACACGTTTTTGCACATCTATTGCATTTTATTTACACTTGAAATTTTTTATCGATTTACTTTACTATTGTTTTTCAGTGGTTAATTTGAAATTGTGATCTGTAAAATGCACAAGCATACAACCCCTCTCTAAGTTTAGTTCCAGGAAACAGAGTATTACATTACTGGAACAACTTATGTTATCGTGAGTATGATTAGGATATCATAGACGTAATTTAAAATAAATACTTGTATGTTGGAGCAGTTTGCAGAAATAAAATTACTAGAGCACAGGCAGCAACATATTTTGGCCAATATATTTATAATATATATATATTACAAAATTTTAATTTTGTTTCGCCAAGGTTAACATTATTCTACATAAATTTTCCTTTTAATAATATTCCATATATTATACCGGCTTATTAAATTAAAACCTATTTTTAAACTAATCTATCAATCTCAAAATGTAAAGATGTAAGACCTTAATCTACCTAATAATATTTATTCCAAATTGCTTAAATCTAAAAATGGCGCTAACTATTTATATTCCATAAATAAAACCCTTTTATTATTTAAATCCCTATTAAAATTCACTATTATTTCCCGTGTATATCAAACCTCTCTAATTTTTTTTACTTAATTTGCTAAAATGTTATAACTCCTAAATTATCCCGTTCTAAAAAACCTATTTATTTAAAATCATTCTTTTATTAAATTATCAAAATGTCTCTTACAATATTTCAATGTTTTAATATTCTAATTTTTATTCCGCATCAATAAGTTCTTTTTTTTTCTTTTACTTTTCTGTTTTGCTGTAGCGCAAGCTAAAAGCATCGCCTGAAGTCTATTTTTAGCAGGACTCTCGAAATCAGATCTTATTATTTGTTTACACGACGTATACCTGGTTCGAGGCTATTAGATTGTTCTAGAAGATCTTTTTCGCACCCCCGGAAGCAAATTTACTTCAAGATTAACTCACCGGAACTGTTAATAAGTCCCTCTAAAAGCGATTATGATTGGAGTAGGGAAGTCAGGTGACTTGATTTGTCACTTTGCTCGATTTAACTTAAATACGCAAGCGCAGAAAAATCGACTAGACAGATGCAGAGATGCAGAGACGCAGAGAGAGCAGTGAGATTTTGTTATCGAAGTGTTGTTAAAATAATCTGTTGCTTCGAATTGGTATATAATAAAATGATGTTTTTTCTATAGAGAGTTTTTGAATTTATCGATATCTAAAGAGAGCATTTTCCCTGAATCTAGAAAGGATTATGTTTTTATAAAAGGGATTTGACTGTCATCTTGTTTTTTCTTGTCTACGATCTACACTACTTGGCTGCTGATATGAAAACCCAAATTACGACTGCATTAAATTGGAAGCGTTTTCTATTAATTTTCTTCGATTTGTTGAAAAATGTAACACACACACACACACACACATATATACGTTTATATATATATATAAACTCAATTTTATTTTTAACCAATTAGTAATAGCCGTTTACTGAAAGATTTGTAATAGAGAGTATAGTATTTAAACGACAATAATTAAAAGAATATTCTTTCAGAGGACTTGTAAAAAGTTTGGTATGAAAACTATTTAAATGAAACAAAATATATAAAAAGTAATTTATATCACTTACCATTAACGATAAAAGCATACTTTAATCTCTCAGGATAATGTGCTTCATACGTCATCATCAGATAAGCTAACATTTGAAGTGCTAAAATAAAATTTAGATTTTAAGAGATATGTTTTTTTAAACTATGTTTTTTTATTTAGTAGTTTACATTTAAATAAAAGGCAGATTTATTTTGTGTTTATCACAACCAAGACCAGAACAAATTGTAATTTTAATATAATTTGTACAGCTTTCATTTAATTGCAGAATATTTTACGTAATTTTTAGTTTTGTGGAGAGAAATTATGCAAAAGGTGATTGTGACAGACATCTGGCTATCACTCTGTTCATACACATTGCTTTTAATTCTAAAATTTTGGCAGCTTTTACATTAGAGTAATCCATTGAAATTTTTGATAAAACGTAGATTGTGCTAATTACTGTCATTCGGCAAAATATGCACGTGGTGTGGAAATGTGGAATTATTAGAATCAAATGAACATGACATAAAAAATCACACAATAATAATAATTCCCATCATTGGTTCAGTCGGAGATATTAATTTACTCTATTGCACAATAAAAATATACAGGGATAATGTAACCACTTGATGCCGAATTATATCTGAAGGAAGTACGATGTAAAATGTCTGTTTTTTGTACATGCAACAACGATGTAAATTTTATTTGCAGTCCAAGAACTGTTTTTTTCTACAACTGCCTTCGCAAAATATAACCAAGATTCACAGGATTCGCAGACACATTTGAATTAATTTTTATTAACAAATCACAAAATAAAGTCAGAGACATTCAGTATCTGCACAATTAGTCCCGTGTAAAATATCTAAGCCAGTGTTGTACAACTTGGTGCAATAGTCATATTCCTTCCAAGAACGCAGCCTTTAACTTTTACCTTACTAAAAGATGTACAGGGTGTCCCAAAAGTCTCCGTACAATTTCAAAAATTTATTACAAAAAAAAGTAATAGGCCTACAGCAAAAATAATTACTTAAGAGTAACTTAAAAAGTTTTTTCTACTGCCTTAGTAAACTTCAACATAAGATCCTTTGGTAGCACGAAGAATATCAAGACGATATTCCAATTCAATCCAAGAACGTTTTTCATGCTAACATCAACAGGAGCTACTGCTGTTTGGATCTTTTGTTTCAATTCCATGATACTATTAACTTTTGTTCAGATTTCATCAAACAGTTGTAACTACTGTTGATGTTAGCATGCTGAAACGCACGTGGATGGAATTGGAATATCGACTTGATATTCTTCGTGCAACGAAAGGATCTCATGTACAAGTATACTAAGGTAGTAGAAAAAACTTTTTAAGTTACTCTATGTACTGTTGTAATTATTTTTGCTGTAGGCCTATTATTTTTTTTGTAATAAATTTTTGAAGTTGTACGGAGACTTTTGGGACACCCTGTATAATATTTATTTTTATATTAATAAACCCAAGACAGTTTAGGCTGTCAATACAAATTTATTACAAAATTACGATATTCAATTTTATGGTATACTGTAAATTTTTCTTTGTGAATTTCTATTGAATTTTCTATAGTATTTATTAAAGAAATTTAATATTAGAATTTAAATAACACACGAGTATATACAATAAGTTTTACAAATTCACTTTCATTAAAGTAGTTGATTAAAAAAATGCATATATTTTTCAATTGCACTTTTTAGAAAGAAAACTTAATATGTTATTTAGGAGAGACCATTGGACCTATGGGCACAATAGACAACCCCTTAATATTTTATTTATTTATTATTATTATTTAAGATTCTCTTCTATCCTAATAGACAACAGCACTGGATTGATTTTTTATAGGCTTCCGAGCACATGTTTAGCTCAGAGTGAACCATTTTATCCTGAATGGTTGTTTTGAGCTTCTAAATGTAAAATTTTTCATCATCATATTTTTATTTTTTTAGTAATTAGAGGTTGTAGATAAATAAAATAAAACAGCTATTTTGAAAACGTAAGATACTTGCTTTTATTTAACTTTAAAGTTAATATATTTAAAAGAAAGTTACAAACAATATTAATGTGATTATTTATTGAACTTCAACATGGGGCTCAGTGGTTCACAATCCACTCTTCTCTTTAATGCCACATGTTCAAAATATTTAATAATTGCTTATTTTCTATAAAGAAATATTGTTTTAAAGTAGTTATTTAACTGTAAAATAAAGTAAACAAAGAAAATAACAATTTATATAACATAGTAAGAAATATTTTGTTTTGTATTTACTGCCTTTGAAAAATATAACTGTAGTCTAATTGGTGATGATTCTATTCAAGTAAGATTCATGAGACGCAAATTGAATGAAAATCAATTTATTTTTCCGGAAACTGTAGATGAATCTGTTATTGATGTCTGTGATTTCGTAATGTTGCTACCAGACCCAAAAGTATTTCATGAAAATTCAAGTTCCAATCTTACTCATAAGTATTTTGGAATTTCATTTGCAAATTTTAAGGTGCGCTGATTTTTTTTTTTTGTATTTAAATTAATAATTGCAAGTTTTTTGCTGACATTCCTGTATCTTAATCTGTTATTATTTTCAAAATATAATATTTTTTTGATAACTTTTTTGATTTGTTTTGTATGTTTTTTCTTTGAAAATGTTACTTGCAAATATGGATTATTATGTTATTTTGGAGGTAAAAGGAAAATAAAGAATAATTATATTAATGAAAAATAGATTTATATTCTATTTCAGATAATACATAATAAGGGTCTACTGTGTTCCAGTGGGTGGACCAGTGTGCCCCGCTTCCGGAACACAGTGGTCCGCTTTACGGGTGCATAAAAATATTTTTCTTTTGAAAAATGTATTAAAAACAATGGTCTGAAAAAATTCTGAGGAATGAAAATGGTTTAAGGAATATTAAAAAATATTTTCAAGCAGATCGTTCTGTCCGTTAAAGATAAAAAACAATTAAACTGAAAATAAAGTGGTCCACTGTGTACCAGTCTCCCCAAACCTAAGTGTAATTTCTTTACTGCCAGAATTTTTATATTTGATTTTAAAAGGAAATTAGAAAAATAATAATTGTTAAAGCGACATTGATTTAAGATTTTGAGGTAGACGGAACCTCTCTGAATAGGATTTCCGTTTCGTACAAATTGGTGGGTCCTTGAGTTAAGCACTTAACACTAGAACCACGGTAAATTTTACTCAAGTTTTATAAAACTATTTTACACCAGTATTTTTATTTAAAGCTATTTAATGTATTTATTTAAATTATTTTTGTGCGGCTTATATTTAACTTATTTGATGAGCAATTTTCTGGTTCGAATCGACACTTATTTATTTCGTACGGGTCAAAATGACCCGTCATCGCGGTTCTAGTGTTAAATGTTACGTTTACGAAACGGTATTTTTTGGAAAAATCATTAAGTCTTCAAGGGTGTGATGAATCGCCAAGTAATGATATTTTCAAAACTTTTTAACTGACACAATATAGAGTTCCTGTCAATTTGTTTCATAACTATGCATATTTGTATGAATAGTATTTGCTTCAAAATTTTTTGAGAATTCGCCTGTGGAACTCTTTCTAGTTATAACTTATTGATGGTATTGTTGTAGAAACAGGGTTAGCACAATAAGATGACGATTACAAAAGGATTCAAGCTCATAGGATAATCCACTGCATTTTACATTCAAATTTCAACTGAAATTGTGTTATTTATATGTTATTTATTAAGATCCAAAAGAATAATACTTACTTGGTTTGTGAGTTGCTTTTGCAAATGTGTAGTTTTCAAAATCAAATATGTATATCCATTGATCTACTGCTTTCCCGGACTGCAATTCAAAGAAAGAAGGCATTTAATAATATGTTAAACAATATTTACAAACATAAAACATTGTTAAATATTTCTTGAAAAAATTTAGAACGAATTAAATTTATTTTAGTGTTTAAATGTTCTTGAAATACTATTTACAGAAGTAATTTTTTTGATAGGAAATTGTTTTGTTTATCTAATAAATAAGTGTTTTGTGTCTGCAGTATTAAATGTAATAAAAAAAATCCCTGACGGCTCGGCCTACAGGCACAGGTAGATTTCGAAGACGCAGACCGTGGGGCGCCTGTTTGTTGGGAATTTCGGAAGAAATTACCTTTTTGCCATATTGCGGCATTTGGAAATGCCCACTTCGAAACCTAACTTGTTTGCTGGTGGAGCCAGCAGGGATTGTTTTGGTTTTTAATTTTTTTTTACTATAAGGGTTGGTCCTATAAAAAACTTGTCAATATAAAAGATTTAGATAATATTAAGAGGATTTATAATAAATTTAAGCGGATTTGATATCTTCTGAATTGACGAAGTTATGAACTTTTTTCTTCTAACCCCCCCTTTTTTCCCCCTTCGGGGCTATTTTTAATGATATGAAATATCTCTCATACATAAATTTTCGGCCCTTTTCCTAGAAGTAATAATAACTTTAAACGGAGTCGATACGTATCATAATTAAGAAATTGTGGGTTTTTTTCTGTTTTCACAAAAAGCCCCCCCCCATTTCCCCCTCTTGGTTCGATTTTGCCCACTAACGAACTTGACCGAGATTTTATTCCCCATTGATTTTATGTATCAGTTTGGAAGAGATTTGTGCAGAATTATGGGAGTTATCGTGTCCATAAAAAGTTATATATATATATATATAAAGTTTTGAACTGGGGTTGTTTTTGGGTTCTGGGAGTAATGATCGCGTAGATCTGCAAAATTTTTTCAAAAATTCCAACTTAGGGGAGAATGTAATAGGTAGTATTTCTTACGAAATCTACATAAAATATATTGTAAAAACAGGGTGGAATTGGGGACACGTGTTTTATTTATTTTTTAATAATGGTACCTTCTTGGTTCAGGACAAACACTTGTATTTGTAGATACATCGTTATATATAGCTTCTGCTTTTAGTATTTGTCGTGAGCCAAGAGGGTAGCATTATTAAAAAAATAAATAAAACACGTGTTTCCAATTTCCCCCATTTAACCGACATTTAAAAACAAAATCACCAAAAAACGTAAAAAGTACAACAAAACAAGTTGCCTGAACACCCCTATGATTAGAATAGATTTTTCTGCTATTTCAAGAAGTTTCAATCTTTTGACTAGAGAATTTCATGAAATTTTGAGCATAGGTTTGCAAATATTTCGTGTTTGAGGGAAAAAGGACGTATTTAAAAATTCCGTTTCTAATACTAACAAGTGGGTAAGTGTGATCGAAGATCGCACACAGGGTTTCGTTTAATATTCCTTTCAAAACACTTTATCCTTAAATTAATAAATCCAAATCATTATTTTATAATTATCCTTATCATTTATCAATACACTTTATCAAAATAACACAGATGGCAGCACCATTAAATTTAATAATAAAATGATAACAAGAGGAAGTTATTTTTTAAGTCAAATTAAAAATATTCAAGAATTGCTTTTCAGTTAATTGTAACAGCATATGTTTGCATGTCTGAAAAGCATATTTAATTATACGATTTAATTTTAGCTACTCCCCTCCCCTTAAAATTGGGAAAAAATAGAGTTCTTTTAACTAAGTCCATCGCATAATGAAATGTAAAAATCGAAAATTTGAACTTCCGTCGTCGAGAATAGAACCAGGAACTTTTGGGTTAGGAAGAAAACGCTGTACCACTGTGCCATCTAGCCTACGGGGAAAATATTGAAATTAAGTTTCTGTTTTAAGATCTAAGAAAATCGCAGAAATGGTCGGATGTCATTAAAGTAATTAATTTAATTAAAATAATACAACACTTTTTCAAAATTTTATGATTTGTCGTGTGACAGGAAGTATTCAGCTATAAGTATATGCAAAATTTCAAGTCTCAAACTTATACAGTGTCCGAGTACGAAGTCTGTGACAGACATGCAGACCGGGCAATGATGCGAATAGGGTTTCGTAAGATGAACGAAACTCTAAAAAGTACTAAGAGAAAGTACTAAGAATCTTTTTTGAGAGAATACACAAAACACAAAACGGAATACAAACGTGAAATACTGAACCTTTTAAGAGAGCAGATTCTATGAATGACTGAATAATATTTTTGATAAGCCTATGTTAATTTTATTTTATTTTGAAATTTTCTAAATAAAAATTTATTTCTGATTTGTTCAAAAAATACCATTTTTCAGTATTAAATGTAAATAAAAAAATTATACAAAAAACAGAATTCAAGTATAAAATACTGAACCTATTAACTTAGATATCCGATGCTGCGAATGATTGAATGCTATTTTTGATCACATTTTAACAATTCTATTTTATTTTGAAATTTCTTAATTAAAAATTGATTTCTGATTTGTTAAAGGAAGACTTTCACTATTTTTAAAAATAATCATAATCAAAATAACTAACAATTTCTCACATGCGACGTTAATTCGTCGCAACGAAAATGTTTTTGAAGGCTAAGATGATAAAATTAAAGATAATGTAGTAAAATTATTTAATGATAATTTGTTTTTTTAGATATGGAGAATTATAACTAACAATTTACATCATTAAATAATTTTACTAAATTATATTTACTTTTAACATCATAGCCTTCAAATATACTTTCGTTGCGAGGAATTGACGTTGCGACGAATTGACACCACGACGAATTGACGCCGCGACGAATTGACGCTGCGATTAATTGTGAGCGATGAATTGTTCCGCGATGAATTGTGCGCGACGAATTTACGCAGAACCCCCTCACTATAATGGGCATATTGAGAGACTGTGAAAAAAGGGTGATGAACAAGGTTGCCAGGAAAATACTAAAATTTTATTTTGAATACCACTATCTTCGTATAGTATTATTCCCTGATTTAATTACAAAATTTCTATAAATAAATAACGCGAATATTTCTCTATGAAAATAGTGGTATTCAAAATAAAGTTATAAAATTTTTCTGGCAACCGTGATGATGTATGCGAAAGATCGCTGCCCCACCAGTGGCTGAGAGGTTCTTCTCTTAGTTATATAGAAGCTAATCGTTCGGAGTTTTCCGTGGTTTTCTTAGAACCTTGCGTAAATACGGGTTAGGATCCTTTCGAAAACCCCCCCCCGCTGGCCTATATCCCTAGCCAAATTAATCGGCCATAACATATAACCAACCAACCAATCGAAAGACCGCTATAACTTGAGACGTTAAAAATCCCAAATAAGATGATAAGCATAACATACAGGTTAATGTTTTGTATTTGTTTCGAAAACGTTAGTTTCCATGCATGTTATAATTTTATTAATAAAATTTATAAAAATATAATTTGATTTATTAATTTTTATCTACATATGCAGATGCTTAAAATGTGTAGCAAGATCTCGTTATTTTCGGTTGAAAAAAAGAAAAAAAAAACGAAAGTCTTCGCTGTCTTAGATTCTCCACAGAGAAATTAATGATAAAAAATGAACGAATTGAATTTATGTGATCAAAATGTGACCTTCTTTCATACGCTATCATAAAGAAAGTTTTTAAACGCTTTACTGCTAATGGCGACAAGGCATGAGGGATCATCGATACACGCATAGTTATAATGTTTTCATCTTATTACCTCTGTAATAATTTCGGCATTAGACAGTATTCTAAAGATATGTTCATTATTATGGATTTGAAATCATTGTTGTAGTTTATTTTAACAATTATAGAAATCGAAATTTTTCGGGAGATACAAGAAGACAGGCAAAAATAGACGATATAACAAGGAGCTAATGTAATACTTAATCAGTTGGAAAATTTTATGATAAATCTATATATTTTAAAAAACAAATAAAAGTTTACTTTTGCTTGTTTTATTGCTGCCAAATAATGCCATTGTAACACCTTTCCCTCAAATTAATTTAATTTAATTTTCTTTTGGAACTTGATACGGTTGTTAAATATTAATCAAAGTAAAAATACTTATGAGAATATCATTTGGAAAACTCTATTTATCATTTGAAGCAGCGAAGTGACACTAGAATAGACATTGCGGTGATTTTGACCGGGACTAATTAAATATAATTCATTTCGAACTAGAAATTTCTTCAAAGAAAAGTAAAATATATATACTACACAGAAATAAATAAACCAGTATTAAATGAAAATTCTGATTTAAATTATCTTTAAATGACTTGAGTAGAATTTTCAGCCGTTCTAGTGTTAAACGAAAACATCTACAGACACTCTTAGCCGATTACCGTTATTCGATACAATTACATGAGCATATTCGGCGTTAGCATTAGAGTTATGAAATATTTGCTTGAAGTTATACAATCTGACATTATATAAGATATGTAATCTTGTGTCTAGGTAAATTTATATCAAATAAAGTATTATTCCTAGAAAACTAGGCAGTCGTAATAATTACGACTATGTTTGACGGGCGACAGTAGATTGACTAGTAGGAGAATAATCATAAAAATAAGAATAGTTGTTTTCTAGGTAAAGTGATTATAAAATGTTGAGAAGTACATGTAACCATTTTTTAACCTATTTTCTCACATAAAATGCAAAATTTGCAGAATTCGTAATTTTTACGAGCATTTAGTCTTTTTCACTATCCCGAGTATGTCTAGTCACCTAGGTTTTAAGAAATCCCTGACGGCTCAGCCTACAGGCACAGGTCGATTTCGAAGACGCAGATCGTGGGCGCCTGTTTATTGGGAATTGCAGAATAAATTAACTTTTTGCCATGATGCGGCAGTTGGTATCGCCCACTTCGAAACCTACCTGTGTCTGTAGGCGGAGCCGGAAGGGATTTTTTTGTTTTTAATTTTTTTTTACTGTAATGGTTGGTCCTATAAAAAACTTGTCAATATAAAAGTTGAGGATAATATTAAGAGGATTTATAATAATTTTAAGCGGATATGATATCTTGTGAATTAACAAAGTTATGATTTTTTTCTTCTTATTCCCTATTCCCCAACCCCTCCCTTCGAGGCCATTTTTAATGATATCAAAAATCTGTCATACATAAATTTTCGGCCCTTTTCCTAGAAATAATAATAAACGGATTCGATACGTATCATAATTAAGAAGTTATGGGTTTTTTTCTGTTTTCATAAAAAGCCCCCCCCCCCCCCCTTTGGTTCGATTTTGTCCATTAACGAACTTGTCCGAGATTTTATGTCCCTTGATTTTATGTATCAGTTTGGAAGATATTTGTGCAGAATTATGGAAGTTATCGTGTCCATAAAAAAGTTATATATATATATATATATATATATATATATATATATATATATATATATATATATATATATATATATATATATATATATATATATATATATATATAAAGTTTTGAACTGGGGGTGGTTTTGGGTTCTGGGATTCTTGATCAGCGTAGATCTGCAAAAATTTTCCAGAAATTCCAACATAGGGGAGAATGTAATAGGTAGTATTTCTTACGAAATCTACCAAAAATGTGCACATGCATGAAGGAAGAGGTTTGATGGGAGTTTGGTTAATTGATATTCCGAATAAGTAAACCGCAATTAATGCCATAATATGAATACGTAATAATCTTAGGTGAGTTCTCAATATTTATCTCTTTTACTCTAATACACCAGCATACTCTGTTTTACTTTTCCATATTCTTCTTTATAAAATTGGCGCAAAGACCGGTTTTGATGTGTGTAGGAAGAGGAAACTTAAGAATCGATTATCCTTTTGCACAGTTCCTTTCCAGACGAAAGTTTGTTTTTTATACTGGTATGTAAATCACACCGATATGTATCTCATAAAGTTTTTTTCAAATGTGAGAAAGTTGTTTTGCGAGTTGAATAAAATCTCTGTAAGAAATGTCGCCATTAATTATGCAAAAATTTGCAAAAACCACATCCTCATATTCAAGTATCTGGATATTCCACTTTAGCTCTCCAAACGTTCATAAATATCTAGCACTCTAGTGCTAGATATTTCAATTTATGTACAGCTTATCAGACTAAAGTTTTATTCAATTTTTAATTTGTAAGTTAAAACCATCCCATACTTAAAATAAATCCCCGTATAAACACATCTTCTTCTTTAAAGATTGATCAGAACACTGGGCGATCAATCAATTGCTGAAAGTCTGATTACCACTTATTCCCGCAACACATTTTTTCAATTTTAAATCTCTTTCCTCTTCCATTTTACTTATTTTACTTTAAGATATTTTCATAAAAACAGATATTTTGGTATTGAATAACAAATATTTGTTAATTTACGAACTGAACGAGATTTAGATAAATGAATTATTCCTGGTTTTTTTTTTTTTTTTTTTTTTTTAGACATTAGACAGCTACCGGCAGAAAGATTGTTTTTATTGCTGCTTTAGTTCCAAAAACATCAGTGAAACATAGTATTAAAACATTCCTTTCAGATTTTTTAAGCAGGCTATCAACATGTTTTTTTTTTCATTTTTAAGTTAATAAAAGTCCCAAGATATTTTAAAAAGAAAATTGTCACCTTTTTAATGCATTTTCATGTTTGCAAATTGTTGAGTATACTGGCCGAAGAAAACTATATATATACTGCATCTTTATATTTAAAGTACTATTTGATTCACCTCTAATTATAGTCTTATTGTAAATTAGTACCGACAGCTCACATGTACTTATAACTGCCTAATTAAAATTTTTTTAAATAAAAAAAATTTTTACGTGATATTTTAACATATTTCAAAGTGATTACTCATGTCTTAGATGACTTACCTCTAAAGTTTGTTTTTTCATTCTTGTTGCATCACATTCTAAACGCTGTACAACAGATTTTACACAGTCATGTTTCTTGGCAGATTTTAGCAAACCTAAAAATTTACATGTGCATATGTTAATTGAAATAAAGAAAAATGATATATTTAACATAAATTTTCTCTTTATAAAATAAAACGAAACAGACCAGTGTGATTTTTTTTCCGCCGATATTGCTACTTTATAAATAACTACGCTGATTGAATAAATAAAATATTATATAGATTGTTATTTTATGAAATTTGTATAAATAAGTACATTATTTCTTTCTTTATAAATATAGATATCTGTGTAATCATATATATCACACACATATCTATATTTGTCTTTATCTATCTGAATATATGAAATGTTTCATAACATTTATGACACATTTCCAGTGGTAACAAATCTCACCGAAATATTTAATGAAATTTAACGTAGATGTTGTCTGATATTTTTGTTCGTATCGTGATTAGAAGTGCTGATACAGATTGTTAAAGATTGAGAAAATCGCGAAAATTGCAAAACGTCGTACGGAAAATAAATTTTTTCAGAGGGTTAATATTAATATTTTTTAAAACCAAAGGCAACGTTTTGAGGAAAAAAGTATTATATTTAAATTTGTGCAATTGGTTTTGCCAAATTTTGGCCAGTTGAGCAAATGTGATGTTGAGAAAACAAAAAAAGAAACACGAATTCGATTTTTAGTAATTAATTTTTTGGAAGATTCAACGCTAATGCATTTTAAAATGGATTGCAGCATTTTAAACATAAAAGTATGAGAATTAAGAATATGTTTTCCGTTTTTTCGTATTTCTGACGGTTTGGACAACGTGCGATAAAAAAAGGCATAAAAAAATGCAGATCTTGCACTTTCTTTCTTCTCTGCTGACTCCGGAAAGCTGGGAACTGAGCCTTTCCCGCACGCCTTCACCAGTTTGCAAAAAAAAAAAAATAATGCTTTTTATGAGTTTTTAATTAATACCTTGGCTAATGCTTGTAAATACGTGATAATGATCATAGTGCCACATTTACCCCTATTGGCCACTTTGAAAGTAAAACTTTTTTTGCAACAATCAATTCCCCATTTTCCAAAATTATATACTTCAAATTTAGAGTTGTTTCGTCCAAGGTTGTCGCTCCAAAGCATTCCAAACAAGGGTACTTTAATTATGGCCACTCTATATATTGTTAAAAATTCAACGGTGCACGCAAGTATACGTTCTATTATGTGCGTATGTTATTTTCAGCATTTACACCTGTAGACATAAAGGGAGTACTAGCGCACGCATACAAGTCTCAGCTGTTGCTACGTGACATCGTTTGTTACAGGAGTATTCCCTTCAAATTTGCTATTCTATAGACCAGGTATACCTCAGAGCAAAGAGACTAGTAGAGAGCAGATTCCTTTGTTATTTGGTTGAAAAGTTGCTCCCAAGATCAGCTCGGATTTGGCGCTTTAGAGGCTGTCTATTTTGGTGGTAATCGCTTTCTTCTTTTTCTTCTCAGAGGAACACGGACGCAATAACAAAGTTTCGGCGGGAATACGGAAATTCCAAGCAGATTTGGCGTACTAAATCAGGTGGGAAGCACGTCTGGTGGGTAGGTGATCTTGGAGCCCAGAAAAGGTTACCAATTTGGTGTCTAGTATATTAGAAGGTCTATGATGTATACTGATTTTTTAAAACTAAATAATAAAATATTTCAGAGTCACAATGTATTCTACAAAATTAATTTGTCATTCCTTATTATAGATAATACATTTTCTTTTTGTTTGGGACCATCGAATACGTAATAAAGAAAATCATGCATTATTAACATATAACAAATTTAGTCAAAAAATAACCATATAAAAAGTTATGGGGAGCCCGATTCATTGTTTTGACTAAAACAAAATGAGCCATATCACGCATAAATTTAGTTACCGATTTTTCATTATTTCGTACATATAAAGCTAGAAAACTGTTTTTTTTTTTTTTTTTTTTTTTTTTTTTTTTTTTACTAAAAGATTAGATTTCTTTTCCACATTTTAAACAATGTGAATTTGAAACAATGCAGTTTCCCAAACCTACAGTTAAAAAAATAACTCTAGAGTTATTTGTTTTAATCAAACATTAATTGGTCCTAATCTATATATTTGAATTTATCGACGAAGTTCTCTATAGAGCTTTTGATAATTCGGAAATCATGGTGGCAAATGACTTTCAGGCAAAAAAAAAAAAAAAAAAAAAAAAATCCAAAAACTGGAATTCAATAAAAAGCATTTCACATTGAATAAGTGATCTGAGGAACGCTTGTAAAGTGAAGACATTCATCTCTGAAGAATGGTTTTTCCTATCCGGTTATTTATTTTCCGGAGAAATACGGCTAGTCTCTGAAAGCTAAATACTGAATTAAATTTTAGTCTAATTTTACCCTATCATAAATACTTTATACTAATTTTATACTAATACTGAATCCTATTAAGTTTCCAAAATTATTGCTGAAATACCTTCTTCTGCAGAAGAATGAGAGTAATTGTAAACTGAATATACGATCAAAAAAAAAAAAAAAAAAAAACAATTTTTAATAACACTTTTTTTAAAATCATTAAAACTATTTATACAGTCGAGGCTAACGAAAAATACAGGCTACCGCGGTGCATTCCACTTATCTTTTTTTACAGACCGCTAGAGTGACGTGATGCTCTTTTCGTGCACCTTCATTGGTGCATTCAAGCATCACGTGACTCCGGCGGTCTGTAAAAAAAAGATACGGTTAAAGCACCGCGGTAGCCTTTCTTTTTCGTTAGCCTCGTATACAGTTATGTGATGACACAATTACGTAATAATATTTTTTCTATTTTGTATAGGCCCCACCAGTGGCTGAGAGGTTGTGCTCTCGAAGCTGGTAGACGGGAGGTGCTGGGTTCGATCCCAATCGCGCCCGTCGGCCTAATCGCTCGGAGTTTTCGTGGTTTTCTTTCGAGCCGTGGATCTTCTCCATGCGTAAATACGGATTAGGTTCCCTTAGAAAGACCCCCACGAAGGGCACTCCCCCCGGGCCTATATCCCTCGTGTCGATAATTGGCCGTCAATAATCAACCCAACCCAACTCTATTTTGTATATTTTTTTGTCTTTAACCCCTTAATCGTCGTGCCCGAGACATTCACGGGCAGCGTAGGTTACGCCTGTTTTATTCAGATTGTTTGATTCCCACCAATTTTTTAAAGTAGTGTAATTGGCTTTATTCTTGCATATTTTATCTGTCTATTCAACAACGCGAATATTTCTACTTAAAAAAACTGGTGGTAATCAAGTAATCTGAATTTTTAAAAAGTAGCCTACACTTATCGGACGCGACGATTAAGGGGTTAAATATTTTGAACAAGAATACAAATGTATTTAAGAAAGAGTTAAATGTGTTAACACTATAACCAACGGAAATTTAATCCAAGACATATATACATACTTTAAACCAGATTTTTTTAAAAATTCTATACTATTTAAGTTATTTCTCTGTGGTATAAGCTTAATTTATTTTATTAAGAAATTCTGGTTCGATTCGAAATATAAGTTTTTGATCCTGGTCAAGTTGATCGCTGTGGCGTTCTAGCGTTCAGTCATTTGACTGAACGCTATTGTAAAAAGTCAATAAAAAAGCGATTAAAGTGCGATATTGTAAAAAGTAATTTTAATTATAGTTACCTTTTGCGTCCATGTTTCCAAAAGGTAAGTAACGAATGGGACATCCTTTTTTGTCCACTCCAATAAGACTCATGGGAAAGTATTTGGAAACCTTCAAACAAAAGATAAATAATCTTTAGTGAAAATTATAATACTTAAAATTCTTTTAATCTTTTAATTAGGAATGCTGATAAAAAAATATCATATTTGCAATTTAGTGTATAAATAATTCCTAATTATTGGATTAAATGAATTGTTATCAACAGAGAATAGTATAATTTTATTGTTATAAATAGAAAAAAAGAATTAAACATCTCAATAAAATTTATTATTATAAAAATTAAAAGTTCGGCATTGTCAAGCTGTAAAGAATGCCATGTAAAATTATGTGTTTGCAATAATTCGAAAAGTAAGAAGACATCTTTATTAGGTGACATGGATATATGTCCCCTCTATATGTGCCCCCATACATTATTTTGACGTCACAGCAGAAGAGGACACATATCCAATACTAGAGCATTTTATTTTTGTTGAAAACTGGATATCCGACCCCAGGATATGTGTCCCCATACCAAAAGGGAACACATATCCAGTGTAAGAGCAGTTTACTTCCGTCGAGAGCTCTGACCCCTGGATATGCATCCTCATACGTTATTTTGACGTCACAGCAGAAAGTGACACATATCCAGGAGACGGATATCAGGCGCCTCTTCATTTCGACTAACTAACACCATCTACCCCAACTGTCAGTTAAACGCAAAAACCTCGGTCGAACGTTCAAATGGTATTCACCGTTAATCTGATTCGACTTCTGCCACAATCAGGTCCAATCAGGTAAATCATGAATCTCATTTCAGCATTCGACCGAGATTTTCACGCTTAACTGACATTTGAATTAGATGGTGAATACGAGCGAAAATAGAAATATGTTATTATATAATTCACACGAAGTTATTTAGTCTGACAATCGTATATCATTCCGGTATGGTATTCAGAGATATTTACTTAAACCACGGCATTTATAAGAAGTTACAAATAATTTAGAAATAACGCTTCAAGGCGGGATGTTCATAAATAATTTGTTATATCATATCTTTTCAACAATTACGCAATGGGAATTTAAATGAATATATTAAATATGCTATAATTATTTTATGCCGCCAATTTTGAATAAGTTGATAAAGGTCGCAAGCAGCTCCTGAGTCTGGTCGGTAGGGTGCAAGCTTTCTGATTTTTTATCTGAATTCGAATCCCGGTCAAACTCCTATTTTTCGCAACAGAAATATACATCATTATTTTCGAACCATAATTGAAAATATATGTATAATTACTGAAATTTACAAAAAATATTTATGGAAGATACGTTTTTGTGCATATATATATAGCTTTAACTGTGGTATTTCACATGCTTAAAGATTTAATGAAAAGTGGAAAAAAATACGCACTTTGCATTTCTATAAACAATAAAATATGGTGTTATTTAAAATTATTTATAATTACATGAATAAACTTATATTTTTCACAATTAAATAAATTGAAATACGTTATATAACACTATAATGCGCTATTTCTGTTTTCATTATCCAAATATTTAAAAAAAATGTTTTTTTTTTTAATAAAAAAAAAAATACCCGATTGAAAATTGAAATTGATAAAACTGTTAAAACTGTATATATGCGTTAAAAATCATATTTAATTTATATTTTCAGGGTTCGTACGGGTCCTGGAATTTTAAGACTAGGAAATTATTCGGTACCAGTATTTTCTTATAGATAATCTCTTCTTAAATAAGGTGAAATTTCGCACGTTTGAACTTTATGGATTTTTTTATAAAAATATACTGGTATGTCACCTGGAAAAGTAACGGTACCCGTACGAACCCTGATTTTCCATAATGTTGAATAATTACACATATATACTCAATTGTGGTTAAAGTATAATTGAAAAATATTTTCGCTCTGAAAAATAAAAGTTTGACGGGATTCGAACTCAGAGGAAAGAAATGAGGAAGCCAGCAGGCTACCGATCATGCCGCTGAGGTGCTTGTGAACGTTGGCAATTTATCTGATTATAAAATGTTAAATACATTTTGAGAATTGCTTTGTTGAAACTTTCTGGCTATTGCACTTTATGCACAGTTGCCAAAATTCACGCTTGTTTCCACTAAAATTTTATAACTTTTTGCCTTACTTAATCGCGGATTTTGGCGATTAAATATATCAAAATTTACTATTAAAATTCAGTGGTAAGAAAAAAGCGTTGGCAGCTTTGTTTCTGGCTTTTACACACTGGTGGCAAAAATATCAGTAACACACCGCACTCAAACTTCGACCCCGTCCTTGCTTCCCGTATACTAACAGACTGATTTGCTGATATAGTGCTTTCCCTTGGTTAGAAGCGCCAGTGAATGTAGCCTGGCGAAAACAAGAGATTTGAGTGACTTTGAACTCTGCGTGTTTATGGGCTCCAGCAAGTACGGTTCCAATATATCTTAAACCGCTAATGTTCTGGACTTTTCTAGTACACTTGAATCTACAGTCTTCATAGAATGGCAGCTAAATCAAAAAACTTCTAGAGAGAAACAGAATAGTGTGAAGAAATCACTTGTGAACTAAAGAAGTTCCAGGCGACTGACACACATTGTATGCAGCAACAGAAGAGCTACAACGCAACTAACTGCAGCGCACTACAACTCAGAGAAGACACTTAAACACAATACTCGTATAATAACAAGGTTCATGAAACTATTAGTTATTTTTGTAGAAGGGTGTTCCTAATATTTTAGCCGTTCAGTCTATGTTTATCTACTGACTATATAATCTACTGATACACAAACGTTCATCGCATTCTCTGTTTCCGATCTCGGACCATCCCCTTGTGAGTCTAGAATTATCTACAGAGTTTTATCTCCTTGCGGCAACAGCTGTTTATTAGAGCTTTTGAAATATTTATAGTATACTTTGTGTTCAGTGCTTCAATGTAAGGATTAAATTTATCACTTAATGAAAAATCACTAGATATTAATTTAATAAAATCATAGAAATAAATCTTGTGTGTGAGAGTTTTTTGAAGTTTAAGATTTGTGACTTTAAACTCAAGTAACCCTATTTCACGGTACTTTTTGTTAATATGATAAAGTACATTATAACACAATTTCTAAAATATATCTTTAGCAATCTTCAAAACATTTATCTTTTTGTTTGAAAAGTAATAAATTTTCCTTTCAAATATAATACATACGCCTGATGTCGAATCCTTTTTTGGCACATACAAAACACACAACGGTAAATGGAGTATCATAGGAAAGGTGTTTAGACAGGCTTTTGACATAGTACACTCCCATTTCGTCAAAATACGTTGTTGGATTAAAAATTACAGTTAATTAAAAAGTAATGAAAAACGTATCAGGAAATAATCTTAAAGATTGCCTCGCTTGGGTTCATTGGTTATTTATGAAAGTATTTATTTAAAGAACCAAATCATTTAAAAATAAATTATCAATTTTAACAAAGTGGACTCGGAAATAATTGAAATGTGTATTTCAATTAAGTAAATTAAATACATCTTCAATTGTTTAAAATTAAAATAAGATTTTCTTCCAGTTTTTCCGAATCTGTAAATACTTGGAAAAATCGATACAATAATCCGGTGTCCTAAAATCCTCTGATAAGTAAACGACGACGTAGAAATTCAAAAACCTGTAAACTGTGACAGCTCTTAAAGTTATTGTTTCAAGAGATTAATGTGTGAAGCTGCAAATTTCTTTACTAATTTTACTTGTTTTAATTTTAAAGGCCCCGAGCTACATATAACTGTTAGAATGCTCAAACTAACATATAAAGATGGATCGCAGTTCATCCAGCATTATCCTTCATTCTGTTTATTGGTTAAAAGTAAAACGCTAAAAAATTGTTTGTGATTTGAAATTGGAAGGTGATTTTGAGCATAATTAAAATTTGAGATGGTGGAGGGCTATCTATTGGGGATATTTGGAACTATAACAAAGAGGCGTAATAACGCAAATCCAGACTTCACTCAGTACTCTCCTGCAAGATTAACTTCAATAGCCATCATCGTTACTTGTTAACGAATTTTTAAAAACGTCAGTTAATTTTAGGTCATCCTGTATGTATCTGCGCATTATAATACTATTTCGTTGCTGAAAATACCAATAAATATTTATAAAAAGTACTTGTAAAAAATTTCAGTTTAATGAAAAACATTTTGGAAAAATATTATTACATAACTGAGATTTAACTTCAAAGGAACTTACCTCAGGTGGCTTGTACGTATCGATATCATCGATATCATTTTTCTCTCTCCATTGAATGTGCTAAATGTTAAAAAATATATATATATTGTTAAAATGCATAATTCTATGTATCTAAAATTGGTACATATATAGTATTGATTTACATTATCGCTTATGGTTGACGGAAGGAATTAAATTTTAAGTTTCTTATTATCAGCTTATTTCTACAAAATAAGTTATTGGATTTGATTATTTTTAGAAAGTTTCAGGTCCTCAGAATCATAATACAAAAATATCTCCAGGGCTGCCACGGTCATTACCTATGAGCACCACTATTTTCGAACTTAATATTCACCTAATTTAATCATAGACAATTATTAAACAAATGACTAAATATTAATATTCGGAAATAATCGTTCTCAAAAGTAAAGCTCATGGAGACCCTTTATATTCTCTATCAGAAAATTATATTGAATTATAAAAATAAATAAATTAATACTTTTAGATCAAGGTGTTTATTTACTAATCAGGTCTAGAAACACATGTTTTTTTTTTGGCATATTTTTAAAGAACCCTGGTTGTAAAACCATGGTTTAGCTATGGTTTCCCAACTGTTTTTGCCTGAAAATCGTTTGTTACCACTATTTCTGAAAAATAAACTTCGCCTTATTTGATCGCAAAATTTCTGTCATTAAATAATGCAAATTATACCATTCTAAAATAGTGGTAGGTCTGTTGTCCGAGAGCCGTAGATTGGGCTCCCCTATGGATTCACGGTTTAAATGGTTGTTGAATTGCTTTAAAAAAGAACCCTTTTAAAATAGTATGGTTAGAACCTTTGCATTGTACCTAAACCCAACTCAGAGATATGCATGTGATCTGAAACATTAAGAAACGGATCCCTGAATTATACCACTCGGGCATGGGACATGCGAACATTTTACGATGCCCGAGTATAGCTTGGGCTTGTGTCTCAAACTGTTAATCTGAGTATTTTTAAGTAGCATAGTCGGCCTAGGAAAAAGAAAAACAGAGAACACTCCATATATATATATATATATATATATATATATATATATATATATATATATATATATATATATATTAATAACCAAATTATTGCAGAAAAAACAGAAATAGCTATTCGACTGGGAATTATGTTTTCTTTCAATTTATGCTAAAGAATAATTTTAGGGGACCATCTTCATACTGAAATTGTATCAAATTCTGAAATTTTTGTACGAACACCTAATATTGACATCATATTTCGATTTTTCGGAACATTTTATCTTAGGATACTAAACGGGAAGTCATTTGGTCAAGTAGTTTAGTAATTATGAAGGTTTAAAATTTCGAACTCATCATGTTAATTTCATTTTTCATCGTTCCAAAACGGATTGCAGTGCGTGTATTTTTTAAGCATTACTCTAAAACTACTTGGAGGAATCAGTTGTTATTTGGGATTTGCATATTTGAAGCTTCTAGAAATTGATTTCTGTTAATTATATTTTATTTCAATTTATGTTAAAATAATTTTAGGGGACCATCTTCATACTCAAATTGTATCAAATTCCGAAATTTTTGTACGAACACCTAATGTTGACATCATATTTCGATTTTTCGAAACATTTTATCTTAGGATACTAAACGGGAAGTCATTTGCTCAAGTAGTTTAGTAATTATGAAGGTTTAAAATTTGGAACTCATCATGTTAATTTCATTTTTAATCGTTCCAAAACGGATTGCAGTGCGTGTATTTTTAAGCATTACTCTAAAACTACTTGGAAGGAATCAGCCGTTATTTGGGATTTGCATATTTGAAGCTTCTAGAAATTGATTTCTGTTAATTATATTTTCTTTCAATTTATGTTAAAAATAATTTTAGGGGACCATCTTCATACTGAAATTGTATCAAATTCCGAAATTTTTGTACGGACACCTAATGTTGACATCATATTTCGATTTTTCGGAACATTTTATCTTAGGATACTAAACGGAAGTCATTTGGTCAAGTAGTTTAGTAATTATGAAGGTTTAAAATTTGGAACTCCCGATGTTAATTTCATTTTTAATCGTTCCAAAACGGATTGCAGTGCGTGTATTTCTTTAAGCATTATTCTAAAACTACTTGGTGGAATCAGCTGTTTTTTTTTTGGATTTGCATATTTGAAGCTTCTAGAAATTGATTTCTGTTAATTATATTTTCTTTCAATTTATGTTAAAAATAATTTTAGGGAACCATATGCATACTGAAATTTTATCAATTTCTGAAATTTTTGTACGAACACGTAATGTTGGCATCATATTTCGATTTTTCGTAACATTTTATTTTAGGATACTAAACAAGAAGTCATTTGGTTAAGTAGTTTAGTAGTTATGAAGGTTTACAATTTGGAACTCATCATGTTAATTTCATTTTTAATCGCAACAAAACGGATTGCAATGCGTGTATTTTTTTAAGCATTACTCTAAAACTATTTGGCGATATCAGCTGTTATTTTGGATTCGCATATTTGAAGCTTCTAGAAATTGATTTATGTTAAAAACTTTAAAAGTTACAATTCATATATTGATGATTCATATGATGATTACCAAAGCAATTTTTTATTAACCCTTTCAGTGGCAAAGTAATTCTTTTGCTTAAATGTTGAAATGACTTAATGGTAGCAGAATTTACGAACAAATTGATAATAAATTCATTTTATAAAGTTTATTATAAAAGCAAAATTTCATTAAAAAATTCTGCGTGCAAATTGGAAGTTTGGAATTAAAATTAAGAGGAATAAATAATATACCACCGCCCTTCAAAGGATTAAATTAATTTCTGATCATTCATGCAGTTTATCTAAAAGAATTATCATAAAAATGAAATTACTTGTTAATAGATTTAAAACTAGAGTTTTGCAACTGAAACCACAGATATCCATCGAAGCGTTGAAGCAACTGAAACCACAGATATCCACCGAAGCGTTGAAGTTTTTATTATTTGTTTTTAAAAGAATTAATCCATTATGTGAAAAAGCAGATAGCTTACAAAATTAGAAGAATATTTACATTTTTATTAGCTTATCAAGACTTGACAATCTCTATACAACGACTTACATTTTTTAAACGCTTTCATTTAATCTTTTCAGGGGCAAACTACTTACGTTGCTAAAATGTTAAAATGATTGGGTGGCACTAGGATTTGCGAACAAATTTATGTCAAAACTAGTCGTTGGGGGCCACCGTAATACTTACCCATCATGTATATGCATAATATAAAATATGAAAATAAAACATGTGTAAACTATTTATAAAATGCATTGCAATTCGAATAAAATCGTGGCTTGATGACGTTTTAAATTTGAATGCTCTATTACTGAATTGCGTAAAAAACATCCTTATAACTCCAAAATTGATAATCATATTAACTAACGGTTTACTGCGTCGGATTAAGCGTCTCATTTCCAATTAAAATATATCTTTGAATTAAAATTTGAATGAAATACAGGGTCATGAAAAATCGAAGAGTGGGGAAAATATGATTACAAATATCTCGGCAACTCATTATCCGATCGACTTTATTATTTATGCAAAATTTTTATTTATTTTTATTGTCTTTTATATTCACTCCTTAAATTAAACAATTTCGAAAAATTTTATATACCTTTTATCGGAACGAATATTTCGAGAGTCCGAAAAAATAGTTCCGGATAATCGAGGTTACTGAAATTCAATAATCTTCTTCCTATTATTACATACTAAGTACATACCAAATTTCAAGTCTCTATCTCAATTTGTTCGGGAGATAGAGCGTTTACAGACGCACACACACACAGCAGACGGACGGCAAATTTTTTTTCTAAAAATATGTTTTTCGGAATCTCCAGTGTCTGAAACGTGTAAATCCGTCAAAATTTTTTTTCGATTTTCAAAACGATTACAAGACTTACCCTATAATACGTATGATGGGTAAGTAATAAGCAAAAGCGATGGTTCTACGCATACATAAAAATAATTTTCTTTTCTAAATTTCTGGTGCCATTGTGACATTTGGGAATTAAATTTGAGTGGGATTAATATCCCACCGTCCTTGAAGGGGTTAACTTTACTTGGTTCATATTTGTAAAAATAAATTTTTTAATCGCTTTTTCACCTACTTCCTAATGTACTAAAATAAGAGAAATTGCTCACAGTTTAGTGTTCCAAATGATAATACAAAATTTAATATTTTCAAAACTCAATTGTTAATTAATAGATTAATTGTAGTTAAATTTTTGTTATTAATAAAGAAATTTTATAGGGAAGCATTTTCTTATAAGCGTAATTTTTATAAGACAAATTAGACTTTTATTGGTGTACTAAAAGTAGAAAATAAAATAAATAAAAATCATTAATAAACCACGCTTTTATTAGTGTACTGAAAATAGAAAATTTTTTTTCATTAAAAATATGACAGCCAAAATAAAAAGTGTAAAAAGCGTGAAGCGCTGATACAAATACCGCAACTAATTTGCAATTATAATCACATTTATGTTATATTTAATTTAATATTTACCGTAATTTCCGGCGTATAATCCGCAGCTCAAAGAGTCGTTTTTCGACCCAGAAATATTATTTTATAAAATGTAACTTAAAAGATAATGTAAATATTTAACTACAATTATTGAATAAAATTTCTGGGTCGAAAAACGACTCTTTGAGCTGCGGATTTAACGCCGGAAATTACGGTAATGAATGTTTCGAATTTTTCGATCTTATGATATTCAATTGTAGCTTTATTTCCTTATCATATCTCTATTAGTAGCTCAGCATTTTACGATTTTCGTTTTAACTTCTTGATTTCGGATAAGACACAGAAAAAAATTCTCTTTTCTCATTCATTTTTACGCTTTCTACTTTCTCATTAATTACAGTAATTTCTGCCCTGTTACGTAGAATTAGACATATTAGACATATTTTATAAAATCAATTTAAAATTTCTATGTCCTTGGTAAAAATTTCTCTCATATTGCGTGTTATATAAATTAGATTCATTACAGCAATTTTAATTATTTTTCTTTTAATATCATCTATTTAAAAGACAATGTCTGAAATAATTCTCAAAATCGAACATTTATTGAAGGATATTTGTTCGTTGTTATCTTTTCAACTTCAAGTTTACATGTTATAATTTAATTTATATAGAACATAATTAAACTAAGTTGTAATATTAACTTTTTAGTTATTATTATATACAGTAGAGTTCTGTTAGAGAGTTATCCGACAAAACATATTCACTATAACGAAATGTTTGGCATTTCCCAGTGATATTGTTATATTATAGAATCTCTATTAACGAAGTATAATTCCATTATAACATAACTTCATTTTACTGAATATATATTGACTGTCGCATGGAATTTTATAAACCAGCTAAATGCAATTTGAAATTTTTTATGTTATTTATAATATAAAGTAGATATTTTTTTTTATGACCACTATTAATATTTAACAATTGTATTTAGAATTTAATGTAAGTTAGTGATAATTCATTTTACTTATGACGCGGAATGATGTAGAATAAAACAAAACTGAATTTACATTAAAATAATGATAAAATTTGATTAATTGATTGATGTAAATTGAATTGACCTTCAGATATTTCCTTTTATATTTTCACTTGTATTTTAAAAATTATGTTTGGATTTATGTGCAATAAATATCAGATTATAGATACATAATAGGATGAATATACTACGCAATCAGGCATAAGCACACCCCTCATATTATATCATCTAGAAATTTCCAAATTCAAGGTCGCCTGTAAAAAGATCTTCCGTATTACAAACCTTATGACACATAATCAATGATTTCCCCCTTTTTCTTTTTTATTTGAATAAAATACAAATTAACCAGCGGGGCATTTGCATGATTATGTCGGAAGCAGCTGTAGCTGAAAATTCTTACTATCTAAAGTGAAAATTCTGACTATCTAAAGCGAAACGTTTAATAAATCTCTCACGTACAGATAAAAACCAGTTGCAAAACGTTTCTTATGTCACGTTTAACTCAAGGATAAAGCTTCAATGAGTTCGATGATCAGAGAGAACCAGAAAAAGCATTAAAGGAAGAGGAAAACTGATGATTCTTGCACACGGATACCATAAATAAAAAGAAAGTAAAAATACCTACACCCTTCCCCAAAAGTAATCGACTGGAAGTTTTCCTAGAATCAATTTCAAAAACGGAACTTGTAATCGTTTTAAAAGAAATCATTTGAACATGGTGGTTTAGAAAGTAATTATTCAAATTCTACCTTTTAGCTGAATTCTACTCGTATTACTTCCTTTATTAAACCACTTCCATTAAATTATTTTGCAATCCCTCTATTACATGAACACATTTTGAATGCATTTAAATATATGTATAAATTAATCTTTTGATAACGGGCCAAGATTGGGGAATACTTTAATATTCAATCGTGCCACAAGTTACAAAAAAAAAAAAAAAATTGTGGTAATTTTTTTTTTTTTTTTTTTTTTTGAGCACACTTTCAGTTTTGAAACCGGTTTCGAAAGCGAAGTGTTCCCAGAAAAAAGAAAAAAATTGCCATCAAAATCAAAAAAACTACGAAAGTACACAGTTAGACATCGACCTGAAATATCCCATGCAAAAAAATAAAAATAAAAATAATTTAAAAATGGTGAAATGAGAACGAGAAATTTGAAAAGAACGCTGCCATTCGTTTAACATTAGCTTGCGAGTGTTTTTGTGTTACAAGCGTAGGCTACTTGTGCAGTAATTTATTTCCTACTTTCACGATGTCTTCGGACTGAGGCATTAGCTGGATCTTCGCAGATAGTTTAGCAAATTTTGTTGATAAAATTTTGCTTTTCTTGATGTGTGTATATCGTTTTTTCAAATGAGTTAGTAAATTCCATACATAACTCTTTACTACAAGAAATGTTAGTACTTTATACTCGCTTCTATAATTAAAAAATAAATAACTTGCATCAAATCCTCCTCAATTGATTCGTTTATTCATGCTGACATTAGGTGTGGTTTAGAGCAGGGGTGTAAAAACTAGGCGCCAATGGGCGATTCTCACCACTAAATTTTTATTAGTATTCTTCGCCTACATTTTATTAGTATACTTCACCTAAATTTTATTAGTATTCTTGTTAGGCTAAGAATACTAAAAATTTAGTGGTGGCAATCGGCTTATTGGCGTCCAGCTTTTACATGCCTGGTTCAGAGTGTCAAACTTTATTTGTCGGTCATTTTGATATACTATTTTCATTTCAATATGAGGATTTGTTTAATGGAGTTTTAAAATGTAGAATACGCAAAATTGGCATTAATATGATAACTGGTTTTACCGTTAACCATTTATGCCTTAAATTATGAATTAAGACTAATTCAATCCCAATAATTTTCTCCCTTAACATTTGCAAATAGATGAGAAAATTTATGTAATAATCATAATAATATGGATTTTAGGAAGTATTCATTCATTAAAACTGACGAATTAAATCAGTAATTATAAGTCTTTTTGTAAAATATTTAGAATATTCTTAGAATAACGTAATTATACTTCATTAAAGTATAATTTTGGAATGCTGCTCTGTTTTTATGGGCTAATCTAAGAAGCAAAGGCCGTAAAAATCGGACTTTGCGTAGAATCTCTGCAACTGGTTTTTTCCCTTAATTTTACTTTTTTTTTACAACGTTTATAATGCTGACTTAATAAAAGAGAAATGTTAGAAATTTATTTCTCCCATGTATTTAAACCATTCCATTCTAGTAATCTTTTGACTAATTTTATGTTATTCTAAATAAAAAAATTTTGAATCACTAAATCAAATAAAAACATATAAATATACATTACATTTTTCTAAAACATTCACAACATAACACATCTTTTGGAATCATCATTTTATTTTAATTTGCAAAATATGAAAATAAAATATACTGAATATTTCTTGTGCTTTTGAATATTCAGATAAAATACTTCGAGCAAATTTTAACGTTACTGAGTTTGAAATATTGATCTAGAACATGTTAAAATTTGGTATAAAAATTACGTAAATGCACGTTCAATTAAAGAAATAATGATCAGAGATTGGAATGATAGCCATACTTACATTCCGTAGCATATCTTCAGCCTTATTAAGATTAAGATCTCTTGCTGTAATAAAAAGTTTATTATAAGACACTGATTTCTAAAACAAATTAAAACAATTTGAAAATGTTATAAAAAGTAAAATGTAACATTGAACACATTTGAAGTTAAAACGTGCATAATTAACCCTTTGCCGTAATTTTTTTGGGTGGAAGGCGATCTTTTACGTTTAAATAGTTAACGACTTTTATCTAAAAGGCAAAAATCAAATGTAGCACAAATCTCATGAATATGTTGGAAGTTCGAATGCGTTGTCGTGGCGGAATCCCGACTACAGAGGTCCCACTGGAAATTTTAACCCTTCTTTGCATGAGTTTTTCTTTCACCATTGTTTTTTTTATACATATATTAAATATTAGACACCAGAAATTTTAAGATAGATTTTTAACTTTGTTCAGCAACATAGTTCTAGATTATTATAGGGTCTAGAAATTTACTAGATTAATATTTCTATATAAATATAGTGGTGGCGAAGAAGTTGATTTATTTATTAAAAGTTAAATAAACAGTGATGGAAATTTCCATCACAATGCAAAGAAGGGTTAACAGAAAGTTTCGTTAACCCTCTAATTCCCATGGTAGAATACGTTCTAGGAATTCCGTAATTCAAAAAATCTTAATTCATACCAGAAAATGTCAATAATACATGTAGCTTTATTTAATGACGGAATGTTTGTTATTAAATGAAGCAAATATTGTTATTTTAAATTTCTGGAATGAATATGGAATATCTGAATTAAAAAATCTACTTAATTGGAAGCAGTGGTGGTAGCATATATGCTACCATGGGCATTAGAGGGTTAAGGCTGTTATCAAATCCAAAATAGCTACTTTATGAGATATTTGTTAATTCATTTTTGTTTGGAAATGCATAAAATTGGCAGGAGTTTTTATCCAGAAAATTTGTAATCGAAAGACGTTTTCCATTTTCAGCTAAAGGCAAAAGAGCTTTCAGAAAATACTGTAAAAACCGACGTTTTGAACCGAATTTCTGACCCGGCAATGCTAGAAAGGGGAAAAATGTGTGGTCACGTGGCACAAACTGCTTATAACTCGATAAGTAATTTATTTATCAAAATATTAAAAACTCTCGATTCCAAATCGCTTCCATAGTCAGGCCTGTCAATTTTATGCCTTTGATTTTTAAAAAGGAGTGAGAAAATATGACAGAAAGTTTCGCGTTGTTGAGCAGGTTATTTGAGAACCACCTTAAGTAAAAGGCAAGATGGACGAGATAAACTAATGCCATCGGAGCACTACACTGTAAAAAAGGCAAACGTTTCTTAATCAACAAAAATATAATATAACTGCGAGCGTAAATATACAATAGGCAATCTCGACAAAGAGATACAATAGGCAATCTCTTTATTTTTAGAAACCTCAAGAAACAATATATTTTTGAGATTTAACCCTAAACTACACGATTTTTTCTTTTTGAAGCATGTTTTTTAAACTCATATTTAAACAGGGGTGTAAAAATTAATCGCCAATGGGCCGATTCTCACCACTAAATTTGATAAGTACGCTTCCCCTAAATATTATTAGTATACTTGGCCTAAATTTTATCAGTATTCTTATTAAGAAAATAATGCTAAAAATTTAGTGGTAACAATCGGCCCATTGGCGCCTAGATTTTTACACCCCTAAAGCAGATATGCCAAGTCTCCGGATTTTTGCATACCAGTATTATTTTAGAGAAAATGTTGTTCTTTTAAATCGCAGAATGTCCCGATTACATAAAACACTATTTTCTCTTCTAAAATACTGGTATCTAAAAAGCCGGAGACTTGGCAGCTCTGCCCTAAGGTTATTTACCACAGAATTTAAGAAGAAATTCTTCGCCTTATTTAAACGCAGATTTCTCTGATTAAATAAGGCAAATATTTTTATTTAAATATAGTGGTAGCATGTAACTTATTTTATTAATTAAAGGTTGAATTTTAACCCATTAGGGACCATAGGTGCATATATGCACCCTCAAAAAGAGCATACAGAATTTGTTTTAGGCACCAGTAAAAAATAAAAGTAATATTTGCTTTGTCTAATTAGAGCATTTTTGTGATAGTTTAAGTAAAGGTAGCTTTTTTTAAAAAAGTGGTGCCAACCGAATAAAATTTGTATAAAAGCTGGTGTGACTTATAAAACAAAGTGAAGTAGATTTTATAATGCATTAATAAGTTTTCTCAAACCGGAATATCAGTTTTTAGGATGCCACCAATTTGTAACTGAATTTATACATGCAAGAGTAACAAAATAATATTAATGTTAATGTTAATGCTGTTCACTCATCATGTTTGTTTGTAAAACGTGTTTGTTGATCATGAAAATGTTAACTTTAGAATTGATAGGAACCTAATAACCGATAGTCTAACCTAATAACTGTTCACGTTCGAAGGGACTCCGACTGTACAGAAGCCACTAGAACATTTTAAGAGGAATATTCATTCTGTAAAGGACATCAAAACTTACTGTAGTATTAATATATTATCCGTGAATATATATTATTATTATTGTATAGTAACTGAGTTATTTTCTTTTTTAAATATCATAATAATATCATAAATAATGACAGCAAAAAAGGTATATATTTAATTATCCTGACAGCCGCATTGATTTTAATAATGCCACAATTAAAATTTCATGTAATAACGTCTTTGAGGGTCTGCGAAAGGAGTCCATTGAAATTATGGTTAGGAGCAACGAGGTTTGTAATGATAGCATATCATTTAATATTCCTAAACTTTGGATGCGCATCTTTTGAAATAGTCAATTACGCTTATATTTAGAGTTAGGGTTTGAAAATGCACTATTTTATTCTTATAGTTCCAGATAAACTCACCATTTCAGTTATTTTGATAAGATCCATGCTAAGTCTTTGCAACTTTGAATAGTTATCACCGCTGCTTGCTATTTTTGGTTTTGAAGTTGGTTATCAGACAGTGGGTGCCTGACCATTCTTCACCAGTAATAAATTTAAAGCTGTTCGATTTTTGTCCATTAGGAGGTGCTTCTGCATCGTTTCTGCTTGTGGTTGGTTGGTACGATGGTTGATGGTTAACCTAGTGATTTTTTTTAATTTGTGGACGGCAATAATAATGTGACAACGGACGGATTGTTTTTCACTTTTGAAACTTTAGAAGCAATGTAAAACTATTTACTGAGGGTGACCATAGAAGTTGGTCGAAACGTTGACATTTTTAAATTTGATTTTAATGTAAGTATAAGTTTTAAATTTGACATTTGTATATACCATTTAGCAAATTTGTGATATTTTATATTCACGTCTTTAATGAGTTATTTTCTTTTTTAAATATCATACCAGATAAATCTTAAGCAACAGAATACAGACAAAATGTAAAATGGATTAAGTATATTACAGCTATTAATGACAGCCAAAAAGGTATATATTTAAAATTGTTCACAGAAAAAGTAGTTCTAAAATAACAAAAACTAAAAATAGTACCTCTGAGAAATCTTAAAAACATCGAGTCATCCTTGTAGTATTCATCTTTCATTTCATGTTGAAATCTCCTCCTCAACTGCAAAATATATATGTTAAAACGATATATAATTTAAATTCTTCTATGAATAATAATAAATATTAACCTAATTAAACTATATTTTATTTTATAGCAGCATTTGTAAATGTGACTGGAAACAAAATACAAACTTGAACAGAGTTCATGTTGATTTGTTACTTAGAAATTCTTGTGCAATTTGTCTAAAAAAAAAGGAACCCCTACACTATTTCATCCCAAATTATCGTTTCGGCAGCGAATCGTGTTTACTTTCTAAATATGAATGCAATTTATGAAATAGAAATCATCTACATAATAAAAATTGTAATAACATTGATTTTTTAAGTAACACCAAATTTTTTGATACTCTTGAGATCATTGGATCGGAACAGCCTAGAAAGTAATATAGTTTTTACAATTTTACTTTCTTGTATCTTCACAAGAAGAAAGTATTGGATTCATAAAAATTTTCGACTTCCGGTTTTTGACGGATTTATACGTTTTAGGAGGTTCTGAACATGATTTGATTGTTTTTAGATGTCTGTCTGTCTGTATGTGACAGAAATTTTGTGGGCTCTCCATCTCAAGAACTCATACACGGAATTTAATAAAACTTTAGATTCAGTTAGATTTTGGATATAAATTGGTGCTGATTAGTTTTTGGTGTAAATCGCCTAACAGGTGGTGCTGCTATGCTGCAATATGTACAATTTTCAAGATAGCTATATCTTAAAAACTAATTCACGGATTTTCATAAAACTTCAGATTCAGTTAGACGTTGACATAAGTTGTTGCTTATTCGGTTTTGGTGTAAATCTCTCCACAGGTGGCTCTGCTATGTTACTTTTATAGGATTTACACAATTTTAACAATAGGCATATCTCAAGAATTAATGCATGAAATTTAATCAAACTTCATTTTCTTTTATTTTGAAATATTAACAGGTATGAGATAGAAAAAAACTTTTGGGATTGGCACATCCGACTAGATTCCTGCATCTTCATAGAGTTACAAGAAATCCAAGTTTGACGATACTAATGTTAAGTTGAATTCATATAGAAAAAGTGTATTTATATCTTCTCAAAAAATCACACGATTGAATTATTTTTATTTAAGGAGATAGAATGAATAGATCTAAACACATTTCAGACAATTTTTTTCGATTGAAAAACATATTTTGAATTATGAAAATTGTTAATAAATTTATTTTAAAAATATAAATTAAGATCTGCATTATTTTTTACATAAAACGAACCAGAGTCGTCAAAAATATGAGTTTGTAAGTTTACAGCTCTTTCGAATCATTAGTTTTCAAGATATAGATAAATTTTACATTTCGACGGTCTGCAGCCATTTTTATCCTGCGGCCCGCGGGCAGCTGGACTTATCGCTGTGTTATCGTTGGGTTATTTCTGGGCCGCATGTGGCCCAGCGACCTTTTATGTCCGGCCCGAGACACATAATCATTAACTTCTATTTATTAAATTAATTGCGTTGGGCATGAAAGTTTTTAAGACCTTCGCTGTGCTTTTATATATTTTTATGGGAAGGCAAAATCTGTACTTTTATGTAAAATTACTAATTTTAAATTATCTTTAAACATCTTAAATACCGTTTCCTTAGTCAAATGTAGTTTTTACATGTAATTCTAGTGGTCAGGGAAAAATACAGTAAAAAAATGACAATTACCAGTATATTCTTATAGAAAAATTCAAATTGATTATTTGATCGAATAATCAACATAAAATTTTCTATAAGAATATACTGGTGTTTATCACTTTTTTTGACTGTATTTTTCTCTGACCACTAGCCATCCTGACGTGGTTATGAAGGGAGTAGTGCAACCTAATTAAAGGTGCTGAATTAATCAAAATTAATTTTATTTAAGCAGAAAGAGTAAAACTATACTTCTAATATTCTAAAAATTACAAAAACATATAGTGTCAATTTTCGAACTTCACTATTTCCTACTGTCCGTCAACGTGTTAATCATAGCTGCCAACGTTTACGCTTTTTTTCATGCCACTAATATTTAACAGTAAATTTTGCCTTATTTAACCCCCAAAATCTGAAATTAATCAAGGCAAACATTTCTAAACAACAACAACAACAACAAAACACAAAGGTTGCCAGCTATGCTTAATATGCGCCAACGAACATCTCAAACATTATATTTCTCTCGAAATGAAAGAATAAACTTCACATATCAGTAATTCTCTTACCTGTTCTCTCACTTCTCTTATATCCATAGGCAACACAATGGAAAAATATATCCAGACTTCTACTAATAATTTGAATTTGTTTCAATGTTATAGAATTTCGACGATAAGCAAAATGATTTTTGAAACCTCTATATTGAAATTAGTAGATCAGTTGTGTATTTGGAACAATATGATATAAAGTGTGAAAATCAATCAGTTCTACAGAACATTCTCTGAATTGCTAACAGGTCCTTTTCTATTGCACCTTAACACATTGTTGACCGGTCACGAACTATCTCGTGTTTGTTTCACCAAAGCATCCTTGACTAAGGGCGTGGCTTTTACCTTACATAAAATGCATTTATATTATATTGTCCATATTTTTTTTAGATTGTAAGACGTTTTATGTTGAATACATACATTGGTTGATGTTTATTGATGCATAAATTTGAAAAACCTATCTAGAAAACCAATTAATGAAATATTTTCAGTAAAGGGCGGAGCTTCTGCTTTAAAATCAAGATTTCAAAGAAAATCGCCAGTCAGCAAAGTGCTAATATTGAAACAATGTTTTAATATATCGTCGTTACCATAACAAACTATCGAATATGAAAAAATGCATTTTTCATAACTTTTAAAAATGGCCGATTGTCACCGCTAAATTCTATTAGATTTTTTCGCTAGTAAAAGTAATAATACAATTTCTGTGAAGAACAGGGTTGCTAGTTTGTCTTCCTTTTTTTATTCAGAAATGCCGAATTTATACCGGAAATTTTGAGAGAAAATTTTTTACTTTAAGTAATTACGAGATAGGATGTCATTACATAAAGAAAAAATGTTCTAAATTTCTGGTATCTATGTTGGTATCTATAAGTTGGTATTTACTTTTGTCAACGCTTTTCTTTTAATAGTAATCTTCGGCTTATTTTATAGCAAAATTTGTAACAATTGTCTGCGTTTATATAAGGCGAAAATTATTACTTGGAAATTGTGATGACAAATGTAAAAAACCATACGCCCTTAAGTATATGTCATGCCCTACGCGACTGTTCCGCGGGATAGGAAAGTGCCACACTTTTTTTAGACTGCTGACCAGGCCCCTACCAGCCAGGCTTTTAAAGGGCGACCTTTACATAATGCTGGGAGAACTTCATAGGAGATAAAATAATTTAATAGAATTAAATTTACAAGTCATTATGATCCCCTGCCTGCTATATGTTTATTTTTTTTTAAATTAGAAAGTATATATGCATGACCCAGATTATAGTTTTCCCTCGTTTAGTGTGGTTAATTGGTTCCCAGGGCCTGATTACAATCTAGGCAAACTTCCACAAATCTTGTTAAAAGAAAATTTCACCCTATTTAATTGAAGAAATCTAAATCAGGCGAGATTTTTTTTTAAAGAAAAAAAATAGCGAATGTTTACTTAGGCGGTAATCAGACACTGGTTTTAATTAACCGCACTAATGGAAACCTGCACCTCAGTCAGCTGACGTCCTGTAACCGGGCTCCGTTGGCCTACTCATTAAAAAGTTGCTTATCCTGTGTGTTGTTTATGAAAAAAATTCAAATTTCAATAAACATAAATAAAAACCAGCCATTTTTAAATTAAAATTATTATCTCTGTAGATTTGTTTTTTAAATATATGTATAAAGCAAATAAATGAATAGAATGCTAAAAGGTATCTTGAAAACTTAAAAATTAAAATTATACAGAATGTGTTTTATTACTTAAAAGAAGATAAAATTGTAAAAAAAATAGGTTAAACTACATTAATATTAATCAATGTCAATTACTACAAGCACTTTCAGCTATACACATAGCCATCATCAGGGATAAAATACAAGCTGCCATTACCAGCGGCTTACTTTCAAAATCTCCGCTTCTTCATGAAGTTTTCTTCTTCTTTTTAACTCGTTAAACGGGGAATAAACTTTTGTTCAACTGATATGCTTGATTACCAACGGGGCGCACCAGTAAAAAGAATACATATTTTTTGTTTATATGGGGCAGTGATTTTGCACGAATAGGACGTTTTAATAAGACGAAAATTTATATTATAATTTTACTGGTGGAAGTAATACATTCAAAATATTACGGTAGTATTTCGTGTAAGACGAAATATTTCGTCATACCCAGTTAATGAAGAAGCTGGGATTTTGAAAGTAAGCCGTTGGTAATGGCAGCTTGTATTTTATCTCTGATTATGGCTATGTGTATAGCTGAAACTGTTTGGAATAATTGACATTGATTAATATTAATGCAGTTTAACATATTTTTTTTAAAGTAATAAAACACATTACGTGTAACTTTAATTTTTAAATATATATATAATAGAGTTTACCTCCTCAATTCCTTGAACTTCTTCAATAGTCATTTCTCTTTCGGGGTTGGGGCTCATTTGTGTATACAAAAACGAGACGTTGTTTGATAACGAATGAGGAAAGAAACAAGGGTGGGATGGAATCTAAAAAGACAAGAAATTAATTAAATAATTAAATGGCATGTCCTTGATAAATGATATAATGCGTATTATATTACATAGTGACATTGTAACAAAAATGAAGCAATTGTGAACCGAACGAGAAATATAGTGTTTAATTAAACATGAATTTAATTTCAGGTCAAAGTATTTTGACAAGAAAAAACATCTCCAATGTTACTGTACACTAGATAACTAGTTTTTACACACATATATATATATATATATATATATATTAATTTGCATTTTGAATTTACTTAATAAACAGTTATAATATAAAAACAATTTGAAATGGTGATAAATACAAAATAAAATGCGTATTAATTTCAACCATAAGCGCCGACTTAACGCAGGCAAATCAGTACAACTTCCACCAATAATTTTAAAATTTTAAACCTCCTTTGACTAAATATTTTTTGGTATTTCAAGAATTTCTGTAGTATTATAAGAAATGCATTCTGAACCAACTTTAATAATTTCTTCAGTAAATTAATTTTTACTGTTACCTTTCATAGAATTATTGCTTTGTTTGAAATGAATTTACTTAATAGGGCTGGTTCTGTCAAGCTACACTGTTAAATTGTTTTGCAATATTCTGTTTCGTTAGACTACATTGCCACCTGTATGCAAACATTCTGCCTGCATTGCTATATATTCCTTGCATACGAATTACCTTGTTTCAATAAATCCATATACAACAATCAAGGTTTTATTATAGCTCATTTAATTATTTAGGTTTAATCAGGTTCCAGATTTATGTAATCATTATTTTCGAATTCACTTCGCCTAATTTAATCACAGAATTTAAAAGGCAAATATTACTATTCGGAAATAGGGGTTATAAGATTGGGACATTCACTCCTAGTTTTAATGTATGATTAAAATAAAAGGTAAAAAGAAATAAATGTCTATTAATGTTCAATTTAAAAAAATACGTTATTTATGATGCTTTATTTATTGTGTAGTCGAGACATTTGTAGTTTAGGCAAGTACGATTCACAAATTTTTATCAGCTTATCAAAAATATTTTCTACTAATATCGTCTGATTTTTTTTTTTTTTATATAATTTGTAAGTGATCGTGAAATAAGTAAAATACCCAAATTTCCGGCCTATAATCCGTGGATCAAAGAATTATGTTTCGGCCCAGAAATTTTATTTTATATAATGTAACCTACTAGATCGCTGTAAATGTTTGACTTTATTTATTAACACATTGAATGTCATGTGTAGCGCCGGCGGTGCGCACTTTATTAGAGTGCCATGTGTACCGCTAGAGGTCATATGTAAATCTAAATTTAAAGCCCATTAATTTTAATGCACTCCAGTAATATACATTACTGTTGTCCTATAGCACCTAGATAAAGCATTTAATAAAAATATTTTTGAAATTAATGTCTAATCTTATATTTCCGATGAGTTCTAGAAAGAATGAAAAACATATTTTGGTTACAACTCAAAATTTTGTTTCATCAACTTTATAATAAAACAAATCAATTCATCATTTTTACGTTTTCCGTAAAAAAAAAAAAAAACTTGGATCCATTTTTATTGCTAATTATGGTTATTACTAAAATAAAAACAATATTGATACCGTTAGAAATTGAAAAAAAAATACTTTCTTGACAGCCGGTGGTATATAAAACACATCCTTTTTCTACATTCTGCTAAATATGACTAAAGTTATTAGGTTACCGGTAAATGCAGGGCTGCCACTGGCGGCTTTTTTTTAATTCTATCTCGCACAACTTTCTCAAAACAACTTTTTTTCACATACACTTTGACAACATGTGCAAGAGAAATATACTACGAAATATATATTTTTTAAATAGTCGCCAGTGGCAGCCCTGTACATATAATAATAGCACCTTATGCAAGCTTAATTCATATATATATGATGGCACGAAACGTGTTAAATAAAATTTCTGGGTCGAAACATAATTGTTTGATCTGCGGTTTAACGGGCGGAAATTACGGTAGTTAAATTTTTGATTTCGGGCAGGACTGGTGACTATTTTCACCACAATGTGGTACAACAATCGTACAAGTTTCCAAAATTTACTTTTTCTGGTAGATATCCCTTGAAATTATCCTTGTATAAGCATACACAGAAAAAATAACACCTAAAACGGGTAAAAAAGCCCAATTTGGGTTGAAATATTCTTAGGTATGAGATTATCCAATTTGGGTTCATGTCATGACCCATGCCTCTTTTGGTTACTACTGTGCATCCATTTTGAGTATCTTAAGACAGATTCTGGACACCACTCAAAATGGGTATTTAACACATTGACGGACAGTAGGAACAAGTGAAGTTCGAAAATTGACACTATATGTTTTTGTAATTTTTAGAATATTAGAAGTATAATTTTACTCTTTCTGCTTAAATAAACTTAATTTTGATTAATTCAGCACCTTTAATTAGGTTGCACAACCACGTCAGGGTGGCTAGTGGTCAGGGAAAAATACAGTAAAAAAAAGTGATAAACACCAGTATATTCTTATAGAAAAATTTATGTTGATTATTCGATCAAATAATCAATTTGAATTTTTTATAAGAATATACTGGTAATTAACATTTTTTTACTGTATTTTCCCTGACCACTAGCCACCCTGCACGTGCATACTGAAGCTGCAACTCGTATAACAGGTGGAAAACGAACTTCTACCTAAAAATTTTTTTCCAAAACATGACACCGGGCTTCTACTTGTAAGCCGGTAAATGCACATTTGTGCTGCTATAGCCGTAGTGTCTAAAAACGACCGTTTCGTTTTGGACGGCTATTGCCGTCCAAAACGCCACATAGTGAAACGCCACATAGTGAAACGCCACATAGTGAAAAATTGCCACATAGTGAACTTCGCTTTGACGGCTATAGACGCAAGTGTCCGTCAACGTTTCAACAGTGTCCAAAATGGACACACAAGCTAAACAGGCACAGCTCATGACATGAACCCGAGTTGGGTAACCTCGTACTTAAGAATTTTTCAACACAATTTTTTTTTTTTACCCGAAGGTGTTTTTTCTGTGTATGACAGAGATTATTTTTCAACGAGTGGTGAAAATAGAATTAAAAAATATTCACTGGAATGTACGTCTCAACCCCATAATCAAAAGTTTAAATATACTATAATTTTTTATGAAGCTCAAAATTTCCTTCATTTATTGTATTTTATGTAAATTAAATGTCCTAAAAAATTGCGCCTACCTTGAGTGGCTATTGTATGAAACTTCAGAAACTTCTTGTCACAATTCAGAATTTCATAAATACTGCGACATAGAGTTAATGACTTTCCTAATAAAAAAATCAATTAGACAATAATGAGTATAGCTCCCAATATTTGCGCTATTTTCTTCCCACTAAAATTTAATAGTAAATTTTGCCTCGTTTAATTGCCGAAATTCGCGATTAAATAAGACAAAAATTTCTATTAGGATTTAGTGGTAGAAAAGTGTAAAAATTGAAGGATATGTACATCATACATTTGATTTTTTTTTTAATGTAACGTAATAGGTCATTTGAGGGGGTTGGGGCAAGAGAGGTAAGCCACATGTTTGAACTTCTGAGCTATTTCAATTTGAAAATCTGATCCAATACTCAAATCAAGATATATAACATAGAGTTTTTTCGTCAGTGTGTTAGTAATATTTGAGATATTCTGAGTAAGAATATGTCATTAATTTAATGATATTACTATTATGTTCTTTGTAAATTAGCTATCTTCATTGGGGGCATAAACGTCTTGGGCAAAAACGAAACCTGAGACATATGCTGCCACCAAGTGACATTAGAAGCAAATTATATGTAGGATGTTATAATTTACAATGCTAACCCTTTGCACTCAGGCGTCTCTTACACAAATTTTATTCGGTTGGCATCACTTTTTTAAAATAGTTACCTTCATTTGCACAAAATGCTCGAATGCTCGAAAACAAAGCCATTAAATAATAAGCCCGGTCAGATAGTGTTAAATTTGTTAGCGACACACTAGCGCCAAACCTCAGCTGCGGAAGGAGGACAAAACAGAAGTGGGTCGCAGAGAAACGATACGATTTATTTATATCGATATTTTATACGATTTTTATCGATGTTTTGTTTTTGCACTTCCTTTAAAAGCTTGCTAATTATTGGGATCTTTTACATTAAAGCTAAACCTATAATGAAAAAAAAAATGTGGAAATTTACTGGATTAATATTTCTATATAAATATAGTGGTGGCGAAGAAGTTGATTTATTTATTAAAAGTTAAATAAAAAGTGATGGAAATTTACATCACTATGCAATTAACAATTTCCGGCACAGACAAATTATGTTCGTAAAATGTGAAATTACTGACTGACACCGGAATTTACAAACGACTTTCTTAGAAAATATGAACTCCTTATTTTAAGCTTTAATTTTAGAAGCAAAATTTTATTAAAATATTCTTGGTGCCGAATGCAGCACTCCCAACCGCTAGATGGCGCTATTTTCAACTTGCGAAAAGTTTCCCATTTATCTGACTGGGCTTATTATTTAATGGCTTTGCTCGAAAATGATCTAATTAAATAAGGCAAATATTACTTTACTTTGTTACTGGTGCCAGAAATAAATTTATTGGGTCTATTGATTGATTGTCGCCGCAACGGAGTACAAAGGGTTAAGCAACAGATTGCAGTGTTAGATATATTTCACCAAAACTGTGGCTTGGCACTTTCTTGCCTCGACCACCTCAATTAACCCCTCAACAGTCGTGCTCGAACGTAGGTAGAAGAGTTTGTTTGCTTTGTTACTAAATCTTTTTGACACAACAAATTTTTAAGTGTAAAAAAAAAAAAGGCGAAACTGTTAAGGGGTTGAACACAAGCAAAAAGAAAGAAAAGAAACTTGATAAAATGTTAGTCAAAATCGAAGAAAAAGTGTACTTTCTTCATGGAAATATTTTATTTAAAACTGTACTCAATAATAAAAAAAAACGCTTTGAAAAATTCATATAGACTAATGTTCTACTACTACTTACTACGCTGCAAAAAAAAAAAAAAAATTGATTTTACAGTATAATACTGGCATCCCAGCTGCCAGTATTATACCGTAAAATTAACAGTAATAAACAGTAAAGTAAGCAGTAATACGCTACCGCGCATGCGTGGCAGTGTATTACTGCTTATTTTATTGTTTATTACTGTTAATTTTACGCTACAATACTGGCAGCTGGGATGCCAATATTATACTGTAAAACCAACATTTTTTTTTCTGCAGTGTAGTCATTACTACAGTTTTATTTATTCTTTAAAAAGTAAAATTGGTTTTGTTGTTGTACACAACAAAGTTTAATTTAATTAATTATTAATACTTTAAGTCTCTTTCTCCTGTAAACTTAATTTAATCAAAGTATCAAGGCATCCACTTAAAAAAAAGGAATATAATTACATTACTTATTGTGGAAGAAATGGAAAATGCAACATTGTTTAATAACTTAAAAATAAAAATATTTATAACACTTTAACAAATTAAAAGTAACTATAGCACAATTGCCAACTTCCGATTTTTTAAAAACCCAATTAAACATGTTTTGAATGAAAAAAAAAAAATAAATGTTTCTGTTTTTCCTGTGTGGCACTTATTTAATTTCATTTTTAATGTAAAATTCTTGGTTCAACATATGTTTATTTGACTTTTGAAAAAATTGGAAGTTGGCAGCTATGGTATAGTAATTTTAATTTAGATGTCCTTTTTTAAATATTGTGATGTAAGGAGTACTTTTATATACGGAAATAAGTCAACTAATACGTCATTGCAGTAAAAGGCAATAAGCATTTCTTTTATGCCTGTTATAGGCCATAGGCGTAAAAAGCGTGCTTGATATCGTTAAATAACTTTCTAAGTATTTTGCCGCGGTGAATGTTTTCTAAACAATATTATAGAAAATTCAAAATTATTCTCAAACCAGTATTTTGTACTTTAAAATCTTACAAAACAATTACATTCAAGTCTCAGGGCCAGTTTTTAAAGGAATTGGTCCTGAAATAAAAAGCCGTAATATTCCATAAAACAGAGATTGAGAAGCCAACTTTTCCGTCCAATTATCTGTCAAAGAAGGGTGTTATTTCTTTAAAATGTTTTAGAAAATACATATTAATGAATGTAAACAGCATATATGAAATTGTTGTTCAATTATTATTATTATTTTAATTGCTTTACTAATATCAGAAAAAAAACTTTTAATTTGTACTTTGTTTGCATAAGATTCAATGCAATGATATAAAACTGAAATTGTTGCTTAAGAGCATACACTAGTCACGCGAAGAAATGCTCAAGCTAATGTTAAGTCTATGGGAAGGTTCTTGCACGATTTCTCGCTCGCATTTTAATATTTTTAAATGTTTTTTTTTTTTTTTTTTTTTTTTTTGCATAGGATAGCTGAGGCCGATCCCTAAAGTTGTTAGTTTTTACTTTTTTGATTTTAGTTACAGTTTTTTTACAAGCGGACATTTCTAATTTCGGAACCGGTTGGAACTGGTTCTGAAAGTGAAAGTACCCTTGTATAAAAAAACTGGAACCAAAATTGAAAAAGTAAAAACTAACAACGTTTATTTTTTCTTTATTTATAGGTATTTTTTATTGATTTTTTTTCTGAAATTTGTCTTTTTATAAGGGTCAATTTTCAGAAAAAGTTTTTGAAAACTTTGAAATTTTGTTCTTTAAAAATTAATAATAAAAAAAATTTAAACTTGTTTATAAGTTTTTATGTAACTCAAGAACCACTTGCCCGATTTCATTCCTTTTTTCCCTGATGAGTATAGAAATTCCTTATTGTTAATTTTCCTTCAGTATTTATAAAAATATTACTTACAAAATTTATAATAAATTTAAAAGTTTAAAAAATAGGATTCTCAAGAGTAAGTTTTACGTCGAGGTATATATTTTCAAAATTTTCACATGAAATTAAAATTCCTGAAGGCAATTTATTAAATCATATCATAAAACTCAGTTCAAAATTCCATACATATCTTGCAAGGAAGTTTAGATATATCCTTTTAAACATGACAAATCATGAAAAAAGCCTTTCTGAGATAAATGGACTTAAAGTTTTGGTTACGGGCGGTGTAATACAGGTAGGAAAACACAAGAATTGTCATATCTGCTGATATAATCATGTTTGCTTCATTTAATTTATCTAACTTTGTAGTAACTTATTAGCAAAAAAAAAAAAATATATATATATATATATATATACATATATGCAATTTTTTGAGAACTTTGACCCCCGTATCCCCCTTAAAACATACATTTAGTATAACTATATAAAAAGGAAATTGGGGCACAATGTATATAAATTAATGTAAAAAGCATACTTGAAATTAATATAGTCTTATTATTATTATAATTTTACATGTTTCACTAATGTCTGAAAAAAAATCACTAATTTGTACTTTCTTTGCATTAGATTTAAAATAATGATATAAAACAACAACAACAAAAAAATCTTTAAAAAATCTATAATACAGTTAATGTATTATTATTTTTTTAAATGTTGGAGCGAATATATATACCTCAATGTAAAAAGCATGCATGAGACTATTAAATATTATTATCCTTTTACTAGCTTAAATAATATTTGTGGAAAAAATCTTTAATTTGTACTTTGTTTGGAAAAACTATAAAGGAATAATATGGAGCATTTAAAAAGAAATTAATAAAAAGTACGCAATATAATTATATATATTTTTTTAATTTGAAGGAATAAATAAATAAATAAATATATATACAGTGGCGGCTCATGACTGTCATTTTTTGGCGCACTAAATGCATGCTTGAAACACATATTATTTTCATACCATTATCTTTACAAGAAATACTTTGCTTGTTTAATGACAGAACTTTCTGACAGTAATTAAAATAAAGTATTCCTTTCTAATAATAGTGGTAAGAAAGTAGTAAATTTAGCAGCCATGCATTTAGCGCCTCAAATAAACCCACTCACGAGCCGAAACTATATATACAGGGTGTAACTGAAATGCTTCAACAAACTTTGAGGGATGATAGTACTCATGAAGATGAACAAAAAATGCAATACAACACGGGGTCGCAAATGACATTTAACCCTTTCAGGGACAGTGGTATGTCTAAAAAACCACTTAATTTTAATTCCAAAACGCCACAATGGCACCAGAATTTTGCTAAAATCTTTTCCATTTAATATTTATGTGAAATATAGTCTTTTTCTTATTTACAAACAGTTTTTTTTGTAAATTCCGGTGCCAGTCCATTTTCAGACGCATTTTCTCTATTTTTATCCTTTAAGCCTTTTAGGGGCAAACTACTTTTAGTACTAAAATGTTGAAATAAATGACTGGCACCGGAATTTATAAAAAAAATTGTTTGTAAATAAGAAAAAGGCTATATTTCACATACATATTAAATGGAAAAGATTTTAGCAAAATTCTGGTGCCATTGTGGCGTTTTGGAATTAAAATTAAGTGGTTTTTTAGACATACCACTATCCCTGAAAGTGTTAAATGTCATTTGCGACCCCGTGTTCTATTGCATTTTTTGTTCATCTTCATGAGTACTATCATCCCTCAAAGTTTGTTGAAGCATTTCAGTTACACCCTGTATATATAGTTTCGGCTCGTGAGTGGGTTTATTTGAGGCGCTAAATGCATGGCTGCTAAATTTACTACTTTCTTACCACTATTATTAGAATGGAATACTTTATTTTAATTACTGTCAGAAAGTTCTGTCATTAAACAAGCAAAGTATTTCTTGTAAATATAACGGTATGAAAATAATATGTGTTTCAAGCATGCATTTAGTGCGCCAAAAAATGACAGTCATGAGCCGCCACTGTATATATATATTTATTTATTTTTCCTTCAAATTAAAAAAATATATATAATTATATTGCCTACTTTTTATTAATTTCTTTTTAAATGCTCCATATTATTCCTTTATAGTTTTTCCAAACAAAGTACAAATTAAAGATTTTTTCCACAAATATTATTTAAGCTAGTAAAAGGATAATAATATTTAATAGTCTCATGCATGCTTTTTACATTCAGGTATATATATTCGCTCCAACATTTAAAAAAATAATAATACATTAACTGTATTATAGATTTTTTAAAGATTTTTTTGTTGTTGTTGTTTTATATCGTTATTTTAAATCTAATGCAAAGAAAGTACAAATTAGTGATTTTTTTTCAGACATTAGTGAAACATGTAAAATTATAATAATAATAATACTATATTAATTTCAAGTATGCTTTTGACATTAATTTATATACATTGTGCCCCAATTTCCTTTTTATATAGTTATACTAAATGTATGTTTTAAGGGGGATACGGGGGTCAAAGTTCTCAAAAAATTGCATATATGTATATATATATATATAAAAACTTATTGCAAAAATTAACCATTGAAACAGAAATAACTGACCAAATGCAATGAAATTATTATCCCAAATAGCTATGTCAAATTACACATTATAAAACATAGTCCTAACAAATGAAGTATTTATTCAAAAAGTGAAACATAAGTAAAAAAAAAAAACACAAATGCAAGCTTATAATGTAATTTACTTTTTCAAGGGCTGGGAAACCACATTATAAGCAAAGAATGATTGTTTTCTGTAACTGTCACAAGCTTAAAGCCAAAATTTTGTGACAATTCCAAGCCCTAACAATCATTGGAAAGAAATTGGAAAAAAAAAAAAAAAAAAAAAAAAAGGATACCTTTGAAAATAGAACACTACAAATCAAACGGAAGAAAATAAATCCATTTATAAACAAATAAATACAAAGGAAGACAAAGAAAATCTATACATTACAACATAAATTTGTCCAGAATCCGAAGCCAAAAATGTTTTGTGCTAAGCACATGGTAAAGTGAATAAGTGAATTCAAACGTACAAGTTAAAATTACAGTTAATTTTCTAAAAGTAGCAGGTTATTAATTTAACCATTGTGATTTTAACTATTTCTAATTTAAAATGTAAAAATACAAATAAATAATATAAAAACTATAAATTCATTTACTAAAAATATTTTTTAACTTAAATAATTTTAATATATATATTATATTATTGGAATATTTAAAAATTTCACTTGTATTCCAAGTTTTCAGTTAAAAGAGAAAAAAAAAAAATTGTGAAAATTTATATGGTGCTGCCATCTGGTTTTATAATAAACAATAACTAAAAAATAATACTAAAGAATAATAGTAATAGTTTTTTTAAAATCATTATATGGTGCTGCCATCTAGTTAAAGATTAAAACAATATCTAAATAACTATTAATTATTTTGATTAAGTAAATTTTCAGTATAAAATTATTTTATCTATTTATTTTTACATATGTCAACATTTAAATAATTTCAAAACATAAATAAACCCATAAAATCTAAAATATTATTGTAGAAGTCAAATTAAATTTTCATTTTATAAATAATTATATGCAAGCTTAAAAGATTTACCAATATGACTACATGCACTTATTGGAACTAACATCTTGCAAAATTTTATTAACCCTGAAAAATAAAATTAGATTTTCATTTTATAAATAACAATGCAAGTTTAAAAGAAATACCAAAATGTCTACACACACTTAATGGAACTAACATCTTGCTAAATATTATTTATTCTGAAAAATAAAATTAGATTTCACACACTGATAGCTAAAAATAACCAAACATTTCCAATATGTTAACCTCACGTATTGAATCTAATATCTTGCAAAAAATAAAAAATAAAAAAGCATTTAACTAAATTGTTAAATGTTCTCTACCTGGCAAGGGAAAAAAAAAAAAAAACATTAAATCTCCAATATGGCAACGCACTTATTGGAACAATATTATATTTAAAGTTCTCTCCCTAGAAAAGAAAAAAAAATTAGAATTTACTATTTAAATTTTTTAATTAATAAAAGATATTTAACCAAAATATTCCCACTCAGCTGTCACATAAAGGAATTCATTCTTTAGCCAAATATATCAGTAATCAAAATGTAAGTGTTTTAACAGATAGAACGTGCAAACATATAAACCCCAATGAAAGCAAAATTTATATTCGTAAAATTGACTTAACTAAATAAAAGGGATAGCCATATTCTACTGCATGTTGAAGAATAAGTTTTAAATTTTGAGTTTTAAAATTATTAGAACAAAGATTGTTTATTCTATGTGCAAAATTTAGTAAAATATTTACAAATACTGATTTATGTATACAAGACTTATAATTAGTAAATAAGTTAACTTTAAATGTAAAATCATTTCTTTTGTCATAAATGTCAAACAAAATTTTATTATCTTTAAGAATTATCTTAAGATCAAGAAAATTAATTTCATTATTTACCATAAGGTTGAAACTATAATTTAAATTTTTATGATATTTTATTGGTAGTAAATAATTTGAATTATTATTAAAATAGAAGACAATTATATCATCTATATAACGGTACATTTTACAATTAGCAATATGTGAATTACGTTCATAATAATATAAATATAATTCTGCAAGAATTGAAGAAACAATACCACCCTGTGGTAATCCACAGCATTGAATATATATATATTCTCATTAAAAACAATATAATTATGATGTAGAATAAATCTAGTTAAAGTTTTAAAGTAATTTAAAGAAATGTTATTTTTTAATTTTATGGAATCCTTGTATTCTTTGTATAATAAATTGACAATCCTGAACATATCCTTGATATCAATATTATTAAATAAGTCATTAAAGTCAAACGTCTTCATGTAAGTTATGTTATTTAAATTTTTTATATTATTGACAAGTTGAAAACTATTTTTTATGCTAAACAAATTATCTTTTAGTTTTGTAAGTTCAAACAATTTAGTGAGAATAGTTAATAGAAATTTACTTGCATTATTATTATACGTATTACAGCCTATAGTTACAGTTCTAAATTTTATAGGAGTTTTATGAAATTTAGGTATAACAACAATGTATGGATAATTAAAGTTGTAATTTTTAATTTTTAGCAATTTATAATATTGAAATATATGTCGATTATTAATAATTGTATTAAGATTAGTTTTTTTTTAAATTTAAACTTGTATTTATTGCATTAGATATTAGCTGTGAATAATATTTTTTGCAGATGAAAGCATAGTTGTTTGGTGATTTATCAACATAAGTAATAATAAATTTGTTTTGTAAATTCTTTATTTCACTATTTAGTTGTTTAACATTAAAATTAAAATTTTCCATATTTCTGAAAAGTTCAACATTTAAATTACTTAATACATTTAATTTCCATTCTTTAAAAAATTCAATGGGTTTATTATAATCTATTGAAATTTTATATATAAAAAGGTCAAGATCCAGATTAAATTGTTTTAATATAGAAAAAATATTATAACATGATGGTGTTCGAAATTTAGTCCCATTAGTCATAAAACTGCGCAGATAATCAATATATTTATATATATACATATATATGTATATATATATGTATATATATATTTTTTTGCTAATAAGTTACTACAAAGTTAGATAAATTAAATGAAGCAAACATGATTATATCAGCAGATATGACAATTCTTGTGTTTTCCTACCTGTATTACACCGCCCGTAACCAAAACTTTAAGTCCATTTATCTCAGAAAGGCTTTTTTCATGATTTGTCATGTTTAAAAGGATATATCTAAACTTCCTTGCAAGATATGTATGGAATTTTGAACTGAGTTTTATGATATGATTTAATAAATTGTCTTCAGGAATTTTAATTTCATGTGAAAATTTTGTTGGCAAAGTTCTTTTAGTACTAAAATGTTGAAATAAATGACTGGCACCGGATTTACAAAAATATTTATTTTTAAATAAGAAAAATGCTATATTTCGCATACATATTAAATGGAAAAGATTTTAGCAAAATTCTGGTGCCATTGTGGCGTTTTGGAATTAAAATTAAGTGCTTTTATAAACATACCACTGCCCCTGAAGGGGTTAAACGTCATTTGCGACCCCATGTTCCATTGCATTTTTTGTTCGTCTTCATGAGTACTATCATCCCTCAAAGTTTGTTGAAGCATTTCAGTTACACCCTGTATATATATAAATCATAGACAGAATTATTTTTTTAATTATTATTTTCCTTTTACAGGCTTCATTAACGTCTGAAAATAATTCGTACTTTCCTTGCATAAGATTTACAGCAAACATGTAAAACTTGCTTAAAAAATCTATAATATAGTTATATTTGTAGCAAAAACTACTACCGTTGCAATAATCGCTAGAATTTATGAATCGCTAGAATTTATGCAATAATCGCTAGAACTTTGATGAAAATGTATATAGATAAATGTAAAAAACATACATGGTAATATTAGTCTACTATCATTGTTTCATTTACCGTACTGCCTAAGATATATTTTGATTTTTCTCACTTATTTCCTTGATACTAATTTTTCCATTTTTTAAAGCAAAAATACGAAAAAAATTATATTATAAAATATCCTCAATTAAAGGAAATACAACCGCATATAAAAACACATGTATATTAAAATCATCATTAAAACTAATTAATTGAATATATTGATGAAACTGTTCATAAATGAGCGCACAGGGATGAATATGGAGATATTTATTATTATTACGATATGTTTAATATAAGCTACATCATGTAAAAGTTTATTTTTGTGTATTTTTTGAGAGAAGTATTTTAATCTTTTTGTTAATAGACCGGAATGACAAGATGGAAATGCGTCCACCATGTTTATTTACTGTGACGGCCTTGAGTATTACGAAGGTTAAGAATAGGGTAGGAAGACTGCCTGGTCACTAAAATCTAAGGGGCGGAAAATACGTAGAGTATTTGGTTAAAACTCAATAGTTTCATTCGTAGTAATCATTCGTAAGGGCGCTAAAATAAATCTTGCTAACGTAGCCGTGCTACTGCTACTGCTAGCTACTGCTAGAATAGAAATCTGTAAATTTTTCATTTTTATCCCCGCTTGCATTTTAGTTTCATGTATTGTAAAGTTGTGAAATTGAAATAAATACATGCACTCATAAATACTAGTGATGGGCATAATGTTGTTGTCCAATGTTGCCAGTGGACTATTTTTTTTAATTTAGTCTTCTTGATTGCCATCAGTTTTTGTTTGAGAAAGTAAAATTTGCCTTATTTAATGACGGACTAAATAAGGCGAAAACAAAGATAATTATACCATTTCAGAAAAGTGGTGCCAATCAAGCAATCGGAATTAAAAGAAAAGTAGCCCGCTGACAACGCTGATGTCATTGGAATAAATCATCTGAGCATGCGGAGAAGCGTACTTGCTAACTTTCGTATTTCTTTTTAATGAATTGCCACCAGAAATTTCATTAAAAAAAGTATAGATTGCAACCTTTGTACTTTTGTTAATGAATTACCTCCAAAAGTGTTTCAATTTTAAGTAGATTTTAATTTATTTTAAACTAAAATAAGAAACTTCTTCTTTTTTTCTACAAAATTTCTGGTAGTAATTGATTTGAAAACAATGGGAAAGTTGGCAACCATGTTTTTGCGCATGTCCCAATGATTCATTTGAACATCAAAATCATTCATTCTGCCCATCATTAATAAATACATGGACATTCAAAATTACTCGTTTGTGAACGTCTGTATGTTTGTGTAACTATATATGCATACATAAAAATACAATATATTTTTACTAGTTCCAGCAGTAAAATATTTTCAGCATCTGTAGATTTTTTAACAATGAGAATGAATTAAAAATAAAGAAATGATGTAACAAATTTTGTCATAATAATGTGAGTTATATATAAAATAAAGAACATATTATTAAAATAATTGTAAAGTATTCTTTCCAATAAATTAAAAATAAAGATATTATGTAAGAGATTGTGTCATAATAATGTGAGTTATATATACAATGAAGGACATATTATTAAAATAATTGTAAAGTATTCTTTCCAAGTGTACAGCTAAAAAAAATATATATTTAAAGAATTTTTCGTTAAGTGTAACACTTACTGTGCCGGTTGTATTCAATGTTGTCAACAAGGATAATACTCGAGGAGTTCAAGCTATTTTAAGTATATATCTAAAAGCTGTCTTAAACACTGAATAGATGAAAATAGAACAAACCACTAAGTTCCTTTAAATGGGAACAATGAAGCCATGCGGGTCTTTTGAACACATTAAATAAAAGAGTACACGAGGAAAGATGAAAGTTTATTTTTTATATTTTTTTTCCCACCATCTAAGAAGTGAACCAGCGATACCTGTTTTGACATTTGGTTTGACGTCATTCTAAAGCACTAAGGGAATCCCTTGTTATATTTAACATTGCAACTTAACCATAATTGTCATTTTATGTTGCATAATTGGTAGTGAAAACATACGTGTATGACAAGCTTAAAATAAAACGGTTAAAAGCATAAAAATATTCATTAGTTATGACTTTTTTCCGTCAAAATCCGAACAAATTTTTCCTTAACTAAACTACTATAATGACGTATTAAAAATGAAATAATTCTTCTTGCGTAAACATTTTTGCTCCAGACTTAGAAAGCTCAAAATGTGTTTTTAAATATACTACGTAAATAATAAAACTATAAAAGTAAATTAGAAACTGCATGCTTCATTTATCTTTTTAGTTTAATGTTTTCCTGAGGTTATTATCTTTGTGAATAAGAATGGACTATAAACTTTTCAGTGGTGTCACTCAGGATGATGTTTATATGTTATTTATATCACTATTTTCAAACAATCTTCGTGGTAGATTTTTGCAATATGTGCAAGAGAAAGCTACCACGAAGATTATTGTTTTGAAACAGTGGTACAAATAAAATATTAAAATAGCCACCAGTTGCTCCTCTGTCCCTTTTGTTCTAAAATGCGCATATATATTTACATGCCTAAGTGTTTAAAATGCAATTTAACTTAGAAAATGTTTTATTCAGAGTGTCAAATAAAATGTAAAACAAAGTTTTATGATTTGAAATGACAATAATAAAACACTTCCAATCGAAAAAACCCGATGAAACCCATGCAAAAATATATTATACTTAATGTTTTATCCAGGCTTAGAAATCTCAAAAGAAATCTCAAAAACTGTTTTAAATGATTTACGTAAATAATAAATATAAAAAAGTTAATTAGAGATTGCTTTCCACACTTATCTTCTTTATTTATTTTTATCCGAATGTTACGATCTTTGTAAATAAGGTTGGACCATAACCTTTGTTATTCTATATGTTAAATACAATTTTAATTAGAAAAATATGTTATCGTGAGTGTTAAATGAAAAGAAATAAAAATCACGATCGTTACCAATGTTACCGCTCCCAAACTAAACATCTAATGAAACCAACGGTAAAATAAAAAATTATACTTGTATGAATGAGTATGCATAGCTGCCAAGTTTCTGATTTTCTTTCCATTCTGGTGTGTTTATTTGACTTAAAAAACCGGAATGTTGTGCCATAGTACGTTCTTATCACTTATTCCGAATTCTTACCACTTATTCCGTTCTTACCACTTATTCTTAACTTTGTTTTATTTAATTGCAAAAATTCTGCGATTAAATAAGACATAGTATATTTTTCAGAATAAGTGGTGAGAATGTGGAAAAATTGGAGCAGCATTCCCACTCCTGGTTATACCACTTAAAATATTTGAAGTTAAGTAAAATGTATATTCTTATAATGCTTTTCCATAGTTAATATTTAAAGTTCTGTCACCAATCATTTAAGATAAGTTGTAATTGAATAGAATTATTTTTTAGTTCTATAATGAATGTGATATGTTTCATAAAATTAGTTGTAAAGGTAATTTTTCCTGCTTTTTTAAATGTGGATTTAATTTAATAAATAAGTACACGATTAAAAAGATAATTCTTAAACTTTTAATTAAAAATTAAGAAGTAAAGAAGTTAAATGATATAATCTTTGAGTAACAGGAATCATCAAACAATTTTTTTAAATATTTGCTTGTATGCAAAGGTTTGGTGATCTTTATGTAGGCGGGGTGGGGGGGGGGGTATTTAGCTATTAGAACTGTTTTCTTATGGAAGAAAGAATATTACATACTCAAGTTTAAATCAAAGTTAAAAGTTATCGTTTATTTTGTGAATTAAGTATTAATACACCACTTCAAAAAAAAAATAATAAATAAGAATTACTATGACAATCACACATTTTTTTTGGAGAAACCTGTAAAAACACGTTTTCCAAATAACTAGTATATGATAAACGTACTTTTTGTTAAGTCTCGAAACCCAGTTTACAATACACCCATCATAAAAACAATTTTTAATATTGTTCTTTCCAGTTTTTAGTTACATTAAAAAATGAGCTTATAGAAAAAAAAAGTTCTTCATACCTTTAAAAAAATCAAATATACAGGGTGTCCCAAAAAGATTGAAACGCGCTAATACTTTTTACCCGTTGGAGATACATAGGCAATGTAAATTGCAAAAATATTCAAAATAAGGTAGGAATTAAGATCATGATGATAAAATAGTCCTGCCAGTAATTTTAAAAAGTTGTATTTTTTAAAATTTTTATATGGTCCCTGGGTCCCATAAGTTATATTTAGAAAATAATGCTCCACACTCTGATAAGCACAGCAGTAAAAATTCCATTCTTTTACGATCAAAATTCACCGAGTTATGATACGTTGAATTTTATGACATTTTGGAGTTGTCCGGCACTAAAAACTTTCATAAGATTTGTTACTGCGGGAAAGCTCTGAAATTTCAGAAACTTTAAAACATCCTAACTCGTCGAGTTTTGGTCGTAGCAGAATGAATTTTTTATTGCTGTGCTTGTCAGAGTACGGAGAAGAAAACGTTTCTAAATACCTTTGAAAATATAATTTTCTATAGGATCCGCAGACTGTATATAAATTTAAAAGTGTAACTTTCTGAAAATTCGTAGAAGGCCTATTTCATTAACATAATCTTAATTACTACCTTATTTAGAAGACCTGTGCAATTTAAATCCCTACGTATCTCCAACAGGTACAAAATTAAAGCGCATTTCAATATTTTTGGGAAACTCTGCAGATTACGTTTTTGATATAAGACTATTGTTATATGATATGTTACTACCGCTTTGATGCTCCTCATACATGTTTAGTTGCTTATGAATTGCCGCACAGTTGCGAACTTGCCTATTTCTCTTAAGGCAAGAAGGTTTCTGACGAATGTGTGACAATTTTAATCACATTCTTAATCCACTTAATCACATTCTGTGTGACAATTTAATCACATCTTACAGTACACGACTATACAAAACATATACAAATAATAATACAAAACATATGACGCTGATTATATTTTGCACTGTTTTGTTCAAATACTAGTTTGATATTACATATCCTCGTAATATTAGATAACGTCACTTTGAGAAACATCACACGAAGTCAGTCGCTTATGAATTGCCCCTTTGTTGTAAATGAGAGATGGGTTGATAAGAATCATATTTTGAGACCCCCTCCAAACTAGATATTGCGAAAAAGAGTTTTTCTTTTTTCTATGATGTTTAGATTGTTTTAATTTAGGAATTATATTTACTGTTTTTCTGATTAATTTTTGTTTGAAGATTATTTAAATGTGTTGTACAAGATCAGAAATATACATTTCAGCAAATTTTAATGTATTTCGACTTTACTTATATCAATTTGCTTTTTCAACACTTTCCAACATAGTTGGAAAGTGTTTATAAATTCGATTTGTCTGTCTGTCTGTCCGTGCTCTAACTCGCGTAAATATATTTGGATTGTCATGCAATTGATACATGTTATTGAGATTTACTATGGTATGTTCGGTATTGAAAATGAAGTGTGTAGCACTTATAGTTTTTTTCAGGGGCACTCAAAGGAATTCCGTTACATTATGGTCTACGGGAAAAAATCGTTCGCGGTTTATTTTAATAATGTTTCACTTTTTCAAACATTTTGAAATTGATATGTATCAGTAAGGTGCATTACATGACGCTTCCTGTAGAATATCGTGCGTATGGTTTTCATCGTTCATTTACAGGGACACACAAATTAAAATCGCTACTGTCTGTTAACAATAATTGCTGGAAATCGTTTTCAGTTGCTGAAAGCGTTTTTAAATCAAACTCATTTGTTGTCATTTACTTGGTGCGTGTGAATTTTATAGATCATAGACGGGACAGCACAAAAGTTCTCGAGTACACTTCCGTTTATTGAAGGAAATTCCAGAAGGAGAATTTTAAACTGTGCTACGCGTTTCCTAACTGAACTAAAATTTAGAATTCTATGTAGTATATATGGAAATCTATAGATCATATACAGGGCTTGGAGACCGCTGACCAGGCCCCTACCTACCGGGATTCGACCCAGTTTGACGGGTTTGAGTGCCTGGAGAGTGGGGCGAAATTCGCCTGATCGCCTCATGGGGCGATCCACAATGACAAGTACCCAGGTCGGCTGACCAATAAAGTCTGGATTTTACTGGGTTGATCACTCCTAGGTTTTAGTATTCTGAGATCTGTTGCCGCACGCCACATACTCGTCATGATAGTTGGAATGGGACTGGACAATTTAGTGCCAAAACTATGGTACTCAGCTTAGCTTGAAAAAGGGGGGAGAATTTTGAGGGAAGACAATTAAAACCACTGAAATTATTATTATTATTATTATTATTATTATTATTATTATTATTATTATTATTATTATTATTTTCCGATAGCTAAGTCGTACCAGCAAGGAAAATTTTGGGGCCGAATAGCAAGGCAGACGAAAACGCTGCGGGGGCTGACGGGACTGCGCCTTACTACCGTACCCCACCTGGTAAAAACTGGCTCCGTGGGCTGTCCCATTGGAGCGGGTCCGGTAGCTTGTGCGGACAATGTCCATTTGCACCTAATAAAGAGGCGAACAGTCAAAAATAAAATGAGTAAAAAAACTGCTGCTAAAAAAAAACTTTGTGCTACCAGTTGGGGCCGGTCATTGGCCCGTCCCAACCGGCGGCACGAGGAACTGCATGGGGAACCTGTAAGAGAAAAATGTTAGTAACATTTTAAACTGAACTTATTCTGAATTATACTTTAACTACATTATTGAAATTAATTTACTTTTATTGTGCTAATTGACTTGGCTACCCGTCCTTTGGGCCCATGAAAGGTTGTTAAATAATTAACTATTTGCAATTTAAAATAAGTACTATTGTCGTTAACTAACTAAACCATAAGCCCAATGGGTTGTTGTTGTTGGTTTGGCCCAAGGTTTTGCAGCTTTTTATTTCTATATAGCTGACAGGATCCATATAACTGTGAAACTAGTCTCCTAATTTTGAACCAATTCCAGATGAGAGACCTGCATCTGGATTGGCACCCCCAGAGGTAACGCTTATATAGAACTTGGAGGACATTAGAGCCACGAACAGATTTAACGTGCACCAGCTCCCATTAACGTACACGGTCTACTTTCCATACTTATCCTTTATACTTATCACCTTTTTCCTTCCAGTTCTTCTTCTTCTTTCTCATCTGTCTTCTTCCCCTTCTTTTTATTATTATTTTTTTGTATTTTTTTAACACAAGGACGGACAAACAGTGCCGGGGGCTATTATAAGCTTCTTACTGTGTCATGGTGCACAACTTGTTGGACCGTTGATGACATGCGTCGTTCTGGTAATACTGTGATTACGGGGCTCTTGTTTCGGGCCATGGTGCCAGCTGATATTGTGCGACTACCGCACATTGCTACTAGGACAAAGCACATAGACATTTTATCATTTTTTTGGTGGCTTTGGATTGCTCCTCGGCCTTTTTTTTTAACATATAACACATAAACACATAAGTAAACACTTTTTTTCCCTTTTACACTAGGACGGACAGACAGTGCCGGGGGCTATTATAAGCTTCTTACTGTGTCATAATGCACAACTTGCTGATCCGTTGGTGACGTACGTCGTGCTGGTAATTCTGTGATTACGGGGCTCCTTTTTCGGGCCTTGGAAGCAGCTGATGTTGTGCGACTACCGCACACTGCCATTGGACAATACACATGGACAATTTTATATATTTTTTTGGTGACTTTGGATTCATATACAGGGCTCACAAAAGAGTTCGTATATCTTTCCGAATATTCTTGGTAATTCTTTAAATTGGGATTGTTAGGCGTTCAACCCTTTAACGGATAAAGCATTTCAATTGCTAAAATGTTGAAATAAATTATTGTCACCAGAAATTATGAACAAATTTATTTCTATATATATAAAAAAGAGATATTTCACTTATACAATAAATGGAAAACATTTCTATTAAAATTCTGCTGTCATTGTGGAATTTTGTAATTAAAGTTTTGTGGTTTCATAGGGAAACCAATGAACGTTAAAGGGTTAAATGTGTTATACAGTTTCCAAATCGTTTGCTTAGATAACATCTTTCACCTCATTAAACGGTAAAGATTTGTAAAATTATTTCAGAAGTGTTTGAAAGTGTTACATAATCTACGCTTTACGCATGATTTTTCGTTCTTCTTATATACAGTATGTCCACTAAAGTCCCTTGCCACCCTCTTAACTTCGGAACGGCTGCTGCTATATTCATAAAAGTAGTGTCTAGGTATAGTAAAGTAGCCATGCGCTACTCAATGAATCCGATTACTGCGCCACCTGGTGGAATGTTGCGGAGTTAGCATTCCTATCTCGAAAACGGAAAGAGATAGAGAAAAAAAGTGATTTACAAAGTTGTAGAGCATCATCGATTTAGTACGAAAAGACACATTGTGGACATTAATGCAAAGAATAGAACGGTGAAAACACGCATTTGTCTTTTCGTGATTTCCTACACTGTGACGTGACAAAACGATCTTAGAAAGAAAAAAGCAACTATTTATAATAATATACCTTAATTTTAGATTTTCAAACTTCTCGCCGTCAGCTGCAATGCATATTTGAATGCTTGTTTGAATTTCACGTTGCGCACGTTGGAGCATAGACGGTGACACGTGGCACAAGCGTCCGTAATAGCGTCGTTTAATGTCCTGCAATGTTTGTGGAGGGGTCACACAGACCTGCTGTTTCATAACTGGTTGTTTCTTTCTTTCTAAGATCATTTTGTCACGTCACAGTGTAGGAAATCACAAAAAACAAATGCGCGTTTTAACCGTTCTATTCTTCGCATTAATGTCCACAAGGTGTCTTTTCGTACTAAATCGATGATACTCTACAACTTTGTAAATAACTTTTTTTCTCTATTTCTTTCTGTTTTTGAGATAGGAATGTTAACTCCGCAGCATTCCACCATGTGGTACTGTAGGCTGTTTCATTGTGTAGCGCATGGCTACTTTACTATACCTAGACACCACTTTTATGAATATAGCAGCAGCCGTTCCGACGTTAAGAGGGTGGCAAGGGACTTTAGTGGGAATACTGTATATAAGAAGTGCTTACAACATCCTACTTTTATTATTCCCACCATATTGATATGTTTTACTTTATTATTCGAATAGTATCATGCATAAAACCTACGGTGATGTTATGAGCAATGCATATTTAAAAAAAAAAGAAATGATTTAAAAACGAGAAAGAAAATCGTTCGTCAAGCATAGATTATGATATATTTTCCATCCGTTCTTGTTATATATAAGAAGCACTTATAACATGATACTTTTATTATTCCCACCATATTGATATGTTTTACTTTATTATTCAAATAGTATCATGCATAAAAACTACGGTGATGTTATGAGCAATGTATATTAAAATTAAAAATAAAATTGATTTAAAAACGAGAAAGAAAATCTTTCATCAAGCATAGATTATGAAATACCCTCCAGCACATTCAAAACACCGTAACAAAACTTCACCGTTTAATAAGGTGAAAGATGATGGCTAAATAGACAATTTTTAAAACGCATAACACATATAAAAACCCTATTTCTGAATTTACCAACTATATATAGAAGGAAAAATAACCAAATTGTTTTGTGAAGCCATGTATAACATCTATAGATTTGTATATGTACTACATAGCATGCAAAAATTTATTATAGTTAGAAAACGCATAACGCATTTGAAATTATCCTTTATCAATTTCCACTAATATGCGGAAATGTACTCAAATTCTTTTGTGCAGCCCTGTATATGATCTACAGAATTTTTATACACTAAAAAACATGCAAAAAGTTAGTTAAATGTAAAAATACATACCACAACTGAAAACGCACTTATAGCAATTATTGCTCATATGAGTTCGTTCAAAAATGGTAACCGAATTTTTTGTATGTCCCTGTAAATGAATGTTAAAAGATATGCATACCCTATTCGATATTAAGTATCTTGTAGTGCACTTCAGTGATGTATATCAATTTCAATATGTTTGATCTAGTGTAACATAATTAAAATACACTGCAAACAATTTTTCCTCATAGACTATAACGTTACGAAATTATTTTCAGTGCACTTGAAAACAAACTTTAATTAACTTACACACGTCATTTTCAGTACCAAACATGTCATGATAAATTGAAATAACATATATAAATTATATGTCAATTTTAGTATATTTACGCAAGTTATAGTACGGCCAGACAGCCAGCCAGACAGCCAGCCAGACAAACCGAATTCGTAAACAGTTTTCAACTATGTTGGAAATTAAAAAGAAAATTGTCAAAATATATTAAAATATGTTTTAAGTCCTGTTTAACACATTTAAAGAATTTCCAGACAGTGATAGAATCTCTAAATATAGATCTTAAATTTTATCAAAATAATCAAATATCTTGTAAAAATGAAACTAAAAAAAATGACATTGCCGTCCCCAAAAATCCATGCTTATCCACTTATCTCATTTTCTTTCTTTGTTTGTTTTATAAAAATATACTTTTCATCTCATCTTTGTCAAACATTACAACAATGGCCTATATGACTAATATCGAACAGCTAATGCTGATTATATTTTATACCGTTTTTGTTTTCTAATAATTTGAAATGAAATTCAATATTTCTTTGTCAGTAGCTTTCAACAATAAATAATCCACTTAATTTAATTTTATCTATCCTTAAATTTGATCTATCTTTTTCATTCCTTCATTGTTTACGTCGTATTTTATTCTTCAATTCTGTATTTAACAATTTTCGTTTTTACTTTATGTCAAAGCATACTATATTTTGGTTTTATTTCATCCATATACTTATTTATATTTTTAGATATGTGTATGTATTTTCCATTTTATTTATGTTTCTATATGTTACTGACAACATTTATTAGTACCGTCAACAGGGGTGACTTTTTCCACCCCGAGGTGACTTTGTCCCACCCCGTGGATAAGGACAAAACGTGTAATAAATAAAATTTGTTTAAATAAAACTAATTAGTAATGCAGAATTCTGATAGACTGCAGCAGTAGCTTAAACATAAATTATTTAATTCAGCATTTTACAAATTGTGTTTGGCATCATTTCCCTTGTTGCTTTGTTTACTTTTTAGCGTGTGATTTTACTGGGGGGAAACTTTTGATTGGAAAAGTTATTTATACTTGATGCTGTAAAATGGGAAGTACATTTTTGTTTTCTTTACAAATCAATGAGATTTATATATATTAATTTGATATTTTTGAATTTACATTGGCTTTATTCACTACCGGCATTTTGAATGCCAATTTGTGGTGAGATTGTAACTAGACTTTTAGGACTGTTATCTGGCAAGAATATTCTCAAATTCATATTCATTATTTTTTGACATATTCGCAAAATCACTTTCATGGGAAAATATTTTTCGAAAAAATGCCAAAATTGTATATTTACCAATAACAAATCCCTGGCAACAAGGTTGCCAGTTTGGTCTCTTTTTTAAATACAGAAATTCCACATCTATACAAAAATTCTGAATAATAATTTTTGCTTTATTTAATGACAAACATTTTCTGATTAGATAAAGTAAAAAAATCTTCTTTCGGAATTTCCGGTATGAACTCCGAATTTCTGAATAAAAAGGGAGGCCAAGCTGGCATACTTGATTGGCAATACAATTGCCAGTATAATTTTCGGAATTTTTAGGGATTTTTTTACTCTAAGGGATTGTTTTCAAACTTCGCTTTCAGTTGTATAAAACATTCATGTAAAAATATACCTACTTTCAGAGATAACATCGCTCAATATTTTTTATATAATTGCTACCATTAATATATATATATAATCTTCGTGGTAGATTTCTTTAACATGCGAATAGGAAACTACCATGAAGATTATATTTTGAAAATTGTGTTGGAGAATATATAAAAAATATAAGATGCTGCAATCCCTGTATATTTTGTTTAATTATTATATGCGAGTTGGCGAATTTTAGCGATAGTGGTTTGGCACAACAGTCTTTTTTGTGTCGATTCTTTGTTATTATTTACATTCAATGCAATCCTCATTTTTGTCAGCACTGCTCATGTTTGACACGCAGTAGACAATTTTATTGCGTTATGCGGAAATTTCTGCGGTATACGTCTTTTGAGATAATGTTGAAATGATTGAATGTCACCAGGATTTACAAACAAATTTAATATTTCAAAATAAGTAAAAGCGTGTTTTCCACGTACATTATAAAAGCAAAATTTTATTCCAAAATTCCGGTTGGAATGCGGCATTTATAGTTTCAAAATATAACAAAATAAGGTAGAACTTTCCGGATGACCTAATATATTGAAAATTTTGTCGTGTATCTGCCTAAGCACGATACGGCGACTATTTTTAAAATGTCAGTATTACAGTGTACTTTGACAACACAGCCAAATTTCTTGGGAACTGGCCAGTTTTTACGGAAGTTAGAGTCTTTTAAGTAAAAGAGGGAAGGAGGGATTTTTTGAGTATCGGCCAATTTTGGCCATATTGCTATTGAAGGGACGCCTTGAATGAGCAGTTTTGAAGGAAAAGTTACTTAAATTACCGTTCTCGGACATTCTCGTTCACGGAAATCCTTGAAAACCTTGCACAATCATCCCGACCACACTGTGCTGGTTTCGAAACTGCAATTTTTGGTCCAAGCTTCTCATTTTAGGATCAGTGTGCTAAACATTGGGCTGGTGGGCCCTTAGTAAATAAAAGAACAAACAAAAAACCCAGAAAACAATTAGCAGACAAAACACACACTTTTGATATTCTGATGAAATTTATAAGGATACATCATAAACACGCGTCTTTTCAAGCACAGTAGAATTATTTAAATCGGATCATCTCGCCTAAAAATATGTGTATATAAAGGAGATACAGATATTAATATTTATGGATAATTAACCATTAGACTACCCACAAATTATACACACAATTCAGGGTCGTATTATGAACATGTGCAACAAAAGCAAACTTCCACCAGCAATATAGGATGCAATTTTCGCCTTATTTAATCGCAGATAAAAAAGGCGGGAATTACTATTTTAAATTACTGGTGGAAATATCGTCACTAAAATGTCAAACTATCGAATGTGAAAAAATGCATTTTTCATTACTTTTAAAAATTGGCCGATTGTCACCACTAAATTTTATTAGAATTCTTCACCTAGTAAGAATATAAAAATAATTTCTGTGAAGAACAGGGTTGCCAGATTGACATTCTTATTTCTTGAGAGATGCCGAATTCATACCGGAAATTTTGCGAAAAAAAATTACTTAAAGTAAAAATTACTTAAAGGTTGCTAAAGATGGCTGTTTTTTTTTGTTATTTTGTTACATCTACTTCCAAACAATAATGTTTTAGACATTTACTACGAAGATTATTGCTTGGAAATAATGGTAGACAAAATAGGGAAAAAAATTTGTCGCCTGGAGCAACCGTGTACCAACCGGAGAAAATCATGACATTCTACGTTTTAATTAAAATTCATAAAATATATAACGAATATTTAGTTTACTAGCTGGAGTTAAATGCCTATATAAATAAAATTATGGGAATTTAGTAGAAAATCGTATGCAAAAGTGAAAACAGTACAAGTGAATGCAGTACATCATAATTTGGATAATTTAGCATGAGTCAAATTTTTAGTACCCTGTGTTTCAATGTATAGATAATAAATAACACTTTTAGAAATGACATAAAAAGGCCATTTATTATAAAAAACACACAGTGTCGGAAACAGCAGAATAATAGCGTCAGAACTTAATAAACATGTAGCAAAACTGAAAAAAAAATTCTTGGATTTAATTGTGTAGTTCTATAAGAAAAATTTACTATTTTTTAAAAATAATATTATTTGTTGTAAATATTGTCATAAGAACTTTTCACTTAAGTTGAGGTCTTTTATTTTCTAAAACTGAAAGTTGTTAAATAAAATATTGATTTTCAATGTCATTTTATTACGAAAATTACAGCTGGAGATTTTATTACGAAAACCAGCTTCAAACGTGTCAGGAATAACTGCGTAACATAAAGCTTATACATTTCGTCTTTAATAATATCACTATGTTATCAAAGTTTTATAGCTTATGTGATATAAGCTGTAACAACTTGAACGTTTTTATGAAACCACAACCCCTTGTCAAATTTATTGCAAAGAGTTTCCTACTGCCTCATTTCTAAGAACTCGTTCATAGTTGTTTATCAAAAATTGAGAAAGAGAACATTTCACCATCAGAGTGTTATTGCCCTACTGTAGGATTCAAAGACACCTCAGAAACGGATCTAAGAGGCCTTTTAAGGGGAGACGGCCTACATTTACAAAACTATTATTTTTTAAACAATAAATACAATTGTGTCCTAAAAAACATATATCAGGGTCATTCCATGTCAAGTGGCCTAAATTTGGATATTGTCACTACTCGACCCCCTTTAATTTTGATGTAATCGATACAGGACATAGACATACATATAAGTTTAAAATAGCATCTGAAAACTGCCAGTCAGAAGTAATATAGTTGGGGTACCAGGGATGATTCAGTAAAGTTCACTATTTCACTGTTGCAGGAAAAACTGTCAAATTATCAAGTTCGTTATCTTACAGCTCATGATACAAGAAACCTTACTTATTGCAAATATGTGATCTAGTACAACTTTCTATGCTAAAAACATAATTGCAATATTAAAGATAAGAAATAAGTACATTCATCACACTCTATCCTCAAAATAGGGCGTATAGCATGTTCTTTACTTTAACTTACTTTACTGTTACTACTGAACAAATTACTTTGAAAAATTGCCACCTTACCAATTAATTACCTATGAACCTGAAATAGAGCTACCGAAATAGGTTCTGCCTACTTAAATATTTATTAATTTATTTATCTTTGAAATCCCCTCAAATATTAAATTTATGAATTCAACCCCGTTTTCAGAAGCTAATATCTCAAAAGGGAAAATTATGGTTTGGTTACCGTTAGTACTACTGGAAAGAGAATAGCTAAATTTACAAGAAAACTTTCGTTTCATTTTAGACAATTTTCAGTCAAAAAAGAATCTTTCATCATCATCAAAGAACATCTTTCAAAAAAGAAAGATTTAAAATATCCACTTTGCATGAGATTCGCAACTATATCCGGGTGCAAAGTAATGTCCGGGTACACTCAAATATATCTTAAACGGATAAAGGTAGAATTGTGGAAAAAGTGTCGACCTATAGTAAAATTACTATGCGTTATCATATGAGGGTGATTTCAGAGCCCCCTTGTGATGACATGTGGAGGTTATCGACACTATCTCGAATAATATGAGAAATTGCAAAATAAAAAAATGTCAATTGCAAAAATGCAGAGCATCCTCGATTGAATATGAAACTACGTCTTAAATGTAAAAATAACTTTATTAGCAGTTCTGAAATGTTAATATATCGATAACCAATCACTGGATTAAATACGTCATTAGTCGCTTGTACACCGCCTCCTGAATACTAGGCCTGAGCGCTGACAACAATGGCGGCTGTCGCAGGCCGATTTTTTTTTCAGCGTTTGAACAATATCAATAATTTCTAAAAGTTTTCTTCGCCTTGTTTTTCGGAGTTCAAATAAGTTAAAGATAACTTTTAGATATTATTGGTGTTGAAGTTCGAGGGACTGTACAAACGATTCCGCCTGCGACAGCCGCCATTTTTTTCAGCGCGCAGGCCTAGTATTCAGCGGGCGGGGGCTTGTAGGAGTGTGACATTGTAATACAGATGTAAATTTTCTAATAAAGATAACACATGTAAACAAGGTATAATTTATTTTAATAAGAAATTCAAGTTAAGTATGCTCAATTTGTCCACCATTGGCCGCAATACACATGCATTTGCACACTTTTCTTGGACACACTGAGTATACTTAACTTGAAATTCTTATTGAAATAAATTAATCTCTATAAGAGGGCTTTGGGTATAAGCGGACAATAAAAATAATATATATTTAATTTTAATTATTTTTTAATAATCTTAATTAATTTTTTAAATGGAATTCTGGCGTAAACTATTTAAAGCCAGAGGCGTTCATTTTATGGTTTCAATTTAGGATTTAGATGTTGATTGCCATATGGTTCCGTTTTAGTGGTTTCCGTATCAAAGTTTTATGGGCGCGAAGCACACAATGCCTCATTATAGTAAGGGATCTTGTAGTGATGGTCAGTATTAATGGTTTATGAGCGCGAAGCGCAAAAACCCACGTTATAGTGATTGCCGTATTAACGGTTTATGGGCACGAGGCCCACATGATCACATTGGTAAATACAAAATCTAATGTTCTACGATTGTTATGTGATGCGTAAAAATAAAATCCGAAACAAAGTACCGTAATTCCGGCGTATAATCCGCAGCTCAAAGAGTCGTTTTTCGACCCAGAAATATTATTTTATAAAATGTAACTTAAAAGATCGCTGTAAATATTTAACTACAATTATTGAATAAAATTTCTGGGTCGAAAAACGACTCTTTGAACTGCGGATTATACGCCGGAAATTACGGTAAATTTATCTTGAAGCTCTTTCAATGCTCACAATAAAAACACTTTCTTTAGTGCAAAATGAAAAAAAGTGAATAAAAATCGGTAAGTGGCCTAAAGTTATCGTGCCTGTGCTTTACTTTATGTTGGTTTTTATACATTACATATTCTTCATAAAACTAATTCTGCATATACAAAACGCTGGATACATTTTTTGTCGAACTTTTAAATAAACACTAATGTTTCAAAATCCCTTCAGACAAAACTTTTGGCCACACCAAAGTTTAATAATAAAGATGTTTTTTATATTCATAAATTAGTTTTTTGGAATTGTAACGTAACTAATATTGATATTGAACAAGGAGCATTTTCTTATTTAAAGCGGAGGAAGAGATTTTTTTTTGTGTCTTTTGAAGTAAATGATTATTTTTAGAAATTTAATAAAAGCAACAAATGGGCAAAAACGTTTGTTTATCTTGCTTCTGTAACAACGAAACAAATATGGATTAGTCATATAGAATATTCTTATAGAATACTATACAAATACGAGGAATACAGTATTGACGATGAAACCGCTGTGTCCTTGTATCAGCATATCGAATTTTGGCCATGGATTAAAAGCCATTTCGGTATGTGGTTGGCCAAAGTAGCATATATATTATTTGTTTCAAGTACATTTGAATTTGACCACATCGCTCAGACAATGTCTGAAATGGCCGGTTAATTCGGGAATTGGCCGAACTTCTGGTTTTGGCCATAACATACATCTAGGTATATTTAAAAAAGAATAATGACTTTGACATATATGAATAACATATCTTGACATTTCTATAAACAGAAGTATAAAACTATTCATATATTTCTCAGAGGTAAGTGTTTATATATTAATGATATTTTAATCTGATTATTCGCATGAATTACTTTGATCTCAAGAGCTCTGAAAGAATATGATTAATCGTTGGAGCTTCAAAGCAAGAAATGAGGATTTTTTTCATCTCTACAATTAACTATATAGTGTATAAATTATAAGAATGTAGTTTTATAGATTTTACCACATCATAATTTCCAATATTTAAAAATTTCGAATTAATTCATGGTTTTATTAACTAAGTAATATTTACATTTCTCAAAAATATAATAATAACGGTTTAAAACCTGAATGGAGCATTTCAAAATTACATATACCCGAACAACTTTTTATCAAAAATTTTCCTTAAAAAGCGTAATTATCCTGACACTTATGAATAACATATCTTGACATTTCTGAAAGCAGCAATTTGAAACTACTTATATCAATTTCAGAGATAAACTTTTGTATGGTATTGACATTGCAAGCTGATTGATTGTTCGTACGTGTTACCTTGATCTTAAGAATTCGGAAAGAAGACGATTGATCATTGGAGATTAAAACAAGAAAGCAAAATCATGCAATACATTATGAAACACTTTCCAATGCATTCAGAATGCTATAATAAAACTTCCGTTTAATAAGGTAAATATTTTTTCCATCGGTACAATTAACTATATAATGTATAAAGCATAAAAAAAAGTAGTTTTATCGATTTTCCACATCATAATTTCCAATTTTTAAACATTTCGCATTAATTCATGGTTTTATTAATTAAATAATCTTTACATTTGTCAAAAGGAAATTAACGGTTTGAAAACTGAATGAAGTATTCCAAATTTACATATACGCGAAGCATCTTTTATCAAAATTTGCCATTAAAAAGCGTAATTATCCTTACACTTAAGAATAACATATCTTGACATGTCTGAAAGCAGCAATTTCAAACTACTTATATCACTTTTAGAGATAAGCTTTTCTACGGTAATGACATTGCAAGCTGATTGATTGTTCATACATATAACCTTCATCTTAAGAATTCGGAAACAGGATTATTATTTATTGGAGTTTAAAACGAGAAAGCAAAATCATGCGTCAAGCATAGATTATGAAACACTTTCCAACACATTCAGAATGCTATAACAAAACTCTACCGTTTAATAAGGTGAATATTTTTTTTCCTCTATACAATTAACTACATAGTGTATAAAGTACCGTAATTTCCGGCGTATAATCCGCAGCTCAAAGAGTCGTTTTTCGACCCTGAAATATTATTTTATAAAATGTAACTTAAAAGATCGCTGTAAATATTTAACTACAATTATTGAATAAAATTTCTGGGTCGAAAAACGACTCTTTGAGCTGCGGATTATACGCCGGAAATTACGGTATAAAAAGTAGTTTTATCGATTTTACCACATCATAATTTCCAATTTTTAAACATTTCGAATTAATTCATGGTTTTATTAAATAACCCTTCTAGTACCAAGTTTTAATTTTTGATGAGAGTTTTTAATTTCGGATGATTTCAGCCAAAAATTAATTAAATTATTTAAATTAAATTTCTTCCGAAGTTTCTGATCTCGTCGACCTAACCATTCGGAGTTTTCCGTGGTTTTCTTCGAACCTTGCTGTAAATACGGGTTAGGATCCCTTAGAAAGACATCCACGGAGGAAAAAGTGTAATCACCATGACACTTATGAATAACATATCTTGACATTTCTTAAAGCAGCAATTTCAAACTATTTATATCACTTTTAGAGATAAGCTATATCACTTTTAGAGATTATGGTAATGAGATTGCAAGCTTATTGATTACTCGTACGTATTACCTTGATCTTAAGAATGTGGATAGAAGAGGAATAATCATTGGAGTTTTAAATAAGAAAGTAAAATCATGCGTCAAGCATACATTATTAAACATTTTCCAACAAATTCAGAATGCTATAACAAAACCTCATCGTTTAATAAGGTGAAAGATGGCATCTAATTGAACAAAAAATGAAATGAAATGAAATCACCCTCTCGTAGAGATCCAGCCGTTAAGCATAGGAGATTTTCTCCACTAGGGGAAATGTTTATTGAAAATTCCTATTTTAGAATACAGATGTTGAATAATACATTAGAGATTAAAATAAAAATAGTACAAAGTTAGTTTTGCAATACTGGTTGAGATCACAACATTTCTTAATATATAATATATATATATATATAAGAAAAAGTATAAAAGAGAGTAATTAGAAAATTTATGAAAATAATACTTAATCTTAACACAACTAGTAATTTTGCATGGTTCAAACAGTAAGCAGAAATAGGAACAGCATGAGTACAAAAATGTGATCAGTATGTGAACTATAATATACAAATTACAAAAACAACATCTAATTAAACAATTTGGAAAACGCGTAACACATATGAAAAGCCAATTTAAGCAATTATCATCTACAGTCGGAAAAGTATTCAAAGTCTTTTGCAAAGCCCTGTATAGGTTCTATAGCTTTGTATATATTCTACATAGTATGCTAAAATTTATTTTAGTTAGGAAACGGAAAGATTTCAAATTCCCCTTTAGCAATTTTTGTCAATAAATGGAAATGCACACCTTTGTGCAGCCTTCTTTGTACTCCTTTGTGAACTCCTTTGTGCAGTGTATGATCCATATAAATTGTATAGACATCAAGTAATATGCCAAAAATTAGTTAACTTTAAAAACACATGCCACAAATGAAGACGCACTTTCGACAATTATTGCTTATAGACAGTACCCTAACCCAATTCTTTTGTGTGTCTGTCTGTAGTCCGGCCAGATAGAGAGACAGACATACGGTCAGACAAATCGAAGACATACACAATTTTCAATTTTGTTGGAAAGTGTTAAAAAGCGAAAGAGAAATAATTTTTTCTGTCTATACATTTTTTAGCAATGGATCCCAATAATTTTCGTACAGCAAGTTTAATATTTTTGGAAGATTATTTGAATATAAAAATAATTATGGGAATTTAAAAATACTATAACATAGTTGACAGATCTTCCGATTTTTGAATACCATTATTTTCGAATGGAAATATTTACTTTATATAATCGCGGCGTTTCTGCGATTGTATATAGCGAATATTTCTATTCGAAGATAGTGGTATTCAAAAATCCGGAGATCTGACATCTATGCTATAAAAAGTCAATAACGCATATAAAACTTGTCTTTATTTATTCATTTTTTGGAACTTTTCTAACAATAATTGATACTTTTTGATTGGATATCAATACGCAGCTCAAACATGAATGAGATATCGTAAGAACGAAGATATTTCAAATTAAATACGATGTACTGTAAGAGTTTGAAGACATAGGTGGAGTTTATTTATTAACCGCTTGTCTGATTTGCTCATATAAGACGCAAACAGATTGTTCTTATCCAAATTTACTTTAGCCTGAGCGACAGTAGCTCGAGCATTGTAATACAAAAATCTACCATTTTAAAATTGCTAAGTAAAAATGTAAATGGGATTTACATGCCATTATAATGAAAGAGGAAGAAAAAATAAAAAATCCTAACATTTTATCAGCAGTTATTTTTAAAACTCATTGTAATAGGTTATTACAAAATATTACAGAAATATTTTAGATGTATGCATATCTTTAAATTGAATATTTGAATCAGGTATTGCTTATTCAAGAGCATATGTATTTTTAACTTCTTATTGACATATTATATTTCAAATTTGCAGAAAATTCTATTTCAAAAAAAGAGTTTGAAATAATAATGTGCAGACGAAGTTAATAATCTTCCGTCGTAACACGAAATGAAACTTATTGCAGAACGATTCAATTTATTCTACAGTACAATTAACGAAATATTATTATTAAAACCAGGCTTCGTACCGTTGAAAACCACTACTTCCTAATAATAGTAATTTCCGTCTTATTTAATCGTAGATGATGGGCTAGATTTAACATGGCGACAGTTACTACTCGGAAATAGTAGTACTCAACATAGCAATGTCCATACAAACCCTGTAAACTTATAGTTGCAAAAAAAAAAAAAAAAAAAAAAAAAAAAAGCATATCACCTCTTAAAGGTATTTTTGTAAACAGACTTTATGAAATTAACTGTAGGTAATTTTGCCTTTTTTTATTCATTGACTATATATATATATATATATATATATCTTTTAACCTGCAAAAATGTTATGAATGTTTCATTTTCATGAAAACATGGGCAACATACCGGCTGAAAACAAGTGGTTTAAGCTACTTTTTTTTATATTTCAAATAATAATAACATCCGGATTTTTGTATTAACTGTGTGACAATGTTAAATAACAACAACAACAACAACAACAACAACAAAATAAGATATAGATTTCGATGTTGTTAGTAAGTCCAGAAACTTGCCAAACTCTGTCAGAAATATTTTCGTTCTGACAAGACCATGTTAAAAAATGCAATGAATTAAACACAGTTTTAGGATTTAATTTGTAAAAAACCAAAATGGAGAAAAAAATTCCGAAAATAAGAAAGCGATCTAATTTTTTTCAGGAAAATGACATTTTAACGTTTTTTAAAAGTGAAGTTCTTTTTTAAATTTAAGTTATGATAACGCACGTAATGTTAAACGCACGTAATGTTAAAGTAAACACATTAATTGAGATTTTAGAACAAGAATGAAATATATAAATGCTCGAAATTTAGTATTGTAACGAGTCTCCGTTATTTTGTTTTAAGACCTTTCTACTGCGAAAAACAAAGGTTATTATAGTTATTAACTAAATTAAATCTTTAAATGGTCGGGAAATATTATACACGAGAGAACAAAATTACTCTTTCTACATGACTAGCCAACCAAACATAATGGCGAAAAAATCACCAAAACAATGCAATTAATCTTTAGAAAAGAAACTGATAAAACACAATAAAGCTTTAGATTACAATCAATCTTATATTACATTTTATGCAAAATTTTTACATTCATAACTAATTCCATTGGCAAATAATAATTAAATAGACATTATTTACAATAATTATAATTATTGTAAATAATGTTTAATTAACAATTTATACAAAATTTCAATTTTCACAAATAACCTAAAGCAACGAAGAAATTTCTTTTTACCGCATTTTTAAATAAACTGATAAATGTTAATAAAATTGATGATGGTTTCTTGTTAAACATTTAAAGATAGATTAATATAAATAAAACAGTTATTTTAACTAACGAAGAAAAAGATTTAGTTACCGGATATAGTTGTTAAGTTAATTTTATTTAAATATTGGAATTTCTAAAAGTACGTTTTAAGCGGAAGAGATTAATAACCCACTTGACTTGTAAACGCGAGAATTACATGCTTATTACAAACAGTAAATATGATGTTTACGCTAAAAATGAAAATACATGGACTAAAAATACTCATGAAATTAATTATTTGTGAAAGAATTTGCACTTTTAAAAGAATCCCTAATTATCTTTTAATGTTATAAATCTGCGTAATATTTTTTTCATTATTTCATTCTATAAGTTTTCACGCTTTTAACACATTCTCTGCCGAGTTAAAATTACCGAATTGTATTTTATTTAGAAAATTCAAATTCATACCAGAAAATAGTAACAGCAATATTTATTTTATTTAATTACAGGGATTTTGCGATTACATGAAATAAAAAAAATTCTTTCGTAATTTCTGGTACGAATTTATAATTTTAGATTTACGGATTCGCTTTCGATCACGCGCAGGCGCGTGATTGGCAGCGAATGGGTTAAGAGAATTTCAAAAATGAATTATTTAATTGAAATAAGAAACTCAAAATATTTTAAGTTAAAAAAATTCTTAAAAAATTCTAATGCAAGATAAATTTCTTTTAAATTATAATCGAAATTCGTTGTAAATATTTGGCTCTTTGGTCAATATAAACATTTAAAAGGCTCTAACTTAATTCAAATAAAATTTTAGGACTGTTTATATTAATTTCATAAAACTATTTTTAATTATATTTAAATTTCAAATGTAAATTTAATAAGTAATTATCTCAAATAGTATACTCACTAAAGATGCGTCACTCTATCTTTGAGCCGTTAACTTAATCCCATGAAAAAGTGTGCAATTGACACTAAAATATACATTTATTTTTATTTCAATAAAAATTTAACTTAAAGAGTAGCAAGCGACTAATGTTTAAGATCACGACTTCTTCTAAAATACACGCTATTCCCACACGCAATTGATTTTCGACGTTTATGTAGTGAGTCATCTAAGTGAAATTCTAGTTCCACTACTTACATTTTCACATATAGGTCAACGCGATCCAACTCATTGCATTGTTGCATAAAACTGTACGTTTCCTTGTATTTGTTTTGCCCAATTTTTCTGTCCGTCAACCATTACCACGTCAAGATGTTGTGAAACAACTTAAAAACCTTCCAGTTTCAACAATTAAAAATATACTGAAACAAGTAATCTGAGTTCTGATTTTACGTCTTTGTAATTTTGATGGACAAGTGCTTTACAATAATCGGTCATTCAACTTCGCTCATTTCTTTTTCATATCCGAATTTTGATATTTTATTTCTTTTATTGATAGAAAATATACACAAATCTACTACCAGGTACTTGAAACTGAAGAGCCTATTTTATAATGATAAGTGAATAGACGCATGACATTTAAAGATCTCTTCCTGTCTACAGTGTCAGGTATAACATGATTAGCTTGTTATCAAATATAAGATCATTGCACCGAATGCGATACCTTAGACAAGATTATAAATAAACAAAATGTTACGGTGTGGCATTGTTTAGAAATGAATTAATTTTACATTTGATCTAATTTTAAAAATAAAATGAACGTGGGCTAGTGATCCAGTTTGAATTTTTTGGCTGAATATTTTACAAAATGTCTTGTATTTTTTTAAAACTGTGCATCGATTTAATTCCCGTTTTTGACCTATTTTTAGTTTAATTGAAATATCTTCCGGTCCAGATATTATGAATGCAAAGTAGTGTGCTAATTTGCATTCAAGCCTACGGGGTATCCAAGTACGCTAATAACCAAATGAAGTTGTTAAGGTTGTTTTACCCTTTTATGGTCAAGCAATCGTGTTTCTGAAATGCAGAATTCACATCAGACTTTTAAAAGATTTTATTTGAAAATAAGGAAATGCGATTTTAAAGTTTATTTTATTTTATTTATTTATTTATTTATTAACTAAAATTATAAAAGTAAAATTTTGTTAAAGAATTCTGGTGAAATGCATGATTAAATTAAGTGGTATATACAAAAAAAAAATCACTGCCCTTCAAGATGTTAAGGGCCTATCTTAAAATGACCATTTTCGCGTAAGTTTTCAAAAATTCTTGTATTTGTTCATTTTCTACAGTTGACATTTGTAATTAAAAAAAATCCTTTATTTTCATCTTTACTGCTATTATTTGAGAAGATAAACCCTAATTTAGTAAAACCGAAATGAACTCTTAATAATCAGAAATTACAATTGAAAACACGGGAAAAATGTGTGCACATTTATATCTCAATAAAAATGTATCAAATTCAAATTTTAAATGTTTATAGCCTTATAGCCTAAAGTTCAGCAAAGAAAATTCTTTCATTTCTGTTCACAAAAAAAAAAAAAAAAAAAAAAAAAAAAAAAAAAAAAACTCATATATTGCGTCAATAATTGCTGGTTCAAATGAAAATCCTTTGGATATAATACTGTTAGTAAATCAAACATAGTTTCCATGATTTTATGTAAATATTTTGGGGTTCATTTGTTACATTAAAGTAATACATTAAAGTAAGTTACATTAGTATAAGCTACTGGTTTTACATGATAATAGCTAAATATTATGCAAGTTTTTCTCATATTTTCTGATTTTCAGTGGTGTCCTTATAACAAATATGACTTTATCCCGTAACATCAGAGAAAATTATTTGAAAACTAGCAAACCTATCCGGCGTTGCCCGGGAAAAACCTTTGAGCTTTACAATGGCACAATGTGAAAATTAAATTTATATGCTCCGAAAATAAAATCAAACCAAATTAATGAAAATAGAACCGCTAGCGCTATAATAGCAGAAACCAGGTTTTATTAGCATTCCGTTAACACCACCCCTCCTTTTTTATACCGCTAACCAGGCCCCTACCTGCCGGGCATGAGTGCCTAGTTTGACGAGTTAGCACCTGGATGCGGGGCGATATTCGCCTGATCACAGCCATCTGACAAGAGCTTTATTGGTATCGCTGCAGTGCTCTCTAGTGGTTTGCTACAGTTTTCTTTGTTTGCAGGCTCATGGTTTCTATTTAACTTTGTTGAATTGACAGATTAAAAAAAAATGAAAACGAGAAAGGAATTGGTCTCGTAATTTAGAGACTTGATCAGGTGAGGTGACCTTCACCTAACTAGGCACCTCTACAGAAGCATAATTCATAGGGAACTTGAAGGACTTTGCTCCCATGACGGATTTTTTCCACTTTACGAGAAGCAAGAATTATTTCTTCCTTCGCATATTAAACAAAATCGTCTCCTCATTTCATTTCTAAACAAGAACGAAAAATCATGCGTCAAGCATAGATTATGTAACACTTTCCAACGCTTCCAAACTAATTTTACCAATCATACCATTTAATAAGCTAAAAGATAACATCTAAGTAAACAATTTGGAAAACGCATAACATATTTAAAAACATAATTTCAGGAATTTCCAATATATACAATATTCGAAAAAATATCCGAATATTTTTATTCAGCCCTGTATAGGATCTATAGATTTGTATATATACTACATAGGATGCTAAATTTTAGTTCAGTTAGGAAACGCGTAGCACAGTTTAAAATTCTCGTCTAGAGTTTCTGCCAATAAGCGGAAATGTGTTCGCGAATTTTTGTGCCTCCCTGTATAGGATCTACAGAATTTATACACACCGCGTAATAGACAAAAAGCGAGTTAAAATTAAAATCGCGTTCAGTAACTTAAAACGCACTTCCAGGAATTATTGTTAACAGACAGTAGAGAATTCTTTTGTGTGTCCCTGTAAATGAACGATGACTGCTATACACACAATATTCTGTAGTAAGCCTCTTGTAATGCACCTTAGTGATATATATAAATTTCAATGCGTTTAAAATAGTGAAACATTATTTAAATAAACCGCAGACGATTTTTCTCCATAGACGAAATGTAACGGAATTCTTTTGACTGTCCCTGTAAAGTAACTATAAGTGCTATGCACACTCCATTCCATATTAAGCTTCTTCTAATGCACCTTCCTGATATATATATATATAAATTTCAATGCGTTTAAAATAGTGAAACATTATTTAAATAAACCGCAAATGATTTTTCCCCATAGACTGCAATGTAACGGAATTCTTTTGAGTGTCCCTATAGAAAAAACTATAAGTGCTACACACTTCCGTTGAAATAGGGAACATGCTATAGATACCGACAATAACATATAAAAATTGCAGAGCAATCTGAGCATATTTACGGGAGTTAGAGCACGGACAGACGGACAGACGGCCATACGGTAGACGGCAGACGGCCAGACAAACGGAAGTCATAAACACTTTTCAACTAGGTTGGAAAGTGTTAAAAAATAGTACAAAATTATGTAATTAATGTTTTTAAAATTTTTTTTAAGAAGTTAGGCGAAAGTTTATGTAGGGATATAAAATTTATTTTTGGATGAAAATGGTTTGATATCAAAATCGTTTAATAAAAGACAAAGTCGATGTTTTTCTGAAAAAGTTACTGTAAAAAAAAAAAAAAAAAAAAAATGGTGCAATCGAAAAATTGATGTGCGAATTCTAAATCAATTTTATTGAAAAGGGGCAAAATTTATTACATTGGAGGTAAAAGATTAAAATTGGTTTGCTTTTACAAATGAATAAAAACTTTCGGCGAATAAGACACATCGAAATAAGTCACAATAACTCGCATTCAATAAGAAATTAAAAGAAAAACCCAATGAAAAAAAAATCGAAAATAGGAGGCTTATGTTCAATGGGACCTGCCTTCGTCTATCCAGATCCAAGTTTACAGATCTCTACGTGCAATAGAATTTTCTGCGCATCGGCCAAACTTAGGTACACACTTACGCATACACATAAACACTTCATTTCGTTAATATAAGAACAGAGCTTATTATATTATTAGAAGTTTTATTTGATAGGTTATGAAACAACCAAGCAGTGTGGAATGCTCGTATGGAATAACCAGAAATTTCTGTTTCAAGGCAAAGAGAACGGGTAGATAATACTAAATCTTTTATTTCAACATTTTGGGTTAGATATATGCTTCTTGAGAAAATAATTTTCTCAATATAATTCTAAAAAACTGTGCTTTCATACAAAATTGTTGAAAAAAAAATCCTATCTGCGAATATACAGATATAGCTAGATCGTTCAGTCTTGCAGAAAACATTTATATGTTGCTAAAAGGCATATATCATTCTGTGTAAAGTACGAATGTTATTTGCGAAATGACCTCACAATTATCAAACCAATTTACAATCTTAGACAAAAACTTCTTTGAAACACCAATTCATAGAAGATTGTGCTGCATGTGTCAATCAATTAAATTTTGACAAACGATGGATATAATATTTTCGTGCTTATTGTTTCTTAACTGCGTAATAATGATAAGTTGTTGCTACTCCGTGACATCAAGTGTACATTCACAGACAAATTTTAAATTGATTAATAATGGCGTTTTTTTTTTTTTTTTTTTGTCGAGAAAGGATTTCAATTTTATTTCTTATTATACGAATCTTTTCTTTCTCATAATATCTTTAAAATCGTATCTTTAACATAACGTATATATGTATGCAGACGAATACGAATAGAGAATATACAGAATACCCCAAAAAGTTTGGAACGCGCTTTAATTTTTACCTGTTGGTGACATGTAGACAATGTAAATTCAAAAATATTCAATATAAGGTAGGAATTAAGATTAGATTGTTAAAACAGACCTGACATTTATTGTCAAACATTTACACTTTTTAAAAATTTTATACGGTCCCTGGGCCCTATAAGTTATATTTAGAAAATGCTTTGACAAGTATAGCAGTAAAAATTCTGTTTTTCTACTACCGAAACTCACGAATGATGACCTTGAAATTTCGGAGCCTTCCGGCACTCAAAAATCGTCCATTCGTTTTAGTGCCAGAAATTCCGAGATTTATAGAATTTTGAATTTTATGTAAAGTACCAGAACTCTGTGTATGGTAGATATCGTATTTTCAGTCCTTCTGGCAATGAAAACGCGTAAATATTTGACTTCTATACTTTTTCTAGTTTGAAGCATGCTTTTATAATCATTGGTTTTTAACAGATAATCGCCATTACATCTATATTGAATTACTTTGTATATAGACTTGAAGCGAAATATTTTTTAAATTTTAATTTTTTCAATTAACATATTTTATAAAACAGATATAAAATATTTTATTTTACTTTGTATACATTTTTAAATTAATTTTATAATTTTGATCTAATTAAAAAAAAAAAAAACTTATTATCTAAAACAGTAAGAGAAAAGTTACTATTTATGTTAAAAATTTTATATACTAGTCTTCATAAGAAATTTAAGTACAGTGGAATCCCACTAATCCGAATCCCGCTAGTCCAAAAGTCCGGATAATCCGAGCCGAAATTTATTTGAAATTTTTATAAAAACAAATGAAAAATAAGTCTGGGTAAAGAAAGGAAAATTATTTCGCTCGTGGGTTCTGAGTTAGCGCTGTATTTTTCTATACTATTTTTCAAAGTAATACAAATATATGTATGCTAAAAAAAGTAATAATTTTCCTTTTTTTAACCAGACTCATTTCATTTGTTTTTATAAAAATTTCGGTTAAAAATACCTTAAAAAAACCATAATCACTAAAATACTAAGAGAGAAGTATTTATTCATGTTAAAAATCGTTTATACCGGCCTTTATAAGAAATGTAAGTACAGTAGAGTCCCGATAATCTGATTCCCGCTGGTCTAAAAGTCCGGATAATCCGAACCAAAATCTACTTGAAATTTTTATAAAAACAAATGAAACGAGTCTGAGTAAAGAAAGGAAAATTATTTCGCTCGTGAGTTCTGAGTTATCACTGTATCTTTCTATTCTATTTTTCAAAGTAATACAAAAATATGCGTGCTAAAAAAAAAAAAAAAAAAAAAAAAAAAAAAAAAAAAAAAAAAAATTCCTTTCTTTATCCAGACTTATTTCATTTGTTTTTATAAGAATTTTAAACAAATTTTGGTTAAAAAATAGCCTTAAAAAACTTATTCTCTCAATTACTAAGAAATTATTATTCATGTTAAAAATTTTATATAACTACATTATAAGAAATGTAAGTAGAGTCGAATCCAGCTAATCCAAATCCCGCTAGTCGAAAAGTCCGGATAGTCCAAAACGAAATTTATTTGAATTTTTTTATAAAAACGAATGAAATGTATCTGGGTAAAGAAAGGTAAATTAGCGCTATTTTTTTTTAGCATGCTTTTTTTTGTATTACTTTAGAAAATAGAATAATCAGATACAGTGATAACTCAGAATTTCCAATCTTATTTACTTTCTCCCTTTCTAATTCTATTTTTATAGGTTATTGCAAAATTCGAAGTTTTGTGAATCCGAATAGCTAATGTTCCCAATTAGTTGGGATAAGCGGGATTCTATTGTATTAACATTCAAGTTGAATGTTTATCTTTAAAACCAAGAAACTGTTTATTCATTTATAGAAATATAGTAAGATAAAAAGAGATTCATTTTATATTATATTCTAATAAATGAATAACCCTAGATGTACACGTTTTGCTTAAAATTTTTTAATCGTAATCATATATTTGAATAGAATAATTCTCTAAATCTCTTAACATCAAGATCTGAGTGCCAATTTTACCACTAGTAACTGAAAGATTGGAAATTCATTCCAACAGAATGGCACTTAAGTACTGAAAATGTTTCTTCATTATCAAGCTTGCGTAATAATTTATAAATCAAGACACTATCAAACATTAATTATATTTGATTTTAAAAAGTTATTATTATGGAAACATTTTCTTAAGATGAAAGAAAAGAACGTTAAAGATATAAACCTTTTAAAAGTGTTATATACTAGCTTTCCCGCGAGTTCCTGAATTTGAGTATCACTGTTTCCGAATAGAAAACGTCGCCTTATTTAATCATAGGACATATGTTATTAAATTATGCAAATGTTAATATTCGGAAATACTGGTTGTCAAATTTATGGGCCCGTTTAAACGTTATATAAATAATTTACAATACGGTATTGTAAAATATAGCAATGGAATTTTTATGTAACCGTATAAATGTTATAAAATGCTTTGTAAAATACATACTTCATAAAATTTATTACAATTTTTAGTTTATGATGTATTATTAATTCCTTCCTTTAAAATATAAACGTTTAAAAATATGTTCAGTTTTAAACTTAGGAATTATTTTTAAGAAAATTTCAAAAAATGATGAAAATATATTTAACGGTTTCGGGGCTGATTATTTTTTTTTTATTTCGAGAAAAAATTCCGTTTTAGTATAAATAATTAAAAGTAGCTTTATAAATAGAAAAAAATTAGGCTTACTGAAATTAAGCAAACATATAAGTACTTATTTTGTGTATTATTAATATGGTAATAGACTATGGAAGAATTTTTAAAGATGTTTGTAAAATGTTTTATTACAACAGGTTTCAATGACCATAACAATTTTCAGTATTTCTTCTTTTTTATCATATTATTGGTTCGGACAAGTTACCCCTAATTTTCAATTTAAAGAATGAAACATGTTTGAAATAAAAGTCTAACCAACGGTGTAGATCTTTTAAGGGGTGACATACGTTCTCAACTTTCAAAAAAAACCTTTTTTTTTACGGAAATTAAAAAATTCCTGTAGTGTACAGAATTATGGGTAAAAAGATTTAAAGTGACATCTCAATTATTAAGAAAGATGTGAACAAAAATGTGATCGCACACACGATCCATAAAACCGACCTCGCCGAAGAGATTCTACTAAAATTTCTACTTCCTTATTGAAGATGATTAAATCACAGGAAGGTCCACAGTATGGCACAGTAATAGTAAATTAAGTGTAAGCTGAAAAAAAAGTACCACTATATTTGTTGCTTTTAAAACTTTAAACACGATTTTCTGGAAACTACAATTTTCAACATGGACAGCATAACTTATTAACATTATTAACATTTTCGGATAAAATGTGCACTCATCTAGCATAATTAAATTGTCTAAGTGCCATTGAGCCATTTTTTTTAAATTTTAATTTTTTTACTTTTCAAATAATTTTAAAAGTCAAAATTTTAGACGAAAAATGATTTTTTTTTTTTTCAAAATAGCGCCATTTTTTTATTTTTCAAAAATTCAAAAATTTGAGCCGATGGCCCTTAGTTGCAACCTTATTTTACAATAAGAAACTGAGATTTTGATATTTTTTTTCCACAGGAAGTTAGGATGCTGCCCATCGAGCCCGAATATTTTGGTACAGATCCTCGCGGCTGCAGGTTTCCAACGTAATATCTCCCCAAATTACAAAAAAAAAAAATATTTTTAAATACTTGAAGCAATAAAAAGCAACGTGGGATTATTAGCTTTTCAAATAATTTTATTCCCTTCCTAAAAAATAATAAATCCAAAATATGTCAATTTTTCGCCGCCGAGAACGTATATAACACTTTAAGAACGAAATTGTTTTTTGTTCTATTACTAAAGGGAACAGAATGGTTTGAAATGGCGTAAAAAATGTATTTATTATTAAATATTATAAATTGAATAAATTGAATAATTTTTGAACATTTAATAATATCGCACGGATGGTGAGATAAGAAAATCCCTAAAATTATGATCATACGAGCCGAAAACGTTGAGCAGCGCAGACCGACGACACCCACGAAGGCAACATTTTAAACTGAATTATCTTGAAATGCTGTTTTCAGCGGTTTTGCCACGATAACATTTGAACAAATTAATGGATTTACATGTTTCTTAAAAAAAAAAAAAAACCTAAAAGAAATTAACGATAATTTTACAAATATTGTTTCCGTTATATTTATATATTCATATATCTATTGTTCACCACCCCGTCCTGTGTCACGCTTACCGGCGGGATTTTGTATTTTTTTTAAACCTCAGGAAAGGGGACTGGGATGACATCTATGATCTGCACACTTGGTTCATAAACTGAGCAGTCACTCTCGGGAAGTTAAAAAAAAAAAAAAAAAAAAAAAAAAAAAAAAAAAAAAAAAAAAAAACTAACAACAACAACAATTGTTTATGTGAAAACAAAAATGTGATTATTTGATTTGAAATGAAAAGTTTTAAATTACGTTCATTCTCCATATAAATAAATTTATAAGAATTTTAAATTTTTTAACATAATTTTTAAAACTATTTACAAAGTTCTTTTTTCTTTTTTCGTGTATAATCGAGAGACAATGTAATAAACAATATCAAAAAGAAATGGCGACTCAAAAATATGAAACATGTACTTCTAAATTGGGACAAAACTAGCTTTACAAGATTAATTTTGTCGTACAAAATTGAAAGTTTTGTTATTGTTTTATTAAATTTAACAATTTTTTTCTATAAAACATAAATAAATAAACGCAAAAAATGTAATAATCTAAATTAATTACAGGCTTCCTAATCTACGATCTCAAACTTAAAAGGGTCTAGGGGTCAAAATTCTAAAAAAAAATGCATATTTGGTTATTTTTGCTAATAAAGTACTACACAGTTAGACAAGTTAAATAAAGCAAACCGCGTATTTCTACGATGATTATATCAGCAGATATAACAATTCTTGTTTTGTACTACTAGTACAGCCCCGCCCGTAACCAAAACTTAAAGGCGAATTATTTCAGAATGGATTTTTTCATAATATGTCATGCTTAAAAGAATATGTCTAATCTTCCTTGCAAGATATATGTATGAAATTTTGAACAGAGTTTTATGTTATGTTTTTAATAAATTGTCTTTAGGATTTTTAATTCCATGTGAAAATTTTGAAAATATAGCCCTCGAAGTAAGAGTCACTCTCAAAAATCCTCTTTTTTTTTAACTTTAAAATTTATTATAAATTTTGTAAGTAATATTTTTAGAAACGCTGAAGACAAATTAACACGAAACATTTTCTGCAGTTAACAGAGAAAAAAGGAATAAAATAGGGCAAGTGGTTCTTGAGTTATATATATAAAAAAAATAAGTTTATAATTTTTTATTAAAAAAAAATAAAAAAAATTCAAAGTTTTCAAAAACTTTTTTTCTGAAAAAGTTAACACAAAAGAAAAACATATTTCAGAAAAAAGCAATAAACAATACCAATAAATAAAGAAAAAATAACTTTGACCCCTGCACCTCTTAAATCAATTGTCATTTTAAACCTTTTTGACCCCTTTAAATGCTAAAAAGTAAATGAAATAATAATAATAAATGTAAAATATATACCTCGATTACTACATGATACATGATTATGTATGCAGATAATAACAAAAGTAATTGTAAAAGCAAAATAATAATAAATGTAAAGATATTTACTATTATTAGGATGCCAGACGCGAAAGGGTGAAAAGATAAATAATATGTATGCTTAAACTTTAACGTATTTACCTTGCTCACTTAACGTTGCAAAATAAGAAAACATCTTACAAAATCGTCATCATTACTGATTCATCCAAATATTTTTCAATGCCTCAGGAGGCTGGATTCGTTGTTTGTTGGAGACCGAATGTGAAATTTAAACCTTTTAAAGTATATAAACAAATTTAAAAAAATGATATTGCAAAATAAAGCAACGAAGTTTTGACATAAATATGAATCTTTTTATAAAATACCTTGTAAAATTGATATTTAAAAAAAATATTTTATAACAATATTTTTCTTATGAAGTATTATAAGTTGGCTGCTTGAAAATATATTCCGTAATTTCCGGCGTGTAAGCTACGGCTCAAATAAGTCTGTTTCAAACCAGAAATTTTATTTTCTGAAAAAGTAAAATGAGATCAAAGTAGATAAAAGTTACTACTTATGAAATAAAATTTCGGGTCGGAAAGAAATTTATTTGAGCCGCGGCTTAGACGCCGGAAATTACGGTACTTAAATATATATATTTGTATTTAACACTGGAACGGTCGAAAATTTTACTCAAGTCATGGGAAAGAAATTTATTTGAGCTGCGGCTTATATGCCGGAAATTACAGTACTTAAAAATATATATTCTTATTTAACACTAGAACGGTCGAAAATTTTACTCAAGTCATATAAAGATATTTTAAACCATATTTTTATTTTATACTATTTAACTTATTTCTGTGATATATATATATATATATATATGATTTTTTTTATATAAAAGAATTTCTGGTCGGAATCGAAATAAATTTGTTTGGTCCCAGTTAAATTGACCGTTATGGTCGTTCTAGCGTTAAACTTCCGAACTAAGTGTAAAAATTCTCAGTAATTAGGCCAACTACATTCAAAAGTTAAACAATATCTATCCAGACAATACATAACCAGAAATCGTACGCATGCTTACTTTTAAATACCGCTATTTCCGAAAAGTTATTATCATCTTATTTAATCGCAGAATCTTGCAATTAAATACGGTGAAAAACTCTTTTCATAAATAATGATATTCAAAAGTAAGCACCCGTACAAACCCTGCTTAACCCTTTTGTGTCTGGTATCTAAATAAAAGTACATATCTTTACATTGACGATTATTGTATCTACAATTAATATTTATTATTATCTCTATGTATTAATGCTAAGGTATTTCTTTGCATTTACTATTATCACTTTATTTATATTTCAGCATTTAGTTGGGGGCCACCGTAATACTTACCCATCATTAATAGGCGTAATATAAAATATGAAAATAAAACATGTGTAAACTATTTATAAAATGCATAGCAATTCGAATAAAATCGTGCCTTGATAACGTCATAAACTTTAAATGTTCTATTACGGAATTTCGTAAAAGAAACATCCTTATAACTCCAAATGTGTTAATCATATATACAGACACACAGACACACACACAGACAGACGGACGGCAAATTTTCTTTTCTAGAAATTTTTTTTTCGGAATCTCCAGTGTCTGGAACGTGTAAATCCGTCAAATTTATTTTTTCGATTTTCAAAACGATTACAAGACTTACCCTATACTCCGTATGATGGGTAAGTAAATATCGTTTATACGCCGTTGCTGAGATTTCTATTTCAAACATGTTCTTCACCCATTAAATTTAAAAATAAATGCTATTTGTTTAAAACTCTAATCTATGATAAAAAATAAAAAATAATGGAAACTTATGCCTATTTAAATTGTAATAAAGTTGTACATTTCTTATGTTGTAGCAGGGCTCCGAAATGGTCCGCTTTTTTAATACCGGTATTTTCTTAGAAAAAAATACTTTTAGGTTTGTCTTGCAAATTTTGCATAAATCACCTTCGAAGGTAAATTTTTGCGGAAATGTTGTAGAAACCTACCATGAAATTTTCTGTTAAAAAATATTGGTATTCAGTTGGCGGACCATTTGGGAGCCCTGTTGTAGCAATGTAATAATGTAGTATGTAATAATACAACATTTTTCAAATACCATCAAAAAATTCTCCGTCCTAATATAATAGTACGCTAAATTTTTGCTGATATATTCCTCTGATTTCAATAATCAATTTTTGCCATTTAGATAGATACTTTTATTATTTTATAAAATAATAATGTAATCCCTTCCAAAGAGAAAATAATAATAATAATCATACCCAAAAAGTTTAAAGCTTTAAACATTTTCTTTGTATATTGAAAGGATTTTTCTAAAGTTGTGAAATAAGAAAACAACTTACAAAATCGTCATTGTTGCTGATTTATCCAAATCTTTTTGAACGTCTTAAGATGCCGGTTTGATTGTTTGTTTGAGACCAAATATGTTTCTTCGTTCCTTTCACTCGCATGTGTGTTTCTCTTATGAGAAAATAAGGTTATTTCGTAAAGGAAGTAGCTCTTGCATCACCTGGAGGGCTATCCTAGATTTAGCCGACAATTACCCAACCATTTGTATAAAGTACGTAAAAAAAGAGGACTTGCTTCCATTGAGGTTACCAACGTTTCTTTAAAGGTCTCACACAGCGAAAAAGTGCCACAAGTTTAAATTAATTTCCAAATGATTATACACTGGACATAACCAGAATGGATTAAGGTTTTCTCCTATTGTGAGTTGAACATAAAATTAACTCATTATCCTAGTTTTCACGAAGCATAAAAGTGTTGGAACTTTCAACTTGTAACAGGTCATCTTTTAACGTTTAGGTCACGCACGCAACGTTTATAGATATTCTAGAAATCTACAGAATTCCAGCAGTTCTAGAAAATAGTATTTTAGCCATAGCAATCCAGAACGACATGTTTTCCCAGTTACAGGGATGAGATTTCTACGCTTTTTCTCATACCAGTATAATCTTACAGAAAATGTTATTTTATGTAATCATAACATTCTGCGATTTAAGAGAACAACGTTTTCCCTGATATGCAAAAAAGCGGAAAAATCTCATCCCTGCAGTTAAAATAAAATTTTGGTTTAAGCTGAAAATTGAGAATTTTGTCTCTATGTAGAGATTTAGAAGCGAAATTGTATAACCTTAAAAAGAAAGCCAATACGTAATAAAAACTTATTTAATAAAACTCCTGCGAGAACTTTTAAGCAGTTTTTTAAGAAGGATAATTATCAAATAAAAATGTTGGAAGTTTGAACTTATAGGAATTCATCTGTCAACATTTAGCTCACGTATGCAAAAATTCACATATCTAAAAACTCAACATTTCTAAAAAAATAAATTTTAGCTACATCCAATTTTCCTAGTAAATAATAATAACAATAATAATAGCAATAAAATTCAATTACCAGACGGTTCCAATGGAACCGACAGGTACATTCAAAATGACTGTTCTAACAAGAATTTGTTTCATAAAATAAGTTAAATTTAACCCATAGAGAATTAAAGTAAATAAATAAGTTAAATAGTTTTAAATAAAATTTCTGGTGTGAAATGTTTTTGATCAAAGTTGAGTAAAATTTCTGCTAGTTCTAGGGTTAAAGTGACGATCAAAAGTTGTATCTGTATATGGAGGTCATACTGGGTCAATACCGGGTTCGCAATAAGTTCGTTAAACCTTTAAAAAATTCATTAAAAAGAAAGAAATCATGCTAAAAATTGCGGTTTTCAGGAATGGGATTAGAGGGAAATCGGATTTTTTTTATATAACAAAAAATGTTTTGGTTAAAAAATTACTTATAGATGGCGCTGACATGCATAATATTAAGCAGATGTATGCACATTATTCTACATTCAAGTAAAAGACCCATTTCTGCAATATGACAAGCTTCAGTATCCCAGCACATGAAGCAGGTTCTTCTCTCGCCTTCAGTCATTTTGCCGTGCGGAATTTTCTCAATGCACCAGTTGCTGATTCCCTGTTCTTGTAAAAGTGTTTAACCAACAGCGCTTGATCTGGTAACGATTGCACACTACTGGCATCCAATGAAGAATCTGTGTGAATTGAGGGGGTTTTATTGACAGCCTGATTTGCATAAATCTGATTCATATTATGCATGCAGCATCATCAATCGGTAATTTTTAAACAAATAATTTTATTATTTAAAAATATATATATATCTCCCTCCACTCCCATTCCTGCAAACCTCAATATTTTAGCATTTTTTGTTTCTTCTTAATGAATTTTAAAATTTTTAAGGAATTTATGGCACACTCGGTATAATATACCATCGCCCTTCAAATGGTTAAAGCAGACCTTGACTCAATAGTTTCGTAAGCTGCTATTCTCTGATTCTTTCTGTATGTGTAGTTAAATGCCATATTATGCATTCAGCACCATCAATCGGTAATTTTTAAACAAATAATTTTATTATTAAAAAATATATATATATCTCCCCCCAATCCCATTTATGCAAACCGAAATATTTTAGCATCTTTTATTTCTTTTTAATGAATTTTAAATTTTTTAACGAACTTAAGGCGCACTCGGTATAATATACCATCGCCCTTCAAATGGTTAAAGCAGACCTTGACTTAATAGTTTCGTAAGTTGCTATTCTCTGATTCTTTCTGTATGTGTAGTTAAATGCCGTATTATAACGCATTTTGCAGATTTTGCAAAAACAGCGAAATAATTATCAGCAATTTTTTCAAAGTCATTTCCTTAAAAATTATAAGCAAAGAGAATATTCGTGATTGTAATTTGCCCTTAACCTACACAAATGGATATTTTTACTCTAACAACAATCAAAAGTCATTGTAAATTTATTTAACAAACGACATATGTCTTTTTAAAAGAAAATACAAAAAAGCGATGGTGTAGGAAGGATATTCAGATTTCAGTGGTTTACTTAGTGATCTTGACCTCGTTTGTGAAAGTAATTACGACTTTATTTGAAGAGGAGGTATTAAGATGAATGAAATGAAACATCAATCACTTACTTTTATAAGTAAGTAATCTTTCGTAACTTATAAAAAAACATTAAGTATAATTAATTTGGCGGATGACAATTGGACCGGAATATTTTTGGAGAACTGTGGATGTTTGTAGCTTTTCAGTTGGTGGATAGCAAAGAAACAAAACCAGTAATCTTTAAGGCTGATTTTATTTCGAAACCCATTATTTACATCTACAGTCATGAAATAAATTTTATTCATACGTGCATAAGTACTTCAGATATTTTAATTCTGACAGTTTTGTGTAGATGCATTTGGTAGATATTTGCATGAAAAAGTACTTTTCATGCTATCGAAATATCTATAAAATCTAAACTTTTATGGTCTGTCAAATTTATTTATTGAAAGCAGTAACATATATGTTACAAATCATAGCCAAAATAAAAATAAACATTATAAAAAAAAAAATTGAAGAACAATGTACAAATGTACACTTGTGCTTGCTTTTAATACCACAGTTTAGGAATACTAAAGTTTGCCTTTTTTAATGACAGAAATTTTGCGATTAAATAAGGCGAAGACCGCTATTTAGAAATAACAGTCTTCAAAAGTAAGCGCCCTGAAACCCTGAAAAGCCATGGAACAACAATGATGATAAGCAAATAAATGGGTAGAATGCTAAAATTAGACTTTCCCTAGTTCCCGGATGAAGAAGAGGAGATTTTGAAAGTAAGCCGTTGGTAATGACAGTTTGTATTTTATCCCTGATGATGGCGATGAAATGAAAGTGCTTGCAGTAATTGACGTTGTTTAATATTAATGTAGTTTTACATTTTTTTTTTTTTTTTTTACAATTTTACCATCGTTTAAGGCGGTATTCAAAAAAATATTTTTCCACGCTCAACAACTCAAAATTTTGAGACACATTTTAAGAAGTAACAACAGGAAACTTGGCGGCGTGATTTATAAAGACATTTATAAGGGCCCCATGTTTTTATTTTTCTATCAATTAATTAGAAATTGATTTACAGACAATTATTTTCACAGTACGATCATTTTTTTTGTTTCCAGCGCTATCGCTTTGGGAAATTTGGTTCAAAATGTCCACTTTGACAGCATTTTTTGAAATATACTCTGCCTTTATCAAAAAATCGAGACAATACGGACATTATAAAGTTTCTGAATAAGAGAATCTGCCAATTGGATGCCTTTTAGAGCAAAAATGAATTTACGAATGTGTCTCAAAATAAGCAGTTTGTATTTGAATACACCCTTACGTAATGAAACACATTATGTTTAATTTAAAATTTTAACAATGATGAAGATGTTTAATGAAATATGTAGTATTTTAAAGAAAACAACAACAACAACAACAATATTAATAATATTAATAATAAATCGTTCAGTCCTGTACCATCAATAATTTTTTTTAATGTAGGAATCACAGATTACTTTGTAGGAACAAATCTTTCACAAAAAGAGCTTTTTAAATAATAATAATAAAAAAAAAACCCGGGAATCTGAAAGAATTCTTAATACACAAAAGAATGGTGCATATTTGTACCTCAAATGATATAAATAAAAAATAAAATAATAATAATAATAATATTTTAACTTGAGTATCTATCTTAAAAATGAGAAAAACTGATCAATTTTTAAAAAAAAATCTAAAATAGTGTTAAATAAGTTTATGGGCTAATAATTTTAATATTATTTTGATTTGCTAATTTAATCATCTTTATTATTTATACCACAATTTTTTGAGTATAACCTATGAATGATATAAATACGTTTAGAAGGGGAAATTTAATTTAATAAAGTGTAGCTTATTCCTATGTTGTTCTTACTTGATGTCATTTAATAAATAACGCAATTTCTGGTTCAAAACTTGTTTATCTGATGCACAGATTATGAGTCGTAAATTACACTATCAACTGGACATTGTTATATATATATATATATATATATATATATATAAAACTTTAAGTAAAATTTAACCATTGAAACATAAGAAACTGACCACATACATTGAAATCCCGATTATATATATATATATATATATATATATATATATATATATATATATAAATATTTGGCAAAGTTTATTGCAAAGCAAGTAATAAAATTTTCTTCAGTTTTAACATGCATTAGTTGGGAAAATGTGGAAGGTTTTGCATTCTAATAACAAAAAGAAATATCTTCATTCTATTACTTATTTCAATTGGGCATGTGTAATAAGAATTTGAGGGTAGATTGTACTCAGGGCTCAGAACACTTCTAAATCTTTTTACCTATGCCACCAATGTTTCAAAACAAAAATCCTCGTAGATTATTCCTTTAACATCTGAAATATAAATCTACCACAAAGAATATTTCTTTGAAATAGTGGTAGCAAAGGTGGAATATTTTAAGAGAGCTGCGTGCCTTGCCGAATTGAACAGAAAAGAGCAGTGTAATGGGAAAACTTTCCTAATAACTAATAAAAGACGCACGAAATACAAATAATAATAATAATAATATTTATAAACTATATCAGATAAACTTACATTTTTTCAGCTCTAATGCGCCATCTTTAGTATTTTGTGCATTGTCATGCGCAGAAAATTTTCAACTGTCAGACATTCAAAGTTTAGAATTTATAGATATTTCAAAAATTAAAAAAAAATATTTTCTATACAAATAGCTATCAAACGGATACACACAAAACGCTAAGCATTTTACGCAGCTTTTATTCACTTTTTTCAGTTACTTAAATTCCATTTTCTTGAACGTTTGAATATGCATTAGCACTTAAACAATTGACATTGTATTCATGTAACGTAATATATACATATATATATATGTAAATAATTTTGTGACATATCGTTAGTAATTGTTTGTCTCACGAAATATTAAGTGTTGCACGAACGTATGATAGCAGAGTTTGAAAATTAGCTACAGTACATTATTTTATTTTATTTTTAGTATGGAGTTGATTATTATTTTTTAAGTTATCCTTGAAGTACAGGAAGTTTCTTTAATTAACATTTTTCATTTATCTGCCATATTTAAATTTGGCAGATAAATGAAAATTTCCAAATAAGTAATAAAAGACGCACGAAATACAAATAATAATAACAATAATAATTAAACTATATTAGATAAACTTAAATTTTTTCAGCTATAATGCGCCATCTTTAGTATTTTGTGCATTGTGATGCGCAGAAAATTTTCAACTGTCAGACATTCAAAGTTTAGAAATTCTAGATATTTCAAAAATTAAACAAACTATTTTCTATACAAATAACTATCAAACGGATACACACAAAACGCTAAGCATTTTACGCAGCTGTTATTCACTTTTTTCAGTTACTTAAATTTCATTTTCTTGAACGTTTGAATATTCATTGCCACCTAAACAATTGGCATTGTATGCATGTAACGAAATATATATATACAGGGTGTAACTGAAATGCTTCAACAAACTTTGAGGGATGATAGTACTCATGAAGACGAACAAAAAATGCAATGGAACATGGGGTCGCAAATGACGTTTAACCCCTTCAGGGGCAGTGGTATGTTTATGAAAGCGCTTAATTTTAATTCCAAAACGCCATAATGGCACCAGAATTTTGCTAAAATCTTTTCCATTTAATATGTATGTGAAATATAGCCTTTTTCTTATTTACAAACAAATTTTTTTATAAATTCCGGTGCCAGTCATTTATTTCAACATTTTAGTACTAAAAGTAGTTTGCCCCTAAAAGGCTTAAAGGATAAAAATAGAGAAAATGCGTCTGAAAATGGACTGGCACCGGAATTTACAAAAAAATTGTTTGTAAATAAGAAAAAGGCTATATTTCACATAAATATTAAATGGAAAAGATTTTAGCAAAATTCTGGTGCCATTGTGGCGTTTTGGAATTAAAATTAAGTGGTTTTTAGACATACCACTGTCCCTGAAAGGGTTAAATGTCATTTGCGACCCCGTGTTCTATTGCATTTTTTGTTAATTTTCATGAGTACTATCATCCCTCAAAGTTTGTTGAAGCATTTCAATTACACCCTGTATATATATGTAAATAATTTTATGACATATTGTTAGTAATTGTTTGTATCACGTAATATTAAGTGTTGCACGAACGTATGATAGCAGAGTTTGAAAATTAGCTACAGTAAATTATTTTATTTAATTTTTAGTATGGAGTTGATTACCATTTTTTAAGTTATCCTTGAAGTACAGGAAGTTTACTTAATTGGAATTTTTCATTTATCTGCCATGTTTAAATTTGGCAGATAAATGAAAATTTCGAAATAAATAATAAAAGACGCACAAAATACAAATAATAATAACAATAATATTTATAAAATATATTAGATAAACTTAATTTTTTTCAGCTATAATGTGCCATATTTAGTATTTTGTGCATTGTAATGCGCAGAAAATTATGCATTAGAACTTAAACAATTGACATTGTATTTATGTAACGATATATATATATATATATATATATGTGTGTGTGTGTGTGTGTGTGTGTGTGTGCAAATAATTTTTTGACATATTGTTAGTAATTGTTTGTCTCACGTAATATTAAGTGTTGCACGAACGTATGATAGAAGTTAGAAAATTAGCTATAGTAAATTATTTTATTTAATTTTTAGCGTGGAGTTGATTTCCATATTTTAAGTTATCCTTGAAGTACAGGAAGTTTGCTTAATTGGAATTTTTCATTATCTGCCATATATACGTCTTCCTTAATGGTATCATTTATTTTTGCCATTTTTTTCACTAAAGAACAGTTAAACCTTGACATTAAATAATATTGTAAAAACATCATGTTTCAACTAGCCAGCCAGTGCACTTTTTTCAAGAATTGCGTTCGAGTTATACAAGTTCCTTCATTGAAGAGCATGATGGAGTGATTTATATTTTACACATTCTTTCTTTGACAGCATTTAATGCTGTAAATGATGGGTTTAATAAAGAATGACGTAAATGTGAAACAAGTTTCCATCGAAATATTTTTGCTTAGCATTCTGATCATGCTCAACCTTCTGGAAGTAGTAACAACGAAAGTGAAAAACTTCTTGCACTGATATAGAAACTGTGAAAAGTGATTGCGGAAACGTTGTAAAACTAATTACAGATTTTTCAATGTCGCTGAATAAGGAAGGATATCTTGGAACTAGTTTCTAGCCCCTCCCACCCCCTAAATAATAAAAGATAGTTATTTTAATAAATTTAATCACATAGATATGAAATAATTCTTATCAGTGATGGAACAGATGCGCACTAGTGGGCCGGTTGTCACTACTAAATTTTAACCAATAGCTAACGAATCCCGATTTGCAATTTTTATTGTCTAAACTAGTATATAACCCCGTCAAAAATGACAGATTGTTGATCTGCGTTTCTTTTTCACAAGACTTCATACAAACAAACAGCATGAAGATTTTATTATTAAAAGGTTTGTACAGTAAAAAAGTACATTTTAAAAATGACAAATTATTTCTACAAATAAAAATGATGAGGATATATATATATATATATATATATATATATATATATATATATATATATATATATTACACAGTATTAAATTTCGGAAGTAGTTCAAGGATTGGACAAAACATTCAAATTAAATATTAACAAATAATCCATGTGCCAAAGTTTTTGTAAAAAAATTTTATCAATGAGTATCTAAGCAGATTCACCACATAACTCATTGTTTGATTATATAAGCAAAATTAAATGCAAATTATGCTGTACTATGTATTCCTTATATTTTAATAACGTTTGATAAGAAAGAATCATTGTACAGTATATGATCCCTTATCCGGAATTCCAAAATCCGGAAAAATCCGAAGTCAGCAAAAAAATTTCGAAAATTTTCTAAATTTGTAAATTTTTACTAAAATTTTAGAATTTTAGAATTTTTTCGAAAATTTTATAGATTTCTAATTTTTTTTCAGTCTGTTGTGTTTCAGTGTGTAATCACTAAAATATTGTTACTTCGGTAGCGGGTGAACACGCCCCCCCCTTCTTCCCGAAATTAGAAACAAATCATTTTTCTCTCAAATTTTAGTTTAAAATTAATTTGTATTACGATTCGTTTGAAACAAAAAATAGTTATATATTTATTTCATCAAGGGTGATTCTGTTCCGAATTTTCCTAAAAATTTAAGGCATTCGGTTTCGTAAATTTTAGTCTTCAGTCCAAAGATTCGAACATAACAAAATCTCGAATTTCGTGCGATCGTCGCCGAAAAAAACAATTATCTCTATCGTTCGAAGAAAAAGTAGACAATTTCTTCAAAGGATTGCGGAAACAACTTGAATTTTGCCAAAGGATTGAAAAAAAAAACGCAAATTTCGTCGCAGAATTGCGAAAAAAACGCTAATTTTGTTAACAAATCGCAGAAAATACGCGATTTCCGACAAAGGCTTGCGAAGAAAACACAAATTTCTTCCAAGGACTCCGAAAAAATGTAAAATTTCTTCAAGGGATCACAAAAAAAAACACAAATTTGGTTAAAGGATCGGAAAAAAGCGCGAATTTCGTCAAATAATCGCGGAAAAACATGAATTTCTCCAAAGGATCGCAAAAAAAACGCAAATTTCTTCAAAGCACTGCAAAAAAATTTCTAATTTCGTTAACGGATCGCGAAGAAAGTGGAATTTCGTCAAAGGATCGAAGGAAAAAAAAACACAAATTTTGTCAAAAGATCACAGAAAAAATGCGAATTCCGTCAAAGGATCGCGAAAAAAAACCCCTCTAATTTCGTTAAAGAATCTCGGTAAAAAAACTCGAATTTTGTCAAAGGATCGTAAATAAAAGGTAAATTTCGTCAAAGAATAGCAAAAAACGCAAATTTCTTCATAGAATCGCAGAAAAATGCAAATTTCTTCAAAGGATCGCATAAAGAAAACGCATATTTCTTCAAAGGACCACGAAAAAATTATATTTCGTCAAAGGATCGTAGAAGAAAAACGCAAATTTTGTCAAAGAATAGCAGAAAAAATGCAAATTTTGTCAAAGAATCACGAAAAAAAACCATGAATTTTGTCAAATAATCATGAACTTCGGGGGGACCCAAAATCTGGAAAATTCCAAAACTCGGAAGGCCTTTGGTCCAGAGGAATTCGCATAATAGGTCCTGTACTGTATTTAAGATGGAAGAAAAATTTCAAAATACGCCAGTAGATGGCGCCAATGTACTGGATTGATCACTCACATCCTCCATACGAAAGAATTCACCGCTATTTCTGAAAAGAAAAGTGCTTGCAGAAGAAAATGTATACAGAAATGTTGATATACGTGTTTTATATGAAATAGTTTTTGAAGGTTTTAAACAAAATTAAAATATTTAAAAGCTCTAATATGCTTTTACAAATATTTTAACAGCAGAATCGGATGTAGCATAGCTGCATAGCTTTTTCATTAAGCCTAACATGGAGTTTAACTATGGTCAATTCGCAGATCAGAGTGGTCGAGTCCGGAGCCGTTACAGACACTTTCTTGCCTTCGGATTTTATTATAAGTAAGATAGGTTGTTCCAATTGGAAACCAGTATTTTTGCTCAGAAAGTTTTGCCTTATCTAATCTTAAAATTTCAGGAATTAAGTAATGCAAAAAAAAGTTTGTTAGAAAAAATTATGCCGAACAATAATAATTGGAAACAACAAAAATTGGTTGTCCTGAATATGAAGGCATTCATTAGCAAATGTTTAATGGTATTTTTTGCCCATAAAATCTCAGAACTTCTGTCATTAAAGAAGGCCTAATTTTAATAATATTATAACTATACTATAATTATACTATTATTAATCACAGATTTTTGAATGTCGCTGAATAAGGAAGGATATCTTGGAACTAGTTTCTGCCCCTAAATAATAAAAGATAGTTATTTTAATAAATTTAATCACATAGATATGGAATAATTCTTATCAGTGATGGAACAGATGCGCACGACTGGGGCAATTGCTGCTACTAAATTTTAACCATCAGCTAATGAATTCCGATTAGCAATTTTTATTGTCCAAATAGGTTGCTCCATTTGAAAACAAGTATTTTTTCACAGAAAGTTTTGTCTTATATAATCTCAAAATTTCAACAATTAAGTAATCCAAAAAAAGTTTGTCAGAAAAAGTGGTGCCGAAGCAATAATAATTGAAAAAAAAACAAAAATTGGTTGTCGGGAATAGGAAGACATTCATTAGCTGATGATTAATAGTATTTTTTGCCTTATAAAATCTCAGAACTTCTGTCATTAAATAAGGCCTAATTTTAATAATATTATAATTATACTATGATTATACTATTATTAATCACAGATTTTTCAATGTCGCTGAATAAGGAAGGATATCTTGGAATTAGTTTCTACCCCTAAATAATAAAAGATAGTTATTTTGATAAATTTAATCACATAGATATGGACTAATTCTTATCAGTGATGGAACAGATGCGCAGTACTGGGCTGATTGTTACTACTAAATTTTAACCATTAGCTAGTGAATCCCGATTAGCAATTTTTACTGTCCAAATATGTTGTTACAATTGAAAGCCAGTATTTTTGCACAGAAAGTTTTTGACTTATCTAATCTCAAAATTTCAGCAATTAAGTAATGCAAAAAAAGTTTGTCATAAAAAGTGGTGCTAAAATAATAATAATTGAAAACAACACATTTGGGCAATAAAAATTGATTGCCACGAATATGGAGTCATTCATTAGCTAATGGTTAATAGTATTTTTTGCCTTATGAAAACTCAGAACTTCTGTCATTAAATAAGGCGAAGGATACTAATTTAAATTCGGCCTTTAGCGTTGACAACTGGCTCGCTGGTGCGTAGCTGTTCCATCACTGACTTGTGCATACAAATCCATTCATCCATGCACAAGTACATATATATCTTTCACCTTAGCCAAAATTGATAACAAAAACATTTGTTTATATCAGGGGTTTTCGCTGGTATTACTTTTAATAATTGATGCAACAGCGAAATATTAAAAGTGTTTTTAAAATTTAGAATTGCCATGAAATTGTACATGCTATACTGCTGTTTATAGATGAAAAACACAAAACTAAAAATAAGGTGCAAAATATAAATTATTAAGACGTTAATTTACATTTATTAATTAATCATTCAATTTAAAAATTCTCCAGGCTCGTAAATGTTTGACTCAATCTAACTTTTTTTTCTCAATCCAGCTGTGTACAGTCTGTTCGTTTATAACTTTTATAACTTTATGCCTAATACCTCTTTTTTCTTACCTTGAAATAATAGCTATAAAAAATAGGATTTTCTAAAAAATGTGTTGAGGGTTGGTATTCTCTTCGATTATGCATTTGCAGTAAAAACATTACGTATTGCAATAAAAAATGCGCATAGTTGGAAATTTCACACTGTAAAATCGACAAATGTCTCTGTGTGTAGTAAAAATTTACGAAAATATAAGATAACCTCTTCTGAGTTATCCATGAATCTGAAAAAACGTTTATTTATCTTCAAAATCTTCAGAAACCAAAAGATGTCAGAGATTTAAAGCAGCATTTCTGAAACAAAAATTTCTTTTGCTGCCCGTTCCAGAAGAAAGAAAGAAACGAAACGTTTTCACGTGCTTTTTACAGTGTTACAATCAGTTTTCTCAACTCGAAATATCAGTGTTCGGGATGGTATCAATTCACAATTTAACATTTTCATGTTCAATAAACCTATTCAACAGACAAACAAGCTAAATAGACAGCATTTACATTAAAAAAATCAACATTATTTTATTACTCTTGCATGTATAAATACCGTTAAGCAGCTGAAAATATTTATTTGAGAACTTATAGCATCCGAAAAACTGACATTCCGGGGTTGAGAAAACTCATTAATACACTGCAAAAACTACTCGGAAATATTTCCGAAAATTATATGCAGCAAAAGAAACTGTTGTTTCAGAAATGCTTTTCAATTGATGATAAATCTCGGAAATCTTTTGGTTTCTGAGGTTTCTCAAGATAAAGGGACACATTTCGAAATCGTGGATAACTCGGAAGTCGTTATGTTATATTTTCGTAAAGTTTTGCTATATCCAGAAACATTTCTCTTTTTTTACAGTGCACTGTAAGACATACGTTAATTAAAAAAAAAGAGCAAATCGAAGTCTATTTTATTCATTTTAAATCTAGAACCGATTTATGCTTATGGTTTCTGGACGTATATTAGTTTTTTACGGCATAGCCGGCGTATTCATTAGCTGTGTTATTTTATGTATTTTATAGCAAAAATGCCTTTATAGCATTTAGTAAAATATTTTTACGTTTTTACATGTTCACAAAGTTTATTTACAGTAAAGAAATGAATGAGGAAATATGCATATATGTTACCTTTGAAGTCTGAAATCGATTATGATATTTTATTAGAAACACCTGGATATTATCTCTACCTGAAAAGTAAAAAGAATAATTTAGATACTAGATTAGTACATATAACTAGATTTCCTGAAAGGGAGATTGAAAAATATTTTGGATTTGTACTTTTATTAGTATAAAGTTTTGATTTATTATGGACTCACTGTCTTGTGTTATTTAATAATAATATTCAAAAATGATCTCCAAACTGAAAAAAATTTTAATTGGGTATTGTGCCCCTCATACACGATTCGAAAATTGCAAATTGTAATTTTCAACAGATGATTCGAATGAGAACATAAGTGTTTGTACATAAATAAAGTATGATGTCTGCATAATTAAATGATAACTGTTTAGTTAATAAAATTATTACATTGCAATAAATTAATTTTAAATAGTACATAAATTTAAATTATCTTACTGTTATTCCATTTAGTTTATTGCTATTTTTTCTCAATTTCACTTACCTTGAAATAATCCAAAGACGACATTTACCATACCGAAATCTTATATTTTTTAAAATAAAATATTTCTTACCATAACATGGTACACTTCCGGTGCGTCGTGAATTCCAACTGAGATAGCTTGAAATTTATTAAAGAAAAAGTCTTATAAATATCAATTAATCAATACATTTATTAAACATCTCTGCTAAAAAAGTACATTTTGAAATCTTTTCGTTTAGCTTCTCTTTCAGATTTATGCACTGTTAAAATTCCAGCAAACTGTCCAGTCATCTGACCGTTTTTAGAGAAAACGCTTACATAACCGTAATTTAACTCAATTGTGATCATAATATGGTCAGAATAGAGTAAAATTACGGTTATGTAACCGTTTTCTTTGTATAAAAACGGTCGAATGACTGGACAATTTGCTGCACATTGTTAACAGTGTATAGCACTTGAGACATTTCAGCATTTCACCTTTTAATATCTGTAGTTGCACTCGTTTTAACATTTATATGTCACCCCTTTCCAATTTCTTCACTCATGGACTTGATTCTTTTATCAGAAATGATATTATTAGCTATAGCTGAAAAATATGTAGAACGAAATCATTTTTATTGGTTCTTATATGGATTTCTTTGTATGCGTAGCATAGTTACATCATAAATATGGATATATATATATAATTCTTCTGATATGTTATGTAACGTACATCAAGTAAAAGTAATGCCCATGAGCAGAAGCAAAGATACAAAAAAAAAAAAAGAAAAATCAACAGTCGTAACATAAATGCAACGCCGGATATTTAGATATTAATTTTATAGATGTTCGGATTATAAAAATTATGTTTCAATAATTTACAAAGTGTAAAATCTACATAATATTAAAGTTTGAAAATAAATCATTTTAATATAATAGCAATCCCATTTAACGATATATTTTCAAAATTCTAATTAAATGCAAATTTAGGGTTATACTATATTATTGTATGATATTTATAAATTCAGAAATAATGTTTAACTGCATTATAACATCAGTAAAAATGAGAAAAGTTAATAAACTCCTTAAGAAGTATTAATAGAAAGGTATAAATAACTGTAAATGAAATGTCCTTCAATATTTTTTTTATTCTTTTTATTACATCCTTCTTCTCATACTGTAGAATTTGAAAGGATTACAAGCGAATTTCCTCAAAATTTTATTTACATTTGATACAGACAATGACCTTATCAAGTTGTCGTAAGGAATGAACATTGAACTTGTCTACGTGTTGATATTTCTATATATTTTTTATTTTAGATTAGCATGTAGATTTTTCCACCTGACGAATTACACATAACCATATTTCCTTTGGGTGAAAGTTTATTATTATTTCTTTAATTAAAACGAACTTGAAAAGTAAGAGACGGAGCTGCCTTTTTGACTACCACTATTTCCGAAAAGTAATCTTTGTCTTATTTAATCGGAAAATTTCTGCATAAAAGAGAACAACATTTTCTTTTCGAAATTAAAGGCAGTAGAAAATCTGGTGGGTTGGCAACTCTGAGAATAAAACTTGATGCGATATGTTGTATTATACTCAAAATGTTTTTCTTGTAAATAAAAAAAAACATTTTGAATACCAAAATATTCACAAAGATTGCATACCATTATCAGTGAAAAAAAAAAATAAAATTATACTTTTTTGTCCTTTTATGGAGAAGGGGATAATGATTCTTTACTATGTATAAATATGCAAAGTTCCATTATTTTTTCACTGATGACGGTACGCTGAACGCTACCGAAACCGTTAGGCAATTCTCTCAACCGTTAGGCATCTGCCAAGCCAAGTTGTTAACCCATCGTTCGCAGTTTGTGGAAAACGTTTGTAAATTGTAGAGTTGGGAAATGGCAAATACAGAGACCAATCTAATTTGGAGGGTATCTGAGCAGGACTCTAAGCTGCTAAGGGTTGGACCACTGTTCGGCCTTCGTTGCCAAATCTTTTGTTGCAAAATGGTACGGCAAGTCGGACATTTCTTAATGTGGGCCAAAGAAAGATAACAATTAACATACGTATTCTTAACCGTTTTGTGCTACTTGGGAAGCCCTTTGATTTTTAATTACCATTATTTTCCAACAGAAATATTCGCTTTATTTAATGCAGAAAACGATAAAATAATACGAATATAATAAAATAATACGGAAATAGTGGTTTTCAAAAATCAGTAGGTTCAGTACAGCTATGTGCAATACTTGGAAAACCTTTTGGTGATCGAAACTTTGTTTTTTTTTTTTTTAATTTAAAAGAAAATTACTCTAATATCATTTCACGGGGGAAAAAAGACACAACCCTGTTTCAACCCTTATTATAGCTCATTTCCAAACAAAAAAATCTAACAATTTTTTTAAATTCTATATAAAAGTATGGAGGTCTTCCAAGATATTTTCCAATCGCATAGCATATTCTCACTACAGCTGATACTGATTTCACGTACTTGAATACGCGTCATATCTGCTGTAGTATTTCGTTTAATATCTAAGTCAAAGTGAAAAGTAAACATAGATTATTATTTGTTGATAAATAGAGAGGATTCTTCCGGGATTGACTTCGAAAGGTGTTTCATCAAGTTATTTCCGCAACCAAAGATTATTTCCGCAATCTCTGTTCTTAAAGAACTATTTATGGATAACAATTTTTTCCTTTTGGAATTAGTAATGGATCTCATAGAACTTGTTGTGAAACTACACTTTAAAAATATCTGTAAAAGTATTTATGCAATTATCATATTTTTTACAGTACAAGAAAATTATAAATCAGCGGCACAGGTTTTAAGGTAACACCATTTTGTTTTTAGGATAAATATTCCCTTTATTTGATGCAAGAAACACCATGATAAAATCACTCTTAGGTTGCTATAATATAAAAAAGTGGTATGAATCGCAATATTTGTATTTTATTGAGAAAAATAATTCGGTCCCCAAATGCCAAATGGCACCCAGAATGTTTGGTACTTTTATCCAAATATTCTGCCGGGCACAAATCTCGCTAACAGCATTTTTTTCTCGTCAACAGCAGCTTTTATTTTTCGTGTCTGTAAACTGGAAACAATGCTTTGATGTTGAAATAAATTCTTCGATTTATGGTATCTATTTATCTATTTATTTTTATTTTTAGTTATTTTTGACTATTTTATTTTAAATTTAAATGAGTGAAATAAATGTATTTTAAATGTAGGCAATATATGAATTTTAATTGAAATGAGTGAAAGGTTTATATTTTAATTAAAATGAATACAATATGATTGATGTCGATGGAAACAATATTTGACGATTTATCACCTGCACCCGGCTAACATAAAAGTACCTAATATTTTAATAAAATTTTACTTTTATAGTATACGCGAATTTTTTTTTTTTTTTTTTTTTTTCAAATCAATTCATTCGTAAATTCTGGTGTCACTCAATCATTTCATTTTAGCAAAGGAATTTATCTGCCCCTGAAAGGGTTAAAGCAAAGTGATACAACAGGATTAAAAAAAAAAGTTTTCTACAGATATAAATCCGCGTTATGCCGGGTAATATTTTTTTCACCTCATTTAATTAGTTATTTACGATAACGATTATACATAATCATAGTTCCGTAATGTTTAAAGTGTTTTTGGTATTCATGAAAATGTAGCACAGAAAAATTATAGGCTACAAATAGTAATATCTAAAGTATAAAAAATATCAGAATTTTCAGATGAGATATGTTTTTCGATTTGGTTAAGATTTAAGTTTTTATGTCTTACTAACAGGGCTAGAAATTATAAATGCAAATTTTAATGAGAAATTTTTAGACGAAATCTTCTTTGAATCCTTTTTTTTATTTATTTTTCATGTTTGTGTCATTTTCATAGAAGTTAACTAATTAAGGTAAATTTATATTCAATCTAAAGGTAATTAATTTTATTGGAATTTTCATCTTATAGCTAAAATCATTGACATTTTCATCTTAAAAAAAAACAGAAAAAAAAGAAGAAAAAAAGAAAAGAAAAGAAAAGAAAAAAAGAAAAAAAAAGAAAAAAATGCGATGCTTTTTTAATTGTTTAACTCCACATTCTCAAGAATTATAATTTTATGCATATAAATATGACTCTAAAGTAACCCTATCTATAAATATGGTTTCGTGTTAGATTAAAATTAAGTAAACGAACACATATACAGTGATTAATTTTTCAGTAGATAAAACAAAAATAAGTTTCAATTAACATAAATACAAGTATTTCAAATATAACACTTGGAGAACAGATTTTCTATAAAAGAGAAAATATAAGTAAACATAAGACAAAAATACAATAGATAGAAAGCCATTTTCATTCTTCGATTTTATAAAATGTAATTAATCACTTTTCTTTGTTACCTACTCTGTTTTTAAATGTTAAATTTTATTAGCATACTAGTATATAACCCCCGTCAAAAATGACGGATTGTTGATCTTCGTTCTATTTTCATAAGACTTCATACAAACAGCATGAAGATTTTATTATTGAAAGGTTTGTATTGTAGAAAAGTACATTTTAAAACCGGTAGATGGCGCCAAAACAATATTGTTCGCAACAGTGTTCGTCTGTTTTTATTTGGGATTCCGAGGTTTAATCTGGATTTTTAATTAAGAACTTAAAACATTATAATAGTATATGATATACATGTTTTATAGGAAAAATATGCTGAACAGACATGATTTCAAGTAGAAGATACTATCATTTAGCTGCTGTCATATGTTAGCATAGGTTTTCCATTAAGCCTAACATGGCGTTTAACTACGGTCGATTCTCAGACCAGAGTGGTTTCTCCCGGAATGGTTACAGACACTTTCTTGCCTTCGGATTTTATTATAAGTAGATTTAATCCTTCTTTAATATCGATACTTAATTTTTTAAATGATTTCTTAAAAACGCTTTAAAATAATGATCGTTAAGTTACTCTTAGAAATAATAATTGTTATACTCAATAAAAGTTCGGTTACTTTAAAAGTGATCATACAGCTTTTAACTTACAATATCAATATTTTATAGCATTTATGATATAAAAAAAGCGCCATGTAGTCCAAAAAAAGTTATCACGTGAACTGAAACAAATCTGAGAAATAATGGATGATACTCAAAAGAAATATTTGAAAATTTCAAACTTTTTTTTTGAGTCGAAGGATAAAATTATTCAATGACAAAACATAAATCGCACGTATAAAATAAAAAATGAAGAAACAGCTCTGAGAAGCAGAAAGTAATGGAAATTGATAATTTTTAATTCATTAGTAAAAATTTAATAACCGAAATCTGCGAATAAATAAGGCAAACATTTCTATTAAATTTTAGTGGTAACAAATAAGCATAAAAGTTGGTAGTTATGTATTGGATGTATGAAAAGTTTCTCTGTAAGTATACATATGTATGCTATAAGATGTATGTAACAAAATAAATAAAGAAAAGATGTATGTAATACAGATACAATGTATCACGTATTCAACATTCAGCATGAATGTAATTTAAAGATTAAAAAGTATTTCTTTATCTTAACAAATTTTGCACGTAGATAAAATATGCGATTAAGACTGTTTTTCTAATTCTATATTTTAAAATTAGAAAAAAACGAAAATTGTACTTTATTACATAATTGATTCATATAAAGCTTCAAAAGTTGAAATAATTTTACAATATGGAATTTTTAGAACCAAACACGTATAAAATAACTTTCTTTTCGAATTAGAAAATTCTCGATTGCATTATAAATACCTTTCACTAATTGAAAATTTTACAATATAATAATAAAAATTTAAAATATTAAATTTACGGCTATTTCCCATTAAACATATTGCTTAAGAAAAAACATAAAATAAAATGGAATGAAAATAAAATTAAATACAAATTAAGTTTCAAATTAAATTAAATTCAGATAATACAAAAGTATATCAAGTACAGGTAATAAAAAAAAATTACTGTGAAATACACCAATATAAATTATCAAAAACTACAAGTGAAAAAAATAATAACAAAGTCATTTTCTATGAATATTTTTCAATTGAACAAGTGTTTGGGGAATTGGAAATTTGATATGCATAAAGAACATTAAAAAAAAATCTTTTATAAAAGAACATAAACGTAAAATGTACTTAAGTAAATAATTGTTTTATAAAACTTTAAAATTGAAATTATTTTTCACCATCGAATTTTTAAAACTAAACACTTATAAAATAACTTTATTTTCCAATTGAGAAATTCCGAATTTTATTAGAAAATACCTTACATAATAATACAAATGAAAATAGGGTTTCGAGAAGTGGAAATTTTATATGCATAACGAATATTTGTAAAGAAAATAGATATATTTAAATTGTTTTACAAAGCTTTAAAGTTGAAGTACTTTTTCAGCGCCAAATTTTTATAATCAAAAGCTTATAAAATGAAATTACTTTCGAATTAAAAAAATTCAAATTTCCTTATCAAATACCTAACATATAAACATAATACAACCTCACATAATACAAATTGAAAAATTTAAAATACAATAATAAAAATTGTACTTTATTACATAAATGTTTTACAAGTCTTTAAATGTAAAAATTATTTTACAGCACCAAACTTTTAGAACCAAACACTTATATAACTTTATTTTCGAATTATAAAATTCTCTGCTACATTGCACGAATTGAAAAATTTACAATACTATTTTATATAATAATAAAAACTTTAAATATTAAAACTTAATATGAGAATATATTGCTTGAGTATCATATAAGTTATTTAAGAATTTAAAAAATCCAAATTACATTATGAAATACCTTACATATTCACATACAAATTGAAAATTTTAGAATACTGCCTTATATAAAAACAAAAACTTTTAAATATTATAACTTCAAACAAAACATATCTTCAATTAAAGAAAATTGTAAAAAATATAATAACTTTATTTTCGAATTAGAAAATTCTCCACTACATTGCAAGAATTGAAAATTTTACAATACTACCTTATATAATAATAAAAACTTTAAATATTAAAACTTAAGATGAAACATCTCTTCAATATATTACTTCTTCAATATTTTAAACACTTATAAAATAAATTATTTTAGAATTTAAAAAATCCTAATTACATTATGAAATATCTTACATATTCATACAAACTGAAAATTTTAGAATACTGCCTTATATAATAACAAAAACGTTTAAATATTCTAACTTAAAACAAAACATATCTTCAATTAAAGAAAATTGTAAAAAAATATAATAACTTTATTTTCGAATTAGAAAATTCTCCACTACATTTCACGAATTGAAAATTTTACAATACTGCCTTATATAATAATAAAAACTATAAATATTAAAACTTAAGATGAAACATCTATTCAATATATTACATCTTCAATATTTTAAACATTTATAAAATAAATTATTTTAGAATTAAAAAGGTTCAAATTACATTATGAAATAACTTACATATTCATACAAATTAAAAATTTTAGAATACTGCCTTATATAATAACAAAAACTTTTAGATATTATAACTTAAAACGAAACATATCTTCAATTTAAAAAAAGTGTAAAAAAAAAGCTTACTTTGCATTTTTAGAATCAAACACGCATAAAATAAATTTAGTTTCGAATTAGAAAACTCTTGACTCTATTATAAAATGTCTTGCACAAATTAAAAATGCTAAAATACTAACTTATATAATAACAAAAACTTTAAATATTAAAACTTAAGATGAAACATCTCTTCAATATTTTAAACACTTCAAAAATTCCGAATTGCATTATAAAATACCGCACATATTCATACAAATTGAAAATTTTAGAATGCTGTCTTATATATTAAAGAAAACTTTTAAATATTAAAACAAAACACATATTGGATTTTTTTTTTAAAGTGAAAAAAAAAAAACGCTTACACACATAATAAAAAAAACCTTTTAAATATTAAAACAAAACATATATTCGATTTAAAAAAAAAGTGTTAAAAAAAACGCTTACACACATAATAAAAAAACTTTTAAATATTAAAACAAAACATATATTCGATTTAAAGAAAAGTGTTAAAAAACGCTTACACACATAATAAAAAAACTTTTAAATATTAAAACAAAACATATATTCGATTTTAAAAAAAGCGTAAAAAAAAACAAAAAAAAACCGCTTACTTCGAATTCCTGAGACTTAGCAAATTTGATCTGAATTAAAGGAGGTTCACAGAGAATATGAAAAGTTAAAAGCCCTATCTTCCTTAAAGAGCCTTAGAAAAGGAAGACATTCGGACTTTAAGTAGCATAATTACTGTCCGAGCCTGACCACTGACCGTGAAGACCTTGTCCAGTATCCTTGTGATAATGTCTTGGGAAAAAAGCGAGGGAGAGAGAATAGAGTAAAGTGGTTTTCTAATTCTTATGGCCGGTTTTTTGCCTTAAGTAATTGTAATTCATAATGCTAACTGACTCTTCTCCCTTATTCTAGTTTTAACCGGTTCTATCCTGTCATTTGATTTGCCATAATATAAAATTTACTACTGTGAGTAGTGCACAAGAATGATGTTACGTGATAAAGTAATTTGATGTTGAAAAAGTAAGAAAGTAATAACCTTTTGGGAAAACACCAAATTGAAATATGAAATATATAACTTTTACTTTCACTTTTAAAATTTAAATTTGCATTAGATTAATTTAAATTATATTTAACACAATTTAAAATCACTTTATGACGAAATTACAGTACACGTTTTAAATAACAAGTATACTGTACTGTAGTGACGCAGCCATTATCATTACCTTGGACGGGGTTTGAATGATTATTACTCATAAATGAACAACTTATTTTTTACATGCTCATAAAGTAGTTATTTTTAAGTACGTGACGTGTAAAAACCGACATAATGAACTACACGAACAACCAACTTAGTTACTGTTCAGCTGTTCGAAGATTTCATAAAAGGAGTCGCTTCTTCAATCTCCCGAGTAAAATAAAGAAGAGGGTGAAGAAAACAGTAGTAGCAGTGATTCACGTATTTTGCTGCTATTATTCATAAATATATCTATGTATATCATTAATTTTGCATTCAAGAACGGGAACCTATTATCATATTATGAAGTCTTGAAGGACACTGTTATTATTTTTAACACAATTATTTCAAATTGGTAAAGTAATCATACAAGTTGTAAATTTCCAACTGGACGAAAAATGTCCGGGCCAGGATTCGAACCTGGGATCGCTTGGCTGAAGCCGCCACGCTCTACCACTGAGCTATCCCGGTCGAATCTGGAGGGCATAGTTCATCCAGTTAACCTTATTGATCAAAGCATCTGGTCTGATATTTTAATCAGCTCAACAGAAAAGATCGCAGGTAATGGAACTCCAGTAAACGCTGGATACGTGAATACATGCGATCTTTTCTGTTGAGCTGATTAAAATATCAGACCAGATGCTTTGATCAATAAGGTTGACTGGATGAACTATGCCCTCCAGATTCGACCGGGATAGCTCAGTGGTAGAGCGTGGCGGCTTCAGCCAAGCGATCCCAGGTTCGAATCCTGGCCCGGACATTTTTCGTCCAGTTGGAAATTTACAACTTGTAGGACACTGTTATGCTAAAAATCTAGCATCTGATTAAATTTTTCCTTTACGTTTGTTTTGATACATCATGTATTCATCTTAACACAATAAAATTTGTATGCATTTTATAAAATTTTTAGTGCTTTCGGCCGGGTGTTAGCCCCCCTCCCTCCTTCACTGTGCCAGTGTGTACGGGGATCGATTAGGTTTCAATAAACATTTTCTTGTACACATATGCACATATTCTTATCAAAATTTGAGAAAAAGTAGTAATTGGTCATATCTGAAATTTTGTTTACCTTCAGAAAACAGATGAGTACCTTCAACCATCTCTTCTCGAGCAAAGGTTGTTTTTATGCTGTTTTCATAAAAGATTACAAAAAACCTACATGCTTGTCTAGTGATCAGAGTCGATATATGTCGGTATTAAATGTCGGTTCGAAATTCGATATTTGTCTTGTATTTGTCAGGTTCTGTTTAACCCTCATGTGCAAAAGGTGATCATACCAACAGACAAAAGACAACTTACCAATGGTGTAATTTTTGGTTAATAAAGATGTGATGATGAGATGACAGTTTTGTAAGATTTTGGCACTACGGTCCTTTTTTTTTTTGCACATTAGGGCTAAATGAAAAAAGACCAACGACATAAGGTGAATTCCGAACCATTACAACCAATCAACCCAGAAGCAAGAATTGATCTTGGTGTTTTCGATCGTTTCTCTATTGACACTACTCATATGACAAGTTTGTGGGAATGAATATTTTGAAAACATCTTTATGCAACAATGAAAAATGCATAATAACACAGTTTGCAACAGACATAGAAAGAAATTTGGAATATTTTAATACCTGTAAACACTTTTAAAACTCATTACCTGCATACAGGGCCGCACCAAGTACCATCAGTTAGAATTGGTGCTGGCAAGCTTAATCGGCGCCGACACTAATCACAACTCATGCATCTACGATTGGTAGAAAAACTAAAAAGGGGTGTCGCACCAGGCGCCAAATAGAGTTGTTGCGGTGCAGCCTGAACCACTATGGGACATACTAATAATAACAACTTAGACTACATTCTTGTTTCTTAAATAGCATCTAGCAAGTTTTCTTTTCCTTTTTAATAAATAAAATTTACACTTTGAGTCCAAAGACTGATATAAAAATTGAGTCCGAGCCCGTCTCATTTCGAATTTACACCTTCATTAATGCCCCCAAAAGCCAGCAAATAGAACTTGTCTGAACTTGCCTGTGTCGCTTGTTTAAGAATTTTGGAGTAATAAAGAAGCACACGCTGGATTGTGCATTGGAAACTGGAGGGTTAAAGCATTAAATATGTATATTCGAAAGATCGAATATTTATTTTCTTCCTGTAATTTCATTTTATTTGATAAGTATTTTCTACGCGATATAATGAATATGCCGTGGCAAAATACATGATCTAAAAATTGCTTCTTTTTCTCTTTTAAACTTTCTCATATCGCCCTCCTGTCCATTAAAAAACATTTAGATCTTTGATTTCAATACACCTTTAAAATGGTCAAAAATTGATTTTTTTTTATTTTGGCAACTTTAGAAAGATAATTTTATTCTGAATAACTTCATACCAATCTTTTAACTGTGCGATAATTATTTACTGAGATATTAGGGAAAATGTAGACACCACTTTTTTATTTCCTATTTAAATGCCCTGCGAAAACTGTCATGGCGGCTTGTTGACATTTTGTTATCACGCTTTCACACTATCGCAACTTTGGAAATATGTTGAAATGAGTTAATTGTTTTCAGTTGAATACCGTAAATAATATTAAGTAAGCTTTAAAACATTAACTTCAACTTCCAATTTCACCAAGTTTGTTTACTTTTGATAACTTTTCTTTGAAACGTGATCACAATTTTGCTTAGCTGTTTACTTTTATTCGCTATTAAGCATTTAATTTGAAAGAAAACTGTTCTTTTCAGAATAATATTTTCCTAATTTTGCAATATTATTGCACTTCTTAGTATTTATTATCCATTTTATAATGAATATAATAGCGCGAAAGAAATCGTCAGTTTCATGGTAATCGCTATATAAAATGTTCTTATAAAAATATGTCCTATGGTGCTAATTTATCTTATAAAAAACTAAAAAAGTAATAAATTTGACGGTGATTTTGTTTCAATTGACAAATTTGGATACAGACTTTTTGATAGTAATATTATTTTTAGTAAACTATTCGAATTGTAGTGCTGTAAAGTACGTGAATCAGATATTGAAATATCAGAATCCTTTAAAAATGGCCTATATTTTCCATTAAATACTTTCATTTTATAACGCATATTTAGTTCACTTAGCAATCAATACGGAATGAAAAATTTTAACTTGTATGTTTAAAATATATATATATATATATATATATATATATATATATATATATTATTTATTTTTTTTTTTTTATGCAAGAATAAGCCATACATTTTTACAATTTAAATTTATTTATTTTTGACTCAAGTTCCTATATTCCGCAGCATTTTACAAACTATTTTATATTTATCAATTTAAACTAGCATCTGATTTTTGTTTTAATACTGAATAAGTTATAAAATTAGTAGTTTTGTGTATTTTATTATGAATTTTATATTTTAAAAATACAATCAAAACTTTAAACGGCTTTTTCTCAAAATGACTTTTGTTTTACTCTTGCGCGCATGATATTTCCAAAACCGTTTGAAGTATAGCCTCAAGATTTTTACCATACCTAAATGTTCATATCATCATGAAAATGAACGAGAATGATGAAGCTGTGTTTAGTATGAAAAAATTATAAGGTTGAATGTATGTAAAAATTAGTGGTTTATCTAATTTTTCTAATTAAAAGTTAATTACTCTTTATATAATTAACCGTTTACAAAAGTTTTTGTTCAAATTGTAGTCCAGAGTATTATGTTTAATGTAAGATAAAATGTATGCAAATCCCATGCAGTGAAATATTATCCAAATTAAAAATTTTAATTATCACTTTGAAATCCACCTCCTGATTTTTTTTAAAAATCATATTATATCCAAATTAAATAATTTAAACATAGTTCAATAGTACCTAAATTCAAGCTGAAATTTTAGTGCTTCTAGAGTCGTTACCTTTAAAAAAAAAATGTCAAACTCGTGACAAATTTCGCATGTTCTGCGACATTTAAAGGTGTACTGTCACCTTAAGAGAAAACATTTTACTCATGTTTGAACTTTACAAAACTATAAATATGGAATACGCATATCGGATTTACGCATATAGGATTTAATTTAAATTTTAATGTAATGTTATTATTTGGGAATTCGGCTTTAAATTTTAATATCCATTTCGCTAAAATTTGTGAATTCATCCAAATCATGCTTTAGCAATTAGACATTAGAATAAGAGGCAGAAATCTTACAATATCTTAGTGTGTTTCAAGCATGGGAAAATATTATTTTTCAATTTAAAATTCGCATTCCTTTAACGTTTTACCCGTTAAGACATGAAATTTCCTAAACATGTGTATAAATACTTTTAAGTTTAACTTTTACAAAATTTTTGAAACTTCATCTAAACATCTATTTTGTAACTTTTAAATTTAAGGCAGATAGAGACAGAAAATCAGATACACAGGTAGATATAAAGACAGGCAGACTGACACGGAGAAGACAGATAGTAAGACAGGCTATATATATAATACTGTAGCCTCCCTTAAATATGCTTAGCTTAAAACCAGATGTTGTGCAGATTTTGAATTTTTCAGATTTCTGGTCACTGCTGTGTTTACATTTTTTAAACAACAATTTGAATTTAATAATGCACTCGAAATTATAATGAATGCTTACAATAAAGTAAAATAATAAAAATTAAGAAAATTTAAAAGACATTTAAAATATTAAAAGTAAAGATCAAGTAAATAATTAATATGCATAACTAAATAGGCATAATGATGATGAGATAATTTTTTCTTAAATTATTCAGTGAAACTCGCCTTTACACTAATAGTTCACATCAAAATATTAAAATAACAAAGTTTTATTTCATGTTTAGCCCTACTTAATAACCAAAATTGGTCCTTGATTGATACATCAATTATTTGATAAAAATATCGCAATTGCCACTGATATCAGCACTATCTTGAATATTTATCAAAAATAAATTTATACTTCCTTCATGAGAAAACATAAGTTGAACCATATTAACCAGAATTACATATTAAAATGTGTACAGAATGAAAAAAAAAAACTTGAATTTTACACCTACATCTTAACTGTAAGTTTCATTGTTTACATCGGAAACCATGTGCAGATTTTTGGTATTTGCGGATTTTAGGGAGTCTACTGTATATATACATACAGACACAGCGAAAGACAGAAATACATAGGGCGACAGGCCGACAAACACATAGATATTTATATATGTAGAGAGGGAGAGATACTTAATAGTAAGCGTAAGTGAAAATATTTGTTGAAAATTATTTGGTATATTATAATGTAAACCAAAAGCTCTTTAACGAAGTTAAAGATTGTTAATTTTTCTTCCAGTGGAAACATAAAATATAACTTTATTAATGGAGAATGTTATGAAATATCTTGATCCAGTCACCTTACGTCAGCAAGCCGGTCATTCATGTTTGTAATCAGACATTAGATCAAACAGATTTCATAGAAAAGAAATCACAATCGCGAGGTTAAGGCCAAAGTGTAATTTGTGGTCTATCTTTTTTCATTAGTATTGAATATATAATTAAGAGAATATCACCTCATAATTAGCACTGAGGACAGTTCATTGTAAAGGTACTTAACGTTTAACTCAACACATTTTTTGTTATTTTACTTTCTCTGCGTGTTTATAAACAAAAAACAACTCACAGAAATTACTCTCTTAATTCCTTTAAGAATATATAGTTATTTCAAACAATTGGTACCTTAAAAAATCCAGTCAAATTGGGACACATTTCGACAGTCATCCTTGAATGAATAAGTATGTCACCGAGTAATATGATCTCACATTTAAAGTTACATGAAGACTAATTTCAAGTTAAGCATCTAAAGTCAGTTTCTATGTTGGATAAATTTAAATATTCATAAATAAATCACCTAAAACTAATTGTTAAGTTATCCAGATTTATAATTCTATTTTAAAAAGTTATTCTTTTTCAAAGAAACTTGCATGATTATTTCAAAATTAAACTCTATTTACATTTATAAGCTTTTGGATACTGCAGGAATATTATATATTAGAGTTAAAGTAAAGTTTAAATTTACATGAAGACTAATTTCAAGTTAAGCATCTAAAGTCAGTTTCTATGCTAGATAAATTTAAATATTCATAAATAAATCACCCAAAACTCGCTGTTACGTTATCCAGATTTATAATTCTATTTTAAAAAGTTATTCTTTTTCAAAGAAACTTTCATGATTATTTCAAAATTAAACTCTATTTAAATTCCTAAGCTTTTTGATACTGCAGGAATATTATACATTAGTGTTAAAGTAAAGTTTAAAGTTACATGAAGACTAATTTCAAGTTAAGCATCTAAAGTCAGCTTCTATGCTAGATGCATTTAAATATTCACAAATAAATCACCTAAAACTCACTATTAAGTTATCCAGATTTATAATTCTATTTTAAAAAGTTATTCTTGTTCAAAGAAACTTGCATGATTATTTCAAAATTAAACTATATTTACATTTCTAAGCTTTTTGATACTGCAGGAATATTTCAAAATTAAACTATATTTACATTTCTAAGCTTTTTGATACTGCAGGAATATTTCAAAATTAAACTCTATTTACATTTCTCAGCTTTTTGATAGTGCAGGAATATTATACATTAGAGTTAAAGTAAAGTTTAAACTTACATGAAGACAAATTTCAAGTTAAACATTTGAAGTCAGTTTCTATGCTAAATAAATTTAAATATTCAGAAATAAATCATGAAACATTAGAGTTAAAGTACATTACACGATTTCTTTACATGAAAAGTGAATCGTAAAACGCTTGAAAAGAAAAATTAATGAGTTAACTCATGTTATTTAAAGAGATTTATTGAAAATTAATTCATTTCATTTGTTTAAACTTCAAAGTAGTGTGCTTGCGAAATGCAAAATTCTATGAGTGACTCAGTCTTTTCCCACATTCATTTAATAATATTTTAAACTTAACCTTTTTTTTCCCGAAGTCCCCTAAATTTCAGGAGAAACTACAACCATTGTTAGAAAAAATTAGGAAATATTCTAAAATATATATCGGTTTACCACATTATAAAACGATAGAGATTAAAGAGAGGTGTACAACAAGGAAGTTCTCTTTACAATGAGATTATTGATGTAAAAAAATTTACTGCACGATTCGTTTTTATACAGTACTGGGAGGTAAATGTATAATTATTGTGCATAAAGTAAATTATTTAAAGAAAATTGAACGAAGAAAGCATTTACTATATTTAATAAGCCAATACTATTTTTTCGGCAAATTATCACAGAGAGATGCAAAATTTCTCTATATCTCGAAATCTTATGATAGGAATTATTTCTAAAATTATATAGCCTGGTTTTGTACGACACTCCTCAGTTTTTTTATGTAAAAATTAATGGGAAATGTGGTTATAATTAAACTCACAGTACTCAGCGTGTTCTGTGGGGAGATCTAATTGCGACAATGGACTCAAATTTTGTAGGAATATTATAAACAAGACGGGAGACGAATTATTGTGTGAAAAAAAACAGCGCTACATATCTCCAAGGGGTGCCTTTTGGAAATACCGTCAAACCTCGTTAGTAAGTCACCTGGATTAATCGTCACTCCGCATATTACGTCATGTTTCGGAAGTCTCGACCATTCCCATATGCTTTTTTACATATTGTACTCCGCTTATTGCATCACCATCTTTTCAACCACTGTGCTTAAGGGTCCTCTTCTTTCACTTCAAAACACCCGCTCGCTAATGTTAATGTTATGGGGCATTATTTTTCTAATCTCGTTTGTATTTGAATATTTTTGAACGATTTTTTTTTATTGGATAGCAGAAATCAATCTCTATTTCCGCCGTTGATTACTTTTGCGATTGTCTTTGCGGATTTTTTTACGAAGATACTTTCACTTTCGAAACCGGTTTGGAAAGTAAAAGTATCTTCCTAAAAAAACTCCGCAAAGAAAATCGAAAAAGTAATCAACGGTGGAAATAGAGATTGATCTCTGCTATCCAATGCAAAAAAAAAATCGTTTAAAAATATTCAAATTCAAATGGGACATTAGAAAAATAATTCCCACAGGATTAACATTAGCGAGCGGGTGTTTTCAAGTGCTGGAAGAGAGCCCTTAAGACCAGTGTTGCCAGTTCGCTACTTTTTTTAAAATTCAGATTGCTCGTCTTCCACCACTTATTTTAAATAAAAATATTCGCCTTATTTAATGACAAATTAAATAATGCGAGAATAAGGACAATTACACTATTTAAAAACAGTGGTGAGAATTTCACAATCTGAATTTTTAAAAAGTAGCCTACTGGCAACACTGCTTAAGACGTCGCTTTTAATAGTGGGATAGGTAAAATCTGTTGAATTTTGTTGCCAAGGTTATCTACAAGAACACTTCGTTTTTGTTGTGCATGGCTGTAAGTTTAACAACATTCCAGAGGACAGACCTTTCCTTATGACGCTTGTCTGACATACCAGCAAGTTCTCTGAATGCAAGAATAACCGAAATTGTAGTTGATGTTCTGGAAGCAAAGTAATTACGGGCTAGCAGTGAAATCCGACAGCTATCATGAAGAAAAGGAACCTCCCAAAACGATTCTTGCAAAGTAAAAAAGCCTTCATTGATGAACTAAGGAGATATATGTCGTCTTTGAATGACACTACAGATAGCGAATATAATATGCTATATTCCTTAGAGTATAAAATTTTGATTTCAGTAAACTAACATGTAACAAAGGGATACGTATTAAATTGTACAATTAAATACTACGTAACATACTTAGTATAATTTCCTATTTTTTGGAATTTTTGGACACATTTGGAACATTTGGAACATTTGGAATTTTATTTTACATTTAATAGAAACTCCGCTTAAGAAGTCGACCCGTTTTGTAAGTCATTTTTAAGTGAATTCGAAAACGACGTACAAACGAGGTTTGATTGTATTTTTTCTTTGAATCCTTCCTCCCATGTCTTGTTTAATCATCATGCAAAATTTGGCTCAATTCTCGCTATTACATCGCGCTACAGAACTAGCTGAGTACTGTCAGTTTAATTATAACCACCTTGTAGATAATAATTTTTTGATTATGAATTTACTAATAAGTTTCAGAATTATAAATATGCTTTTGAGTATGTCATCGTGTCTCATTAAATTAGTAGAAATACTTCAATTGGATGAATTTTTGGAGCGATAAAAATTAAAGCTCATCACACAGATTTAGCACCAACATTCTGAAAATTTGTCATCTTTAAACTCTATGAAAAGAGTCGAAAATAGACACTGTCGAAAAGAGAAAAAAAGATTAAATTGCAGTTTGTTTGAAAACGGTATATCAACTAACTGTTTTTTTAAATGGTTTTTAAAATAATTTTCAGCCCGCTTTAAAAAAAATAATAATAATTGCGGACAAACCGTTTATGGAATATTAAACTATTTGTACATACAAAAATGTAGCTACAGCATTTGTTTCCGGATAATATTCTACGAAAAAATAAAACTTCACTAAAAATAAATAAATAAATAAAACACAAGTTTAATATATATGTAATCCAACTACGCGCTTAATCATTGAACTAATCAGAATAAAAATGATTGCTGTAAATAGTGAAATCTTTAGCGACTTCTTTGGCTATTAACCATTGAGATGCAGCTAATAAGGAAGTACCATTTTAAAATAAATTTCAGAACGTTATTTAAAACATAATTAATATTTTTCATATAAAAGTGCTTTTTAGTTTTGTTAATGGACAATCTAAAAATAAGGTAAAGCCAGGAGAGATGGCGCGGTAGGAGAGATTGCACATATAGAGGTTCGGGGGGAAAGAGTAGAGTGAGCGTGCATCGACTCCAGGTAGTTGTACAACAGCAGTAGTGGAGTGTCTACTTGAAAGTGCACGTTGATTGTTTTGAGAGTTTAAGATAAAGCATTGCTATTTCGTTTTGTTTTCCAAAAGTAAGTGCTTGAATTATCATAGCTATTCATTAGAATTTCTATACAATGTCAGTAGTGCAAAATATTTTAAACGTAAACGATTTCTCATAAGCTACTAATCTAGACTAACAATGTGAACATCAAAGATTCGTTTTAGTAGCGGCCATGTTTAAATAAAAGGCCGCGCAAACTCTTCTACCGAAATTGGAGAGTTTGCGCATCTGCTACTTAGGAGAGATAGCGCGTTGTTCCAATTATTTTCCATGCTAGGAGAGATTACGCAGCTTATTGGTAAATTTGCATAAAAAATGAAAAATGAAAATGGACTAATTTTAAGTTAAACGTGTTATTAAGTAACTTAATGTTATTTTGTAATCTTATCTAGACTTGTCTTTTTGTGATTCTTTATTTTTTTCCCTTTAATTAAAAATTTTTAATCGTTTTAAAAATTATTTCCTTTTTCTTATTATTTAATCATTAGGTTGAAATATTCCCTCCCAATACAATAATATTTGCTCACAAAAACCTTACAACAATGTCATTTAAATGTAATTATTATTGTTAACAATTTAATTGTAGTTATTATTAGTAACAATCTCTCCTACCCATGTGCGCAATCACACCAACCCTGTAAGGACAGATTGCGCAAAATAACTTTTTTGGTTTTATTACAACTGTTCTATTAAATTGCAACATAAATTGAAACACATCTATTAAATTGCAAATAGCAATGGAAATGCATAAAAAACAAATGAAGTAAAAAATATTCAGGGATAGTTTTGTAAAAAATTAATATTTAGATTTTTTATTCTTATTCTTTTGAATTGTGCGCAGACTATCCTAGCTTTACCTTATAAATTTAATGTAAAAAATCTATTAGAGATTTTCATAAAAAAATATTGTTACCTAAGTTCTGTATAATTTAATTTTTTTTCTGTATCTCGGGGAACCAGGGTTGGAAACCCTACTGCACATAATTCTGCCCTTTGGATTTTCCATTGTATTACAAAAGAAACGTACATCTATTAACTTTCGTCAAAATTACACTTTTTTGCTCATCGGACACTTTTTCTTTCAGAACATTTATATATATATATATATAACGCTAAGGTACGTGCTAGCTGAAAAGCGATTATTTCTCTTTTGCCGATGGCAACAAATAATTGATCATTGTTGCATTGACATTGTTACGTAACATTTATCATTTTTAGAACGTGCGTCAATATCGAAAATTATAGTGTTTGATTACGTAACAATGTTTGTTTGTTTGTTTGTTAAATTTTGAGTGTTAAGAGAAATTTTACACATGTTTTAATTTTGTTTCCACGTCAGGAAACTAAATTTCAGCGAAAACATAGACAACGATGTAAATAGAGATTCTACAGTTTGCCGATGGCAACAAATAATTGATCATTGTTGCATTGACATTGTTACGTAACATTTATCATTTTTAGAACGTGCGTCAATATCGAAAATTATAGTGTTTGATTACGTAACAATGTTTGTTTGTTTGTTTGTTAAATTTTGAGTGTTAAGAGAAATTTTACACATGTTTTAATTTTGTTGCCACGTCAGGAAACTAAATTTCAGCGAAAACATAGACAACGATGTAAATAGAGATTCTACAGTTTCAATGGCGATAAAATTTAATGAACATGACATCATTTTTTCGCAATCTTAGTAAAATGTTTTAGTTAATGAAAACTCACTTTATTTATTTGTTAATTATTATTTTTTCTAACAATACGTCAGTTTCAACAGCGAAAGCATTATTCCGTTATCTTAAGGTGATGAAATAATGAATGTGATTTATGAAACACGTTTTACTTAATTTACATCTATCTTATCGATTGTAATTCTGACAAAATCTCCGTTTGGATTTTTTTTTTCTAATTTTTATTCCGCTTGATTTTCCTAACGTAATAAAATCTTGCGATAGTTTATTTTACTTTGTTTTCACAACTTCCATTGAACCTGCATATTAGAAGTACAAGAGCTTATTCAGTTTTGACGAGAATACAGGTTATTTAAAAAACAAGATGGGACAAACTTTAGGATAGGTAGAGATTTACGTATGTAAATACTGGTTGCCATATTAACCCATTCCCTGCCAACCACGAGTATACTCGTGGTTTTTCAATCTAAAATTACGAATTCGTACCGGAAATTTCGAAAGAAAATTTTTTATTTTATGTAATCACGAAATGTCTTTAATTAAATAAAGTAAATATTGTTATTAGTAATTTCTGGTATGAATTCGAACTTTTTAAATATAATAAAATTCCTGCAATTTTAATCCAGCAGCGAAAGGGTTAAAGATTTATGGGCGTAAAACTCACAAGGCCGTATAAGGCAACACGTATAATGGCCGTCCCATATTTAAGCACGGGCAACGCCGGACGGATCTGTCAGTAATATTGAAATTTATAAAAAGAAGCTAAAATCTCCTTAAACCAAAAACGTATTTTAAAACTTTCTAATAAAATTTCCGGAAAACTGTTTTTCAATGACAGCGGAAATAAAGAGAAACATGAAACTGTGAAGCATTGTTTTTAAGGTCATTTTTTGTTCTTTTAGAGGTTTCATGAGACAATAGGATTTGAAGATCTTGAAAGCGTTCCTGTTATTTGTTAGAATTGGAAATGTAGTATGAACACGTGTGAAAAATCTTGTGAAAAAACAAGTGGAAAATTATTAATTTTTAAGAAGCATACGCAAAGCATAAAATCTTTTTATACAGGGTGTCCCAAAAATTTTGACCTCGGCTTTTATCCCTTAACTATTGATCATAGACATATATTAAAAATTACAAAGTTACGTAAAAAAGGGTACAGAATTTTACGAAATCGATTAAAATTTTCAGGGGATTAAATTTGAAGAAATACAAAATTAAAACTTTTATACTGCCCCCGTACAAAAAATTCCCAATGAGTAAATTGTGCCTCATACACTTACAAGGTCATGTACAAAATTTACAATTATTTTTAAATGAAGGATCCTTTTTATTTTCGTGACGGTAAAATGATCCTTTGGACACTTTTTAAAAAATCTATTTTTTTCATTACTCAATTTGGGATTAAAATATTATTAAAATATGTTTATAATGCAAAATATAGTGTAAAACATACTAACAAAAGGCCGAAGTTTTATTTAAACAATTACGTTATTTTACGCAAGTTTTTCCCTTAAGGGATCATTTTAGGTCACCTTCCCCTACTTTGGAATACCACCAATTTCTAAAAGAAAATTTCGCCTTAAATAATCGTCGAATCTTGCAATTTAATGAGGGAAAAATTTTTTTTAGAAGTACTAGTATCCAAAAGTAAGCACCGGTACGAACCCGTTATTTTTTAATTCTTCTTTTTTATAACCGGCGTATAACGCGCGCACCTGGTAAATTTCGATAATTTTTCTGATACCAAAAGTGCACGTTATACGCCGGAATGTACCGTATGTTATCTTTAAAAGAGATAAAATGTGTAGAACTCAATGTGCAATTTATTAATCTAAAGATGCAGGTGACAAAAATAATTTCTACTGCTACTGATTATTAAAACTAAAAGTATTATATGAATTTTAATAATATTAATTATATTTGTTCTAAGATTTCACAAAAGTTCTCAAAACTGTTAAATATGGGTACTTAGATGGAAAATTTTTAATATGGGATAGAGAACATTTAAATTTATCATAACTCAGAGTACGTACTGTCCTTACTTTTAAGTGCCACTGTTTTCAAATTCCTATCTTTCACCTTATTTAATCACAGAATGTGTAATAAGTTTCTGCGAATTAAAATAAGGCGTGCTATACGGATATAATGGTATTCAAAAATAAGAACAGTTTGCACGCTGTAACTATAACAGGGTGTCACAAAAACATTGACTTCGACTTTTATTCCTTAAATATTGATCATAGACATATATTATAAATTACAAAGTTACTTAGAAAGGTACAGAATTTTATGAAATCGATTAAAATTTTCAGGGGATTAAATTTGAAGAAATATAAAATTAAAATTTTTATCCGATCCCCGTACAAAAAATTTCCCCTGTGAGTAAAATGTTCCCCATACACTAATAAGTTCATATACAAAATTTCAGCATTTTATCGTAAAAAGTCGCAGATATGCGTTTAAACAAAGTTAGTGAGGAGTTAATCATAAATTAAATTGTAAATTTATTATGTCTTCATAGTTTAGATACTTTTGTACCAATAAATAGCGCAATTATTATTTACTTATGCAATCAATATTTTCTTTTGTAATTTGTGTACGACCACTGAAACGCGATCTGTGAACATGATTTTTTCCCTTTGTGAACTCAAATCCAGGCAGCTAAAAGTGGTTTAAGTCAGCATTAATGTATTTTCACATCTCTGCGTCATTTTATGATAAAATGCTGAAATTTTGTACATGACCTTGTAAGTGTATGAGGCACAATTTACTCATATTGGGAATTTTTTGTACGGGGGCAGTATAAAAATTTAAATTTTGTATTTCTTCAAATTTAATCCCCTGAAAATTTTAATCGATTTCGTAAAATTCTGTACCCTTTTTTACGTAACTTTGTAATTTTTAATATATGTCTATGATCAATAGTTAAGGGATAAAAGCCGAGGTCAAAATTTTTGGGACACCCTGTATAAAAAGATTTTATGCTTTGCGTATGCTTCTTAAAAATTAATAATTTTCCACTTGTTTTTTCACAAGATTTTTCACAATTTTTTTTTATCGACAAAATAAAGGATATATAAGTAATTATGACAATATATAAGTGTAATTCCCATCTAAAAACATACTCCATTAAGTAAACCAAGTCATATATATGTACATGACAGACTACATATCTAAATAAATATGAAAGTTAGTGCTTACCTTATAACAGATGTTATAAAACTCAATTTTTTAAAGAATTCTATTCAGACGCGTAATACTACGATCGCTTGAATACTGCCATTGCTTCTTCTTCACTTATCACAACTAGTTTATATTACATTAATTTTAACACAATTATTCAAATTGGTAAAGAAATCATATGAGTTGTAATTTTTCCACTGGACGAAAAATGTCCGGACCAGGATTCGAACCTGGGATATTTTGGTTTTTACATGTTACCCTAGTCTAGTTTATATGTTACCCTGTAGATAGCGTGACCTGTGTGGAAGAAAACATATGTGGATAATTTTGCCCGTTAGGATCAATTTAGGCCATCTTCCCCTACGTTCCTGTACGAACCCTAAAAAAATTAACATAAATAGTAATATTTCTACATTAATGGAAATGTATTTATATAAGAAAATATTTGCTATCAGATTGCATAAAATGTACTAATTATTATTCTTAAAAAATTTTTTATTTAAATTTTCACAACATATGTAATGAAGGTTTCTTTCTAAAGAAAGGAATGTGCATAAAACGGCGAATACGCTTAAAACTAAAAAACTATATTCTGAAATTATAGGTATGCATTATACCTTGGAATATACGGTATAAAAAAAATATAATAATTGAATATAAATTGAATATTTGAGTCCAAACAAGTATGCAAGTCCAACGTATGAAATGTTAAATATTTTTGGGGTAAAGTGCCTGGAAGTGGCAGAACTATCCAGCTGAAATTGAACATCATATGAGTCAATAAGATTCCGGCACTTTAACTCTTTCATGTATGGTAAAATCACATGAGGTTTTATTGAAAAATAAAACCTACAGAGAATTATGCATATAATTATTTTTACTCCTTTATCACACATTAGAAATTACATATTATTTATTCTCTATATGAAGTTCAATAGTGCTTGTGAAATAGGGTAATATATGACAGAATCATTTTCTGTTGGGACATTCATTTCTAAAATTCGACTTTAATGTATTTGTTTTTGTTTTGCATAAGATAATACCTTTTTACAGAATTTCTACAATGGGATCCAAACAAGAATTTAGTCGTCTCTCACTCTTTCTCTTTCTCTGTATATATATATAACACCTTTGAATTCAAAAGACAACGGACAAGTTATTTTATTAAATCTGACCAAATATTTAATTTGGCATGTAATTAATTAATATATGGAATAACTAACTTGAAATCAAAAGTTAACATATTTGAACAATAAATGATATAAACTTCAATTTAGAGACGTCATATAATAAAGTTTCATATATTAATCAAACAAAAATTGCAAAACATCATAACGAATAAAACCCATTATGAAATTTCAATATAATAGGGAACAGAAACATATTTAATTACATTTGAAGCAAGTTAAATTTGAAATGAATATTAACAAAGTATAGATCGGAATTGCATTTTGCATATAAAACTATACTTTTTAGCCCATTTTGGCTCATTATTATATATATAAATATATGTATGTAAAATTGGCGATTTGGTCAGATATTGATAACAGAATTTGTTTGGTGTATTTTGAGTTCAAAAGTATTATATGTATATATATATATATATATATATACTACTTTCAGCTTTGCGTTAATGTATCCAAAGTTTCAAAAATATCACCAAACACAACTAAAAAAATTCTGGTAGGAGAGAGGCAAAAGAAGATTGGCATTTTTTTTATTATAACAGAAAACTATAGCACTTAGCTGTGCATGCAGCTTCAAAGTGTACATAAAATAGTAAACCGAATCTTAGACGTAGAAGGGATAGGGAGAATTGAATAAATTTATTCCCCACACACCTCTACTCCACCCTTCTGAGGTGGCAAAGTGACACGTAGCGTAATCTAGCAGTCTTCCGAATAACTACACTTATGGCCCCTTTCCGGTAGCACGAGGAACTTAAGTAAGACCTATTAGTGGAATAAGACGCAAAATGAATATTTTGGAGCTCTGTCACTTTTATCGCGGGTGATCGATATGAGATTCATTTTGTAATTTTGTAATAAAAGTAAAAGTTTTAAAAAATGAACATTATTTATTCTTAATAATATTTTTCAAATCTATTTTAAATGCAAAATATGTTTTTCATCTATTTGAAACTAAGTCATGTATGAGCGAGTTAATGTTACATTTCTATTAATTCCTTTAAAATTCTGAAAAAGGCTTTGCTTCGATGATCTCCAGAAAAAAAGTAAGTAGACTGGAAACAACAGGAGCTTGCTATAATCATCTATTTAGAAATTACAGTCGAAATCTTAAAAGAATAAGATTGGATTAATAATTAAGATTGGATTAATTCACTGAACAATAATAAAAACTTTCGTCTTTTTTTACATTTCAATCATTCTATCCTTTCTTTAGAGCCCCATTACGCAGGATTCTTGCTAGTTAAGTTTTATCTATCAAGTTTGTCTTCTCCTCCCCCCCCCCCTCTCTCCTCAAAATCATAATTTTCGTAATTATGGTCTGATTTGTACGAGACCTTTTTTCACATTCTTTCCAAGTCATTTGGATAGTAACTAAACATTGATATTATTTTTCCAATTCTTGGTGACCATTATTTATGAACATTTACGCAGGGTTCTCGTTAGTTAAGTTGTATCTCTCAAGTTTGTCTCCTCCCCCTCCCCTCCCCCTAAATCATAACTTTCTTAATTACGGTCCGATTTGATCGGGACCTTTATTGATATTCTTCCCAAATTATTTGGTTATCAATTAAACATTGATATTACATATGCAACTGTAAGTGACCACTATTTATGAACAATGTTCATATTTATTGCACTGAAATCTACTTATGGACCGATAATTGGCGTATTTTAGCGAGATTGGTTTAGCTAAACAGAATATATCTGTGGCAACCTTTTTATTGTTATCCACACTTTAAATCCCATTGTTGACAATATCATTCAATTTAATGCGCGGTAGACGATCTTATATTAACTGAAGAATTTTGTGTGTCTCTCTAAAAAAACTATACACGATACAGCGGCAATTCTTTTTAAAATGTAAATTAATGTTGTGTGCAAAAACTTGTGTGCCTTAACAAGGTATGCAAATTGCCTACGAATTTGATTGAAAATTGTCACTCTCTACGAACGTGTCTAGAAAGTCAAAAACAAACAACAAAACAGACAGAAAGACAAATCTGTTGATTTTTTTGTTCTTGATGAAAATGATACGAGACCACCATCAGAACAAGGCCTTTCCAACAAAAAAGAATAATCAAAATTGGAGTATTAGTTCAAAAGTTATCCGTGAACAGGGTATGCTTCATCAGGGTTTGATCAAACGAAAAAAGAGGTTCTCGTCCTGATATCCCCCTTTGAGGCTCCTTTTCCTGTACTATCCCAAAATATTAATCATTTTCTACGCCTTAGTATACAGATATGAATAGCACGTAAATAGATTTTTAGATGAATATACATTTAAAAAATCTTATCCTACTCTTAATTTACAAAATATTGATTTTAATCAATATTGTTATCACTTTATAATATAAAAATAAATTTTAAATATTAACTTTATGAAAATTGCATAGCACAATTGAGGACCTAAAAAATGAGTAGCCCCAGTGTCACGGGGTTGCCTTCGAGGCTCCTTTTCTCGTCTGTATATTATTCCAAAATATTAATCCTTTTCTATGCCTTAGAATACCGATATAAATACGTAAATAGATATTTAGATAAATATACTTTTAAAAAATCTTATCCTACTCGTAAAGTACAAAATAAAGATTTTAATTATTATAACGTCAAAATATATTTAAAATATTAGCTTTATGAAAATTGCATACCACATTTGGAGACCTCTAAAATGAGGGGACATGTTGGTTGTTGACCATGCAGTAGGACCATGCTTTAATCACGCTCTGAACATAATAGGTGCCAATGATTACAGATTTTGAATACCACTATTTCCAAATATTAATTTTTGCTTTGCATAATGGCGGAATTCTGCGGTTAAATAAGATAAAAATAACTCTTCGGAAAAATTGGTAATCAAAATCTGTAATCCTTAGCATCTATGGTCCTTTATTAGAAGTCGGTTAAAAAAAGAAAAAGAATAAAAACTTTATACTAATGCATTTCAGGTCTTGCAAAAACAAGGGAATTTAATGAATAAATATTAAGTGCAATGAAATATAAGTGTAAAAAACAAGTGAAAATCATTTATGAAATATCCCGTTTCTTTTAAGCACCAAATTATTTAATTTACATTTTAACACGCACTAGTAAAAAAAAAAAAAAAATCTATCTTTGCAATTGATTAATTCTGTTTCTTTTTCTATGCCTATTAGAATTTGTATTTTTTAATTACGTTAATGTTATCTGTTATAAAACTATAGTGACGCACGTACAAAAAAAAATGTGTTTTTTTTACAAGGTTCAAGGTAATTTGTGGTCTCCACACAAATATTTTCTCGAACTGTCGTAATCGACACAAGGAAAGGGCAAGTTTTTTGTTGCCCAACACTTACCCCATCAGAAATGTCGACCGGGATGACTTTTTTATTTAGAAAAATATAGGGGATGGAAGAGCTGCCTGATTGAAACAAAGGCAAATATATTCTTTAGTAGTTTTTGAGAGTTACGCAAATACTTGAAATCATTAGAAACGGGTTTTTCCTTGAAATAACAGGCTATTAGTGTTAGTGTGTTAATAGAGAAATGTACGTTTGAAGAAGTCTGATATTAGCATAGATCATTTTTTTAAATTTAAAGTATCCTAAGAGGAAAAGTAATTACTAATTTATTCTCTGTTAAGTTTTACCTTCTATATACCGTGTAATTAAAAAAATTCCGCGAATAGATTTTTTTTTTATATGAGAACGTACTCTGATAGACACTCTAAAATAAAAGACAATTTAAAATAACTATTATTATTATTTTTTAACGTAAATTTATGAAGTAAGAAATGTGTTGCGCTGAAAAAATAATTTTCTGGTACAATTTTCGTATTTTTTCAGAAACGTCGACCGGGATGACTTTTTTTATTTAGAAAAATATAGGGGATGGAAGCGCTGCCTGATTGAAACAAAGGCAAATATATTCTTTAGTAGTTTTTGAGATTTACGCAAATTCTTGAAATCATTAGAAACGGGTTTTTCCTTGAAATAACAGGCTATTAGTGTTAGTGTGTTAATAGAGAAATGTACGTTTGAAGAAGTCTGTTATTAGCATAGATCATTTTTTAAAATTTAAAGTATTCTACGAGGAAAAGTAATTGCAAATTTATTCTCTGTTAAGTTTTACCTTCTATATACCGTGTAATTAAAAAATTTTCGCGAATAGATTTTTTTATATGAGAACGTACTCTGATAGACACTCCAAAATAAAAGACAATTCAAAATAACTATTCTTCTTCTTCTTCTTCTTCTTCTTTTTTTTTTTTTTTTAACCAAATTTATGAAGTAAGCGCTGAAAAAATAATTTTCGTATTTTTACAGATATTTTTTTTCCCGATCAAAGTAATTTCTTGAATGTGTTACAAAATAGCGAATATACCACTGTAAAAAAGACTTTGAAAAAATTTCTAAAAAAAAAAAATTATCTAGGAAAATATCTAGCAAATTTATTCTCTGTTAAGTTTTACCTTCTATATACCGTGCAATTAAAAAATTTCCGCGAATAGATTTTTTATATGAGAACGTACTGTGATAGACACTCCAAAATAAAAGACAATTTATAATAACTATTATTATTATTATTATTCCTTGTTTTACCAAATTTATGAAGTAAGAAATGTGTTGCGCTGTCAAAATAATTTTCTGGTGCAATTTTCGTATTGTTACAGATTTTTTTTTTTCGATCAAAGTAATTTCTTGAATGTGTTACAAAATAGCAAATATATCACTGTAAAAAAGACTTTAAAAAATTTCTAAAAAAAATTTTTAATCTAGGAAAATATCTAGCAAATTTATTCTCTGTTAAGTTTTGCCTTTTTTATAACGTACAACTAAAATACTTTCGTGAACAGATTTTTTATATGAGAACTTATTCTGATAGACACTCAAAAATAAAAGACAGTTTAAAATAACTATTATTATTATTATTATTGTTGTTACAAAAATTATGAAGGTGAGAAGTGTGTTGCACTGAAAAGAAAATATTTTTTCTGGTGCAAGTTTCATATTTTTACGGAAATTTTTTTTACCTATCAAAGTTTTTTCTTTAATGTATTAGAAAATAGCGATATTACAATGTAAAAAAGACTTTTTTTACAAAAGTTACTTAATCTAGGAAAATATAAAATAACTACGAATGAAAATAGACAATAACTTCCTCCAAGTTACTCACGAATCCGAAAAGTGTTCTTTACCTTTGAAAACCTCAGAAACTACTACATTTTCAAAATTAAGTATTAATGAAAACAAAGTTTCTTTTGCTGCCACCGATTTTCGGAAATGTTTCCGAGTAGTTTTTATAGTATATTAATCAGTTTTATTAAACCTGAATATCGGTTATTAGGACGCTGTCAATTATCAAGTAAACATTTTCATGTTCAAATAACCTCTTTTACAGATAAACGTGATACATTAACAGCATTAGCATTAACATTAAAATAATTATTATTTTGTTACTCTTGCGTGTATAAAAAAATCAGTTTCGCAGCTGAAAGTCTTTAACTGAGAACTGATAGCGTCCTAAACACCGATATTTCGGATTGAGAAAACTGATTAATGTACTATAAAAACTATTTGGCAACGTTTCCGAAAATCAGTGGCATCAAAAGTAACTTAATTTTATTAATCTTACTTTAAATCTCGAAAATATATTGGTTTCTCAGGTTTCAAATGATAAAGAACGCATTTCGAAATTGTGGGTAACTCGGAACAGGTTATTGTATATTTTCGCACTTGGTTATATTATATTTTTGTAGATTAAGAAACATTTGTATTTTTTTACAGTGCAGATTTAACAATACCTTTGATATATATAACAGTGCTAAAGTTGTACTAAATTGCGATTTTCTTTAATACTTCAGAATTTAATTTTATTTTGACATTGTAAAAATAGTTCCATAGAAATACATGCATTGTATTGGCAAATTACGGATTTTTTTCTACAGTGTAAAAGAAAAAATAAATTCTACAGGTTTACTGAAACGACAATTTAACTAGACTTAGCTCTGTTATCTCTGACGGATATTTTCATATCCATAATCAACTCCTTTTAACTGTTATATTTTTCAGGTTGGTTTATTTCAAAATAACATACTGTAACATAGAAGTCAAATTTTGTGTCATGTAAATATCTTATAAAAATATGTTTCTAACCAAAGAAAGTGTATGAATAAAACTACATATCTTTTTTGCATAAAACTTGTGTTTTTGGACAAACAATTCTATTACATTTAATACATAAAAAAACTAATCAAAACATAATATATGAGCAAATAAAACAGGGCTGCCACTGGCGAATATTTTTTAATTATTTCTTCCAACCATTATTCCTATACAACAATGATCTTTCTCGAAGATTATCAGAAACAGGGTTACTACGTGTCAGGGAGTTTTCAATCACCATATACCAGTAATTTCTTATAGAAAAACTCGCCTTTTTTAATCGCACGCTTAAATTAGGCGAAATTTTCTAATACTGGACCTTAATAAAGGGACCGGGAGGGATACTATGCTCTACAGACTTGGTTTCCTTATCGGAGTAGTCCCTCTGAGGCAATCAAATCAAATCAAATATAAGAAAATACCAGTACATTCTCTGAAAAATTCCCTGATGCGTAGCAACTCAGTAGAAATCTACCACGATGATTATTGTTTTGAAATAGTGGTGAAGAAAATAATAAAAAAAGTCGCCAATGGCAGCTCTGATTAAACATTCCTTACCCTTTTTTGAGAGATGAATTTTCGAGTACTTTTTCTCATATACGGCAAATCCTAACATTAATCATGTAAACTTTCTATACGGCACTAATCAAAATATTATCTTGAATTTAAAATTTATTTCTTTAGACTCCTTTCGACATGGCTTAGCGCAGGAGCTTTTTAGAAATCTGAAAAACGAACCAAACCTACTTTTCAACTTTCGACGCTTTTGATTCAAAAGCAGGTGTTTAAAACAAAAGACGTAAATTGCACTCCTGAGCACACATTTCACGTGTTAGGCAAGATTTAGCAGAAATATAGATATATCTTTCAAATAATGATTAGATTGATTTCCAAATACGTGATTGAGAGATTAAGCATAAATGATGAAGTATAAGTCTGAGAAAGATATTATTTTTAAAGAATATTTATAATTTTTGTTATTCACGAAAGTCTTGATTTAAAGAATTTTTAGTGGTGTGATTGTTGAATATTAACCCTTTAGCCGTCATACCCGATATATTCATGTGCAAAATTTGTGAACAAATTTTGTCACGCTCGTGAGCCTTACGGGCTAAACTTCTCAAAATTTTAATTCTACCTCACACCAATTTCTTAAAACAAAAATCTTTTAATGCGCTTTAATAACACTTGGAAGAGAAGTATAGTACAAAATTTGAATTTTAAGAATAGTAGTGCGAATAGATTATAAAAATAGTTTGCCGATGGAAGCCGTGATATTATGGTTTATTCAATAATTTTGTCACTCCCAATATTATTTTAAACCCCCTTAATCCTTATTACCTTTCAACCCCTTAGCCCAATACCTTTACGGGCAGTCATTACGGGCAGTCTTTACGGGCAAATTTTGTCGCGCTCGTGACCCTCATGGGCAGTATAGGCTACTTTTTAAAATTCAGATTGTTTGATTCCCACCATCTTTTTAAATAGTGTAATTCGCCTTATTCTGTCACTATTTAATAATCTGTCATTAAATAAGGTAATAATTCTACTTCAAAAAGGAAATCAAGCAATCTGAGTTAAAAAAAAGTAGCTTGTGTACCAAAAAAAAAAAAAAAAAAAAAAAAAAAAAAAAAAAACGAAGAAGTTAATTTTAACAGGGTTTGTAAGCTTTTACCACAATATTTTAATAAAATTTTTCGTCTTATTTAAATGCAGAAAACTATTACAAATCCTGCTATTAAACGAGGCGTCTGCAGTTTCTGCTATTTAAATATTAAATAGAAAATTTTCTATTAAAAAATTGTTGTAAACACGTACCAACCCTGTTTCAGGTAAGTAAAATTGTGATTTTTAAAATTTTTATCCATCCGGAATACTTTAAATTTGAAAAAAAGAAAGAAAAAACACTGTTTCTTTTACTAATTAACTGAGAATTTTATAAATAATAAAATGGAGCAAAAAAAAAAAAAAAAAAAAAAAAAAAAAAAAAACGACGATTTTGAAGGATTTTTTCGAACATTACGCGAAGGGGTTACGCGTTTAAGGGGTTAATAGAAGATGCAGATTCTCTATCTATCAGCCCGTAAGGGTCAGGAGCGTGACAAAATTTGTGAACAAATTTTGCCCGTGAATGTATCGGGTATGACGGCTAAAGGGTTAATATTCAACAAAAGTCGGAATGTGGCCTTTTTTTACCACATTCCGACAAAGTTGAAAAGTGTTTATGACTTTGGTTTGTCTGGAGGTCGGTCTGTTTGTCTGTCCGTCTGTGTGTCCGTGCTCTAACACGCGCAAATATACACTGAAAAAAAAATGGGTTCTAAAAATTGAGTAAAAAGTACTCAATTTTTAATTCGGCACATACTCAAAATAGCTCTGATCCAAATGTTATCAAAATTGAGAAGCACATGTACTCATTTTTGATTCCATGGATGTGTTCAAATATGAACTGTTATGCGCTCATTTTTGATCTCATGGATGTATTATGCAAAAAATCAAAGTAAAAGATATGGCTCCACTGAATTTATTTTAAATGTTTTTATGAATTTTCCGTTTTTTCCTAATTCTTTTCACTTTGAATATAGCTTCGATAATGTAACATGTAAATAATTTTTTGCTGTTATATATAACAAAAAACTATCTCCTGATGACGGTTTTAAAGATAAACTGAAAAGACGAGAATAATTTTTATTTTTGGATTTTAATTTTTACATCTTTGTTTAAAATCACGGAATAAAGTATACGCTAGATAGAAACTTATTGTTTTGTTTTCACATTTTAAAATAATTTAAAAGTGTTTGAAAACAAGGCTTTTGGTCATAAAAGTATGAATTAAAACAAGATGGCCTCCAAGATAGCCGATTAGTAACACATGGTTTTATTTGAAACCAAGTTTTAGGTAAAAACATGGGCTGAAAGACATTTAATAAAACAGTTTCAAAACTAAAATAAGTTAAATGGGAATAATGGTACTGACATTTATTTCCCCGTTCAAAAGTATTAACAAGAAACCTTTACTTGATTATTTAGGAAAAATAGCAAAATATTATCAAGATACCCAAATCAAATATTTTTATGATAAGAGCATTGTTTTCAAGCACCTTTAAATTATTTTTAAATACTGTGCATAATTTATTATTTACAGAAGGTACATATGATTACGTAAAATAAGAAAAAAAAAACATTGAATATTTAACAGCGAGCACTTACTTTCAAACTTGTCGGCTAAACCTTGAATCTAATTTTATTTTCGCACATATCCGTGTCACTCAGCGCACAAACTGGACCGACTGCCTATGAATATAGGGAGCACTCATAATAACAATGTAACATTACGCATTATGATAGTCGGCAGATATAGTTCCTTCTGATAAATGAAAATGTAATATTATTCCCTTATTTTCAGTGTATATTGCATTGTTTTCCTATTAATGAATATCTTTTATGCCTTCATGAATGAAATAAATCATTACAAATTACAAAATTATCGTTTCACTTGAGTTTGATAACATGTAATGTTGTTTCAAATTTGAGAAAGAATAGCTCATTTTTGATCCAAACATACTCAATTCGATATGAGTACATCGATTTACTCATTTTTGAGTACTTCATTTTTTTTCAGTGTACTTGTATTACCAAGAGCTTGGGTGGTGACCATGGGGTGGTTGTATTACCATCAGCTTATTAAGGTTTACCATAGGAAATTCACTGTTGAAAGTGGAATGCCTAGAATTTATAGTTCGTTTAAAGTGAAACACAAAAGAATCCCGTTACGTTATGGTCTATGGAGAAAAATAGTTTGAAGTGTATTTTTACAAAGTTACACAATATTAAACATGGTGAAATTGATATACGGGCGATTCTCCAATAAGTGGGTAATTTGTGTCCTTCGTGGTTGTATGCTTTATTTTGTCATTTATACAGATTTTTTTAGCATAAAATGTATTTTGTAATGTCTTTCTACAATTTCAAAAGGTATTTTCAGGAAAATAACTGTAAATTGTACTCCAATAGCATTTTAAATAGTCAAATTGTCATATCTGTCTCTTATCCTCACCTCATGCACTCATCTTCTAGAGCAATTTTAAATATAATAACAACCTACTTTTACCAATTTTACCACCCAAAATAAAACTTTATACTTTAAAGTACATAATAAAGAATATTTATTATAAATTAAAAACTTTCATATATGCATACTAGTCAGAGAAACGCTGTCCCCTAGTTTTCATGTCACTGCTGTCCTCTATATAAAACTGCTCATGTGGCCAACAGGAGGGCAGATAAAATTTGGAGCACAGCGGTATTCAGTAGAAACAGCAATCTGGATTGCTGAGAAAATGACAGAGTTTAATTATCTGGACATTAAAAGAAGCAACAAGCTACAAAATGGATAGAAATATAATAATATGTTTATTACTTGTCACTACTGTCCACTAATTTAATTTTACTTATTATTATTTTAATTTTCCTTATTATTATTTTAATTTTTTTATAATTTTGTCATGATATAAATTACTTTAGCTCAGTTCAAAATGTCATTTTACAGTCGTACTGAGATTAACGTATTATGTGCACAGAAGCAAATTCCCTAATTTTGTCAATACTGTTCCATTTCAATGAAATTACATCAGCTAACTGGTAATAAATTTGAAATTGGTAAATTTCAACTGCGTTACTTAAGCTATTTCACATGTGACAATGCGAAATAGCTATAATGTCTTCTTTAAAAACATTATTTTATATAGGGTGGCTATAGATCAAGGAGAAACACAGTAAAAAAAAGTGACAAACACCAGTATTTTTTAGAAAAAAATGCGTTGTTTATTTGAACGATTAATAAGTCAAATTTTTTATAAGAAAATACTGGAATTATCTTTTTGTCGACTGTGTTTTTTCCTCATCTGTAGCCACCCTGTATAAAGTAATGCTTTTAAAGAGAAATGCTGTTTAAAGTTTATACCGAAATATTGTATATTACTCACCAGCCTATGCCTTATCTATTTATAATGAAAAATTGTTTTAAATTTTATTTTATTTTTCATTAAAGCACAGAGTGAACTTACCCACTTATTGGAGAATCACCCATACATTATTGAGATGCAAGAAAACATTCTTTTTGTAGAATATGATGTGCATGACATTCAAGTACAGGGACACGCAAAAAGAATTCTGCTACATTATGGACTATGGGGAAATCATTTGCAGTGTATTTTTAAAAGTTTTATTTCAAACATAATAAAATTGATGTGTGTTGCTTAGATGCTAAAGAAGTGTTAAATATCAAAACTTTGAAATTAAAAGTTTTTATACCAAACCAATATTTATTTACCTTAATATAGCAGCATTGATTTGCTAGAATATCATTATAATACTTTAAAGAATACTTTTTGGGCATTGCGAGTGTAATATGAATTACACACCAGCAACAAATAAAAACATTTTTTTAAATATGAAAATGATATCTTAGAAATTTGGCGTTGCTTTATTAAGGTAAATAAATGTTGGAAAAGTAATAAAAAATAATATAATGTTGTGGGCATTAAATTCTTTTAGTACAAAGCTACTTTAAATGTAAAAGTGACAGATACGCATTAACACGTCCGCATTGATTGAGCAATCATTGACTTACTAACAAAATACACGCAAGGCCTTATTACCGACTTGGTAAATTTCCACAATTTTTTCGTAAAGAAAATTTTGCCTTCTTTAATCGCAGTAACCGCAGACTGCGATTAAATAAGGCTCAATTTTCTTTTTGAAAAAGAGGTGCAAGTTTGCCTATGCGGTACTCAGGCCCTGAATGCAGGATTAAACAAGGACAAAAATATCACGCGTCAAGCCTAGATTATGAAACACTTTCCAATACTTCCAAAATATTTTAACAAATCTCTACCGTTTAATAATTTGAAAACGCATAACACATTTCAAAACCCAATTTCAAAAATTACCATCAATAGTCCAAAAATTATCCGAATTCTTTTGTGCTCTCGATCTATAGATTTGCATATATACTACATAGTACGTTAGAATTTAGTTCAGTTAGGAAACGTATAGAACAGCTGAAAATTCCCCTTCAGAAATTCCCGCGAAATGTACTCGAGATCTTTTGTGCTGCCCTGTATATGATTTACAGACTTTATAGAAACTAAGTAATAGGTGAAAAATTAGTTAAATTTAAAAACGCGTACCACAAATGAAAACGCACTTCCTGCAATTATTGTTAATATACAGTACTGTAACCGAATTCTTTTGAATGTCCCTGTAAATGAACGATGAATGCTATGATACCATAATCTACAGTAAGCTTCTTGTAGCGCACCTCAGTGATATATACCAATTTCAATATGTTTAAACTAGTGCAAAATCATTAAAATACACGGCAAACTATTTTTCTGCGTAGACAGCAATGTAACGGAGTTCTTTTAAGTATCCCTGTGAACGAATTACAAATGCTGTAACTTCATTTTCAACACCAAACATTCCACAGTAAATTTAAATAACATATATCAATTTCATGGCAATCCGTGGATATTTACGCGAGTTAGAGCACTGACAGACAGACGGCAGAAACACAGAGGTGCCAATCTCTCACTAATCTTCCGTAATATGTGGATTAATTTGACCCCGTTTAACAACGTTTCGAACCAGAAATGATTTTTTATTTATTTAATTTCAGATTTCTACATGAAATATTTTTTATTTCATTTCTTAAAAAAATTTCTGGTGCAAAACTTATTAAACCTGGGTTAAATGAACCCACATATTACGGAAGATTAGTGAGAGCTTGGCACTTCTTCAGAAACACGATAGACAGACAATAATTATGTTAACAGATTATTTTAGTTTTTGTGATTAAAGGGAAAATAACTCGCATTTCTATTTAATTACTAATCCCCCTCCCCCGAAATATCGTTCTATAAATTTACAAACATGGAAATTACGTCATATGCAACGAAAGCAATAAAGTAAGTTTTTTGAGGATAGTAATCAAATGTTAAATATTGTCTACATTTTATGAAAATTTTACATATCGACTCAAAAAAGTAATGAAAGATGAAATAGAGTTTCAAAAGTTAACCTTCCATTGTAATAATATATGAATGATTACACTTAAAGGATTTAAACAGCAATGGCAAAAAGAGAAAACCCCCATAACATCGAAGGAGAGAGCGTTTTTGCTGGAGAGAAGGTCGCCGTAAAGGAAGAAACAAAAACCAAGGTGCTAAGAGGGAAGGTGATGCTTTTATGAAGGACATTTTTATAAAAATGAATAGTAATAAATAAAAATTAATATTACATGTGAAAAACAAATATGATGACATTCTTAACTTTCGCATTTGAAGTGCTTACATCTCAGAGCTCATAGACAGTCCCCTGAATACTAGATCTTGAATTTGAGTCTTTTGAATTTGAGTATCAATTTTTTGAATAGTGATCTTCGTCCCGTTTAATCAGAGAAACATAAGACGATGATTTGTATTTGGAAATCTTTGCACTCAAGTTCAAGGAACCGTATTTTTTAAGTCAGGGTGTAGGCCTAGATTTGGAGGAATGTGCCTCATAACTACACATTTGGTGAAATCGCCGCTGTCCATAATCAGAAAATGGGCTAAAAATGAAGCACCCTCATACCTGCCAAGTCTCCCGTATTTTTAGTACCAGTATTTCCGAGTGGAAGTATAGCATTATTTAATAACAGAAATTTGCGATGAAATAAGACGATTTGGGAATGGTGGTACTCAAAATACGACAGGCCCCACCAGTGGCTGAGAGGTTGTGCTCTCGAAGCTGGTAGACGGGAGGTGCTGGGTTCGATCCCAATCGCGCCCGTCGGCCTAATCGCTCGGAGTTTTCGTGGTTTTCTTTCGAGCCGTGGATTTTCTCCATGCGTAAATACGGATTAGGTTCCCTTAGAAAGACCCCCACGAAGGGCACTCCCCCTGGGCCTATATCCCTAGTGTCGATAATTGGCCGTCAATAATCAACCCAACCCAACCCAAAATACGACAGACCAATAGGAGACATATTAGGAAACCATAATAGGTGATCTTGATTTTTTTAAAAGTGAAAATTAAATCGATTATTTATTTTGCTTTAAGTTTATTTGATTTCGCATGGTTTCTCAAGATATAGCATAGATATTCAGCATAGATATTTAGCATAGTGAACACAAGTCAGAAAATAATCTAGATCAATGGTGGTAAACCTGCATGAAAGCGAGTCACTTTCACTTGTTACCACTATCTCTTAATAGTAATCTTCATTTTTTTAATCGCAGAATTTCTGCGTTTAAAGAAGGCGGGTAATCATATTTGAAACACAGAAATAGTGGTAACAATTGACCCACTCGCAGGCTGGTTCGCCACTCTGGCTCTAGTCTCAGACATTTCAGATTTTATATTTCTATCATTATTTATTATTTAAGAATCATAATTTTACATGGTACTTTTCTACTTTCCCGTCGACCACTTTCTACTAAAAAAACTATCGCCAAGTAAGGTGAGTTAGCGCCAATAATACAATACGTCACGTTTGATTTCAAATGCAGCGCTAGTACTTTATATACGTATTCTGTTTTTATTTATTTTTTTGATAAGCCAATTTAATGTTTCTAATGATATAACTTAACTGATATTACTCGCATTTTGAAAAAAAATTACAGATATCTAGGATTAATAATCATATTAAAGGTCTTAGATACGTTATTAACTGAGTTCATGTGGCGCCGAATTCATAAAAATGATTATTTTATTGCTATTTTGAATGGCATAAGAACGTTTAGGTTGTTAGATTGCAAAATTTGCTAAATAGTTTTGGCTTATAATTTCAAGGCTTTATGTAATTTTTATATGTTATATCTGTTATTTATGATTGTTGTATTTGTTATATATGTTTACATTGTCTTTGATATAAAGAGCAATTTGTGTCTACTAAACTTTCATTACTGTTCGCGTTTATTACGTCCCTCCAGAAAACTTAACTATAACAGTAATATACAAAAACAAGGAATTTTGATGCAAACAGCTTTATCCTGCGACTTTTAGGACGGAAGTCATGCTTAGTACTTTTAAAATTTTTCGACCGAATACTTTCACAACAATTTTCCGTAGTCGGGATACGTGGACGTGGCATTCGGCCACAGTTATTGGCCGAAAATCATGAAGTGTAATGTATGTGACGCCACGCTTAAACATTCTTGGCGTTAAATCTCTTTATTTGGCGAAAGTTTTTTTTAATAGAATGTAGCCGGCGGTAATAGACACAAGAAACTTTTGAACTTGTGATTAATTTAAATTTTTGCGAGCAGATATGAGATTCTGTTTATTTGAGAGATTAACACAATAAAAAGTAGCATATATACAGTTGTGTTTAAAAAAAAGTATACACAATTGCAATCACTGGATCATCTTCATTGAGAACGTGTACTGATATTGGAATGTAAGTTTTCCAATGTTGGCGTTTTAAAATGCGATGATCGCATTATTTTTAAAGTCCTCCCTCGCGGCCGCTCGCGGAGGAGATATCCTTGAATTTTTGAACTAGGTTTCTACCAGGGTTTCTGCGGGTTATTTTTGATAACCACGGTCTTACCGAACGTTCTTTTGAACATGCTGAATAATTCCATCTACCTCAAACTGAGCTCTAATTCTAGCGATTCTAAATGGCGTAGGGAGATCTGTCGCAATTCAGTTACGTTTTCCAGCTTTCAGTAATATTTTAAGATATATATTCTTTTTCTAAGAGCTTAGTCTGGTTTGAGATACTATTTCAAGTTAGTTGAACCTGAAAGAAAAAGAAGAACATACCAGTTATTAACGAATAAATTATGTATATATTTTTTAAGCACCTGTATTTTCTAAAGGGAGATGAATTCCATTATTTTTTTAAGTATTGTTCATTAATTTTACCTCTTTTCCTGAAGTTTAGACTTATTTATTGCAAATTTTTAGTTATCAGCTAAACCATTTTCTTGACAAGAATACTGATAGACTAAAAAGCATTCACATTTCAAAAATGAATTATAATCTAATAATTTTTCTAAGGAATGGACAAAGTATTCGTTAATAAAGTATAACTCATTGTATTTAAATGAAATTCATTTAGTATGCTGATATAAAGCATAATTGTAGAAGAATTTAGGTAAATAAATCACTAAATATTTTTCGATAGCATTTTAAGATCAAATGTTAGATCTTTCTTACGTTTAAAATAGGAAATTTTAAAATTAATATTTTGGTGATAAATAATAGAACAGAGTTTTTATTGTTTTATTCTGCTTATCAAACTAGCCAAGCTTCAAGGATTGCAAGTTGCAATGACCTTGAACATGATTAAGGTTAAATTACTGAATCTTCTTCTTTTGTATTCTCTTATCTGCGAATCTGCAATAAAGCAGAAAGTAGCACATCTTAAATAAGACTTGATACAAAAGAGATAACAACTATTTCCTCAATTTCGACAAGGCTATAATTAAGCTGAAAGCTTTGTAATTTATTTTAAATTGAAAATTTAATGCTTTATTGTCATATTAATGTTATCTACCTGTCTTGTAATTAATTTCTGATATATTGACGTATATCTTAGAACCGGCTTTTAAAGAATAATAAAAATGTCTTAATTGCTACTATTTTTTATTTTTTATTCGGTAATTATTTATTGACAAACAACAAACAACCTAATAACCTAATACTGTATAATAGCTCAGGAGTATGTTAATTAACCTTTGAAAACTATCATTAAGGGTTTTGTCATCATATGTATAATAGTTTAATATTACTTTATTGATTCCCCTTAAGGATTAGCTAAATTTCATTCTCGTAATCGATGTTTGAGAGATGTATTTCATTATTTCTTGTTGAAGGAAAATAAACATATTTGCTTAGCATTTAGAAAATAAATAACATTACAGATTTCTTTTTTATTTTGAAATATTTTAAAATTACGATGGATGCTTTGTATCAGTGTTTTCCAAGCGGTTTGCGGGTAGCTGAGTTACCATTTTTTTAAAAATAGAAATCTTATGTCATTAAATAAAACAAATATTACCATTCGGAAATAATATTTGTAGGTTTTGCGACCCTCGGTATGCAGTATCCCTGCTTTATATATCTGATCAAGTCCTGTATTGTTGTAAATTGTGGAGAAAAGTAATTGCGCATCTCTCTATATATATAGTATAAATTTGTATGAAGATGACTTGGTTTTTGTGGTAAATATTTAATGCGTACAGCGTTTTTCTACGAAATTTATATTTACAAATGCATATTAGCTTACACTGCTTCAACTGCTTGCGTTATGGTTTTATTTGTTTTTTCAGAAAATGTCTTTTTTAGCTTTAAAATTGCCTTTCTCAAGAAATTATATATTAGTTTATAATTAGAAAAAACCCCAACAAATAATAATAAAAAATCGCACTTACATTATAAAAGTAAAATTTAAAAACTAAATTTATTTATTTTCGGGCAATTACTATGTTAGTGCAAGATTTTCTGCTAGAGAAATCTATCTGTGTCTAACAAGGACAAGTTAGGAAAGCCGCTAAAATATTACAGAGTGTTTCATAATTCCCTCCGACATCTTGGAATCTAATAATTAAAAGAACATGATGAAGGCAGCAAAAAGATTCATATTATTATATAAAAATCAATTAAAGTTGTGCATAAGCTTTGAATGTGTTCTTTATTGATGCAAATCATCACAAAACCAAAGTAAAGCTTGAAAAAACTTAAAGCGATTTTTCTATGTGGCGATATGGAAATTTTTGACGTACACTCTAAAAAATAAATGCGCAAATTTACATATTAAAACAGGTATTCTGATGATACATAAACGATTTGCCTATATGTGTAAAGCAGCATGCAACTTTCAAAATGCACGGCTAGTGTGTAAATTTCAGAAATACACGGCTGGTGCTTAAACTTCAAAATACACATTGTCCTGTAAATTTTATTGATAACACTTTAACCTGCGTAAATGTGTAAAAATTTTTCTGATAACTGAAATATACAGTTTAATGTGCAAATTTCACATGAGTACACATATGTCTGTATGATATTCTTACAGATATTTCTGCGTAATACACAAAGTACATAGATTTTTGTGTAATATGCAAAATACACAGATTTTTGTGTACTAAGCAAAATACACAGATTTTTGTGTACGTAGATTAACCTTATAGTTTGGTATATAAATTGTGATCTAAATGTTTTTATGGTCGCAAAACAAAATCACAGGAAGAACAAACTCATATGCATGAGGTGCTTGTTCTCTTTCTAGCAGATTTGTTTTAAAATCACGAAACAGCGCTCCCACAATGTACAAGAAACAAGATTGTCTACAATTATAGTTACTGCATCCATTTTTCTGTTACAGTTGTTTTGGTTCCTTATAATCGTAAATTTATAATTTATGCACAGAACCAGTATAATCTAAATAAATTCCCTGTAAAAAATTCCGGTAAATTACGGAAATTGCACTGGCAATTGGGACTCAGGATTATTTCCGTATTTCAACGGAAATTTTTACCATTTTTTTTACTTTCCTCTATCTGTAATAGAAGAAAGAATTGTAATCGAATTTTTTTCGACTTTCGGTTTTCGACGGATTTACACGTTTTAAGGGTCAGGGATCCCGATAAACGTGTTTATACAAAATGTCTCTCTGTCCGTCTGTGTGTCTTGTACTTCTGTCTGTCCTCATTGTATCATCAAAAAGTGCATGACGTTATGCATAGAATTGAACCACATTTTTTATATAGGTTTGTGACTAGGTGTGAATAGGTTAGCTATGGACAGTAGATTCTTCTGAATTTGGAGATATTCCACCGAAAAAGAGCGCTGTAATACTGATTTTTGTACCATCGAAAATTGTATGAAGTTATATGCATAGAATTTAACCAATTTTTTTATATGTTTCTGACTATGGCCAGCAGGTCCTTCTTGATTTTGGAGATATATTCCGCCGGAAGAGGCGCTGTAATAGCGATTTTGTGCCATGTTCATTATAATATCATCGAAAAGTGCATAAAGTTAAGCACAGAATTAAACGAAATTTTATGTGTATGTTTTTGATTATTGCCAGCAAGTCCTAATTGAATTTGGAGCTATAGTCACAATTTTTGCGGGATTTTCTTGATTTTCGTAGTTTTGTTGTAAACCGGCTGCTCGTGCAGCAAAGGTAACCCGGTGCTTTGCAAGCAGCTGACGAACAGAATAACGGAAAATATTGATTTGAAGTATTAACATGTATGAGATAAAAGAAAATTTTGGGATTGGCACACTCTATGAGTTTCAGTCATCATTTTCAATGACATTTTTACATCAAGAGGAAAAACTCTATTTAATTCAATGTACAGTAAACAAGTTATTTACCCGCAACGGGATACTAATTAGGGAACTGTGATTTTCCAGAGTACCACCTTCACCATTTAATTACAATTACACAATCCGCATTTTCAAATGTTGTTACTTATTTTTGATACTTTTTATGAAGCACAGGCAAGGTGTTAAAAAATATCGAAAATATCCACGATAGAGATAGATTTTTTCAACTGAGTCAAATTCTGAACATTTTACATAATTCCTTTCCATGATTTTGAATATTCGGCTTTTTTATTTCATGCTTCATAACATATAAATTTAATTTTTTATTTGCATAACATGCATAAAAAATACTATATTAAGAGCAATCATTGCTTCTTTCGAAAGATTTTTTTCGTATTTTAACATATACAATTAGACGCTTTAACATTTCTTTAACTTCTTTTAACATTTATCCAGTTATCTATGAAATGTAATTTACAATAACACCCCAATTCAGGTAAATCCATACATTTTTCTACATTTACACACTGGTCTGAGTTTTAGAAGAGATAAAGAATTACGCACTTCCTTTCATCATAAGCTAAAAACATATAAATACATGTAAATTCTTACGACAAGCGTGTAATTTTACAATTTTACACATATACATGTGTAAAAGTGACTAATTTACACATTTATTTTCTAGAGTATGTTCATCCCATAGTTTAACATACAAGATAGGACAGTTACGGAAAAATATGTAACGGCATCAATAATAGCGTCACTAGCGACAAGGGGGGAAAACTAAGAAGCTTCCGAAATTTACCCTTGTATATGAAATCTGTTTATGCTCTATGTTTTTAATATATATTCTTTTCGCTTCGAGGCAAACTCTTCCCTCCAAATAGGCCACTGGTGTGTTAAGTTTCTTTTTAAATGACTTCATTTTATTTTTTATTTTATTATTATTGAAACAACAGTTATTTTCAGAACTTTTTTTAGTATGGCTAAAGATGTTAAAATATATCATGTAGAATCATGTCTGAATATAAATCGGAATTTTAAAACTTTCGTTTTTCGCTTTTCCTACAAAGTTGATAATGTAAACATGTAGCACTTAAAAAAAGAAAGATCATTATAAGCCCCCTTGTCACTACAGGTGCTGCGATCGTAATCGCGTTACCATTACGCCCTATGGTAATGTCCTAACTAGTATATTAACCTATGGTTAATACTGGGTTTCTAATCATGACTTTCCAAAATCCCGCAGGAAATTATAACGCATCTTTATTTTTGGATCACCAATGAAATTTCTCTCTTGAAAAGAGATGAATAATTGAAGACTTGAGTGAAAGAAAAGAAGAAATTGTTATCTAGCAAAAATTAAATTTAGAAAAAAATTAAGTGAAAGAAAGCTTTTTGTTGCAATTTTTTTTTATTCCTTTTCTTCTTGGTAGCAGTGTTGCCAGTCTTCTACTTTTTATATTCTGGTTGCTTGATTGATACCACTTATTTGAAATCGTATAATTTGTCATATTTTCATCTTATTTAATCGGTTACATAAAACACCTTGATTTTTGGAACAAGAATGAAATTTCTTTCTTGAAAAGAGATGAATAATTGGAGACATGGGTAAGTGTATTGAAAATATATATACAATATTTTCATTATTGCTAAAATTATGAAAAGCGCTGCTTGGTTTTGTAAGTTTTGCTTGGAGCGATATATCCTGTATTTTTGACTGATTAAATGAATTTTGATTCTGGTTTCGTATAAAAAAAACAAGTTTGTCTTCGCGTGTATTATCAATTCTGAACTTTCTGACCATCAGTTCAGATAGCCGCTGCATTTCAATTGATTTATGAAATAAATACACAAAAATGTGTTTTAACGTAGCTGTCTATGTTTAAAATAATGTTTAATAATTTCCAGAGACTGCAATTAAGTGGAATATACACGAACTAAATAATAATTCCGTTCATTTTTTCACGCCCTAATAGTATTACGCTTTTACTACCCTCAAAATATTTTACAAATCTATTTTTTCCAATTGCAACTAAACTTTCAAGTGCTGAATATTTTGGTCAGTAGTCAAAATCTGTTATTTTGAGGAATTATTATTTTGAGGTATTTTATCCCAATTCTTTTGTCACAATTGTTCTTTTAATCTAATTGAAATATTTAAACATTTTTACAAATTGCAACTAAACTTTCACGTGCTGAATATTTTAGCCAGCAGTCGAAATCTGTTAATATTATTACTATTATTATTTTGAGGTATTTTATCCCAATTCTTTTCTCACAATTGTTATTTAATCTAACTGAAATATTTAAACATTTTTCAAAGCGAAACTAAACTTTCACGTGCCTAATATTTTAGACAACACTCGAAATCTGTTAGTATTATTACTATTATTATTTTGAGGTATTTTATCTCAATTCTTTTGTTACAATAGTTCTTTTAATCAAAATGAAATATTTAGACATCTAAAGGAAAATGTGAAATTTCAAAACATAAATTAAAGCAGTTTTCCTGGAACATTCGAAAATGATCATCCACGATAACATCGAGAAAATATGATGAGCTAAGAGTAACTACTTTCAAATTCATTTAATATCTAAGCAATTGTATTTTGTTCCATTATTTTTTTTTGTTGTTAGCCATTATATTATTACATGCCATCTTTAAATTAGAGATTTGGTCATTTTTTAATGCGAACTTGTCAGATATATATATTTTTTTTTATTTCAAAGGTATTTTATTTATATATTGTTCCTTGAGTGCTGTTTGTGAAAATGTATCTAAAGCGTAATCATTTTCTTATTACTCAAATAAATTTTATCGAAAATGTCTTCATTTCTAACACTGATGTTGTTCGATAGACAGACTGTCCGCAAGAGTTATAATTATTGCTCTTAAGGGTGTATTCAAATCCAAACTGCTTATTTTGAGACACATTTTTAAATTCATTTTTGCTCTAAAATGCATCCAGTTGACAGGTTCTCTTATTCAGAAACTTTATAATGTCCGTATTGTCTCTGTTTTTTGATAAAGGCAGAGTATATTTCAAAAAATGCTGTCAAAGTGGACATTTTGAACCGAATTTTCCGAAGCGATAGCGATGGAAACAAAAAAAAATATCGTACTGTGAAAATAATTGTTTGTAAATCAATTTCTAATTAATTGAACGAAAAATAAAAACATTGGTCCCTTATAAATCTCTTCATAAATCACGCTGGCAAGTTTCATGTTTTTACTTTTAAAAATGAGTCTGAAAATGTATCTCAAAATTTTGAGTTGTTGATCGTGGAAAAATATTTTTTTTTAATACCGCCTAAATCTGACATCGCACATAATTCTAACTTACTCGAGAATTTCACTGTGGCGTTTCAAATAATTCTTCTTCGTAAAAGATTCTATCGAAATTCAGTCTTCATTCATAAAACAGTGTTTTTCAATGTACAAATAGTCGGCAACCGTAATAATTGCTATGATTAATCGTACATCACACATATTTCTAACTTACATGTTAATTTCACTCAAGGAAAAAAGGGAAAATCGTATTATCATTTCCGCATTTTTGGACATTTTGTATTTAAAAGTATCGCCATATCTTGCTGAATCTAACAATGAACGTATAATTATTCCATGCAAAATTTTTACTTTAATAGCATTAAATGGACAAAACGAGACATATGCTCACGTGTATAATAAAACAAATCAAATGTTGTTATTCTCATTTTATTCTAACATGCACGTGTTTCGAATAGCACACGCAGAGTTTAACAACTCGCATGAATACCAGTGTCAGGCGATTTTAAATCGCGTGAATCATGTCAGCTATAGGCGAAAGCTTCCTTCGCTTTGTTTTACGTGCATCGCAAGAATTAAAAAAAATCAGGCACTTGTGAAACTCGCCGTAAAATTATTTAAACTAATTTTCATCCTGGAGATAGTATCTAAACACACGAATTAGCATTCAATTTTTAACAAGTTTGAATATTGAGAATACTCAGGGTGCCACTGGTCTGTTTTTAGAATACCAGTATTTCTGAAGAAAAAAATTCGTGGTAGGTTTTAACAACTTTTGCAATAAAAATAACATTTGAAATAGGTTTGTAAAAAGTTTGCAAGAGAAATTTAAAAAGAAGACTTAAAAAAATGCGTTCAAAAAACGGACCGAGTGGAAGCCCTGGAATACTTATCACAGCTGACGCGCGGAGGTATCTGAGGTCCTGCTTTCAGATACTGACCGGAACGGTAGTAGACCCAATCACGGAAGATGCCGCCGGAAAAATTTAAAGCTAAATTCAATAAGTTTAAAACAGCGACCAGCGTAGTCAGGGGTGTTTAATAGAGAAGTTGCGATCAGCTGATGACCTTCTCATCCACCAATCACAATAACCAGGTTGACCACCAGCAACGTCCACAGTTCTCTCAGCTACCGATTACAACTGCCTTTCAACGGTTGTTTGACCTCTAACGGTTGGTTTGTTATGTCATTTGTTAAAATAAAAACATTGGTCCCTTATAAATCTCTTCATAAATCACGCTGGCAAGTTTCATGTTTTTACTTTTAAAAATGAGTCTGAAAATGTATCTCAAAATTTTGAGTTGTTGATCGTGGAAAAATATTTTTTTTTAATACCGCCTAAATCTGACATCGCACATAATTCTAACTTACTCGAGAATTTCACTGTGGCGTTTCAAATAATTCTTCTTCGTAAAAGATTCTATCGAAATTCAGTCTTCATTCATAAAACAGTGTTTTTCAATGTACAAATAGTCGACAACCGTAATAATTACTATGATTAATGGTACATCACACATATTTCTAACTTACATGTTAATTTCACTCAAGGAAAAAAGGGAAAATCGTATTATCATTTCCGCAACTATCTTGTACATCGGACGACTTCGAAGTCATTATAGTAGGGCTGTCACTGGCGATTATTTTTATATTCTATATGCACAACTATTTTTAAAATATAAATTTTATAGCATATTTCACTTGCACATGTTGCCAAAGTATTTGTGAAAGGTTTTTGTTTTGAAAAAGTGGTGCTAGATAGTTGCCAGTGGCAGCGCTGCTATAGCTCTTGTTTTATCATTGAGCATCGCAAAACATTTGAAGAATCATACAGTTATGAAATTCACGGCAAAATAATTTAAACTGATATTCATAGGGGAGGTCGTAACTAAACACATGAATTACTATTTTCAGATTTAATTAAATTTGGAATTTGGGAATATTTGGCATTTATTTTCATTGTTGTTTATCGCAACAATTTAAGAAAAATGACGCAGTTATGAAATCGGCATCAAATAATTTCAACAGATTTTCATGCTAGAAGCTCTATCTAAACGTATAAATTAGCATTCAAGTTTTATTAAATTTGAAAGTTGAGAATATTTAGCTGTTGTTTTATCATTGTTAGGCAACCCATTTGTTTGTTTTTTGAATATCACTTTTTCAAAACAATAACTTTCGTGTCAGTTTTCTGCAACATATGCAATAGAAATTTTTGTGTTTTTGTGTTTTATATGTGGATGAACCGGAGATTGGAGTCGATCGGGGATCTCTGCGTATTCCGTTGTGGGTGTTTACCGAATGCAAAGCCGATCAATGGGGACGACCTAGCCGAGTCTCGTTTATGATAAAGGACTGAGTTTTCTCGTGGTCCTGGGTCAGCCAGAGGTTTCCTATGACACACGTAGTGTCAACACACGGAAGATGAACTAGTCGCTTGTCCTTCCATACATGTCGACGATCGGACGCGTTTCAAATAATTCTTCTTCGTAAAAGATTCTATCGAAATTCAGTCTTCATTCATAAAACAGTGTTTTTCAATGTACAAATAGTCGACAACCGTAATAATTACTATGATTAATGGTACATCACACATATTTCTAACTTACATGTTAATTTCACTCAAGGAAAAAAGGGAAAATCGTATTATCATTTCCGCAACTATCTTGTACATCGGACGACTTCGAAGTCATTATATTAGGGCTGTCACTGGCGATTATTTTTATATTCTATATGCACAACTATTTTTAAAATATAAATTTTATAGCATATTTCACTTGCACATGTTGCCAAAGTATTTGTGAAAGGTTTTTGTTTTGAAAAAGTGGTGCTAGATAGTTGCCAGTGGCAGCGCTGCTATAGCTCTTGTTTTATCATTGAACATCGCAAAACATTTGAAGAATCATACAGTTATGAAATTCACGGCAAAATAATTTAAACTGATATTCATAGGGGAGGTCGTAACTAAACACATGAATTACTATTTTCAGATTTAATTAAATTTGGAATTTGGGAATATTTGGCATTTATTTTCATTGTTGCTTATCGCAACAATTTAAGAAAAATGACGCAGTTATGAAATCGGCATCAAATAATTTCAACAGATTTTCATGCTAGAAGCTCTATCTAAACGTATAAATTAGCATTCAAGTTTTATTAAATTTGAAAGTTGAGAATATTTAGCTGTTGTTTTATCATTGTTAGGCAACCCATTTGTTTGTTTTTTGAATATCACTTTTTCAAAACAATAACTTTCGTGTCAGTTTTCTGCAACATATGCAATAGAAATTTTTGTGTTTTTGTGTTTTATATGTGGATGAACCGGAGATTGGAGTCGATCGGGGATCTCTGCGTATTCCGTTGTGGGTGTTTACCGAATGCAAAGCCGATCAATGGGGACGACCTAGCCGAGTCTCGTTTATGATAAAGGACTGAGTTTTCTCGTGGTCCTGGGTCAGCCAGAGGTTTCCTATGACACACGTAGTGTCAACACACGGAAGATGAACTAGTCGCTTGTCCTTCCATACATGTCGACGATCGGACGCCGTGGGAAAGCAAGAGCAGTCGGAAAATCTAGCATGTGACCTAGGAACCGACTCTCCTTATGGGGTTTCGGCGACGAAATCGCCGGGTTGTTTCGACGGTTCATCGTGTGTATGTATGGAAGTTTCCTCTAAGATATGGGATCTTCTGCGCAATCGCAATGACCTACCTCGTCGCGAGCTCGGGTAAGAGGTTTGGAGGTTCCGTTGGATGACGGTCCTCCGGACCGGCCGGCAGAGCGCTCGGTGAACCAAAGCCGATGTGCTCGTTAAATGTCTCTCAGGACATGGGTCCGGTGGTCGTATGACGCGCCGGGCGCTCCTCAGGCCCTGGCGGCGCAACCTAGTTTGTATACCATGAAGCGTGTTAAAGGTGTCATTAAAAAGGGAGACCAGTGCGATTTCTGCATTGTGCATTGCAACAATTTTAAAATGTTTTAAATACTCGCTACAAAATATTTTATAAGAATTTGCATCCTGGAGGTTGTATCTAAACTCATGAATTAGCATTCACTTTTTAGTAAGTTTGAAAATTGGGAATATTTAAGCCTTGTTTTATCAGTAAAAAATAGTTTGCTTAACATTTCTCTGTAACGGTTTATAATTAGTGTAAAAATGGACCATCCGGTAACAGAAGATTTTAATTTTTAGTTAAATGTCTTATTACACTGCAAAAAAATACATAAATTCACGGCTATTTACCGTATAGTTTTACGGTAAATGTTACATTTTCAAGCTAAATGGGCAAATTCCGTAAATTTAAATCATGAAAGTTTAATTTCGGTATACTCTAATGTTTATACGGGCAAAATGTAATCTTTTAGGGATTGCCTGGAATCTCTGTTACCAGGTTTCCTCACTCATAATACCTTAAATGATTACAAGGTTTATTTTCGAAACCAGATCTTCATATTTATGATGAAGAAATAGTCTTAGAAAATCTGAACGACCAAAAAAGGTGTCCTGTTCATTGCATTACAATACACCAAGAGGGAGAAGTATTACCAACGTATTACTTAATTTTAACTTTTGAAACACCAACCCTTCCATCCCATGTTAAAGCTAGCTTCGTGAGAGTCTCTGTCTGCCCATATATTCCGATGCCGTTCAGAAGATTTAATTGTCAAAGATTTTGACATTCTAAAACATCCTGCCGAGAGAAACTAACATGTGCTAAATGTGCAGAAGTAGGACATATCTGCACCTATAAGCTATCTCAAATATAAAGGGGATCATCCATCATTCTCTCGAAAGTGTCCCAAATGGGTAACTAAGAAGGAAATCCAAACAATACGAGCTCTACAAAACACATCATTCCCAGAGGATCGAAAATTGGTCGAGTCCAGAACAACAAAGACGCATATCATATGCACAATCTATTAAAAATATATTACTATAGGAATCCAATCGTTCTTCTCCTAAGGCTCCTACAATTCGGGCTGACTCACGCTGCCATTTAATTGCCCGTAGAAGAAGAAGGATTGGTCGCGCCGCGTGGACAACAATCGCTGATTAGGCTATGTGAACATCAAGATAATTGGTGATTCATCCTGTATTATAGTAGCCCTAAATCTACTCAGAAACGTGAGATGTAAAGTACGCTCGAAAACTCGCTGACCAGGGAGTTACCAAATTTATGATATAAACTGCTTCAAAAAAGTCGAAATCTAAAGGAATATTGCTTTCTTAATAACTGTGGCCGAATTAAAGTTAAAATTACATCCCTCCCTCCAACAATGACAAGCAATAGAGGATTTTTGTAATTCCTTTTTCTTAACATAGTTTCTGTGCTCATTGATTCTGTAACGGAGTTGTCGTTTAGTCTGTCATATATAGGACAAACCACATTGACATTGGATAATGTAAATACCTCATAAGTTTTGATGTGGAATTTTATCTTTTAACGATGAAAAAGTCTGTTAACTGGCTGGATGAAAAAGTTTATTAACTGGCTTAAAAAACAATTTTAAAATCGAAATTTCTTAAAATATTAGCTATTTTGAAGCTAATGCTATTATAAAATGGTAAAATAATGAGATTAGAGAAAGAAACTGGAACAACAGAAATCAGGGTTATTAACACCTTTATTAAGACAACGAAATATTAAACGGTTGATATAAGACAAACTAAAACCACAATTGATAATCACTGATCTAATATAATTATATTCTGAAACAAGGGAATTATTATCTGAACAAATCAAACATGCTCTATTGATAAAGGAATGAAAAACCGAGGCTTTTTGCGAAAGGGTGTGGCAAGAATTAAAATGAGGGGGGAGTGAGACTGCAAAGGGTTTACGGTATATACAGGTGTCAAATGTATTAAGCTGATGAGTAACTAACACATCAAGAAAAGGTAATTTATTATCAACTCCAACTTCATATGTAAATTGGACATCCGGATCTATTGAGTTTAAAATAGTTAACACATTATCGAAAGAAGGAATAGATGGGTCAAGGATAGCAAAGGAATCATCCGCATACCTACAATGAAACGGAAAATTAATAAGATTAAACAATTTAACCTCAAAGTAATGCAAATATAAATCAGCCAGAAAAGTACCTAGAGGATCACCCATCGCTAAACTATCTGACATGGAGTAAAATTGATTCGAAAATTGGAAAGCATTTTTGTTTTAAGCAAATATTGAAAAACGTCATGATGTGGTTTATTTAATAATCTGTATAATGGAATTATTGTAATCTTAAAATGACACATTGAAGTGTCCCTTGGACGGGAACATGAGTAAACAGAGAAATAACATCGAAAGAAACCATGCGCAAAGAGGGAGTGGGGGGGAGTTCCTAATACAATTTACAAAAAAACTAGAATTATGAATAGTGTATAAGTTAGAAACCGCAAGAAAAGAAAAACGTTTAACCAAAATTTTAGCAAGGTGGTATGAGGCAGAACAAATATTAGATACAATAGGACGGAGGGGGACACCAATTTTGTGTACTCTAGGAAGAGCATAAAAACGACTACAATTACCAATGGAAGGAATTAATGAATTTTTAATATTTTCATCAATACAAGGAGAGGTTTTAATAAGTTTCCAAGTTTTCAAAAGATCACTGTTTGATGGACCACGATTTAATTTAACATATGGACCATACTGTAAGAGATCATGCACTTTATCAACATAAACTATTTTATCTTGTAACACAATTTAACCCCCTTTATCAGCTTTAAAAATAACAATGTCATCATTGGATTTTATAGAAAGTAAAGCATTACCAAGATCCCTATTGATATTCTGTGTAAAATTCTCTGCGTTATGTTCAATTGTATTTTTAATAATAACCCTAATAGAATCCTTTTGAGAACTAGATAGTTTACTGAATGGAAAACATTTTGTTTTAAGCAAATACTAAATAACTCCATGATGTGGTTCATTTCATAATTTGTGTAATGGAATTCTTTTAATTTTAAAATGAGACACTGAACTGCCCCTTGGACAGGAACATGGGTAAAAAATGAATTATCATAGAAAGAAACCATACAAATAAATTTTACTCTATGTCAGATGGTTTAGAGATGGATAATTCTAAAAGTCCTTTCCTGGCTGATTTATATATGCATTACTTTGAGGTAAAATTGTTTAATCTTTTTAGTTTTTCGTTTTATTGTAGATATGTGGATGATTACTTTGCGCTCCTTGACCCATCTATTTCTTCCTTCGTTAATGTGTTAACTATTTTAAACTCAATAGATCCTGATATACAATTTACATATGAAGTTGAAGTTGATAATAAATTACATTTAGTTAATGTGTTAATTACTCGTCAGCTTAATACATTTGACACCTGTGTATATCGTAAGCCCTTTGCAGTCTCACTCTCCCCTCATTTTAATTCTTGCCACTTCCTTCCCAAAAAGCAACGGCTTTTCATTCCTTTATCAATAGAGCATGTTTGATTTGTTTGGATGATAATTCTCTTGTTGCAGAATTGAATTATTTTAGATCAGTGACTATCAATCCTGGTTTTAGTTTGTCTTATATCAACCGTTGAGTTTTTCGTTTTCTTAATAACGGTGTTAATAATCCTGATTCTTCTATTGTTCCAGTTTCTTTCTCTAATATCTTTATTTTACCATTTTATAATAGCATTAGCTTCAAAATAGCTAATATTTTAAGAAATTTTGATTTTAAAGTTGTTTTTAAGCCGGTTAATAAACTAACTTTTTCACCGTTAAAATGTAAAATTCCACATCAAAACTTTTGGGGTATTTACAATATCCGATGTCAATGTGGTTTGTCCAATATATGACAGACTAAACGAAAACTCCGTTACAGAATCAATGAACACAGAAACTATGTTAAGAAAAAGGAATTACAAAACTACTCTATTGCTTGTCATTGTTGGAGGGAGGGACATAATTTCAACTTTGTTTCGGTCACTATTTTTAAGAATTTCAATACTCCTTTAGATTTAGAATTTTTTGAAGCTGTTTATATTCATAAACTTGGTAGCTTCCTGGTCAATGATTTTTCGAGCTTACCTTCCTTCTCACCTTTCTGGGTTGATTTACTGTGTTATAGTGCATCACGTCCGGCTTAATCTTACAAGTTTCTCGTATGGGATGGTGTTGTCATTTGGGTTTTCGTCTTTGTTTCATGTCTTTGAGGGGGGATATAATTTTCTGTTTTTACTAACACTGATGATGCTAGTCCAAGTTACTCACGAAACGTACGTCTGTCCATGGAACTACAGTTTGATACTTTGTGTTTAAACGTTTGTTTTTAGTGTATACGAAATAAGCTATATTCTCTCCAACTAATAATCGTACCCTGGCCATGTGAACCATGTCGTCGGTCTGATGCGATTCTTGCACGATTACACATAGGACTTGCAAGGTTAATTCATCGTTATTTGCTGTCAGAACAGAATACCATCCGTTGTTCAGCCGTCTAATTCTCCCCTAAATATAAAACATATTCTCACAGAGTGCCCAATCTTTCAGACCACATACTGCATGTTTTTTAAAATCTCGCATACTAGACTGTCAGTAATTTTGAAAAATCCTCCCATCCTGCTAAATTTTGGTTTCTGGAATCCATTGGCTATTTTTATGCTTTATAACTGTGCTGTTTTTTCTTTCTTTAATATAAAATGCATATAATACGTAGTTTTTTGTAAATTAATCGTTTGGTGTAGATATCCTATCTGGATTTACGTCATTTCTTTGCTGTATAATTTTGCTGCTTTTTCTCTTTTTAATGTAAAATTCATATAACACGTAATTTTCTGTAAGTTACTCGTTTGACGTAGATATCCTATCTGGATTTGTGAAATTAAACCATATCAAGTCAATCATCCAACATTTCAACATTCTTTTCTGAAAAGTTTCCTCCTGCAGTAAATTGACCACAGGTTTCCGATGCTTAACAAAATTCCCTTTCTTTAATAATAATATTCTTCATGTATATATTTTCTGTAAATTATGTATTACTCGCAGTAAGTAAGGGGCGCATGGCAGTTCTCTTGATGTTTAATCTTTTCTAAAATTAAATTTAGGAATTTTTTAAACACTAATTCCTTCCATGTAAAATGACGTACTTAAAAAATATCTACATGTAAATTTGCTGCATTTATTTTATTGAAAGTCTTTCAGGTTCAATAAAGTTGAATTACTATGCAAGTAACGGTATGATTTATTAATTAAAAAAAATATTGTGTGACATTATTATACAATGATATTATTTTGATAATTTTATACGAATGCAAGTTAATTCCATTCTTATACAGTGTTACCACGGTTAAATACCTCAATTTTAGAATGGTAATAATAGGCTTATTTGATGATAGAAATTCTGCGATTAAATAAAGCAAATATTACTCTTCGTAAATACTGGTATTCAAAAGTAAGCACTTGTGGTAACTATTTTATAACATGTGCATGCAATTATTTTATTAACCTCATTACATAATATCCATATCTTAAAATAAAACTTATGTTAGGGGTACACAAACCGTGATCCACCAGTCAGCAAGCTACCGCTATTTTAGACTATTAGTCTTATTAAATGCCAAAAACTTTGCTATTAAATAAGACAAAGGTTACCTTTCGGAAATCGCGGTGGCTAACGGATATCAGACAAAAAGGTTATGCAGCCCTAGCATACGTAATTTCTTTCTTCTTCAAAGAAACACACTTGTGAGAACTTTTGCCAATGGTAATAAAATATGGGGCAAAAAAAAAATCCGGGCTGAGTTATCCACGAGAGCGCATTTGCATGGAATATCCATCCGGGTGAAGAATTATAAGAATCCTTCATATTAAAATTTTAAGAAATCGCAGTCTAGACAACAATTGCATAGCTGTCTTATTTTTCTTATATTTTCTTTTTATTTAGGTTGATCTGTTTTATCTAACAATTTATTGCGTTGTAGAAAGGAAGTCCTCAAACATCATTAAATGGAATTATTATCTTATTTCGACAAAATGTGAAAATCTGTGGCTTTTTTCTCTGCATCCGTCACATGTTTCGAATTTAAACGAATGAAGTTGAAAAATGAAGTAGGGTGCCTTTTTATTATTAAACCAAGTGACTGAACTAACGACGAAAAAAGTAACAGCTGCGTATATTTTTTTTACTGATAAAATTATGTTTTTTTCTTTTTTGTTTCAGTCTGGTGATATATATATATATATATATATATATATTACCTAGTCGGGTGATAAAATTATGGTCTCTCCCCCTTTTTTTTTCAGTCGAGTGATAAAGTTATGGTATCTCCTTTTTTTTCAGTCTGATGATATGTTTTTTTTTTTGTTTTTTTTAAAGTCTGGTGATAAAATGATGTTTCTTTTTCAGTCTGGTTATAAAGTGTTAATTTTGAGTTCAAAGATTTGTCCATTTTTAAACTTATATTTTTTGAATAATAGCTCAGTCTACCTCAGAATTGAATAATTTCTGATATACTTCTCTTACGTGTGAGTACTTTAAGAGAATTTTAAGGGCACTAGATTTTTTTTCAAATTTTATATATTTAAGTCTTGTTTTTTATATAGGATTTAAAAAAAGTAAGTTTTTAATTTAACAAATTTGCTTCCAGTGTAACATTAATGCACGCCCTGGTTGTTACAAAGGGTAACAATAATGTTGCCCATGCAGATTTTATTTGCGTTGCAGACTGTTATTTCATAACGGAAGGCGAAGAAATCACAATTAAAGTTCATCACGTAAATCATTTTATAACAACAATGGTGTACAATAATGTTACACTGGCAACTGAAGTGTTAACAATTAGCAGTTGCAATTAGTATCGTATTAGTAACATTAATATGCAATGGTATTATTTAAGATTAAATATAGCTTTAGGTAGTTTTATTATGATCATGTGATTATTAAAATGATCAAGGACGTTCTTAGGGTGAATCAAGGGGGTGCCATCATACCATTTTTTAATAGAAAAAAAAATATTATTAATTTTTAATAGAAACCTTCCAATTATTTAATCGTTGAAAATCGCGATTAAATAAGGAGAAATTTACTTTTAAATAAAAGTGGTGTAATCTAAAGCAACCCCTGAAAGTGATTCGATAAACCTTCTGAAGACAACAGAGTGAAAAACCTAATCATAACTGCATTAACGATAACATTATGGAAATCAACAGCATTATCAATATCAATAGAAATATTGATTTCTATACGAATAGTCATTATCGTTATGAAAAGTATTACAAATTACTGTAAATTAAAGTTACTACTTTTATTTGAAAATGTATGTTTCTTTCATTTAAATGCAGGCTTTCATGTAAATTTATTACAGATTTGAAGATTTAACGAAATCAAATTGTTAATTTTTATGTATGTTTCTATTTCCGAAAGTTTCGATATTAATTTCCACAAGAAAGAAAAATTCTGCGTCAAGCATGGATTAAGAAACATCTTTCAACATTTCCAGAACAATGAAAGATGAAAGAAGATATCTAAGTAAACAATTTATAAAACGCAAAACATATTTGAAAACCCAACTTCAGTAATTACCGTTCATAGTCGGAAAGGTGTACGTATCACTTTTTGTGGCCATGCATACGATCTATAAATTTGTATCTGTACGTACTACATATTATGTTAAAATTTAGTTCAGTAAAAAAAGTATAACACAGTCGAAAATTCATCTTCAGTAATTTTTGCCGATAGTAGGAGGTGTACTCGAATTCTTTTGTACAGTCGTGTATATTATCTATACATTGTTTTACACACCACGCATATTGAGATAAACTTTAATTCAGGTAAAAGACGAAAAAAATAACTAAAAATGCATTTCCAGAAATTACTATCTATAGACGGCAATGTATCCAGTTCTTTGTATAGCCCTGTATATGAATATATTTATATTCTACAAACATCTCTTAGTATAACTAAATGTAGCTCAGCGGAAAAATGCATAACAAAATTAAAAAATGCACTTAAGAAATGAACGACTATAGACAATAATGCCTTAAGAAAATTTTTGTCCAGCCTTGTATATGATGTATATAACTTATACACACCACGTAAAATGCAAAAAATTAAACTTAAAAACGTATATCACGACTGAAAATGCACTTCCAGCAATTAAATAGACAGTTCTGTAACCGAATTATTTTGTGTGACCTTGTAAATGAACGATAAATGCTATGCACACTATATTTTACAGTATTAGTGTAAAATCAATAAAATACATTGCAAACGAATTTTCCCACAGACCATAGTGTAACGGTATTCTTTTGAGTATCTCTGTAAATGAAATATAAATTCTACACACTTCATTTTAATAGCGAATATGTTTTTGTAAACTTCAGTATCATATATCAATTAGATGGTAACCCGAGTTTATTTATGAGAGTTAGAGCTCAGACAGGCGGACAGACAAACCGATGCCATAAACACCTTTCAAATATATTGGAATGTGTTAAAAACGAAGAAGGTCTGAAATTTATAAAGGTATTTTAAGTATATAAGCATACTTGCTTAAAGACATGTTTTTATGAAGAAAGAAAACCTCGAGATTAAAAAAAGGTGTGGATGCATTTATTTTATTGTATTTTGTTTACATCTGACATCATTTCATATTGTGCGTCACAGGCATGGTTTTCTTGCAAATTAGACCATTAGAAATGTGGCACACTTTTCAAGCAGGTTACCGACCCTTTTGTTCCGAAAGAATACTGGAAATGAATGCTTTTCATTTTGACGTTTGATTAGAAGACACTCAACTTATTTCAAAAGCTTTACAAAAGTTTTGCAGCTGTAACAGCTTGTACAAATCTTTGAACTCATAACCTGTATAAGAATGCAGTACCTGTCAATCACTGATTGGAAGATTGAAATGTATTTTATAGCCAAACTATATTTAAAAAGAAATGAATACAACTCTTATGCAATGAAGGTGTGCAGAGAAGGGTTTGATTATCAACGGGGCAAATTCCCACCAGTAAAAAATAATAGGAATTTTTGTTATATATTATAGGAATCTTATTAATGACAGTAATTTTGCATGAATACGGCGTTTAAAGAAGGCGAAAATTATTATCAAATTTTACTGGTGGAAGTTGGCCCCGTTGATAATCAGGCTCTGGCACAGAGAGGTACTTTAAACAAAGGCAATAAAAGTAAATCAATTTTTAACACTTTCTAACATAGTTGAAAAGTGTTTATGAATTTGGTTTGTCTGTCTGTCTGCCTGTCTGTTCTTTAACTCTTGTAAATATATATGTATTGACATGCAATTGATATATGTTATGAGTTTTACTAAAGCATGTTCGGTATTGAAAATGAAGTGTGTAGCACTTAAATGTTTTTTACAGGGAGACTCAAAAGCATTCCGTTACATTACGGTCTATGGGGAAATATTATTTGTGGTTTATTTTAATGATGTTACACAATTTCAAAAACACTGAATTTTATATATATCACTGAGGTACATTAGAAGAGGATTACTATGGAATATGGTGTGCATAGCACTTATAGTTGTTTTACAGGGACACTCAAAAGCATTCCGTTACATTACGGTCTATGCAGAAAAATCGTTTGCGGTTTATTTTAATAATTCACTATTTGAAACATATTGAAAATGATATTTATCACTAAAGTGCATTACAAGAGACTTACTATTGAATAATATTATGTGACTAGCATTCATCGTTCATTTATAGGGACGCATAAAGGAAGTCGCTACTGTCTGTTAACAATAATTGCTTTAAGTGCGTTTTCAGTTGCTGAACGCATTTTTAAATTTAACTTATTTTTTGTCTATTATTTGGAGTGTATAAATTCTATAGTTCATATACAGTGCAGCACAAAAGTTCTCGAGTACATTTCCGTTTATTGACGTAAATTCCAGAACGAGAATTTTAAACTGTGCTACGCGTTTCCGAACTGAACTAAAATTTAGCATTCTATGTAGTATGCATACAAAATCTATAGATCATATACAGGGCGCAGAAAATAATTTGAAAAATTTTCGAAATATTGTTTATAATTCCCGAAGTTGGGTTTCTAAGTATGTTATGCGTTTTCCAAATTGTTTACTTCTTTCACCTTATTAAACGGTAATGATATGCACAATAATTTTGGAAGTGTTGGAAAGTGTTACATAATCTATACTTGACGCATTATTTTTCGTTCTTCTTAAAATTTGCACCAAATTAAGAAAAATATTGCTGCAAATTTATGAAATACCTAATTATTTTCTGATCATTTTACATACCTATTTAAAATAACTATGCAACAGACGAATGGCAATTATAAAGACATCATAACAAATAGGCATCTTAACAAGCATTAATAAAAATTACACACAAACTACAAAAATGGGATATTTACAGCTTCCGCTGACTTATACAAAAGTGCTAATGTATATAAAAAATGTCGTTGGTATAGATTTTTGTTTGATTTAATAAATGTTGCCCCACATCTTTCCCATGTATCATATCTTTATTTATTTTCATTAAAGAGTCTACACTAGTCAGCATAAAAACTCGTAAGCCGACGGCTTAAACCGGCGAAGGAGATTTTTACAAATTTCTCGTTTGCATTTCAAAAATTTTAAATGATTCTTTTTTCAAATGATTTTTTTCCAATGATTCTGAGTTCGAAGTCTAACGTTATATCTGTCTACTTCTTCTTCTTCTTTTTTTTTTTTTTTTTTTTTTTTTTTTTTTTTTCAAGGACAATTTCAATTTCTAAAAGAAATTGGTTGGGTGGTTCTAAAAATGAAAGCGTCTTCACACTGAAACTGCAACCAAACTTAAACAAGAACGAAAAATCATGCGTCAAGCATAGATTATGAAACACTTTCCAATACAGCCAGAAAACTGTAACGAAACTTAACCGTTAAATAAGGTGAAAGACGATGTGTAAGTAGACAGTTTAGAAAACACATTGAAAAATACAGTTTTCGAAATTACCTTACAGTGTCAAAAAAGTAGTCGAATTATTTTGTGCAGCCCTGTATATGATTAATAGATGTGGATATATAGCATGATAAAATTTAGTACTGTTAGAATATTCACATTTAGCAATTTTCGCCAAAAGATGGAAATACACAAGAAATCTTTCGTACAGCCTATATATTATCTGAAGACTTTTCTACACACCACATATGAAGCTAAAAGGCAAATTAAAAGTCACTCGCAGCAACTACAAACCGTAAACGACAATGTATATTTTTCTTTGCGTAGCTCTGAATATGAATTTATTTATATTCCACAAACTTCTATTAATCTACTAAATATAGTTCAGCAGGAAAATGCGTAACACAATTAAAAACTACCTTTTAGCAATTCACTCCCATAGTCTGTAATACGGATTCCCTTGTGTAGCCCTGTATAAGAACAACCCAGTTTATAAACACACACGTACTATGAAAAATTTAGTTAAACTTAAAAACGCAAGACAAAAATGAAAACGCACTTATCACACAGACTGTAAATATCGCATATGTACTGTAACCGACATCTTTCGTGTGTCCCTGTAAATAAACGCAATGCACACCGCACTTTCAAGAGAGCAATTTATAATGCACCTCAGTAGTGGATATAATTTTCATTATGTTTGAAATTGTGAAATATCACTAAATTACACTGCAAACGATTTTTCCTCATAGAACAATGTTTGACAGAATTCTTTTGTTTGACCCTGTAAATGAATAATTAATGCTTTCAACCCATAGTCTACAAAAAGTCTATTTTAATGCGCTTCATAATTATACATCAATTCCATCATGTTTTAAATGAGCATCATCAAAATGCACTTGAAACGATTATTCCCCATTGACTGTTATGTAGTGGAATACTTTTGACTGTCCCTGTAAAAAAACTATAAGTGCTACACACTTCAGTTGAAATAGGGAACATGCTATTGTATTATATTGTAGTAAACGACAATATCATACAAAAAAATCAGGGCGATCCGAGTATATTTACGCGTGTTAGAGCACGGACAGACGGCAGACGGTCAGACAAACCGAAGTCATAAGCACTTTTCAACTAGGCTGGAAAGTGTTAAAAAAAGTAGAAACATACATCATTAAATATTGACCCTAGATAATCTATGAAAAAAGAATCATTTCAAAATACTGAAATGAAAACAAGAAATTGGCTAAAAACACGTCTTTAATCTTAAAATGTTATTTTTGTCTTATTTAATCACAGTGATTAAATACGACAACAAACTTTTAAAAATTAATGGAAGAAGTATGTCTGATTGACCATTTCGTCCCCGTAAAGTTGACGCCTAGGTGCGCTTCTTAATGTTAGTGGTACTTTTGAGACTCAAAACACATGTTGTATCTTAACTTTTGAAGCCAGTGTCTTTAAAATCTTGAGATTTAATGAAGCCGCATTGCTAAACTTTGCTATAATTTTATTTATTTTAAAACTCCAAAACTAAGTTTCGGTAACAAAAAAAAAAAAAAAAAAAAAAAAAAAAAAAAATCGAACAAAAGGACTGAAGTTTTAAAAGATAATTTAATTATTGTACAGTGTGAATACAGGTTTACCACATTATTCGTATCGTTTATTTTGCCTTACTTAAAGAATAGAAATTATGCAATAAAACTCTGAAATATTTTTTAACTGAAAAAGAAAATAGGCAAAGATATCTAATCTTAAAGAGTAGTCAGAGTTCCTACGCCTCAGAGGATTCAAGAGGATTCAAGATACTTTTTGTAAAGTAATGATTGTCATATTTAAACAAAGAATTTATTTATTAAATAAGGTGAATATTGCTTCACAAAAAATCTGGCATTCAGATCATCTGAGGCTTATGAATCCTGGTGGTGTTAGACTCCTTGGAAATTCTAAGAAGTGTACGCACCTTGACTGTATTATTTGTTTAAAGACGCATATTTTTGTGAAGAAACAAATCCACGAGTTTAGAGAAATATTGGGTGTTTTTATTTTATTGTAGGAGGGTAAGTCATTAAATAAGTCACAAAACATAATTAAATAATAACTTACAATGATATTCACTTCTATACTATTTTTATTTCTCAGCATATTCTCCACCAATATTTATGCACTTATATCACCGTTTTATCAGTAATCCAACACCAGCTGCATAACATTCTTTGAGTTGCTGTCTTAGCCACATTAGGACTTCAAGTTGACCCTTTTCATCATCTGTGAACATCATCTTGCTTCCAAGATGATTTTTTAGTGGACTAAACAGATGAAAATCGCTTGAGGTTAAGTCGAAGCTGTATGGTGGATGTTGAAGAAGTTGCCAACCAAACTTGTGAATTATCTCCTGTGTTCAACCTGAAGTCCTAATGTGGCTGAGACAGAAACCCAAAGAATCTTATGCAGCTGGTGTTGGGGCACTTTTAAAATGGGGATATAAGAACATAAACATTGTTGGAGAATATGTTGAGAAATAAAAATAGTTTTGAAGTGAATATCATTGTAAGTTATTATTTAATTATCTTTTGTGACTTACTTAATGACTTTCCCTCGTATTTTGTTTACATCTGCAATAATTTGATTTTATGCTTCACAAGCATGGATTTCTTGCATATTAAACCATTAGAAAAATTGTATATTTTTAAAGCAGATTAACAGACTCCTTTTTTTTCCAGAAAGAAGACAAAATGAATGCTTTTCATTCTGATGTTTGATTAGGAGACACTGTCCAGGAGGGGGACTTTAACCGTTTTGCCTGAAATTCATTTGTCACCACAAATTCCGAAGGGTAATCTTCGCTTTATTTAATCGCAAAGTTTCTGTTATTAAATAAGGCAAGTTTTTCTATTCTAAAATAGTGGCAGTTTGGTGGCCTATGGGACACAGGTTGAACACCCCTACATCACACTCTTCACATTTCAAAAGCTTTAGAATCGTTTAGCAGCTTTGACAGCTAGTACAAAATTTTTGAAACCATAACTTTTTAAAAAGTTGTATAAGATTTCTGTATCTTGCAATTAATGACTAGATATTCGAAATGTAGTTAAGCGTTCCGACAGACTTAGAAACTAGGAAGAAATAAACAGGCGTCAAATGGCACCTAATCATTTTTAGGTGCGTTCGTAATTATATAAATACGTAGCACCTGCAGTCGTCGTCTTGTCAGTCCGTTCGCATATAACAGCGGAAAAACTACCCAACCGAAAGGTTTGAAAATTAATATATATTATCGTTGCAGAATTTTTTCGAGTCATTTCAAATTTGATGAAAATCGAATCAAAACTTAAAAAGATATAAATAAAAGTTTTCTTTGTTCTATTAAATCCTATCGTACGTAATCTATATAATAAAAGCGCAAGTCATGTGAATGAGGAAAACAAATACGGTTAGACCCCTTCTTTTTTCATATGCTAGGCTGCCATTTTTATTAAAAATTATTTTTTCGAATAAAATTGCATAAAAGTTACATTTTTAGAAAGATCATTAAAAAAAATTGTTTGCTTGAGAGATGAGTTAAATTAAAAAATATATAGATTCTAAGATAATATCAGTGGAAATTAGGTTGTTAACAGCCGAATATCTCAATCCATTATCGTAAATAAATACAGGAGATTCGTTCATTATGAGTTATAAAAATATTAAACCATGGAAGTAATCATTTGCAAAGCAATATCTCCATGGGGAATTTTGCAGCGCTGTCTGGTCTAGAAAAAAAATTGCATTTGTAAACGTGGCATACGTAATAATAATAATAAAAAAGTCATTCTCATTTCGCTCATAGCAGACGATATGATTCACTTCACTGAAATAATAAAGCTGATTTTTTTACATTGTGAAACTAGTTATAAAAAGAACACACTTCATTCGTCACGTTTAACGTACAATTTCCAACTTGTTTCTTATTAAAATGGTTGGAGTATCATAGTTGAGATTTCTTCCAACAGAGTGAAACATATGCGGGACAGGACTCGAACCTGGGTAACTTGGCCTTCCATGCTAATGCTCTCCTACTTGGCACGGCAAGCCAAGGTAAAAGGTTCGAGTCCTGTCCCGGACGTTTTTCACCTTGTTGGAATAAATCTCATAAATGATACTCCAACCATTTGAATATGATTCTAACGATTGAACGATTCACCTAAGGGACCGGGAGGGATACTATGCTCTATAGACTTGGTTTCCTTGTCTGAGCAGTCCCTCTTAGGCAATCAAATCAAATATGATTCACCTAGATGAAAAAAAAACTTCCGTGTTTTTCATTATGACCATTTTTTCTTAGTTGCCAAAATGTTCTACTTAGGTAGAGTTTTGAAATTATTTATTTTGCTTATATTATATGCGTATAAACAGACAGTGTAATAAGTTATAATAATAAAAAAATGTATTTTAAAATTCATGAAAAAAATATTACAATGAAAAAAAGTTTCTTTTAAAGCACACATTGCCACTTTAAAACAATTGCAAGCCTTGGATTGTAATCAGTCAAGCCTGATCTATATAGCGTAATAAATAAAAAATCAATGGCCGAAGAAAGTAGCAGACAAAGGTTTGTTTATATTTTAATAAAATTTCAGTATTAGAAAACACACATTATTAGAAAAACGGCTAAATGTTTGATTCGAAAATGCAAATTTGTATCTTACAAGCAAAGGAAAACTTAAAGTGGTTAGCGTAAAAAATAACGATCGAGTGTAAAATTGCAGTAGTCTAATTGAAATTTATAAGCGCAAAATACAAATAACCACTGCTAATTTTAAAACCTTCCTTCCAGCGGGAGCCGTATCGTAATTTTTACGGCAAACGTAATTTTTCCAACGTTTTATTCTAAGAATTGATACTGAAATTAAAATTCGATATTTACTATTGATATGCATAATTGTTCTTGAACAATAATTACTTCTTATTCTTCTCATAATTGTCTCTTACTATTGTGAAATATCTTGCATTTTTAATAGGGTAACTGCCGTACGCAAAAACTATGTCACGCACCCGCTCGTGCAAAGAAAAAAAGCGCGCCCACTGGAAAGTTAACTGAACTATATTTATGAATAAATTAATAAGGTACCTGTACCAAATAAGGCCACGTTAAGGATTCAGATCACAATAAAATGTATTATATCTGCATTAACAATTTCAATGTTGTTGGATGTGTTAGTTATACATATTTTTTTTAATATTAAATACTGCATATTCTTGTCGCTGTTGAATTTTGGCCTGGAGAGTTCAAAACAAAAAAACCCTTTAAAGTAGCTCTAATAGGAGTATGTGTTCTATAAATAATGCCATAATATGCTAAGTGCATTGTTTAATGTTAATTAATAGGTATTATCCCAAAATAGGACAAAATAACGAAAGTGTTTTTAAATTTCACATTTTAACTCTTGAAAATGAAATATGTAGGTATAAAAAAAAGTCAAAATAAATTCATTATTTTTTACGAAGAAATCCAAATGAAGTTTTTCACATTTGGTGCAGAAAAAGATACCTGTGCCCGTTCGAGTCAATCCTAAACATACTTCATGGTTACTTTATGGATATATTTCCTGCATTTTGAACAAAGACGCCTATCTAAGACATGATCCTTTTTCGAAATGAAGAAATATTTTATTATGAAAATTCTGCTTTTCACATATTTCACTATCAAACACAAAAATAGTATTAAAAATACAGAATATTTCAATATACAATCTAAAAGATCATTAAATTATCCCGTACATCATGCAAAGATTGTAAAATTCAATCAATAATTTATGCTGATTTCATATGAAAGTTCGCTTAGTGTTTTTATCAACGACGTGTCGAAAAATTCATTGACCCATACATGACGACAAAGACGGTATCGGTTGTGGTTAAAACTATCTACGCATGGGAAGTACACATAAATTATAAGGTATATGCTGCCATATATCGGCCAGAGACCGTTCTCTATAAAATATAAGCTGATGGCCTTATTAAGATCACGCTTTATTTGGTACAAGCCCCTTACAACTAATATATATTATATAATATATGCAGGGCTCCCACTGGTCTGCTTTCAGGCAGATTTCTTAAGAAATACTACCTATTACATTCTCCCCTATGTTGGGATTTCTAAAATAAATTGCCGATCTACGCCGATCATGACTCCTAAAACCCAAAATCACACCCAGTTCAAAATTTTATCTATCTATCTATCTGTCTATCTATATATCTATATCACTTTTTTATGGACACGATAACTTCTATAATTCTGCACAAATCTCTTCCAAACTGATACATAAAATCTCGGTCAGTTATTATTACTTCTAGGAAAAGAGCCGAAAATTTATGTATGACAGATTTTTGATATAATTGAAAATGACCTCAAGGGGGGGGGGTAGGGGTTTATGAAGAAAAAAATTCATAACTTCGTCAATTCACAAGATATCAAATCCGCTTAAATTTATAATAAATCGCCTTAATATTATCTACAACTTTTATACTGACAAGTTTTTTATAGGATCAACAGACGCTTTCAGTGTGACGTCAGTCATGACGTTTTGCTTGGATACTGACTCCAAACAAACGGTTGCTATGTGTCATTTCTTATTAAACATAAATCGTAGAAAATATTACCACTGCATATAATGTATTAAAACGCTTTGCCGTGAGATATAATCATAAGATTTAGGTATAATATACAAACATAATAGAAAATACAACATAGCAACTATTTGTTTGGAGTCAGTTTCCAAGCAAAACGTCATCATTGACGTCACGACTGAAAGCGTCTACTCTTACAGAAAAAAAAAATTAAAAACAAACAAATTATTGCCGGATCCGCCTAACACAGGTAGATTTCGAAGTGGGCGGTCTCAACTGTCACATTATATCAAAAAGGTTATTTCTTCTGAAATTAACAATAAACAGTCGCCCCACGGTCTGCATCTTCGAAATCTACCGGTGCCTGTAGGCCGAGCCGTCAGGGATTTTTTTCAATACCACTTTTTTCAAACAATAATTTCAGTGATAAATTTCTAGAACAATTTATATAATAGAAATAGACCATGAAGATTTATGTTTGGAAATATTGGCATCCAATATGGATACCAGTGGGATCTCTGTTTATATGTACAATGAGATATTGTATACAAAAATAAGAGAATTTCTTTTTTAATTTGCACAAAAACATAATGAACCATTGCAAGTTTGTGCAATATCTAATGATATACTGATTTATTTAAAACTGAAAATACACATAAGAATTTAATTTCATTTAAAGATATTTAGTGAATAAATTCAGAAGAAACTTTTGTTGAAGGAAATTCACAACAAAAAAGAAAATTTTGTTGTGAATGAAGTGAATGGAAAAAAAATGTTTTATTTCAATAAACTCTGCAACTCTATAGTAATAATTTTATTTTGAATATTATTTCACTAAACGCAAAATATGCCGATATTAATTTGTTTACAAAAATTCATTGTTGGAGATAAGGAATAAATGAAAAAATTGCGAAAAATAATTTAATAAGTGTATTTTCATAAGGAATGCGTTAGCCCTTAACTACAGTACATTGGCAGCATCGCCTTTCTAATGTAAACTAAGTTTTGGTCACTAAAATAAGAAGAAAAGACCATACGTGGAGCAACCCTTGTTCTAGCTCATTTAATGATCTCAGAGGTTAAAGAGGCCACTTGTCTACCAAGCTAGTTACAAAGATACTCAATAGGTTTAAAATCCAGAAATTGAGTTGGCCAGTCTATCAGCTCTGAACATTCATCCTCAATATATTAATCAGTTCCTACAAGCCTAGCTATGTAGGGTAGAGCATTATCATCCATTAAAACAAAATTCATCACAATGACACTGTCATATAATCTGACATATGGATCAAAAAGCTCATCCCGATATCACCCATCAGCTAGAGTTCCTCCATGGAGCCCATTTGGTGAGTGTGACCACCCAGAGGGATTCCAACCCTAATGATGATTCCACATCTTTTATAACTGTGTCTTTTAGCAATGTTATATTGGTAATAACCTTTGCCTTGCTCCCTCCATATCAGCACACGGTATGACAAACCCGGCATGTCTGTAAAGAGTACCCAAGCCCACAGCTGTGTGATCCAGGTTACGTGTTCTCTTGTCCAACGTAAATGAGCACTTTCCTATCGCCGCCGTTTAAGAGGGATCTTCTAAGACATGTTTTTGATTGTGACGTTTTCACACCGTAGTAGCAAGATATTCTGGTTCATATGGCAGAAAAGTGATCTGAAGCTATCCGAGATACAGTAGTTTTTCTTCTTCCTTTTCCTAAGATGGCGTAAATGTGATTTTCAGAAGGGGTTGTACCTGGGTTCAAATTTTCAGAAGGGGTTGTACTTAGATCAGGTCTTCTTGATGATGAATTTTTGGATTTAAACTAACCTAAGGGTCTTTGGAACACACTAAGGGATATGTTATTGTTTCTACCAGCATACTACATCCTTCGTCCTTCATCTTGTCTAGTGATTTAAATGACTTTTTTGTCGAAATTGCCAAAATTATTTTCGTACCAAAAAGTGAAAATCAAGAAGCATTGATAAAAACTCCACACACAAATTACAATAGTGGGATATTAAAAGTGTCCTCTGGATCCTATAATAGAGCTAATGTATTACAAAATTTTGTGAGTATAATTTTTTATTTGATTTAACTAATGTTACCTAACAACCTTCACATAAACCATGTTTTTCTATATTTATTTACATTCATTTAATAGTGAGCGTCAAAACACATGTTGTACCATAAACTTTGGAGGCCGGCATATTTCAAATCTGGAGACTTTACGAAAACGAATATATAAACCAGAGTGTCAACCTGGGTGCAATGTTGCCAGTGGGATACATTTTTTATTCAGTTTTCTCGTTTGCCAACATTTTTGAGAAAGTAAAATTTGCCTTATATAATGACAGATTAAATAACGCGAAAAAAGTTATGCTAATCAAGCAATCCCAATTTTAAAAAAGTAGCCCACTGCCAAAACTGCCTGCTATACCCCTATTTATGAATAATATGACTCGCCTTATTTAATGACATAAACTTTGCTATTAATTACGGCGAAGGTTACTAATCCGAAATAGTGGTGAAAAGCGGTCACAAATAAAAAGTTTGGGCACCCCTGAGTTAAACTTTACAGTTTTTTAAATTTAAATTCTCGATATCAATGGCAAATGAAAATCAAACATATGAGGAACAAAAACTTATAAAAGTATTTTAAATATTATATAATTTGCTAAAAGATGCTTCTTTTTATGAGGAAACAAAACCACGAGGTGAAATGTTAAAAATGTCACTACTTCATTTTATTGTATTTTGTTTACATCTGACTTCATTTGATTTCATACGTCAAAAGCATGATTTTCTGGAAAATTAGTTCATCAGGAAAATGGCACACTTTGCAATCAGGTTATCGACCCTTTTGATCCGAAGCAAGACTGAAAAGGAATGTTTTATGCATTTTGATGTATGGTTAGGCGACAATTTGCATATTTCAAAATATTTACAAGTATTTACAGTTGTAACATCTTGTGCTGTATTTTTGAACTTATAATCTTTTCAAATGCTGTAAAAAATCCTATATCTCTTAATTACTGTCTGGAAGTTGAAAATATAGTTTAACTGAACGATATTTTTGAAGAAGCGACTGTGAGTGTTACTAAGTTCAACGCATCTTTACACTGAGATATTTTGGGAAAACACAAGAAAAACCAGTTTCTGCTTTAATCTGTACCAGGGGTGGAAAATATGCACAGCAGTGAGTCGATTGTCACCATTTAAACTTTAATGGAATTTTTCGTCTTATTAAATTTCCGAAATTCTGTCAGTAAGTTAAGCGAAGAATGGCTGCCAAAAAACCTTTGCTGATATATAAGACCTTAGCGACCGAACTTCTCAAGAGATTTGGATGCCTTCTGGGATGTGGATATCTTAAGGCATGGGCATGCGCATGAGGTGAAGAAAAACAGTAGAGGTCTCATAGTTACGGTCATAGTGATAAAAAATTCACGAATTTCAAATAGCAACAGCCAATTCTTTTCATCGCAAAATGATCCTCATAATGATATATCATAAATGGCGTAGAAACTATGCTTGTAACATTAACAAGGCTCCCACATGGTCCGTTTTTTGAACACATCTATTTTAAAACAAAAAATCTCCCTTTTGATTTCTCTTGCAAATTTTGTAGACACGTATTCCGAAGGTTATTTCTATTGCCAATATTGTAAAATCCTATCACGAAAATTATTCTTTGGAATAACTGGTATTAAAAAATCAGACTAGTGGGAGCCCTGCTATATAAAATAGCGATTTAAAACAAATACAGAGAGAGAAAAATAATAAGAGCAACAAATAACGCCACATAGCCGACAAAGAAGAAATCATTTTAGTTAGATTACAAAAGTTTCAAGTATTTGCCTTCACAGACGATTGTGGACAAAAATCATGTCAAGTAGATATTGCAGCCTTGCCAATATATAAGTGAAAAATGCCAGACTGGATGTCGTCCAGATGTCTTAAATGGTAAACAGCACTTGGTGCGTTATACCAAAGTATCTGGGTTCGATCCCCAGTCTGGACACATTTTTCACTCTGTTAGTTATGAGTTGTTTAGAAATTGAAAATTAATTCACATCCTTTTCAGTGATACAGGTATCGTTTTAGCGTCAATTACTGTTTTTTTATTGGGAAGATGACTTTGCGAGAGAAAAATTGGGTGTTGCTGTTGGAATTTTTCAAAATATTGTCACAACAACCGGAACTGTGAGAGTTCATTTTCTGTTCTATACTTCGTTCTGGAGCTCATGTTTTAAAATACCCACATAACAAATAGCAACACGTTTCCATGAGCAGTAGACTCAGGCGATCACATTTCGGCAATTTTTTATGACCCTTTCCCCCTGTATGTCATTTCAGATTTGTGAGATATCTAACGAGACTCTGAGCGTTTCATATCAGTAAAATAAATGTGAAATGTAAAAATGTTAGTTATGTTTCAAAACACTGCTGTAGAAATACTGATTTCAAGGTACCAAGTCAGTTACAGCGTCTAAAAATTTTGACACTCTAAAATTGTACTATATTACATTCAATAGTAACATTTAGTCTTAATGTATGTCAAGCTGCATTACTAATATTATTTATACAGCTACTAGAAAATTAGTAATATTAATAATACTAGTTAAGTTACTAATATTTTCCTTTACGTCCTATGTACAGAAATTTGTAAACAAGAATTTCAACCAATTTTTTAAGTGTGAGTGATAAAACCATGATTAATGCTTATGGCGAATCTTTAGCTTCAATATTTTTCTAATTGAAGCTTTTATAGCATTATGTTTAACTATATAAGAGTACCTGCACCTACTTTCAATTATTAACACATACAGCAGAGATATAGAAAATGTCTTTAATTAAAATAATGAAATTTTAAAAAAGGTCACTTCATTCTAAATGGAAGAACTAAAATTTATTAAAAATTAAAACCCTAACCAGGGCTCCTAAATGGTTCGCCAACGGAATACCAATATTTTTAACAGAAAATTTAATGATAGGTTTCTACAAATTTTCCGCAGAAATTTACATTCGAAGGTGGTTTGCAAGAAACATCTAAAAATAAAACTTTCCTAAGAAAATACTGGTATTCAAAAAACGGACCATTTAGGAGTCCTGCCTAATGTATTAAGTTTTTTTTATAAATCCATTTTTTGAAAAGTCATTGGAAATATTGCTGAAAATCTTAAAATATCATGGTTGAATGTATGAAAACATTTTATTGACAAAAGTAAAAGAACATAATCTTTGATAAAACTGTCAAAAGATGAAATCATTATACCATTTTCATTATAATTAGAACTGCAGTTAAATGAAAATCGAAAATAAAAGGTCCTTCCTGCCTGTACCGGGAGGAAAAGGTAGCTTTCCTATATCTTCGTTTTAAAATTTTAGCTAATGTTACACGAAAACAGCAAGTTAAAATGCAAAGAAACGTTTACAAAAGATTCGTTAATACTGAATTTGAATAAGAAATTCGCCAAATTATTGAGCAATAGCCAAATTGGCTTCATTTATAAAGACTTATTTTGGTCGCCAAATTTGGCGATATTTCACCAAATGTCGCCAATTTTGGCGAGAATTTGACGCTAACGGATATGAATATATAGTTTTATGCGTATGATTGGGAAAATTATTACAACAATGAAAGAAAATAATTTGCGAGTAATCGCGTTAATGTGCTATTTTGTTTCAAAATGTCAGCCACCCTAGAATTTCAAACTGCTCTATCTCAGTTATTTTTTAAGATAGAGGTAAACCAAAAAATGCTCTGGAATTCTTGTATCAAGGCCTAACACGTAATTAAAAAATAAATTTGAATTTTTAACTTTTTTGTATATCTATTTTAGTTTTAAATGTTTAAATGGCCGCCATCTTGAAACAAAATGGCGGACCAAGCTGGCCAACGAACTCGTCGAGACATTGGTTAGCTTAATACACACAATTAGTTTCATCAAAATTGATTTATAAATACGAGCGTTATCGTATGACATAGGTCAGATATATATATATATATATATATAAATCAACATTTGAACGGAGGGTGGTTTTGGGGTCTGGGGGTCATGATCGGTGAAAATATATTGAAATTTTCCGGAACTGCTTTCCTTCGAATGGCTGCAATAGGTAGCTTTATACTTTTTTGTATTGAAAGCTACCTAAAATTTTACATAAATACTAATCATGGGAACTGCATTTACACTTTAAAAGTTTGAAGGAATTTAATGCTCAGAAAATTCTCTGCATTGAAGAAGAAACAGATCACGTTGCTTTTAAGTGGTATTTGTTAAATGAATATAGTTATTCTGGAATTGAGGATTTTGTTTGCAAAACGAATATTATTTTAATTAATTTGATGATAATTTCATGTGTTCCTTATAAATTCATATTGAAATCAAGTTTTGCTAGTCCTGTCTTATCATCCAAAAGAAAATACCTGCTTCTGTTAATAGAGTGAAATGTAAATATCATTTCCTCTTAATCTTTTTATAAATCTTTAAAATGAATTATCTGCATTTTGCAGAGACACAATGCAGTTCATGCATTGACTGTCTTCACTGTTCTTCAATGTTCTTCTACAGTTCATGTCCACTTTTTCTTATTTTTTTCATTTTTCTAAAATCTAGTTTACATTTTTGTCTTTCAGCAGTTTTAGAAGGATATTTTAAAGATATTTTTAGGATATCTTTTTAATGTAATCTACCATAGTCTTACGATAACAGAAAATCAAGCTAAAGCATCTAAAACGTACTTTTAACTTGCATATGTAAATGTCTAAAAAGTATTTAGGAAGTTTGAAGTTACATTTACAGAAGGAAAAAATGAAAACATTCGACTAATAATAAGGAAACAAAGAAACAGAATAATGATACAAAAACAAACCGGAACACAAGGGCAGGGGGGAAGAGTTACCCACCTTGACCACCCTAAATCACGCCTCTGAGCAAAAAATTCTAAATAATGATTTATGAACAAATAAAAATTTATTTTTACTTTTTACGTTAGCATGATAATGCTGTTTTTTTCATTTTAGCAGATTGTAAAAATTATTGTTGTTCAAACTCACCAAAAAGAGGAACTGTATAACTCAAACTTGAATCCACATTATTAAAAAAGAGTTAAGTTGGCCCTCAAACTCAAAATTTTAAAACGAATCCACTCAATTTAAACTCAAAACTGAGCGAATCTCACTAAGGATTCTTTGATTTTCAAGTAAAAGAAATAAGAAAAAGAAAATAATGAAGAAAAGGAGTTAATTATTATGCTGAATTTATTTAATTTACTATAGTGAAGTCAAAATCTTTTTAAATAATTTTGTATTGGAACAAGACTTTAAATGCTCAGCTGTAATTGAAATAATGCAACTAATATTATTAATATCGCTTTAAAAATCTTAAATTCTTATACTAAGGTATCTGTACCAGTAGTGAATACTTTAAGAATATTTTTCGCCAATTTTTAGTGTGCCGTTCTCAGTTTTAGTGTCATTGGACGCAGTGGTGTTTGGTATCTCATATAACTTTTTCTATACAGGATTGTGTTGCATAAATTTCTGCTTTAAAAAAATTCGGTACAAATTCATTTTTATCGGAGAGCTCAAAATGCCCCAATACTGGACACGCTTGGATTTTTTCAGAAAACCTCAAATAAAAAGCTAAGAGGCTGGAAATATATTTTTTATTAACAAAAAAGTTATTTGTTGTTATATGTTAATGAGTTAATACAAAGAAACAAGTAACAAAGCCCCTCCCTTTATGTCCAAAGTTGAATAAAAGAGTCACTAAACAATTTTGTAGCATAGCACATTTCAATAGTAGCGTTTAATCGCAGTATTTTACTTTAATTAAGTCTCAACCCTTAAATGGAATTTTAATCACAGCATTGTGTAGCAACCATAAAAAAGGCCTAACCTAATCGCAGCCACTGTGATTACTAATACCCCGTTCAGATGGGATATTTAAGATATCTCAGATCGCCAAACTCACTGAGGGAGTTCCAGAAACTCCCTCAGTGAGTTCGAACTTTCTATGGCTAGATACAGCCTGTAAAAACCCCCTTTCTGTTGTTTGGATTTGCGAAATTAGGCGCCGCCAATAATAATTATTGTAACACTTTCTTTTACTGTTTTTCAGTTTTAATTCAGATTGAGTGTGATGTGAATTTTTGAACCGAGTTGTCGGCGGTATATCCGATTTCTCTCTGAACCAGGCTTTTGCTTGGTAATAATAAATTTGTTAGTTTTAATTTATCCGAACTTTTATTTATGTGTATTCAAGATACATTTTGATGTGTAAATCAACGAGAATCTTTTTATGAAAAATAAGAGACAGTGAATTTTAACGTAACAATCATCTGATTCGAAGAAGAAACAATAATTTCGTTTTGGAATATTTCACAGCCACTACCGCTCACTCTGATTCGCTGGTGAGGCTGGATTTAATTTACGCGTATGCGCACATTTTACATTTGTTCAGCTCTCACTCAGACACAGGGTCGTTCAATGTGTTATCTTAGATGAATTTTGCGGTGCGAACAGGTGCTATAATTCTGGGGGGGACCACCTCTAAAATGGCGGTCTAAGATCTCTTAAATATCAAATCTGAACGGGGTATAAGCCTACACGCTGACTCAAAAAATGACGGCTGTCTTAGACGACCTTTTTCCAGTATTCGAACGGTCCCTTGAATTTGGCTATCACTATTTACGAATAGTAATGTTTGCCTTATTTTTCTGGGGTTAAATAAAGCAGGCCTTGTAATTTCCAAGGAGTCTGACTGTCAGACTCTATACTAGTCTAGTCTATATCTAGACTTTTTTTTTTTTTCTGTAAAAGCAAAAGAATTTTCAGAAAATATTTTCGAAGTTTAATTATTAATTTTTGTTTATTTGTGCAAGTGTGTCTAAAACATGTGCTAATGTCCGATCTTTTATCAAAAACAGGTGTTTCAAGTGCAGGCAGCGGGGGGATGGGAACTTATGCTAAAGTACGAATAAGAGTATCTGTAAAAAAAAAAGCTAGGCGTCAAATTTGACGACCAGGTATAATTTTGTGGTCGTCAAATACAATAATTTAATTGCATTTGGCGACTAACGACCGCTAATTTCTAACCCTGGTCTGACACCACTATTAATAATAAGAAAATTTCTACTTCATTTTTAAATCACAGAAATTGTTAACGCCCCATTATTTCACAGAGTTTGTAATGTTTTTTTTTTTTTGTTTTTTTTTTTTTGTTTTTTTTTTGCAGTTAAATAAAGCGAAAAATTTTCTTCGATAATTGTGGAAGAACTGTACGCACTCAGCTTACTTAATGGCAACGTTTGTGTCAATAAATAAGACAATTAGTTTCTATTCTAAAATAGCGGTAGGTTGGTTGTCCGTGGGCGACAGATTGAAGAAACCCAGTGTAAATTATTTTAGAACTCACATTTACTCAAATATTATTTTCAAGCTCCATTGATTTCTTTAACAACAGTTATCTTAACAATCACAAAGGTTTGCTTTAGAATTAGGAAGTCATACGGGATTGTTTATCTCTCCTATAAGTGGTTTATAAAATGCTTAATGTTACTTTGTATTATAATAGTTATTTTTAGCTTTGTAAAACGATTAAGGGAAACATCGTTTGATACTCTCTTTCCTTAAGCTTAGTAAGAAAAATTAAATATGCCTAAAGGCTACAAAACCAACGTCAAAGCATAAATAGGCATAAATAGCTGTCATGTCATAAATAGTTGTCAGTTTTCTTAAGGGGGCAGTAAAAGTTTGGTAAAAAGAAAAATCTGATTACATTATTCTGTGATAAATTATAGTAAATTATTGTAAAAGGATAAATATAATAAATTTAGAACATTTTAACCCTGTGATGTTTCACTCGGGGTAGAATTTGCAGCAATTGTCTGCGATTGAAAAAATGTGAAGATTACTGTTTGGAAGTAGTGGTACTCAAAAATAAGGATCGTGCGAAATCTGAGTGACTATATTGACCTCGTTCTTAACCACCAAAGGATTAAACATGAAAACTATTAAAAATGTATTTTCTGGAAAAATTTTATGTATGATAAAACTAATCATGTCAGGAAAAAATTCATTCTATAGTTTATGTAGACGTAATTATTTTGTATTATAAAAAAGAAATCCCCGACGACTCGGCCTACAGGCACAGGTAGATTTCGAAGACGCAGGCTGTGGGGTGCCGTTTATTGAGAATTGCAGAAGAAATGACATATTTGTCATGATGCGGCAGTTGGGACCGCCCACTTCAAAATCTACCTGTGTCTGTAGGCGGAGCCGGCTGGGATATTTTATTTTTTATTTTATTTTTTGCTGTAAGGGTTGGTCCTATAAAAAAACTTGTCAATATAAAATATGTAGATAATATTAAGAGGATTTATAATAAATTTAAGCGTATTCGATATCTTCTGAATTGACGAAGTTATGAATTTTTTTCTTCTTAAACTCCTATTTCCCCCCCCCCCTTGAGGCCATTTTTAATGATATCCAAAATCTGTTATACATAAATTTTCGGCTCTTTTCCTAGAAGTAATACTTACTTTAAACGGATTCGATACGTATCATAATTAAGAAGTTATGTTTTTTTTTTGTTTTTACAAAAGCCCCCCCCCCCCATTTGCTCCCCACCTTGATTTGACTTTGCCCATTAACGAACTTGACCGAGATTTTATGCCCCTTGATTTTATGTATCAGTTTGGAAGAGATTTGTGCACAATTATTGAAGTTATCGTGTACATAAATAAGTGATATAAACAGATAGATAGATAAAGTTTTGAACTGGGAGTGGTCTTGGGTTCTGGGAGTCATGATCGGCGTAGATCTGCAAAAAAATTTCAGAAATTCCAAAATAGGGGAGAATGTAATAGATACTATTTCTTACGAAATCTACCTAAAATTCTATTGTAATATAATATTCTACAATATATTTTAGTATATTGATTCTGTATCCATGAAATATGATTTGCAAATACAGTAAAGAGAAAGTAGGAATATTCAAATGAATAAATAGTTAAGAACTTCTTATTTGCTCATTGAAACAGTTAAAATAGGATTATTTATTAGAAAATACCTTCGAGGAACAAGTCTTCCGTGTTTTGCATAAAGTGGATCGTACAAAAAAATAAAATCACGCGCTCGAATCGAGGAGGGTCACACTCTAAATAAGAAAGAGTGACTATTCACTCCGGAGGAGTGGATATTCACTCTATCGCAGAGTCAAAATTTGCCCAACCTCTTTAGAGTGACTATTCACTCTAGGAAAAAGTGAAATCCTTGACTCCCTGAAAGAGTGAATACTCACTCTTTCAGGAGTGAGTTTTTTCACCCCTGATAGGAGTAAATAGTCACTCTTTCAGGAGTGACTAAAATTCTTGAATAAAAAAGAGAAACTCATTTTTACACACGCTTGTTCGTAGGCGGTCACCCTCCCAAGTAGTAACCGAGCTCGCTGCTGCTTGACTTCTGCGCTCGGACGAGAACTGGTACCTATAACTTGCTACAGCCGCTTTCAATTAAAAAAGCTCTTATTACATTATTTTAGCTTTGTTTCTTTTGTGATATTCGAACACACTTATTAAATTTGTGCAGAAATCATAAATATTTACGGTGTTTCTCAACTGTGTAAACAAGAAACTGAAACCTTCTTTTTGTGTCATATAATACAGAGACTGTTCGCACATTTTTTAGACAAATTTGATAAATTATTTAAAAAAATGGAATTCTTTTAGAGGGAAAAATTCTGACAACAACTTATTATGTGTAATTTATATTATCGTCTGATACTTTCAAATTTATTCTTATTTCAAGATTGCGAATGCTAAAAAAGCTGTGAATGGGAAGATGCGTTTGCGTTTTTTTTTTTCTCCTTCCGAACAAAAGTATGCTAATTCCACAGTCTAAAATGATTGCAAAGCGCATAATATAAAAACTTTTTAGTGCGAAATAAACATAACAATTGATTGGAAAGTGCTATTCCAAAAATCAGTACATATACATAGTAAAAAGATACCAGATGAAAAAAAAAAACAAGGAAAAAAAGAGCCCATTTCAAGGCGGAAAACGAAGTTTCAAGTAAGGATTTATGACTATCGCAAATTTATCTTAACATCGAAAACATCCATCGATATCCATCGAAAGCATTATGCAGAATTAGAATCAAGAAACAAGATTATCATACAGATTATTTCAGAAAGTAATATTCATATTTTAAACGTTAAAAACAACAACGCCGAAATCGTCTAAAAAATGTGCGAACACCCGTCTGTACATTTCCGCTATGACAAAAATTCCGTTACAACAAAGCAGTTATTTATTTATTCATTCATTTTTTTCTTGCTAATAATGTTTCAATAATTAGAGTCCGATTAAGATTGTCCGAGGCCCAGGGCCTGTTTACCAAATAGGCCCGTGAAGCCGAAGTTTACTCACTGAAATACAAAGGGGCCCTCAAATTTACTTTTCAAAACTAATTTTTAGGGGGAAAATTTCAGTCAGGGTAAAAAACGTTTTTTTTTTCTTAAATTATAGCTGTTAAATTTTTCCTAAGATTATTACCGACACATTTATACTCTTTTTTTTTTCTATAATAAATGTTATAAAATCAGTGATTAAATGCAACGTTTTTCATTTCTCTTATGTTAATTTCAAACGTGCTAAAAATAACAGAAAATTTAATCTGTATAGTTATATTTTGTTTGTATTCATAAAGAGGTTAGAAATGATATAAAATATGTAGAATAGGTTTTTTAAATAAAGAGGAAAATAATTAGCATTCAGAGATATTAAATTTCTGTTTATAAAATAGAAGCAAAATTGTGTTGCAGCTAAGCATAAATTTACTTCAAATATTTGTTTTCCCTGCACTTTTCTTAGCATTGGCAAATCCTGCAATTTGTAAAGCATAAAATATATTTCCTATCCATAATTCTATCGATTCATTTATTATTTCAATGCCTTTTTCAGTTTTTTTTAAAATCGTGCTACTATATATAAAGGATTTCATTTTAGCCGTTTCGTTTCGATAACGGAGATTACTCGGATTCTCATCCGTGAGCTGGCGCCATCTTGTGAATTTATTGGAAAAAACTGTTTTTCCTCACTCTTCAACGGAGTGAAATATCTCACTCTTGTCAACGGAGTGAACAGTCACTCTCGACAACGGAGTGAGATATTTCACTCTTTTCTAGAGAGTGGAAAGTTCCACTCTTTAAAGAGTGCATATTTATAAAATTCACTCCTAAAAGAGTGAAAATGCCTCTCACTCTTCCAAAGAGTCAACTTCTCACTCCTTCCAATTTTAGAGTGCAAAAGAACAAAAATCTAGAAAATTATTTAAACTATGTAACATTTTTATCTATGATAAAACCAATCATGTCATTAAGAAATTCATACTATAGCTTTATGTAGACCTAATTGTTCTGTATTATAAAAAATTCTATTGTAATATAATATTCTACAATATATTCTAGTATATTGATTCGGTAATCCAAGAAAAATGATTTGCAAATACAGTAAAAAGAATGTATGAATATTCAAATGGATAAATAGTTAAGAACTTCTTATTTGCTCATTGAAACAGTTAAAATAGGAATATTTATTAGAAGATACCTTCGAGGAACAAGTCTTCCGTGTTTTGCATAAAGTGGATCGTACAAAAAAATAAAATCACGCGCTCGAATCGAGGAGGGTCAAAAGAACAAAAATCTAGAAAATGATTTAAACTATTGTAACATTTCTATCTATGATAAAACCAATCATGTCATTAAGAAATTCATACTATAGCTTTATATAGACCTAATTGTTCTGTATTATAAAAAATTCTATTGTAATATAATATTCTACAATATATTCTAGTATATTGATTCTGTATCCAAGAAATATGATTTGCAAATACAGTAAAGAGAAAGTAGGAACATTCATATGAATAAATAATTAAGAACTTCTTATTTGCTCATTAAAACAGTTAAAATAGGGATATTTGTTAGAAGATACCTTCGAGGAACAAGTCTTCCGTGTTTTGCATAAAGTGGATCGTACAAAAAAATAAAATCACGCGCTCGAATCGAGGAGGGTCAAAGGAACAAAAATCTAGAAAATGATTTAAACTATTGGAACATTTCTCCATACTGGATTTTGCCGGTTGCTTTAGGCGATAAATTAAGAAATTTCTTTTTAGAACGCGATATGATATGATAATTTTCTCGAAACTGCTGTAGTAATTTTAAAATATGACGTTGTGCTATTTTCTGTAAAAAGACCTTATTTCGTATGTAGCTATTATCTGTGCAATGAATTTTTATATTTAACGAAAGTGTAGAGGATTTTATAGAACTATTTTACCATTTTATTTTCTCCTATTTCAAATAAAGTAGCGTAGTATATGTTTTGAAGTCAGCAATTACACATGAAATTTCATCAGTTGCGATATTTTTTAGTTGAGAATCCAGAGTTTTGTTTAATTTAAGAAAATATTTAAAAAATAAAGATCATTTATGTATTTTAACCCTCTGGCTTATGTATTATTTAACAAAAATCGTTCTTTAAATTGGGAGACAATAAATACTATTCTAGATTGTGTAGATTATTTTTATTTTACCACATTTGTCTAATAACAGTCGGACAACAATACTAAGTCGAAAACAGATTTTAAAACATTAATTTTTATAACTTAAGATAGGAGCCTCATTATTAGATTCATATAAGCGAAAGGATAAAAGCACATAAAATCCAAGCTTAACCCTAGAACTACAGAAAATTTTACTCAGCCTTGATAAAACATTTCACACCAAAATATTTATTTCACTTATTTATTTGCTTTATTTCTCTGTGGTCTATAATTAACTTATTTTATGAAACAAATTCTGTTTCGAATAGTCATTTTGAATGCACCTGTTAGTCCATTTGACCCGTCTGGTTGATTTTATGGCGGCCGATTATCTGCTTGAGGGATATAGGCCCTAGGGGGGAGTACCCTCTGTGGGGGTCTTTCCAAGGGATCCTAACCCGTATTTACGGCAAGGTTCGAAGAAAACCACGGAAAACTCCGAACGGTTAGGTCGACGAGCGCGACAGGGGGTTGAACCCCGCACCTACCGTCTACTAGCTTTGAGAGCAGAACTTCTCAGTCCCTGGTGAGGCGACCCGTCTGGTAGGTGGAGGGTTAACACTTAACCCTTTATGCGTTGGCGGTAATTTAAAGTACCATTAAAAGGAGCTTGCTATAAAATTCCTTTAATACATCTATTGTCAGTAATGCAAGTTAGCATGAGTTCTAGACACTTTACTTTATCATATTCCAAAACCATTACTCGCTGCACAAAGCAAAATTATTTTTAACCCCTTCAGTGGTAAAGTACTCCTGTATCTAAAATATTGAAATGATTGATTGACACCATGATTCACGAACGAATTTATTTTTAAATAAGTAAAAGATTTTCCTCGTGTACCTTATAAATTCAAAATTTGGTTATAAAATTCTGGTGTCATTGTGGCATTTTGGGATTAAAATTAGGTGGTATATATAATATACCGGTGCCCTTCAAGGGGTTAAATGGATATTTGATTTTCCGATTTTAATTCCACAGCTTTTTTTTATGTTGAAAGAGATTCAGGTGAAAGTTTCAGTTCTGAAAATAATCTATGTTTATATGTAAAGGCCATTACTTTTGTTCATTTCCTAATTCTATAAAATAAAAATATGCTAAAAACTATATCCTGTAGAAATGATTCGGGTAGAGTTGCAAATAGTCTACAAAATCCCTGTAAATACTGATTTAGTTAATTACATTTTAATTAATAAAGAATTTCTAAAATTTATTAGTTGGTCGAGTTGTAAATAGTCTACAAAATCCCTGTAAATACTGATTTAGTTAATTACATTTTAATAAATGAAAAATTTCTAAATTTTATTACTTTGTACATTTCCTAAATCTATAAAATACTAAAAACAATATCCTGAAGAAATGATTCGGGTAGAGTTTTAAAAAGTCTACAAAATCCCTGTAAATACTGATTTAGTTAATTACATTTTAATTAATAAAGAATTTCTAAAAGTTATTACTTGGTCGAGTTGTAAATAGTCTACAAAATCCCTGTAAATACTTATTTAGTTAATTACATTTTAATTAATGAAGATTTTCTAAAAAATATTACTTTTGTACATTTCCTAAATCTATAAAATGCTAAAAACAATATCCAGAAGAAATGATTCGGGTAGAGTTTTAAAAGTCTACAAAATCCCTGTAAATACTGATTTAGTTAATTACATTTTAATAAATGAAAAATTTCTAAAATTAATTTAATAATTTCAAACTTTTCTGAAATTATTAAATATCCAGAAACTAGGGATTAAATATCCTACTAACATATTTTCAAATATCCAGAAAAAATGATTTGGAAGTTGAAATTTTTATTAATTCATAATTTAGTACATAAAGGATTAACGAACGAAGCCGCCATATTCATGACAACCAATTTTTATTGTCCAAATGTGTTGTTTCCAGTTGGACACCAGTATTTTTGAACAAAAAATTTCTCTTTATCTAATCTTGAAATTTCAGCAATTAAATAATACCAAAAAAGTTTATCCGAAAAAGTGGTGTCAAAACCATAATAATTGGTAAAAACAGTTTTGGTTTATAAAAATTGGTTTTCGCGAATATGGCCGCATTCGTTATCTAAGGGTTAATAAAATAACAAATGTTTTTCCCACACTTATAGAAAGCTACTAAAATTATTTTCCTAAATTAAGCATTAATTTAATCGAAATAAAATTGCTTCTTGAATAAGCATGTATACTTTGCTCTACATTTAAACTTAATATTATCCTTGAATGTAAGTCTAAATTAATTTTTAGTATTTTAGATATAAATATTATTGGCGAATAAATATTTCCTTATACAGTATGGGTTAGATAAATTACAGAAAACTTTTGTTTTATAAATTGTCATTTTCGCTGAGGGTTTGGAATTTTTTATACTATAAAAAGAATTTCCGAATTTCGCCAGTACAATTTCCTTATTTTTAAGAATTATTTACTTTTGCAGTATAATAACAAAAAAAACTTATACAGCGTTATCTTGCAGGGTTAATACGCTTTTACCGCAAATTTTTAAAGAAAAATTTCTATTTAATAGTTAAATAGCAGAAATTGTAGACGCCTCGTTTAATTGCAGGATTTGTAATACATTTCTGCATTTAAATAAGGCGAAAATTTTTATTAAAAAAATGTGGTAACAGCGTAAGAACCCTGTCTTGTCAAGGATATTCTCAAATCCATGATCAAAATATTTTTTGACTCATTCGTAAAATCACGTTCATCCAGAAAAAAAAAAAAATCTTCCGTAAAAATACGGAAATATTATTGGCAATTAACGGAATATTTTTTTACAGTGCACCTCGCTCCGGAACTGATAGCTTCAAGACTGCAACAAATGTTTGTGATACTCAACCTTATCTTCTAGTGACGAATTTTGGTAGAGCGAGTGCGGGTCGGAAAAACCCGACTTAAGGCCCAAGACGTGGTTCCTTCTTGGGTACCCAGCTCCGAAGCTGTTGGGGGAGCTGTTGGGGTTCGACCCCAAGTGTTTTCGTGGTGGTTTCTTCTGATATTGGGATCCACCGCGTCCTACCGGTCACAGCGCATACTGGAGGCCGCTTCTGGTCGTGCGCGTTATAAGTCCCTCAGGACTTGGGTGCGACTGTTGACATGCTTGACGGGCGCAGCTCAGTTTTATCTTTTAGTGAGCCGCAAACATATGTTTACTACTTTATGTGGGCCGAAACACGCTATATTTATAATGACTCTTTTTAAAAAGTTAGCCAAGATAACAAAAGTACTATAACAAAATTAATATAAACAGTATTAGCTATATAATAAACATAAAATGTAATAATATAGTAATGAAGAATTTCCAAGTTCTAAAGATAATAAAATTAAAAACATTATAATAAATCATATTTTTATTGAATGCAAACAGTTTTTACATTTTAAAAATATAAAAATAGATAGTGCAGATTTAATTATTTTTAAATAATGTTTCATTTGTCTTGAAAATTAAAATATATATTCACCAAAGTATTATAGTTCTATATGCAAAAAGTAAATAGTTCTATATGCAAAAAGAACTTTTCACTTAGCAAATGACATATATTGGATGTTTTAAGGAGTTTTAAAATTAATTGTAAATAACAAAGAATATTTTGTCTTTCTATAAAATTATATATAACAGCAGTAAAATTCTTAAATACCTTTTATACGCAACTCAATTTTTATAAATATGGATTAATGATTGTGTATTTCGGGTCAAGCATAAAAGGTCGCCGGGCCACATGCGACCCACGGGTCGCAGGTTGAATATGGCTGCGTTAATACTAGAGGGCTTTACCATCAACCCCACGAGGTGCGCGAATTTGAAATCCTATTTTTTTTTCAGTTCAAATGTAAAAGTATCCATTACTGGTACCAGTGGTGCACCAATGAGGAGTGCTAAGAGGGCTGAAGCCCCTCCCGGACTCTGAGGTTGGACTAACTATTTCAGGTTGCTAAAATTTCGAAAAGTTCATTTTTTCAAAAAACGTCTTTGGCAAACGGAAAATTTTGAGAAATATGGATTTTGCTTCTAATTTATATTAATTAATTTTTTTTAACACTAAAAACCTGAACACATTTAATATACGCTTTAAAGTACAACATTTTTAAGAGCATTTTAAAGCACTTTTAAGTTCCAATATGGGACTATGCTATGATATATGAAATGCAATGTAAAATAAATATAAATTAAAAAAATATGTTTTGTACTGGGGTCTCATCAGTTTTAACCTTTAAAAACTCTGATGAAAATACAAATTTTACAATATTTTGCTTAATGTGTATTTAGACAAATCCCTAGTATATTCTGGCGAAGTTATGTAAAGATTATATTATTATAAAAATAAAAAAAAAGTGGCTTTTTACTAGATTATTCATTTCCCATTAATTGTATCAGTGTTCCAATATTCAAATTACTTTTTCTCAGTTTGTGTTTCTTCAATATATCAATCAGTGATTTTCCCGGTTTTCGCATTTTTTTTAAAAGTTATAAAATTCTGTATCGAACAAAACAAACGCATGACAATGTTCAAATAAGAGCCGGGTCGATTTGAATTTGACGTGTACAAGAATTTTCTGTGTATAAGCTGCGGATTAAATAAATCTGTTTCCGACCAGAAAGTTTATTTAATTAAAAAAATAACCTATTTGTGCATGGAACTTATTTGACCTTTTAAAAAATATACATTTTCTGGTTCATAACAGAATTTTTTTAGCCGCGTTCTTATACACCGGAAATTAAAATTTGCTTCGTTTAAATATTATTATACGTATATAGTACCTGTGATTATTTTTTGCATATCTATGCAAAAGGAACGATCTGTATGCAAATGATTTTTATTTTTACAATGCGCGCAAGTAGCAAAAATATAGTTTTGAAAAAAAAAAAAAATGCATTGTTCAGAACCAATTGGGGACTGTTTTAAAGTATACATTTTCAGTTTTAAACTGATACAGTTCCAATTTGAATATTTTCATCCAGTTTGTATTGTTCGATTCAGAATTGTATAAATTAAAGTAAAAAAAAAAAAAAAAAAGAAAGAAAGATATATGAAAAACAGTGCCGCAGTCATAAAAAATCAGAGGGTATACGCTAGAGAGTATACGCCATAGCTTTTTTTGAGAAACATGGGGTATACGATTCTTTAAAAAAAAAACAGAAGGTATACCATAGTATACCAGAAGGTATACTATGTATTCTGGCGTATACCTTCCACTACAGCCCTGATGAAAAATGATATTTCGAAAGTTTAAAACTGATGAGTCCCCTTAATGTAGCATGTAAGAGTAACGTCCATGGGTGAAGCTAGGACAAACCACGGGTGCTATGGGGCGCCTGGGTCGCACTTTTAGAAAAGGGACCTTCATGGAGACTGAAACTAGCATATCGTTTAAAGTCGATTGCAAAATCTAATGTGTTAAATGACCATATTAAACATTTTGTAAAATTTCTTCAGCTATCACATAATTTTAATTATTTCAGTTGTATCAAGGCGGCCATCAGTCAGGGAATTTTTCAGGCATATACCAGTATTTTCTTATAGAAAAATTCGCCTTATTTAATCGCGCGATTAACCAAGGCAAAATTTCCTTTTAGAAAATACTGGTATTAATCTTGAAAAATTCCCTGACCGATGGCAATTTTGTATATATTGAAAGCCCATCTGTATCCTTCTGCGTTAATATTGCTACCAGGTATGAATTTCATCACAATATATTTAAATAGATCATATAATAATGTAGCATAAAAAAAGACTATATTCTTAAGAGATCATCTATGTTTTTCATCTGGTATAGTTTTAGATCAAGGTATATTTACATTTTGTAAAATAAGCCCAACATTGAAAGAAAAAATTAATTTTAAATCATTATAACTCATAAACAGAGAGAAAAAATGAAACAAAATATATTTTTTTTTTAAATTATGTATTTGATCTTTCTACAAGTGTGCATAAATATAAGAAATATGGTTAATATGTAGAAAGTAAAATTTAAATATTGTAATTTTCTACATGGAATGACTGGTCAGAAAACGGTGTAACAAATGTCAATATTAAAATTATTTTTTATTTGCGATTCTGTATAGTTTCCAGGTTTAAAATTTGAAAAAAAAAATTAATAAGGAGGATATTTATATATTTTTGGAATTTCTACATGGAATGAGTGATCGGAAAACAGTGTTACAAATGTCAACAATAAAATTATTTTTTAATTAGGATTCCGTATAGTTTCCAGAGTTTAAAATTTGAAAAAAAAAAAAGTTTAATTAATTAAGGAGCACATTTATTTTTTATTTTTTGAATTTCTACATGGAATGACTGGTCAGAAAACAATGTTACAAATGTCAACAATAAAATTATTTTTTAATTAGGATTCCGCATAGTTTCCAGAGTTTTAAAATTTGAAAAAAAAAAAGTTTAATTAATTAAGGAGTACATTTATTTTTTATTTTTTGAATTTCTACATGGAATGACTGGTCAGAAAACAATGTTACAAATGTCAACAATAAAATTATTTTTTAATTACGATTCCGTATAGTTTCCAGGTTTAAAATCTTAAAAAAATTAATTAATTAATTAAGGGAGCATATTTATATTTTTTAAATATTTGCTCATAATAATTTTTCATTTAAATTTTAAAAAAATCATTTTATAAATTTATATTAAATTTTAAAAAGCATATAATGGCTTATTTTAAAGAATACTTTATTTTAACACAGGCTAGGGCTTATTTTAGTTTATAATAAACAGACTAATTTGCATTTGTGCAATGTAACATTGTCAAAATTACATAATTTCGTAATTTTAAAATTAAAAAACGGAATGAGTTAAACAGGAATAAATATGAAACTGAAATCTTCTCTAACAATGTTTCTCTTTGCAAGAAAATGAAATTAATTAAAAGTAACAGGGAAAGCATTTATATTATCATTTAATATTAAAAATTAATGAGATTTATCTCGGCGTATGTCTTATTTTACGTTTAGCAGATACTAGATGGCGACACAAACAAGCGCAAAATCAATCTTCTTTGTAAAATTTCAAAATTCATTAATCTAAAAGCTAGTTTTAGAAAATTTTCAGCTTTATGCAAAGTTGTGTTAAAATATGCTCATTCAGGACCATACTAGACATTAGGCACAATTTAGGAACAACTTTATATTAGGACAGAGAGCAGGATCGGTTGCCGGTTGTAGCAGAGATGACGCCCCGGGCGCGATTTTCTTAATCCTTCCATGGAGAACTAATTCTGTTCTTGTAATGTTGAAATGTTACCAGACTTTTTGAACAATTTCATTTGAAACAAAACATAACAAAAAAAAAAAAAAAAAAAAAAAAAAAAAAAAAAAAAAAAAAAAACCCGCACTTCTAGGTGTTTTTTTTTTTTTTTTGACGAACATTTGCAAAGCAAAATTTTATTCAAAAATTCTGGTACAAATTCTAATTAAAATTAAGTCGTATTATATCCTACCACCTTTCAAAGGGTTCAGAGACCCTAGATATATGTAAGGGCCCTTAGTTGGTTTGAAGAAGAAGTCCGGCCTCTGAATCGAATTAGGACTAATTTTCTTTCATTAAATTCGGTTTCGCCGTAACGTGCACCCATTTTTTAAATTTATTATTTTAATAAAAATAGTAGCTAAAATATATGATATTGTACATTTTTAACACTTTCAGGGGCAAGTAATTGTTTTTTTTGTAATGTTAAACAGTGGTGTGATGTTCGTTAAAAAAAAAAACAAAAAAAAAAAACAGGGGGGGGGGGGGGTATGCCAGAGAGTATACGCTATGACTTTAACTGGGAAACAGAGGGTATAGGGATGTTTTTTAAAAAAATCCAGAAGGTATACAGCCTATACCACCGTATTTCTTCCATTATAGCTATGACTTTAACTGGGAAACAGAAGGTATACAGCCTATACCACCGTATTTCTTCCATTACAGCTATAATGTTGAATTCACACCAGAGATCAAGTGTGCCATGTGTGCGGTGAGCGGTGCAAACACGCGCCAGGGCAATAAAGGCGCCTAAGATTTAAGGCGAGGAGGAAAAACTTGACAATTTTCTCATTAAACCAATTTTAAGAGACCATTTAAAAATGTATAGTTCACTGCTTATTTTTATTTATATTTTCTCCTTTTTAGTGTTAAAAATATCTCGTTGTTGCAGTTTCACAGCCTGTTGGCATACATCGGGGAGCGTAAACCGTAGAGTGGCGCGTAATTAACTTTATCATTTTTGTAACTCGTAAACAGTTTTAACCATAAAAACTATTTCGCGATTTATCATCTGGGGCCGGTTAATGGAAAAATGCCATAAAATTAAATTATTCGTTTATAATTAAATGTAACTTAAATGTTAAAATGTTGTATTGTCTTCGGAAACACGTCTGTGTACATAATTTAAAAAAATCTAGCATATCAAGAAGTGAGTGAAAATCAATTATAAAATTCCATTTTTACATACAAAAACAAAGTTAAGTTAAATAAAAACGTGTAAAAACTAAAAAAATAATAAAATAAATAAATAAATAAATAAGTAAAATTATTGTAAAAAAGGATAATGTGGTAATAAAACAAAAGTTATTAAAGAAAAATGAGTAATTTATATTATTTAAAAGATACAGAACGATGAATGTAGATGATAAAGGAATACTAATTAAATGATTCAAAAGAAAGAAAAAAAAAGATATGTGTATGCGCTCAAAAGTATTGAATGGTATATTAAATTAAGGGGGATACAGGTATAGTGTACAATGTGGTGCCAATGTTGTCGAACAATGTATGATATAGAAATGTGTAAGTGAATAAAAAACATTTTTTTACATAAATGTTTTGAACAATTTTAGCAGGCTTGACCGTAACCCTCTGTAGTAGCATTTCGAACTTTGTGGGGGGAGTTTTTCGGGTGCTTCTTATTTTTTACATTCTTTTATAAATTTATTTTTTACATAAATTTATAATTATTATTTTTCGCATTTCATTTCTACACATTTATAAATATTTCATGATGTGTGTGTGTGTGGGGGGGGGGGGGTTGAGCGATATAGGCGCCAGGCACTACTTGCGCACCACTGATTAACATCACACTTTTCAAAAAATATTTATTTGAAAATAAGAAAATGCAATTTTACATCCTTTTATTTTTTACCAAAGCCACAAAAGAAAAATTTTGTGGAAAAATTCTGGTAAAATCTAGATTAAAATTATTTGGTATAAAATATATCCTACTACCCTTTAACCCCTTGAAGGGCACCGGTATATTATATATACCACTTAATTTTAATTCCAAAATGGCACAATGACATCAGAAATTTATAATTAAATTTTTGAATTTATAAGGTACATGAGGAAAATCTTTTACTTATTTTAAAATAAATTCGTTCGTGAATCCTGATGTCAATCAGTCATTTCAATATTTTAGCTACAAGAGTCCTTTGCCCCTGAAGGGGTTAAGCAGAGTTAGGCAAATTTGTAACTGCAATTATCCGCAATGTAATTACAATTTAATTGTATGTGCTTGATTACACGCATTCGAGAGAGACAGAATATTCGTCAAATAATTGGATAAGTGGCGGTTTGCGCTACAGTGCTGCAAGATTTTTTTACGGCATGTAATTGTGACTTTAATTAATTATAAACAATTAATTTGTAATTACATTGCACATAATTGCCATTTCAAATTTATATGCTTCTGTATTGGAATTTATTTTTGTTTAACCAATTACCGAAAAATAGTTTTTTAAATCTACGTTTTTATTTATTTAAAATTATGATTTCGTTAATCCTTTTTCACTAAATGTTAAACCTTATACATTTCTTAAGGAAACTTCAGTCGTACATACCGTAATTTCCGGCCTTATAATCCGCGGATGAAACAATTAGGTTTCGACACAGAAATTTTACTTAATAATTGAAGTTGGCGCAGCTTGTCCCAAATGGCACCTTGCGCTATAAAACCCTATACAACCAACCAACCTTAATAATTGAAGTCTAATATTTACAGCGATCTAGTAAGTTGCATTATCAGGGTGGCTAGTGGTCAGGGAAAAATACAGTAAAAAAATTATAATTACCAGTATATTCTTATAGAAAAATTCAAATTGATTATTTGATCGAATAATCAACATAAATTTTTCTATAAGAATATACTGCTGTTTATAACTTTTTTTACTGTATTTTTCCCTGACCACTAGCCACCCTGATTATATAAAATAAAATTTCTGGGTCGAAGCATAATTGTTTGGTCTGCGGATTATAGGCCGGATATTACGGTAATTGTCTAAGTGCAAGGCCGGCGATAGACGTAAGGTGTTGAAGCAGCCACCTATGAAGCACCCACATTTCAATAACGTGTATTGAACATATTACCGGGTGCGCCATAAGTTCGTTAAAACTTTAAATATTCATTAAAAAAACAAAACAAATGATGCTAAAAAATTGCAGTTTGCAGGATTGGGTCTAAAAGGACATCAGATTTTTTTAATTAAAGCAAATCCGGCAATGTTTTTATACGCGTTTTATTATTATTATTATTATTAAAAAACATGAACAAAAGAATTATTCAGTTTAAGAATTTGATAAATGTTCATAATACATTTTACAAACTACAAATAATTGAAATTTTTTTTTTTTTTTTTTTTTTTTTTTTTATTAGCTGTATCAGAAAAAAAAAATAATTCCTATTCAAGATAAATCCTGAAGCAAAGTTATTATTATTTTTATTTAAGTTTACGGTACTGAACAAACTATTTAAAGCATTTACGATAATATCTAGGTAATTTTTTTCAAATCAAAATATAAGTTGATGTCTGTGTATATAGTGCATTTGAGATCAATATATTTTGATAAATTAAAACTTCTGTCCCTATGTGTGTGCATTTAAATAAAAATGACGTAAATAAAAATATGCAGATTTTTGTAAGAAACAATTAACAAACATTTTTAAAGAGAGAACAAACACAAAATAAATTTCAAGAATTCAAAAAATTAAACATCTGGATATTGACTTTTGCTGGTGTTGCCATCTGTCGCCTCAATATAAAAATAACTCCATATTTATAGAGAATTAATTTCAAATTGCTCTGTCAAAATCCTTAAATAAAGTTTTTATATCATAAGACTTTTCAACAACACTTCGGACAAAAATAACTGACTTTTTTGTCATAGAAATATTTAGAAAATACTAGGTATGATTTTACATACTTGCCTTAAAAATTTCATTTAAAAGTGCCTGTTTAACATAGTGTCAAAATTTTATTACGATTTTTTTTAGGAAACTTTTGTATAAACTCTTAAACTAGACTTTTAGAAAGAATTGAAACAAGTTATTTTAAACCTCATCTTACTCACTCATTTTTTTCAAATTAAAATGAAAATCAGTTAAATATTAGATCAGCATTATATATAAGCCTACACTGGGAGTAGAAAACAATGATAGATTTCTTATACTCAATTCATTATTCCGTCTTTCGGCTTTCACATAGTCCGTGTCACATCCGTATACAAAATAGTTTCGAGCCATATTAAAATATAATGTAAAAATAATAATTTATAAAGGAAATAATAACACATTAGTATAGCGAACAATGTTAATTTGTTGCTGGTACAGACCGCAGGGCCGCATGCGATCACTTCCGCGTTAGGCCCAAGTTTACTTGGAGGATGCCATAGGCAAAATTTATCCTAATCTATTTATATCTCCATGATATAAACAAACAAACACTGTTTCGAACAATATTGTTTTGATGCCATCTACCGGCTTTAAAATGTACTTTTCTACAATACAAACCTTTCAATAATAAAACCTTCATGCTGTTTGTTTGTATGAAGTCTTATGAAAATGGAACGCAGATCAACAATCCGTCATTTTTGACGGGGGTTATATACTAGTTCAATAAGAATATTTAATTCTGCACCAGAATATTCCACGTAAATATTACAGGTTCTGCTTTTACTAGCGAATTTTCGGTTGTCTTTGTTGTCTTCACCGCCATGCGTATAAATTTCTAGAAGGAGCGTTGCTCCCAGGCTGAGTAATGCCTTTAATTTTGTGTATGTGTTGATAGAATCCCCGTCTGGTGGAAATATGACAGCTGAATATTAAATTAAGCAGTATAAATAATAAACCGCTACTTTAAGGGGTTAAGTACCATTACACACAATGGAAATTGACACTCTTGAGGTAATTTACTCTATGAGTTAGACAAGGTTTAAAATAGAAGATGCTGTAGCCTAGGGGTACACAATCACTGGCTCGCGGGCCAACAAGCTACAAACATTTTAGAAAATAATAATTGACCGTATTTAGTGGCAGAAACTTTGCAGTTACATGACACAAAGATTACATCTTGGAAATTGTGCTGGCAAGTCACTTTTAGGCAAAAAGGTTGTGCAGCCTTACCTTGTCTTACCTTTCCTTACCTTACACCCTATCTTACCTCAAGCTTTTTGTTATAAGTCTGCGAAAAGCTCATGTGTATGACGACGTGGTGTCACAAATTATCCCATTTCTTGGCTTATTTATTTTCTGTTCAGTACATCCGTCATTTTCTTTTCATATTATTGACAATGGCAAGCTTTGTTTCGGTGGGGCACTCTGTTGTATAACAGTGAGTCATAAATTGTTTGAAATCGTTTTAAAATTTTTTTACAAAACGTGTGGGATAGGCGGAGCTTAAATATTAGGTTTTCCTGGTTAAGTTTTTCTGAAAGAATGTATTTATTAATATACAATTGTGTATATCAAAAAATACAACAGTAGGTATAATTTCATTATAATCAATGAAAAATGCCTTATTTACAATCGCCTACATAACGGGAGCAAACTTCCATCACATCAGCCAAATTCCACCACTAATTTTAAAATATTATTTTTATATTCAAAATTAGCGGTTTAATATGCTTGATTGCCTCATTAGCGCGCGTAAAATCAGTGCCTATGATCTTATTGTCTAACAAATTATACCAGAATATGTGATTTCATCTAATGAAAGCTAAAAATATGTTATAGGTGGAGATATGGATTCCAACTACCGTAATTTGTGGCATACAATCCTCAGACCGAACGAGCCTGTTTTAATCAGAAATTTTATTTATTAAAAGGTAACTTATAGGAACACGGTATATATATATTATACACGGTATATATATTAATTGAATTACTAAATAATATATCTGGGTCTAAACATGTTTGTTGGATTTTTGATACGCGGATTATATGCCGGAAATTACGATACATCTTCTGACGCTGAATTTGGTTTCTTAAAAATATGTAAGCTCGTAACAGAACATCAAAGCGTTAAACTGTTTTTAATAGTGGAAATATAATATGATTATCCGAAAAACTAATGAAAAAGAAATCTAACAAAAACATGACTGTGAAAAAAAGGGAACCAAGTTCTGAAAAAAAAAAAAAAAAAAAAAAAAAAAAAAAGTGATATGAAAGTGGGTGCCAAGTTCATATAAAATTCACTCAAACTTACCAACTGAAGTATTATAGCATTGTTTAAATTGTTTAAAAATAAAAATTATGGATGGTATATTAATAATAAATCTAGAACTTGGCAAGTTTTTACCGAAGAGTCATTTAACTTTATTAATGACATTATTATATCAAAACTTGTTATTTCATGTTTAGAGGGCTTAATTTGAGTGTATTGAGGCTCCTGAAAGGGGTGGAGTATCTAGAGTGATGACCAAGGACAAGCGTAAGTGTATCTGTCTCTTTGTCAGGCCTTAGTCTGTATTGAGGTTTCCGGGAGTGGGTGTCGTTAGAGTGATAATCAAAGACGAGCGGAAGTGTATCTACGTGTTTATTTGTTTATCAAATCCTTAACATGAGTCATTTGTTTATAATAATAACAATATTAAAAAAATATTATAATGACAATGTTATTAATATTATCATCATCATTTTATTAAGAAATGAAAATGATAGGCATAATATTTATCAAAAACTTGCCAAGTTCTAGATTGATTATTAATATGCTATCAATAATTTTTATTTTTAAACAATTTAAACAATGCTATAATACTTCAGTAGGTAAGTTTGAGTGAATTTTATTTTATTTGAACTTGGCACCCACTTACACATCACTTTTTTTTTTTTTTTTTTTTTTTTTTTTTTTTTTTTTTTTTTTTTTTTACAGAATTTGGTTTTCTTTCTTCACAGTTATGTTTTTATTAGATATCATTACTTTTTCACACTTTACTTAATGGTTTTTAATGTGTTTACAAAGAAATTTAATTTAAATTTACAACAAAATATTTGGCTGTCAATTTGCGGCAGAAATCTGTATTTTAATACTGATGTATTTAATGTTTGTTTTGAAACGAAATGTATTAATTCGAAATTTTTATTCTTTCTGAAATATTGACATAATTTTATGTTTTACCATTACAGACTCTTAACATATAAATCAACAGTGCGATTCATATTTACAAATAAAATGCCGAAGATATCCAAATAATATCAAACAAATAGTATAAAATTTAAACAAGCACTAACAAGAAAATCCGGCTGACTTTTAGCCCTTACTAATGTAGGTTTTTAGTCTGGTGAAAGAAAGTATTGGCTCAAACTATAATTAAAAACAAAATGCTAATGCACTTTTTGATTTAATTATAACATTTATTTGACACACAGCATACAAACTTGAAAGTAAACAGATAGTAATTATTAAAATTCGAATTCGTCTACCGAAACTACAGCATAGCAAGAGTTTGCCTCTTCAAAACCCTCCGTATCCCACAGTTTGCAAATTCGTGTTGCTATCGAAAGACATCGAAATGATACTTGATAGTCCTCTGCAAGCATTATATTTATACTCAGCGGCAATCGATAGAGTACCTTTATCCGCAGCGGAAATCGATAGAGTACCCGTAGCACTGGCGTTGAGAGTCCGAGACACCGCAAGGTTGTCCATGTCCACAGCTACACTGCCAAGACCCATGGTAGCCACACATCCCTGATCAATATTTATTTGAATCATAGGAATGACTCTCTTTTGTTTACATTTTTAATTCTGGGATTAGATGAATTTCAACTGCGGATGGCTTGAAATATATGCGTATTTCGATATATGTATTCTCTCAAGATGTTTTTGTTTTTTCACAATGTGTCTAAAAAGGTAAATTTTATGCGCCATTACTCAAAAAATGAATTATCTGAAATTAGCCAAAAATGCTGATAATCAGGTGATTTTGCTGCAAGGTCAGCCCGGATTCAACATTTGACACGTTTTTGGCAAATTAAAATTTCGCCTAATAGACGTAACGTTAAAGTAAAAATGGACACCCCCAAGTGGGTAATTGATCCATTTTCAGATTTTTTTTTCGATTCCTTATAGTGTAAACGAACTTCGTACCAAATTTGAAGTCTGTTGGTGCAGTAGATATATGAGATCTTTTTGATGAGTGAATGAGTCAGTGATAAAATTATCGATTATCAGACATTTTCAAATATCATTATCTTGGAAACTAATTATGCGTTATTTATAAAATTTTGGACTCTGGATAATTAACCCCTTCAGGGGCAAAGTACTCTTGTAACTAAAATATTGAAATGATTGATTGACACCAGGATTCACGAACGAATTTATTTTAAAATAAGTAAAAGATTTCTCTCATGTACCTTATAAATTCAAAATTTGATTATAAAATTCTGGTGTCATTGTGGCATTTTGGGATTAAAATTAAGTGGTATATATAATATACCGGTGCCCTTCAAGGGGTTAAGGGGGCCTTACGGGGGACACATAGCGTGTCCACCAGTCGTTGCTCCGTAGATGTACTCGGTGTAATAATGTCCGCGGTCGACACTTTGAACAATTATTGTAAAATATTTGTTTTCTCTGGACATCACGAGCTATGTTGTACCTATTCTGTGCAATAGATAATTGTCTGGAGTGTTTCTTTTTTGTCTCAGTTTGTCCATTTCCAGACGCATTTTCTCGATTTTCATCCTTTAAGCCTTTCAGGGGCAAAGTTCTTTTAGTACTAAAATGTTGAAATAAATGACTGGCACCGGAATTTACAAAAATATTTATTTTTAAATAAGAAAAATGCTATATTTCGCTTACATATTAAATGGAAAAGATTTTAGCAAAATTCTGGTGCCATTCTGGCGTTTTGGAATTAAAATTAAGTGGTTTTATAAACATACCACTGCCCATGAAAGGGTTGAACGTCATTTGCGACCCCATGTTCCATTGCATTTTTGTTCGTCTTCATGAGTAATATCAACCCTCTAAGTTTGTTGAAGCATTTCAGATACACCCTGTATATAAAACCTATGAGATGAATGGAATAAATTTTGCAAGTTGAAAATAGCGCCCACTTACGACTGATTGTCTTTTAGCATGCTGAAAAAAAAAGTATAAACCAGAAAAATCACAAAGTGAAAGGGGAAAAACATTAATCGAGACGAAGAAACCTACGCTCGTCACACGTGGATTTCTCAATATCACGGAATTTTCTTCACTTTTGACGAAATCGTTTCCTGGGAAATTCTCCGAGGAAACATTTCGTCAATTTGAGGAAATTACTTTTTTCAATTGAATGTTGCAAATGAAATGTTTCAATGTTCAAAATTAACGGTGTTTTCGTCAAATTAACAATTACTTTCGTAGATTTGAGAGCTCTAGTTTCGTTATATTGAGGATACAAATTTCGTCAAAAGTAAAGAAATATTTCTTCATCCTAGTTTCGTCAAATTAACAATTATTTTCATAGTTTTGAGAGCTCTAGTGTCGTCATATTTGAGCATATTTTATAGGACTTGATTAAATAATTTCGTTAGTATTTTTTACCGTAATTTCTTACTTACGTTGGGGCCATTCCAAAATTGCAGATGTTTTGGATTTGTTTTTTAGTTATTGATTTTCAAAAACACAAAAACTGTACTAATTGGACTTCTTTAAGCAGCTGTAGGTTAAAAGAAAAAAATATTGGGCACGAAAAGCTCATATTGGTGTCATTCTCTTCTTCTTTTTATAAGTTTTAAATTTATATACAACATGATTGTTGTATTTGACAATATAAATTTTATTTTTAGTTAAAAAAAACTTTAAAAAAAATCTAAAATTTAAAATCTCAAAAATGTCCTGCTTTTTATTTATTTATGAATTTAGTTAATTAAATTAAATTAATTGAATTAATTGCTTTTTATTTATTTTGAAATAAATATATATCTTTTAAAGACATTAATTTACTATTCAAATGCCCAATTTCAGAATTGGCTGGGCGTCTTGGTGATAGTACGTTTTGTTTGGAATTGATTCCACATCCTGTATACCACTTTCGGTGCCTCTTGTAACCATCGAGCCACCTCCGCTTGAAACTGTCCAGCTTCAAGCCTGCTACAGGCTCTCCATCTCATTCAATCAGCAATATGTGACCATATGTTCCCAACCTTTTCTGGACCACCGCCCCCTTTACAAGAGAAAAAAATCCCAAAGTCCTCTCTTCCAAATTAGTTAATTATACTAAACATTAAAATATTGTAGCATACTATCTATACCTATTTTATCTGTCTATCTATCTACTACTAACAATCACAAAGTAGAAATTAATTAAAACGTCCATTAAATGTAGTAAAATATATATAAATTAAAAATTTAAAAATAAACAGAAAATCAATAAGAAATAATAAAGAAAAGTAATGAGATAGTCGAGGCTGGTCGAATTTTAACCCCTTAACTGTGGGACTTTTTCGACACCTTAAACTAAAAATAGGAACGATACACCACTTTTTCCGTACTAAAATATTTGTTTTATATAATCAAAAAAAATGTCTGCCCATCAATAAAACGAAAATTGCAATTAAAAATTAGTGGTGTCCAAAAGCTTTTAATAACGAAAAAAGCAAACTCTTCTTGCCCTAACTCAGTTCGGGCAATACAGTTAAGGGGTTAACAATTTGTTAATGTCTGGTTCCAATTTCGTTAACATCAGTCGCAAATTGCCACGTTCAGTGATGTGCACTCTGTTTCTTTTCTTAGACAGTAAATTATCTACTGCATTGAACCCACGCTCATGGAAATACGATGAAGGAAAAACAAATAAAAATTTCTATACTCTTTCGCACAATGTAAAGTAGAGAGCTCATATTGATTTTTGAAGCCAGCACTCATGGTATCCATATCTGAATTTTATTTTTAGTTCTTCGTTTGTTGTGAGTTCTGCGAGTTCCTCTTCTAAATGTGAAGATTTTGCTGTATTTGCATTTGCAAAATGATCTAAAACGCAACTCGGTATATTCATGTTTAAAAGATCCTAGAATCGCTCCGTAAAATCAGCATGAAGAACGTCCAAGTATTGGCAGTAAGTAAATATTCCTGTTTTGCAGAGATGGATGGTAATGTGGGAAACTGGCTGTATTCACATCTACCTAGATTCCGTTTGAACGCTAAAGCACTACAAATTTCCTAGAAAAGCAGCTATGAAAGCATTGTTTGCTTTAATTAAATTCAACTCATCATCTTCCAATTATAAATTGACTTCATTAAATATTCTAAACAGATCTGTCACATAAGCGATGTCATTTTGTGATGTAATCTGGTTTCGCGCAATTTTTCGTCTCTATTTTCAAGAAAGTCCAGTACTAAAGCAAATAGATTGAAAAAAAAACGTTTCATACAAATACCTTTTGAGAGCCAACGAACTTCTGTGTGCAACAGCAAGCGATTCTAATCTTCACAATTTTCACTACAATGTTGCTCAAATAATCTGTCATGCAATGAATCGCTTCTAATATTATTGACTGTTCTAGTACCGCAATGGAGCGACGTATGCAGTCGTTCATTCAGATTTTTTGCAACCAAATGCTAACGATGAATAACACAATGTACAACGAGTACATTTGGTACTGCTTGTTTCAAATTCGCTAATGAAAATCTTATGACCCCCCGTCATTGCTGGAGCACCATCAGTAGCAGCTGGCAGAATATTAAGAATAGGAATTTCTTTCCCTTGAAAAAAACTTGTTCATGGTATTAAATTATATCAATTCTCCCTTTGTATCAGTTTCTAAAATATTAGCAAATAATAATTCTTGACTTTATTTTTCTTCTTTTATGAATCGAACGTATGATAAGCGTACTGCTTTGTTATTTGGTAGAGTTGATTCATCAAGTTGAATGGAAAATTCTTAAGTCTTCAAATATTAGCATAATTATATTTCAACGTCTTTAGCCATTTCATCTGTTCTTCTTTATACCGAATTATTACTCAGAGGATTTTTTCTGATGATATCTGACGGTGTCTTATGATGAAGAACAGTTTTTATTACTGGTGGTCAGATATGAGCCACCTCCCAATTTCTGACTAAATTAGTTTACTTTTATTATTTTAATAGGTATTTTTCATGTATATATATTGTATAACCAGGAATTTCTGTGGACTATTTATTTTATATACTTTTATTTTTTTAATATGTATTTTTTATGTATATATATTGTATAACCAGGAATTTCTGTGGAGTATTTATTTTATTAGTGTACATAGTTTCTTTTTCGTATGGGAAAATAGAAACGACCACCCAGAGTAGTTTTATTACCTTCGGAGACACTGGTCTGCGATCTAACAAGGACATCTTTTACGGAGGAAAAAATTTACGAGCTGAAAAATTTATAGCTGTTTGGAAGTGCATAGCAAATTTACAATTTAGGACCCCATCTAGGTGGTCCTGAATAACATTTAGCGAAAACCAATAAGAGATGAGGGGGGAGACGTCTTTACAAAACCACTGGAGCCAATAGACGGCCCAGTGACGAGGGAAAAGAAAAAAGTGAGCCCCAAGAGAAAATCTGGAAGAGGACCAGAACCTGACGTCCTGTCCGAGGAAGTAACATCTAAAAAGAAAGAGTAGAGTGTTGATAGTGTGTAAAAACGAAGATAGTTCCAAAAATGGTGTAGTGGCGACCAAAGACAAAAGAATGACCTAACAGATGATCTTTGCCTATCCCGTGGAGGTAGATTATTGCTAACAATGCAGACCAAAAGTACTCTGAAGGTACAGGTATCTGTAATTTACTATTCCCTCATATTGAATGTGTATAATGATAAATAAATACTGGTAGAGGTACTTTAGTAAATGTAGAGAAATTGTTCCTTCTCTGAAATATAATCAATGCACGTAAGTGCGGTAGTGCGAGTCGGAAAAAGACTCACTAACTCTTTTAATGAGTATTCAATTGTTTCATCTTATTTTTTATACTTAAAATTTAACATTCTGTTAGGGATGTTTGTTTTTTTTATTTTTTATGTCTTTGTAAATAGATATGTAAATAAATGTTTTTTCGTTTACTTTTAACTCTTTGTATTTAATTTATATGGGTTAACACTCATATGTCATCGAGTAGTGTTTTTCTTCTTTTTCTTTAATTTAATTGTTTATTAATTTTAGTTGGTTTATCAGGAGGACTAGTTTATAATTTATGAGAGGTTAGGGATTTATATACTTTATCTAGTCCGGCTTCATAAGACGTAGGGCGGCGTAAATAATCACAACGTAATAATCTGATATTTTTTTTTACTAGAGTAGTTAATTTAATTCAATAATATGGGTAACTTTTATGGGATCATTATAAATTTTCACCGACGTCCAGAAGCCACGATCACACCTTTAACCTGATAATCCAACACCCAGCGTTTCCGGAAGAAGCATTAACCCGTGCTTCCTTTAACTAATGTAGGGAGTTTATGTAATTGGGCATTAGTAACCATCTCCAATTAGGAGGCCCAGAACTTACCAGCATTAGCCCCGGGAATTGTATGGTGACGTGACCTTTGCCAACTTTAAAGCCTAGGTTATTATTTTCATTAATTTTATGGTTACAATACGGGTTTTTTTTCTATTATTATTATTACTAGTATTATGATTATTATTATTATTATGAATATTCTGAGATTATAATTTTAATACTGTATTTAAAGTAATTTTTTTTTATATGTTTCAAAATTTAACTATTATTTTATCTACTCGATGTCTAAAATTCTTGATTTTAGTTTTTTTTTTTAACATAAATAAATAAATTAAATAATTTTTTTTTAAGGACAATTTCTCTCATTTTCTATGTCAAGTATAGCTGGCACATAGTTCCACAGTCATGACAATATTTATTGAAAATTACTGAGTAGTACAAATGATACTTATATACATATATATATTTTTCATAAATAAAATATGTTAAGTAAATAGATAAGTTTGTGATCGCAGTACTACAAATTGGGGGTAATTATGCTATTTTGAAAAAAAAAAAATAATAATAATAATTTCTGTTTACAAGTGTTTTTACAAATAGTAAAGGAAATGACAAATAATAAAACAGGTAGTGTAATGTAGTGCTTGGCACACAAAACAAATAATTTAGGTAATATTTCTGTATTTATATATTATTCTAAATAATATTTCTGTAGTACAGATTGCTAGGTGCAAAAGTGAAATTACTACTATGAAAGATTTTTTCTGTATCATAAGTATTTTGTGTATTTGTATTTCTTGAAATTTGTAGAAGCTATTTATATGCGTAAAACCTTGAAATTTGATCAATATAAATTTTGTGTACAAATTTTATGGGTAGCAAATTTAAGAGAAATAAGCGTTCTTCTACGGAGTTTAACAGTTTTTTGTATAAAGCAAGAACACGACTTCAAAATTCTCAAGTTCTAAATACGGATAATAATACCCCTAAAATGGACAATTTACTAAATTGTATCCCCGCTTTTGATGCAAAACGGGAAAATGATATAAATTTCTACGTTACTCAATTTGATGAAGCGGCTGTACAAGCAGCAATTCCTGTGGAAGCCAAATTAATTATCCTAAAATCTAAACTAACCGGCTTAGCTCGCGAGAAACTAATATCAGATGCGGAGCTACATACCGAAACTAATTATGAAAAATTTAAAGAAAAACTTCTGAATGCTTTCGGCTCAAAACTTTCCTTTGGTGAAGCCCACGAGAATTTTTCAAAATTAAAACAGGGTCCAACGGAGTCGATAAGTGATTTTATTCTTCGTTTTAATATAGAAGCAGCGAAGTTTTTTGAAATTTCTGGATTATCAAATAAGAATGACGCGAAAAAACTTTTCGAACTTATGAAATTGCATAAGTTTATGGATGCAGTCAAAACCGATATTTCTTTTGAAATTCGAAAGCGTGCGGTAAAATCTTTCTCTGAGGCAACGGAAGCAGCGTTAATTATGGAAGCCGCAATTAACTCTACAAATTTTGCAGAGGTAAACAACGTAAGTAAGGATGGGACCGCGGAGTTGTGTCAAAGCCTAATTAAGCAAAATCAATTGCAAGCCGAGAGTATGGCTAAGTTGCAGTTAGAATTGGAAAGTTTAAAGTTAGCGCAACGAAATAAAGTCGAAAAAAGTACTTTTGTTAAAGACAAGTACTGTGAGATCTGAAAACGCAGCAACCACACGACACAAAATTGTCGATATAAATTTTCTAAGCAATCTGAGTATAAACAGAATTTTCGAACGAATTTTCCTAAGTTCAAACAGGTAGATTTTCCGGGGGCTCACCCTTCAAATTTTACGGATAATTTTCAAGGGTATGGCTTCATGCCAAATTATAATCCTAATTCCACATTTCATTCGCTGCCACCGTCTCCAGGGCCTCAATTTACTACAAATCCTTATCCTTATAATGGTTTCTCACCTCAGAATAATTTTGTTCAACGTACGGGCGCTAATTACCCGAATTTTGGGGGGAATTTTCAAGTTCAGAATACAAATTTCCCTAACACCCAAAATTACGAAAGTCAACAAAACAGAAGAAATGAGGGGAGCAGTAATGCAGGAAATAATTATCGGAAAAATGGAAAATATCAAAAGAAAGGTTTTCACCCGGGAAATGGAAAAGGGGGTCTGTAGATAGCGAGAGAGAGGTCGGAAAGCCCCGTAACAGATCCCCGGATACGCGAGTGATTGCTAGCGTAAAGGGCGCAGATAGTAATAACCTTCCTATTATTAAATTTAAAATCGAAGGGGTTAATGTAGAGGGTCTTTTGGACAGCGGCGGAGCGGTGTCTCTAATTTCATGTGATTTATTTGATATTTTAAAAGAAAAACAGGTTAAAATGAAATTTTTAGGAAATAGAATTCGTATAAGATCTTTTAATGGAGTAAATATTCCATTTAAACAGTGTATTAAAATATCATTCAAACTAAATAATGTATTTACTTCGGGTACATTTTATGTCACGAGTAACAATTTTAGCGGAAATTACAACATGCTACTCGGTTACGATTTTTTAAAAAATAATAGGATGGTGCTTGATTTAAAACAAAATTGTTTAAGAATAAAAAACACTACAATTACAATAGATGAGGAAGAAGACGAGGAAAAGGGGTGCCAGATAAACGCCTCGAGCACGCAGAAAAACAATAAACAGCAAAAAAATAATATGGACAATGGTAGAAAAAAAACTAAGGAAAATAAGTTGATTGTCGCTAGAGCAACGAGAAGAGTATTTTTACCACCGGGGGGCGAAAAAATTGTCACCTTAACTTTTTCGGAAGAGTTAGAACCAGAAAATGATATCTTATTCGAGCCAGATAGAATAAAAAGGGGATTTACATGCGAAGACTCAATACACCAGGTAACGAAGAGTAAAACAATAAATATAATTTTAAAGAATGTATCAGATAAAAAAGTAGTCATACAGGCAAATGCAAATTTGGGTAGAATTACTACACAATTCGATGCAAAGTCGGGAAAGGAGTTAGACGATGTGGAACAGGGTTCGTTATACCAGGTAAACAACCTGACCATCGAGGAAGTACGCAGTCTTAGAGAGGCAGAACTTAGTAAAGAGGATTTTGATTTAGCTCATTTATCCGAGGAGATAAAATTACAGATGGAAACCGTACTAATAGAACACGCCCAGGCTTTCTCAAAATCGTATAAAACTTTGGGTAGTTCTTCTCTGGTCGTCCCAAAGATAAATTTACATCACGACTACCCTATACAGTGTAAGCCCTATAAGACTCCTCATACGGTGCGAGAATATGCACAAGAGGAAATAAAAAAATTACTGGAAGCAAATATTATCGAAAAAAGTAATTCTCATTATGCTTTCCCGGTATTGTTTATAAAAAAGAAGTCTTTAGATAAACAGAAACCTAAATATAGGATGGCGGTGGATTATCGTTTGCTAAACGAAATCTTAGAGGCATACCCATATGCTATACCGGATATCAAAGAACTTTTACAAAAAATAAGCGGAAAAAAAATTTACACTGTGTTAGACTTGCATAGTGCTTTTTTTCAAATAAATTTACGCCCGGAAGATAGAGATAAATTGGCTTTCATTACAGAAGACGGAAAATACGCCCCAGTAAGGCTAAATTTCGGTTTAAAATTAAGTCCCACAATTTTCGCCGAATTAATGGATAAAGTATTGGGACATTTTAACAAGGAGGAAGTCGGATATTTTATTGACGATGTCATTGTTTCCGCGAATTCCGTTGAACGTATGACTCAGCTATTAAAAGAAGTTTTACAGGCACTCATAGAGAATAATTTAACGATAGAACCCAGCAAAATGCAGGTTTGTAAAGAAGAAATTGAATTCTTGGGGTTTAAGGTTAATCAGAATGGGTACTCCCCATCAACCAAAAATGTGGAGAAAATACAGAAATTAGCTAGACCGAAGAACAAAAAAGGAGTTAAGTCGCTTTTGGGTCTTTCTAATTATTTCAGAACGTTAATTCATCACTACTCTGACATTGTTGACCCCTTGATCGAGCTTACGAAAGACAAAGTTAAGTTTAGATGGACGGACAAAACAGAAGCAGCATTCTGTGCCATTCAGAAAGCAATTATTGACAATCCTGCATTAAAACCCCCAAATTTCGAAAAGGAATTTTTTCTTATCACGGACGCTTCAAAAGTCGCCTTGTCTGCGGTCTTAACACAGAAGGAAGGCGAGGAACATATTCCAATATAGTTTTATGGGAGAAAGCTAAAAGAGTCTGAGAAGAGATACCCTAGCATTAAATATGAGCTTTTGGCAATCCACGATGCTGTTCAATATTTTAAAAATATCCTGCTAGGAAGGAAGTTTACAGTACTCACTGATTCAAAAACTCTCACTCACCCTTTAAAATTGGAACATCAAAGTGACATTGTCGCTAGATGGCTGATGAGGCTTAGTGATTTTGATTACTCAATTGAATTTATTGAGGGTGTGAAAAATCCGGCAGATTACATCTCTCGCAACATAAATAATATTTCGGCTCAAACCAAAATTCATAATAATTTGTTCAAAGTAAATGTTAATCTCTCGGAAGAGAATGTGAAAGTCGAGCAACGTAAAGACGCAAAACTTAGCATAATCATTAAGAAGATAGAAAATAATAAACAAAACAAAATTACTCGAAAATTTGAATTAAATGAGAATAATGCACTAATTTTAAAACAGAAATATAAGGACAAACAACTCCTCATCGCTCCTAATAGTTTGGTTTTTGAAATTATACAAGAGGCGCATAAAAGTCATTTCGGGTTCCCGAAAACATACGAAACTGTAAAGTCTCGTTTCTTTTGGTATAGGATGTACAAAGATATAAGGAGCTATTGTACAAGTTGTATCCCATGCAACAAAAATAAGCAACACCAAGCTATTAAAGTACCTATTCAAAAGGTTATTAAGGATGCCCCAATAGGGACAGCCCTACATTGTGATATAGTAGGCAAATTGCATACGACATTTAAAAAAAACTCCTTCATTCTAACTATAATTGATTCGACGTCGAGGTACCTAGAGGCCATACCTCTACGTGGAGTAGAAGCGCAGACAATTTTGAATGCTCTAAATAACTATTTTAGCTCTTTCGGGATACCTAAATCAATTACGACGGATAACGGGCCCTATTTTAGGAGTGACGTTTATTGCCAGTATTTAAAAGCACTGAACATAGAGAGACATTTTACAAGCTGTTACAAACCGAATTCAAATGGAATTGTGGAGACGAGTCACAAATTGTTAAAGTCATCTTTAAAAAGTATGTGTGACAAAACGGCAGAGTGGGATATTCGTTTACCGTTTTATAAATTGGCTTACAACACTTCAATAAATCGGGCCACAGGGTACACGCCTGCAATGCTTTTTTTTGCACGGGAGGTATCGAATCATTTTACAGCGCTGAATACTTCCGATGAAAAATGCACCCAAGCTTATGTGAAACAGCGTATCAAACACATGAAAGAGATACAAAAACTGTCCTTGGCCAACCAGGAACGCGTTATGAGTGAATACGTCAACAAAGATTTTGAAAAAGTCAAAACATTACAGCATAGCGATCAGGTTTATCTAAAAAAAGTTATAAAACCGGGGGCTTTGGAATCAACATGGGAAGGGCCTTATGAAGTTGTAAGGATTTTTAGAAACAATAATTATTTGGTTCAACATATGATTGAACCCCATGCTAAGAAAATTAAGCGCCACATAAGCCATTTCTGGCAACCAAAAGTTAAAATTAATTTGCCTCAAACTAGCACAGAGAATACTCAAGAAGAATAATTTATACAAAGAATTAACATTCAGTCGTTGTTTTTCTTTTTTATTCTCTATTAAGTAGGTATTTATAAATTTATATTCTAGAAATTCGGAGTTTTTGTAGACTATTGGTTTTTTCCTCCTCACCTATTTTAACAGTATTGTAAGAAAATAAAAAAAATATATGTATATAATAATAATAATAAGTGTATATATAGACAAAATTTTACAAATAGTTGGGGGCCTTTCAAAAAAAAAAATGTAATAATGAATGCACTATTAATAATATATAGGTAAAATATGTTTAGATGACATATATATATATATATATATATATATATATATATATATATATATATATATATATACAGCATATAAAATAATAATAAAGAAAAATTTCTTGTACATTCTTAGACGTATAGACAGACATCTGCTTCTGAGTGCTGTGAGAAAAATACTACATTTTATTAGATTAAAAACAATTATCATTTATTATTACGGTGAGGAATGAGTATGGTTGGCGTTTACAGAACTGTATTTTGGATAGAGCGAGAACAGTATTCAAAATTGCGATGCAGTTTTGTTTTCGTTTCTCTGGGCTTTGAGAGAAAAAAAAAAATCGCACCGGAGAGGCAGGCGAATTTGGGGCCATCCTCTGTCTTCCCTCCAGGTTCGCAGAGCAGTAAAAGGAGAGAAAAGTAGTTTGTTTTTTTATGCAAATGCACAGACTGGTTTTCGTGCGCCGTTCTTCTCCGACCTCCATTGTTCGGGGAGAACCCTCTTTTTTTTTGCAAATGTGTTAGCAAGGGTTTGCAGCCAGCGGAGGGGGGGACAGAGATTGAAGAGGGAAGCCAAGAGCGAATCCTCTTTCTGGTTTCCGTGACTTATAGAACAACTATAACTTATTATTTATGTGGACATATACTTTACATAATGTTTTCTCCAGTGTACAAAGATTGTACTTAATAATAATAATAATAGGTAGTTGGATATTGCTTACGCAGGTACTTCGGTTAGTATATAAACAATAGTAAGCATATGTACATATGTAAAATAGTTTTTACTTCTTTTATGGCATAATGAATAAGTGTCAGGTACTTCTTTCGTGTATAGAATATTTACGTAATAAGAAAGCAATGTTTTTTTTCTTGGATTTGCAAAATTGGGGTACGATGTGTGAAGATATTGATACATATTATTGTTGACAGGAGGAGATTTTTGGATAGTAATTAGGGACTAAAACATATGAAAAAAATAATTAAATAAATAAAAAGTAGATTTCTTTTGAAAATCGAAATTAAATAAATCAATACGGTACATGATTAGGTACGGAGTAGGTAAACAAACATGATAGTTTATCGATCAACACGAAGAAGAGTTTATTAGCGGAGAGTCTTAAAACTACGGTTACATATTTTTATTTTCAAAATTCCTTCAAAAGTACTACGACGGGATAGAAGGTAATGATTATTGGTATTAAGAAGGGTATTTATGAAAGAGTACAATTTTTTTTTGGGGTTTGTAATGTCACTGAATCTAGGTAACAAAAGTAAACATATAATAGTGGTTTGGATGCAAGATTGTAGCGATCAGGATAAACATATAATTTTCTTTTCTCTTTTATAAAGAGATATTATATACATTAGAAAGATAGGTAAATATGGTATTTAAATATCATAGCACAACACCGCGGGTGTAGGTATAATTAATTCTTTTTCTAATTATAGAACAACTTATATCATAAAAACATACTTTTTTTACGGTATAAAATATATTTAAGTATTTTCAAAAAAAAAAAAAAAAAAAAAATTACATTCTACTTGTAAATTGCATAGTGTTGTACCAATATAATACTGGTATTTTATAAGAAAGTATTGAAATTGACATTGATTTAGTGGTAATACTAGGCTAGTATACGCTCTGCACACTTCTTTAATTTTCCGAAAGGTATAGTATTCGGAGATTTTTGAAAACAAAAAAAATTTAAATAAATAAATAAATACATATATTTCAGTTTTTTTTTGTTTTTTGCTTAAGAGTTTGATTTATTCACTGGTTTTTACTTATTAACTTTCTGTAGTAGTAATTTAAATGCACATTTAAGTAAAAAAAAAAATATATATATATATATATATATATTTCCTTTTAGTGCACATTTTTATAAATATATACAATAGTAACAATTAAATTTTGGAGTAGAAGATGTCTTACCCCTCTTTTGTAGCAGCGTTGGTGGGGCTCCCTGGGTTTTATTTTTTTTATCCTTCTGACTCCTGGTTGCTGGTCAACCGGGGCCTTTTTTTTAAGCTTGTGGCCACAGGCGACTCGGGTGAGGCTCTGCACAGCTCAGTGTTCTTGAGGGGAGATAAGCATTTTTCTTGTTTCATCTGTCCTTAAAATGATAAAACAAACAAAATAATAGAGGGAATTCACAATAAATGATTTATATAAATTGACATAAAACATATGAAGACACTTAAGTAAAATTGATGTACACAAGTTTTAGCTTATCGAAATTAAACCATTAAAATAATAATAATAATAATAATAATAATAATAATTGTTTTTCTTAGGTCGATTTGTTCTTTTCTTTTTTTTTCTTTTCCTTTTTGTTTCCTACGGTTACAGCAGGTTTCTACAGCCTTTTTCATCCATTTTCTTGCGGGTCAGTATCGAGAGATAATAATATATTTTTTTTCCTTTCTCTTTCTTCTTGGCCATATTTATGGGACCTTTCCGTTTCCAATACTTTTTTTTTTCCTTGTTCGCAGTAATTCTTCTCTAGGCAGGGGAAGCATACGCTTTAACTTTCGGGAAGGAGTATTTTGGGAATGGCAGCAAAATGCGTTCCGTACATTCAGACAGAAGTATTAAATTTTACAGCTGTAAATAAAATTGTACCATTAGCTATAGTTACCAACAGTCCGACCACGCCAAAATGTGATTTCTTCTTCTTCTGTAACGAGTCAAGGAGATTTCACGGTAGCCGGTGAGTCCCCTGTAACGAAAGAAAGAAATTTGGATAGCATTTCACATAAATTCTATTCGTAAAGTCGGTTATTTTTGCAGTAATTGTCTCAAAATTTAGGTACGGTTAGAGTTAAGTTTAGGGCTCTTTCTAGACAAGAGTTTGGGAAAATTTATTCAAAGGTTTTACGACTAAAGGATAATTTATAAAGGCAAAATGGTAACGTACCTTTTATTTTGCGGCGATCCGACGTCTTTCACAGGATGAGATGACAAAATTTTCAGACGGAAGCTGGCGCCAAGTGGTCATTTCCTCTTCTAGCAAGGGTTGGAGCAACTCATTATCGATGGGATAGAGGGGGTGTTGAGTCGATTAGCGATTTCACACGACCCCCGGTCAAGCGGTTGCTAGGCAAGAAGGGAGGCGCAGAGTCTCGATGTGTTTCTTCTTTTTCCTCGTTAGCGAGAGTAGAGCGAGATTTTTTCTCTCTTTTTTCTCCACGGATCCTTCCTCCACTTGGGGAGAGGATGGAGAGCATGACTTCAGGTGGTCGATTTCGTTGTCATGTGTAGACTATTCCCGCTGGATTTTGAAGTCGTTACTCTTGATTGCGGTCATATAATTAAGTGAACTAGAGTTCACATGTATTTCTCTTGTGTTTTTCACTTAGGTGATAATTTAAAAAGAAAATTTTTAAGTAATAGTAAAGTGGGAGAGAAGGGAACATTCTCTCGGTAGGACATGTATATATTTCATAAATGTAATTTCTATCATACAATACATTTTTTTTTCTCTAATATATGAACGAAATTTTGTTGTAATGGGTTGTACGTGTTCATATACTTAGCGTTAATGTATTATGTGGATTTTCACTTTTCTTTTAAATGTTACAATGTATAGAAGGTTATGCAGTACAAACTCTTTCTGGGTATCACGTCCTTGTATATATATATAATTTTTAGTGTATTTGGTGTATATTAAGTCATGACTGGTATGATTCCAATGTAAAAGTTTGTGCCAGCCGTATATTGTTCTATGTGTTGAGGCTTTTAGACTTTAAAAGTTTAGTTCAAAATTGCGTTTGCTTTGTATGGATTTTGGCTAATTTTTAAAAGTGATTATTTCAAAATTGGTTATACACAGAGGGGAATAGGGTACGTGAATGTGTTCACCTGTCTTCGACTCCACAAGCGACTGTAAATCTGGTCGACAGACAAACCGTTCTGTGGTCCCACCTACAGATTCAAAAAAAAAAAAAAAACTTTCCTGTATGCTCGTCTCTGCCCATTTTATAGAGACAACTCTTGAAAAACTTTCCTGTGTGCTCGTCTCTGCCCAGTTTATAGAGACAACTCTTGAAAAACTTTCCTGTGTGCTCGTCTCTGCCCAGGTTTATAAGAGACAACTCAAAAAAAACTTTTCTGTGTTCTCGTCTTTGCTCAGTTTTATAGAGACAATTCTGGAAAAAAAAAACTTTTCTGTGTGCTCGTCTCTGCCCAGTGTTACAGAGACATTTCTTACAAACTTTTTAGGATCTCTTCCGGTCTTTCGGAGGATGGAGATTGTCCTATGGATCTACACAATGGACTGAATTTCATAGTGTGTTCCTGACAGCTGACGTGAACCGTTCAGCTCTCTGTTTGGGGGGGAGGATGGTGGTCAGATATGAGCCACCTCCCAATTTCTGACTAAATTAGTTTACTTTTATTATTTTAATAGGTATTTTTCATGTATATATATTGTATAACCAGGAATTTCTGTGGACTATTTATTTTATATACTTTTATTTTTTTAATATGTATTTTTTATGTATATATATTGTATAACCAGGAATTTCTGTGGAGTATTTATTTTATTAGTGTACATAGTTTCTTTTTCGTATGGGAAAATAGAAACGACCACCCAGAGTAGTTTTATTACCTTCGGAGACACTGGTCTGCGATCTAACAAGGACATCTTTTACGGAGGAAAAAATTTACGAGCTGAAAAATTTATAGCTGTTTGGAAGTGCATAGCAAATTTACAATTTAGGACCCCATCTAGGTGGTCCTGAATAACATTTAGCGAAAACCAATAAGAGATGAGGGGGGAGACGTCTTTACAAAACCACTGGAGCCAATAGACGGCCCAGTGACGAGGGAAAAGAAAAAAGTGAGCCCCAAGAGAAAATCTGGAAGAGGACCAGAACCTGACGTCCTGTCCGAGGAAGTAACATCTAAAAAGAAAGAGTAGAGTGTTGATAGTGTGTAAAAACGAAGATAGTTCCAAAAATGGTGTAGTGGCGACCAAAGACAAAAGAATGACCTAACAGATGATCTTTGCCTATCCCGTGGAGGTAGATTATTGCTAACAATGCAGACCAAAAGTACTCTGAAGGTACAGGTATCTGTAATTTACTATTCCCTCATATTGAATGTGTATAATGATAAATAAATACTGGTAGAGGTACTTTAGTAAATGTAGAGAAATTGTTCCTTCTCTGAAATATAATCAATGCACGTAAGTGCGGTAGTGCGAGTCGGAAAAAGACTCACTAACTCTTTTAATGAGTATTCAATTGTTTCATCTTATTTTTTATACTTAAAATTTAACATTCTGTTAGGGATGTTTGTTTTTTTTATTTTTTATGTCTTTGTAAATAGATATGTAAATAAATGTTTTTTCGTTTACTTTTAACTCTTTGTATTTAATTTATATGGGTTAACACTCATATGTCATCGAGTAGTGTTTTTCTTCTTTTTCTTTAATTTAATTGTTTATTAATTTTAGTTGGTTTATCAGGAGGACTAGTTTATAATTTATGAGAGGTTAGGGATTTATATACTTTATCTAGTCCGGCTTCATAAGACGTAGGGCGGCGTAAATAATCACAACGTAATAATCTGATCTTTTTTTTTACTAGAGTAGTTAATTTAATTCAATAATATGGGTAACTTTTATGGGATCATTATAAATTTTCACCGACGTCCAGAAGCCACGATCACACCTTTAACCTGATAATCCAACACCCAGCGTTTCCGGAAGAAGCATTAACCCGTGCTTCCTTTAACTAATGTAGGGAGTTTATGTAATTGGGCATTAGTAACCATCTCCAATTAGGAGGCCCAGAACTTACCAGCAATTACCTCTTTGACTGCCGGCAATATTAACTCCTACGTGATCATATGTGTTATGCTATGCTATAATCCTATCCATATTGCAGCGCCATAAAAAACTGTTTTCGAATAGATTAAAGACGTGTTCAGACGTGTTTTATTTATTCGAGATTAATGGTCGTTGTAATTTAAACTGAATTTTCGTTTTTAAGTGTACGTTCGCGCAGATTTTCATTAATAATATAGTTTGATTTGATTAACCCTTTAACGGGCGGTGGTTACAATAAAGGACACCTAATTTTAATTCCAAAACTGACAAACGGCACCAAGAATATTTAATTAAAATTTTACTTTTGTTAAGTACCGGAAAATAAGCACGTTTATATTTTCTAATGAATTCGTTTGTTATTTCTGGTGTCAGTCCATTATTTCATCATTTTACAAACAAGCTTACTCCGCGCCGGAAAGGGTTAATTTTTTGCGAAATGGCAAGTTTTGTGATTTTAATTCGTATTACTTTAGTGTTACTTTGTATTATTTTAATCTCATCAAAACTTGATAAACAGAACATTTGTCTCGCTGGTTTATGTTTCAAGGATGATGATTTTATTTTTGTAACATCGACTTGTAAGATATATCAAGAAAATTTCTTTTTAAAACGATGCAAGACATCCTCCCTCCAGCATTTTGGATAAATCGAGAAATTTGCTTAAGATCTCTAATTGATGTCACAATATTTCAAGTATGTGTGATATATTTTTTTAACATATTGATATATTTTGATGACATTACAGTTTACAGTACTACATAAAATAATGGATCAAATATACTTTTTAATCGGTTTGCAAAAAACACATTAATTCCTGAAATATATATTATTCAAATCAAATATTTATATGCTGTTAAATAGTCAGCAAAACATATACATAAATTGCTTAATTTAATTATCTATTTTTTAAATAAAAAGGTAAAAACGGAAAATTGTTGAATATTTTGCTACAGAAAAAATGCTGCAAAGAATAATTACAACGTTTGACAGCAAATTGTAATTGTATTGTTATATCCTAATTATCTCCGATTTATAAATATGTCAATGAAAAGAAAGAAATAATTGTGACTTTGTATTATTAATAAAATCAGTGTTCAAATTTTCCATTGTTTAACAGATAATTTTATTAAGAATATATATAGTTTCATAGCTTTAATTTGATTTCATGCAAAAGAAATTAGCATTTAAATGAAGTTTTAATTCTTCTGCGATTGTATAATAATAAATTTGAACATCAATAAATGAGAAAATATTTGAATATAAAGTAGGGCTGGGATTGTTGCAGAAGCAGAACCTGTTTAAAGCATGAGCTGACTGGGCCATAGCACAATCTGTCTCCCCCGTCTCTCAACTTTTGGAGGCCCCAAATTTGGTGTGCAATTTTCATAACGCTAATATTTTAAATCTTTTTTGACATTGTACTGATTATAATGAATATTTTGAACTTTACAGAATGATAAGATTAAAAACAAAAAATATACCTATATAAAAACTTTAAAACCTCTCAATAGCGGGCATCTCGAGACCGCGGAATTTGTCCGCTATTCAGAGGTATCTGCTTTTTAGAGATAAATGTATGTAAATATGTGTGTGTTGGGATTGAAAAATATGGGTGTTCGATAAATAGAGTTGTCCTTTATTCGGGAATGTCTGTTATGGAGATTTTACCTTCACAGCGAAGTGAAACCTCCATAACAGGCACCTATATTTACCGAACGACTTTTTCAATTCATGATGCATATATATTTACATACTTCTAAAAAGCAGGCACCTCCGAGTAGAGGACAAAAGAAAATGTTTTACAATTTTTAGATTAAAAAATTGTTGTTAATTTTATCTTACTGTAAAAGTTTAAAACATTGAATATAATCAGTACAATGTCTAAGGAGATTTAAAATATCAGTTTTACGAAAATTGCATACTAAATTTGGGACCCCTAAAATCGGGATGGGGGGGCAGGCAGTGCCATCGCCTAGTTTGCCCATGCTTTAATCAGGTTCTGCTTCTTGCGCAATCCTCAGACCTGCTTTATATTAAAATATTTTCCCATTTATTAAAGATTCAATATGGTCAAATATGGCTGCCTTTAATGCTTAAAAATATGTGGTTAAAAATGGCTGTCTATTGCAGACAAATCAGAGCTAAAAAATGGCAGCGATTCAGACGTTTAGAATGTCTGAAATTCAGACACAAAGAAGTGTCTTAAAATTTAAGTCACTTTAAAGTGTCTCTTTTTTTAACCATTCGTTTAAGACATTTCAGTTTACAGTGTGTGTATATAAAAATACGCCAGTATGTAAAATGTTCCAATGAATTCAGTGAAAGTTGTCTTACTCTCCAATAAATATACCTGAATATGTGATTTCAGTTAATGACAGCTAAAAATATGTTATAGGATGAAGTAAGGATTCAAACTACCGTAATTTCAGGCGTTTAACAGGATTCGTATGGATCAGGGAATTTTCCAGGATTTATACCAGTATTTTTTTCATAGAAAAAGAAATCTAAGTTAAAATCGAGAAACTTCGCCTTATTTTAAGGAGAGATTTTCTGTAAGAAAATACTGGTACCGAAGAATTTCCTGGTCGCAAAACTCCAGGAGGCGTACGTACCCTGGTTTAATCCGCGGATAAAACAAGACTGTTTAAATCAGAAATTTTATTTATTAAAATGTATTTCATAAGAACGCGGTCTGGATATTACATCAAATATTAAATAAAATATCTGGGTCTAAATATGTTTGTTTGATTCGCGGATTATATACCGGAAATTGCGGTACATCTTCAGTTGAATTTGGTTTCGTAATAACGTGTATGCCCGTAACTGAACAACAAAGTGTTAAACTGCTTTTAATAGCGGAAACAAGGTATAATCAATCGAAGAACTAATGAACAAGAAATCATTCTTGAAATCATTCTTGATCTACGTTATCCCATCCTGAGACCAGTACTGTAGCAACCGTGTCAGTGTTGCCAGCGGGATACTTATTTTAAAAATTCAGATTGTTTGGTTGCCACCACTTACATGAAGTAGAAATATTTAAATTATTTAATTATATACTACTTAAAAAATTATACTATTAAAAAAAAGTTATACGTTATACTACTTAAAAAAAGTGACGGAAATCAAGTAATCTGAATTTAAAAAGTAGCCTACGGGCAACACTGAACCGAGTAGAGTCTGCTTACACATTGAAGGGCCCTTTGTAGATTATTTATGCCACTTAATTTTAATGCCTAGTTTCGCAGTTTGTATCGCAGTTCATGAGTAAATAATTGATTTCATAATGAACGTAAATTCACTGAGCAGTGATCATTCAGATAACATTATCTTGCCCTTGCTCCTGAAACAGATAAATGACGTACCCTTTCTCCGGTGGAGAAAGCGATTTCTTGAGACGCAGCAAAAAAAAATTTGAATGATGCAGAAGCTTTTGTTGAGTATTATTTCTTAGGGTACTTCTGTAATATTTCCGGTATCAAAGTTTAAACTGATACTTAAAATTTTGCTGAGAAAAATTGAGTTTTCTGTGTTTTCTAATGAATAGCAAGCATTAATACTTTCAGTGGTGCTAAAATGTTTGAACGCCACCAGAATTTACGAATAAATTGGTTTGAAAATATATAAATCATTTTCTTCACGTACATTATAAGATGAAAATATTATTAATGAATTCTGGTTGCCATTTGGCAGATTGGAATAAAAAATAATTGGTATAAATAAAATAGCACAACCGTTCAACGTGTTAATGCTACCAGCTTTACTACCAGATTAAATTTTTTTAACAAGTCAAACAAACGTATTTGGTACCAAAAATTTTACTTAACCCTCCGCATACGGCCTTCGCGATTACCGTGGCTGATGAATTTTGTCTACTTTGGCCGGCCACACACCGAGGCGACAAGCCACACGACGCACAATTCAAGAAATAAGCCAACGTTTAGTTTTTTCTGGAGCAAGTCAGTCTAAGATACCAATAACTCATACAACTTCCTATTCTTCTCGAATCATTTTGTGGTCAAGGACAAAAGAAAGGGTTGGTGTCAACGGCTGTCCCCACCTGTCAACTGCCCCCGCTTTGATCTCTACACTTTAGACATGCTAAGAAAGTCATAAAATATCAAAGATTCTGACATACCAGAAAAAAAAGAAACCGACCTAAGTCTACGCTCTGTTCGAGCCTGTGTACTGCGAACAGTGTGTAGACGTAAGTCGGTTTCTTTTTTTGTGGTTTTTCGGTATTTTTGATGTGTTATGACTTTCTCAGGATGTCTAAAGTACAGATGTCAAAGCAGGAGCAGTTAACAGGAAGGGACAACCGTTGACACCACCCCTTCCTTTTGTTGAATCTTCCCTTTCCTGACCACAAATTCATTCGAGAAGAATTGGAAGGAAAATATTTATGGCTATCTCAGGATGGCTTGGAAGTTTGCGCACTAAACGGAGCTTTAATTCTGACTGAAGTTCTGTTTCCAATCCGTTAACAAAAAGAAAGCGGTTCGATTGTCAGAATATTTTTCATAAATCAAGCGTTGTGTTGCTTGCAGGGTTCGAACGCTTGTACTACAATTTTTAATATAATTTCCCCCCTTATTTAAATGCAGAAAAGTATTACAAATCCTTCAATTAAACGTGATGTCTACAATTTCTGCTATTTAAATATTAAATAAAAAAATTCTATTAAAAATTTTTGGTAAAACCGTACGAACCCTGGCTTGTCGCCTCGGTGTACGGTCTGCCTAGTACGGGTGATGTGAAAATCGCAGTCAAATGAAATCCACTGGTGACTACTTGTTATTGTCTATCGTACAAGTATGGAGAAAGTTATCTAAATCCAGTTATCTAGTGTAAGCAATGATCTTTGAGATAATTTTATAGTTAGACTCTATTAGAAATTTACCATGAAGATGATTGTTTTGAAATACTGGTAGATATAATAATAAAGTATATGCAGATAGAGAAAAAATTAATAAAAATTGTCTCGCGTTTCAGAAGCGGAAGGTATCAATTCAAGCCGTGTAATTATTAAATGAAATGAAATGAGTACAGCACAGATACAAGATACATTTATATAATGATTTTTCTGTTTCAAAGCATTTATATTAGACATAATATGAATGCGTAAGTTTGGAACTTATGTTTAACTCATAGCTGCCAATCAGCGTTACCAGTACGCTACTTTTTAAAAAATCAGATTGTGAAATTCTCACCACTGATTTTAAATAGTGTAATTGTCCTTATACTCACATTATTTAATTTGTCATTAAATAAGGCGAATATTTTTATTTAAAATAAGTGGTGGAAGACGAGCAATCTGAATTTAAAAAAAAGTAGCGAACTGGCAACACTGCTGCCAATATTTACTTTATTTCCTCACAACTTTTTTTTTAAAGTAAGTTTTATTTTGTTTCACCGCAAAAATTTTCGTTTAAATAAAGCAAAAATTATTCTTTCAAATTAGTAGCAACAAAAAAGCATAAATGTTTGCAGCAATGTGTTAAAGTAATGTTTATCAAGGTTGAAATAAATACGTTAGTAGGAAATATTTAAATTTTTCCTTTTGTTACACATTAACACATAATGATTTCTTTTTAGCATTTTTAATCTTCCTATGCTTAATTTATTTTTTAAAAAATGAAGAGAATCTTCGCATTTTAAATAGGATTATCAAAACATTTCTTTTCTTAAAATAATTCCTCTATTATAAACTTAACCGAATGGGGCTTTTACATGCTATAAAATTAACATATCAATTCAAATTAACCCCTTGAAGGGGGTTATATTATTTATATTATTTATACCACTTAATTTTAATTATAACCTACAAAGTTGCACCCAACCTTTATAATAATATTTTGTTTTTTATAATGTACGAGAAGAGAGGTATTTATTTATTTTTAAATTACTCTCGTTAATTCGAAATCGGATAAATCGAATCTTCGCTTAATTCGAACTAAACATAAAGTCCCGAAATTTTCAATGGCAGAATAACGTTAAAATTTTTCATTTATTCGAACTCATTTTATCTTGACTTCGTTTAATTCGAACTAACGAGAATTCAATTTTTTCATTTTTTCTTACTTTCTCAAATACATAATCCTTGAAATAACTTTCTTTCTTTCACTTTTGTCAGAATTGCTGAACTAGAAAAACATTATTAGTATATTAGTATACATATAATCATATATATCAATCATATATACAGGGTGTATCTGAAATGCTTCAACAAACTTAGAGGGATGATAGTACTCATGAAGACGAACAAAAAATGCAATGTGACATGGGGTCGCAAATGACGTTTAACCCTTTCAGGGGCAGTGGTATGTTTATGAAACCACTTAATTTTAATTCCAAAACGCCACAACGGCACCAGAATTTTGCTAAAATCTTTTCCATTTTATACGTATGTGAAATATAGCCTTTCTCTTATTTACAAATATTTTGTTTTGTAAATTCCGGTGCCAGTCATTTATTTCAACATTTTAGTACTAAAAGTACTTCACCCCTGAAAGGCTTAAAGGATGAAATTCGAGAAAATGCTTCTGAAAATGGACTGGCACCGGAATTTACAAAAAAAAAAAATTGTTTGAAAATAAGAAAAAGGGGCTATATTTCACATACATATTAAATGGAAAAGATATTAGCAAAATTCTGGTGCCATTGTGGCGTATTGGAATTAAAATTAAGTGGTTTCATAAACATACCACTTCTCCTGAAAGGGTTAAATGTCATTTGCGACCCCATGTTCCATTGCATTTTTTGTTCGTCTTCATGAGTACTATCATCCCTCTAAGTTTGTTGAAGCATTTCAGATACACCCTGTATTAGTATAGTAGTTATTAGTATACATATAATCCCATGCATTTGATATCCGCTTTCTTAGTGCTCCGTTTGTCCATCAATGACACCTTACCCCTTCTTCCATTGTGCTTGTTCGTAATTCCTTCTCTATCATTTGGCCCAGTGATATTCGGACATTCCGAGAAGTCCACAGGGTGGACATCTGTTAAAAATAGGGGACATTTGTTTGATCACTACACTCTATCTGCAGTGTAGGGATCGAATTGTTCAGTCAGTAGTTTTACTTACTGCTAAAGTGTTTTTTGAGAAAGTAAAATATATTTTTTCTTTAAAATATGGCTCCACGTGGAAGTTATAAATCCTTAGCTCTAGAAGCTAAAGTAGTAATTATTAAAAAGTTAAGATGTGGCCGATCTAAGACAGAAATTGTTTCAGAATGTCGAATAAAAAATAATACGCTCTCTACTTACTTGGAAAATAAAGAATTCATTCTGAAATTATGGGAAAAGGAAAGATTTGCTAAAGGACGAAAACGTATGAGAACAGCAGCCCATGAGGATTTAGAGGAAGCTTTACTGTTATGGACAAAGGACGCATTGGCAAGAAATGTGCCTTTCAGGGGACCTATATTGGCAACTAAAGCGAAAAAACTTGCACTACTAATGGATATAAAAAAATTTTAATTGCAGCGAAGAATGGCTGGCACGTATTAAGCACCAAAATAACATCGTACACAAAACTGTGTGTGGTGAAAGTGGTGCTATGTACCTCGCTGTTTGTTCTGAATTCTGCGAAAAGCTACCCGAACCCATTTCTGCTTATTGAATAAAAGACGTGTTTAATGTCGATTAAACAGGGTTGTTTAATAAAATTCTTCCTAATAAGACTTTCTCATTTAACCCTTTAACCCCTTCAGGGGCAAAGTACTCTTAGCTAAAATATTGAAATGATTGATTGACACCAGGATTCACGAACGAATTTATTTTAAAATAAGTAAAAGAGTTTCCTCATGTACCTTATAAATTCAAAATTTGATTATAAAATTCTGGTGGCATTGTGGCATTTCGGAATTAAATGTAACGGTATATATAATATACCGGTGCCCTTCAAGGGGTTAACGGGTGGTGTCCACAAAAAAGGACACTTAATTTTAATTCCAAAACTGACAAACGGCACCAAGAATATTTAATTAAAATTTTCCTTTTATTAAGTACCGGAAAATAAGCAAGTTTTTTACTTTCTAATGAATTCGTTTGTAATTTCTGGTGTCAGTCCATTATTTCATCATTTACAAACAGACTTTTTCCGCGCCGGAAAGGGTTAACGGTGAAACACGCACAAGTTACAAACTTAGAAAAGACAGGATAACTGTAATGGTAGCTGCCAATATGGATGGAAGTGAGAAGTTAAAATTGTTAGTTATTGGTAAAACAACTAAGACACGTTGCTTCAAAGGAGTTTAAACACTGCCTGTTGATTATGTGGCAAATGCCAAAGCATGGATGACGCGTGAAATCTGCATCAGTTGGTTAAAAGAACTGGATAAAAAAATTTTTCGTCAAAACAGCAAAATTCTATTGCTGCTAGATTATGTGCAGAGACATTGTAAACTACAAACCCTGAGCTCTATAAAGATTGAATATTTATTTACCCCCTAACACTACAGCACAACTGCAACCAATGGACCAAGGTATAATCCAAAATTTAAAAACTCATTATCGTAAAAGAGTTTTAGAACAAATTTTATTTTCGATGAATCATAAAGAAAGCTACGGCATAACATTATTCACGGCCATCAACGATTTATTTGAGGCGTGGGACGCCGTACAACCTGAAATAATAGAAATATGCTTTCGACATGCCTGATTTATCTATCCATCTAAAAAGAGTGGTTATAATGCAAATGACGAAAACGACAGACCTTTCGAATAAATAGAATTTCCAAACTTTTCTGAAAGTTCCAGTGTGATATTACGTTCGGAGAGTATGTAGCAGCTGGCAATCCTTTAGAAGTATCTGGACCTTTAACTGCGGAAGAAATTGTTGAAACAATTCATGAAAAATGCAATTAGGAGATGGGATCAGATTCTGGCGATTCTGCTACTATGTCCCAAGTGCTTTCCTTACCGACAGAATAGTCAATTGCACAATCAATTGAGTGTTTGCGTACATTTATCCTGATGCAGCCGTCATCGGGCAACTTACTTAACTGTTTGTTAAAAATAGAAAAACTGGCTAAAAAGTAAAAAATGAAAAGGACTACACAAACAACAATTGATATTTTTTTCATAGTGATGATAAATAGTGTTAATAATTTCTTAAATGTTCATCTAATTTCAGGTGCAATTGATAAAAATCTTAAAGTGCAGTTGTTTTATACTGTATTATTAATTTTTATGTTTTATTTATGTTATTTTAATATTATTAATTAGTTTATGCATTTATACCTTTTAATTTAATATTAAGTCATATTCTAACTATAACAGCCGAAATAAATTAAAAAAAGTATACTATAACATTAATTTCTTTGTCATAGTACCCCTTTAAACATGTTTTCCTCTTATACTTTCCATAATTCGAACTGTGGATAATTCGAAAATTTCTTGTGGTCCCGACTAATTCGAATTAACCAGAGCCGACTGTAATCTGTTCGTAAATTCTGGCAGTAAATCAGTTTAAGAGTTTAGCAATAGGATTGCTTAATCCCTGTAAAGGTGAATCGTTTTATGCGATTATTTTAAACGTGGAATACATTAAGACAAAGAAGATTTCTTTACACTAATAGATAAACTAGTATTAGTAGTTTATCTACTAGTGTAATCTACACTAGTAGTTACTAGTAGTACACTAGATACACTAGTAGATAAACTACAAGTATAGATCGCAGAGCAAAAATTCTTCGTGAAAATAGTCTCTCATGCAGGAAAAAAATTATGAAAGACAAATGTCCAAATTGAAAACCCGGAGAAAAACAATTGCTATTTAAGTAGAAATATTAAAAAAAAATCCCTCAAAATCTCCCTTTTATTGCAAAGCCCCACCAGTGGCCGAGAGTTATTGATCTCAAAGCTGGTACATGGGAGGTGCTGGTTTCGAACCCAATCGCACCCTTCGGAGTAATTGTTCGGAGGTGTCGTAGTTTTCTTCGAACGTTGGATTACCTTGGGTAAATATGGGTTAGGTTCCCTTATAAAGACCCCCATGTACGACAGTCGCCCTAAGGCATATATTGCTTGTGCAGATAATCGGCCGTCATAATTATACCAAAACCTTTATTACAAAAATATTGTATGTGTTTTTACATGGTATAAAAGTATGTATTATATCAGTTCAAATTAACCATTTGAAGGGCGGTGGTACAGTATTTATAACACTTAATTTTAATTTTAAATTATAAAATTGCATCCAAAATTTGTTAATATAAATTTATTTTTATAATGTACGAAAAGAAACATATTATTTATTTTCAGAACATTCTGTTCATTAATTCTGGCAGCAGATCAGTTTAATATTTCACAATCACTTTACTAGTAGTCTTATTCTGTACTACAGTTTGCCTTATTTAATGTTATGACATCAAAGATTAAATAAGGACAAATTTAGTGTATGGCATGACTGGTGGTAAAGTAATCCAGCGTCCCCTGACACCACGCCACAGCATTTTAGCAACATAATTGATTTGCCCTTAAAAGGGTTAATCGTTTTATGCCATTCTTTTAAACGTGGGATACAGTAAGACAAAGTAGAATTTTTTTCTTTTCTCTAGAATAACTTCTCTCATTCTGGAGAAATAAAACTGTCTAAGGCATATTTCCCAACTCAAAGGTCGGAAAGAAAATTGTTTCGCCAAATATTGCTGTATTTCACAAGCATTATTAAACTTCTTATGAGGTTTACAAGAAGCACACACTCCTTAGAATTTCCAAAGAGTATGGCAAAACTATTTCAGATTAGAAATCTTTGCTAATTTTGCTCTTTAAATTAAGAATCTTTCTGTGATTAATCGCAGATGTTGTAATATTTTCTTTGATTAAATAAGGCGAAATATTCCATTCGAAAATTGTGGTATAATTGTACCTAGCTTTTGTTTATATGTAACAAAAGGGTATAATATGAAAACAATTTACACAGCTCTCTGTGGGTTAGTTTACATCGGAACCTCATACGAGAGTGTCATGTATGAGAGAATTAATAATTCATTAATATTAATAAAGTACAGTGTGTTTCACAGGGTATTTACAGAGATATAGTACGATCTTTGAATTTTTATACCGCAATTTCTGAAATATAATCCTTGCTTTACTTATTCACAAATTTTTGTCATTGTATAAAACTTAAATTACTACTCGGTAAAAGTGGTGTTTAAACACCCCGAGCCCTACGAACTCTAAGTAAGTACTTTGTAAAACTATAATATATATATATATATATATATATATATATATATATATATATATATATATATATTAAAGCATAAACACTACGTCTGATTAATTTATTTTTACATTATTATAAGAACACACATTTTATCAAACAATTAAATACACTAAACCAGCATGAGTGAAAAATTGACCTGGGCCAAGAAATCTGAAGCTGCAAAACTGCTGACCGATGACTGTTACTAACATGAATAAGTGAGAAATTGCCGATCTGGGTGGCAGAGTGTCAGCACGATACGCTGAAGGTTCCAAGTTCGCGTCCTGGCCCAGGTCAATTTTTCACTCATCTTGGTTTAGGTATTTAATTATCTGATAAAATGTGTGTTCTTATAATATTGTAAAAATAAAGTAATCAGACATAGTGTTTATGCTTTAATATATATAAGCAATTAATTACGGACCGATGAATAATTATTCATCGTATTATGTCATCTGAAGCTGCAAACTGCTGGCCGATGACTGTTTCCACTATGAATAAGTACAAGAAATTGCCGGGCTACGCTGTCGATCTGCGTGGCTTAGTGGCAGAGCGTCATAACGGTACGCTGAAGGTTCCCGGTTCGAGTCCTGGCCCAGGTTAATTTTTCACTCCTGTTGGTTTAGTGTATTTAATTGTCTGATAGAATGTGTAATCTTATAATACAATATTTTTATAAAAATGTTTTTATTAAATTATATTTCAAATATTCTTTTTAATTTGACATATAAAATATTTATTTTTTGTACTTTATCCAGTTTTCCGCTTTGTTTAATGACATACATATTGTGATTAAATAAAGCAAAGATTACTATTTAAAAAAAAATGCATTTCTGGTTTGAAACCTATTTGTTAACATTGTTGCTAAGTTAGTGCGTTTTTTATTCAAAGACTTACTAGAATTTCCGAATAGAAATCTTTGTTTTTTTTTCAATAACCGGAATTCTACCATTAAAGCAAAAGAAAAGAAAACGTATTAAGAAATTACGGTATTTATTTTGGATAATAAAATAAAAACTAGCTGACTGTGATAGCAATACGTGCGCGCCTGATTACAGCAGAGCCAAACTTCTCTCTCTACTTATTTGTAGACGGCTCCCAAAAGGGCCGTTTTTTAAATACCAGTATTTCCTAACAAAAATATTTCGCGAAGGTGTTTACAACATTTGCAGTAGAAATAACCTTCAGGTACATTTCTAGAAAATTTCCAAGGAAAACCTAAAAAGAAGATAAAAAATAAATGGCATTCATAAATGGATCGTTTGACTGCCCTCATAGTACACTAGTGTGCAAAACTTAAGCAACAAACACAAAATGCTAATTTTTGGACACATAAGTACTCAAAAAGAAATTCTATAAACAGCAAGTGTAGAAAAGAGGTACTACCCTAACAGCCCAGCCAGTCGATGTGAAGTCTTCTTAAGAGCCTACATCAGTCATGCGAAAAGTCGATCTCTAACGTTGTTAGTTTTTACTTTTTCGATTTTGGTTCCAGTTTTTTTATATAAGGGTACTTTCACTTTCAGAACCGGTTCCAACCGGTTCCAAAATTGAAAATGTCCGCTTATAAAAAAACTGTAACCAAAATCAAAAAAGTAACAACTAACAACGTTAGAGATCGACCTCAGCTATCCTATGCAAAAAATAAAAATATTAAAATGCGAGCGAGAAATCGCGCAAGAACCTTCCCATAGACTTAACAATAGCTTGAGTGTTTCTTCCCGTGACTAGTGTAGGCTCTTAAGAGCCTACATCAGTGAAAGATATACCGTTAGTGAAAGATATACAGTTCACTGTAATCCAAAATAGTTTGGAATATATCAGGGGTGGCTGTTTTGACTGTTACTATATTTTATTTGTATCACTAATTCCAAACAAAATTTTGTGGAATATTTCTATAACATGTGCACAAATAATGTAAATAAATATACCTCAAAAATTATTATTTTTTTAAATTGTCATCGTAATAAAATATAAAAGTAGTAACCAATGGCACACCTTTTTCAAACCAAAAATTCTTTCTATGATTTCAAAATTTACTCATATCCGTTATAAGATAGAAATGTGAAACTGGTGTCAAAATATTGAAAAACTAACCAAGTTTTTTTGTGACAGTTTTCTGTAGCGTGGGTGTTGTGTAGCAGTGTCGGTGTCCAGGAAACCAGAAATATGCACGAATCAAGAAAAAACTCAGCTTGTCTTCTGGTATCACGAGACCTGGTCACCAAAGATAGTACACAGGAATCAGTGTATCAGATCTTGCAACTCTGCGACAACGGACAACCACAGTCATTATATAGATTCTAATATTCATCTAGTTCTCTTTATCCAGTACTTTTTATCTAATGATGTTGGCTAATGTATGAACATAAATTGGCTATCGACTAGATGTGCTACAGTGCTACCAAGCCAGTGTTTCATGCAGCTAAATTACGGAAACCTGCAAAAACAAAAAAAATACTTGTTTAGTTTTCCAACTGTTTGGCAACAGTTTCACATGTATATTACTTTTATACAGCTGATATAAATAAATTTTGTAATCGTGGAACGACCTTTTCGACACCCTGTATTTAAAAACAATATGCATTACGAGGAACAACATCTATAGTATTAATCATCGCCTTATTTAAACGTAGAATTTCAGTCATAAATAAGGCGAAAATTTATATTCAGGAAAAGTGAAATTTGTGCCTACGTTAATCTACAAAAAACGCTCAGTGTTTCCAGTGGGCAACGAATATTTAATGCATTTCTCCTCATTTTCTCCAGTTTTTTGATAGTGTAAAATCCGCCTTATATAATGACAGACTAAATAAGACGAAATAAGGCGGTGATAATACTACTCTGCTTTTGAAGTAAGAAGCATAATTATAAAAAAAAATAGCATAAGAATTAAAATTACAACATATTTATGTTTTATTTATTGTAAGTAGAGGGCGCCACAACAGACTTTGGTTATTTCTTTTTTTGGTTTGGTGGAGTTAAGTGGTTCTTGTTTTCATTCTTTATCGCACAAGTGCTTATTATTCTATAACAGCTTGTAATCGTATAAAAATGGAAGAAGCAAGCTGTAGTTCGCAAGGACATCAATCTGAAGTGTCGGGATTCAATGAAAATCAGAATAGTGATGTCACAAAAGCTTTGAAGTACTGTAAAATTTTATTGCAATGTTTAATAATTGTTTAAAAATCAAAAATGCTAAATTAAAATTTAATTATGTTAACAAAAGTTTTAATTGAGGTTGTTAAATTATAATTACAAATATATTTATAAAAAAAAATGAGAAAAACAAACGTAGCGCGTTCCGGCTCCAAACCCGGGCTCTCGGATCAACAAGCAGACGCCATATCAACTGAGCTACGGCCAAAGTAAGTGTTTAATTTACAAAGTAAGTATTTAAGTTGTGTTATAATATTAGATTTCTATAATAATTATTGAAATATAATAATTATTTCTAGAGAACTAAGGAGCGTTGTATAAAATCCATTGAACCTGAGACTAAGGGGCTTCTACCCTACTACATATATAAAAATAATCAAAATATGTGATTACCAAGCTTGGCACTCTCCTTGTGAGTAAAAAGTACTTTCTCTGATGCAAAGTACCGAATCGTTACTTTGCAATACGACTCGTTACTGAATCAACGCTCTGCAGAACTAAATGAAACAAACCGCAAACTCTACCTTCACTCACCTGGTATTTACTTACGTCTGTGCTAAAGTAACGAAAGGATTAAATGAACACTAATATCCCCGTATGTGATACTGATACGGACGAACTGAGACCGAATTCTCCGAGTCTGAAGTCCAACCGCAAACCCTCATTTTTTCGCATCAAACTATAAGTCTCCATTCATGAAACGATTCGGTACTTCGAGTCAGACAGAATACTCGTTACTCAGTGACTCAGTTTCAACAGTTCTCGCATGATTAAAGGAGCTGGATAGTCTGATGCGAAAAGATGAGAGTTTTTGTTTGAACTTCGGACATACGGGTGTCATTTAGTCGTTTCGTTATTTTCGTACTGGCTTCAAAAGACCCGTTCGTTCGCGTAAAGACCTTTTATTCTTTTAGGGATTACACTTTTTTTGTAATCTCACAGGTATGATGTTTTGTATGTATTTTTCAAATATTAATAGTATAACTAAGAAAGAAGAAACTTGCAGAACTTATTTTGGCCAAAAAAATATTAAAATTTCCATGCACATATTTAAAAAAAGACGAAAACACTAAGGAACCATGGATTTAAGAAATAGGGAGGCAAGACGTGTTTGTTTTTCTTGTAGGATTTTAATTAGGTTAATTTAGCGTTAATTATGCATTTAATCAATTAAAAGTGCTCATAAGTTTACTGCAAAAAGAACAGAAGCTTATAGCATAGCTGCCAACTTTTACGCTTTTTTGCTACCACTAAAAATTAATAGAAATGTTCGTGTGATCGAATTACGTGATTTCGGCGATTTAATGAGGTAAATTTTACTATAAAATTTTAGTGGTAGGGAAAAAAGCGTAAAAGTTGGCAGCTGTGTTATAGTGAAATAAAACATTCGTTGTAGCTATATTTAAGAAATGATAAAATATTTCTATGAAATATAACTTATTTAATTATTGATTTTTATTCGTAAACGCATAAAATCAGCAGGTATTCGTGATCAGAAATTAAGAAATCGGATAGCGTCTCTCTTTTTTTTAAAAAAAAATGCAAAAGAGTTTTCTGGAGAAACTGTCAAAATGAGTGTTTTGGAGCGGATTTCGGACGCAATAGTGATGGAAGGATCATCACATGACAGCACTCGATTCTAACTAGAGATGTAATACATATATCGAAATATGGAAAACGCCATTTGATTCCACAATATCTCAATCGTCGTGACTGACAATTTTATGATCTTATGTATTAAAATGAGTCTATAAATGTGTTAGAAAGTTTTGCGATATTGAGCGGGAGAAAATATGTTTTTGGGAACCGTTTTAATGCTTTTTACTTACCCATCATACGTAGTATAGGGTAAGTCTTGTAATCGTTTTGAAAATCGAAAAAAATTTTTTGACGGATTTACACGTTTCAGACACTAGAGATTCCGAAAAACATATTTTTAGAAAAAAAATTTTGCCGTCCGTCTGTGTGTCTGTGTGTCTGTAAACGCTCTATCTCCCGAAAAAATTGAGATAGAGACTTGCAATTTGGTATGTACTTAGTATGTAATAATGGGAAGAAGCCTATTTCATTTCAATAACCTCGATTAACCGGAACAATTTTTTTCGGACTCTCGAATTATTCGTTCTGATGAAAGGTATATAAAAATTTTCGAAATTGTTTATTTTAAGAAATGAATATAAAAGACAATAAAAAAACATAAATTTTGAATAAAGCATGAAGTCGATCGGATAATTAGTTGCCGAGATATTTGTAATCCTATTTTCCACACTCTTCGATTTTTCATGACCCTGTATTTCATCCAAATTTCACTTCAAAGATATATTTTAATTGGAAATTTGACGCTTAATCAGATGCAATAAACCGCTAGTTAATCGGATTATTATTTTTGGAGTTATAAGGAAAAACCTCTTTCAAGCAATTCAGTAATCGAGCCTTTAAAGTTTGTGACGTCATCAAGCCACGATTTTATTAGCACTTTCCAACCTAGTTGAAAAGTGCTTATGACTTCGGTTTGTCTGGCCGTATGGCCGTCTGGCCGTCTGCCGTCTGGCCGTCTGCCGTCTGGCCGTCTGCCGTTTGGCCGTCTGTCTGTGCTCTAACTCCCGCAAATATGCTCGGATTGCCCTGCAATTTTTATATGTTATAATCGTTATCTATAGCATGTTCCCTATTTCAACGGAAGTGTGTAGCACTGATAGTTTTTTTACAGGGACACTCAAAAGAATTCCGCTACATTGCGGTCTATGCGGAAAAATCATTTGCGGTTTATTTATATAATGTTTCACTATTTTAAACGCATTGAAATTTATATATATCACTAAGGTGCATTAGAAGAAGCTTAATATGGAATAGGGTGTGCATAGCACTTATACTTACTTTACAGGGACAGTCAAAAGAATTCCGTTACATTACGTCTATGGAGAAAAATCGTCTGCGGTTTATTTAAATAATGTTTCCCTATTTTAAACGCATTGAAATTTATATAAGGTTCATTACAAGAGACTTACTACAGAATATTGTGTGTATAGCAGTCATCGTTCATTTACAGGGACACACAAAAGAATTCTCTACTGTCTGTTAACAATAATTCCTGGAAGTGCGTTTTAAGTTACTGAACGCGATTTTAATTTTAAATCGCTTTTTGTATATTACGTGGTGTGTATAAATTCTGTAGATCCTATACAGGGAAGCAGAAAAGTTCGGGAACACATTTCCGTATTATTTAACTCCAGACGGAGAATTTTAAACTGTGCTACGTGTTTCTTAACTGAACTAAAATTTAGCATCCTATGTAGTATATATATAAATCTATAGATCCTATACAGGGCTGAATAAAAGTATTCGGATTACTTAGATGTTATCTTTTAGCTTATTAAAGAGTATGATTCGTAAAATCATTTTGGAAGCGTTGGAAAGTGTTACATAATCTATGCTTGACGCATGATTTTTCGTTCTTGTTTGAATTGCAATGCATTTTATAAGTAGTTTACACATTTTTATTTTAATATTTTACATTATGCATATCCATGATGGGTAAGTATTACGGTGGCCCCCAACGATTAGTTTCCGTTATAGACAGGTTCTGTCGTTGTAGGTTTACTGTTTTCAATAAACATTGCGTATTTCTATTAAAAATACTGAAGTAGTATTTTTTTTTCTTTAACCCTTTCGGCTCTGGCGGTCACATATGTGTTCCTTACTTTTAAAATACTTTAAACTATAAATAACGCCTTGCAGATACGGGAAAACCTCATAATCACATATATGCATTCTATAATTTTGAATTTTTAGTGGACAAGTAGCGCCATCTAGCTTTGAAATAGTAAAAAAACAAGAAAGTTGACAAAAGTTTTAATTTTTTTTGGACTTTAACACTAGAACGACGGGAAATTTTACACAAGTTCAGGGCCCGATTAACCTCTGAAGCTATGGGAAGCACAGCGTCATTTCAGGGCCCCCGCCCCCCATTTCATTCTAGAAGAGTTTTCTAAATTCGACATACCCACAAACTCACCAATGCTACAAAGAGTGGCTCAGTTGAGTTCACATATATTCGGCTAGTCAGGCACCAGTGAATATATATATATATGATATATATTTCACTGGCGCTTGGCTAACCGAAAAGAACCATTTCATTAAACAGCTTTTTTTATGTTCTCCTATACACAAAAAATGGATACAATCAAGAAAATTATGCACAAATGATTTTGCATAGTATTAGCAGAATAATGTAAGTTGGATAAAAAAGGTTGAATTCAGCATGCATGCACAACATAAAATATCAATATTTTAAAATGCCTCTTTCAATTTCGGCAATAGTTTAAATTATTAATATTTTATGTTGTGCATACCAGACAAAATCAATAATATTCAAATTCAATATGTAAAATAATCTAAAATAATAATTTACTTTTTACTTGTATTCCTGTATTTTTTTTTTTTTTTCACAAAATGAATTTAAATAATTATCAAGATTCTGATCACATTATTTTTAGTCAAAATTAGGCAACCAATTAGCCTTTTAACACATGCACATCATAGGAAACATCAGAACAGAAACACGTAGGATATTTTTGTAGAACAAGGATTTGACAAATGCAATCACTTGGCTAAAATATATCAACTGGCGAAATGTGTTTATATTACTTTCTTTAATTAATTCACTTACCGAGTGGAATTGTTAAAGCAATTAATGATATATCATTACTATAACAGTAATTATTCTTCCTTAATCAATGTTTTTATTTTTTTTATTTTTTATGTATGATTAAATATTTTGTATGTGTAGGGAAAGGGGGTGGCACAAATGTATTTCACCAGCAACTAGAAATTTTACCAGATGACTATCACATTTTTTTTTCTACTTGTACAAGGAACAGTAGAAAGGGAGGGATATAATTCATTTCGCTATTTTTTCAGAACAGAAACATATTATAAAGCTAATTTTTTACATTAAACATACATTATATTGGAAACTTAACAACATACACAATTAATTCTAGTCTTCGTCATTTGTTTTCTTTTCCTCTCATATTAACCTCAGAAACACATTTTTTTAATAAAGTAGATTTTTGTGAAGAGACAAAAAATTTCATACAACAGCATGGATCTATTTATTGTAGTAAACATTTAAGAAAAAATGAGATTTAAGACAAATTTCTGCAGGTTTCTTTCACTGCATTTCACATTTTTTCAAATTTTTAAATGAACTTAAAAAAATTAAGTGGTGGAATTCAATAATTGCAGAAATTTTTTATAACTAATTTATAGAGAAATTTAATACATCTCTGAGATAGAAATAAGATACAATAAATATCCACAACCTGATACAGAAATATTCAAAATAACTACTTATAGTTATTAGCTATGTTCATGAAATTATTCAATAAAATAGAAAATTCACACTTAAAAATATATAGAATATTTGGAAAGCTTAAACAATTATAAATATTTTCACTTTGAATAAGAGGATGGTCACTGACATGTTTTTTTTAATAATAAATAAATAAATAAATAAATCATTCCTCATACAATAATGAAATAAATGAAAAAGTTTTTTCTTATACATTTAAGCAAAATATTTTTGAATCATCTGCAATGAGCAGTTTTGGAAAAATAAGTTCTAGCAAGAATTATTCATGCCATTAGATCAAAACTAAACAGTTAAAAACTAATTTATTAGTTTTTTTAAATAAATTTAAGAAATTAAATAAAATATTATGAAACAATAAGAAATATTAAAGGAAATTAAATTTTCACTGATTAATAATAAAGTATTTTTTGATACATTGTAATCTTTAAATTTTAAATATTTACTTCTTTATTTGAATCTGCTACTCGAAGCTAAAAAAATAAGTTTTACTTTAAATAAATGTTCATGATGTTTCAGTTAAAGAATTTTTGGTAGTTTTATGTCAGCCGAGCGCCAATATATATATAATATATACATACACATATATATATGCCATTGGCCCCCGGCTAACATAAAAGTACTGAATTTTTTAATAAAAATGTAATAAATCAGTTTAAAATTAAATGCAAATATTGTAATAGTTAAAAATATGCTGCCTATTATAATATTTGATTATATAATTTAGACATGTATTTGAAAATAATCAGCAGTTTATATAGTAATTTTACCTGTCAAAAATATATTTTATATTCTAATTTACATGGGCTTCTTTCTTGATTTACATGGGCTTCTTTCTTGATTTACGTTTAGCAAATTCATCTATTATGTCATCAAAGTCTAATTTTTCTGTAATATCACTTTCTATTGCGAGTAGGGATAAACCACTTAATTTATTTTCAGAGAGTGATAATCTCATACGATTTTTTATTCTTTTTAGAACAGAAAATGATCGTTCACTTGAACAGTTTGATATGAGAATGGAGTGCATTATTCTTAGTGCTGTCTCAACATTGGGGAAAGTCTGTTCAATGTTTAATGTTTTAATTACTTTTAATTTTTCAGTGGGTCGTATTTCTTTTGTAATGAATTCGTTAAATTGAAAAAATTCATCTCGAAATTCTTCTTCAATGTCTTCCGAGTAAATTTCTTGAAATTTTTTAGCATGTTCTTTAACACTTATCTGTGATATAATACGGTGCATGCATATTTTATTTATTGCTTTATAGTTAAATTTTTGCAGATTCTTCTTATATTTAATTTAATTAATTATTCAGCATGGCTAAAACTAAGCCTCAAGTACCGTCAGGAAGCAATAAACGAAAAAGGAAAGCTGGAAGACTTGCTTGTAACAAGCAATTAAGCTTAGCAATGAACAGATTTGTTTTAAGAGCAGAAAATGGTGAAGACTATTTACCAGGTTCAAAAACACCTACACCTGCAAAAGAAGAAGAAATTGAATTAGAGTCCGAGGATGAAAAAGATTTTTCATCTTTTCCAGTTTTTGAAGATGAAATTCAAAATAATGAGGATAATTCATATTTTGAAGTCTTGGCTTCTGTTCCTGAAGAAAAAGAACTTCAAAAAAAGAAATCTGAATGTGAAAATGAATCAACTTTGGCGCAAGAAAATATTTATCCAAATTTGGAAGATCAGCCTTTTATTTCTGAAGAAGAGGAACTTAAAAAAAAAACAATCTGAATGTAGCCAAAAAGATTATGATTCAAATTATAAAGATTTCCCTTCAATTCCACCTGGAAAGGAAAGTAAAACAGAAGTTGAAATTATACATTGGAAACAGTTTATTGACCAAAAATGTGTAAATTATAGCGATCCTGCTTTGTGGCCCCCCATAACTGACTCTTTTCGGGAAAATTTTAATAATACTAAACTTGAGCAAAACATAGATTATCTGGGCAACTCAAAAAAAGTAATTGGAAAAATTCAGCGAACATGCTCAAAAAACAATTTTTTCAGATGCAAAAAAAATGGAGAAATAGTAAACAGGGAATGGTTGATCTATTCTCCCAGTGCAAAAGCAGTATTTTGCTATGTATGCAAATTGTATGGTGGCTCAAATGATCAAGCTTTGTGTAAAGATGGATTTTCAGACTGGAGAAATATTGTAAAGAGGCTCGAATCGCATGAAAACTCAGATTTTCACCGAAGATGCATGTTTTCTTTCTCATCACGATCAAATTCTACTAATCGAATTGACAACAATCTTGTAGAGCAATTCCAAAATGAATGCGAGTACTGGCAGAAAATTTTATTGAGGGTTGTTGCCGTTATAAAATATATATCTCAGCGTGGACTGGCTTGTTTTAGAGATGATGAAACATTTGGCTCTGTAGATAATGACAATTTCTTGGGTATATTAGAATTATTAGCCTCATTTGACTCATTTTTATCAGATCATATTCATTCTTATGGTAATAAGGGTAAAGGGAATGTAAACTATTTATCATCAACAGTTGTGACAGAATTTATTGATATCATGTCAGACAGAGTGCTAAAAGAAATAGTGTTACAAATAAAAAAGGCAAAATATTTTGGGCTTATTGTAGATTCCACACCAGATATAAGCCATATTGATATCAGCTTGCTATAGTGTTACGTTATGTAAATGAAAGTGAGCCCGTCGAGTGCTTTTTAAAATTTATTCCAATCCATAGCCATGGTTCACAACATTTGCAAAAAGTTATAAATTTTGTTGAAAGTTTGAATATTGAGCTGAAATATTGCCGAGGTCAGTCATTTGATAATGCCAGCAATATGTCTGGTAAATACTCAGGCCTTCAGGCAAAATTGAAAAATGATTATCCTTTAATTCATTATGTTCCATGTTCAGCACATTCTCTAAATCTTATTGGCACAAGTGCTGCAGAATGTTGTCATTCAGCAGTATCATTTTTTGGAGTTGTGCAAAGTTTGTACAATTTTTTTTCTGCATCAACACACAGATGGGAGTTATTGACTGAAGAGGAATTTTTTGATGTAAGTAATTTGACACTAAAGTACTTATCAGGAACCAGATGGTCTGCTAATGCTGATGCAGTGAAAGCTTTGAAGAAAAAATACATTAATATTTTGAAAGACTTTCAAGCTGTGAAAATGAAACAGCTGCAACTAGGCATGAGCATGAGGCTAAACGCCTACATTCCAAAATGTCAAACTTTGAGTTTGCACTGATGACAGTTATTTGGGATAGCATTCGGCAAAGAATGAATAGCGCTAGTAAAAGCCTCCAGTCAGAAAATTGTAAGATGTCTGCCATTGTACCATTGTACAGTCGTGGAAAAAAAAAACGGAACACCCCCACTAACTCTGCAACAAATTATAGTAGAAGGACGTGACTGGTACCAAACGATTGGAAATAAAGTCTACTTTTAAGTGATGTATCTAAAATTTGCTTAAGGGGCCATCTACATATTAAAACCAGCCTAAACTTTAATTTTTTCAATGGCAACACCCACTTTTGACATGATATTTTAAATCTTCGGTTCAAACTATGCCTAGATACAAAATTTTAAGTCATTTGGATGATAAGTTTTTGAGTTATAAACATTCAAATTTTAGAGCTTCTAATGTTAAATTACATTTTCATATTTTTATTAATATCTCCTGAAATTATAATCCTAATGTGCTAACATTTTGTTTGGTTATAAAACTCAAAAACCCAAACATAACTACGCCAAATTTGTAATTTTTAATATTTTATAATATGAATTATGAATTATGAAATTAATATTCGAAAAAATTATGAATTGCAATCTACAATTTTTTTGATGGATTTATATTTATTATGTCCTGCTTTATGTGTATTCAAAATTTCAATTTTTTTTTCCAAGTAGTTTTCAAATTATGCTTAAAAAACGACAAAATGCTGCTTTAAGGGGCCGTCCATGATGTGCATTAAAGCATAGTTTGAATAGGGATGGGAGCGCTCCGACTCGAAATCCCGATTGACACCACTAAATTTTAATAGTATTTGTTACCTTATTCAAGGACAAAATTTCTGAAATTCTTTACGTTGGAGAATACTATTAAAATTTAGTGGTAAGAATCGATATTCGGGTCGGAGAGCTCTCATTCCTCTTTGAGAAAATATTATACTCATAGGCTGGGATTATAGTGACTTGATAAACTTAGAGATTAAGTCTGTCTTACACTATAAACAATGCGTAAACCGTATTTCAATGCTTCGTGATCTTACGTTAAACAACTCTGACAACGACCTGCGATTGTAGTAAGTTATAAGATAGCGAGGCACTAGAACCCCAGCCTTTATTAGTATATATATATAATATATATATATATGTATATATATATATATATATATATATATATATATATATATATATATATATATATATATATATTTCTTTTACTTTTTCAATGTCTGCTTTAAAATTTTTCATTAAAATTACGTAAAACGTATTTGCATGAGATATATGTTTTCATTTATGGAAAATAATTTCGCTTTTATTTTTAAATTAATAAAGCTCATTTTTGAAAAATATGATCAGTTCTACCTTAGAAAAAACTTAATCATTTTTGTTACCTTTAAATGGATTTATAGCTTCTTTTCCAGTCTAATAAAGCTATATTGTTTTTTCTGCTGTTTATATGTTTGAAGTGAAGTTTATTATAAATGCATATGTGTAGAGTATTTGCTGAAACAAAATGGCCACACAATTAACTGAAGCAACGAAAGGCCAAATGATTTGCATGTGGCAAGCTGGAAGAAGTTTTCGTTATATAGCTGAGCATTTTCAAGTGTCTCTTCAAACTGTTTCAACATGGATTAATAGGTAAGGTTTATATTGGTAGTTTATTGCGAAGAAAAAATTACAATATTTCTTCTATAACTTTCGTATTTAAATCTATTCGATTAAACAGGCTAATTGAAAAAAAATTACAAGTTATTTTTATGGTTTTCTGATAGGCACGATTATTTCCCAATCGCTAGCAGTGTGCAAAAAAATCTAATAATAATAATAAAAAAAAAATAATAAATGTCATATGGCAAGTTTTCTTGCCAGGAGGCATTAATGAGTTAGTTGTAAAATTTCAAATGAACTACCAGAATAGGTTTAATCATAGAATTATTACCCCTATTCCGAAGGAGAATAACGGATGTAAAGTTATTCAGATGTCTTTATAACATGTATTAAGTTTTAGGTATTCAAATAAATCAGAATGTAAATTCTGCGAACATATCTCAAAACAAGACACCCCCCCCCCCTCTCGCTACTAAAAAAACGCAATGTCTGGATTTATTTTCAGACTAAAAAACAATTTATCTGCGTTTTTTGTTGTTGTTATTTTTACTTTGTTTCATTACGCTGCTTTATACTATTTTTTTTTAATTCTAAATTTTGTATCTGTCAATATTATTCACGTTTCTGCCAATAAACTAAAGAAAAGGCGAGTTAAATAGATGCAAAATCTGAGAAAAAGCATTATAAAAGCACCTGTAAAATTCCAATAACATTTACATATTCTAAGACTATTTTAATTACAAATAATCTTATGGTTTTTTAATCCCTTCGTGACGAGAGTCTATTACAGAATTTTTAATAATTTACCACCGGTTTTTCAAAACAGAAATTTTCGTCTAATTGAATTGTGGAAATGCTAAGATATAATAAGGCAAAGCTTGCAATAAAAAACTAGTCGTTGGGGGCCACCGTAATACTTACCCATCATGGATATGCATAATGTAAAATATTAAAATAAAAATGTGTAAACTACTTATAAAATGCATTGCAATTCAAACAAGAACGAAAAATCATGCGTCAAGCATAGATTATGTAACACTTTCCAACGCTTCCAAAATGATTTTACGAATCATACTCTTTAATAAGCTAAAAGATAACATCTAAGTAATCCGAATACTTTTATTCAGCCCTGTATAGGATCTATAGATTTGTATATATACTACATAGGATGCTAAATTTTAGTTCAGTTAAGAAACACGTAGCACAGTTTAAAATTCTCCGTCTGGAGTTAAATAATACGGAAATGTGTTCCCGAACTTTTCTGCTTCCCTGTATAGGATCTACAGAATTTATACACACCACGTAATATACAAAAAGCGATTTAAAATTAAAATCGCGTTCAGTAACTTAAAACGCACTTCCAGGAATTATTGTTAACAGACAGTAGAGAATTCTTTTGTGTGTCCCTGTAAATGAACGATGACTGCTATACACACAATATTCTGTAGTAAGTCTCTTGTAATGAACCTTATATAAATTTCAATGCGTTTAAAATAGGGAAACATTATTTAAATAAACCGCAGACGATTTTTCTCCATAGACGTAATGTAACGGAATTCTTTTGACTGTCCCTGTAAAGTAAGTATAAGTGCTATGCACACCCTATTCCATATTAAGCTTCTTCTAATGCACCTTAGTGATATATATAAATTTCAATGCGTTTAAAATAGTGAAACATTATATAAATAAACCGCAAATGATTTTTCCGCATAGACCGCAATGTAGCGGAATTCTTTTGAGTGTCCCTGTAAAAAAACTATCAGTGCTACACACTTCCGTTGAAATAGGGAACATGCTATAGATAACGATTATAACATATAAAAATTGCAGGGCAATCCGAGCATATTTACGGGAGTTAGAGCACAGACAGACGGCCAGACGGCAGACGGCCAGACGGCAGACGGCCAGACGGCCATACGGCCAGACAAACCGAAGTCATAAGCACTTTTCAACTAGGTTGGAAAGTGCTAATAAAATCGTGGCTTGATGACGTCACAAACTTTAAAGGCTCGATTACTGAATTGCTTGAAAGAGGTTTTTCCTTATAACTCCAAAAATAATAATCCGATTAACTAGCGGTTTATTGCATCTGATTAAGCGTCAAATTTCCAATTAAAATATATCTTTGAAGTGAAATTTGGATGAAATACAGGGTCATGAAAAATCGAAGAGTGTGGAAAATAGGATTACAAATATCTCGGCAACTAATTATCCGATCGACTTCATGCTTTATTCAAAATTTATGTTTTTCTATTGTCTTTTATATTCATTTCTTAAAATAAACAATTTCGAAAATTTTTATATACCTTTCATCAGAACGAATAATTCGAGAGTCCGAAAAAAATTGTTCCGGTTAATCGAGGTTATTGAAATGAAATAGGCTTCTTCCCATTATTACATACTAAGTACATACCAAATTGCAAGTCTCTATCTCAATTTTTTCGGGAGATAGAGCGTTTACAGACACACACACACACAGACACACAGACACACAGACGGACGGCAAAATTTTTTTTCTAAAAATATGTTTTTCGGAATCTCTAGTGTCTGAAACGTGTAAATCCGTCAAAAAAAATTTTTCGATTTTCAAAACGATTACAAGACTTACCCTATACTACGTATGATGGGTAAGTAATAACTGGTGGGAAAAATCGAGGATTCTGAGCATCTTATGCGTCACGCATACGTGTCGCTCATCCCCAAGGGGCTAAAATCGGATAATTCAACACTTGTAAACATTATCTTACAGCATATAACAATAACTGAAACTTATTAAGTGAGTAAAATGGTCATATAGGTAAAATATAATACATTAAAAGGTGACATTCTGCAGCATTTCAACAATCGAGTACCGAACTTCAATTTGGATACAGCCCCTTAAATATGCTCATTATAAAGTAATTAATTTCTCAGAAACTAATCGTAGGAATTTAATGAAATTTGGTATCTAGGCATAGTTTGAACTGCAGATTTCAAATATGTTGTCAAATTTGGGTCTTGCTATTGAAAAAAACAAAGTTTGGGTGTGTTTTTATATGTATATGGCCCCCTAAGCAAATTTTATATACATCACTTAAAAGTAGACTTTATTTCCAATCGTTTGGTACCAGTCACTTCCTTCTACTATAATTTGTTGCAGAGTTAGTGGGGGGTGTTCCGTTTTTTTTTTCCACGACTGTACAATTCCTTGATTAAGTTTGTTCAGCATGTGCGAAATCGTTTTGATGAATGGGAAAAGAAAGCTGAGAGTTTAATTGGTACAAGGATTTATAAAGTAACACGATCAAAAAAAGTTCCAAAGAGTAGGATGCTGGATGAAACTTCAAGCAAGGATGTTAGACTTTCAGAAAGAGAAGTTTTTCTATATCAGACTCACTACGTAATATGTGATTCACTTATTCGTGAATTAGAAAAACGAAAACGTGCATATGATTCTCTGGAATCAATATTTGGATTTATGTGCAATGCGAATTAAGTTAAACTCAGCATGTGAGACGTGAGCAAGCGGCGTCGAACACAAATAATATTTTACAGGTCTAAAAGTTGAGAGATTTCATTGCTGCTTTATGAAACTCTACTCGCAAATCGCAAGGTCAATTCACTGTAACAAAATTGATAAGCTGTTTCAGCTGGATTTTCTCGATATTGATTGGTTGGACAATAATACTGCCTGCGACTTTGATTGGTTGGACAAATCGGAGAATTGTGATCATGTGGCTATTATATGAAAAAATAATTTGTTATGAAAGGTATTTTTATGAAACACTTTAAAATATCAATTTGAAAATAAATTAGATAAATTTTTGGAATGGAATTAATTCAATAAAAAGGGCCCCCTGTTCTGTCAGTTTTGGGCCCCTTTAAAATTTTCTAGGGGAAGCACGTGCTTCTCGTGCCTATTCGGTAATAAGGGCCTGCACAAGTTTCATAAAAATATTTCACACCAGAATTTTTATTTAGGACTTTTAACTTACTTATTTAACTTAGTTTTGTTCGCTGTATATATTTAACTTATTGTATGAAGAAATATACGGTTCGAATCGACATTTTTTCTTTTGGTAGGGGCCAAAATGGCCCCTCACCGTCGTTCTAGTGTTAAGGAAAAAAAGGGTTAATATATACAGTAAAACCTACTGAGGTAAACCTGTAAGAAACGGCAGAAAAATTCTCATTTGAACAGATTTTTCCGTCTTAGTACATGAAATTGTATTGTATTGAATTATTTTCGTGGAAATGGACAATGGAATATTTTTATTCAAGGCAGAATTCTATTTTTTCAGGTGTTATTGTATTTATTATTATATTTTAATTATTTTCACTTTTATGTAGAATTCCGTTACAGAGAGGATGCGTAGTAACAAGATTCCGTTATCGGTCTAGGTCTAGGTAACAGTTTTCCAATCACATCATGTATGGTATATAATGCGATTTTATGCCGTTCTGTGAACATATATTTCACATATAAGTAATTTAAAAGCGCTCAGTTTTATATTTTCTGAAGTGTTAAGTTATGGCATGTATCCAGATACATTTTATCTTTGTTTTAATGACTAATTAAGGTTAATTGTAATCGAAACAATCCTCTGAAAATTAGAAAATACACCGAATATGTATGTAGTACTCACGACGATTGTTAATATCCGTTTTCGAAATAGATACGAAAGTAATGAGTAACGAATACTTTCTAACGGGTAATGAGTTTGAAAGTACCGAATGCATATGGGTAGTCATTTAGTCGTTACTTTTACAGCATTATTAACTAGCTGCTTGAATTACGGAAGAACCGTTCCAGTTCTCCGTTAAATTTTAATACAAATGTTCAGAATTCAATTCTTCATAGAGCTTATTAATACATTTTTATAATTTCGTTTTTTTCTTTTTTCACAACCATTTTACGGAATTTTTTACGGGATCCAATTGAATTTTTTTTTTTTTAATGCCAAAACTATTTTTTATTAATATTCGAATATTGCAAAAATACTACGCTATGTCAAAGCCAAAACACTAAATGTTAAATTTATTAAGATTTTTGGTTTTTCAGCACTGTTCAACGCTAACGGGCAGCTGGTACTGTATTTTTAGAACACCCTCGATTACATGGCAGCCAAAGATGAAATAGGAAAACATTTAATGAAAAAATTACAAAGCACTTTCTAAATATAACTTAGTATATTGCAACCACCCCAAACAATAGTTTATGTTGCTATTGAAGCCCACAAAAATTTCTGAAGTATGGCCTTTGTTAAACATTCAAACTGGTGTTAACCCTTTAATTTTTGAATTGGTAAAGGTGCCATGTACTCAGGCGTACAATACGAGGATCAAACAAACATGTCTACCTTTTTTCACTTCATTGACACCTATATTAGTCCAAGTGCTACACGACAAAAATAAGGTGAAAACTGCACATCGTGATACAGTTATACCGATTGGTCAGTATCTACTCTATATTAATACAAGGCATATAAGAAGGGGAGGCATCGCGGAAAGTGCGGGGAATTCAAGATGGCGGCCGTTATTCAAAATGGCGTCATTTTCGGGAATTAGTGCAATTTCGTTTCTATTCATCGTATAAAAGCATGTTTGATGGAAATTTAGATGTTTTTAGATAAAAAATATTATTTGTAACACTTTAAAGCACAGTCGAAAAGTATTTATAAATTCAGATTGCCTGTTTGTCTGTTTGTCTGGTCGTCTGCCTAGTCGCGCACTAAATCAAAAAAAAAAAATAACCGGATATCCAGATAATTAAAATATAGTATTGTAGTATACCGTAACAAGTTCGGTATTCATTTTCAAGTGGGCATAATTTATAGTTCATTTACAGGGGCAATCAAAAGTATTCGGTTACATTATGGTCTGTAAACGAAAATCGCTTGCAGTGCGTTTTAATGATGTTAAACTCTTTGTAACATATTCAAATTAATATACATCAGTGTGGTGCAGTACAAGATACTTACTATGGAATATGCAGTGCATAGCAGTTTTCGTTCATTTACAGGGGCTCACAAAATAATACGGTTACCGTTACATTAATGTCTCCAAGCACAGTGCCTTTATAACTTGTGTATAAATTTTATAGATCATCAGCTAAATCGATTGTTATTAAGGGAGGTGCTAGGTATGAAATAACTGCAATTTTTAATAATAATAATATCCCTATTGGTCAGTATCTTCTTTATATTAAAACAATGCATATAAGAGAGACATAATGAAATGTCTTAGGAATTTAAGAGTTAGGCGCTGTTATTCATTTTTTCCGATTTCGTCATATCACCGCTACCATGTCAAACTATCGAATGTGAAAAAATGCATTTTTCATAACTTTTAAAACTGGGCCGATTGTCACCACTAAATTTTAATAGTGTTTCAGGTTTGCAGCCTCACCAGGGTTGCCAGATTGGCCTACTTTTCGATACAGAAATGTCGAATTCACGCCAGAAATGTAAAATAGAAACTTTTGCTTTATATAAAGACAGCCTATTTCGTGATTACCGTAATTTCCGGCGTATAATCCGCAGCTCAAAGAGTCGTTTTTCGACCCAGAAATTTTATTCAATAATTGTAGTTAAATATTTACAGCGATCTTTTAAGTTACATTTTATAAAATGATATTTCTGTGTCGAAAAACGACTCTTTGAGCTGCGGATTATACGCCGGAAATTACGGTACTTAAACTAAAAAAAAAAAAAATTCTCAAAATTTCCGGTATGAAATCGGTATCTCAGAAGAGAAAACGAGGCCGAATCGGTAACCTTGGGCTTCACAGAAATTTGATTAGTATTTTTACAAGGTGAAGAATTCTAATATAATTTAGTGGTGACAATCAGCCAATTTTTAAAAGTAATGCAAAATGCAATTTTTCATATTCGATAGTTTGACATGGTAGCGACGATATAAAAGTGTCTTTAATGTCATTTTAGATTTTTTTAATCAAAATTTTTTTTATATATCAGAAATATGCTTAAAATGAAACTAGTTCAATTATTAAAGTATTTTTTATTGTATAGTGAGTAAAATGAATGGAATACATAAATAATAAAAATGCATCTTACTAATGCCTTACTTATACAACATATTAAAAAAAGAATGCTACATAACAAATGAATGACATAAAATTGCAGAATATAGAAACTTTAGTTTGTAGCATATTATTTCTCATTCACATTCGTTTTTACAGTTGCACAATAATGTGCAAGAAAGACCAACCTTCCTTAAACTACACTTATTTTTGCAGATTTTGCGCATACATTTTATTAGTTCTTTGCAAGAATCTGCAATCTCGGGCAGCTCCGACCATTTTAATTTCCATGTAAATTTATCCAGCCACCATTCCTATTTGTTTGGAGAGGGGGGACATATTTCCCGCGCATATGCTTGTCCCCAAATGTGTCCAGCTTGGAAAGCACTCCGTAAAATATGTTGCTCTAGTGCACCCTTGGTTGGTGGAAGATGTTCAATAGGACGATTTTTTGTCAAAAACAATTCCTGTCTAGCACCATTTACACTTATGCTGTTACATGTTGAACAGTACAATACTACGAATTTTTCTAAAATATTTAGAATATCGTCAGGTATGGAAGTTTACGGTTTTGATAAAAATGAAAATGCGATAGTAGCATCTTTATAGAGAATCCATGTCTTCCAAGCTGACTTTTTTGTTTTTCCTACTTTTAACTTTTTTTTAAGAATTAGCAATATAAAGTAAATTTACATTTTACTATAAACTTTTACTTTTAATGTATTTATATGAAAAAAAAAAATATTCATTTGCCTATGTTGCACAAAAAGTTTGAAAAATAGTTATTTTACATAATTTAATGCAATATTTAGTTATGTAATAGAGTGAACAAAATCTCCCATTACCAAGCAAAAAGCCATAAAAATCTTAAATTGAAAAAAAATATTTCTAGAACATAAAATAGATAAATTCAATCCATTTACTGATATGACACTTGGCATGAAGTTTATTTGGATTATATGATTTTGAAAAAAAAAAAATGTTGAAACATCAAATGCACACAAAATCATAAAAATTTTCTTACCTCAATTCGTGGTATCTTAAAATGAATGACTTCGATATGACAGCTATTTATTTAAAGGAAACTGCATTCTTAGAAAAAACGAAAACATTAATTAACATGAAAACGTAAATGGTACAGATACTGACACTGAATATTTACAAAAATCATCTTTATCACGCGTTTCAGTATATAATCGTGCATCGCGCTATAAAACTATGTATAGAACAAATCTTTCATAAACAAAAATCTTTTCATTTCAATTGTCAGATTGATTGTCTGCGCACCAAAGAGTCTGAAAGTAGAGTAAGAAATCGCAACATTAAAATGAATATGTTTTGGAATTTTGGAACAAAACCCCATATACATCTCATTTTGGGTGGTGCTTCGTCATCAGAATTACATTGTAATAAATACATAAATACACGCTACATTGTATATTTATATAAAAGAAAATGTTCATATGACAATTTGCAATTCTTTCATATCTAGCAAAGTTCAAAAACACATTATATAATTAAAAACGCGTATAGACAGCATTGTGCTTATTGAAAGTCCTGTGACCGTATTATTTTGTGAGCCCCTGTAATTGAACGAAAACTGCTATGCACTGCATATTCCATAGTAAGTATCTTGTACTGCACCGCACTGATGTATATTAATATGGATATGTTACAAAGAATATAACATCATTAAAACACAATGTAAGCGATTTTCGTCTACAGACCATAATGTAACCGAATACTTTTGATTGCCCCTGTAAATGAACTATGAATGATGTACACTTGAAAATGAATACCGAACTTGTTACGGTATACTACAATACCATATTTTAATTATCCCGATATCCGGTTATTTTTTTTTTTGATTTAGTGCGCGACTAGGCAGACGACCAGACAAACAGACAAACAGGCAAACTGAATTTATAAATACTTTTCGACTGTGCTGTAAAGTGTTACAAATAATAATTTTTATCTAAAAACATCTAAATTTCTATCAAACATGCTTTTATACGATAAATAGAAACGAAATTGCACTAATTCCCGAAAATGACGCCATTTTGAATAACGGCCGCCATCTTGAATTCCCTGCACTTTCCGCGATGCCTCCCCTTCTTATATGCTTTGTATTAATATAGAGTAGATACTGACCAAACGGTATAACTGTATCACGATTTGCAGTTTTTTCACTCCTAGCACCTGGACTATATGGTCGCATACTAAGTTTAATCCCCAAATGTCACAATGGCACCGGAATTTTCAATCAAATTTATTTCAAAATAAGTCAATGCATTTCTTCGTGTACATAAAAAACCGAAAATTTTATTTCAAAATGCTGGTGTCATTGTGACATTTGGGAATAAACTTAGTATGCCACCGTCAGTGGAGTGCAAAAGGTCAAACACAGCATTTTTCCTGATAAACTTACTTGATCGTGATACATATTGAACACCAATTATAAAATAAAATTTTTAGGTTTCAACATGTTCGCTTGATCCTCGAATCATGCGCCGGAGATTACGGTGATTTTTATTCTATTCATACTTCATACTGGCTACTGTCTTACGATTATTAACACTAGAACTATACCATGAGCCGTCATTTTGACGGTTACCAAATGAATATATTCCGATTCGAACCAGAAATTTCTTTTTAAAATAAATTAAATATAAAACTCACAGAAATTGGTTAAATGAATAAGTTAAGTAGTTTTAAATAAAATTTCTGGTGTGAAATAGTTTTAAAAACTTGAGTAAAATTTCCGGTAGTTCTAGTGTTAAACGTTTTTATAGCAGTACACTTTACTATAAAAAGCTGTTGCGCATTTGTATTAAAAGTTTGTTCAATCCCTGTGCGTTGGAGAAGCTCTCATTCTTTGTTCATATGTGAATATGAAATCTGTAACATTTTCTCATTTGTTTGGGCTGAGCAGTCTGTCTTGATAAGGAAGAAAAGGATCTGTAAAAATTGCCCAAAATAATTTAAAATGTTTGAACATGAGCGAATATAGATAGGTTTTTGTTCCGTATTCTTCAGTTATTAGAAATACAACCTGTGGCCAGAAAGTTCGGTGAATGAATTTTTATTTCAAATACAGTATTGTACAGCATCAAATACAATTTACTGTCTTTCAAAATAATCTCCATGGATGGTAATGCACTGTTGAGAACGAGTATATAAGTCCTGGAAACTCCTGTAAAACAGTTCTTTCGGAATGGCGTTCAGCTCGGCCGTCACGTTGCGTTGAATATCGGTGATGTCCATAAATCTCTTTCCCTTCAGGGCAAAGTTTGGAGTTTGGTACAACAAAGTTTGAAGTGGCGGAGTCCGTCGTCGCCTAAAAAAAACCAAGGTACGGTCAGAAAAATCGCGCATAAAGACAATGCTCATCGCATTCTTCGACTCTAAGGGTCTCATTCACAAAGAATTCCTCCCTGAGAGTACCACATTGAATGCTGCTGCCTACGCCGATATTCTGAAGCGTTTACTGCAACGGATCTGTTGCGTTCGCCCTGAGTACTCCACGCAAGGCTCCTGGACTCTTCTCCGTGATAATGCCAGGCCACACACCGCCTTGGTTGTACGGAAGTGCCTGGCCACGAATGGAGTTGTGACACTTGATCACCCCCTTATTCACCTGATTTGGCACCTGCAGACTTCTTCCTCTTCCCCAGATTGAAGTCAGCCCTGAAGGGAAAGCGATTTACGGACATCACCGACTTTCAACGCAACGTGACGGCCGAGCTGAACGCCATTCCGAAAGAACTGTCTTACAGTAGGTTCCAGATCTTATACACTCGTTCTCAACAGTGCATTACCATCCATGGAGATTATTTTGAAGGGCAGTAAATTGTATTTGATGCTGTACAATACTGTATTTGAAATAAAAATTCATTCACCGAACTTTCTGGCCACAGGTTGTATATAGTCAAAGTAATCTATAGAACTTTCATGTTATTTTTTATTGCTAGAAGATTTCAATGCAATATATCATTCATTTGTTTTTTTTAAAGGGAGATTTTAAGTTCATTTGTATAGCGACGTGGGGTAGCAAAGTGTCCCGTTTATGGACTAATTTTTTACTGTTAATTCATCCGTTTTTTCCTTTATCATATTTTTGATAAAAACAGACTACATTTTATGGCGCATACTATAACACACAATCCACGGATCAATCAGGCTTGTTTAGATCAGAAATTTATTTATTAACACTTTGCTGTCCGCATGTTTCGTAAAAATAGTTCTATTCGCAAAATGGTGAAATGATTGATCGACACCAGAATTTAGAAACAAATTTATTCAAAAATGAGTAAAATATTTTCTTCATGTACTTGATAAAAGGGAATTTTTCATTCCAAAGTTCTGGTGCCAATGTGTCATTTAAGGATTAAAAGTAAGTTACTTTACGTACGACACCATTGTGATGTCGCAGAACTTGCAAGTTATATTTACTTCTTGGTTTTATTTTTATTCTTGGTTTTATTTTGGAAGCTTGAATGTAGTGGTTTTAAATAAAAAGGTAATCCAGCAAATATTATATTTCTGATAAACAGAAACATAAAGGACTGTGAAACGGTGGAGAGTACAAACGGATGCTTGTCATAAACAAGAACACAGTATTCTCATCCCGAATTTGTTAAAACAATGCATTGAAGAGAAGTAAAAAGTATCCATGGAAATTATTTTATTGCAAAAGAAATGATGATGAAAAACGAGGGGTGGCCTCCGTAGCTTAACTTAAAAAATTAGATCCTTTTAGATCGACAGGTAGATCTTTTTCATTAAGTTACAATGACAACATAAAATGCTGAATCAAGTCAATGGCGCGGAGTTATTAACAACCGTTTGAGAGAGCGCAGTGCTAATTTCGAACAGTAGATATACCAAGGGATCCCATAATTGGCAGGCTAGCAAAAATAAGTGAAATGGCAAGGCAACTCAGTCACCATCTGAATAATGCATGGGAACTGTGGTTTTGATAGGAGTAAACTGTATATACAATTATTATTAAGTCCGGAAACAGCAGATGAAAATTTAGATAGATATGCATTTGTTATATTCTGAACAAAGGGCAAAGGATAATTGAAATATCTGCTTCCAGATGTAAAAACCACAAAGAGAAGATTGGAAGCTTATAAACTGAATAATAGAGTAAGATATCTTTAACGGTTATGAAATTAACATCATTATGAAAGGAAAGCTTTTTGAAAAAAGTATTTAATGCGCATACGAAGAATTAATTTAGAAAACAGTTTAGCCCATAATATTTTAATATTTAAGAAGGGAAAAATTAAATTTTGAATAAAATACTCCTAAGAATATATGAGCAACGCCATAATTGCTAAAATGTTGAAATAATTAAGTTACATCAATATTTTCAAACAAATTTATATGAAAATAATTAAAAGGTTTTTTCATGTACATTATAAAAGGGGCATTAAGTTTAAGTGGGAAATATAATATTCCATCGCCCCTCAAGGGGTTAAGTTCATGAGCATGACTAAATTCTTAAGCAAAGTGTCCCGTTTCTTGGTTTTAATTTTTCCTGTTTAGTTCATCAGCAATTTTTTTATTCATAATATTGACAATGGCAGACTACTTTTTTATGACACCACGCTGTTCTATAACAGCGAGTAAGAAAATTATTGAAATAATTTCGAAATTTCTGTACAAAAGTCTGAGATAGGCGAAGCTTAGATATTAGGTTTTCAAGGATATTTTGTTTTTTGACAGCCGTGTATTTACTGATATACAATTGTGTCTATAAAAATACGTCAGTGTTTAAAATGTTCCAATAAAATCATTGAAAGTTGTCTTATTGTCCAATAAATATACCAGAATATGTTATTTCACTTAATGACAGCTAAAAATATTTTATGGGTTTAAATAAGGATTCACACTAAGGTAATTTTCGGCGTTTAATTCGCGAATCAAACAAGACGGTTTAGATCAGAAATTTTATTTATTAAAATGTAATTCATGAGAACGAGTATAGATTTTACATCAAATATTAAATAAAATATCTGGGTCTAAATATGTTTGTTTGATCAACGCATTATATACCGGGAATTACGATACATCTGCAGTTATTAAATTAGGTTTAGTAAAAACATATATGCTCAAAACATACTAAAAAAAAACTGAACAACAAAGTGTTAAGCAGATTTTAATAAAGTAAACAAGGTAGCCGAAGAATTATTCAACAAGGAATCATTCTTGAAATCATTCTTTATCTACTTTATTCCATCCTGAGACCACGACTGTAACAACCGATTTAATGTTGCCAGTGGGCTACATAAAAAAATCTAGATTGCTTGATTGCCACCATTTTCTTGAAGTAGAAATATTCTCATTATTTAATGACAAATGAAATTATGTGACAATAAGGATAATTTTACTATTTGAAAAATGTACTGGCAAGCAATCTGAATTAAAAATAGTAGTCTACAGGCAACACTGAACCGAGCCGAGTCTACTTACACGTTGAAGGGCCCATTGTAGCTTATTTATACCACATAATTTTAATGCCCAGTTTCGAAGTTTATACTATAGTTATTCAGTAAATAATTAATTTTATACAGAGCGTGAATAAAAGAATTTATTTATTTTGAAGTCAATCTGACCATAAATTCGCTAAGCAGTCGGTCATTTCAATACCATAGGTGCCAACCTCTCATTAATATTCCGTAATATGCGGGTTAATTTAATCCAGGTTTAACACGTTTCGCACCAGAAATTTTTTAAAGAAATGAAATTAAATAAATTCAACGGAGAAACCTGGGAATGAATAAATAAAGATTCATCCAATAATTTTTCGGGTTTGAAGCGTTAATAAACTGGGTTAAATTAACCCGCATATTACGGAATATTAATGAGAGGTTGGCACCTATGCAATACCATTAACTGGAACCTAAAACTGATAAATAACGCACGCTTTCTATGGTGGCGAAAGCGATATCTTGAGAAAGAAGATAAAAATAATAAAAGCATTTCGAGAGCGTTTCTTGAGTATTATTTATTACGTTGGGTACTTCTGTAAGATTTCCGGTATCAAAAGTTTATATTTATACTTTCATTTTTGCTTAGAAAAGTCGAGTTTTCTGTATTTTATAATGAAGAGCAAGCATTAATCCTTTCAGAGGCAGAGTAATTCTATTTCTAAAATATCGAAATGTTTGATCGGCACCATAATTTACGAATAAATTGGTTTCAAAATATATAAATTGTTTTCTTCACGTATATTATAAAAAGAAAATGTTATTAACGAATTCTGGTTGGTATTTGGTAGTTTGGAATAAAAAAATAACTGGTACAAATAATATACTACCACCCTTCAGCGGGTTAATGTGTTACTATAAGCTTTGCATTTTTTTACAAGAGAAACAAACATATCGTCCCTACCATGTCACACTATCGAATGTGAAAAAATGCATTTTTCATTTCCGCATAAAAATGGGCCTATTGTCATAGCTAAATTTTAAAAGTATTCTTCAGTAGGTTTGCATTTTGGTCTAATTTTTCATTCAGAAATTTCGAATCAATACAAGAAATTTTAAAAAGAAATTTTTGCTTTATTTAGGGACAGACATTTTTTTCCCCTCTAGATAAATTATTTTCTTAAAATTGTCGGTATGAATTCGTCATTTCTGAATATAAAAGAAGGCTAAGCTGGCAACTTCATACTTCACAAAAATTATATTAGTATTCTTACTAGGCGATGAATTATAATAAAATTTAGTGGTGACAATCGGCCCATTTTTAAAAGTAATGAAAAATGGTTTTTTTTTCATATGTGATAATTTGACACGGTAGCGACGATAGTTGGAACAAGAAATTTTACTTACCGTAATTTCCGGCGTATAAGCCGCGGCTCAAATAAATCTGTTTCCTACCAGAAATTGTATTTAATAAAATGTAATTTGCTTCATCTTGGTACTTATTTGAATTTATCTGTTAAAACTTTTTTCTGGTTTGAAACAGACTTATTTTAGCCGCGGCTTATACACCGGAAAGTACGGTAACCCTCCGCATACGGCCTCCACGATTACCGCGGTTTATGAATTTTGTCAACTACGGCACGCCACACACGGAGGTGACAAGCCAAAAATCACGCGAGTCAGAAGATAAATTCTGAAGTTCTGTTTCCAATCTGTTAACTAAGAAGTAAACGGTTCCATTTTCAGAATTTTTCTCGTAAATCACGCGTTGTGCCGCTTGTCGCCTCGTTGTACGGACTGCCTAGTACGGGTCACGTTAAAATCGCGGTCAAATGAAAGCCACGGGTGACTATTTGTTATTGTTTTTCGGACCAGTTCGGGACCTCCGTGGCCGAGTGGTTAAGGCACCATTCCGCTAATCGCTTGGGAGCGTAGGAATCAAGGCCGGCGGGTTCGACTCCCGCCAGCTCCATTGCATGCACTTTGTGGAGATCTCGGTTGTAACTTTCTGTTATTTCCTTGTGCTATCTTGGCTAGAAGATTTATGTAATTGTCAAAGTCATGTATGTTTTTCTGTGAATAAAAGTATTGATCATTCGAGACGAACAGCCTTGTAGCTTATAGGTCTCAAAGCAATCTCCGTCAAATGTCGTACCAGTTATCTAAATTCAGTTATCAAGTCTACAAAATTACCTTTGTGGTAATTTTGTAGTTGGAGTCTGTTAGAAATGCACCACAAAGATGATTGTTTTGAAATACTAGTTGAGAGAATAAAAAAATATATGCAAAGAGAGAAATATATATTAAAAACCGCCTGGTATTTAAGAAGCGGAAAGTATCCATTCAAGCCCTGCGCGAAGGATTACTAAATAAAATCAAATAGGTACAACACAGAAACATGATATAGTTATAAAAATGATTTTTCTTTTCAAAGCTTGTTTATCAGACCTAAAATTAAATGTGTAAAGTTGGAACCCATGTTTTAATTATAGCTGCCAACATTTATGTTATTTCGTTACAACTTTCTTTTAAAAGTAAGATTTATTTTGTTTAACCACAAAAAATATTCGTTTAAATAAAGCAAAAATTAGTCATCTAAATTAGTAGTAACAAAAAACCGTAAATTTTTGCTGCAATATGTTAAAATTTTGTTTATAAAGATTGAATTAAATACATTATTAAGGAATATTTAAATTTTAACTTTTATGCCACATTAGCACATACAGATTTTTTTCTTTTGCATTTTTAATTTTCCCATGCATAATTTATTTTAAAAGGATGAAGAAAAAATATCGCATTTCAAATAGGATAATCGAAACATTTTTTTCTCATAATAATTCCTTTATTATAAACCGAATGGGACGTGCTATAAAAGTAATATATCAGTTCAAATTAGCCACTTGAAGTGTTGTCAGTAGGATAAATTTTTTGATTGAGTTCTCCTGATTATCACCAGTTTTTTGAAAAAGTAAAATTCGTTTTACGTAATGACGGCGAAAAGAAGGCAAATTATATCATTTTAAAAAAGTGGAGCCAATCAAGTATTGTGAATTTTAGAAAAGTAGATCCACTGGCAATACTGCAATCGCAACAAAATACGAGCACCAATCGTACGTTTTATACTGACGAAAATTAGTGGCTAATACACTTCTTTATAGTAAAAAGAAAATAAATGTATAACTTTTTTCAATATTTCAAATTTTATGGTATTTTTGTTTTGCTCACATTTATGTCACCAAATAACATATTATCAAATTTAGGTTTAGTGATACTTTGAATATAATTGTATGGATGAAAATAACTTAATTGTAAAAAAAATAAATATTAATAACCCAAATTTAATGAACTGCCATCCACGGTTGTTTTTTTTTTTTGGTGGAGGGGGGGGGGCATATTGTGGGCAGAAAATTTTGCATATTTTTTTTTGTAATAGTGGCATTAAAAAGGTGACTTGTGGGACACTTAAAATCTTTTCCCAGAGAAACATTCGATCCTAATAATATTTTTTTAGCAAGTAGATAGAAATTGTATCAAATATTAGCAATATCTACCTAACAGGGTTGCAAAGAGCGACGACTTCTTTAAAAAGGTATCTACCGCTATTTCCAAATAATTATATTAAAAAAGAAATTCTAGTAGAAATCTGCCTCTGAGGTTACAGTTTGGAAATAGTGGTGCAAGAAATACTAAAAATTTGGCAACCCTGGACTTGAGTATTATGTAATCTTATAACAAGAATATCTTAAGGGAGGACACGAGTTTGAAACTTTCAAAAAATCATTTTTTTTTCTCTTTTTGCATTTTCTGATAGCTTAAAATATCTGAAAAACTGTCCAAAAACTATTTACAGAAATTTGAATTATTACAAAACTTACAGCTATAAATATGCCGCTATCACTAACTGCCTCTAAACTAAACTATAAAATTTAAACGCTATTTTTTTCAAAACGACATTTTTTTTACTGGCTGCTTGCATTCCGATTCTAACCAGTGTTGCCATACCGTTCCTTTATTTTTTTATTCAGATTATTTTATTGCACCCATTTTCTTTCCAATAGTATAATTTATCGTATTTTCGCATTATTCAATCTATTGAAAATAAGGCAAATATTTCTATTTCAAAACCATGGCGGAGATTTTAAGCTCATTTTAATGGGGACGTGGTGTAGCAGAGTGTCCCGTTTCGAGACTTCATTTTTTTCCTGTTTAGTTCAGCCGTATTTTCCTTTATCGTATTATTGACAATGACATACAAATTTTTACGGGGCAGACTACAACACCTGTTTTTACACCGAGTGAGTAAAAAATTGCTTGAAATCATTTCAAAATTATTTTCATGCGGTAAGCGGAGCTTAGATATGAGGTTTTCCTTGTTAAGTTTTTCTGAAGGAAATGCATTTACTGATATAAAATTGTGTATATGAAAATATGTCAAATGTTTCAAAGGATTCATTGAAAATGTTTTAATGTACTATAAATGTACCAGAGTATCTGATTTCCTCTAATGAAAGACAAAAATATGTTATAAGTAGATACATGGATTCAAACTATTGCAAAGTTCGGCTTTAAATCCACAAATCAAACAAGCAACAAGCCTGTTTTAGCAGAATTTTTATTTATTAAAATGTATTTTATAGGAGCACGATTTAAAATTTACTTTAAATAAAAGATTTGGATCTAAACATGTTTGTTTGATCCACGTATTATCATATATAATAATACGAGCAAATCTTGTGCGTGTATATATAGTTACATATACAAATTTTATCTTAAAAACGACTCTAACGATTTTGACTAAATTTTGTATTTTACGTTTTTCGGGCACGAGAAGACAACTGGGGTAGGTAACATGTTAGAGAAAATTTCATTAGGGGTCAATTTGGGTTACTACTGGTGAGGGTAAAGCTAATGTTATAATAAAAACGGCGGAAACGATTTGACTAAATTTTGTATCTTACCGATTTGGGTTACAAGAAGAAAATTAGCTGTGTCACATGTTCGAGAAAATTCGATTAGTGGTTCATTTTGGGGTCATTACGAGTCAGGTTAAAGCCAATGTTTTTCTAAAAAAACGGCTGTAACGATTTTGACTAAGTTTTGTATCCTATCATTTTGGATTACGATAAGACCATTGGTCTAATGTTGGAGAAAAATTGATTAGTCCGTCATTTTGGGATCACTATGGGTCAATGCACTTCAATGGAAATGAAGATTGAAACAGTTATTCAATTGTTGAACATTGGGCAGTAACCGAAGTGCAAAATTGGCAACATCTCGCCAAATTTGACGACATTTGGCAAAAAAATTAACTTTCAGAATCTAAAGAAATTTTCCAGAAATTCTCAATAAGAGCCGATATACATGATTCAACCTATCAGAATACATAGAACGTTCTTAAGCAACACAGACATTGTTCCGTAAAATAAAAACCTGCTGAAAAAGTACACCTGTCACATTAACGTCTGTGTTATATCGAGTTGTATGCAAAGCTAATTTTAACCGAGCATAGCTCGGTCATCCCAGCTGGTATCCCGTTAATTGTGATTCATCTTCAGTCACTGAATTTGGTTTCGCAAAAACTTGCATAACCAAGTGTTAATCTGCTTTTACTAGCGGAAAAGAGATATGATTGACACAGGAACTAATGATCCAGAAATCAGGTTGCGCCGATATACGTTAGTCCACAATGAGAGCACGTGTGTAGCAACCGATTACAGTCTCCTTATATATTATTTATATCACTTAATTTTAATTCTGAATTTCAAAGTTTGTACCAGAGTTCTTGAGTAAATAATTGCTTGTATAATGTACGTGAAGCAAAGCATTTATCTGTTTTGAAATTAATGTATCTGTAAATGCTCTGAGCAGTCAATCATTTCAAAACTATTACCATAATTTCCGGCCTATAATCAACAGATCAAACAATTATGTATCGACACAGAAAGGATTAGGGTCCATAAAAGGTGTTTTTGGCCCATGAAATATGACAAATTCGATTTTGTTATACTGACTTAATTATTTCACTTTTTAATATTAGAAGATTTATCCTGTACGATTTCAACAATAGTTTTTGCATTTTGTTCGGATTTATATAACTTACACAAGTTCAAAGTTCGTATTATTCGTAGTTTTTGATGTAAAATACGCAATTTCGCCTAATTTTACCTCAATTTTTAATATATTTTTTATATTTTACTATGATCTCAGCTTTGCAACACTTTTATTTTTACATATATTGTATTTTTTTATGTATTTTATAATATATGTAAAGAAGAAAGTGTTGCACGATTGCGCTGATATAAACAATTGAGGTAAAATTAGGAGAAATTGCGTATTTTTCATTAAAACTACGAATAGTACGAAGTTTGAGCTTATTTAACCTTCGTACCCTGTGGAAATTTTACTCAACGTTGGTAAAAACATTTCACACCAGAAATTGTTTTTGATAATGATTTAACATATTTATTTAACGTAGTTCTCTGTAGCATTTATTTAACTTACTTTATGAAAAAAAATCTGGTTCCAATCGAATTAAATAAATTATAGAAGTGGGTCGATTCGACCCATTCAGGGTAGGTAGGTTAAATCATATAAATCCGAATAAAATGCAAAAACTATTGTTGAAATCGTACAGGATAAACCTTCTAATATTAAAAAGTAAAATAATTAAGTCAGTACAACAAAATCGAATTTAGGCTTATTTCATGGGCCAAAAACACGGCTTATGGACCCTGAACAACGCCCCCTAGATAAGAAAGCCTTGAAACTGGTCACGAAAACGTCATACCAAGCAGGCAAAACAAAGAAAAAAATTCGAACAACTCGCATGTTTTGAATTCGATGGCTCGTGGAATTATTAACTATTAGTCGTAAACTATAATTAATAATTCTATGAGCCAATGAAATCGAAACATGCAAGTTGTTCGAATTTTTTTCTTTGTTTTGCCTGCTTGGTACGACGTTTTCGTGACGCGTGTCACGGCTTTCATATCTAGGGGGCGTTGCCCTGATCCTTTACTTTATAAAATATAATTTACGAAATCGCTGTAAATATTTAACTTATATTGTTAAATAAAATTTCTGTGTCTAAACATCACTGTTTGATCAGTGGCATACAGGGTGGAAATAACTGTACCTCGTTTACAACAAGTTTTAACTTCGGACGCTTTCTTTGAAGGAGAAAGCGATTTCTTGAGAGACGTCACATGTCAGAAATTTCTGCGAAACATTCTCCGAGTATAATTTCTTACTTAAGGTGCTCCTGTAATATTTCCGGTATCAAAGTTTAAACTGATACTTCCACTTTTGATTAGAAAAGTCAATTTTGTCCGTGTTTTTTAAAGAATAACAAACATTAATCTTTTCAAGGGCGAAGTATTTGTGTTGCTAATATGTAAAATGATTGAGCAACACCAGAATTTATGAATAATTTGAATTCAAAATAAATAAATGCATTTGTTGACGTAAATTATAAAAAAAATGTATTATTAAAAAATCCTGGATGACATTTGGCAGTTTGAAATTAAAATTAAGTGGTATAGCAGGGGTGATTGTGTTCCAGCATTTTGTACACCACTAAATTTATACAGCAATCTTTTTCTTTTTTAATCAATAAATTCTGCGACGACATAGTAAGAATATTGCTTGATAAATTTAGTGCTGTTGAAAATACCGGAACACAATCACCCCTGGATATTGATAATACACTGGTGTGCAAAACTTAAGCGATAAACAGAAAATGCTAATTTCTGAACACGTGAGTACTCAAAAGGAAATTCTTTAAAGAGCAAGTGTAGAAAAGAGGTGCTACCCTAACAGCACGGCCAGTCGATATGAAGTCCCCTTGACGTCACACATGGTTAGAAGTGTCACAATCGCTACGGTGAATCAAAATATGGGAAATATCCCATATTTTGTCACATTATTACCCACTGTCACATTATTACTCTCAAATGATTGTTAACACTGAAAAGTCACTGTGACTGTCTCTTTGTAATGGGTCACCAGGTGACATTACAATGAAGTCACCTTGTGATTTTCAAGTCACTGTCAGTTGAAGACTGAACTTTGAAGTCATTGTGATGATTCGCCAAATAATGTCACAATGAAGTAGCATGGTGACTTTCCGGTGATCGACACTCTATTGTGAACTCATCATTGCACTCCTTTGTGAAAAGTCACCAGATGATTTCATTTTCTGTCACTCTGGTCACAGAACAGCTATCATGATGTCTTTACAATGAAGTGTCAAAATGACAGTCACATGAGAGTCACAAGATGACTTCATTGTAAAGTCACCTGGTGACTCGTCAAAAAGCAGCAGTCATGGTGATTGTTCAGTGGAGTGATCAAATGAGAGTAAAAATGAAACGAATGAAAGGTATCACATTTCTGTTCATTGTAGTGACTGTGAGAATTGTGACCATTTGTGATGTCAAGAAGACTTCACATCGACTGTCTGTGCTGTTATGGCGGTACCTATTTTCTACACTTGCTGTCTATAGAATTTCTTTTTGAGAACTCATGTGTTCAGAAATTAGCATTTTGGGTTTCTTGCTTACGTTTTGCACACTCGTGTATATCACCGCCTTTCAAAGGGCTAAAGCGTTACTACCAGCTTTTACGCTTATTTACCAGTCAAATAAACAGATGTGGAACTAGGAATTTTACTAGGAATCCGCGATTTCCGTGGATTATGTATTTCTTAGACAATTGCAGACCACACAAAGAGACGATAAGCCACACAACGCGCGAATCAGGAGACAAATTCTGAAATTTAAACATGATTCTTCTTCGTTTCCAATCTGTTAAAAGAAGAAATCGGTTTGAATTTCGGAATTTGTCTCCTTAGTTACGCGTTGTGTCGCGTGTAACCTCCGAGGGCGGCCTGCCTACTACGGGTTATGTGAAAATTGCGATCAAATAAAAGTCACAGGTGGCTATTTATTACTGCTTTTCGTACCAGTATTTCTAAACAAATATTTTTATTACGAAATCGTAGTAGGACTGTATTAGAAAATTTTCACGAAGATGATTGCTTTGAAACTGTGGCACACAGTATAGTAACAAACCGTAATTTCCACCGTATAATCCGCAGATCAAACAATCATGTTTCGACACAGAAATTTTATTTTATAAAGTGTTACTTCTCAGATCACTGTAAATATTTGGCTTCAATTATTGAATAAAATTTCTGGGTTGAAACCGAATTGTTTGATCCGCGGATTATACGCCGGAAATTACGGTATATGTCAATGGAGAAAAGATAAAAATATCGCCTCTTATTTCTGAAGCGGAATATGTCCATTCGGGTTGTGCGCGAAATGATTATGGCATTACGTTAGATTATTAAATACAATCAAATAAGTACAATACAGGAACCAGGTGTATTTATAAAATGTTATATTATATTTCAAAGGATATTTATCAGACATTAAAACTAACTTAGCTGCCAAAATTTTTGTTTAAATAAAGAAAAAATAACTCATACAAATTAGTGGTACCAAAAAAGCGTAAGTTTTTGCAGTGATATGTTAAAGTAATGTCTTTAAAGTTTGAATTTAATATATTATTAGGGAATATTTAAATTTTTCCTTTTGTTCCACCTTAAAACATAATAACTTTATTTTAGTATTTTTAATCTTCTCATGCATAATTTATTTTTAAAAGTAGGAAAACAACTATTTTGAAATTTAAATAGGATTTTTAAAAACAAATTTATTCCTTGAAATCTTTCCTTTATTACAAAATTATCTTATGTGACTTTTACACGCTATATAAGTGATATATCAGTTTAAGTTAACCCCATAAAGGACGGTGGTATATAAGTTATACCAGATTATTTTAATTCGAAGCGACCAATTTGCATCCAGAATTTTTTACAAAAAATTTACTTTTATAATGTACGATAAGAAAGAACTATTTCTTACTTAAAAAAAAAAAAAAAAAAAAAAAAAAAAAATCAATCAGTTCGTAAAATCTTGGGGAAGCAAATCAGTTCAACAGTTTTGATAAAGAATTGCTGTGCCCCTGAAAGGGTTAACTCATTTTATTCGATGATTTTAAACATGAGACAAATTAGATTTTCTTGCTTGCCTTCTAGCTTAGATCTCAGAGCCAAAATCGCAGAAAAAAACTTTCGTCTAAAATAATTTTTTCAACTAAAAGCTCGTAATAAATATGTTTTTGCCATATATTGCTGTATTTCACAAGCATTATTGAACTTATTACCAGGTTACAAGGTGCTTACACTCCTTAGAATTTCATAAGAGTATGGCACCACTATTTCAATTTTGAAAGCTTTACTTAATTTGGTTCTTCAAATTAAAAAAAAATCTGTGATTAATCGAATAAATTTTAATATTTTTCTGCGATGAAATAAGGCGAAATATTCCATTCGAAAATTGTGTTAGAATTGTACCTAGCTTTTGTTTATATGTAACAAAAGAGTATAATATGAAAAAAACTGACCCAGCTCTCTATGGGGAAGTTTACATTGGAACCTTATACGAGAGTGTCGTACGCGATAGATTAAACAATTAATTAATATTAAAAAAAGTACAGTGTGATTCACTGGATATTTACAGAGCCATAGTACCATCCTTGAATTTTAATACAACAATTTCTGCAACGTAATCCTTGTTTTATTTATTCACAGTTCTTTGTTATTATATAAGGCCGGTATTACTACTTGGTAAAAGTGGTTTCAAACTCAAGAACCCTACGAAGTCTAAGTTTGTACCTCGTAAAACAATAATATTTTCACAAAAATGTATTTAATAATTTATATTTCAAAAATTCTTTTTTAATTTAACATATAAGATATTTACTTTTTTTTATTTGTCTAGTTCTCCGGATTGTTCAATATGTGAGTAAATAAAGCAAAGATTAGTATTCGAAAAAATTGCATTCTGGTTTCAAACCTATTTGTTAACATTGTGGCTAAGTTTGCGCATTTTTTATTGAGAATTTCAGAATAGCAATCTTTGTTTTTTTTTCAATAACCAAAAGTTTGCCATTAAAACAAAACAAATGAAAATGTATTCGGAAATTACGGTAGATATTTAATAATAATAATAATAATAAAACACTGGCTTTGAGATTGCAATCCGTGCGCGCAGAGCCTGCTTACCGCAGAGCAAAACTTCTCTCTCTACCTTTTGATAGAAGGCTCCCATATGGTCGTGTTTTTTTTTAAATATCAGTGTTTCATAACAAAAAAAAAATCGCGGTAGGTGTCTACAACATTTGTAATAGTAAAAAACCTCCAGGATACATTTCTACAAAATTTGCAAGGAAAACCTAAAAACAAGATTAAAACAAGAACGAAAAATCATGCGTCAAGCATAGATTATGTAACACTTTCCAACACTTCCAAAATAACTTTACAAATCATACCGTTTAATAAGCTGAAAGATAACATCTAAGTAAACAATTTGAAAAACGCATAACATATTTAACCCTTTCCGGCACAGACAAATTCTGTTCGTAAAATGCGAAATTGCTGACTGACACCGGAATTTACAAACGACTTTTTTAGAAAATAAGAACTCCATATTTTAAACTTTTATTGTAGAAGCAAAATTTTATTAAAATATTCTTGGTGCCGAATGCAAGTTTGGATTTAAAATTAGGTGTGCCCGGAGTGGGACCACTGTGCCGAAAAAGGTTAAAAACGTAATTTCAGGAATTTCCAACGTATACAATATTAGGAAAAATATCCGAATACTTTTATTCAGCCCTGTATATGATCTATAGATTTGTATATATACTACACAGGATTCTAAATTTTAGTTCAGTTAAGAAACCCGTAGCACAGTTTAAAATTCTCCTTCTGGAGTTTCTGTCAATAAACGGAAATGTGTTCGCGAACTTTTGTGCTTCCCTGTATATGATCTACAGAATTTATACACACCACGTAATAAACAAAAAGTGACTTAATTTTATAATCGCGTTCAGTAACTTAAAACGCACTTCCAGTAATTATTGTTAACAGACAGTAGAGAATTCTTCTGTGTGTCCCTGTAAATGAACGATGACTACTATATACACAATATTCTGTAGTAAGCCTCTTGTAATGCACCTTAGTGATATATATAAATTTGAATGCGTTTAAAATAGTGAAACATTATTTAAATAAACCGCAGACGATTTTTCTCCATAGACGTAATGTAACGGATTTCTTTTGACTGTCCCTGTAAAGTAACTATAAGTGCTATGCACACCATATTCCATATTAAGCTTCTTGTAATGCACCTTAGGGATATATATAAATTACACTGTGTTTGGAATTGTGTAACATCCTTAAAATAAACCGCAAATGATTTTTCCCCCTAGACCGTAATGTAACGGAATTCTTTTGAGTGTCCCTGTAAAAAATCTATAAGTGCTACACACTTCAATTGAAATAGGGAACGTTTTATAGATAACGACAATAACATATAAAAATTGCAACACAATCCGAGCATTATTACGGGAGTTAGAGCACGGCCAGACGGCAGACGGCCAGACAAACCGAAGTCATAAACACTTTTCAACTAGGTAGGAAAGTGTTAAAAATGGTAGTCATAAACGAACCGTTTGAGAGCAATTTTAAAAGTAAAGATGCTACCGTTCTCCGTAATCCAGAATAGTTTTGAATGCATCAAGAGTGCCTGTTTTGATTGCTACAATGTTTTATTTGTATCACTAATTCCAAGCAAAGATTTTGCGGAATATTTCTACAATACGTGCACAAATAAAGTACGTAAATATATCTCAAAAATTAGTTTTTTAATATTTCAGTCGTAATAAAATATAAGAATAATAGCCAATGGCACACATGTTACAGTGTGACAAATAAAATTTTTCTGGAATATTTCTACAACGTGTGCACAAATAAAGTCAAGAAATATGTCAAGGTCAAACAGTAAATATTAATTGCATTAAGATTTCATTTATGTTTCAAGAGTGCTCAACGCAAGCGCTCGGCTGGCACTGTATGTTTAGGATACGATCGTTTACAATATACCAAAGACGAAGTGCGAAAACCTTTTACAGAAAAATTAAATAACAATCGCCAAACATAACTTTTTATATTTCAACCCTCCTCCCCCACCCCTCCCCCAACAGTTTCCGTTGCTATTGAAACCCACAAAATTGCCTGAAGTATAGCTTTGTGAAATATTCAAAATGGTGTTACCCCTATAATATTTGAATTGGTAAAGGTGCCATGTACTCAGAAAGTATACGAGAATCATAAAACAAATTTAAACCCAGAAATATTATCTAATAAAATGTAACTTACTTGATCGTGATACTTATTTAACACCAATTATAAAATAAAATATGTAGGTTAAAATATTTTTGCTTGATTCGCGGATCATACGCCGGATATTACGGTGATTTGTATTTCATTCATACTTGCTACCATCTTCAGATATTTTTAACTTTTTATAGCACTACACTTTGTTATAAAATACTGTTACTCATTTATATTAAAAGTTTGTTCAGTCCATTTGTGCTGAAGTATCTCTCACACTTTGTTCATATGTAGGTATGAAATCTCTAGCATTTTATCATTTGTTTGGCTGACTATTCTGTATTCATAAGAAAGAAAAAATTTCTGAAAAAATTGTCCAAAATAAGTTAGAATCTTTGAACATACATTAGGTTTTGTTCCATAATCTTCAGCTATTACAACAATATAGCCAAATAAATCTATAAAAGTTTCATGTTATTTTTTCTTGCTAAAAGATTTTGATGCAATATATCATTTTATTGGTGTTTTTTTCCAACGGATACTTGAAGCTCATTTTTACGACGACGTGGTGCAGCAAAGTTTCCCATTTTTTGACTTTGTTTTTTCCTGTTTTGTTCATCAGTAGTTATTTTTATCATATTATTAACAAAGACTCATTACAACACCTACTATAAGACCGAGTAAGAAATTGTTTGAAAGAATTTCAATTTTTTTACATACTTGTGCGATAGGTGGAGCTTAGGTATTAGGTTTTCCTGGTTATTTATTTTTCTGACAGCAATGTATTTACTGATATACCGTAATTTCCGGCGTATAATCCGCAGCTCAAAGAGTCGTTTTTCGACCCAGAAATATTATTTTATAAAATGTAACTTAAAAGATCGCTGTAAATATTTAACTACAATTATTGAATAAATTTTCTGGGTCGAAAAACGACTCTTTGAGCTGCGGATTATACGCCGGAAATTACGGTACATTTGTATATATCAAAATACGCCAGAAAGTGAAATGTTTCAATGGGTTTATTGAAAATGTTTTAATGTCATATAAATGTACCAGAGCATTTGATTTCATCTACTGACAGCCAAATATATGTTATAGGTGGCGATATGGATTCAAATAACTGCAATGTTCGGATTTTAATCCACGGATCTAACAAACCTGTTTAGATCAGAAATTTTATTTATTAAAATTTATTTTATAGGAACGCGATTTAAATTTATTTCAAATAATAAATAAAGTAGCTAGGTCTAAACATTTTTGTTTGATACGCGTATTCTAGCTTGTTAATTCCCGTTAATCTTCAGTCAGTGTATTTGTTTTCGTAAAAAGTTGTGTAACAAAGTGTTATATTTTTTACTATAGAAAAGAGATGTGATTAACTTTTGAACTAATGATCAAGAAATCACTTTGCGCTGATCTACGTTAGCCCAACTTTAGAACAAGGCTGTAGCAAACGACCATAGTCTCCTTACCCATTGTAAGGCCCATGACATATTATTTATATTACTTAAGTTTAACCCTTGTTTGCATGAGTTTTTCTTTTACAATTGTGTTTTTTTATACATATATTAAATATTAGACACCAGAAATTTTAAGATAGATTTTTAACTTTGTTCAGCAACATAGTTCACGTAAAATTTACTGGATTAATATTTCTATATAAATATAGAAGTTGATTTATTTATTAAAAGTTAAGTAAAAAGTGATGGAAATTTACATAACTATGCAATTAAGGGTTAATGCTCAATTTTACAATTTGTACTAGGGTTCATGAGTAAATAATTCCTCGTATAATGTACGCGAAGAAATGCATTTATCTGTTTTAAAATCAATCTATCCGTAAATGGCCCTTTCAGTCAATCATTTAAAATCTATTACATTGCCGATAAAAATTGTAAACATACGCTTTCTCAGAAGGAGAAAGTGATTTCTTGAGACGAATTCCAACGAACATATTTATCTGAAAACGGTCTCGGAGTATAATTTCTTACTTAAGGTACTTCTGTAATACTTCCAATATCAAAAGTTTAAACTGATACTTCCACTTTTGCTTAGAAAAGTCAAGTTTGTCCGTGTAATTAATGATTAGCAAGCACGAATCCTTTCATGGGCAAAGTAATTCTGTTAAAAAATGTTGAACTGAGTGAGCGACACACGAATTTATGAATAAATTGAATTTAAAATAATTACCATAATTTCCGGCGTATAATCCGCGGATCAAACAATCATGTTTTGACCCAGAATTTTTTTTATAAAATGTAACTTACTAGATCGCTGTAAATATTTGACTTCTAGTATTGAATAACATTTCTGGGTTGAAACAGAATTGTTTGATCCGCGGATTATACGCCGGAAACGACGGTAAATTATTTTCTTAATGTATATTATAAAAAAAATGTTGTAAAAAATTCTGGTTGATGTTTAGCTGTTTCGAATTAAAATTAAGTGGCATAAATAATACGAGGGCATTTCGAAAATTAAAAATACAGCGTACGCCGGAGGAAAAGAAAAGTTTTGGCAAGCAAGTTGGCAACACAGGTGTTAACCTTGAACCGTTAGCTTTCTCCTCGCGGTCGTTCGGTATTTCAACGTTGATTCTGGTTGGAGTAGGTCGTGTTTAAAATGGTTCCGCCGATTCAGAATCCCGCCAAATGCGAAGTGCGCTCCGTCATACGTTTTCTTCATGCAAGAGGTCAGCGACCAGTGGATAGTCACAAAGAAATTGTTTCTGTTTATGGGAACATTATTAATCGACAAAATGTAACGAAATGGTGTCGTCATTTCTCTGAAGGTAGGACCGATGTTCATGACGAACAAAGAACAGGTCGGCCATCTGTGATCTCTGATGCCCTTCTTCAGAGAACGAAGGAAGCAATTCGTGCGAATAGACGTCTCAAATTGAAAGAATTGCATCAGATCATACCGGAAGTGTCAATGACAATTCCACGACGATGATGAGATCAAAGATGAAGTTGAAATGTGGTTCCGACAACAGGCGGAAACCTTTTATGACTGTGGGATACAAAAGCTTGTGCCCCGACTTAACAAATGTTTGGATAACGGGGGTGATTATGTCGAAAAATATTAAATAATCCAGTTAATAAGATGTAATTTACGTTTTCTAAATAAATGTTTTTTTAAGGAATGCGAGCCATTGTATCTTTACTTTTCGAAATGCCCTCGTATACCACCGCCCTTCAAAGGGTTAAAGTGTTACTATCAGCTTTTACGCCTTCTTACCAGTCAAATAAACATATATTTAACTAGGAATGTTACTTAATCCTGGCGTATGGCCACCGTGATTTTCCGGATTTATGAATTTCGTAGACTGCGGCAGGCGACACAACGCGCAAGTCACGAGACAAATTCAGAAATTCAGACATGTTTCTTCTTCGTTTCCAATCTCTTAATAAAAAGAAACCGGTTTCAATTTCGGAATTTGTCTCCTAATTTCCTCGTTATGTCGCTTGTCACCTCGTTGTGCGGTCTGTCTGCTGCGGATTATTTGAAATTCGCGATCAAATGAAAGCCCTGGGTGGCTACTAATTACTGATTTCGTACCAGTATTCTAAACAATTATTTTTGTTATATATACGTTGTAGGACAGTATTAGAACAGTTTCACAAAAATGATTGGTTTGAAATAGTCGTAGACAGATTAATAAAAAATACACAAATAGAGAAAAATATAAAAATAACGTCTGGTGTTTTAGAAGCGGAAAATGTCCATTCGAGGTGTGTGCGAAATGATTATAGGGTTGAGTTAAATTATTAAATACAATCATGACCCAGAAACCGGATGCATTTATGAAATATTTTTTATATTTCAAAGGATATTTATTAGACATTAAAATAAATACATAAAGCTGGAACGTATGTCGAAGTCATAGCAGGCAATTTTTAAGCTTTTTCCTTACAATTTTTTATAGTATGTTTTGTCTTATTTAACCGCCAAAATTTTTACTTAAATAAAGCAAAAGTTATTCTTACAAATTCGTGATAGCGAAAAAGTGTACGATTTTGCTGCAATGTGTTAAAGTAATGTCTATAACGTTTGAATTAAATATATTGATAGGATATATTTATATTTTCCCTTTTGTTACATATTAAAACTTAATGATTTTATTTTATCATTTTTAATCTTCTCAAGCATAATTTATTTTTAAAAGGATGAAAAAAACATTTTGTAATTTAAATAGGATTTTAAAAAAATTCCTCCTTAAAATCTTTCCTATATAACACAGTTATCGTATGTGATTTTACGTGCAATAAAAGTGATATATAAGTTGAAATTAACCCTATGAAGGAAGTTCGTATATAATTTAGACCATCTTATTTTATTTCCAAACGACCAATTTGTACCTAGAATTTTTTAAATAAAATTTTGCTTTTATAATATATGAAAAAACAGGATATTTAATTATTTTTATTTTCTTTCTTTTTTGTTAAATCAATCTGTACGTACAATCTTCTGGAAGCAAATCAGAGCAACAGTTTTGAAAGAGTATTGCTTCCCCCCTGAAAGGGTTAACTTGTTTTATGCGATGATTTTAAATGTGAGATATAATAAGACAAAGTAGATTTTTTTTGCCTGCTTTCTATCTTACATCAAGGAGCAAAAAGACTTGGGGAATATCTTCTCTTATGAAGAAAAAAAAGCTCGTCTAAGACAAATTTCCCAAATGAAAGCTCGTAAAAAAATGTTTTCGCCATAAATTGCTGTAATTCACAAACATTATTGAACTTCTTATGAGGTTACAAGGTGCGTACATATCTTCGAATTTCCAAGGAGTAATGGCACCAGTATTTCAGATTAGAAATCTATGCCTAATTTTGTTCTTCAAACTAAAATTTTTTTTTTAGATTAATCGCAGAATTTGTAATTAATTTCTGCAGTGAAAAATATAATAGTAAAATTGTAATGACGAAAAGTTCCATTCGATAATTGAGGTAGAATTATACTCAACTATAATCAACTCATATATAGCAAAGGATTACAATATAAATAAAATATGCAACATAGTGAATAAAATTTGCTCAGCTCTCTACGAGTAGTTTTACAGAGGAACCACATATGAGGTTGTCATGCAAGAGAGATTTAATAATTCATTAATATTGACGAAAGTACCACGTGTTTCACTGAGTATTTACAGAGGCATAGTACGTTTCTTGCATTTAGCACTACAATTTCTGAAACATAATCTTCGCATTATTTGAGCTAAGATATTTTCATTAAATAAATTCAGTATTACTACTCGGTAAAAGTGGTATTCATATTCAAGAACTATACGAGCCCTGTGTATCTATCTCGTGAAACACCCAATATATTCAAGTGACAGATTAAATCCCTTGAATTGTGGTGGTTCATTTTTGCATCATTTAATTTTAATCCTTAAATGCTACATTGACACCAGTAGTTTTAAATGAAAAGTTTTCTTTTATTAAGTACGCACTGAAAAACGGCGCAAAATAGAAATCAACAGTGCATACAGCAATTTAGTCCTCTGTAATGTAACATCAAGTGATGTTGTGGTGCTACAGCGTGTGGATGTCAAAAATGTTTCTGATGTTTTCTGGTGTCTCGTGACATCAATATTGCTTGACTGTGACCAATCGCTTTTTAAACTTTAAAAACACTTGAACAATATGACTTTTGACCACTGTTAAGACATTCATATGACAATTGATCATTGTTGGTACCATATGAATTTAAACTTTCATAGGAGTTTAATTCCTGTAAGACTGTTGGACATTTACAGATCAATTTAGATTAATTGATTTATACTTTTGATTCCTGAAACTGTGAAATTTTGTTAGATAATATGGTTGTGTCTGTTTTCTTATTTTGTTTTATTTGTGCGCCAAGCTGCTGCGGAAATGTATTATATTTTTTGTATATTTATTATTGTGGTTTTGGGAGTGGATTGTTCTCTGTTATTGTATATTTTAAGTATACGCCCGTGTTTTGGGTTGTCTTGTGGCCGTGACTTCGCTGACAAGGAAGGTCTCCGTAAGCTCAGTCTCAGAAATTTTTGAAAAAAATTACAGAATGTTCTTCGCGTGAGGATATATACGTTTATAAAAAAAATTCTGCGGAACCTCGATATAACGTCTGTAAAAAATTATTAAAATTTCGTTTATTTGGCGATTTATCACCACTTGGCGACGGAATGAAATAAAAAAAAATACGCTTTTATGACAAATACTCTTTAACCTGTTAACGCCCAATTGTTTTTACACTTTTTTTAATTCTTCGACACCAGTTTTTCCCATGTAGTAATTCTGAGTTATTTAATGACTCAAAATTTGAGATTAGATAATGAGAAAATTTCCCTACTAAAATACTGTTATTGAAATTTAAAAGTTTTGTTCGGTTGTAGGTGATCCAGAAATAAATCGCTGGGCGGTAATGGGTTAAGGAAAAGCTTTTTCATGCTGAACTTGTTTATGTAAATTTAACTTACATAATAAATAAATTTTTCTAACTACAATTTTGTGTACACACTTATATGTACCTATCATGAAATTTAACGATTGTATTTTCCGATATAAAAAAATTTAAATTGATTAAAATTGTTTCAAGCTCAAAAATAAGCCCGATTCTGAACATTGTCAATTCAAGAAAAAAGTTATGTTGCTATGGAAACAACTACTTCTTCGATATGTAAATGTATAACGAATCCGTTTGTCATCAGGCTTTTCCTTTTAAAATACACTTAAAAATTACTTCTATAACCGGTGAAGCCGTTTAAATTAGAAAAAAATGTGGAATGGAGGATAAAACCATAGCAAATTTTCATTCAATCTGTAATAAATAGAGAAAAAAACGTGAGTGATTTATTTAATCTGATTTAAAGAATATTTTTAATTAATATTACTGCAAAGGTACAAAGAGTTGAAAATGTTGAACGCAAAATGCAAACGATTCTGAACAAGAGGGTATGGTATCATGAGCCCTAGGATTAATCCATTCGTATAATTTTTTTTTAATCTAATGACAATTTTACGATTTCAAATTTTACAAAAATCTCATAGGTCTCATAAGAAGAATTCCTTCAAACTCTTCGTTTACTTTAACATTCCCTTTAACTTACTTTAACATAGCATTACACATTCATATATTTTTTAAATTTCGATTGTTAACTAAAAGTGAAAATAAACATTTGTAACTTAAAAAAAAACAAAAAAGAAAAAAAACAGATTTAATAATTCAATAACTGAAATGTCAGCTTCGCAATAACATAAAATAGATATTTGCAGCTTCCAAAACATAGAACATATTTTTTCAATGATAAAAATAAATAACTGCAACTTGCAGCAGCTTATACATATTATAAAAAATAATAAACTATTTCATAGTTTAAGTTTAAATTTATTAAGTATTGCGCATTCGAATAATCATTTTACATGCAATTTCAAAATGCATTTTGCGTTTGGCGAGGAAAAAATGTTGCAAGCCAAATCGCGTCTGTTTGCGCCAAATACTCAAAAGTATATTATTTGTTTGCAGTTTTTCTACTGGGATTCCGCAGCTAAATTTCACTGTACCTTTATTACATACATGAGTAGCTTCATTAGCATTTTTTTTTTTTCAAAATTTTCTGAGTATGCGCTTTAAGGAAACCTTCCTTGTGAGTGGCAGAGGGAAAATTTCTACCGGGGGATTTAGCCATAAGCCTACGGGTTGGCTCTCAGGTTGGGTGTTCCAAGTACGTGAAAAAACGTTCAGTTTCCGAAAGAACTTGATAATTTCTGATAAGGGTAGAGACACTTTTGAAGTGATAAACAAAATTTTTCTCTTTCTTTTGCGTGTTCTTCATAGGTATTTCAATGTACATCATTGCGCACGGAAGTTCCCTGTGTATCCACAGAATTGGAAAAAGACAAACTTTGAATTAAATAAAAGTAGCGAACTAGCAACACTGGTTTAACCGATTTCCGTTAAATATTAATACAAAAATTCAGAATTCAATTCTTCATACGTCAATGTAGTATTTTTTTATATTTCCGTTTTTGATTTTTCACAAGCATTTTAAGAAACTTTTTATGGGATAAAATTGAAAAAAAGTATTATTTTTTAAATGCCACAAATATTTTTATAAATATTTGAATATTGAAAAATCCTACGCTATGTCAAATCAAAAACACTAAATATTAATTGCAATTTAGAATTTTTTTTATGTCTCATTAGTGCTCAACGCAAACGGGCAGCTGGTACTGTACTTTTTGAACGACATTGTTTACATGGATGCCAAAGACGAAGTGCTAAAACTTTTTAAAAAGAAAATTACAAAACACTCTCCAAATACCTGACCTATATATTGCAAAACCTCTGAACAGTTTAAGTTGTTTTTTGAAACCCACAAAGATTCCTGAATTATGGCCTTTGTTAAACATTCAAACTGGTATTAATTATGACTGGAATTAATTATAATTTATTCAAACTGCCGCTTTAATATTTGAATTGGTAAAGGTGCCATGTACTCAGGCGTATAATACGGGCATCAAATAAACATTTTTAAACCCAGAAATTTTATCTAATAAGTTCTAAATTGCTTGATCGTGATACTTGTTTTAAACGCGACATGAAACGGACATGAACTCCAACGAGCAGGAAAGACCGAGCTATGCTCGGTCAAAATTAAATTTGAGTTCAAATATTATGACCTATGACCAAAATGACCCACTAATTGAATTTTCTCGAACATGTGACTTAGCCCAACAGTCTTCTCGTGCCCGAAAACCATAGGATGCAAAATTTAGTGTAAATAGTCTGAGCCGTTTTTAAGATAAAATAGATTGACCCATAATGACCCATGACCAAAATGACCCACTAATCAAAATTTCTCGAACATGTGACCTAGCCTAATAGTCTTCTTGTTCCCTAAACCTGTAGGGTGCTAAATTTATTTCAAATCCTCTGAACCGTTTTTAAGATAAAATAGCTTGACCCATAATGACCCATGACCAAAATGACCCACTAATTGAATTTTCTCGCACATGTGACCTAGCCCAACAGTTTTCTCGTGCCCGAAAACCATTGGATGCAAAATTTAGTGTAAATTGAGTCGCTTTTTAGATCTTGACCCACAATGACCCAGAAATGACCCACTAATCGAATTTTCTCGAATATGTGATCTAGCCCAATGATTTTCGCGTGCCCGAAACTCGTAGGATACAAAATTTCGTCAAAATCGTTAGAGCCGTTTTTTAGATAAAATTAATTTGACACGCGTTGACCCAAAAATGACCCACTAATCGAAAGTCCTCGAACATGTGACCCAGCCCAATAGTCTTCTCGCTCCCGAAAATGGTTGGATACAAAATTTCGTCAAAATCGTTTTAACCGTTTTTTAGATACAATTAGCTAGACCATGACCTACTAATCGAATTTTCTCGAACGTGTGACCTAGCCCAATGGTTTTCTGGTGCCCCAAAACGGTAGGATACGAAATTTCGTCAAAATCGTTAGAGCGGTTTTTAAGATAAAATTTGCATATATATATATATATATATATATATATATATATATATATATATATATAACCACACACAAGATTTGCTCGTATTAGAATATATGTTTATAAAATAAAATTTGTTGGTCAAACCATGTTTGGTTGGTCCGCGGATCATACACTGGAGAGTACGGTGAATTTGTTTGATTCATACTACATACTGGGTACTGTATTCAGATTTTTAATTCGTTTTATAGCACTACACTTTACTATAAGAAGCTATTACACATTTACGTTAAAGGTTTGTTCAGTCCGCTTTTGTTGAAGAATCTCTCACTTTTTGTTCATGTCGTCGCTATCATGTCAATCTATCGAATGTGAAAAAATGAATTTTTCATTACTTTTAAAAATGCGCCGGTTATCACCGATAAATTTTGATAGTATTGTTCAGCAGGGATGCCAGTTTGGCCTCCCTTTTTATTCTGAAATTTCGAAACCATACCAGAAAATTAAAAAAATATATTTTTGCTTTATTTATTGACAGACATTTCGAGATTACTTACTGTTAAAAAAAATTCGCAAAATTTCCGGTATGAACATGGAATCTGTGAATATAAATGAAGGCCAAACAGGTAACCCTGTTCTTTCCGGAAATTATATTAATATTTTTACTAGGCAAAGTATTCTACTACAATTTAGTAGTGACAATTGGCCTAATTTTAAAATTAATGAAAAATGCATTTTTTCATATTCAGTAGTTTGACATGGTAGCGACGATATGTAAGTATCAAATCTTTTGGATTTTCTCATTTGTTAAGCCTGACCTGTATTGATCGAAAAGAAAAGATTCTGAAAAAATTGCTCAAAAAATAATTTAGAATATTGGAACATGAGGGAACATAGATTAGATTTTATTCCGTATTCTTCAACTATTTCAAACATATAGTCAAAGTAATATATAAAATTTCATGTTATTTTTTTCTTAATAAAATATTTTGATGCAATATGTCATTACATTGGTTTTTTTTTCAAAGCGCACCGCGATATTAAGATCATTTGTATGGCGACGTGGTGTAGCAAAGAGTCCCGTTTCTTGCTCAGTTCATCCGAATTTTGCTTTATCATATTATTGACAATGACAGACTGCTTTTTACGTCGCAGACTAAAACGCCTACCATAACACCGAGTAAGAATTTATTTGAAATCATTTTAAACATTTCTTACAATCGTATGCGATAGGCGGAGCTGAGATGTTAGGTTTTCCTGCTTAAGTTTTTCTGAAGGTAATGTATTTTCTGATATACAATTGTGTGCATCAAAATGCGCCAGTATATGAAATGTTTCAATGGATTTATTGAAAATGATTTTTGTCATATAAATGTACCAGAGTATCTGATTTCATCTAATGAAAGCCAAGTATATGTTATAGGTAGGGATATGGATTCAGAACGTACAATAATGTTCTTCTTTTAATCCACGGATCAAACAAGCATCTTTAGATCAGAAATTTTATTTATTAACATGTATTTTACAGGAACGTGATATAAATTTTACTACAAATATTTAATAAAATATCTGGGTCTAAACATTTTTGTTTGATACGCGTATTATTAGGTTGTTTCAAAAGTATTTTCGTTTTTTTAAAGTTTTTATACGAAAACCTATAGATGGCTCTTTATCACCCCTATTGTTGAAGTTAAAATGCTATTTAAGAGTATATATGTCCCTCTATATTGTATAATCATACAGGCTTCTTTCTTTCATTTTTAGGTTACGTAAAGAGTGATACAAATGTTGAGAGTTTCTGTATCTTAAGAGATGATTTTAAACTAGGCTTTAAAACCAATGAAGCTGTCTTCAAAACTAGTGCAGTTGGAGGCCAGGGCGAGAATAGTGTCCTGACAGTTCAAAACAAATTAGCGATGCTAAATATAGTTAATTTGATTAACAGGTTGCATCGTTCCATAGTTGGATAGGCAACAGGTTCCAACAACCTATTATTTTTATAACGTATAACTAATCGCTATGTATGCTGCCAAAGGACGTTTTAATTAAAAGACATTTAAACAGAATATTTGAAATACAGTAAACTCTATCTAAGGCGGAATCAATCGGGACCGAGAAAATTTTCCACCGTAGACAATATTCCGCCTCATGAAAAAGAGCCAAAAAAAAAAAATACATATGCGCAAGTCATATTTTTACGTTCGTAATCTTTAGTAAAGTTTTTTAAATGAAATTATACGTCTTATTAAATTTATTATTAATCTCAAAAACATTACATGACTAATAAAATAAATAGTAGTACCAATGATAAACTTCTTCCATTTTAAAAGTTAATGAAAATGATTTACCTTAACAACTACTTCATATTTCACATAGTGACATAGTAGTTTTTAAACAGTCGAAAAATAATCTTTTATCGATGCTTGTTTTGTCTTTCTTTTTATCAAGCATTTTTCAGTAGCTCATTGCAAGTCCGTTATTATGGGTATCAATTCTTCATTTTTTTGAGCAAGAAAAAATTTTCGGGATACCTAATGCTTCTCAAAGCGTCTTGATACGTTTGAATTCCTCCATTGTCTTCATGGTTTTCATAATCGTGCTCATCTTCGTTTTCACTAGCACTTCCAAATCTTGATATCGCTGAATCAAAATATCCACAAAAGTGTTAGCTTCAGTAGTTACACACTATATTGTCAGCTGATACGTATTCTTCTTCATTAATTTTTTCATTGCTGTGAACACATTTTAAGTCATCTATTAGATTTTGTAACTCATTTTCTTCCAACTGGTCAACTGATTCATGGCCATTTTCTGAAATAAAACCAGTTTTTCTAAAACAATGAATAATTTTTTCCGGCGACATATCTGAGCAGGATTTGGCAATCCATTTGACAGCATCTAAAACACTTATATTTTTTGCCATTTCGGTGGCAGAAGAGCAATTATCTAAAGACGCAATAATGGACCGCTAGAGATATTTTTTGTAATGGGTTTTCATCATTTTTATAACTCCTTGATCCATAGGTTGTGTTACTGCAGTAGTATTTGCGGGAAGAAATTGTAATTTTATATTCGATAGTTCGAAATTGGCATGACAAGGTGCATTGTCGAGAAATAACAAAATTTTTCGATTTTCTTTGATCATACGGTTATTGAATTCAGTCAGTCATCCTTCCATTATGGCAGTCGATATCCACGATATTTTTGTCGGAGCAAAGCTCCGGCTTCCCATGAAAAATTACACTTTTGTGTACACGATAGCGGCCAAAATATTTGCCGCATTGATACCAAAATTGGACTGGAAGTCGGTAGTGGCAAAATCTCGCCGGGGATTGAAAAACAGAAATATTCGTCAACTCTAACGCCCGGAATCGTCTGCTCTAGAATTTTCCATTTCCCCATAGAGATAACATTGCGATTGTTTGAATTAAATAAAAAGAAAATTGAAATAATTTATATTGTTGCCATTTTTTATCATGAAAAACTTTTGAATTAAATAAAAAGAAAATTGAAATAATTTATATTGTTGCCATTTTTTATCATGAGAAACTTATTTAAATAACAATATACTCGGAAACAACCTATTAGTAAAAGCTCTTAATCTCGGTCCCATATATTTTACTTTTATATATTTTACATATATTTTACTTTTCTGAAATAAGGACCCCATACATTTTTATCTTAAAACACGTGCAATGAAGTTTAAATCGTATTAAGTACATGAATTTTGTTTTTTTTTTTAAATCGAACTCAGCAATTGGTGTAATTAAACTTTTTGTTTCCATTTCAAATTTTTTTTTCTTTTCATTCAAGCTTATTGTATAAAAGAAGTATGAGAGTAAATCTGTTTATTTTGATATAGTCCAGCCAATCGAGGATAAAAAAATATATATTAAGAAACATTTTATATATGAATGGATTATAAGATTTTATTATATAGAATTTGCAAGGATGCCAGTTAAGAGAAAGCAATCAGCTGAAATGAGAAGAATTGCGAATCGTAATTCAATGCGGAGAAGTCGCACAAGTCAGTTACCTTCAGATTTTTTGCCGAGTACCGGTATACTGAAAACTCAAATGAATGAAGCAATCAGGTTTGATAGAGAGGTATCGCAAATCACCTATGTGTCCTGTAATATGTGTCACAGAGCTTTCCCTGATATCATATTAAATACTGCTTGTCTCTGCCAGACATGCAAGTGTAGAGACGGTGCTTTCAAGTTTTCTGCCACTAATTCGATGGACCCAGGTCCAGTTCCTATTTGTCTCAAAGATCTGAGCTACATTGAACAAATGATGATCGCTCAAATACATCCAGTGGTTTATCTTTACCGTATACGAGGCTCACAGTATGGATACAGCGGAAATGTAATCAGCTTTAAACAAAATATTGAGAGTTTTATTTCGCGCCTGCCTGTCAATCCTTCAGATATGACTTCAACTGTGTTAGTGACAAAAGATACTTTATCAGGATGTGCAGAGTTTTCTGTTCGCTCACAACGCCTTCTAGAAGCACTCAGATGGCTTAAAGCTCACAATCCTTATTATTCAAATATCACAATTGATGAAGATTTGATCGCTACATTACCTGAGAATGGTGACGTATCTCAAATGTTACCAACAGCAACCGATATTACTGAGGATATTGATACTTTGAACGAGGCAATAAGGCGCGAGTCATTTAGACCACTACTTGAACCGGTAGATCAAAACAACTTAATAAATGACGCAATTCGTGTGCCTCACCCTTCATTAAATTCACAGCCTATCAACGAATTTCAAGAAGAGGGTTACATAGCACGTGCTTTTCCTCATCTTTTTCCACATGGTACAGCTGACTTACGACAACCTCGTCAAAAAGCAGTCTCTCCTGATGAGTATTTTAAGTTCCTAATGAAGTATGAAGATGGGCGATTTGCTAAAGACCCCCGATTTCGCTACTTTGCCATGAATTCAATTCTTCGGTGGCAGTCTTTGGCTAAAGGGCGTTTTTTCGTTCAGCGAAATAGGTTCAGCAATAAGACGGTAGAGCAGATGCGTGATATTCTGAATAGGCAACCAGAAATGGCAAAACACATTATGATTTATGCTAGCAAATTAAGATCCACAAAAGGATACTGGCGTGCACGTTGTGGGGGACTCCTTTCCATGGTAGGACAAATTGGAGCACCAACAATTTTTTTACACTGTCTGCAGCTGATTATCACTGGCCTGATCTTTTCAGACTTTTAGAGCCTAACAGAGATCCAAATGAGCTGACTGATACAGAACGCAGACAATTAATGTACGACAACCCTCTGTTGACTGGTTGGCTCTTTCAAAAACGTTGTGCTATATTTTTGAGAAAAATCTTGACGCCGTTGTTTTTAATAGACGACTACTGGGTTCGTTTCGAATGACAGTGGCGTGTAAGTCCTCACATGCATGGATTGTTGTGGTTAAGAGGGGCGCCAAACATGGAAACACTAGACATAACTAACGCTGAAAATGTAGCAGCCGTAACAGCATATTTTGAAAAACTATGCAGTGCTGTTAATCCTGACAAGGACGTCCTCGTAAATGATATACACCGCTGTCGAGTTCGCTTTTCAGACATTTCCAGTGAAGATCGTGAAAAAGATCTCGCTCAGCTCTTAAATCAAGTCCAACATCACACAAGACATGGAGATTATTGCCTAAGGAAAAAAAGAGGTACAAATAGTTATAGCTGCAGATTTGGTTTTCCAAAAGCAAAGTGCGACTCTCCAAAGCTTCAAGTAGAAAATGGCATAATTAGCTTTTTGCCAAAAAGAAACGATTCTGAAATGAATACTTACAATTGCTTCGTGTCACAAGTTTGGAGAGCTAACACGGATTTCAGTCCTATTACATCAAAGGATGCGGTTTTGCATTACATTGCCAAATATGCCTCAAAATCAGAAACAGCTTCTGTTCCTTACAAGGAATTGTTATCTGAGATTTTAAATGAGATGAACGAAACAAATCCAGCAGTTCAAGCAGTCCAAAAACTCATTTTGTCTTCTGTTTCTGAAAGGGATTACTCAGCCCAAGAGGTAGTACACATATTAATGGGATGGCCAATGTATCACAGTAGTCGGGAAGTAGTTACAATACGGCTTCATGATAAGAACTGGGAAGAAATAAACTTTTCAAGCGACGAAAGACCATCAAAAAGCATGCTTCAGAAATATTGCGCGCGGCCAGAGAAACTTATTTCCTGCACGCTTCTTAAGTTTGCAAAATCTTTCTCAGTAAGAGGAGTCGATTATCACCAAAGAAGAAAAGATGCAGTTGTCAGAGTTTTTCCTCTTACATCACTCAACCACGACCCAACTCTAGCCGAAGAATACTATAGGCAACAAGTATTACTCAATTATCCTTGGAGAGGTAATTCTGACTCTTTATTGCAAGAAGGCCTGCCGTCTGCGTATCACTCATGGGAGGAAGCATTCAATGATCTAAATATTGATGCACACGAAGAAATAAATTTTCCTGCTGTTAGCAGTACACATGAGACAGAAATCCTGCAAGAAGAATACCGCGAGATTGATCCATATATGGCAGCAGCTGCCATAGTTCCTGTGCAGACAAACGAGGATACTTTGGGGCAACGCGTGATTGATCATGCATGTGAGTGGAAAAGTGAGAGTTACAAGTACCCTGATCGCAATTTTACTTCATTTTTAAATTACTGTAAAGAACAACAACTTACAGTGCATCAAAATTACGATACGTCTGAGATCAGATTTACAGATGAGCAGCAAAAAATACTTCACTTATGCACGCAACAGCTTTCGTCTTTGCAATCAAGATTTATAAATTGCCCTAAACGTACTTTTATTATTGGGAAAGCCGGAGCTGGAAAAAGTACGGTAATAAAAGAAATTCGTAAAAGAGTTACCGAGCAGTTAGGACCGGAAGCTATTATGGTTTTGGCTCCAACAGGTGCTGCTGCAATTAATGTCGAGGGCAAAACAATTCACTCTGCATTAAAAGTACCAACATGTTTTAAATCGCTTGCTGATTTAGGAAGTGAAGCAGCAAGAAATCTACAGCTCAGCATGAATCCAGTTTCATTTCTCATTATTGACGAATTTTCAATGATCGGATGCCGTCTGATGGCTGCACTTGAGCAAAGATGTCGCGAAGGTAAACCAGACAGCATTGAACCTTTTGGAGGCTTATTTGTTTACCTGATTGGAGATATTAGGCAGCTACAGCCTGTAAAAGACACACCTCTATATAGGAGACATTCTATAAAAGACATTTTGGCTTTTCGTGGACAAACAGTTCTTAAGATGTTTGAAAAATGTTTCACTTTAACAAAGTCAATGAGACAAAGCGACGATCAGCAAATACAGTTTAGAGAGACTCTTGATTCGCTTTCCGTAGGCAAAGTTACAGGCGACCAATACGCATCCCTTATGCAACGACGTAAAGCTATACAGCCTCCGGCTGAACTTGAAAGATTTCATGATGCCATACGCCTTTTTCCCACAAACAAGCAAGCTGAAGAACATAATCAAGAAGTACTTCGTAAATCAAAATGGCCAGTGGCAAGAATATTAGCAGACCACAATAATCAAATAGCAAGATGGAGTGAAGATGAGGGACTTTTTTTAGCAATTGGATGCAGAATTATGTTGCGTACCAATCTGTGGACAGAGGGAGGATTGGTCAACGGTGCACTTGGTACGGTAAAAGATATTGACCAGGATTACGGCCTCCAGGCTTGCCACAGGCAGTAATGGTTCATTTTGATGATTATCGGGGACCATTTCTCACTGAAAGACTTTTTCCTGTCACACCTATTACAAAGTCTTGGAAAGAAAACAATGTCTCATGCTCCCGTACTCAGTTACCTTTAACAGTTTCATACGCTGTCACCCTACACAAATCCCAAGGTTTAACTTTGTCAAAAATAGCTGTGGACATTGGTGACACTTGGAGCAACTTATGTCGCGTTTAGCAGGGTTCGACGTTTAGAGGATGTTCTGATTGAAGTGCCTTTCGCAAAGGATAGGCTAGACCAAATTAGAAGAATGGGGGCACTTGCTGATAGATTAGCATTTGAGCAGTATCTGAGGCAACTGTTGACCGAATAAACACTTGAAGATTCAACAGCTGTTATTGTAATTTTTCTTTTATACTATTAAACAGTAAATATAAAAATAAAAAATATATATTATATATTGTTAATGTTATATTTTATGTTTATCCCACTCAATGCTCCGACATTTCGGCCTGACGGATTCTAGTTTAGATCTCCAAATCACAGGTAGTTTATCAGTGTTCACATTCTGAAAACATCGCGGCTTTTGCGATTTTCCTATCACTAAGGGATTTTCTAAACTGCCCTCCATATATTCGCGCAAAGCAAAACAGTGACACGCTCTTTAGATTTTTTACGACCGTGGCATTCACTTCTTCTTTTTCCAAGGGACTCAAAGGGCAACGCATGATAAAATAGATCCCCTTCCTTAAAACGTTTGGATTTGTTTTGAACTGTCTGGACATTACTCTTGTGCTGGCTTCCAATTGCACGAGTTTTGAGGACAGCATCAATGGTTTTAATGCATAGTTCAAAACCTTGCCTTAAGATGCATAAAATCAACACATTTGTACCACTTTTTACGTAACCTAATGAAAGAAAGAAGCCTGTATGAATACAGAATATCGAGGAACATGTATTCTCTTAAATAACACTTTAATTTTAACAATAGGGGTGATGAAGTGCCAGCTACAGGCTTTGGTTTACAAACATTAGAATAACGAAAATACTTTTGATACAGCCTGTTATTCCTGTTATTTCCGTGCATCTTCAGAAACTGAATTTGATTTCGTTAAAACTTGTATAACAAAGTAGTTATCTGTTTTTACTATCAGGAAAGAGATATGATTAACACAAGGACTAATGATCAAGAAATCACTTTTCACTGATCTACGTTATCCCACCTTTAGAACAGGGTTGTAGCAACCGACCACAGTCGCCTTACACATTTGTAAGTCCCATTATATATTATTTGTATGACTTACTTTTAATGCTTACTTTCAAAGTTTGTACCAGAGTTATTGAGTAAATAATTGCTTCTATAATGTACGTGAAACAAAGTATTTATCTGTTTGAAATCAATCTGTCCGTAAATGGTCCGGACAGTCAATCATTTTAAAACTATTGCCGCAATTTACGACCTATAATCCGCGGATCAAACAATAATGTTTAGACACAGAAATTTTATGTTTTAAAATATGACTTACTAAATTTTTGTAAGTATTTAACTTCAATTTTTAAATAAAACAAATGTTAAATAAAATCTGCGTTTGATCGTTTGCATGGAAAGTTTGAACAACATACGTTTTTTTTTGGAGCAGAAAGCGATTTCTTGAGATGCAATGAAAATGATGTGCCCAGTATAAAGCTGAGTAGAATTTCTTACTTAAAGAACTTCTGTAATATTTCCGGTAATAAGAAGTAATAAGATACTTTCAGTTTTGCTTAGAAAAGTTAAGATTAACATGGGAGCAGTCGCGCCGGGTATGACATACCCAGGATGCGTACGGCTTTTACAACTGTCACCACAATTTTTTGAACAGTAATTTTCATCTTACGTTATCGTAAATTCGTAACATTTGTCTCCGACTAAATATGCTGTCCATTACTATTTACATTGATTGGTGAAAAAGTAAAAAACATTCATACCCTGGGTATGCGCGACTTCTCCCGGGTTATCAAAGCCATTAAATAATAAGCCCAGTCAGATAGTGTTAAATTTGTTAGCGACACACTAGCGCCAAACCTCTGCTGCGGAAGGAGGACAAAACAGAAGTGGGTCGCAGAGAAACGATACGATTTATTTATATCGATATTTTATACGATTTTTATCGATGTTTTGTTTTTGCACTTCCTTTAAAAGTTTGCTAATTATTGGGATATTTTACATTAAAGCTAAACCTAAAATGAAAAAAAAAATGTGGAAATTTACTGGATTAATATTTCTATATAAATATAGTGGTGGCGAAGAAGTTGATTTATTTATTAAAAGTTAAATAAAAAGTGATGGAAATTTACATCACTATGCAATTAACCCTTTCCGGCACAGACAAATTATGTTCGTAAAATGTGAAATTACTGACTGACACCGGAATTTACAAACGACTTTCTTAGAAAATATGAACTCCTTATTTTAAGCTTTAATTTTAGAAGCAAAATTTTATTAAACTATTCTTGGTGCAGAATGCAGCACTCCCAACCGCTAGATGGCGCTATTTAAAACTTGCGAAAAGTTTCCCATTTATCTGACTGGGCTTATTATTTAATGGCTTTGCGGGTTATCCATGTTTTGTAATGAATAGTAAACACTAATCTTTTCAAGGGAAAAGTGTTTATATTACTAAAATGTTGAAATGCTTCAGCGACACAAGAATTTATGAATAAATTGAGTTGAAAATAAATAAATGGTTTTCTTAACGTACAGTATAAAAAGAAAATATAAAAAATTCTGGTTGACATTTGACAGTTTGGAGTTAAAATTAAATGGTGTAAATAATGTATCACCGCTCTTCAAAGGGTTAAAGCGTAACTACCAGCTTTTAAGCTAATTTACTAGCCAAATATGTGGAACTAGGAATTTTACTCGAGCGTCCGCGTACGGCCTCAGTGATTTCATTGAGTTCTGAATTTTATAGACAATAGCAGGCCACATACCGAGGCAACAAGCAACACAACTCAAGTCAGGAGACAAATTCTCAAATTCAAACATGTTTCTTCTTCATTTACAATCTGTTAACAAAGAAGAAACTGGTTTGAATTTAGAATTTGGCTCTTAAATCACGCTAAGTGTCGATTGTCACGAGGGCGTGCGGCCTGGCCTACTAGGGGTTATGTGAAAATCTCGATCAAATGAAAGCCACAGGTGACTATTCATTACTGCATTTCGCAACAGTATTTCTAAGCAATTATTTTTGTTATTCATTTTTAGTGGGACTCTTTTAGAAAATTTTCACGAAGATGTTTGGTTTGAAATAGTGGTACGCAGAATAATAAAATATATGCAAATATTAAAAATATAAAAATATCGTCTTGTATTTCAGAACAGGAAAATGTCCATTCGGGGTGTGTGCGAAATGATTATGGGGTTACGTTAGATTATTAAATCAAAAAAGTACAACACAGAAACAAGATGCATTTATAAAACAGTTTTTATGTTAAAAAAAATCCACGGGGTGTGAGATTGAAATCCCTATGCGCAAAGCCTGATTCACTCTGAGTCAAACTTCTGTGTCTCCTTTTTGGTAGAGCGCTCCCAAATGGCCCTTTCTTCAAATACCAGTATTTTCTAACAAAAAAAAAATCACGGTAGGTATTTACAGCATTTGCAATATAATATCCTTCAGGGTACATTTCTAGTAAATGTGCAAGGGTTATCTAAAAAGAAGATTAAAAAGAATGTTAATGATTAACGGACCATTTTAGAGCCCTGTTAGTTGTAAAAGAGTTACCGTTCTCTGTAATCCATAATAGTTTTGAATCCATCAGGAGTGCCTTTTTTGACTGTTATTATATTTTATTTGTATCACTAATTCCAAACAAAATTGTCGTGGAATATTTCTACAACATGTGCATAAATAAAGTAAAGAAATGTACCCCAAAAATTATTCTTTGAAAATTGTGGTTGCCCCTCCCCTGTTGCAGGGTATCCGAAAAGTCTTTTCCCTAATAACAAAATTCATTCATACCCGCTATATATAAGATAGATATGTGAAACTGGTGTCCAAATTTATGAAATGGAACAGAGTTTTTTTGTTGCGGTTTCCGTAATGCGGCTGTAGTGTAATAGTGTCAATGTCCAGGAAACCGAAACTATTCACGAATCAGGAAAATGCTCAGCGTGTCTTCTGGTATCATGAGAACCCGGATACCAAAAACAGTGCATGGGAATCAGTGTATCAGTTCTCGCAACTCTGTGACAACGGACAACAATTTAATTTAACCATAGTCATTTCGTAGATCCCTACTATGAGGCGGGCTAATGCATGGACAGAAATTGGCCATTGACTAGATGTGATACGGTGCCACCAAGACAGTGTTTATACATTGCAAAGTCGCGAAAACCAGCAACAACAAAACTTGTTTAGTTTTCCAACATTTTGGCAATAGTTTCACAATTTTACATTATATATAGTGGATATAAATTAATAAGAGATATACTTTTTTATAATCAGAGATATACTTTTCTGACACCTTGTATTAATACAACTATGTCCATACGGAGAATGACAACTATAGTAGTAATCATTACCTTCTTTTAAGCCAGAATTTCTATCATAAAAAAGCGAAAATTACTATTTAGGAAAAGTGAAGTGTGTACCTATGTTAATCAGCAGTGGCGTAGCGTCAGGGGGGTGCACGATCATTTTACTACCAGTAAAATTATATACTACATTTAGCCTTATTTAATCTTTGAACGGTATGAATTAAATAAGGCCAAATATAGTATATAAAAATACTGGTAGTAAAGTGATCCGTGCCCCCCTTGACGCTACGCCTCTGTTAATCAGTCTAAGTTAACACTAGAGCTACCGGAAATTTTACCGAAGTATTATAAAATTATTTCGAACCAGAATATTTATTTAAAACTAATTAACTCATTCATTTAACACATTTCTGTTTAAAAAATATTTCTGGTTCGAATCGGAATGTATTCATTTGGTAACCGTCAAAATGTCGGTTCATGGTTGTTCTAGTGTTAATCATCACAGAATGCATTTTATTCTGACGAAAATAAGTGGCTAGTACTCTTCTTTATGATAAATTGATTAAAATGTATACTTTTTCAAAGTTTCAAATTATGTAGTATTTTTATATTGTTCACTTTTATGTGTGTATTATCATCAAGATTAGGTTTAGTGATACATTCAATATAATTATATGGATGAACATAATTTTATTGTCGAAAAAATAACTCAAAACTAAAATACTGCCATCTATGTTTTTTGACAGTGTCGTGGGCATAAAAATGTATAATATATTTAATATAAGAGAAAATGATAAAACAATTTATCATAGAAAATTTTCAAAACAATTGGAGTTGAAAGTAGTTTTTCGCGAGAAAAAAGAAGTAATACCACTGGACATATATCTTTTTATACCACTATTTCTAAACAGTAATCACGGTTGATTTCTCTTGAAAATGCGTTTGTAATCTACCAGAAATATTTTTGTTCGGTAATAGTGGCATTAAAAAGGTAATCGGTGGGAAGCTTACCACTTTTTCCATGAGAAACGTTCTTCCCTAATAATAGTTTTAACAAATAAATGGAAATCGTAACAAATAATAGCAAAAAGGGTTGCCGCAGCGGCAATTTCTTTAATAATGTATCCACCATTATTTCCAAATAATTATTTTCGTAAAAAATTTCTAGTAGAAATCTGCCGCAGAGGTTACAGTTTGGAAATAATGGTGCAAGAAATAGTAAGAATTTAGCAAACCTGAACTTCAGTATTATATAATCTTATTTCAAGAATATCTTGTAGGGCGAGTTTGAAACGGGTGACTTTGACACGAGTTTGAAATTTTCAAATTATAGAATTTTATTCTATTTTTGCATTTTATGATAGCTTAGAATATCTACAATGTAGTCAAAAAACTATTTATAGAAATTTGAAATATTACAAAAGTTTCATCTATAAACATGTTGCTATAACTAAACGCTGCTAAACAAAATTATAAAATTTAAACGCTATTTTTTTTTCAAAACGATATTATTTTAACTGGCTGCTTGAGTTCCCGGAGAACCGTTCGATTCAGTGTTTCCAGTCTGCTACCTTCCTTTTATTCAGATTGTTTGATTGCCACCACTTCCTTTTCAATAGTATAATTCGTATTATTTTCGCATTATTCAATCTGTCTTAAATAAGGCGAATATTTCTAATTCATAAAAGTGGCGGAAATCAAGAAATCTGATTTAATAAATGTAGAGAACTGGTAACACTGGCTGAAACGATTTCCGTTAAATTTTAATACTAACGTTCAGAATTCAATTTTTCATAATGCTACGTAGTAATTTAATTTTTTATATTCTCGTTTTTTGATTTTTCGCGAGCATTTTAAGTACCTTTTTATGGAGCAGATCGAATTTTTTTTTTTGAAAATGCCACAAATATTTTTATTAATATTTGAATATTAAAAAAATCCTATGCTATGTCATAGCCAAAACACTAAATATTAATTGAATAAGATTTTTTTATATTTCGGCAGTGCTGAATGCAAACGGGCTGCTGGCACTGCATTTTTAGAACACCACCGTTTACATACACGCCAAGGAAATAGAACGAAAACTTTTCGAAAAAAAAAAATAAAAATCACTCACCAAATATAACAAAACATAGCCAAACATAACATAGCAAAAACCCCAACAGTTAACGTTGTTATCGAAACCCACAAAAATTCCTGAAGTTTGGCCTTTGTTAAACATTCAAACTGTTGTTACACCTATAATATTTGACTTGACTATCTACTCAGGCGTATAATACGGTGTTCAAATAAACATGTTTAAACCCAGAAATTTTATCTAATAAATTATAACTTACTTGATCATGATATTTATTTATCAGCAATTATAAAATAAAATTTACAGGACTGAACATGTTTCTTTGGTCCGCGAATCATACACCGGAGATTACGGTGTTTGATATCTCCGTGACTTTAAAACAGGTGGCGATCTGATTGCACTCTTATTATTATGTTTTCAATTTATTATTATCTGTGGCAACATTCCTGCAATTTGCAGACGATATTTTAAATACATTGTGTTCTATTGAATTGAAAAGCAAACGATTGGCGTGTTTGTTTCGATTGCGAAGAAAAAAAGAGTTTCGTGTTTTAATAAAACACTATTTTTTGCGCGGGAAAACAATTACCGAAACTGAAGAAGAGTTGAAAAATTATTATTGGGACTCTGTTCCATCACATGGTATGGTTTACAAGTAGTTTAGGGAATTTCGTTGTGGCCGTACGAGCATAACAGATGCAGAATGTTCTGGACGTCCAATTGAGATCCCGACTCAAGGAATGGTCAACAAAATCCATAATATCGTGTTAAAAGACCGCCGTGTGAAAGTGTGTGAGATAGCTAAGAAGGTAAACATTTCAAATGAACGTGTATTCCATATCATGCACGGACATTTGGTCATGAAAACGTTATCAGCAAGATGAGTGCCGCGATTGCTGACAGTGGATCAAAAGCGGACTCGTGTAACCATTTCAAAGCAATGTTAGGAAACATTCAAGCGCAATTCAAGCAAATTTTTGCGGTTATGTTACAGTTGATGAAACATGGATACATTACTACACACCAGAAATGGAAGAACAGTCTAAACAGTAGAGTTCTTCTAATATATGTGCTCCGAAAAAGGCAAAAACAGTTCCATCGGCCGGAAAGATTATGACCACTGTTTTCAGCGTTTCAAAGGGCGTAATTCTCATTGACTATCTGGAAAAAGGGAAAACGATCACCGGGAAGTATTATGCTTATTTATTAGACTGTTTTAATGCAAAATTTAAAGAAAAGCGGCCCCAAATTTTCAAGAAAAAAGTGCTTTTTCATCACGACAATGCGCCAGCGCACTTGTCTGCAATCCCAGCTGCTAAATTGGTTGAATTACAATACAAATTTCTCCCTCATCTACCCTACTCCCCAGACTTGGCCTCCAGTGACTTTTTTCTTTTTCCAAATTTAAAAACATGGCTTGGTGGAAAGAGATTTTCTTCAAATTCTGAGATCATTAATGCCACAAATGCCTATTTTCAGGAGTTTAAGAAATCTTATTTTTTTAAGTATTATAAAAGTTAGAACATTGTATGAAAAAGTGCATCATTACGAGAAAAGATTATGTCGAAAAATAAAATGCATTTTGGTACGTATATTGGTTTTTCATTTCAAAGTCACGGACTTATCAAACTGCTCTCGTATTTTATTTTGTTCATACTTCGTACTGGCTACTGTCTTCAGATTTTTAAAACTTTTCATATCATTAGGCGTTACGATAAAAAGCTGTTACAAATTTATATGAAAAGTTTGTTTAACCCTTTCCGGCACAGTGGTCCCACTCCGGGCACACCTAATTTTAATTCCAAACTTACAACGGCACCAAGAATATTTTAATAAAATTTTGTTTCTATAATGAAAGCTTAAAATACGGCGTCCTTATTTTCTAAAAAAGTCGTTTGTAAATTCCGATTTCAGTCAGTAATTTTTCATTTTACGAACAGAATTTGTCTGTGCCGGAAAAGGTTAATCCGTTTGTGTTAAAGAATCTCTCACTTTCTTCATATGTAACTATGAAATCCCTAACATTTTCTCATTTTTTTGGGCTGATCTGTATTAATCAGGAAGAAAATGCAAAAATTGTCCAAAATATTTTAGAATCTTTGAATATGAGCAAACATATTACAACCATATATTCAAAGTAATCTATAAAATTTGCATGTTATTTTTTTAATAAAAGATTTGGATGCAATATATCATTCCATTGTTTCTTTTTGAAAGCGCGATTTTAACATCATTTGTATGGCGACGTGGTGTAGCAAAGTATCCTCTTTTTTCACTTTATTTTTTTGCTGTTTAGTTCATCCGTATTTCCGTTATCATATTATTGACAATGACAGACTATTTTTCATGACGCAGACTATAACACCGAGCAAAAAATTGATTTGAATCATTCCAAAATGTCTTTACAACCGTATGCTATATGCGGAGCTTAGATATTAGGTTTTCCTCGTTAAGTATATCTGAATGTAATGTACTTACTGATATACTATTGTGTATATATACGTCAGTATGTGAAATGTGTCAATGGATTCATTGAAAATGTTTTAATGTTATATAATTGTACCAGAGTATCTGATTTCACCTAATGATAGCTAAAAATATGTTATAGGCGGTTATATGGATTGAAACTACTGTAATGTTCGGCTTTTAATCCAACAATCAGTCTGTTTAGATAAGGAATTTTATTTATTACAATGTATTTATAGGAACGCAATGTAAATTTTACTTCAAATATTCTATAAAATATCTGGGCCTAAATATTTTTGTGTGTTACGCGTATTATAACCCGTTAATTGTCGTACATCTTCAGTCATTGAGTTTGGTTTCGTAAAAACTTGTATAACAAATTGTTAATCTGCATTTACTAGCGTAAAAGAGATCTAATTAGCACAGGAACTAATGATCAAGAAATCACGTTGCGCTGATCTACGTTAGCCCACGTGAGACCACGGCTGTAGCAACAGACCGCAGTCTCCTTACCCTTTGAAAAGCGAATTATATATTATTTATATTACTTAATTTTGTACGAGAGTTTTTGAGTAAATAATTGTTTGTATAATGTACGTGATTGAAAGTATTCGTCTGTTATGAAATCAATCTGTCCGTAACAGTGCGAGAAATCAACCATTTCAAAACTTACCTTGCACTGAAATCGTTTAAACAACATTCGCTTTCTTTCAAGAACAAAGCGATTTCTTGAATGCGGCTGCAGTGCAACTTCACTAACGAAAACGTTCTCTGAGTATAATTTCTTACTTATAGTACTTTTGTAATATTTCCGGTATCAAAAGTTTAAGATGAATCTTTCATCTTTTTCTTAGAAAAGTCAAGTTTGTACGTGTTTTTTTAATGAATAGCAAACATTATTCCTTTCAAGGTCAAAATAATTTTGTTGCTAAAATATTGAAATAATGAGCGACATAAGAATTTAGGAATACATTGAATTTAAAATAAATAAATGATTTTCTTAACGTACATTATAAAAGGAAAATATTATAAAAAATCTCTGGTTGATATTTTCAGTTTTTAATTAAAATTACGTGGTATAAATAATATACCACAGCCCTTCACAGGGTTAAGGCGTTACTACCAGTTTTACGCTTATTTACCAGTCAAATATACATATATGGAACTAAAAATTTTACTTAAGCCTCCTCGATTTCCCTGAGTTATGAATTTCGTAGACTACAGCAGACAACACACTGAGGAGACATGCCACACAACGCGCGAGTCAGGAGGCAAATTCGGAAATTCTAGCAAGTTTCTTCTTTCGTTTCCAAGCTGCTAAAAAAGAAGGAACTGGTTTGAATTTCGAAATTTGTCTCCTAAGTTACGTGTTGTGTCACTTTTCACCTCGGCGTACGGCTGCCTACGGCACGATATATGAAAATGACGATTAAATGAAAACAACAGGCTATTATTTATCACTGCTTTTCGTACCAGTAAATCTAAACAATTATTTTTTCATAAATTTATAGTAGGTCTCTATTAGAAAATTTTCACGAAAATGATTGGTTATAAATAGTGGTACAAAGAATAATAAAATAGATGCAAATAGACAAATATATACAAATATTGTGTTGTATTTCAGAAGCTGAAAATGTTCATTCGATGTGTGCGCGAAATTATTATGGAGTTACGTTAGGTTATTAACTATAATCAAATAAGTACAAGACAGAAACAAGATGAATTTATAAAATATTTTTTATATTTCAAAGGCTATTTAGTAAACATTAAAATACATGCGTAAAGTTTGGAACTATGTCTAAATCATAGAAGCCACATTTTACACTTTTTCCTTACATTTTTAATAGTAACTATTGTCTTAATTAACAGCCAAAATTTTCATTTAAAAATAAAAAATCAGTCTGACAGATTAGTGGTAACAGAAAAGCGTAAGTTTTTCCAGCAGTGTGCTAAAGTGATGTCTATAAAGTTTGCATTAATCACAGGATGCGTACTCTTTTACCCCAATTTTTTAGTAGAATTTTCTATGTAATATTTAAATAGCTCCAATTGTAGACACCTCATTAAATTGCATGATTTGTTAAGCTTTTCTGAATTTTAATTCGGCGAAATATTCCATAAAAAATATGTGGTATAAACGTACGAACCCTGGAACATAATATTATGAAATATTTTAATTTTCTCTTTTGTTCCATTTTAAAATATAATGATTTGTTTTTAGTATTTTTAATTTTCCCAAGCATAATTTATTTTTAAAAAGGATAAAAAAAATTATTTTTCAATTTAAATAGGTTTATTAAAAACAATTATAATCTCCCTGTATATCAGTAAACATTAATTTCAGAAAATATTAACCAGAAAAATCTAATAGTTCAGCTCCACCTACCACACACGTTTTATAAAATAATATTTCGAAATGATTTCAATGTCTTACTCGCTGTTATAGAACAGCCTGTGACCCAAAATGTATTCTGCGTTGTCAATAATTAGAAAAGTAAAATACAGGTAAACTAAACGCGAAAAAAATTAAACACAGAAACGGAGCACTTTGCTACGCCACGTCTCCATATCGTCGCTACCATGTCAAACTATCGAATGTGAAAAAAAGCATTTTTCATTACTTTTACAAATGAGCCGATTGTCACCACTAAATTTAAATAGAATTTTAGGGTTGCAACATCACCAGGGTTGAGAGTTAGGCCTCATTTTCCAGCAAAGCCATTAAATAATAAGCCCAGTCAGATAAATGGGAAACTTTTCGCAAGTCGAAAATAGCGCCATCTAGCGGTTGGGAGTGCTGCATTCGGCACCAAGAATATTTTAATAAAATTTTGCTTCTAAAATTAAAGCTTAAAATAAGGAGTTCATATTTTCTAAGAAAGTCGTTTGTAAATTCCGGTGTCAGTCAGTAATTTCACATTTTACGAACATAATTTGTCTGTGCCGGAAAGGCTTAATTGCATAGTGATGTAAATTTCCATCCCTTTTTATTTAACTTTTAATAAATAAATCAACTTCTTCGCCACCACTATATTTATATAGAAATATTAATCCAGTAAATTTCCACATTTTTTTTTCATTATAGTTTTAGCTTTAATGTAAAAGATCCCAATAATTAGCAAGCTTTTAAAGGAAGTGCAAAAACAAAACATCGATAAAAATCGTATAAAATATCGATATAAATAAATCGTATCGTTTCTCTGCGACCCACTTCTGTTTTGTCCTCCTTCCGCAACAGAGGTTTGGCGCTAGTGTATCGCTAACAAATTTAACACTATCTGACTGGGCTTATTATTTAATGGCTTTGTTTTCCAGTGAGAAATTTCGGATTCATACCAGAAATTTAAAATAGAAAATTTTTCTTTATATAATGACAGCATATTCGTAACTACTTAAAATAAAATAAAAAAATTCTCAAAATTTCCGGTATGAATTCAGTATCTCTGAATAAAAAGAGATGCCAAACTAGTAACCCATCTCTTCACAAACTTTTATTAGTATTTTTATTAGCCGAAGAATTTTAATAAAATTTAGTAGTGTCAATTGGCCCATTTTTAAAAGTAATGAAAAATGCATTTGTTCATATTCGTTAGTTTGATATGGTGGCGACGATATACATAAGCTTAAAATCTCACCTTGAAAAAACCAATGGAATCGTATATTACATCAAAATCTTTCAATAAAAAAAATTGCACGTAATCATTGTAGATTACTTTGATTATATGGTTGAAATAGCTGAATAATAAGGAACAAAACCTAATCTATGTTCGTTCATGTTCAATGATTGAAAATTATTATGGAAAATTTTTGCAGGACATTTTCTTCCTTATGAATACAGACTATTTTTTCCAAACAAATTAGGAATGATACAGATTTCATAATTACCTATGAAAAATGTGTTAGAAACACTTACAACGCAAACTGATCAAACAAACTTTTAGTTTAAATGTATAACAGCTTTTTATAGTAAAGTTCTATAAAAAAGTTTAAAATCTGTAGGCAGTAGTCAGTATGAATGAAATACAAATTACCGTAATTTCCGTCGTATGATCAGCGGATCAAGCAAAACTGTATAGATCTAGAAGTTGGTGTTATATAAGTACCAAGATCAAGTAAGTTTTATTTTATTAGATAAATTTTCTATGTTCAAACATTTTCGTTTGATCCCCGGATTATACGCCAAATAGCATGATACGTTTGCCAAATGATATACTTAAGGGGAAGTACCAGTTTGAATGTCGAAACCAAGACCTCCTTATCATAGTATCAGACCTCTCAATCAGCAAGTTGCCTTTGACCGCTATACTTGTCCTGCTACTAGCGCCATCAATCGTCAGTAATAGTATTTACGACACGAAATCACACGAAATTTTTTCACAGCTCCATTTGTTCTATGCATTTGCTTATGAATTAGTAGTTTTTCCTACCACTAAAATTTTATAGTAAATTTTATCTTATTAAATTGACAAGATCGTGTGATTACATGACGAAAAAAATTCTATTAAATTTTAGTGGTAAGAAAAAAGCGTAAGAGTTGGCAGCTATGAGGTAGCAGACCAGCTAGATTTTTCTATAGATTTTTCTATTATATTTTTGGATACCAGTTTTTTAGTAGAAACAATTTTGTTTTGTTTGATCGGAGAATTCTGGGATTTAAAAGAACAACATTTTCTCTAAAAATATACTGGTGTTCAAAAAGCCCGAAACATGGCAACTGTGCGGTAGTATCCACCAGGCGGCGATACTTTCCGGAGAAAGTCAATGAATAAGTTGGCAATTACCGCGGACATTTTCTCCCATAGACTTTCTCCGGATTGTCAAGTCTGATCTATGATAAGGGAGTCTTGGTCGAAACAAAGACCTCAAGAAATTTGTAGGTTTCAATAACAACGTAAACTGTCTGGTTTGGGGGGGGGGGGGGGTTCGCAATATTTAAAGGTATGTTTGGAGAGTGTTTTCTAATTTTTTCTTTACAAAAAATTTCGCACTTCGTCTATGAAATCCATGTAAACGAAGGTGTTCTAAAAATACTATGCCAGCTGGCCGCTGGCATTAAGCACTCGTTAAACATTTAAAAAAAAGCTTAATGCAATTAATATTTAGTATTTTGGCTTTGACATAGTGTAAATTTTTTCCAAAGTTCAAATATTTGTGAAAATATTTGTGGCATTTTCAAATTTTTTTTTTCAATTTGGAGCCATAAAATGGGCTTTATAATGCTTGTTGAAAATCGAAATATGAAAATAAAGAGAAATTACTACCTAGCGCATGCGCATGGAAAATTCAATTCTCAGCGTTAGTATTAAATTTAAATGAAATCTATCGAATGGTTCTCAAGATATTCAAACGACCAGTTAAAAGATTGTTGTTTAAAATCAAAGGCGTTTATATTTTAATGTTTGTTTTAGCGGCAATTATTTACAGAAACAAATTTATCGCTGTAGCTACATAATTCAGATTTCTATAAATAGTTTTTGGATTACATTTTAGACATTATAAGTTAGCAGAAAACGGACAAAATGTCGATTTTTTGAAAGTTTCAAACTGATGTGAACCCCTAAATGTTATATTCTTTTAATAAGAATACATAATGTTTAAGTGAAGAGTTGCCATAGTTTTTACTATTTTGTGAGCCATTATTTCCAAACAATAACTTTAGTGGTAGGTTTCTACTAGAAATTTACTACAAAGATTCTTATTTGGAAATAGTGGTTGACATAATATTAAAAATGTAGTCACCTGTGGCAACCCTGTTAAATATATATTGCAAATATATTTATTGATGTCATTTATATTTGTTTAGTAAATTTTTAATTTATTATTCGGGTTCAACGTTGCAACAAAAATGGTAAGTGTCCCAGCGGTTAACGCTATTACAAAACATATAATATTTGTATCGGAAACTAACCATGGTTATTGTTTGGAAATAGTGGTATAAAAATATGACCAGTGCGACCCCTTCTTTTTTTCACTACAAATATTTAAACTCCATTATTATGAAATGTTTTTATAATAAAATATTTAACATTTTTCTTTCAAATTATCAAACAAATTTTACATTTTTATGCCAAAGACACTGTAAAAACAGGCATGATTGGCAGTTTAGTAGTTTTGTGTTATTTTTTCTACAATACGATTATTTTCATCCACATAATTATATTCAAAATGTCACTAAACCTAATTTTGATGATAAGACACTATATCTGCCAATATTTACGCTTTTTTTAATACCACAAAACTTCAATAGAATTTTTGCCTTATTTAATCACAGATTGCGGCGAGTAGAGGAGACAAAATTTGCTATTAAATTTTAGCGATAAGAAAAAAGCGTAAAAGTTGGCAGCCTTGAGACACACATAACAGAGAAAAATATAGAAACATTATAAAGCTTCAAACATTGAAAAAAGTATACATTTTGTTCTCATTTTAACACTATAACTACCGGAAATTTTACTCAAATTTTATAAAGTTATTTCGCACCAGAATTTTTATTTAAAACTAATTAACTTACGCATTTAACATATTTCTGCGAGTTTTCTATTTAATTTATTTTAAAAAATATTTCTGGCTCGAATCGGAATGTATTCATTTGGTAAACGTCAAAATGACGGCTCTTTGTAGTTCTAGTGTTAATATAAAGTGTAATAGCCACTAATATTAGGTTGTAAAAATGCATTTTGTAGTGATAAACAGAGCACGATTTCCATAGGCACGAACGACCAACATGTTTTTCGAAAAGTACTTCCGCCTTATTTATGACCTAAATTCAGTCTTTAAATGAGGCGAGGATTACTACCAGAATTCCCGTTCTCCGTAATGCACAATATTGTTTAATATATTAGGGGTTCCACTGGCAATTACATTTATACTTTATTATGACCATAATTTTCAAACAATAATTTATGGGGCTTTACTTTAAATTGTCGATGCACATGTTGTAGAAATATTCCACAAACATGTTTGTTTGCAAATAGTGATATAAATATAATACAATGTGTTCCAAAAGTCCTTGAAACATTTTAAAATTCAGTAAAACATCAAGCAATTTGCGTGCGAGAGTGCGGTTTGGACGAAAATGTTTCTTATGATCTGGAGTTTAGTTTAAGCAAATAAAAAAATTAGTTCCAAAAACTTCTCATAGATGGCGCTGCTTCAGAAAAGTTATCGAAGAGGAATATCCTTTTTACATAACAATGGCGAAAGAAGCACAATACGTATACACATTTTTTGTCCAAACTATGGCACCCCACATTCCAGAACTTAACAATACTCTCCCATCTGAGTTCGATTAGACGAGAGAGGATGGATAAGACGAGTAATGTTTACTTCTGGAATGAGAGTTGCCATAGATAGGAGAAAAACTGTGCACACGCGTTGTGCGTCTTCTGCCATTCCCAGCTAAAAATGAACTGCAGTATTTCTACAGAAATAAAGTATTTTTAAAGTTTTCTACAGTCACTGTAGATTTTCTGTAGTACAATCAAAAATTAATAAAAATTGTCTGGTATTTCAGAAGCAGAAAGAGTACATTCGAGCCTAGCGCGAAGGATTATTAAATCGAAACAAATAAATACAACACAGAAGCAAGATTCATTTATAAAATGAATTTTCTGTTTCAAAGCTTGTTTATCAGACCTAAAAATAAATGAGTAATGTTGGAACCTATGTTTAACCCTTAATTGCATAGTGATGTAAATTTCCATCACTTTTTATTTAACTTTTAATAAATAAATCAACTTCTTCGCCACCACTATATTTATATAGAAATATTAATCCAGTAAATTTCCCGTGAACTATGTTGCTGAACAAAGTTAAAAATCTATCTTAAAATTTCTGGTGTCTAATATTTAATATATGTATAAAATAACACAATTATAAAAGAAAAACTCATGCAAGGAAAGGTTAAATTATAGCTGCCAACATTTAGACTTTCTCCTTATAACTTTCTTTTAAAAGAAATTTCTATCTTATTTAACCGAAAAAAAATTGTTTTAATAAAGCAAAAATTAGTCTTTCAAATTAGAAGTAACAAAAAAGCGGTAAGTTTTGTAGCAATGTGTTAAAGTAATGTTTATAATGTCTGAATTAAATATATTATTAAGGAATATTTAAAATTTTCCTTTTATTCCACATTCACACATAATGATTTCTTTTTAACATATTTAATCTTCCTCTGCATTTTTAATCTTCCATACTTTTGTTGTCAATTGTTTTTCGATTATACCCATTGGTGATTATGTCCCTGATAGGAATCTGACACTGTTCACCTTTTTGACAAGGAGGTGCCGTCCCCTAAAAAGCATTTTATATCAAACGTGAGTCAATACCATGCAAACGTATGTATTCATTTTACGCAAAAACTAGACGTGATGGAATGAAACAAATTACAGATTCGAAATCAGCATAAAATTGTAGTCTAGGAAAAAATTAAGTCGATTCTGTGTCAACTACTTTAAAGTTGATAGTAGTGTAAGCATTACACCCTTGAAAAATATGCAAATTAAGCTTAATAACTGACAGGTAAATGTTAAGAAGATACTGACTGCGAGATTAATCTGAACCAAGTAACTTAAGTGAAATACTTGGTACAGAGAACCAGTAAATTACATTTCATGAAATAAAATTTCTGTGACGAAACATAATTGTTTGACTGGCGGATTACAGGCCGGAAAATACGATATTACTTCCCCTCAAAAATCTTAAACAACTTACGCTCTCTTTGTAGTAGACAGCGAGATCTTGATAAACAAGTCGAAACTTTTTACGAACCAAAAACGTTTGCCGAGTGTTATTTCTTACGTAAGGTACTTCTGTAATATTTCCGGTATAAAAAGTTTAAACTATTAGTTCCACTTTTGCTTGGAAAAGTCGAGCTTTCCGTGTTTTGTAATGAATAGCAAGAATTAATCCTTTCAAGATCTGAGTAACTCTGTTTATTAAATGTTGAAATGTTTACCACCGCCCTTCAAAGGGTTAATGCATTACTACCAGCTTTTACGCTTATTTACTAGTCAAATAGACATATGTGGAAAACGGCCTCCGTTATTTCCATGAGTTTTGAATATCCTAAACTATGGCAGGCCACACATCGAAGCGAAAGGTCACACAACGAACGAGTCAGGAGATAAATTCTGAAATTGAAACATGTTTCTTCTTCGTTTCCAATCTGTTAACGAAGAAGAAAGCGTTTTGAATTTCGGAAATTGTCTCCAAAATCACGCGTTGTGTCACTTGTCATCTCGGCATGCGGTCTGCCTACTACGGCTTACATGAAAATCGCCATAAAATAACAGTCACAGGTGACTATTTATTATTATTTTTCGTACCAGTATTTCAAAACAATTACATTTGTTCTAAATTTACAGTAGGATTACAGTAAAAAGTTTTCACGAAGATGATTGGTTTGATAGAGTAGTACAAAGAATAATAAAATATATGCAAATAGAGAAAAATATAATACAAATCGTCTCGTATTTCAGAAAGTGTCCATTCAGGGTATGCGCAAAATGATTAAGGAGTTACGTTAAATTTCTAAATAGTATCAAATAACAAGTATTATTAAATAGTATCAAATATCAAATAACACAGAAACAAGATGCATTTATAAAATAATTTTTATATTTTAAGTAGGATATTAAAAAAAAAATCTCAAAAAAATTCTTTATTATAAAGTATCCCCCTTGATCTTTTACAGGTTATAAAATAATATGTGATTTCAAATTAACCCCTTCAGGGGGAAGGTACTCTTGTAGCTAAAATATTGAAATGATTGATTGACACCAGGATTCACGAACGAATTTATTTTAAAATAAGTTAAAGCATTTTTCTCATGTACCTTATAAATTTAAAATTTGATTATAAAATTATGGTGTCATTGTGGCATTTTGGGATTAAAATTAAGTGGTATATATAATATACCGGTGCTCTTCAAGGGGTTAACTCCTTGAACGGCAAGTAGATTATTTACACCACTTAATTTTTATAAGAAACTAACAAATTACACACAGAATTTTTTAACATTTTTTTTATACAATGTACAAGAATAAATGTGTTTTTTAAAATTATTATTCACCTGTTCGTAAATTCTGGCAGCAAACCAGTTGAACATTTTAGCAACAGAATTGTTTTGTGAAAATAATTTTATATTTAAAGTAGGAAAACATTTTTTTCTCAAAATAATTCCTTCATTTTAAATTTCTCCATAGTTTTCTTACAAGTTATAAAACAATATATTTTCAAATTAACTCCTTGAAGGTCATTGGTAGATTATTTACACCACTTACCGTAATTTCCGGCGTATAAGCCGCAGCTCAAAGAGTCGTTTTTCGACCCAGAAATATTATTTTATAAAATGTAACTTAAAAGATCGCTGTAAATATTTAACTATAATTATTGAATAAATTTTCTAGGTTGAAAAACGACTCTTTGAGCTGCGGCTTATACGCCGGAAATTACGGTAATTTAAATTCGAAACCACCAAACTGCACACACATTTTTTTTTATTTTTTATTTTATATAATATACGAGAAGAAATGTAGTTATTTTTTGAAATCCATCTGTTCGTAAATTCTGGCAGCAAACCCGTTCAGCATTTTAGCAACATAATTTTCTTTACCCATGCAAGGGTAAAATTACTTTATGCGATTACTTTAAACGTGGTATACTGGAAGACAAACAAGTTTTTTTATAATTATCTAGTAGTTAAATGGCAGACAAAATATTCTTCGAGAAAGTCTCCTCTCAATGAGGAAAAAAAAATTCAAATACAAATTTTCCAACTAAATACTCAGAAAGAAAAGTTTTCGTCATATATCTACTTTTCACAAGCATCATTGAACTTCATATTATGCTTAGAAGAGCACACACTACTTCATATTAGCACCACTATTTCAAATTAGAAATATATGTCTATTATTGTTCTTCAGATATAATTTTATTCTGGGATAAAATAAGGCGAAATATCCCATTTGAAAACTGTCGTAGACATGTACCCGTTTTCGGTTTATATGTAAGAAAGGGGTATAATATGTAAAAGTATAATATCTATAAAATATGCACCATATTGAATAAAATTTGCACATCTAGTTTAGTTTACAGTGGAACCACGTTAGAGGTTGTCATACATGAGAATTTAACCGATTCAATAATATTAAAAAAAGTGCTGCGTGTTTCACTAGGTATTTTTAGAGGCATATTGTGTACCTTAAATTTTAATACCAAAATTTATGAAAATTAATCTTAGCTTTAATTAATCACAGTTTTTTTTCATTAAGTAAGACCAGTATTACTACTCCCCAAAAGTGGTATTGAAACTCAAAACACAACCCTACGAACCTTTTGTAAGTACCTCGAGAAACTAATATATGTTTTTTAATTGAATTTTTAAAATATATTACAAAATTCTTTTAGCGTGTATATAGCGTATGTCTAGTAGATAGTAATACAATATTGTAAAAAAATCTATATATAGAAATTCAAATTATTACAAAAGTTATAAATTTGTTCCAGTAATTAATTGCCGCTGAACCAAACTTAAAAAATTAAATCCATTTTTTTTAACTAGCTACTTAGATTGCTCGAGATCCATTCGGCCAATTTTTTTTAAATTTAATACAAACGTTAAGAATTCAATTTTCTGTGTCACTACGCTGTATTTGTTTCCATATATATATTTTTAATTTTTCTTCTTTTCACAAAAAAATTAAGATTATTTTTATGTAGCCAAATAGAAAGAAAATATATTTTGAAAATGACACAAATATATTTGAATGTTGGAAAACGCCTACGTTATGCCAAAGCCAAAACATTAAATATTAATAACACTAAATAACATAAATAAGTATTAATAACACTAAATAAACACTAAATAATATAACTTATGTATTGCAACCCACCCTCAACAGCTTAAGTTCTTATTGAAACCTACAACCTTTCCTGAAGTATGAACTTTGTTAAACATTCAAACTGTGTTACCCCTATAATATTTGAATTTGTACAGGTACCATATACTCAGGCGTATAATACGGGGATCAAATAAATATGTTTAAATCCAGAAATTTCATCTAATAAAATCTAACTTTCTTGTTAGCGGTACTTATTTAACACCGATTATTAAATAATACCGGGTGTCTGAAAAAGGTTGGACTGATTTGAAAGAATCTTAACTTTTAAAATAATTGAGTAAATGCAATTATTTTTTTTCAAAGTACTCGTGAAATATCCAATATTTGTTAGATGAGCTGTTTTAAAATCGTGACATTCAAACGATGCGCAGATGCAAATCGCGCCATAAATTCGCAATTTTAACTTTTTGTTTAGTTTATTTGTGTACATAGTGGATCCTTTCCTACTAAACCGAAGATGCTGAAGAACTTTCTAATTGACATTTTCCCCATAACTCCAAGAGTATTAGACTTATACGCTTTCCACTCCGGAATCATCGAAGAAATTGCGAATGTGTGGTTCGATTTGCATTTATATATCATCGATTCTGCACATCGTCTGAATATTAAGACTTTAAAACAGCTGCATTTAACAAATCTTGGATATTTGTCGAGTACTTTGAAAAGAAAATAATTGCATTTACTCAATTATTTTAAAAGTTAAGATTATTTCAAATCAGTCCAACCTTTTTCGGACACCCCGCATTTCTAGGTCGAAACATGTTTGTTTCAATCATTTGTGTTGAAAAAGTCGCGACCTATCTTTGTAAATCATCAAATCTGTAACATTTATTAAATTTATTTGGACCAACCAATCTGTATCGATAAGGTCTTAGAAAAATTGCCAGAATTAATTTAGATTTGAAGAATATCATGAACGTATATTATGTTTTTCTCTGTTTTCTTCAGCTATTCCAACCAGAGAGTTAAAGTAATCTACAATAGTTCAAAGTGATTTTTTCTTCTTACTGAAAGATTTTGATGAAATATATGATCCCATTGGTTTCTGAAAAAGAGATTTTATCTCTTTCAGGCACGAAATAATTCTGTTGTTAAAATGTTGAAATGATTAATTGACATCAATATTTACAAACACATTTATATGAAAGAAGCAAAAGTTTTCTTCATTTACATTTTAAAATCAAAACATTTTTCGAAAATTTTGGTGCCATTGTGGCATTTGGGCATTAAAATTATGTAAAAATCTTAATGTCCCACCGCACCTCAAGGGGTTAAGCTCATGCACATGGCGACATGCTCAAGAAAAGTGTCCCGCTTCATTGTTTTATTTTTTTTTCTTATTTAGTTCATCCGTAATTTTTGTACTCATATTATTGACAATGGCAGACTAGTTTTTAGTTGCGCACACTATTCTATATTAGCGAGTAAGAAATTTTTTGATATAATTTAGAAATTTCTGTACAAAAAGTCGGGGATAGCTGGAGCTCAGATTTTAGGATTTCCAGGTTATTTTTTTTCTGACAGAAATGTATTTACTGATAGACAATTGTACAAAACAAAACACATATGAAACATATGTCAATATGTAAAATGTTTCAATATATTTTTTTTAAGTTGCCTTATTGTCTAATAAATATACCAAAAAATGTGATTTCACCTAAAGTCAGCTAAATATATGTTATAGTTGTAGGATGAAGTAAGTATTCAAACTATGGTAATTGTGGGCGCTTTATTCTTGGATCAAACAAACCTGTTTAGATCATAAATTTTATTTATTAAAATCTATTTCATAAGAGAGCAGTATAGATTTTACATCACATATTAAATAAAACATTAGGGTCTAAACATGTTTGTTTAATCCACGGATTGTATGATGTAAATTGCGGTACATCTTCAATTATTGAATTTGGTTTCGTGAAAACATGTATGTTCGTTCGTAAATGAAAAAAAAAAGTGATAAAATGATTTTAAAAGCGGAAACAAGGTAAGATTAATGGAGAAATAATGAACAAGATATCGTACTTAAAATCATAATTGATCTATTTTATCCCATTCTGAGACCACGCCTGTAACAACAAAGCAGAGTCTGCTTACCCTTTGGAAGTCCCTTTGTACATTATTTATACCGCTTAATTTTATTGCCCAATTTACAAGTTTCTACCACAGTCCTTGAGTAAATATTTGCTTTTATAATGAACGAGAAGAAAAGCATATATTTGTTTCGAAATATACTTGCCCGTAAAATCGCTGAGCAGTCAATCATTTGAATACCTACAATTTGCCCCTAAAAGGGTTAAAAATGACACGCTTCCTATGCTGGAAAAAGCGACTTCTTGAAAAGAATGTCGATCCAATTAAAGTTTCCGACGCATTCAAAGCCATTAAATAATAAGCCCAGTCAGATAAATGGGAAACTTTTCGCAAGTTGAAAATAGCGCCATCTAGCGGTTGAGAGTGCTGCATTCGGCACTAAGAATATTTTAATAAAATTTTGCTTCTAAAATTAAAGCTTAAAATAAGGAGTTCATATTTTCTAAGAAAGTCGTTTGTAAATTCCGATGTCAGTCAGTAATTTCACATTTTACGAACATAATTTGTCTGTGCCGGAAAGGGTTAATTGCATAGTGATGTAAATTTCCATCACTTTTTATTTAACTTTTAATAAATAAATCAACTTCTTTGCCACCACTATATTCATATAAAAATATTAATCCAGTAAATTTCCACATTTTTTTTCATTATAGTTTTAGCTTTAATGTAAAAGATCCCAATAATTAGCAAGCTCTTAAAGGAAGTTCAAAAACAAAACATCGATTAAAGTCGTATAAAATATCGATATAAATAAATCGTATCGTTTCTCTGCGACCCACTTCTGCTTTGTCCTCCTTCCGCAGCAGAGGTTTGGCGCTAGTGTGTCGCTAACAAATTTAACACTATCTGACTGAGCTTATTATTTAATGGCTTTGCCTAAAATGGTTAAAAATGACACGCTTCCTATGCTGGAAAAAGCGACTTCTTGAAAAGAATGTCGATCCAGTTAAAGTTCCCAACGCAGTTGATGAGTACTATTTCTTACATAGGGTACTTCTGTGATATTTCCGGTATCAAAATTTAAAAATATTACTTCAACTTTTCCTTAGAAAATTCAAGTTTCCCTTTTAGGTGCGTTCGTAATTATATAAATGCGCAACACCTATAGTCGTCGTCTGGTCCTGCATGTAGCAGCGCAAAAATTACACAACCGAATCTTTTGAAATTTAATATGTATAATCGTTGCAGAATTTTGTCGAGTCATTTCAAATTTTTTGAAAATCGAATCAAAACTTAAAAAGATATTAATAAAAGTGTTCTTTATTCTATTAAATCCTATCATAAGCAAATCTTGTTATTACTTATTGCACTAATTATCTGAATCCATTTATCTAATTAATTAACATTGTGATAATTTTATAGTTGGACTCTCTTAGAAATTTACCATGAAGACGATTGTTTTTAAATACTGGCAGACAGAATAATAAAATATATGCAGATAGAGAAAAATTTAATAAAAATTGTCTGGTATTTTAGAAGCAGAAAGTGTACACTCGAGGAGTGCGCGAAGGATTATTAAATCGAATCAAATAAATACAACACAGAAACTAGATTCATGTATAAAATGATTTTTCTGTTTGAAAGCTTGTTTATTAGGCCTAAAAATAAATGCGTAAAGTTGGAACCTAGGTTTCAATCACAGCTGCCAAAATTTACGCTTTCTTTTCACAAAATTCTTTTAAAAGAAAGTTTTATCTTATTTAACCGAAAAAACTTTCGTTTAAATAAAGCAAAATATAGTCTTTCAAATTATTAGTAACAAAAAAGCGGAAAGATTTGCAGCAATGTATTAAAGTAATGTTTATATTGTCTGAATTAAATATATTATTAGGGAATATCCAAAAATTTCCTTTTATTCCACATTCACACATAATGATTTAATTTTAACATTTTTTATTTTCCTATTCATTTTTAATCTTCTATACTTTTATAAATATTTTTTCGATTATACCCATTTGTGATTATATCCCTGATAGGAATATCTGACACTGTTCACCCTTTTGAAAAGGACGTACCGTCCCCTAAAAAACATTTTATATCAAACGTGTGCCAATACCATACAAACGTATACATTAATTTTACGGAGAAACTAGACGTGATAGAAGGAAACAAAATACAGATTCGAAATCAACATAAAAATCTAGTCCAGGAAGAAATTACGTCAATTCTGTGTCAACTACTTTCAAGTTGATAGTAATGTAAGCATTACACCATTGAAAAATATACAAATTAAGCTTAATAACTGACAGTTAACCCTTTCCGGCACAGACAAATTCTGTTCGTAAAATGCGAAATTACTGACTGACACCGGAATTTACAAACGACTTTTTTAGAAAATAAGAACTCCTTATTTAAAGCTTTGATTCTAGAAGCAAAATTTTATTAAAATAATCTTGGTGCCGAATGCAAGTTTGGAATTAAAATTAGGTGTTCCCGAAGTGGGACCATTGTGCCGGAAAGGGTTAAATGTTAAGAATATACAGACTGCGAGATTTATCTAAAGCAAGTAACTTAAGGGAAATACTTACAGCGAACCAGTATGTTACGTTTCATAAAATAAAAATTTCTTAGTCGAAACTTATTTGTTCGATTCGCGGATTACAGGCCAGAAAATACGGTATTACGTTCCCCACGGAAATCTTAAACAACTTACGCTCTCTTTGTAGTAGGAAGCGGTAACTTGAGAATCGAGCAGAAAATATTTTACACGAAAAACGTTCTCTGAGTATTACTTCTTTTCTAAGGTACTTCTGCAATATATCCGGTATAAAAAGTTTAAACTATTAGTTCCACTTCTTCTTGGAAAAGTCGAGTTTTCCGTCTTTTCTAATGAATAGCAAGCATTAATCCTTTCCAGGGCTAAGTAATTCTATTTCTAAAATGTTGAAATGTTTGAACGGCACCAGAATTTACGAATAAATTGGTTTGAAACTATATAAAATATTTTCTTAACGTACATTATAAAAGAAATATATTATAAATAATTCTGGTTGAAATTTTTAGTTTGGAATTAAAATTAAGTGGTATAAATACACTGGCCTTCAAAAGTTAAGGTACAACCGGTTTTTTGCGTCTAATTTGCAAATGAATGAATATAGAAACAACGAATTTGGAGGAAATGTGCGCTAAACTGTTATTTATTAAATGCGACATAGAAATTTTCTTAAGTTAAACGTATAAATGAAATTACAGCAAAAAAGCACTCATGGTGGAAAATTCCATTCTTGGAGAAATTAGTACATCGCAGTATTATGCAGTAAAATGTGACAAAAACATTAAAAAACTGGTTCTAATACGGAATATGTCCACCGTGAACTTGAATGCATTGGCGGCATCGACTTTCCATGCTCTCAATTAAATTGTCGGACACCGAAATAGGTAACGCTGACCAGACTTGGAGTAAGCCTTGTTCCAGATCATTTAATGACCTTGGAGGAGGACTTAAAGCCGCAACCTGTCTCCCAAGATAGTCCCAAAGATGTTCTATCGGATGAAAGTCTGGAGAGTGAGCTGGCCATTCCATTCTCTCCAAACTGTGATCCTCAAAATAATCCTCAACAACCGCAGCTCGGTGTGGTCTCGCATTATCATCCATTAGAATGAAACCATTACCAATAGCACTGGCATATGGGCGCACATATGAATCAAGGATCTCATCCCGATAGCTCGCACCAGTCACAGTTCCTCCATGGAACACATGCAGGTCAGTGTGGCCTCCGAGTGAGATCCCTGCCAAAACAATAATGAGTCCAACGTTTCTGTACCTGTGTGTTTCGACAGTGTTTGATTGATGGTATCGAGTGCATTGTTCTCTCCAGATCAGAAGACATCCTGAATCGCTCTCCAGTGTGAATCTGGACTCGTCTGTGAAGAGTACAGAAGCCCACTGTTGTCTGGTCCAGGAAACATGTTCTCTTGCCCAACATAAGCGGGGCCTTCTCTGTCGTCTGTTGAGGAGGACACACACAACTGGTCGCCTTGCATAGAGACCTGCATTGTGAAGACATCTTCGCACTGTAGCAGCGTAGATTCTTCTCCCATATGCTGCAAAGTGGTCTACAATGAGTTGTGGCACAGTAGTGCGTCTTCTCCTTCGGGCCGAAAGAACTAGAAACCGGCCTGGAACATGTCTTCTAGACAAAGAATCTTTGGATTCATACTGATCCCAGAGTCGTTGGACTACACTGCGATACACAATGAGCCGTCTAACAGTATCGGCCTGTGACAACCCCATTTCCATCCACCCTACCGTCCGCCACCTTAACGAATCGGGCAAACGACTTCTTCTAAACATTTCTAGATTCTACTGGCTGTTGTGAACAAAACTGACAGAAATAGTTCGAATACAACAACACTTATACATGAAATTGCGTTACCTTCGGATTGCATATTTTTCTCTCATTCACAAGTACCTATTCTTTTCTATAAAATAAAAGTGGTAGCTGTAATTTTTGCGTAAGTTTTTTTAAAGCTTATTATTGTCATTCACATAAACTATGAAGTTTAATCTGACTGCCATTTTTTTGTCTGGTGAGCTTCGAAAAACATGTTGTACCTTAACTTTTGGAGGCCAGTGTAATATACCACCACCCTTCAAAGTGTTAATGCGTTACTATCAGCTTTTACGCTTATTTACCAGTCAAATAGACATATATGGCACACGGCCTCCGCTGTTTCCATGAGTTTTGAATTTCCTAAACTATGGCAGGGCACAAAGCGAAGCGAAAAGACACACAACGCGCGAACCAGGAGACCCATTGGTGATTATGTCCCTGATAGGATTCTGACACTGTTCACCCTTTTGACAAGGAGGTACCATCCCCTAAAAAGCATTTTTTATCAAACGTGAGTCAATACCATACAAACGTATGTATTCATTTTACGCAAAAACTAGACGTGATGGAATGAAACAAATTACAGATTCGAAATCAGCATAAAATTGTAGTCTAGGAAAAAATTAAGTCGATTCTGTGTCAACTACTTTAAAGTTGATAGTAGTGTAAGAATTATACCCTTGAAAAACATGCAAATTAAGCTTAATAACTGACAGGTAAATGTTAAGAAGATACTGACTGCGAGATTTATCTGAACCAAGTAACTTAAGTGAAATACTTGGTACAGAGAACCAGTAAATTACCGTAATTTCCGGCGTATAATCCGCAGCTCAAAGAGTCGTTTTTCGACCCAGAAATTTTATTCAATAATTGTAGTTAAATATTTACAGCGATCTTTCAAGTTACATTTTATAAAATAATATTTCTGGGTCGAAAAACGACTCTTTTAGCTGCGGATTATACGCCGGAAATTACAGTACATTTCATAAAATAAAGGTACATTTCATAAAATAAAATTTCTGTGTCGAAACTTAATTGTTTGATTGGCGAATTACAGGCCGGAAAATACGGTATTACTTCCCCTCAAAAATCTTAAACAGCTTACGCTCTCATTGTAGTAGACAGCGAGAGCTTGAGAAACAAGTCGAACATTTTTACGAACCAGAAACATTTGCCGAGTGTTATTTCTTACGTAAGGTACTTCTGTAATTTTTCCGGTATAAAAAGTTTAAACTATTAGTTCCACTTTTGCTTGGAAAAGTCGAGTTTACCGTGTTTTGTAATGAATAGCAAGAATTAATCCTTTCAATATCTGAGTAACTCTGTTTATTAAATGTTGAATGTTTGAACGGCACCAGAATATACGTATAAATTGTTTCGAAGAAATATAAAATGTTTTATTAACGTACATTATAAAAGAGAAATATTATAAATAATTCTGGTTGAAATTTGTCAGTTTGGAATTAAAATTAAGTGGTATAAATAAAATACCACCGCCCTTCAAAGGGTTAATGCATTACTACCAGATTTTACGCTTATTTACTAGTCAAATAGACATATATGGAGAACGGCCCCGTTATTTCCATGAGTTTTGAATATCCTAAACTATGGCAGGCCACACATCGAATCAGCGTTTAGATTTTCCTAATTTGTCTCCAAAATCACGCGTTGTGTCACTTGACATCTCGGCATGCGGTCTGCCTACTACGGCTTACGTGAAAATCGCAATAAAATAACAGCCACAGGTGACTATTATTATTTTCCGAACCAGTATTTCAAAACAATTTTATTTGTTCTAAATTTATAGTAGGATTCTATTTGAAAATTTTCACGAAGATGATAGGTTTGAAATAGATTGGAATAATAAAATATATGCAAATAGAGAAAAATATAATAAAAATCGTCTCGTATTTCAGAAAGTGTCCATTAATGGTATGTGTAAAATGATTATGGAGTTACGTTAAATTATGAAATAGTATCAGATAAATACAAAACAGAAACAAGATATTTTATAAAATATTTTTAATATTTTCAGTAGGATAATAAAACTTTTTTTTCTCGAAATAATTCATTTATTTTAAAATATACCCCTAGGTCTTTTACATGTTATAAAACAATATATGAATTTAAATTAACTCTTGAAGGCCGTTGGTAGATTATTTACACCACTTAGTTTTAATTCGAAACTACCAAATTGCACACAGATTTTTTAATAATTAAATATTAATCGATTATTAAAAAATATCATAGATTACACTGGTGGGCTCTTTTGTAAAGTGGTATTCATAAACAGATCATTTGGGATATCTGTTAGTATATAAAATAAGTTACCGCTCTCTGTAATCGACAATAGTTTTTATCATATCAAGGGTAGTTTGAGAATATTAACATATTTTATCTGATATCACTAATTCCAAACATGAATCTTTGTGGAATTTTTCTACAACATCTGCAAATAATAAAGTAAAAAAAATATACATGTAAAATCATTGTCTGAAAATTGCGGTCGTAATAAATATAAAAATAATAGCCAGCCGTACCTTTGATATATTAAAAAATATTGGGCATTATGCAGAACGGTAAATCTGGTGGTAATCATCGCCTTATTTAAAAGAAATTTTTTCTGCCGTAAATAAGGTGAAACTTACCATTTCGAAAAAGTGGTGGATGTTTGAGCCAACGAAAATCGGGATCTGTTAATCATTGCTAATTATAATGACAAAAACTTGCGGCTAATGCATTTCTTTATAATAAAATAGAATAAAATGAATAAAAGTTTTTCAGTGCTTGAAACTTTATAAAAATTTTATATTGCTATAATATTCAAAGTAACCTAATCTTGATGATGTCAGCTCACTTTAATTATCTGGATGAAAATAATTTCATACAACAAGATAGTTAAAGCAATCTACAATAGTTCTATGTGATTTTTTATTTCTTACTGAAAGATTTTGATACAATGTATGATCTCATTGGTTTCTGAAAGGGAGATTTTATCTCTTTCAGGCGCAAAATAAATCTGTTGTAAAAATTTTGAAATGACTAAATGACATCAATATTTACAAACACATTTATATGAAAATAAGTAAAAGGTTTCTTCATTTACATTATAAAATCAAAATATTTTTCAAATATTTTTGTGCCATTGTGCCATTTAGGCACTAAAATTAAGCAGAAAATGTAATATCTCACAGCACCTCAAGGGTGTATGGCGACATTATCAAGCAAAGTGTCCCGTTTCATAGTTTTATTTTTTCCAATTAAGTTCATCCGTAATTTTCTCACTCATATTACTGACAATTGCAGACTGTTTTTCAGTTGTGCACACTATTCTACATTAGCGAGTAAATTTTTTTTTAATAATTTCGAAATTTCTGTACAAAGAGTCTGGGAAAGGTGGAGTTCAGATATTAGATTTTCCAGGTTATTTTTTTTCTGACAGCAATGTATTTACTGATATACAATTGTGCAAAACAAAATACATATAAAACATATACCAATATGTAAAATGTTTCAATGTATTCATTGAAAGTTGTCTTATTGTCCAATAAATATACCAAAAAATGTGATTTCATCTAATGACAGCTAAACATATGTTACAGGATGAAGTAAGTATTACAAACTATGGTAATTCTGGGCGCTTTATCCGTGAATCAAACAAGCGTGTTTAGATCATAAGTTTTATTTATTAAAATGTATTTCATAAAACTGGTGCCAGTCAAGAAAGCTGATTTTTTTTTAAAAGTAGCCAATTGACCATGACACTCAAGAAAAGCTTAAACAACATACGCTCTCTTGGTAGAGGAAAGCGATTTCTGGAGAAGTGATGTTAAATGAAAAATTTGCACACGGTACGTTATCAGAGTATTATTTCTTAGGTAAGGTACTTTTGTAATATTTCCGGTGTCAAATGTTTAAACTGATACATCTAGATTTTACATCAAATATTAAATAAAATATCTGTGTCTAAACATGTTTGTTTAATCCGCGGATTGTATGACGGAAATTGAGGTACATCTTCAATTATTGAATTGGTTTCGTGTAAACATGTATGCTCGCAACTGAAAAAAAGTGATCAGCTGCTTTTTAAAGCGGAAACAAGGTAAGATTAATCAAAGAACTAATGAAAAAGAAATCATACTTAAAATTATAATTGCTCTACGTTATGCCATCCCGAGACCACGCCTGTAAGAACAGAGCAGAGTCTGCTTACCCTTTGAAAAGTCCTTTGTGCATTATTTTTACAACTTAATTTTATTGCCTATTTTTCAAGTTTATACCACAATTCTTGAGTAAATAATTGCTTTTATAATGAACGAGAAGAATATAATTTATTAGTTTCGAAATCAACCTGTCCGTAAAATCGCTGAGCAGCCAATCATTTTAATACTATTAACTTGCCCCTAAAACGGTTAAAAAATGCTCGCTTTCTACGATACAGAGAGCGATTTCTTGAAATGATAGTAAAAATTTAAGGATAAGAGATTATTAGGCTTTTGATGAGTATTATTTCTTACATAGGGTACTTCTATAATATTTCCGATATCAAAATTTAAAATATTACTTCCACATTTGCTTAGGAAATTCCAGTTTTCCTTTTTAGGTGCGTTCGTAATTATATAAATACGTAAACATATAATCGTCGACTGGTCCGTCCGTCTGCATATAACTGCTCAAAAACTACACAACCGAATGTTTTGAAATTTAATATATATGATCGTTGCAGAATTTTGTCGCGTAATTTCAAATTTTATGAAAATCCAGTCAAAACTAAAAGAGATATTAATAAAAGTTTTCTTTATTCTATTAAATCCTATCATACGTAATTTATATAATAAAAGCGCAAGTCATGTGACTGAGGGAAACAGGTACGAGCTTACCACTTCCTTTTTTTTATATGCCAAGAGTCCACTTTTATTCAAAATTATTTTTTCGAATAAAATTGCATAAAAGTTACGTTTTTAGAAAGATCATTCCAAAAAATTGTTTACGTGAGAGATGAGTTACATTAAAAAATGTATAGATTCTGAGATAACATCAGTAGAAATTAAAATAACACCCGAATTTCTCAATCCATTAAAGTAAATAAACACAAGATATTCGTTCATCGTAAGCCATAGAAACATTAAAACATGGAAGTGATCATTAGAAAAGTAAGATCTCCGTGATGGATTTTGCAGCGCTGTTTGGTGTCGAAAAAAAATCGCATCTGTAAACGTAGCATACGTAAGAAGAAAAAAAAAAGACATGCCCATTTCGCTCATAACAGACGATATAATTCATTTCACGGAAATAATAACTATGTTTTTTTTTACATTGTGAAACTAGTTTAGTTTGAACGCACCTCATTTGTCACGTTTAGCGTACAATTTTCAACATGCTTTCTAGTGAATAGGAAGCATTTATCCTTTCAAGGGCAAATAATTCTGTTGCTAAAATGTTGAAATAGTTGAACGGCACCATAATTTACGAATAAATTGATTTGAAAATATAATAAATTGCGTCCTTAACGTACATAATAAAACGAAAATATTATTAACGAATTCTGGTTACTATTTTGCAAGTTAGTAGTAACAAAATAGCGTAAACTTTTGCAGCAATGTGTTAAAGTAATGTTTATAAAGATTGAATTAAAAAAAATATTAGGGAATATTTAAATTTTTCCTTTTATTCCACATTCACACAAAATGATTTCTTTTTAACATTTTCAATCTTCCTATGTATAATTTTCTTTAAAAGATGAAGAAAAAACATATCTTTCCAACAAAATAATTCTTTTATTATAAACTTAACGAATGGGACTATTACATGCTATAAAACTAATATATCAGTTTAAATTAACCACTTGAAGGTTTTATATTATTCATGTTATTTATACCACTTTATATTATTTATACCACATAATTTTATTTCTAATCTACCAAGTTGCACCCAGAATTTTTAATACAATTTTGTTTTTATACTGTACGAAAAGAGGTGTATTTGCTTATTTTTAAAATGTTAGAAATTATTGTAGAATAATTGTAATAATTGTAAAATTTTATTTTTATCTACTTATTTTTATTGTTTGTAAATTCTGGCAACAAATCAGTTCAACATTTAAACAATAGGATTGTTTTAACCCTGAAAGGATTGAATCGTTTTGTGCGATAATTTTAAACGCGGGTTACAGTATGACAAAGTTTTTTTTTTTTTTTTTTTTTTTTTTTTTTTTTTTTTTAAGTTACCTACTAGTTTAGACCGCAGAGCAAAATATCGTCGAGGAAAAAAAAAATCCCTAAGACAAATTTCCCAAAATAAAGAACGAGGAAGATTTTTTCAAATTAAATAGGGTTATTAAAAGCATCCCCCCTCCCCCCTCAAGATACTTTCTTTATTAAAAAATTACCGTATGTGTCTTTTACGTGCTCTAAAAGTGCAACAGAACTGCTTTGCCCCTGAGAGGGTTAACTCGGGAGAAGTCGCGCATACCCAGATAATGAATGTTTTTTACATTGTCACCAATAAATACAATTAATAACCGTCACCTTATTCAGTCTGAGACAATTGTTACAAATTCTATGATAATGTAAATTGTAGATTACTTTTCGAAAAATAGTGGTGACAATTGTAAAAAGCGTACGCACCCTGGTGTATGTCATACCCCATGCGACTGCTCCCGGGTTAATCATTTTATGCGAGTTTTTTAAACGTGGGTTACCAGTTTAAACTGAATCCTTGATGTGCGGTGGCAGGGGTGCAAAAATCTAAGCGCCAGTGGGCTGATTCCCACCACTAAATTTTATTAGTAAACTTCGTCAATTTTTTTTATTATACTTGGCTCAAATTTTTTCAGTATTCTTATTAGGCGAAGAATACTAAAAATTTAGTGGTGGGAATCGGCTCATTGGCGCCTAGATTTTTACACCCCTGTGCGGTGGTATATTATTTTAAACACTTAATTTTAATTTTAAACTATCAAATTGCACCCAGAATTTGTTAATAGAAATTTATTTTTATAATGTACGAAAAGAAATATATTATCTATTTTTAAATCAATATGTTCGTAAATTCTGGCAGGAAATCAGTTTAACATTCTAAAAGTGGCATAGTGTTCAGTGTTACCAGTAGGCTACTTTTTAGGTGCGTTCGTAATTATACAAATACGTAGCACCTATAGTCGTCGCGTGGTCCGTCCGTCTGTCTGTCTGTTTGATCGTCCGTCCGTCTGTCTGTCTGTCCGTCCGTTTGTCCGCGTATAACAGCGCAAAAACCACTCAACCAATTGATTTGAAATTTACTATATATATTCTTTGCAGAATTTTGTCGATAAATTTCAAATTTTATAAAAATCGAATCAAAACTTTAGGAGATATTAATAAAAATATTTATTAAGAAATTTGAATTATTTTTTAAAAATCGGTGCTTTTTTGTTATAGGAGCTCCCAAGGTTTAATAGTCAAGCTACCGAGATACTTATTTTATTACAGAAATAAATCTGCAGACGATAAAATTCATTTCTCAGAATTAAAATTCATCAAGATCTGAATATTAATATAACTAGTTATAGTAGGAACGCACCTCGTTTGTCACGTTTGACGTACAATTTCCAACTTGTGTTTTAATTCAGATTGTTTTATTACCACCACTTTTTTATATAGTTTAATTGACCTTACTCTCACCTTCTTTAATCTGTCATTAAATAAGGCGAATATTACTACTTAATAAAACTGTTGGCAATCAAGCAATCGGAATAAAATAAATGTAGCCTACAGGCAACACTGATAGCGTAAGGGATTGATGGACCACTTTACTACTAGCATTATTATATACTGAAGTTTGCCTTATTTCATCGTATGACATTCAAAGATAAAATAAGGCCAAATTTAGTATATAAGACTGGTTTTAAAGTGATCCAGCGTCCCCTGACAACTACGCCACAGCATTTTAGCAACAGAATTGTTTTGCCTCTGAGAGGGTTAACCCCTTGGGGACGAGCGACACGCATACGTGACGCATAAGATGCTCAGAATCGTCGATTACTCCCACCAGTTATTTTTTATTGTAAGCTTTGCATTATGTAATCCTAGCATTTCTGCGATTAGATTAGGATAAAAAATCTGTTTTGAAAAACCGGTGGTAAAAGATAAAAAATTCTGTAAATTCGCTCGTCGCGAAGGGGTTAATCCTTTTATGCGATTATTTTACACGTGGGATACAATAAGACAAAGTAGACTTTTTTTCCTCCCTTCTAGTTTAGATCGCAGAGCAAAAATTGCTTGGGAAAATCTTCTCTCGTTCCGGAGAGATAAAACTGTCTAAGGCATACTCAGGGCTGTCAACTCTCCGGCTTATTGTATACCAGTATTTTCTTACAAAACATGTTGTCCTTTTAATTCGAAGACTTATCCGCTTAAACCAAAGCCATTAAATAATAAGCCCAGTCAGATAAATGGGAAACTTTTCGCAAGTTGAAAATAGCGCCATCTAGCGGTTGGGAGTGCTGCATTTGGCACCAAGAATATTTTAATAAAATTTTGCTTCTAAAATTAAAGCTTAAAATAAGGAGTTCATATTTTCTAAGAAAGTCGTTTGTAAATTCCGGTGTCAGTCAGTAATTTCACATTTTACGAACATAATTTGTCTGTGCCGGAAAGGGTTAATTGCATAGTGATGTAAATTTCCATCCCTTTTTATTTAACTTTTAATAAATAAATCAACTTCTTCGCCACCACTATATTTATATAGAAATATTAATCCAGTAAATGTCCACATTTTTTTTCATTATAGTTTTAGCTTTAATGTAAAAGATCCCAATAATTAGCAAGCTTTTAAAGGAAAGTAAAAACAAAACATCGATAAAAATCGTATAAAGTATCGATATAAATAAATCGTATCGTTTCTCTGCGACCCACTTCTGTTTTGTCCTCCTTCCACAGCAGAGGTTTGGCGCTAGTGTGTCGCTAACAAATTTAACACTATCTGACTGGGCTTATTATTTAATGGCTTTTGCTTAAACAAAACAAAATTTTTTGTACTAAAATACTTATATTTCATAAAGTCAGAGACTTTAAATTTATGCATGTTTCCCAACTGAGAGGTCGGAAAGAAAATTATTTTTCCAAATATTGCTGTATTTTAAAAGCATTACTGAACTTTTTATGAGGTTTACAAGGTGCGCGCGCACGCTACTTAGATTTTCCAAGAGGTGCGTTTGCTTGAGATGAACATTTAACGAAATATTTCAAACCAGACGTTTTCTGAGTATAATTTCTTAATTAAGGTATTTCTGTAATATTTACGGTATAAAACGTTTAAACTGATACTTTCACTTTTACTTAGAAAAGTCAAGTTTGTACGTGTTTTTTTTTTAATGAATAGAAAATATTTCAAGGGTAAAGTTATTCTGTTGCTAAAATATTGAAATGATTGAGCGACACAAGAATTTACGAATAAATTTAATTGAATAGGTACAAATGCTTTTTTTTTTTAACGTACATTATAAAAAGGAAATATGAAAAATTCTGGTTGATATTTAGCAGTTTGGAATTATTTTTATTAAACAGTAATAAATAATATACTACCCTTCTTTAAAATGTTAAAGCGTTACTACCAGCTTCTACGTTTATTTATCAGTCAAATAAACAAATTTTGAACTAGAAATTTTACTTAAGTCTCCGCGATTTCCGTGAGTTATGAATTTCGTAGACTATGGGAGGACACGCACCAAGGCGACAAGTCACACAACACACGAGTCAAGAGATAAATTATGAAATTCTGTTTCCAATCTGTTCACAAAGAAAAAGCCGTTCGATTTTCAGAATTTGTCTCGTAAATCGGGGGTGATGTTGCTTGGACGGCCTACTAAGGGTTATGTCAAAATCATGATCAAATGAAAGCCACAGGTAACTATTTATTACTGCTTCTTGTACAAGTATTTCTAAATAATTATTTCTGTTACAAATTTGTTGTAGAACTATATAAGGAAAATTTCACGAAGATGATTGGTTTGCAATGGATATACCGGGTGATTATAATTAACCCCTTAATCGTCGCGCCTGATAAGCGTAGACTACTTTTGAAAAATTCAGATTGCTTGATTACCACCAGTTTTTTTTTAAGTAGAAATATTGTCGTTATTTATTAGACCGATAAAATAATGCGAGAATAAAGCCAGTTACACTATTTTAAAAAACTGGTGGAAATAAAACAGGCGTAACCTACGCTGCCCGTGAATGTCTCGGGCACGACGATTAAGGGGTTAAAGTTACGATTTCAAAAATCGATAATTTTAAAACTATTGGTCAGAATGACTTGATATTTTAGCAGAACAATCGTGAGGCAATGGAATTTTGTTTGGCGAAGGAAAAAAAATAGTTCCAAATTGTGCCGATAGATGGCGTTGTCAGGGTAATGTCAGGGGAAAGACCAAAAATGTATTCTTGAACCCTTTCCGGCGCGGTGTAAATTTGTTTGCAAAATGATGAAATAATAGACTGACACTGGAATTTACAAACGAATCCATTAGTAAAAAGAAACTTGCTTATTTTCTGGTTCTTAATGAAAGGAAAATTTTAATTAAATATTCTTGGTGCCGTTTGTCAGTTTTAGAATTAAAATTGGGTGTCCTTTTTTGTGACCACCGCCCGTTAAAGGGTTAAACATAGGAATGATGTTGCCAAAAGGAAAAAAATAGAGTTCAGAGATTTACTAAAAATTTATTAGCGAAAAGACAAGACTACGTGTTTACAGCGACGACAGCGATAATGACAAAAAATGAAAAAAAAAAAGAGCTTCATGGAACAAACACCTTACTGATTATTAAGGCATAAGTTGCTCAATATGCCCTCCGCCTTGTTCCGCTACTAATTGGAAGCGCAAAACGGCATGCTCCACAACAGATCGGAGGGTATCTGTACTAATGCAATGGGTGTGTTGTGTGATGCTTGCCTTCAAGTCGGCTAGATTCTGAATCCGCCCGCTATAAACAACATTCTTCAGGTACCCCCAAAGCCAGAAATCACACGGGTTTAAGTGGGGGGAACGTGGCGGCCACGTTGTTGGAAAATGGCGGCTTATGATCCTATCATCTCCGAAATTATCACTCAGTAGCTGCTTCACAGTAGTAGCAATGTGCGGAGGAGCGCCATCTTGCAGGAATATTATGCGATCCACACACTGACGCTGTTGAAGTGCCGGAAGAACATGGTTACGCAAAAGTGCTTCATACCGCTTGCCAGTAACTGTGCAGGTAACGGGACCCGCAGGTGTGATCTCCTCCAAGAAAAATGGACCGACGATAAACGCTGCCGTTATTCCGCACCACACAGTGACCTTTTCAGACTGAAGAGGTAATGGCTGTAGCTGGGACGGATTCTCGGTCGCCCATATCCTGCAATTTTGCGTATTTACAGAACCTTGCAAATGAAAATGGGCTTCGTCAGACCACAGAATGTTCCATGGCCATCCGTTGTCCACTTCTATCCGGGCAAGAAATTGTAGTGCAAAAGATTGACGTGCTTCCAGGTCAGCAGGTAGCAACTCCTGCACATGAGTTATCTTGTACGGATAACAGCGTAAGACGTTCCGTAGGACTTTACGCACCGTGCTGTTCGGCATATCCAGCATTCGGCCAATCCCTCTTGCACTGCTGATTCCAGCATCACTGTCAGTATGTTCCTGTAATGCTGTAGCCACATCTTCCACTGCCGCAGCTGAAACTGGTTTCCTTCCTCTACCTCATTTAACGTCAAATGAACCGGTCTCTTCGAATTTAGCAATCATTTTTTGCAGACCATTTGTTGTTATTGGACCTTTTTTTATGGATTTCAATGTCCGAAACTTCCTAATAGCTGTAAGTGCACAGTCATCGTTCTTATAAAAAAGCTTTAAGAGCAGAGCGCGATCCTTCATAGTCAGAGTCATGATGAAGCATTCAGGCAAAGAGCTACTGCTCTGCATTTTTATGGTTGCTATGTCTGCGGTGCGCATGTCACGTATTAGTAATTTGCATATCTTCAGACAATGTGAACCCAGACAGCGCCATCTATGGGCACATTTTGAAACATTTTTTTCCTTCGCCAAACAAAATTCCATTGCCTCACGATTGTTCTGCTAAAATATCAAGTCAATCTGACCAGTAATTTTAATTAAAATTATCGATTTTTGAAATCGTAACTTTAATTATAATCACCCGGTATTTAATTAAAATTTTCCTTTCATTAAGAACAAGAAAAATAAGCAAGTTTCTTTTTACTAATGGATTCGTTTGTAAATTCCGGTGTCAGTCTATTATTTCATCATTTTGCAAACAAATTTACTCCGCGCCGGAAAGGGTTCAAGAATACATTTTTGGTCTTTCCCCTGACATTACCCTGACAACGCCATCTATCGGCACAATTTGGAACTATTTTTTTTCCTTCGCCAAACAAAATTCCATTGCCTCACGATTGTTCTGCTAAAATATCAAGTCATTCTGACCAGTAGTTTTAAAATTATCGATTTTTGAAATCGTAACTTTAATTATAATCACCCGGTATAACATAATTGAAATGGATATATAACATATATACTAATATATATAAGATACATATTAGCATATAATATAAAATGGATATATAATATATAATATATAATTTGAAATGGATATATAACATATATGCTAATATATATAAGATACATATTAGCATATAATATATAAGATTGCTATAATATATCTTATATATTAGCTATAATATATAAGATAGAATAAGAAAATATATGCAAATAGAGAAAAATTAAAAATATCGTCTCGTATTTCAGAAGCGGAAAATGATCAGGGTCCGTAAGCCGTGTTTTTGGCCCATGAAATAGACTAAAACTCGATTTTGTTATACTGATTTAATTATTTCACTTTTTATTATTAGAAGCTTTATCCTGTACGATTTCAACAATAATTTTTGCATTTCGTTCGGATTTATATGACTTACACAAGCTCAAATTTCGTATTATTCATAGCTTTTTATGAAAATTACGCAATTTCTCCTAATTTTACCTCAATTATTTATAAGAGCGCAATCGTGCAACACTTTCTTCTTTACATATTACTTTAAAATACATCAAAATGTACAATATATGTAAAAATCAAAGTGTTGCAAAGCTGCGCTCATAGTAAAATATTAAAAAATATATTAAAAATTGAATTAAAATTAGGAGAAATTGCGTATTTTTCATCAAAACTACGAATAATACGAGCTTTGAGCTTGTGTAAGTTATATAAAAACGAACAAAATGTAAAAAATATTTTTGAAATCATACAGGATAAAGCTTCTAATATTAAAAAGTGGAATAATTAAGTCAGTATTACAACCCCATTAGGGGTGTGCGCGAAATTATTATGGGGTTACGTTATATTATTAAATACAATCAAATAATTACGAAACAGAAACCAGATGCATTTGTAAAATAATTTTTATATTTTAACCCTTTATATCCTGAATTAATTCTCCAGCTTCTTTTTAATTGTATTTTTGCATCATTGGATAAGTTTTGGTGCAGAATAAACATAGGAAAGAGGAAAATAATTTTATAGTGTTTTAGTGGTTAATTATGCAACTGTAACCACCATAAATTTTTGACCCTATGATATAAAATAAAATAGTAAATTTCAAATAGTAAACTTCAAATAAAATATAGAAAATGTTCACCTGTAGAGTATAGAGAACAATAGAAAATAATAGTACTAAATAACCGGTAATAAACCACTAAAATTACTCAAATGAAGAACAATATGCATGTCAATTCTATTGCAAAATGGATTTCGAATGTAGCGGGCAAATGTAAAATCCCTACAATGCAATGAAAGAGGATATGTGCTTGAATTTGCCATCACCTGCCTGCTGTCAGAAATACACTCTTTGTGCCATTGTGAAAACTGTTAGGAAAAACGGTCATATTACGAATATATACGTGTTTTATTAACTCCTTGGGGACGAGCGACTCAAATACGTGACGCATAAGATGCTCAGAATCCTCGATTATTCCCACCAGTTTTTTTTCTTTTGTAAAGTTTTGCTTATCTAATCATAGCATTTTTGCGATTCAATTAGGTGAAAATTTCTCATTTGAAAAACCGGTGGTAACAGATTAAGAATTCTGTAAAAGACGCTCATTGCGAAGGGGTTAAAGTGGTACTTATAAGTACCGTCAGGTTAAAAAGGGTTAAAACATATTTATTAGACATTAAAATAAATGCGTAATGTTGGAACTTATGGCTAAATCACAGAATTCAATCTTTACGCCTTTTCCTTACAATTTTTTAATAGTACTGTAATTTCCGGCGTATAATCCGCAGCTCAAAGAGTCGTTTTTCGACCCAGAAATATTATTTTATAAAATGTAACTTAAAAGATCGCTGTAAATATTTAACTACAATTCTTGAATAAAATTTCTGGGTCAAAAAACGACTCTTTGAGCTGCGGATTATACGCCGGAAATTACGTTAAGTTTTGTCTTATTTTACTGCCAAAATTTCGTATAAATAAAGCAAAAATTACTCTTAGAAATTAGTGGTAACAAAAAGCGTAAGTTTTTGCAGCAATGTTTAAAAGTAATGCCTATAATGTTTGAATTAAGAATATTATTAGAAAATATATAAAATTTTAATTTTGTTCCAAATAAACGTAAGGATTTTATTTTAGCATTTTAATTTTATCAAGCATAATTTATTTTTTAAAGGATATATATATATTTTTTTTTTGCAATTCAAATTTTCCTCTTAAAATCATTCCTTTATTGCACAATTACTGTATGTGAATTTTACATGATATAAAAGTGACATATCAGATCAAATCAAAGTGGGCATTAATGGATTACTTTTTTAGTCGATTCATTAATTGTCTAAACGTTCAATCATACGAAATTTTATTATGATAAATGGTTGGTTGGTTGGTTGATTTATGACGGCCGATTATCTAAACGAGGGATATAATCCCTAGGAGGGAGTGCCATCCGTGGGGGTCTTTCTAAGATATCCTCATTCCGCAAGGTTAGAAGAAAAACGCGAAAATCTCCGAACGGTTAGTTCGACGAACACAACAAGGGTTTGAAATCAGCACCTCCCGTCTACTAGCTTTGAGAGCAGAACCTCTCAGCCACTAGTGGGGCAAGTATGATGATGCAATCATGATTCATGTTGAAAAAAATTATTTACCCTTTGCAAATTTTTTCATGAATTATTAAATCTGAACTAATTCAATCGCGATTACTTTAATCATTAACCTAACTACGCAGCCGAAAATTAAGTATGGCCGCCATTTTAATTTTTCTTAAATTCGCTTTCATTGCTACGAGACTGTTATTAAGGTTCACTATATGATTTTCTTTATTGAAAATTATACAGGGGCACATAAAATTATCCAGATACACTGAGGTTAAAATGTGTAAATTATTTAAGGGATAAGGGGCAGTTGAACTTCTTTATTTACCTATGTTTAGTATTTAATTATTCACAATCTATTTCTTAGAAAATGTTTTTTGTAACTGAACAGTAGGAAAGATAATTAATTCGTCAAATGTTGCTGTATTTCACAAGCTATGTTGAACTTCTTATGATGTTTACAAAGGGCGCACACTCTTTAGAAATTCCAAGGAATAAATCAAAACTGTGCTTTATCTAGCTTCCGTTTTGTTTAATGACATACTATATAAGGTGATTAAATAAAGCAAAGGTTACTATTAGAAAAAAATGCATTTCTGGTTTCAAAATTATTTGTTAACATTGTTGACAATTTCTTCAATATTGTACCAGAAATTCCGAATAGTAATCTTTTTTTTTCAATAACCGGAAGTCTGCCATGAAAACAAAACAAAGGAAAACGTATTCGGAAAATATGGTAGATTTGTTTTAATAATAATAATAGTAAACTCGCTGTGAGGTATCAGTCCCTACGCGTAAATGGCGAAACTTTTTTCGCTAACTTTTGATAGAAGGCTCCCAAATGGTTCGTTTTTTAAATACCAGCATTTCCTAACAAAACCATTTCGTGTCTAAAATGAAGATAAAAAAATGGTATTCATAAACGCACCTATATTGATCACTATTAGTAGTAACAAAGTTACTGTTCTCTGTAATCCACAATAGTTTTGCAGACATCAGTGGGAGGTTGCTGTGACTGTTACTATATTTTATTTCTATCACTAATTCCCCACAATTTTTGAAAATTAATCTTAGCTTTAATTAATCACAGTTTTTTGTCATTAAGTACGACCAGTATTACTACCTCCCTACACGCAAACTCAAAGCACAACCCAACAAACCCTGTGTAAGTACCTCGAGAAAATGTAATATATGTTTTTTAAAAGAATTTTTAAAATATATTAAGAAATTCTTTTAGTGTATATATAGCGTATGTCCAGTAGATAGTAATATAATATAGTAAAAAAAAAAATCTATATATAGAAATACGAATTATTACAAAAGTTATAAATTTGTTCCTGTAACTATTTGCCACTGAACCAAACTTAAAAAAATTAAGTCCATTTTTTTGTTAAAACAACATTCTTTTAACTAGCTACTTAGATTGCTCGAGATTCGTTCGACCAATTTCCTTTAAATTTAATACAAACGTTAAGAATTCAATTTTCTGTGTCACTACGTTGTATTTCTTTTTATGTTTATTTAATTTTTCTAATTTTCACAAAAAATGTAAGACTATTTTTATGTAGCCAAATAGAAAGAAATTAATTTTATGAAAATGCCACAAATATATTTATTAACCCTAGAATGCTACCCATTCGTCTCCTGGACGAGGCTCATAACAAATAATTCTTCAGAAATTCTTCGATACCAGTATTTTATTACAGAAAATAATCTCTACTTAAAAAAAAGGACGTTTTTTTTTCTTAAGCAGAGATTTTCTGTAATAAAATACTGGTGCCGAAGAATTTCTGAAGAATTATTTGTTATGAGCTTCGTCCAGGAGACGAAAGGGTAGCATTCTAGGGTTAATATTCGAATGTTGGAAAACGCCTACGTTATGCCGAAGCCAAAATGCTAAATATTAATTTCATTAATATTTTATATGTTTCATGAGAGCTCAATGCAAGCGGGCAGTTGACAATCTATTTTTCAGAAAACCATCGTTTACAGTTTACATGGTTGCCAAAGTGTAAGTGCGAAAACTTTTTAAAGAAAAATTACAACACACTCTCCAAACATTACTTATGTATTGCAACCCACCCTCAACAGCTTACGTTCTTATTGAAAGCTACAAACTTTCCTGAAGCATGGACTTTGTCAAACATTCAAACTGTGTTACCTCTGAAGTCAAATACTTACAATGATTCATTAAGATACATTTCATAAAATAAAATTTCTGCGTCAAAACTGGATTGTTTGATCCGGGGATTATACGCCGCAAAATACGGTATTACGTCCGCCACGAATACCTTTAAAAACTTACGCTCCCTTTATACTAGGAGGCGGTATCTTGAGAAGCAGGTCACAAAAATTGCATTGCTAATCGTACTCTGGGTATTATTTCTTATGTAAGGTACTTCTGTAATATTTTTGGTGTCAAATGTTTAAACTGATACTTCCACTTTTGCTTACAAAATTCAAGTTTGTCCGTGTTTTTTAATGAATAGCAAACATTAATTCTTTCAAGGGCATAGTAATTCTGTCGTTAAAATGTTGAAATATTTGAGCGACGCAAGAATTTACGAATAAATTAAAAATAAAATAAATAAATGCTTTTCTTAACGTACATTATAAAAGGAAAATATTACCGTAATTTCCGGCGTATAATCCGCAGCTCAAAGAGTCGTTTTTCGGCAAAGAAATATTATTTTATAAAATGTAACTTAAAAGATCGCTGTAAATATTTAACTACAATTATTGAATAAAATTTCTGGGTCGAAAAACGACTCTTTGAGCTGCGGATTATACGCCGGAAATTACGGTATAAATAATTCTGGTTGAAATTTGTCAGTTTGGAATTAAAATTATGTTGTATAAATATTTGAATGCCTAAGAGGGACTGCTCAGACTGGGAACCAGATCTGTAGAGCATAGATGTCCCTCCCGGTCCCTTTATTAAGGTCATAAAAAAAATACATAATTCAGCTGGAGCTGAACCCGCTAGAAAACGCGACAGGGGGCGGGGTGGAAACAGACATGATAAGGTGATACTATCTTAATGTACATTACAGGTAGTTCACTGCCAGAGACATACCTCCAGCGCGACACTGGGCAGTGAAGATAGTTTATGATTGAATAAAGTCCATAACTCAGGAGCGGGTCAAGTTAGAAAGATCCATCAAAAACTTAAAGATGTTTTTCAGTTTATTTAAAAGTGCTGGGCGGGAAAGGATATTATCTAGCCAACCACTAGGGGGAGAAGAGGGGCGACGGATGTGCCAGCGAGCTGTAAGGGGGCAGTTAAAATAGAAGTGTGAGGCTGACGCCTCTGCGCCACACTCACAGGTGGCAGTTCGGGCCTTTTTAAACCTGTTTAGATATGACCCGAAAGGGTCGTGTCCCGTTAGGAAGGCAGTGGTTGAGGGGGTTAAAGTAATAAGATTGCAAGATACCGCCGGGAATATGTCATAGGTATATCTACCTTTCTCTGAGTAGTCCCAGTGGTCTTATCACTGCTGCAACATGCGCATTTTAAGGGATCTTTTGATATAGGAGTGGGGCGCAGGTAGCGAGATGTCTCACAGCCCTTCAAAGAGCTGAAGCGTTAATTCCAGCTTTTACGCTTATTTACCGGTCAAATAGTCATATGTGGCACACGGCCTGCGCTATTTCCATGAGTTTTGACTATCCTAAACTATGGCAGGCCACACACCGAAGCCAAAGAATACACAAAGAGCGAGTCAGAGCGAATTCTGAAATTGAAACATGCTTCTTCTTCGTTTCCAATCTTTTAACAAAGAAGAAAGCGTTTTGAATTTCTTAATTTGTCTCCAAGATCAGGCGTTGTGTCAATTGTCATCTCGATATGCGGTCTGCCTACTACGGCTTACGTGAAAATCGTGATAAAATATAAGCCACAGGTGACTATTTATTATTTTTTTTCATACCAGTTTTTCAAAACAAGTATATTTGGCTCTAAATTTATGGTAGGAACCTGATAGAAAGTTTTCATAAAGATGATTGATTTGAAATATTGGTCCACGGTATAATAAAATATATGCAAATCGAGAAAAATATAATAAAAATCGTCTCGTATTTCAGAAAGTGTACATTATGGGTATGTGCAAAATCATTATGGAGTTACGTTAAATTATTAAATAGTATCAAATAAGTACAAGACAGAAACAAGATGCATTTATAAAAAAAAATTATATTTTAAGTAGGATATTAAAACATTTTTTTCTCAAAATAATTCCTTTATTTTAAAATTTCCCCCTGGGTCTTTTACATGTTATAAAACAATATATGATTTCAAATTAACTCTTGAAGGGCGTTGGTAGATTATTTACACCACTTAATTTTAATTCGAAACTACCAAATTGCACACAGAATTTTTTAATAATTTTTGTACTTCATATTAGCACCACTATTCCAAATTAGAAATATTTGTCTAATTTTGTTCTTCAAATAAAATATTTTTCTGCGATAAAATAAGGTGAAATATTCTATTCGAAAATTGTCGTAGATATGTACGCACTTTCGGTTTATATGTAAGAAAAGGGTATACTAGGTAAGAGTATGCATAAAATATGAAACATAATGTATAAATTTTTCACAGCTCTATATTGTTTAGTTTACAGTGGAACTCCATACGATGTTGTCATATGCGTGACCTTAACTAATTAAATAATATTTTAAAACGTGCTGCGTCTTTCACTGGGTATTTATTGAGGCGTAGTACAAACCTTAAATTTTAATACCAAAATTTATGAAAATTAATCTTAGCCTTAATTAATCACAGTTTTTTGTTATTAAGTAAGGCCAGTATTACTACTCCGCAAAAATGGTTTTGAAACTCAAGAACCAATCCTACGAAACCTTTCTAAGTACCTCGAGAAACTATAATGTATGTTTTTTATATGAATTTTTAAAAAATATAAAAAAAAATATTTTTAATTTCACACATAAATTATTTACTTTTTGCGCTGTATGTAGTTCTCCGCTTTGTTTAATGATGGTGATAAAATAAAGCAAAGATTACTAATTTAAAATTTTGGATTTCTCGTTTGTAATCTAATTGTTAACATATTTGCTCATTTAGGGCTTATTTATTTATTCAAAATTCTAGCAGAATTCCGAATAGTAATCTGTGATTTTTTTTTTTAATTATCGAAAGTCTGCTCTTAGAAAATCAAATAAAATATTCAGAAATTATACTAAATTTTTTGAATAATAGGCAAATAACCGCTGTCTGCCTGATTCAATTCCGATGCAGATGCACAGAGCCTGGTTCCCGCAGATGTATTTTCTAATACCAGACTTTCGATGATTAAAAAAAAACAGAGATTACACTGGTGGGGCCTTTTGGAAAATAGTATTCATAAACAGATCATTTGGGATATCTGTTAGTATATAAAAGAAGTTGTCGCTCTCTGTAATCCACAATAGTTTTTAGCATATCAGGTGTAGTGTGGTGAATATTAACATTTTTCATTTGATATCACTAATTTCAAACATAAATCTCTGTTTCTTTGTGGAATATTTCTACAACATCTTCGAAATTAAAGTAAAAAGTCATACATGTAAAATTATTTTTAGAGAATTCTGGTCGAAATAAATATAAAAACAATAGCCAGTCATACCATCGATATAGTAAAAAAATATTGGGCAATATGGAAAACGGCAAGTCTGTTGGTAATCAAGTGTAAGTTATGTATTGCAACCCACCCTCAATAGCTTACGTTCTTATTGAAACCTACAAACATTCCTGACGTATGGCCTTTCTTAAACATCCAAACTGTGTTACTCCTATAATATTAGAATTGTTAACATTCCCACCCTGTGGATTTTTCTGATTCTTGATAAAAATATTTCACACCAGAATTATTATTTAAAACTATTTAAGATAGTTATTTAACTAATTCCTCTGTGGCTTTTATTGAACTTACTTTATGAAGAATTTTTGGTTCGAATCGAATGAAATAAATTATAGAAATGGGTCGATTCGACCCATTCAGAGTGGGAAGGTTAAAGGTACCATATACTCAGGCGTTTAATACAGGGATCAAATAAACCTGTCTAATCCAGATATTTCATCTAATAAAATGTAACATTCTTGTTAGCGGTACTTATTTAATACCAATTATTAAATAATATTTCTAGGTCGAAACATGTTTGTTTCAATCGTTTGTGTTGAAAAAGTCGCCCAATCTTTGTTTATAGGTAAGTATCAAATCTGTAACATTTTAAAATTTATTTGGGCCAACCTATCTGTATCGATGATGCCCTAGAAAAATTGCTTGAATTAATTTAGATTTGAAGAATATCATGAACGTAGATTAGGTTTTTCCTCTGTTTTCTTCAGCTGTACCAACCAGAGTGTTAAAGTAATCTACAATATTTCTACTTGATTTTTTTTCTTACTGACAAATCTTTATGCAATATATGATCCCATTGGTTTCTGAAAGGGAGATTTTATCTCTTTCAGGTGCGAAATAATTCTGTTGTTAAAATGTTGAAATGATTAATTGACATCAATATGTAGAAACTCGTTTATATGGAAATAAGCAAAAGGTTTCTTCATTTACATTATAAAATCAAAATTTTTTGTGCTATTGTGGCATTTCTGCATTAAAATGAAGTAAGAAATGTAATATCGCACCGTACCTCAAGGGGTTAAACACATGCGCATGGCGACATTCTCAAGCAAAGTGTCCCGTTTCATTTTTTTTTTTTTCCAATTTAGTTCATCCGCAATTTTCTTACTCATATTATTGACAATGACCAAAGCCATTAAATAATAAGCCCAGTCAGATAAATGGGAAACTTTTCGCAAGTTGAAAATAGCGCCATCTAGCGGTTGAGAGTGCTGCATTCGGCACCAAGAATATTTTAATAAAATTTTGCTTCTAAAATTAAAGCTTAAAATAAGGAGTTCATATTTTCTAAGAAAGTCGTTTGTAAATTCCGGTGTTAGTCAGTAATTTCACATTTTACGAACATAATTTGTCTGTGCCGGAAAGGGTTAATTGCATAGTGATGTAAATTTCCATCACTTTTTATTTAACTTTTAATAAATAAATCAACTTCTTCGCCACCACTATATTTATATAGAAATATTAATCCAGTAAATTTCCACATTTTTTTTTCATTATAGTTTTAGCTTTAATGTAAAAGATCCCAATAATTAGCAAGCTTTTAAAGGAAGTGCAAAAAACAAAACATCGATAAAAATCGTATAAAATATTGATATAAATAAATCGTATCGTTTCTCTGCGACCCACTTCTGTTTTGTCCTCCTTCCGCAGCAGAGGTTTGGCGCTAGTGTGTCGCTAACAAATTTAACACTATCTGACTGGGCTTATTATTTAATGGCTTTGACAATGACAGACTACTTTCTAATTGCGCAACCTATTCTATATTAGCGATTAAAAAATTGTTTGATGTAACTTCGAAATTTCTGTACAAAAAGTCTGGGAGAGGTGGATTTATGATATTAGATATTCCAGGTTATTTTTTTCTGGCAGCAATGTATTTACTGGTATACAATTATGCAAAACAAAACACATATAAAACATATATCAATATGAAAAATGTTTCAATGTATTCATTGAAAGTTGTCTTATTGTCCAATAAATATACTAAAAAATGTGATTTCAACTAATGTAAGCTAAACATATGTTACAGGATGAAGTCAGTATACAAACAGTGGTAATTGTGGGCACTTTATCCGTGGAACAAAGAAGCCTGTTCAGATCATAGATTTTATTTATTAAATTCTATTTCATAAGAACGGAATATAGCTTTTACATCAAATATTAAATAAAATATATAGGTCTAAACATGTTTATTTAATTCACGGATTGTATGACGGAAATTGCGGTACATCTTCAGTTATTGAATTTAGTTTCGTGTAAACATGTCTGCTCGTAACTTTAAAATAATCTGATCAGCTGCTTTTAAAAGGGGAAACAAGGTAAGATTAATCAAAGTACTAATGAAAATGAAATCATACTTAAAATCATAATTGATGTAAGTTATGCCGTCCCGAGACCACGATTGTAAGAACAGAGCACAGTCTTCTTACCCTTTGAAAGGCCCTTTGTGTATTATTTATACCACTTAATTTTATTGCCCAATTTCCAAGTTTGTACCACAGTTCTTGAGTAATAAATAGCTTTTATAATGAACGAGAAGAAAGGAGTTTATTTGTTTCGACACGAACCTGTCCGTAAAATTACGGCGCAGTCAATCATTTAAATTCCATTAGCTTGTCCTTAAACGTATTAAAAAAAGCACGCTTGCCATGATAGGGAAAGCGATTTCTTGAAACGCTAGTGATACATTATTTCATATTAAAGAAGATTAATATGATTATTATTTCTTACATAGGGTGCTTCTGTAATATTTCCGGTATCAAAATTTTAAATATTACTTCCACTTTTGCTTAGGAAAATTCCAGTTTTTCTTTTTGGGTGCGTTCGTAAATATATAGATACGTAACACCTACAGTCGTCGTCTGGTCCGCCCGTCTGTATATAACTGCGAAAAAACTACACAACCAAATGTTTTGAAATTTAATATATACAATCGTTGCAGAATTTTGTCGAGTCATTTCAAATTTTACGAAAATAGAATCAAAACTTAAAGAGATATTCATAAAAGTTTTCTTTATTTTATTAAATCATATCATACGTAAACTATACAATAACAAGAACGAAAAATCATGCGCCAAGCATAGATTATGAAACACTTTCCAACACAGCCAGAAAACTGTAACGAAACTTCACCATTAAATAAGGTGAAAGAAGATATGTAAGTAAACAGTTTAGAAAACACATAACACATTGAAAAATGCAGTTTTCGAAATTTCCTTCCAGTGTCCAAAAAGTTGTCGAATTATTTTGTGCAGCCCTGTATCTGATCAATAGATGTGGATATATAGGATGATAAAATTTAGTTCAGTTAGAATATTCACATTTAGCAATTTTCAATAATCGATGGAAATGCACTCTAAATCTTTTGTACAGCCCTGAATATTATCTGAAGACTTTTGTACACACCACCTATTAAGCTAAAACGCAACTTAAAACTCACTCAGAGCAATTACCAAACGTAAATGACAATGTATTTTTTTTCGTAGTCCTGTATATGAATTTATGTATATTCCACACACTTCTATTAGTCTACTAAACGTTAATTTTTATATTTACGTTTTTTATATTTATATAAACGTTAATATTTAACTAAACGTAGACTAAAATTAGTCTACTAACTAAATCTACGTGTTCAGCAGGAAAATTCGTAAACACAATTAAAAACTACCCTTAAGCAATTCCCTCCCATAGTCTGTAGTACTTACGAATTTCCTTGTGTAGACCTGTATATGGTCAACCGAGTTAATAAACACACTATATATCAATTTCATTATGTTTTAACTGACGTAGTGTCATCAAAATGCGCTTGAACGGATTATTCCCAATGACTGTAATGTAACGGAATAATTTTGACTGTCCCTGTAAAAAGACTATAAGGGCTACACACTTCTGTTGAAATAGGGAACATGCTATAGTAAACGAAAATAACATACAAAAATTTCAGGACGATCGAAACATATTTACGGGAGTTAGAGCACGGGCAGACAGCAGACGGTCAGACGGCAGACAAACCGAAATCATAAACACTTTTCAACTAAATTGAAAAGTGTTAAAAACGGAAGTCACATAGCTGCGAACTTTTACACTTTTTTGTTACCACTAAAATTTAGTATTCTTTTCATTATTTAATCACACAATTTTTTCGATTTCATAAGATAAAATTTACTATAAAATTTTAGTGCTAAGAAAAAAGCATAAAAGTTGGCAGCTAAGAAGTTATGTGACTGAGGAAAACAGATACGAGCTAACCACATCTTTTTTCATATGCAAGGTGTCCACTTTTATTCAAAATTATTTTTTTGAATAAAATTGCATAAAAATTACGTTTTTAGAAAGATCGTTAAGAAAAAATTGTTTCCTTGAAAGATGAGTTACATTAAAAAATGTATAGATTCTGAGATAACATTAGTGGAAATTATATTAACAGCCGAATTTCTCAATCCATTAAAGTAAATAAACACAAGATATTCGTTCATCGTGAGCCATACAAACATTAAATCATGGAAGTAATCATTCGCAAAGCAAGATCTCCATGGTGAATTTTGCAGCGCTGTCTGGTGTCGAAAAGGAACTTTGCATCTGTAAACTTACAAACGTAATAAGAAAAAACAAGAACGAAAAATCATGCGTCAAGCATAGATTATGTAGCACTTTCCAATGCTTCCAAAATAATTTTACAAATCATACCGTTTAATAAGCTAAAATATAACTTCTATGTAAACAATTTGGAAAACGCATAACATATTTAAAAACATAATTTGAGGAATTTCCAACATATACAATATTCTGAAAAATATCCGAATACTTTTATTCAGCCCTGTATGGCATCTATAGAATTGTATATATACTACATAGGATGCTAAATTTTAGTTCAGTTAGGAAACGCGTAGCACAGTTTAAAATTCTCCGTCTGGAGTTTGTCAATAAACAGAAATGTGTTCGCGAACTTTTGTGCTGCCCTGTATAGGATCTACAGAATTTATACACATCACGTAATAGACAAAAAGCAAGTTAACATTAAAATCGCGTTCAGTAACTTAAAACGCACTTCCAGGAATTATTGTTAACAGACAGTAGATAATTCTTTTGCGTGTCCCTGTAAATGAACGATGACTGCTATACACACAATATTCCGTAGTAAGTCTCTTGTAATGCACCTTAGTGATCTATATAAATTTCAATGCGTTTAAAATAGTGAAACATTATTTAAATAAACCGCAGACGATTTTTCTCCATAGACGTAATGTAACGGAATTATTTTTACTGTCCCTGTAAAGTAACTATAAGTGCTATGCACACCCTGTTCCATATTAAGCTTCTTCTAATGCACCTTAGTGATATATATAAATTTCAATGCGTTTAAAATAGTGAAACATTATTTAAATAAACCGCAAATGATTTTCCCCCATAGACCGCAATGTAACGGAATTCTTTTGAGTGTCCCTGTAAAAAAACTATAAGTGCTACACACTTCCGTTGAAATAGGGAACATGCTATAGATAACGACAATAACATATAAAAATTGCAGAGCAATCCGAGCATATTTACGGGAGTTAGAGCACGGACAGACGGCAGACGGCCAGACGGCCAGACGGCCAGACGGCAGACGGCCAGACAAACCGAAGTCATAAGCACTTTTCAACTAGGTTGGAAAGTGCTAAAAAAGACATGCTCATTTTGCTCATAACAGACGATATAATTCACTTCACGGAAATAATAACTATGATTTTTTTACTTTGTAAAACTAGTTATAGTGCGAACGCATCCCATTTGTCACGTTTAACGCACAATTTTCAACTTGTTTTCAAATAAATAGGAAGCATTAAACCTTTCAGGGGCAAATAATTATGTTGGTAAAGTGTTGAAATAGTTGATCGGCACCAAAATTTACGAATAAATTGATGTGAAAATAAAATAAATTGTGTCCTTAACGTACATTATAAAACGAAAATATTATTAACGAATTCTGGTTACTGTTTTTCAAATTAGTAGTAACAAAAAAGCGTAAAATTTTGCAGCAATGTGTTAAAGTAATGTTTATAAAGATTGAATTAAATATATTATTAGGGAATATTTAAATTTTTCCTTTTATTTCACATTCAGACATAATGATTTCTTTTTAACAGTTTTAATCTTCCTCTGTATAATTTTATTTTTAAAAGATGAATAAAAAACATTTATTTCCCACAAAAATAATTATTTTATTATAAGCTTAAGGAATGAGAATATTACATGCTATAAAAGTAATATATCGGTTCAAAATAACCACTTGAAGGCCTTATATTATTCATATTATTTATACCACATTATATTATTTATACCACTTAATTTTATTTCTAAACTACCAAGTTGCACCCAGAATTTTTAATACAATATTGTTTTTATACTGTTCGAGAAGAATGTATTTACTTTTTTTTTTACATTTTAGAAATTATTGTAAAATAATTGTAATAACTATAAAATTTTATTTTTATCTACTTATTTTTATTGTTTGTAAATTCTGGCAACAAATCAGTTCAACATTTAAACAACATGATTGCTTTACCCCTGAAAGGGTTGAATACAGACTTGCAAAGTCTCCAACGTTTTTGATACCAGTATTTTAGTACAGAAAATGTTGTTTTGTTTAATTGAAGCATTCTGTGATTTCAAAGAACATTTTTTTCTAAACAATTACTGTTGTGCGAAAAGCCAGACACTTGGAAACTCTGTGAATAGTTTTGTGCGATTATTTTAAACGTGGGATACAAATACATTTTTTTTAATTACCTACCAGTTTAGATCGCAGAGCAAAATATCGTGGATAATCATGCAGTAGATAATGGAGTAGTGGAGATATCATGTAGTAAAAAAAAAAAAAAATGCCTAAGACAAATTTCCCAAATGAAAGAACGAGGAAATTCTTTTCAAATTAAATAGTGTTATTAAAAGCATCCCCCCCCCCCGCTCAAAATCTTTACTTGTGTTTTTTAAGTGCTCTAAAACTGCAACAGAATTGCTTTTGCCCTGAGAGAGTTAATCGTTTTATGCGATTATTTTAAACGTGGGTTACCAGTTTAAACTAAATATTTGATGGGGGGTGGTATATTATTTATAACACTTAATTTTAATTTTAAACTATCAAATTGCACCCAGAATTTGTTAATAGAAATTTATTTTTATAATGTACGAAAAGAAATATATTATCTATTTTGAAATCAATATGTTCGTAAATTCTGGCAGCAAATCTGTTTAACATTTTAAAAGTGGCATAGTATTCAGTGTTGCCAGTAGGCTACTTTTTAGGTTCGTTCGTAATTATATAAATACGTAGCACCTATAGTCGTCGCCTGGTCCGTCCGTCTGTCTGTCTGTTTGATCGTCCGTCCGTCTGTCTGTCTGTCCGTCCGTCCGCCTGTCCGCATATAACAGCGCAAAAACCAATCAAGCAATTGATTTAAAATTTACTATATATATTCTTTGCAGCATTTTGTCCAGACGTTTCAAATTTTATGAAAATCGAATCAAAACTTTAGAAGATATTAATAAAAATAATTAAGAAAATTGAATTTTTTTTAAAAAATCGGTGCTTTTTTGTTATAGGAGCTCCCGAGGATTAACAGTCAAGCGACCGATATACTTATTTTATTACAGAAATTAATCTGCAGACGATATAATTCATTCCACAGAATTAAAAAGCATCAAGATCTGAATATTAATATAACTAGTTATAGTACGAACGCACCTCGTTTGTCACGTTTGACGTACAATTTCCAACTTTTTTTTAATTCAGATTGTTTCACTACCACCCCTTTTTTTATATAGTGTAATTGACTTTCTTTAATCTGTCATTAAATAAGGCGAATATTTCTACTTAAAAAAACTGGTGGCAATCAAGCAATCGGAATTAGAAAAATGTAGCCTACAGGCAGCACTCATAGTGCTAGGGGTTGATGGTCCACTTTACTACTAGTATTATTATATACTAAAGTTTGCCTTATTTCATCGTATGAGATTCAAAGATAAAATAAGGCCAAATTTAGTATATAAGACTGGTTTTAAAGTGATCCAGCGTCCCCTGACAACTACGCCACAGCATTTTAGCAACAGAATGGCTTTGAGAGGGTTAATCCTTTTATGCGATTACTTTAAACGTGGAATACAATAAGACAAAGTAGACTTTTTTTCCCTACCTTCTAGTTTAGATCCAAGAGCAAAAATTGCTTGGGAAAATCTTCTCTCGGTCCGGAGAGATAAAACTGTCTACGGCAAACTCAGGGCAATACAACATCATACAATAACTTTCCGGCTTATTGTATACCAGTATTTTCTTACAAAAAATGTTGTCCTTTTAATTCGAAGAATTCTCCGCTTAAACAAAAAAAAAAATTCTGTACTAAAATACTGATATTTCAGAAAGCCATAGACTTGACAGTTATGCATGTTTCCCAACGAAATCACCCTCTGGTGGAGATCCAGCCGTTAAGCATAAGAACTTTACTCCACGAGGAGAAATGTTTATTGAAAATTCATATTTTAGATTACAGATGTTGAATATTACATTACAGATTAAAGTAAAATTAGTACAAAGTTAGTTTTTAAAATACTGGTTGAGATCACAACATTTCTTAATATTATTTAAAAAATTATATAAGAAAAAGTATAAAAGAAAGTAATTAGAAAATTTATGAAAAGACTACTTAATCATAGCACAACCGATAATTTTGCATGTTTCAAGCTGTAAGCTGAGATAGGATTAGTATGAGTACAAAAATGTGACCAGTATGTGAACTATAATATACAAATTACAAAAACAAAATATATTCTATTAAAAAGTACGTTATAAATGTAGGAAAAAGGATCATAGATCCTTTTTAATAAAGGAGAAATGTTTATTCACAATGTTGTAATTTTCTTACATAGTTTAAAGGATCAAACAGAGTTCTATTCAGATTTTGTCTCACTGTGACATTTTTATTGAAATTGAAAGTATATCTCATTAGAGGACAATTACCATATATGTAATGTACAACAGTTCCTGAGCTTTTTTGGCATATACATGTTAATGAGAAGCGTTTTCCTATTTTATTTAAAAATGATGGAAAGGTACCGTGTTCACTAATGTAGTAAGCTATGATTGGTTTTTTGCAAATAACATGTTTCGCAACTGAGAGATCGGAAAGAAAAATATTTTTCCATATATTGCTGTATCTCATAAGTATTATTGAACTTACCATGAGGTTTACAAGGTGCGCGCGCACGCTACTTAAATTCTCCAAGAGGTGCGATTGCTTGAGAGGAACATAATAATATATTTGATACCAGACGTTTTCTGAGTATAATTTCTTACTTAAGGTATTTCTCTAATATTTACGGTATAAAATGTTAAAACTGATACTTTAACTTTTGCTTAGAAAATTCAAATTTGTACGTGATTTTTAACAATAGAACGACCAAGAGCGGTCATTTTGACCGCTACCAAATGAATATATTGTGATTCAAACCAGAAATTTCTTTTTAAAATAAATTAAAAATAAATCTCTCAGAAATGTGTTAAATGAAAAAGTTAAATAGTTCTAAATAAATATTCTGGTGTGAATAAGTTTTATAAAACTTCAGTAAAATTTCCGGTCTTTCTAGTGTTAATGAATAGCAAAATTTTCAAGGGTAAAGTAATTCTGTTGCTAAAATATTGAAATGATTGAGCGACACAAGAATTTACGAATAAATTTAATTGAAAAGGAACACATGCTTTTCTTAACGTACATTATAAAAAGGAAATATAAAAAATTCTGGTTGATATTTATCAGTTTGGAATTAATTTTTATTAAAGAGTAATAAATAATATACCACCCTTCTTTAAAATGTTAAAGCGTTACTACCAGCTTCTACGCTTATTTATCAGCCAAATAAACAAATTTTGAACTAGGAATTTTACTTAAGTCTCCGCGATTTCCGCGAGTTATAAATTTCGTAGACTATGAGAGGACACACACCGAGGCGACAAGTCACGCAACACACGAGTCAGGAGTTCAATTGTGAAATTCTGTTTCCAATAATTTCACAAAGAAAAAGCCGTTCGATTTTCAGAATTTGTCTTGTAAATCGGGGGTTATGTTGCTTAGACTGCCTACTAAGAGTTATGTCAAAATCAGGATCAAATGAAAGCCACAGGTGACTATTTATTACTGCTTCCTGTACAAGTATTTCTAAATAATTATTTCTGTTATAAATTTGTAGTAGAACTCTATAAGAAAATTTTCACGAAGATGATTGGTTTGAAATAGTGGTACGCAGAAATGCAAATATATATGCATATATATGTGCATATATATATGCAAATAGAGAAAAATTAAAAAATATCGTCTCGTATTTCAGAAGCGGAAAATGTTCATTCGAGGTGTGCGCGAAATTATTATGGGGTTACGTTAGATTATTAAATACAATCAAATAATTACAAAACAGAAACCAGATGCATTTACAAAATAATTTTTATATTTCAAAACATATTTATTAGACATTAAAATAAATGCGTAAAGTTGGAACTTATGGCTAAATCATAGCAGCCAATCTTTACGCCTTTTCCTTACATTTTTTAATAGTAAGTTTTGTCTTATTACTGTGGTTGTCCGTTGCCGCAGTGTTGCAAGATCTGATACACTGATTCTTGTGCACTCGTGTCTCGTGATACCAGAGGACACGCTGAGTTTTTTCTTGAATTGAGCATGTTTCTTGTTTCCTGAAAACTGACACTGCTACATTACAGCCTCGTTACTGAAACCTGCAACAAAAAAATTTGGTTAGTTTCCCAAAATTTGACACCGATTTAACATATCTATCTTATATATAGCATATATGAATAAATTTTGTAATCATGGAAAGATTTTTTTGATTTTAAACAGGTGTACCATTGACTTCTATTTTTATATTTTATTACGACACCAATTTTCAAACAATAATTTTTTAGATATATTTCTTTACTTTATTTGTGCACATGTTGTAGAAATATTCCACAAAAATTGTGTAGAATTAGTGATACAAATAAAATATAGTTACAGTCCAAACAAACCCCCCTTGATGTCTTCAAAACTATTTTGGATTACAGAGAACAGTAAATTTGTTGCTACCAATAGTAATGTTATCTATCTCAAAAGGTGCGTTTATGAATACCATTTTTTAATCTTCATTTTAGACGCGAAATTTTTCTGTTATGAAATGCTGGTATTTAAAAAACAAACCATTTGGGAGCCTTCTGTTACGAAATCCTTGATCACATGTTCTGTGGGCGGGGTTATGCTCACGGCGCGCGTTACGTAATGTGACGTAACCTCGAACCGATTAGAAAAACAGTTTTGTATTTTTCAGTTGGAATAATTTGTATCGTGAAAAATGGAGCTTCTTGGCAGCTCTCCTGAAATTTAATATTTTTTCAGTCTAATAATTTTTATTAATTTACTTTTGTGAATTACATGTCTGTGTTGTCAAATAAAATAAGAAAAGACTACAAGACTTTTTAATGTGAAATCATGATCGACACACTTCACCAAAATTATTTATTGTGTTTCTTCTTTCGAAATTACGTTCTTCCTGACTGCATCTGCTGCTGCTGATTATCATTATTTTTCATGGAGCCGAATACCCGCGAATGCAAGAATATGTTTATACGCTTTAGAAATTGTTCTGAATGGTTCATCAATGTGAATATATAGGAAAAAATATTAATTGGAAGTTTCTTTTTTCTCTTCTCGTGGACTATGCTCGGATAAAAGGTACTGTAAAAACTTTTTTATTATTATTATTGTTATTCTAAAATGGAAAAAGTCGATAAGTTAAAATCAAAACGTAAGCTTGCTCGAACTTCATGCACTAAATTAATTACTTCTATCGATAGATTTATGGAAAGTATTGATACTCAAAGTGACAATGATAAATTTAAACTGTCTGAATATTTAATAAATTTGCAAGAAAAACAAGATGAGCTTAAAAATTTAAATGAAAAAATTGAAGAATTAATAGATGATGCAACGGAATTTGAAAACGAAATTCAAAAGTCACTTGAGTATGAGGAAGCTATATCTGATTCGAAAACCAATATAAGAAGTAAATTAAAGCAATTCAAGGTCGAGCAAGCTGAATCTATTAAAAGTATTAATACTTTTTCTAATTTAAATAATGCATCACAGAATCCTGTCAATTTGCCAAAACTAAACATAACCACCTTTAGTGGTGATTCAAGTAAATTCTTGGAATTTTACAATAGCTTTGAAAGCGCCATAGATTCAAATGAATCATTAACAACTGTTGATAAATTTTTATATTTGAAATCTTTCTTAACCGGTGAAGCTTACAAATCAGTAGCTGGTTTTGCCTTAAAAGAAGATAATTATAAATCTTGTTTAACCTTATTAAAAGAAAGATACGGAAAACAAGACCAGTTAATTAGTTGTTTTGTTAATAAATTATTAGAAATCGAACCTGTTAAATCTTCATCAAATATTAAGGGTCTCAGACATATTTATGATGAAAGTGAAGTCAGTATTAGGAATTTGCAATCTATGGGTATTGCTTCAGATAAATTTGGATATATATTAATACCTATTTTGTTAAAACAATTGCCACATAATTTAGTGGTAGAATTTCACAGAAAAAGGGATCCTAAGAAAATTGGTGATGTAGGGGAATTAATGAAATTCATCAAGTTTGAAATCGAATCTAGGGAGGCTGCAGATCTGGTGTCAGGAATTTCGTTGAAAGGTCAGGAAACGTTTCGTTCGAAAGCTGAATATTCTAAAGAGAAATTTAAAGTAAAAAATAATTTCCCGACATCAGTTGCATTAAATACTGTTACTAAAGGTGTTTGCATTTTTTGCAATTCTAATACACATACTGGATTAGGATGCAAAATCTTATCCAATGAACAAAAAAGATTTAAGTTAAAGAAAGACGGACGTTGTTATAAATGCTTTTTCAAACACTTACAGTCAGCTTGTAAAGTAAAAATTCAGCCATGTCAAACATGTCAAAGCACACAACATAATCACTTATTTTGTCCACAAACAAAATGTAAAAAATTAGTTGAAAATCAAGATTCAAAATTAAAACAAGTTAGCCAAATTCCTGAAAATGAAACAGTCATGCAATCTATTCATAAGTCGAAAATTTTGAGAAATAATTATGTCACTCTACTGCAAACGGCTTGTGTTCAGGTGGAAAGTGGATCTAAAAAATTATTTGCCAGAATACTATATGATTCTGCTTCCACAAAAACCTTCATTCGGAGTGATTTGGCAAAGGCATTAAATGCCAAAATCTTAAGAAAAGAAAAACTTTTCATTTACACATTTTCTAACAGAAATCCTACAGAAAAAGAATTTGAATGTGTATTAATAACCTTGAGAAGCAGATATCATCCGTATAATTCTGTTAATGTTGAGGAATTAATTACGGATGAAATCTGTGGCACCCAATTATGTCAAAATATTAATCCCCGGGTTCAAAACCTTATTTCAAAGGAATATCAATTAGCTGATTTATTCGAGGTAAATTTACCAGTTCAAATTTTATTAGGAGCTAATTATATTTATGAAACATTATGTGGATCGCTTACCAAAATAAACAAGCAATTATACTTTCAAACGTCTATTTTCGGAACAACATTAGTTGGACAAATGCCAGATAATTCTTCGATAAATTCTATTTCTTGTTTAAATGTAATTTGTTATTCGAAAGAAAGAGATTTAACATGTTTAAATGTTTCGGGTGAAAATTTAAATACTCAATTAAAAGCATTTTGGGAACTTGAAGCAATTGGTATTATTGAAAGTAATGAAAAGAAAATTTCTAATTATGAAGTAATAAATGGGTTTCAAGAAAACTTAAAATTCGTGAATGGTCACTATGAAACACGTCTTTTATGGAAAAATTCTCGTGATTTGCTTAAAAATAATCTTGAAGTAGCAAAAAAGCGGTTTTCTAGTTTGGAAAATAAATTCCTGAAAGATGAGTCTTTATTCAAAGAATACAATTATATTTTGCTTGACCAAGTTAATGAAGGTATAGTGGAATTGTGCCCTAAAAAGTTTTCCGAGAATAACTGTTACTACATGCCTCATAGACCTGTCATCCGAGAGGATAGAATTACAACAAAAACTCGGATTGTTTTTGATGCTTCCTCTAAACAAGCGGATTCCTTATCTTTAAACGAATGCCTGAATCCGGGTCCTAACTTGAACCCAAATGTTCTGGATATTATTTTAAAATTCCGATTACACAAAATTGCCCTTTCAGCTGACATTGAAAAAGCCTTTCTCCAGATATCTATAGCGGAAGAAGATCGCGATTATTTAAGATTTTTATACTATGAAGATTTTGACAAAAATTAAGAAATTGTCCCCTATAGAATGACTAGGGCTACTTTTGGTGTCACCTGCAGTCCGTTTATCCTTGCCTGTACTATCAAAAACCATATAAAAAATATAAAGACTCTTACAAGAAAACATTTGAAATCCTTAATTCGTCCCTTTACGTAGATGACTTGTTTACCGGAGAAAATGATGTTGTACAGGCTTTTAATTTATCTAATGAAGCTGTTAATATTTTGAAAGAAGGGGGAATGAATTTAAGAAAATTTGAAACTAATTCCGAGGAGCTTAGGAAAAGATGGATTGATAAGAGCATACCTATTTCTAATTCCGATCCACCAAATAACTCTCTAAAAGTATTAGGCTTAACTTGGAACAATAATGAAGATAATTTGGGACTAGAATTACGTCCATTGTTATCAAAATTAAATAATGATTCTTGTACAAAACGGAATGTCTTGAAAATTGCAGCTATGTTGTTTGACCCGGCTGGGTTAATCACTCCTTTTATTATTCGAATTAAATATTTATTGCAACAATTATGGCTAATGGGCATATCATGGGATGAAAATTTTTCTGGTGTGTTAGAAAATGATTGGAAAACTTGGATTTCAGAAATACAGGATCTCTCACAACTGAAAATTCCCAGATATTATTTTAGCACCCTGATCATGGAAAAGGAGGGTCTTCAGTTATATATTTTTACAGATGCTAATCCCAGAGCCTATGGCGCAGTAGTATACTTACGATATCAAACATCTAAAGAAAAATTTAAAACTAGTTTTGTCATGTCTAAATCTAGAGTTGCCCCCTTGAAGAAAGTAACTCTCCCACGTCTTGAATTGATGGGAGCAGTTATTGGTGCAAGACTTGCAAATTATCTTAAAAATATTCTCCAGGTATTCCAGTTTGTTTTCTGGACAGATTCTGAAATTGTCCTTTATTGGATAAAAGGATCAAAAGAAAAATGGAAACCATTTGTCGCGATTAGAATTTCAGAAATTCATGACTTGTCTGATCCCAGTTTATGGAGACATTGCGAAGGCAAACTTAATCCTGCCGACCTAATCACTAGAGGTTGTTCAGGAAAACAATTGGTCAATTCTCAAAAATGGTGGTACGGTCCCGAATTTCTTTCCTTGCCTGAAGATCAGTGGCCCAGAGTTAAAATGCCCGCAACTCAAGTGTCTAATGTTTCTGAAGAGCGGTCTCGAAAAGCAGAAACTATTTCTTGTGTAGTTAATACAAATAACGCTGATAAAATTCAAGTTTTAAATTTGTCAAGGTATAGTTCACTAAAGAAGTTGTATCGAGTAACTGCATGGGTATTTAGATTTATTTTTAATATAAAACTAAAAGCGGAAAAACGAAATCTTGCAGAGTTATCAGCTGATGAAATAAAAAATGCCGAAAATTTTTGGGTAAAACTTGTTCAAGAAGAAAGTTTTCCTGAGGTTATAAAATGCTTGAAGCTTAACAAAAATATCCCTAAAGAGTCCAACCTTTTGCAGCTAAATCCTGTGTTGTCAGAAGAAGGATTACTCTTGGTACGAGGGCGGTTACAAAAGGCTAACTTGCCATTTTATGATAAACATCCTATCGTACTTTCTCCCAAACATAAATTTACTGAATTGATTATTAAAGATTCCCATGAAAGGGTTTTGCATGCAGGAGTATCAGACACACTGGTACAAATTCGTGAAAAGTTTTGGATTTTGAGAGGTAGACAGTGCATAAAATCAGTCCTCAACAACTGCACAATCTGCAAGAAATTTAACATACGTCCTGGTCAGCAAGTAATAGCACCTCTTCCAGGTGACCGCATTAACGAAGCACCTCCATTTTCCGTTACAGGCCTCGATTTTGCGGGGCCCCTATATGTGAAGGGGAGTGAGAATAAAAATTACATCTTATTGTTTACTTGCGCTATCACAAGAGCAATTCATTTGGAGCTTGTGAAAGACATGTCAACTGCAGAATTTTTATTAGGATTCCGCAGATTTATTTCAAGAAGAGGGCTGTGTGCTGTAATCTACTCGGACAATGCTAAAACTTTCAAAAGAGCTGAGCTTGAATTAAAAGAAATGTGGAAAGCTATCCGCCATCCGGACGTAAAAAAGTTTTACGCCGATCGGGGAATTTCTTGGAAATTCATTGTCGAACGTGCTGCCTGGTGGGGTGGCTTTTATGAGCGAATGGTGCGCTCAGTAAAGTGTACTTTACGTAAAGTCATCGGCAAATCTTCGTTGACTCTAAGTGAACTGGAAACTCTTCTAGTTGAAGTAGAAGCTATCATAAACTCTCGTCCATTGACTTACATTTATTCTGAACTAGATGAACCATTTCCTCTAACACCTGCTCATTTTATTATAGGAAAACGAGTTCTGTGTTTACCAACTATAAAAGTAAACGATTTAACCTTACCAGCAACCAAAGAAACTTTAGTGAAACGTTTTCGTTTAGGTGAGACAATTTTAAACCATTTTTGGAAGCGCTGTAAAAATGAATATCTCCTCAACTTAAAATCTGCTCACTGCACGGATCAAAATAAAACTTCTGATTTCAAGATAGATGATGTTGTGCTTGTGCATAATGAACATTTACCTAGAGCTTTCTGGAAGTTGGGAAGAATTACAAAAACATTTGTTGGAAGAGATGGAAAAATAAGGTCTTGTGAAGTGAAAACAAACAATTCCATTATTAAAAGACCAATAAATCTCTTGTATAATCTTGAAATCAGAAACTTGAAAAACTGAAAAACTTTTTTTATTTTCAAAAGACTCTAAAATTTTTTCTTGATGATATTTGAATTGGACTTTAATTTCTTTTACTTATCCATTTTGAATTTTTCTAAAATAATTCTTTGCCTGATAATAGAATGTACATGAATAATATTTTTAACTGTTTCTTTTTATATTTTTAGTAGAAGATATTGTAATTTGTTTTTGTGATTATTGAAGAAGGTATGTAAGTATCACTGAATTATATATTTGCATTGTTTCTTGAATTTAATATTTGAAATTTTCTTGTGTTCATGATTTGATCTAGATAGCATATCAAACTTTGATTTCCAGGACTATGGTTGTATCTTAGACAGTTGTATCTTGACCTGAATTATTTTAAATTTAAATAATTTATTTTATATTTGACTGTCTTCTTGAAACTCTTGGGCAAAACTTTAAAAATGTTTTGTTTTACTTACTTGGTTTCATTCTTGAATCTTATCTTGGATATATTATTATTATTTTACTTTTTATAATTTAATTTAAAACTTGTACTTGGAATAGATATTGATCTTGAGTAATATTATGTTAAATTTTTTACTTGAATACCTTAATATTATTTTTTATTTGAAAATTGTATACAATTTAGTTAATTGAGGTATTTGTTAATTGAAAATTAGGTTACTTGTATTGATGTTATATATATATATGATGTTATATATGTATGATGTAATATTTTTGAAAATTTTTGATGAACCCCCATGTGTTCATGGTGGGGCAGGATGTTACGAAATCCTTGATCACATGTTCTGTGGGCGGGGTTATGCTCACGGCGCGCGTTACGTAATGTGACGTAACCTCGAACCGATTAGAAAAACAGTTTTGTATTTTTCAGTTGGAATAATTTGTATCGTGAAAAATGGAGCTTCTTGGCAGCTCTCCTGAAATTTAATATTTTTTCAGTCTAATAATTTTTATTAATTTACTTTTGTGTTTACTGTGTTGTCAAATAAAATAAGAAAAGACTACAAGACTTTTTAATGTGAAATCATGATCGACACACTTCACCAGAATTATTTATTGTGTTTCTTCTTTCGAAATTACGTTCTTCCTGACTGCATCTGCTGCTGCTGATTATCATTATTTTTCACCTTCTACCAAAAGTTAGCGAAAGAAGTTTCGCCAGTGACGCGTAGGGACTGATACTTCACAGCGATTTTATTATTATTATTATTAAAACAAATCAACCATATTTTCCTAATACATTTTCCTTTGTTTTGTTTTCATGGCAAACTTTCGGTTATTGAAAAAAAAAAACAAAGATTACTATTTGGAACTTCTGGTACAATTTTGAATAAATTGTCAACAATGTTAACAAATAATTTTGAAACCAAAAATGCAATTTTTGCTAATAGTAATCTTTGTTTTATTTAATCACCGTACAAATGTCATTAAACAAAGCGGAGATCTATATAAAGCGCAGTTTTTAATTATTCCTTGAAATTTCTAAAGAGTGTTCGCACTTTGTAAACCTCTTAAGAAGTTCAACATTGCTTGTGAAATACAGCAACATTTGACGGAATAATTTTATTTCGCACTTTTCGGCTGAAGAAAACATTATCTAAAAAATAGATGATGAATAATTAAATACTAAACATTTTTAAATAAAGACGTTCAACTGTCCCTTTTCCCTTAAATAATTTACGCTTTTTAACCTCGGTATATTTGGATAATTTTATGTGCCCCTGTATAATTTTCAATAAGGAAAATCATATAGTGACCCTTAATAACGGTCTCGTAGCAATGAAAGAGAATTTAAGAAAAAATAAAATGGCGGCCATATTTAATTTTCGTCTGCGTAATTAGATTAATGATTAAAAGAATCGCGAATAAGTTAGTTCAGATTTAATAATTTATGAAAAAATTTGTAAAGGGTAATGACTTTTTTTTCAACGTGAATCATGAATGCATTCATCATACTTGCCCACCAGTGGCAGAGAGGTTCTGCTCTGAAAGCTGGTAGACGGGAGGTGCTGGGTTCAAACCCTGTTGTGTTCGTCGACCTAACCGTTCGGAGCTTTTCGTGGTTTTCTTCTAACCTTGCCGTGAATACGGGTTAGGATACCCTAGAAAGACCTCCACGGAGGGCACTCCTCCCTAGGGACTATATCCCTCATGTAGATAATCAGCCGTCATAGATTTTATATCGATCCCTATACAGTGATGTTGGCGAATGTATGGACAGAAATCGGCTTACCGACTTGATGTGCTAAGGTGCTACCAAGCCAGTATTTCATACAGCCATGTTACGGAAACCTGAAACAAAAATACTTGTTTAGTTTTCCAGCTTTTTGGCAGCAGTTTCGCATGTGTCTATCTTATATATAGCAGATATAAATAAAATTCGTAATAAGGAAAATATTTTTCGGAGACCCTTTATTAAAAAGCAATGTTCATGACGGAGAACGACAACTATAGCATGGCGGCAACATCATTAATAATGTATCTACCACTATTTCCAAATAATAATCTTCGCAGACAATTTCTAGTTTGGAAATAGTGGTGCAAGAAATAGTAAAAATTTTGCAATACTGGATATAAGTATCATGTAATCTTATTACAAGAATATGGCGAGTTTGAAACTTTCCAAGAATAGGCATTTTTGTCTCTTTTTGCATTTTTTGATAGCTTAGAATGCCTATAATATTGTCCAAAAGCTATTCATAGAAATTTGAATTATTACAAATGCTACAGCTATAAATATGCTGATATAACTAACTGCCGCTAAACTAAATTATAAAATTTAAACACTTTTTTTTTTCAAAACGGCATTCTTTTTACTGGCTGTTTGAGTTAGGAGAGAACCGTCCGATGCAGTGTTGCCAGCCCGCTTTCTCTCTTTTATTCATCTGGTTTGATTGCCACAACTTTCTTTTTATTAGTATAATTCATATTATTTTCGCATTATTTAATCTGTCTTAAATAAGACGAAAATTTTCAATTAAAGAAAGTGGCGGCAATCAAGAAAACTTTATTTAATAAAAAGTAGCGAACTGGCAACCTATTTACAGAATTGAATTCTTCATAGGGCTACGTAGTAATTTTTTAATATTTTCATTTTTTGATTTTTCACAAGCATTTTAAATACCTTTTTATGGGGTCAGATTGAAAAAAAAAATGTTTTTTTGAAAATGCCACAAATATTTTTTTTATTAATATTTGAATATTAGAAAAATCTTATGCTATATCATAGCCAAAACACTAAATATTAATTGCATTAAGAATTATTTGTGTTTCAGCAGTGCTCGACGCAAACGGGCAGCTGGCACTGCAATTTTAGAACATCATCGTTTACATTCATTCCAACGACGAAGTGTGAAAACTTTTTAAAGAAAAAATGATAAAACACTCACCAAACATAACTTATATATTGCAAAACCCTCAACAGTTTACGTTGTTATTGAAACCCACAAAAATTCCTGAAGTATGGCCTTTGTTAACCCGGGAGAAGTCGCATGGATACCCGAGTGGATACCCTACCCGAGTGCGTGCGGATTTTACAATTATCACCACTACTTTTCGAAAAATAATCTTTAGCGTATTTTATCCTACAATTTGTAACAGTTGTCACTGACTAAATAAGTTGAGAATTATTGTTTGTATTGATTGGTGACAAAGTAAAAACTGTTGATACCCTAGATATGCGCGATTTCTCCCGGGTTAAACATTCAAACTCTTGTTACCCTATACCATAGCTGCAAACTTTTACGCTTTTTTCCTACCACTAAAATTTTATAATAAATTAAAATTAATTAAATATTCGAAATCATGCGATTCAATAAGGCAAAACTCCCATTAATAATTTGTGGTAGCAAAAAAGCGTAAAGTTTTCAGCTATGCCCTATACTATACTACTCAGGCGTATTATATGGTGGTCGAATAAATTTGTTTAAATCCAGAAATTTTATCTTATAAAATTGAACTTACTTGATCGTGATTAATTTTTAACACCAAATATAAAATAAAATTTGCAGATCTAAATATGTTTCTTTGGTCCGCGGATCATACGCCGGATATTACAGTGATTTTTATTTTATTCATACTTCATACTGGCTAGTGTTTTCAGATTTTTAAAACTTTTTATAGCACTAGACTTTACTATAAAAAGTTGTTACAAATTTATATTAAAAGTTTTTTCAATCCGTTTGTGTTGAAGAAACTCTCAGCTTTGTTTATATGTAAGTATGAAATATGTAACATTTTCTCATTTGTTTGGGCTGAGCTGTATTGATGAGGAATGAAAAGTTCTGTAAAAATTAACCAAAATAATTTAGAATCTTTGAATATGAGCGAACGTAGATTAGATTTTGTTACGTATTCTTCTGCTAGTAGAACCATATATTTAAAATAATCCATAAATTTCTCATGTTATTTTACTTACTAACAGATTTAGATGCAATATATCATTTCATTGTTTCTTTCTCAAAGTGAGATTTTAAGTTCATATGTATGAGGACGTGGTGCGGCAAAGTGACCCGTTTCTTCACATTATTTTTTTCCTGTTTAAGTCTCCATATTTTCCTTTATCATATTATTTTCAATGGCAAACTAATTTTTATGGCGCAGACTACAACAGCTAATATAACACCGAGCAATAAACTGTTGTAAATCAATTTAAATTGTTTTCACAAACGTATGTGATAGGCGGAGCTTATATATTAGGTTTTCCGGGTTAAGTTTTTTTAATGTAATGTATTTACTGATATACAATTGCGTATATCAAAATGCGCCAGTATGTGAAATGTTTCAAAGGATTCATTAAAAATGTTTTAATGCCATATATATATAATGCCAGTATAACAGTACCAGAGTATCTTATATCGTCTAAGATAGCCAAAAATATGTTATTGGTGGAGATATGGATTCAAACTACTGTCTTTTAATCCAAGGATCCTCCTCCCCCCCAAACAAGTCTGTTTTGATCATAAATTGTATTTATTAAAAGGTGTTTTATAGATACCCGATATAAATTTTACTTCAAATATTATGTAAAATATCTGGGTCTAAACATTTTTGTTTGATACGCGTATTATATTCCGTTAATTTTGGCACATCTCTAGTCATTGGATTCGATTTCGTAAAAACTTGTGTAACAAAGTGTTAACTCCTTTTACTAGCGGAAAAGAGATATAATTAACACAGGAACTAATGATCAAGAAATCACCTTGTGCTGATTTACGTTAGCCTACCTGAGACCACGGCTATAGAAACCGATCACATTCATCTTACTCTTTGAAAAGCCCATTATGTATTATTTATATCACTTAATTTTAATGCTCAATTTCCAAGTTTATACCAAAGTTATTGAGTAAATAACTGCTTGTATAATGTACGTGAAGAAAAGTATTTATCTGTTTCGAAATCAATCTATCCGTAACGACCCGTGCAGTCAATAATTTCATAACTTACCTTGCTCGTGAATAGCTTTGTACACAGACGCTCTCTCTGAAGGAGAGCGCGATTTCTTGAGTATAAACAGATTGGGGGTTTCATGCGAATCGTTCTCCAAGTATAATTTCTTACTTAAGGTAATTTTGTAATAATTCCGGTGTTAAAAGTTTAAACTGAATCTTCAAGTTTTGCTTAGAAAAGTCAAGTTTTTCCGTGTTTCTTAATGAATAACAAACATTCATCCTTTCAAGGTCAAAATGATGTTGTTGCTAAAATGCTGAAATGATTGAGCGACACAAGAATTTACGATTAAATTGAATAGAAAATAAAGAAATGTTTTTTTAACGTACATTGTAAAAGGAAAATATTATAAAAAACTCTGGTTTGCATGCGACAAGTTTGGAATTAAATTTAATTGGAATTAGGTGGTACCGCTGCCCTTCAAAGGGTTAAAGCGTTACTACCAGCTTTTATACTTATTTACCAGTCAAAAAAACATATGTAGAACTACAAATTTTACTTAAGCGTCCGCGATTTCCGTGGATTATGAATTTCTTAGACTACAGCAAAAACACCCAGGAGACAAGCCACACAACGCGCGAGTGAGGAGACAAATTTGGAAATTCAAACATGTTTCTTCTTCGTTTCCAATCTGCTAACAAAGAAGGAACCTGTTTGAATTTCAGAATTTCTTTTTTAAATTACGTGTTGTGTCGCTTGTCCGTTCTTCATGCGTCCTGCCTGCTACGTGGTATGTGAAAATCGCGATCAAATGAAAACCACCTTTTACTATTTATCATTGCATTTTGTACCAGTAATTCTAAACAATTATTTTTGCTATAAATTTGTAGTAGGTCTCTATTAGAAAGTTTTTACGAAGATGGTTGGTTTGAAATAGTGATACAAAGAATAATAAAATATATGCAAATAGAGAAAAATATACAAATATCCTCTTGTATTTCAGAAGCGGAAAATGTCCATTCGGAGTCTGCACGAAATGATTATGAGGTTACGTTTGATTATCAAATAGCAGCAAATAAGTACAACACAGCAACAAGATGCATTTATAAAATAATTTTTATATTACAAAACATTTTTATTAAACATTAAAATAAATGTGTAAAGTTTGAACCTATGCCTAAGTCATAGCAACCAATTTTTACGCTTTTTCCTTAATATTTTTTCATGGTAAGTTTTGTCCTATTTAACAGCCAAAATTTTCGTTTAAATAAAGCAAAAATTACTCATGCAAATTAGTGGTAACAAAAAAGCGTAAGTTTTTGCAGCAAAGTGTTAAAGTAAATTCTATAAACTTTGAATTACCGTAATTTCTGGTATATAACCCGCAGCTCAAATAAACTGGTTTCGAACCAGAATTTTTTTTCAATAAAATGTAACTCGTTTCTACTTGGAACATATTTGTCTGTATTTAATAAATAACATTTCTGGTTCGAAACCGATTTATTTGAGCCGATGAGTATATACCAGAAATTACGGTAAACACAGTGTTCGTCCTCTTTTACAACAATTTTTTAGTAGAATTTTTCTATTTAATACTTAAATAGCAACCATTGTAGAAACCTCAATATATTTCAGGATTTGTTACACTTTTCTGCATTTAAATTAGGCGAAAGAGTCTATTAAAAATTGTGGTATAAACGCACAAACCCTGAAACATATTATTAGGAAATATTTAAATTTATTCCTTTGTTCCACGATAAAATATAATGATTTTTTATTAGCATTTTTAATTTTCCTATGCATAATTTATTTTTAAAAGGATTATTTTTTTTCCAATTTAAATAGGATTATTAAAAACAATTTTTCCCCTGAAAATCTTTCCTTTATTACAAAAATACCGTATGTGACTTTTACTTGCTATAAAAGTGATATCCGAGTTCAAATTAACCCAATAAAGTACAAAGATATATCATTTATACCAATTTACTTTAATTATGATCAACCAATTTACACCCAGAATATTTTAATAAAATTTTGCTTTTATAATATACTAGAAGATAGGATATTTTCTTTCTCTTATTAGTAAATCAATGTGTTCGTAAAATCTGGTGGAAGCAAGTCAGTTCAAAAATTTTTTTTAAAGAATTGCTTTGCCTTAAAAAAATTAATTCGTTTTATGCGATTACTTTAACCCTTAACCCCTTTAGGGGCAAAGTACTCTTGTAGCTAAAATATTGAAATGATTGATTGACACCAGGATTCACGAACGAATTTTGTTTTAAATAAGTGAAAGCTTTTCTTCATGTACCTCATAAATTAAAAATATGGTCATAAAATTCTGGTGTCATTGTGGCATTTTGGGATTAAAATTAAGTGGTATATATTATATACCGGTGTCCTTCAAGGGGTTAATTGCATAGTGATGTAAATTTCCATCCCTTTTTATTTAACTTTTAATAAATAAATCAACTTCTTCGCCACCACTATATTTATATAGAAATATTAATCCAGTAAATTTCCCGTGAACTATGTTGCTGAACAAAGTTAAAAATCTATCTTAAAATTTCTGGTGTCTAATATTTAATATATGTATAAAAAAAACACAATTGTAAAAGAAAAACTCATGCAAAGAAGGGTTAAACGTGAGATATAATAAGTATGGTTTTTTTTTGCCTGTCTTTTAGCTTAGATACCAGAGCAAAATTTTTGGGGAATATCTTCTCTTATGCAGGAAAAAAAAAAAAAAAAAAAAAAAAAAAAACGTTCGTCTAAGACAAATTTCCCAACTGCAAGATAATAAAGAAAATGTTTTCGCCATATATTTCTGTATTTCACAAGCATTATTTACCACTTATTTTAATTCAAAACGACAAATCTTCACCAAGAATTTTTTAGTAAAATTTTGCTTTTTTAATGTACGAGAAGAAAGGATATTTCCTGTATAAAATTCTTATGAAATTACAATGCGCGTACACACCTATACCCAACTTGAGTTTATATGTAACAAAGTATTATAATATGAATAAAATATGCATTATAGTGAATAAAACTTGCACAGCTCTATATGAGTTATTTTACAGAGAAACCTCATATGAGGTTGTCATGCATAGCATATTAAATAATTCATTAATATTAACAAAAGTACCGTGCATGTCACTGGGTATTTACAGAGGCATAATACGATCCTTGAATTATAATACCACAATTACTAAAATATTCGCATTTCTTAAACGAAGATTTTCTGTCATTAAATTAAGCCAATATTACTTCTCGGTAAAAGTGGTACTCAAACTCAAGAACCCTACAAGTCGTGTGTTACTAACCCGTGAAATAACCAGTGTATTCAAGTAAAATCTTCAATCAATTGAAGGGCGGTGGTTCATTTTTGGACCACTTAATTTTATTCCCTAAATGCCACATTGACACCGGAATTTTGGAATCAAAATTTTCATTTTATTAAGTACGTGAAAAATCATTTAGTTTTGAAAAGAACTTGATAATTTGCAGCACACAGCATGCAGTTGCTGTGGTAAGGGTCGAGACAGTTTTGAAGTGATAAACAAACTTTCTCGAAATTTTGCACAGGTACGGTGTTGCCAGCGAGCTACCATTTTTTTAATTAAGTTTTCTTGATTATCACCACTTATTTTTAAGTATTATAATTCCCTTTATTTTCACACTATTTAATTTGTCATTAAAAAAGGCGAAAATTTCTACTTAAAAAAGTGGTGGCAATCAAGCAATCTAAATTAAAAATAAAGTAGCCTACTGTCAACTGCGCAGGTAATTCATATACAACGTCAGCGTGCACGGAAGTTTCTCGGAATATCTCCACAGAATTGGAAAAAGACAAAGTGAGTTGTGCGACTGTGTCAATCGAGATTAAGTCTTTCCTTACATTTTCGAACGTTGTCCTCTTATGGCCCATTAATTTTTATTTGACAGGAACAAGACGGTAAGGTGAAAACTACAGAAGGTATTATTTTCGGAAAGAAACTAAAGAGCACTTTGTGACAATTAGAATACACTTAATGAGTTGAACTCCTTCATCCATTACAAATTTTAGCTCTTTTGTTAGAAAGAGTTTTAGATTACAATGTATTTTAATGGCAAATATAATGATATTTCTCAACGTCTTTCTGATTTTGTTTTCTAAGACTTACGAGTGTCAAATTATGCAATAGTACAGTTCACCCTGCTTATTTTAAGTTCGTTTTCTCAGTGTGATTTAGCCATGTTATGTGCTTAAGTTTAACATCATGATGCCTGCATTTTTACACCATTCGTCTTATAGTAGTATTAATCCATTCTCTTTTGCCGTTTATTACGTGCCGGTTATTACCGCAACACTATATTTGCTCATTTGTGTACCCTACATTCAGTATAGCAGATTAATATTGTGTGTTGATATATATTCCGCTTTACATTACCAAGGTCGTGTTTTTGTCTACAATGAACAATTGCGGAAATTAATTTGTGCTGTAATTAAAAATCGAGTGATATTGTGGTTCTACAGTATGCGGATGGCAAGGACGTGTATAATGTTTTCTGATATCTCAAGACACCAATATTTCTAGAACTTCTTGACTATTATCAAATGTTCTTTAAAGTTTAAGAACACTTGAACAATATTATATTATTTGATTTATCCGACTACAAAGTTTTAGACTATTGGAACTTCATGAATTCGAGACTATAGATCGTATGACACGCATAGGCATCTTGGCACGCATAGGAGTTTGATTGTGAAATCATAGTATATGACTTTCGTACATATAATAGGCATTAAATTAATTTAGAATTTTTTTTCCCGAATCAATGAAATTATGACACAGAGTGTATCTGTGTCTGTATTATTATTATTTTGTTTCGTTTGTACGCCAAGCTGCTGAGTAAATGTATTATATTTATTGAGTATATATTATTGTGGTTTTGGGAGTGGACTTATTCCGTGTTATTGTTTACATTAAATATACGCCCGTGTTCTGGGCCGTTTTTGCAGCTGTGGTTTCACTGGGTGGCAGAGGGAAGCTTTCCATCGGAGGATTTAGCCATAAACCTACGTGTTGGCTTACCGGTGAGGTGCTCAAATACGTGAAGAAAAGCTTCTACTTATTTTCAATTAAATGTGTTTTAATTCGACGTATAAAATATTTATCTTTTGCGCTTTTTCTACTTCTCCAATTTATATAATGATACACATACGGTGATTTTTTAAAGCAAAGATTACTATACCAAAATTTTGCATTTCTGCTTTCAAGACTATATCTTAACAGTGTGTCCATTTTAGTGCGTTTTTTCGTGTACCTAATTCTACAAGAATTTCCGAAAATCTATGCTTTATGTAATCACCAAAAGTCTTCTATTAAAGCGAAAAAAAATTGTATTCGGAAATTATAAAAGATTAAATAATTAAGAAAAAAGAAAAAAAAACGCTCGCTGCGGATTTCGCAGCTTGTTGTGTGGCAATCCAAATGCGCAGACCCTAATTAACGCAGTCGCAAATGTCTCTCACTTTTTTCTATTACATGGCTCCCAAATGGTCCCTTTTTGAATACCAGTATATCCTAACAAGATAATTTCGCGGTAGATTTCTACTACATCAGCAATAGAAACAACGTTCGAGGTAGAATTATACAAATTTGCAAGAAAAGTTTAAAAATATTTTTTTTTAGTGGTATTCTTAAACGGGCCTGATTGGGACCCCTGTTACTAGTAACAGAGTTGCCGCTTTCGGTAATCCACAATAGTTTTAGGTAGCTTTCATTTCAAAAAGCTACCTATTGTAGCCGTTCGGAGGAAAGCAATTCCAAAATATTTTGGTATATTTTCACCCATCATGACCCCCCAGATCCCAAAACCCCCTCCATTCAAATGTTGATTTATATATATCTGACATTTGTCATGCTGTAACTCTCTTATTTATGAACCGATTTGGATGTGACTGAGTATGTGTATAGGATATACCAAGGTCTCGACCGAGTTCGTTGGCCAGCTTCATCCGCCATCTTGTTTCAAAATTGCAACCAGTTAAATATTTTTACATTTAAAAAAAATCAAAAAGGTGTACACAAAAATTATAAAATAAAAAAGTTGTTTCCATTAAGTGTTAGATCGTGATCAAGGACTCCGGAACATTTTTTGTTTTGGCTATATCTTAAAAAATGGCTGATATATGGCAGTTTGAAATTCTAGGAGGGCTGACATTTTGAAACAATCTGATTTTTGTTATGCTGTAACTCTCATGCTGAAATTTGCATTCATATTCAGTATTAACGAAAACCGGGATTGAATCTTTTATAATCGGGTTAGTTTCGGTGTTTGAGTAAAATTAGTTCAATTTTTAAAACATGGACTATGAAAGCTACCTTTAGCTCCCGGTACTGGCCGTAAGTACTTTTATATATAGTAAGGGCGCCTATGATTATATTTGTTTCACTAATTGCAAACAAACATCTTTGTGGAATATTTCTACAACATGTGTATGACTAAAATAAAGCAAAGCTCAAAAAGTTATTGTTTGAAAATTGTGGTCATAATAAAATATAAATGTAATTGCCAGTGGAACACCTGATACATATATAAATATTGTGCATTACGAAGAACAGTAAATCTGGTAGTAATCATCTTCTTTTTTAAAAACAGAATTTCTGTCATAAAGAAGGCGAAAAGTACTTTTCTTTAAAAAATATTGGACTTTCGTGTATGTGGAAATCGGGCTCTGTTTATCACTACAAAATGCATTTCTACTGTCGTAAATTAGTGGCTAATACACTTTATATTAAAAAGAGAATAAAATGCATGTTTCTTTTCAATTATTTGAAATTTTATACTATTTTTATATTTCTCTCTTTAATGTCTGTCTCACAGCTGCCAACTCTTCCGGTTTTATTTTATGACTAAAATTTATTAGCAAATTTTGCCTTCTTTAGTCCCCAAAATCTGTGATTAAATAGGGCAAAAATTCTATGTATTTTTTGTGATGTTTCAAAGGCGTAAATTTTGGCAGCTGTGGTGTCTTATCACCAAGATTAGGTTTAGTGACACTTTGAATATGGTTATATGGATGAAAATAATTGTATTGTAGAAAAAATAACACGAAACTACTAAACTGCCAGCTATGTCTTTTTTTTACAGTGTCGCTGACATAAAAATGTAAAATATGTTTAATAATTTGAAAGAAAAGGGTTAAGCATTTTATTACAAAAACTTTTCATAATAATGGGGGTTGAATGTTTGTCACAGAAAAAAATTAGGGGTCCCACTGGTCATCTTTTTAAACACTATTTCACACAATAATCATGGTTAGTTTCCGATGGAAACTTTATAGAAATCTATCACAAATTCTATTATTTTGTAATAGTCGTATTGAAAAGGTGACCGCTATGACACTTACAATTTTTTCTGCGACAAACGCTCAACCCTATTAATAATTTTTAAAGTTACTAAAGAAATAGAAATGACATAAAAAATTTAGCTGCAGTATCTATTTAACCCTTTCCGGCACAAACAAATTATGTTCGTAAAATGCGAAATTACTGACTGACACCGGAATTTACAAACGACTTTTTTAGAAAAGAAAAATTCCTTATTTTAAGCTTCCATTACGGAAGCAAAATTGTATTAAAATATTCTTGGTGCCGAATGCAAGTTTGGAATTAAAGTTAGGTGTGCCCAGAGTGGGACCACTGTGTCGGAAAGGGTTAACAGGACTATTACTTCTTTAATATTTTGTGAACCGCTACTGCCAATTAATAATCTTCGTAATAAATTTCTAGTAGAAATGTTCCACTAAGGTTACAATTTGCAATTAGCGGTTCACAAAATAGTATAAACTGTGTCAACTCTTGACTTAAATATTATGTTTTATTCTTATTACAAGAATATCTTAAGGGGTACACACCAGTTTGAAACTTTTCAAAAATCGTCTTTTTTTCTGTCTGCTAACTTACAATGTCTAGAACATAGTCCAAAAACTATTTATAGAAATTTCATTTCTTACAAAAGTTACAGCGATAAATACGTCGCTGTAAATGATTGCCGCTAAAACAAACTTTAAAATTTAAACGCCTTTGTTTTTAAACGACATTCCTTTAACTGCTCGCTTGAATTGCTCGAGAATTATTTGATAGATTTCCTTTAAATTTTAATACTACCGCTGAGATTTGAATTCTGTGTACAGTAAGTAGTCATTTTTTATACTTTCATACTTCGAAATTTAACAAGGCTTTTTCCCGGGTTCGTACGCTTTTACCACAATTTTCTAATAGAATTTTTCGCCTAATTTAACTGCAGATAAGCATAACAAAACCTGCAATTTCACAAAGGCGTCTACAATTGTTGTTATTTAAATATTAAATAGAAAGATTCTACCAAAAACTAGTGGTAAAAGCGTATGAACCCTGTTTTCGTTATAAGGCCCCATTTATGGTTCCAAAATGAAAAAAATAAATTGAAAATGCGCAAATATTTTCACAAATATTTGAATTTTGGATAAATCCTATACTGACAAAATACTAAATATCAATTGCATTATTGTTTTTTTTTTTTTTTTTTCCACAAGTGCTCAATGCCAGTGGCCAACGGGCACTGTAAATTTAAAACACCCTCGTTTACACGGATGCCATAGAAGAAATGTAATTTTTTTTAAAGAAAAAATTACAAAACAGTCTCCAAACATAACTTAAAATATTGCAACCCCCCAACAGTTTGCGTTATTATTGAAAGCTACAATATTCTTGAAGTACGGCTTTTGTTTCGACATTCAAACAGGTGCTTCCCCTTAAGTATATCAATTAGCAATCATGTCATGTTTTCTGGCGTATAATCCGGGGATCAAACAAAAATGTTCAAACGTAGAAATTTTATCTGATAAAATGCAACTTACTTGTTCGCGGTACTTATATAACACCAATTATTAAATAAAATTTGTTGTTCTATACATGTTTGCTTGATCCACTGATCATACAACGTAAATTACGATAATTTGTATTTCATTCATATACTGGCTGCTGCCTTCAGATTTTAACCCTTAATACATAGTGCATCAAATTTGAAATACTTTTTATTTAACTTTTAATAAGTACCGTAATTTCCGGCGTATAATCCGCAGCTCAAAGAGTCGTTTTTCGACCCAGAAATTTTATTCAATAATTGTAGTTAAATATTTACAGCGATCTTTTAAGTTACATTTTATAAAATAATATTTCTGGGTCGAAAAACGACTCTTTGAGCTGCGGATTATACGCCGGAAATTACGGTAAATCAAGTTCTTCGCAACCACTATATTTATATAGAAATATTAATGGTGTAAAGCTCACATAAATATGGTAATAAATGAAGTTTAAAATATATCTTAAACTTTTTGGTGTCTAATCCATAATTAAGTATAAAAAACACAGTTCTAAAAGACAAATTCATGCATTTAACGATTAAATCTTTTTATAGCATTACACTTTATTATAAAAAGTTGTTATACATTTAAACTAAAAGTTTGTTAGATCATTTTGCATTGTAAGAGTCTCTAACTCTTTTTTCATAGGTAATTATGATATCGATAGCATTTTCTAATTTGTTTGGGAAAAGTAGTCTGTATTCGTAAGGAAGAAAAGGTCCTGAAAAAAATTTCAAAAAAAAATTTAGAATCTTTCAACATGAGCGAACATAGATTAGGTTTTGTTCAATATTCTTCAGCTATTCCAACCATATAGTCAAAGTAATTTTCAATAATTACATGCGATGTTTTCTTACTGACAGATTTTTATGTAATAAATGATCGCATTGGTTTTTTCAAAGGGAGATTTTAAGCTTGTATATGGCGACATAGTGTAGAAAAGTGCCCCTTTTCTTTGCTTAATTTTTTTCCTGTTTAGTTCTTCCGTATTTTCCTTTTTCTAATTATTGATAATGCAGAATAGATTTTTATTACACAGACTGTTCTATAACAGCGAGTAAAATACTGAAATCATTTTGAAAATTTTTTATATAACGTGTGCGACAGTCGGAGCTCAGATATCAAATTTTTCTCGTTAAGATTTTCTGAAATTAATGTATATAATGATATACAATTGTGTATATAAAAAAACCCCGCAAGGATGCGATTGTTTCAATGGATTCATTGAAAAATGTTTTACTGTCCAATGAATATACCAGAATATGTGATTTCATCTAATGAAAGCTAAAAATATATTATAGGTGGAGATTATTATTCAATCTACGGTAATTTTCGGCGTGTAATCTGTGGATCAATAGAGCCACTTTATATCAGAAATTTTATTTATTAAAATGTATTTTATAGGAACGCGATGTAAAATTTCTGCAAATATTAATTAAAATATGTTCTGACTGGTTCTAAACATAAGTTTGCTTGATCCGAGGATTACATGCCGGAAATTAGGGAACATCTTCAGTCATCGAGTTCGGTTAATAATAACATATATGCTCGTAACTGTATAAAAAAAGTGTTAAGGCTGCATTTCATACACTGTTAAAAATCTGCAGCAAACTGTCCAGTCATTTGGCCGTTTTAATAGAGAACGGTTATATAGTTGTAATTTAACGCTATTCTGACCATAATTTGAACAATAATATGGTCAAGTAACCGCTATTTATAAAAACAGTCGAATGACTGGACAGTTTGCTGCAGATTTTTAACAGTGTAACGGAAACAATGCATGGATTTTTCGAAGAACTAATGAACAAGAAGTCATGATGTGCTGATCTATGTTAGTCCAACCTGACTGTAGCAACCGACCAGAATTTGCTTACTCCTCTAAAGGACCGTTGTACAGCTATACATCTAAATTTTGATGCCCAACTTCCGAATTGGTACTAGAGTTCCATAGTAAATGCTTGGTTTTATAATGAATGTGGTTTTATAATGAATATCAAGAAACGCATTTATTTGTTTTTATATCAATTGTTTTGTAAATTCTGCGGGAGGTCAACCATTCTAATAAAATTACCATGGATCTAAAATGTTTGGAAAATATACGCTTTTTTTGTATAGATAGCGAATTCTTGAGAATCAAGTTTTAAACCAGTTTCATTTACAAACGTCTGGGCTGCGTGCTCCTCCGGGTGTTCCGGAATCAATCCGGTCCTTCGGGACGCGGAGGGATGACCTGGAGCCCGGCAGTAGACGCTGTGGCGTCCGGATTCCATTTTCAGGAGTTTGGGACAAAGCAGGGTCTCAGAGGGAGCGGTAACCGACGTAAGTCCACTTCCGGGAGGACTGGGAGGCCGGCTTTCGCTGGTCCGACCGGACAATCCTAAGTGCAGCCTGAGGATCTCGAACCGAACATGATTCGAGCGGCCTGAAACTCATCCTTTCTCAGCGTAGAGCACTCCAGGGGATAGACAAGATGAGTGCTTCTCTTGTCCGTCCCCAGGACCCCTGGCGGAGGGTGCCGGAGACAGTTCTTGTTGAGATATGGAGCCAGGCGTCGGGAGCCACCTGGTGAAGGTTTTGGAAAGCTGGTGTTCATGTTTAGTGAGAGTGAACTAGCGGACGCGAGCGGTTACACAGGTCTGGCCGGACCACCGGGACGAAACTATTGCACTACTTGTTTTCATCCTATCACTTTTTGCTTTCAAACTAACGTTCTCCCGACCCTACGGCTCTGACGGCCTGGTCACCCGACAGCGTGGCGGGGGTCGGAACCCTCTTCCTAGTTTTTTAGCCTATCTGTGTTTTACTAACCTAGTTTTTAGTGTGTGTGTGTCCATTCCCGACTAGAGAGACATGAGATCACTCGTGTGAGTTGTTCTCGATCTCGAATTGTGACACAGCAAATCATGAGAGGGAGCCCCTGATTAGTGGCTGGGCCCTGGTCGTTCCTATGAGCGTTCCAGACAAGTCCGGCCTCGAGGATGTCACGGACTGTCTTTCATGAACCGAGCCTGTCCGGCCACTGTCGTACTCATGAAAGGGGTTACGATCGCGCCGATACAGGGATCAAGTAGTTCCGGGCCGGTATCCAGTAGTGGATGTTGTGGCGCCGTTTTTTTTAAAGCACCTGATTAGTCTTACAAACGTCTGCTGAGTATTATTTCTAACTTAAGGTACTTCTATAATATTTATAGTATCAAAAGTTTAAACTGATATCGCCACTACTGATAAAGCTCTGCTTTATTTAATCAGAAAGTCTGCATTAAAAGAAAAAGTGAAGTATGGTAGATAAAAAAAATAAAAGAATTACCTGGCTCAGCTTGCCGTGTAGGAAAACTTACTTGCATAGCCAAATTACCGCTATGCAAACTTCTTTCACTTTTTTAGTACAGGGCTCCCAAATAGTCCGTTTTTGAATACCAGTATATCCTAACAAAAAAAATTCGCGGCAGATTTCTAACAATATATAAATCATATTTAACACTCAGGGTAGATTTCTACACAATTTGCAAGAAAAGTCTAAAAATATTTTTTTTAAAGTGGTATTCATAAACGGACCGTTTGGGAGTCTTGCTATAAATCACAGAATTGCCAATCTCTGTAATATACAATAGGATTTAATATAGCAAGGGTGTCGATGGTGATTATTATTATATTTTATTTGTATCATTAATTCCAAACAAACATTTTTAGTAAATGTTTCTACAAAACGTGCACGAAAAAAGGTAAAGAAGAAATAATGCCTCAAAAATTATTTTTTGAAGATTTTAGTAGTAATAAAATATAAAAGCAATTACCAGTGGTATCCCTGATATATTAAAAATTATTGCGCAATACGGAGAACGGCAATTCAGGTAGTAATCATCACCTTTTTAAAAGGTAGAGTTTCTGTCATAAATAAGGCGAAAAATAATTTTCGGAAAATGTTGTGGTCGTCACGCTGTGTTAATTACTACAGAATGCACTTTTACTCGCCACAATTAGTGGCTGATACACTTCTTTATAATGAAAAGATAATAAAATGTATGATTTTTTCAATGTTTGAAATTTTATAGTATTTTTATATTTCTCTTTTTTATGTGTGTATCATCATCTAGATTAGGATTAGTGACACTTTGAATATAATTATATAGATTAAAAAAAAACTACTGTACTGCTATCTATGTTTTCTTTTGACAGTGTTGCGGGCATAAAAATCTAAAATATGTTTAATATTATAAAAAAAATTTAAACAATTTATTAAAAAAATATTTCATAATAATGCCGATTATACGTTTGTCGCGGAAAAAAATAATTGGTCCCACTTGTCATGTTTTTACAACACTATTTACAAACGATTAACCTTGTTAGTTTCTGTTGTAAATGTTGTAGAAATCTACTTCAAAGATTATTATTTGGAAATAGAGGTATTGAAAAGGTATACGGTTGGACACTTACAATTTTTTTCACAACAAATTTTCAACACTAAAAACAATTTTATATGTTAACAAAGACATAGAGACGACATCAATAAAAATAGTAACAATATCTATTTAACAGTGTTGCCTCAGGAGAGTACTTATTCAATAATTTGTCTATCACTATTTCCAAATAATAATCTTTGTAGTAAATATCTAGTAGAAATCTACCACTAAGGTTACTGTTTGGAAATAATGGTGCACAAAATAGTAAAAATGTTGCATTTAAGCTTTATATATTCTTATTACAAGAAAATCTTTTTTGGGGGAAAACCAACTTAAAACTTTCCAAATATCTATTTTTTTTTTTTACATTTTGAATTTGTTACTACATTATAATGTCTAGAATGTAGTCCAAAAACTATTTATAAAATTACAAAGTATTACAAAAGTTACAACTATAAATATGTCTCTATAACTAATTGCAACTGACACAAACCTTCAAATTTAAACGCTTAAAAAAATAATAATAAAAAAAATAACTGGCCACTTGAACTACTCCAGATTCATACGACCGATCTCCTTTAAATTTTATTACTAACGCTCATAATTAGATTTTCTATGACGCTAAGTAGTTATTATTATATTTTCATATTTCGATTTTTCACAAGCATTTTAACTCTTAATTGCATAGTGATGTAAATTTCCATCTGAGTTTATTTAACTTTTAATAAATAAATCAACTTCTTCGCCACCACTATATTTATATAGAAATATTAATCCAGTAAATTTCCCGGGAACTATGTTGCTGAGCAAAGTTAAAAATCTATCTTAAAATTTCTGGTGTGTAATATTTAATATATGTATAAAAAAACACAATTGTAAAAGAAAAACTCATGCAAAGAAGGGTTAAGGCATTCTTTATGGGAACAAATAATAATAAAAAAAAATTTAAATACCACAAATGTTTTCTTAACTATTTCAATTTTGGAAAATTCCTCCACTACGTCATAGCCAAAACACAAAAATAATAATTGCATTAAGAGATTTTTTCATATTTCAGGAATGCTGGATGCAAGCGGCCAGCTAGGACTATATTTGTAGGACACCCTTGTTTACAGGAATACCAAAGACGGAGTATGAAAATTTTCTAGAAAAAAATTAAAAAAACACTTTCCAGACATAACTTAATATATTGAAACGTTACACTGTGAATTGTAATCCACAAAAATTACGATGGTATTGTTTTGTTTTCAACACTGAAACTGTTGTCAGCCGTTAAATATTTCAATCGGGAAAGATGCCCTAATCTTCGACGTATAATCTGCGGATCAAACAAACATATTTAAACCTAGACATTTTTTCTAATGAAATGTAACTTACTTGATTGCAGTACCAGGGCTCTCAAATGGTCTGCTTTTTAAATACCGGTATTTTTTTTAGGAAAATTTTGTTTTTAGATTTTTCTTGTAAATTTTGTAGAAACCACCCCTGGAGGTAAATTTTTTCAGAAATGTTGTAGAAACCAACCATGAAATTTTCTGTTAAAAAATATTGGTATTCAGTTGGCGGACCATTTGGGAGCCCTGCAGCACTTATCTAACACCAATTATTAAATCAAATATAAATTATCTACTACTAAATATGTTTGCTTGATCCGCGGATTATAAGATGGGAATTACCGTAATTTGTATTTCATTATGCTGGCTTTTGTATTTAAATTTTTTAATCTTTTTATAGCACTACACATTATTATAAAAAACTATTATATATTTATACCAAAAGTTTGTTCAGTCCTTTTGTGTTGAAAGAATCTCTCACTCTTTGTTCATAGGAAAGTATCAAATGTCTGGCATTTTCAAATTTGTTCGGGCCGACCAGTCTGTATTGATAAGGAAGAAAAGGTCCTGTAAAAATTGCCCAAAATAATTTAGAATCTTTGAACATGAGCGAACATAGATTAGGTTTGGTTCCGTATTCTTCAGCTATTTCATCCATATAAGCAATGTAATCTACAATATTTTCATGTGATTTTTTCTTACTGAAAGATTTTGATGCAACATATGATTCAATTGATTCCTTCAAGGAGAGATTTAGTTTTTCGGAAAACATTCTTGTAGCCCACCGACATTGAGACTCAGCTATTGGGATTTGAGGGCCATTGCTTTTAACAAATCCTATAAAGGCTAGTGTAGGGTGTTTTATTCCAACTGGAAAAACACATTTGTATAGGTTTGAAGATCCATCCTTATTAATGTAAATTTCTTCTTCAACGAATGGTAGTTTCATTCTGTACCCGGTAGCAAAAATCACACCATCAAGCTCCGTGACACTGTCTTCATGCTCAAAAATGACTCCGTTTTTCTCAAATCTTGAAACATTTCCTTTGACGATTACCCTGAAAATAATGAATAAACAAATACATTTAAAACAAAAAATGCACATTCTTATGGCAGGGTTTGCTACCCCGCGTACCAGCGGGCTAATTGACACCACTGTTTCCAAACAGCAATCTTCGCTTTATTTAATGGCAGAAATTCTTGAATTACATAATGCGAAGATTACCTCTCAAAATAGTGGTCCCGCTCACCAGAGCCGTAATTAGGACATATGAAACATGTGCATTTATGGCTCCTGCTGGTCCGTTTTTGGCATACCACTATTTCAAAACAATAATCTTCGTGGTAACGTTTGAAATACCCCGAAGATTACTGGTATTCAAAAGCAAGACGAGTAGGACTTCTGTGTATTTCGTTACCCCTATTTTAGAATAGTAATATTCGCCTTATTTAATTTGCGATTAAATAAGGCTATAAGATTTCTATTCTAAAGTAAAGTCAACAAAATGCACATGCTGTACATGTGATAAATACGGTCATGGTGGTGGAGACATTCATCCAACTGGCACGCAGGTTCACCAACCCCAGCCTACAAAGTATAAAAGACTTATTTAACTACTGAAGAGACTACGTAAGAACTATTTAAAAGCTATGATGCGTGATTTGCTTTCTCATGATAAGATTAAATTACATGTTATTCTTAAGGTTTTACTTTTAAGACATGTTAAGGTCCTTTTTAATGATCTCTTTTTTAAGACACGGTAAGGTTAGGATTAACTATGAAATTAATGTTTTAATTGAGTTGTCTAAGTGTAGATATTCAGTCATTTCTCCTAAAGACATAATAATACGTAATTAAAGTTTTTTTCTAGTACACAGCATAAAAAAAAACACAACAGAAAAGTACCGTAATTTCCGGCGTATAATCCGCAGCTCAAAGAGTCGTTTTTCGACCCAGAAATTTTATTCAATAATTGTAGTTAAATATTTACAGCGATCTTTTAAGTTACATTTTATAAAATAATATTTCTGGGTCGAAAAACGACTCTTTGAGCTGCGGATTATACGCCGGAAATTACGGTACACACGAAAAACAGCACAGAAAAGTTGAAAATGTCTCACTGCTATTAAAAACAGAGCAATGTGTTGAAACAAGGGGTGAAAAAAACGAAAGTTCGTAACGCCATGTTTGCATAATTGCCAAAATCCCCCTGTTTGAGACAACTTTTTTCGCACAGTAATCATCGGTTTATTTAATCGCAGATTTGCTGTCATTAAATAAAGCTAATATTTCTGTAAGGAAATAGTGGTCTCAAAAAAAGGAAGAGTTGTCAACTATGTGTTTGGTATATGACGAGCATTTGCTATTCTGTAAAATGATGTTAATTTTTTCTTTAAAAAATTTGGAAGGAATGATAACTACATTGATGAGGAATATTTATCTCTCTCATTGTGGTCCGATTGCGGTCTCATGCAACCACAACAGTAATTATCGTCTTATTTAAATGTAGAAACGCCATGATTAAGTTAGGCAAAAATTACTTTTCGAAAAAAACTGGTTCCATGTGACCGCAAGTAGACCGCGCTGAGTTATATGATAAAGAATAAAATTTGAGTGAAAAATGGATACAATTAGAAACTTGTATTATAAACTCGTGTATAAATATTTTGTAGAATTACTTTTTGACACATAGATATCTCTTTCCAACTAGTGCTGCAAAGTTTGGAAAAATGCTACAAATTTTCCTTGATAAAAAATTTTGCTGCAGGAGGCGTACTGAATTACCACAATTTTTAATAGAATTTCTCGTCTTATTTAATTGCAGAAAATTATTACAAAGTCTGTGATTTAAATATTAAATATTTTTATCTTTAATAGTAGTGGAAGACTCCTTGGAAATTGCAAGGATTTTTCACACCTTGCTGCTTTTTTAAGCATTTAACTCTTTCAGTGTCAAAGTATTTCTGCTGCAAAATTGTTGAAATAATAGAGTGAAACCAGAATATGGGATAAAATTTATTTGAAAATAATTAAAAGCTTCCGTTCACGTATATCGTCGCTACCATGTCCAACTATCGAATGTGAAAAAATGCATTTTTCATTACATTTAAAAAGTGGACCGATTGTCAACACTAAATTTTATTAGAATTCTTCTACTAGTACGGATACTAATAAAATTTCTGCTAAGAACAGTGTTGCCAGATTCGGCTTCTTATTTATTTAGTGTTGACGAACTTGTACAAGAAATTTTGAAAGAATTTTTTTTATTTTAAAGTAATCACAAAATGTCTGTCAGTAAATAAAGCAAAAATTTCTGCTTGAAAATTCTGGTATGAATTTGGACTTTCTGAATTGGAAAGGAGGCCAAACTGGCAACCCTTATGACGAATACTATTAAAATTTTGTGGTGACAATCGGCCCATTTTTAAAATTAATGAAAAATGCATTTTTCACATTCGATAGTTTGACGTGGTAGCGACGATATTGTGACAGCAAAATTTTATTAAAAATTTTTGGGTGCCAATTGGCAGTTTGGAATTAAAATTAAATGTTCGCGCCGTGCAAACACCGCCCTTGAATAGGTTTAAGTATCGGGTTGTCCGGAAAGATCGTGCCGGTATGGAAAATCAGTTCATATAGGAAAATTCTGTGCGTTAATTATTAGACAGTAGATATCGGAATCAATGTCTAATAATTAAATGATACAATTTTCCGGTATGAATTGATTTTCCCAACCGGCACGAACTTTTCGAACAACCCAATATTTACATAAACCTTAAAAAAGATTAATATGAAGTTAAAAGTCAATAATATGCATGTTTATCTTGTGACCAAAATATATCTTACCTGCCCGTAAGTATCTTATCTGGCAGATCATCGTTCACAGTAGGAGGTTTATCTAAAGCTCTGTACGGGGGTTTAATTTTACAGGTATCGCCATTAATTTTCGTCTCCAAGTATCCTTCAACATATTTGTTGGCAAAGTCATTCCACATGTTTTTTAACCAGTGAATGTCTCTACGTAATATGTGCATATCATAAGGTAGTCCTTTTGGGCCTAATTTTGGAAACAGCCAGAAACCTGTTCTAGTGCTTAGATACACCTAAAAAAGGAGAAACAAATAACTAACTTATTTCAGTTTTTAATTACAAAATATATAGTTACTTATTAGTTTCAAGAGAAGACAATAGTAAATTAATGACACTGAAACTTAATAAATGAATGATTAATATAAATTATTATTTAAAGAAAGAGTGAGAGGCGCAGTGTTGCCAGTAGGCTACTTTTTTTAAATTCTGATTGTTTGATTCTCACCACTTTTTTTAAAACTGTGTAATTTGCCTTCTTTAATGACAGGTGAAATATAGCGAGAATAAGATCAATTACACTATTTAAAAAAACTGGTGGGAATCAAGGAATCTGAATTTTAAAACAGAAGCCTACTGGCAACGCTGGAGTGGCGTTAAGTGTATGATGTGTATGCTGTTTTAGAATTTAATTAAAAGATAGTGTTGTATACAGGGTGCGTCAGAAAAATTTATACATACACTATGTAACGGATCATAACTTTCTAATTTTTCTTTCTTTTCAAAGAGTAATTAATTGGAAATAATGAGTGGACAAGGATTAACGTTTGAAAAAAAAGAAAATTTATTTTTTAATACTATTGTAAGTATGAAAATGTAGCAGAAATACAAGAACAATATTGCAGGGAGCTTCAGAGAGATCCACCTATGCGACTTACAATTCATCGGATGAAAAATAAGTTTGAAACGAATAGATGTTCATAGACAACGTTTCGGAACTGCAATTGAGCAAGAATGAGCCACAGTACCTACTGAAATGTTTGTTGAAGTTTGTGAAGCCCACCGTTATAAAAAGTGTATTGACTAAAACGAAAATAATTTTGAACATCTGCGGTAGGAGGAAAAGTTATACACTTTATGTAGAATCTTTTGCAATTCAAATATTAAATATACATGAATCAAAACTGTTGTGATAATCATTTAAAGTGTCCATACATTTTTTGTCGCACCTTGTATAATGAAGGGCTCCCACTTGGTCCGTATTTTGAGTGCCACTTATAATGGAAACTCCATTATATATATATATATATATATATATATATATATATATATATATATATTCCATATATATATTATTATATATATATTATTATATATTATATTTATTCCATATATATATATATATAATGGAGTTTCCATTACATATGCTTTTCTTAATAGTTAACCCTCCTTTCGCGTTCTTCAATATGTATTTAATTTAATGGTTTTAAAATTACATTTAAATTTAATTTGTCTCTGCATCCCATTCCCAGTATTTAAATCTATGTCTTTCTATTGTTAAAGATAACGCTTTTTATTTTAAATGATCCTCCTACACTTATATTTTGCAGATGTGCTTTTGATGTAAATAAAAAAGAAAAATGAAAGAAGAATATTTCTCTCCATGTCTGAACCTACACATTTCACACTTAAAATGTAGCCGTTAAATGTTATGGAATTTTATAATTAAGCTTATCTAAAATGATTCAGTTGCGTTTACTTCTTTTTAAAAAGATATTTGTGCAAAATGTTGCATGGGTGCGTTTTGCAAATATGTGTATAGTTATTTCATAATTTTACATTGAGCAGATGCATTCACTAAATGCTTTCAGATAATTTTCTGCTCCCAGGAAGCCTTCATTTTAACCCTATCGCGCTGTCTTGGGGATGCAATTTTTCATATATATCATTTTTGGTTAGTTTATAAAATCTACACGTTTGTGTATCCCTCTGCCGGCAAATGTACAAAGATATTTGGCGAAAACCGCAAGCCAACATATGTAACACCTGTCACGGATTTGGAAATAATTACTCAATCATTCTGTATCTGCACTCCATCTGAAATGTAATTCAAAAAATCTTTGCTTTACCGGGTCACTCCCAACGGCCGATGTATGTCGTTTGCCGTACTTGCCATTAAACATCCAGATGGCAGTTTTGGAGTTTTTCTTGTGTCTCTTCGCTGATCTGAGTTTTTGTGGTCACAAGTGATCGTAATGTACGCCATCTGTACAACCGTAGTATTATTTCAGTTATAAAACTTAAATTAAATCTTCTTACACCCATATGAGCAAAAATTATACTATTCCACTTAAAAAATACTTTTAGAATTCTCTCGCAAATTTTGTAGAAACCTACTTTGAGGGTTTTCTTTTTTTGCAAACGTTTCAAAACATTTAACGAATTATTTTTCTTCAGAAATACTGGTATATAAAAAAAGTACCACTCCCCTGATAATGTAATTATATTTCTAACTATGAAACAGGAAACAAAAACATTTTGTATAATGTGTGTATTTCGACCACGATAAAATGGCCAATGACCTTTAAAAAGTACGCGATGCTAAGGAGATAAAACTAACAAACAAAAACGGTAAAATAAATGCATTATTTAATGAAAAACTTGATTCTGCTATTAAAAAAAATAATGTACAATCCTGAAAAAAGAACGCTCCACCACCACAAGCTTTTTTATCAGCAAATTGTCGCAGAGAGATGTAAAACTGCCTGTACAATTGACTGAGGATTGCGTCTAATTTTCGAATATCAATACATTTTTTGAAATAGAAGGCATCTAAATTTTGAAAATAGTACGCACTTACAATTTCAATATGGTAACACCCCGCTTTTGACACCAACATTCAGTTCTTCGGATCAAGGCATCGCAGAATAAGATATAAGAATAGAGTTAGAAAGGAAAAAGGAACTTCCTGGTTAGAAAGGAAGCATCTTTTCTAACCAGGAAACCACGCCATTAGTGTAATAATGAAAAAAATCTAAATAAGCAGCAATCAAAATACAACGTGTTTTTTGAGGCATAAATAATTTGCCCTCGTCACCCCCTTATCGAAATATAAAGTCTTAAAATTTGCAAATTTATTGTTTTAATAAAGTGGAAGGATGAGTCGATAGGATTGAAGGAGGAGTCATTACGTTTTCAACATAACAACATTATCAAACTCCAGTCACTTGTCCATTTCCTGTTTAGGGCGCCGCATTACTCCGACATGATTCGGTATGATTGGTACAAATCTGGATTAGTGCAAACTGCGCCAATTTCATTTGAAACGCACTTGCAATATTGTTTTTCGCAGTAGGTGGACCATTGTAATCATTGCACTAGAATTAAGTTCATGAAATGTTCCTGGTGCCACTATTTTCTATGCTTCAATGCTTTTTTGGTTCAGTACCATATTTTTCAATAGAATTTTTTTTGCGGGCTTCTTTCAGTTTAATATTGCTATATTTAAATATGTTTTGTATTTTATATTATTCTGATTATTAAAATTTCTGAATCAGAACCACGCCTTTTCTCCCTAAATTAAACAAATAAATTATTAAAATTTAAGACTTTATATCTCGATAACGAAGAGATGAGGACAATGATTTATGTGTTAAAAAACACATTTCACTATGCTCTTTCGATTTCTGCTTGCTTAGATTTTTTACATTATTACACTGGCATGGTTTCCTGGTAAGTCTTCATAGAGTTAGAAGAGGTGAAAGTTTGAGTATGCCAATATAGCTGCCAGACAATTTTTGGCAGGGTTCGTACTGGTCCTGGAATTTTAAGACCAGGATATTATTCGGTACCAGTATTTTCTTATAGATAATCTCTTCTAAAATAAGGTGAAATTCCGCACGTTTGAACTTGATGTAGTTTTTTTAAATATACTGGTATGTCACCCGGAAAAGTAACGGTACCCGTACGAACCCTGTTTGGCCATCAGTTTTCCGCATAAAAATTTTCATTTTATTTAATCTCATATTTCTGCGATTAAATATGACGAAAATTTCTATTCCGGAAAGCTGGTGGCCAAAAATCGTAGCAATCATGTGCTAATGTTAAATTCACAAGACAAACTTTAATTTAGATCCACCCAAAAAATCATTGATTTTTATGAGTCATAATGAATAGCCCTAAGCATTCTCCAGTCAATATTTTCAATGCAAAAACATATTTTAAAATAGCAAAATTATTAATAAATTCCTGTTGAAAAATGTTGATTTTACATAAAGCGAATCACAATTTTCAAAAACAGTGCGTAAGTTTACATCTAATTTTTATCATTAGTTTTCACGCTATACAGAAATTTTGGTTTTCTATGGTCTAAATCTAAAGCAAGTAGTTTTCATCCTTATATTGACCCCCCCCCCCCCCAACCTAAGCATATCTAAAATCATGATGCCCCTCCCCGTAATATAAAATTCTTATTATTTAACCTGTTAACCGGGGAATAAACTTTTGTTAAACTCGTTTCACAATGGGGACTTTTTTCTTCATGGTTATAAGTAATATAATCAGGGCCTGATTACCAACGGGCACACTGTCACCAATAAAATAGGATAGAAACTTTTTCCTTATTCCTGGCAGTAATTTTGCATGAATAAGGCATTTTAATAAGACGAAAATTTCTATTAAATTTTACTGATGGAATTGTGCCCCGTCGGTAATCAGGCCGTAATGCGTTCAAAATAGTATGGCAAATTTCCATGACGAAAAATGTCGTCATTCCCATTGCAGTAACAGTTGGTGTATAACGTAATATTTCGTCATACCCAGATAACAAATTAATAGCAAACGCTTATTTGAATGGAAGAAAACTTATAGAAGATCAACAATCACACGTACAGCAGTATCAGTTCATTCACATTTGTTTTAACATATTACACAGGTAGAATGTTTATTAAAAATAAGTTTTTGATAAAAGATTTTAAACACAACGAAGTCATATATCTTCTATTTTATATCAAAAAAGCTTTGTAGTCTCTTGACTAATATACCTCCGCGTGAATCAAACATTTTATATCGCCTAGATTTTTATCTTTATAAAATGTATTAAAAGGATGCTGACAGAATTAGCTCTGATAACATTAAAACATTTTATGATACATTTTAGTTCACACATAAAAACAAATGAAATATTTTTGGAGAAATAAGATATCTCTATAAATAACCCAATGAACAAGAAGCATTTCTGGATTCTCATCTTTTTCAGTTTTAAAATAAGCTATTTTTCTTTCCTATCATAACTTTCATCTCTGTTAGAAACCTTTCCCATTATCGCCAGTTGTTCGCCGTACATATTACGATTTTTAATTTTAAAATGTATAAGTTGTAATGTATACTTATGTACTTTGTGTGTTGCAAGCAGCAGAAACACACGAAAAGTTTACTATTACGCTGTAAAAATCTGCAGCAAACTGTTCAGTGATTCAACCGTTTTTATAGAAAATGGTTACATAACCGTAATTTATGTAACATTCTGACCAATCAGAACGCTTTATAATATAGGCAGGTAACCGTTATCTATAAAAACGGTTGAATAACTGGAAAGTATGCTGCAGATTTTTAACAGTAAACAGTAATATCTTTGTGCAGCCCTCACTGCACGTCTCCCAAATGATCCACTTTTTGAATATCAGTATTTTCTAAGAAACAATTACGTGCTAGGTTTCTACAACATTTTCAATAGAAATAACCTTTCGGTTAGGTTTCGACAAAATTTGCCGGAAAAATCTACTATAATTTCCGGTTTATAATCCATGGATCAAACAACGATGTTTCGCATTAGAAATTTTACTTTATAAAATATAATTTACTGAATCGCTGTAAATATTTGACTTCAATTATTAAATGAAATTTCCGCGAATTTCGGTTAAAAGAAAATTCTTCGTAGAAAATACTGGTATCCAAAAAGTGGACCATTTGGGAGCCTTGTCATTGCAGGATTTATTGTGTTTCAAAGTTCCTAGTACTTAGTTTAGAAATCTCAAATATTTATTATGCAAATGTCATATATATATATATATATATATATATACCTTTAAATAGTTTCACAAGGAAAAGTTTATTCGTGTGAGCTTCTGGAAAGCGAATACAAACAAAAATTGTATTCAATAAATGAACGAAAAATTTATGAAATATTCACGTTAATTACCAGAAACTTTATATGAAATCTATATTAATAAAATAAAGTTTCGCTCTGTGTGTGTGACGGCAATGGCTAGCAAAATTTAGCCCACTTAGAAGTCTGGAAATTTAGGTGTGGATAGTCCAAGGTCTGGCCATGTGCACCTGAGCCTCAGAATTTTCATATTTTGATAATTAGCCTAGATATTAATTAGATTCTCATTAACCATCGCTTTTAAAATGTCATCTTTTAAATCAAAATGGCGAAAGAAATGAACTGGCGCCTTGGTTTTGGAAGCGGAAATGAACAAATTCGAAATTATTTTACTAGCTAGCGAATTTTAAGAAAACTAATTGAGATATCAATTTGAAAATTTCTGAGCATATGTAAAAAAATATTCTGTATCTGACTATGTGATTTTTGAAAAATTCGTTTGGTAATTTTTTTTAATTTATGCAAAAAACTGCCAAAAATCTGCCGGCGCCAGTGAAAACGATCCCAGAAAGTTTCAGACAGGGATCTGCTTTCATTAAAAACTGAACTACAAAGAGATCTGTTTCTCGGGCCGATCCCTCCATTTAGTTTGCGAAAATGAAAGGAAATAATTGCCAATTTTTACTAATGAACAAAAATTTAGGTAACTAATTAAGATATAGATTTGAAATTGAGGTCGGGATGGGGTGTCATCTGCCGGCTGTTTTAGCGTAGCATCTTCGTTATGTTCTAATTATCAGAAAAATGTAATTCTTTTTTTAATGATCGCGTTAATGTAAGTGACAGTGGTTCTCTTGAACAAATTATTAATTATATTTGCGGGTATGGGGAGGGAGGGGGTTAACGCCTTTCTCTCAGATTGTAATTATCTCGGGCCCGGGCAACGCCGGGCGGGTTAGCTAGTAATTATATAAATTAAAATAAATAAGTGTAATTTTTCAAACTAAGTTTGTGACATTCTTCCGGTTGTAATTGAATTTCCAACTTTAGAATGAGGCCTATATGGAAATTAATTTAAAAATCACATTTTGTTTTTTTAAATTTTGCATGTATTACACTTTTTTTAGACTATAACATTTAGCTTTTACCAAACACATACGAAAACATAGGCAGAATATGGGTTAACGTCTAATTTTCAAATTGCCTTCCTGTGGGGCGTACGCCCACTTGGAAACCACTGATGTGTGGGGATCGTCTCCTGTTATCAAAATATCTACAAAAAAGAAAATCTTAAACCGTAAACGGAAATTTTTTATGTAATTTTTTTTTTCATGCAAAGCTGGTTTTGTTTATATTATAAAATGTTTGTATAATTTGTCTGATAACTAAATGTCTTAATTTTATGTTTAAAAATTTATGGATAAACACGTACTGCATTTCTTAATAACTCTATGAAGATTTAAGAAAAAGTACATGAACTGTAAATTTTTCCGGGCTGCATGAATTCAAGGAACACATATAAAGTTTCATAAATAGGTGTTACCATTTGAAAAATCAGAGTTAATGCAATTTGTATTATGTACCATCACCCCTATTTAAAAAAAAACAACATTTATACTAGCAAAGTAGGTCCAATTTACAGTCGAACAGTACCTCATATACCTATCTAAAGATATTTGGTGATGACACATGTGAGTTAATGCAATTTGTATTATGTACATCACCCGTATTAAAAAAAACATTTATACTAGCAAAGTAGGTCCAATTTCCAGTCGAACTGTACCTCATTTACCTATCTAGAGATATTTGGTGATGAAATATAACAGAATGGTGAGTTTTCTATTCCGGAATGTAGTATGCATGGTTCGATTAGAAACAGTACCATTATTACATATATACATGTGTACACATATATACATTCACTATACACAAGTACATGCATTTATAATATGAGCATAAACACAGAAAACCTTTTTGTTAAATAATGCAACATGCAAGAGTGACCCCGACAGCCCGGGGTTTCTTCTTTAACACTAAATATACTAACAACAGGTCATTTAACTGGTACGAAACAGTATTGCCAGTAGGCTACTTTTTAGCACTTTCCAACCTAGTTGAAAAGTGCTTATGACTTCGGTTTGTCTGGCCGTCAGCCGTCTGCCGTCTGCCGTCTGTCCGTGCTCTAACTCCCGTAAATATGCTCGAATTGCTCTGCAATTTTTATATGTTATTGTCGTTATCTATAGCATGTTCCCTATTTCAACGGAAGTGTGTAGCACTGATAGTTTTTTTACAGGGACACTCTAAAGAATTCCGTTACATTGCGGTCTATGGTGAAAAATCATTTGCGGTTTATTTAAATAATGTTTCACTATTTTAAACGCATTGAAATTTATATATATCACTAAGGTGCATTAGAAGAAGCTTAATATGGAATAGGGTGTGCATAGCACTTATAGTTACTTTACAGGGACAGTCAAAATAATTCCTTTACATTACGTCAATGGAGAAAAATCGTCTGCGGTTTATTTAAATAACGTTTCCCTATTTTAAACGCATTGAAATTTATATATATTACTAAGGTGCATTACAAGAGGCTTACTACGGAATAGTGTGTGTATAGCAATCATTTACAGGGACACACAAAAGAATTCTCTACTGTCTGTTAACAATAATTCCTGGAAGTGCGTTTTAAGTTACTGAACGCGATTTTAATTTTAACTCGCTTTTTGTCTATTACGTGGTGTGTATAAATTCTGTAGATCCTATACAGGGCAGCACAAAAGTTCGCGAACTCATTTCCGTTTATTGACAGAAACTCCAGAAGGATAATTTTAAACTGTGCTACGCGTTTCCTAACTAAACTAAAATTTAGCATCCTATATAGAATATATACAAATCTATAGATCATATACAGGGCTGAATAAAAGTATTCGGATATTTTTCCGAATACTGTATCTGTTTGAAATTCCTGAAATTATGTTTTTAAATATGTTATGCGTTTTCCAAATTGTTGACTTAGATGTTATCTTTTAGCTTATTAAACGGTATGTTTTGTAAAATTATTTTGGAAGCGTTGGAAAGGGCTACATAATCTATGCTTGACGCATGATTTTTCGTTCTTGTTTTAATTAAAATTGTTTTACTCCCACCACTTTTTAAAGAATAGTGTAATTGGCCTTATTCGCGGATTATTCAATCTTTCATTAAATAAGCCAAATAGTTTTATTTAAAAAAAGTGGTGGCAATGACGGAATCTGAATTTTAAAACAGTTGCCTATTGGCAACACTGATACCAAATGAAAATATTTCGATTCGAACCAGAAATTTTCCCATAAAATGAAAAAAAAATATATAAATCGCATGGAAATAAGATAAGGGAGTTAAATCGTTTTAACCCCTTAATCGTCGTGCCCGAGACATTCACGGGCAGCGTAGTATGCGCTTGTTTTATTCAGATTGTTTGATTCACACCAGTTTTTTTTTTTTTTAATAGTCTTATTTGCTTTATTTCCGCATTATTTTATCTATCTATTAAATAAGACGAACATTTCTACTTAAAAAAACAGGTGGTAATCAAGCAATCTGACTTTTTTAAAAGTAGCCTACACTGAAAGAGCGCGACGATTAAGGGGTTAAATAAAAATTCGAGTGTGACATAGTTTTTACATAACTTGAGCAAAATACCTGGTATGTTTAGTGTTGAACGACGTTCTACTACATAGCAGAACGCTAGCTTGAACTCGAACTGTGTCAGCAGAAAGTACGCCCAATTACGACTGTTGAAACAACAATACTGCTAAAAGAGTATAGTATGTTTTTTGTGGTACTACACTTTTGTTTTTCAAAAAGTACAGGTTGCTCTATATCTAATTAAATATATTGTCTAAAATTCATTTCATTTATGATATTCACATTCATTTATAAAATTATTTTTTACTGATGAATTTTCCTCTGATTCTTCTGATTCCTGATTTCCTCTGATTCCTGATAATTTTCCTCTGTAACATATGCAGAATTTTTAACACCATTTTCTTATTGCAACTTTTGTCTTACTTAATCTGAAAAATTTTATCACTAAACAAAGAAAATTTTTCTATTGTAAAATAGTACTAATTTTTTTTAAATTATATATATATATATATATAATTTTATATGTATATATATGTGTGCATTAAATTTTAATATTGTAAATTTACACTTTTTTATACTGATAAACAATAGTGTGCTTGACGCTCGCATTCTCTTAGTGTAAATTTTTCCCTCAAAAGAGACGTCCTTGGTTGTAATTTAACAATAAAACTCAACTCTGAGAGAAACTTAAGTTAATTTATCATAATTAATAACATGAAATTGTATTAATCAAATTTTAATTAAGATACTATTATTTTATATTGCATTTTATGATATTCTGTAAAATTAAACATAACATTTTTTTAAAATAAATATATTCACATTTTTATTATATATATTCTAATCAGTCTGGTTTATAAGATAATATTTGTAAATTCCTAAATTTTTCTTTTATTGTTCATGTTATAGGACGTGATGTGGATGTTTTTCAACTAGTAAAAATAACGAATTCGACATAATAATTCAGAGTCTATTTTAAGACCAAAAAATGCAAAATGCACAAAATTTGCAGCGTATATTATAACTCAAACAAGAAATTTCCTCATAACCCCTTGAGGAGCACCGGTATATAATATATACCACTTTTTAATATATAACTTTGCCACCAGTATTATTAAATAAAAATATTTAGTATTTTTTCTTGCAGATTGAGAAGGTGAAAATTCATTATTAAAAGTTACTGGTGTCGAAACATCGCAAAATTAAGCATTTTTAGACCACGGGTTTGCCCTTCAAGGGATTAAAATAAAAATATAAATCACACTGATATAAGCTAAATAAGCAAATTAAATAGTTTTAAATAAAAATTCTGGTGTGAAATATTTTTTATAAAACTTTATTAAAATGATCGGTATGTTTAGTGTTGAAAGACGGAAACTAAGTGCCAGGAACATATTAAAAGGAATCGTGTGAATGTTCTTCTTTATGCAATTAATGGACTTAGCGTAAACGGTAATTAATAAGATGAAATAAAAAAATTAACCAAAAATGTTAATAAATGAAGTCAAATAAATGCTTCTGTAATAATAATCTGTCAAATAAATGTAAGACTAACAATGAGAGGCCCAAGCTTGGTAATCACAGATTTTGATTATTTTTATATACGTAAGCCCCTTAGTCTCAGATTCAACGGATTTTATACAATGCTCCTTAGTTCTCGAGAAATAGGGGGTCTAATGTTTGAACACAACTTAAATACCTACTTTGTAATAAAACTACTGCGTTGGTCGTAGCTCAGTTGTTAGAGCGTCTTCTCGTTGATTCGCGGACCCGGGTTGAAACCGGGACGAGCTACGTTTGTTTTACTCATTTTTTTTGTTTTATAAATATACTTGTAATTATTATTTAATAATTCTAAGTAAAAATTATAATATTGTGCATTAATTATAATGTTAAGCAATTTATTTTTTATTTGTAACTAAATCGTTGTGCAAAACGTCATTAAACAGTAATTTTTTTTTAATCACTTTTAAAATTTATTTCATATATGCTTTATCGATGCAATGATGTTGAACAATTGTGTCAATTTGTGATTTTAAGGAAACAGCATTTATATATTGCCTTAACAAGGGAAGCCAATGAGATGATAATACCACTCTGTTTTTAAAGTAAGAAGCATAATTATATTGAAATTTAACATAAGAATTAAATTACAACATATTTTTTTGCATATTAAAGATTTTTAAATTTGTAATACACATTTGTAATTGCTTTGAATTAATTTATAATTTATAAAATAAAGCATGATTTTGTAACGGTTGTGGAATTTTTACTAGTCAGTAATGGATTCATTTAAAACAAATCTCTTTAAATGATGAGAAATGTTTAATAATGGCTTAAAAATAAAATTAATTAAATTTAAATTTAAATATGTTAACATTATAATTGATGTACGATATTAAAATTTTTAACTGAGATTATTATATTATAATTACAAGTACATTTATAAATCAAAAAAGGAAAAAAACAAACGTAGCTCGTCCCGGTCTAGAACCAGGGACCACGGGTCAACGAGCAGATGCCATAACAACTAAGCTACGATCAACGTAGTACCGTAATTTCCGGCGTATAATCCGCAGCTCAAAGAGTCGTTTTTCGACCCAGAAATTTTATTCAATAATTGTAGTTAAATATTTACAGCGATCTTTTAAGTTACATTTTATAAAATAATATTTCTGGGTCGAAAAACGACTCTTTGAGCTGCGGATTATACGCCGGAAATTATGGTAATTTCGTTACAAAGTAAGTATTTAAGTTGTGTTAAAATATTAGACCTCCTATTTCTCGAGAACTAAGAAGCGTTGTATGAAATCTGTTGAACCTGAGACTAAGGGGCTTCTACCTTACAACATATATAAAAATAATCAAACTATGTGATGACCAAGCTTGGTCCTCTCCTTGTAAGTTATATTTTGTTAAATAAAATGTCGTCTCTAAGTATGTTTATTTGATCCGCTGAAAATTACGGTAGTTATAGCATATGAAATTTTCTCTATTTACTACTCATAAACGTACACATTAATAATTCATACAGCAACAAAGCAACAGCAAGTCTTCTGATTTATTGAACATTTTATCTAATATCTTCCTCCATTGTTGCTGGTCTACGCTACGTGTTGTGCTGCAAGAACATAGTCGAAAGATTGTGCCATACATTTGCATATCTAGAGGAGGGGTTATCGATACCACTATTTATGAAGAGATATTTTTATCGGGGAAAATGTGAAAAATTGTCGGACAAATCATGATTAATACTACTTTTTCCAAACAACAATATTCCTTGTAGATTTCTTAAAAATTCGCAATAGAAATCTACCTCGAAGATTAATGTTTAAAAATATCGATATTAAAAAGAGGACCGGTGGGACACCTAGTATTTTTTCCAAGACAAATGTTTAACCCTAGTAATTACTCACTGTAATAATGATTTAGAGTTTTATGAAAATATGGTCACCACGCATTCATTAATAAAATAGTTGATTGCAATTTTTAAATATATTTATACACATAAAATTCTTACCTGTTGTGCAACTGTGCTAATTTCCACAGCTGCATCGATAGCGGAGTTACCATTGCCAATCACTAATATTTTCAAGTCTTCAAAGTCCTTTGTAGTTTTCAGATTTTGTGAATGAGTCATTATACCATTGAACAAATGTTGGTCCGGAAATTGCGGAAACACTGGCTCAGACAAACGTCCTGTACACACCATAACGCCATCAAATTCTTCTGTTGATTCCGAATTATTGTATTTATTAAGCGATGTTACAGACCACTTGCCATTATTGTCATATTCAGGCGAAGGCGTTATTCGTATCTGTGGATAAATGGAAGAAAATTAATAATGAATGACAATTGCACATAGTTGCTTTATGACAACATGAAGTAATATTATTTGCAATTAAAAATATATTATAGAATTAACTTAAAACTTGAATTTTCAGAATAGATATTTCTATGTGTTAGTAATAATCTTCAATTCGGTTCAAAATAAGATTAATATGATACATTAGGTTGATGCAAATGTTCTGCCGTATTTTAACCCTTTGTATCCTGAATTAATTTTCCAGCTACTTTTTAGATGCTCAGAATCTTCGATTATTCCCACCAGTTATTATTTTTTGTAAAGTTTTCCTTATCTAATCATAGCATTTTTGCGATTCAATTAGGTGAAAATTTCTCATTTGAAAAACCGGTGGTAACAGACTAAAAATTCTGTAAAAGACGCTCGTCGCGAAGGGGTTAAAGTGGTACTTATAAGTACCGTCAGGATATAAAGGGTTAATACCTAACTTTGATACATTTAATACCAGTAAACTTTTAACACCTGATAATTTTATCATACCTGCTTGCTTTGAACGGATAGGTAAAATTATCTAGTATTAAAATTTACCGGTATTAAAGGTATTAAAATTAGGGATTAACATTCGACAGAGCTTTTGCCATCAACCTAATATTAGCCCGTTCGATTTCGGCATTCCATTCAGGGTTCTTACACTCAGTGGAGGAATATCAGATTTTTGGCAAAGTAATATTTGCGTTATTTAATAAAGACAACTCTGTGTTTAGATCATTTTCTGACTTCTGCGAAAATTGGACTATGGACAAGATGGAGAAAACAAAGTTCTGCAACATCTACATACAATAATGATTTCGTATATAAAATACATTTATTATCAGAGGAATGTATTAGAACATTATATCAACAAAGACTGAGAGTACAAATGGGAAATTCCCATGTTACATAGGATGTTAATACTGAATGGAAAACTCTAACCACGTGTATTGGAAAAGCTGCGTTAGAGGCACTTGGAACCAGACAGCGAAAAAAGGCAGGAAGGAGGTTACGTGTCTGGAATGAAGAAATAGCCAATGCTATAAAAGAAAAACACCGAACTTACTTGATTCACTTACAACAACTACAGAGGAATCAAGACAAGCCTACACAGTAAATAGAAATAAAGTTAAAGGGTGTGATCAATAAAATAGTGTATAAATCTTATAAGAAAAAAGTCAAAGGGACTCTTGGGATCGTTTCGTAAGTAACATAAAGAATGATATTCATGGTTCACAGAATATGGCCTATAAGGCATTAAAGCTTTTAAATAGCAGAGAACGAGATACAGCAAATATTTATGTGATTAGGTAGAAGGAATGGATTGAACATTATAAAAAATTATGAATTAATGAAGAAGCAACAACAGATGAGACAGAGAATATAATTTTGACTTCTGATGAAGTGGACCTTATAGAGAAAAAAGAGCTTGATGAAGTTTTGGAAGCTCTAAAAAATCGAAAGGCTACTGGAACTGATCGAATAAATTCTGAATTATTTAAATATGCAGACCCTATTATAAAGACCAGATTGTTACATCTCATTAACTTGTGCTGGAAACAATGTGTAATTCCTGATGACTGTAAAATTGCTAAAGTTGTCTCTTTATTTAAAAAAGGAGATCGTAATATATGTGATAAATACAGAGGAATTAGCCTACTAAACACTGGATATAGGATTTATTCAAGAATTTTAAGTAACAGGTTGAAAAATATCTCGCATTCTCTATTGCTAGAGGAACAAATTGGTTTTAGGAAAGGACGATCTTGTATAGACAGTATATTCACTCTGAAACAGCTTTTTGAAAAACGTCGAGAATTCAGTCTGAAACGCATGTTGCTTTTGTAGATTTCGAAAAAGCTTTTGACCGAGTAGATCGAGAAAAATTATGGGAAATTATGGCTTACATGGGATACCCTCCCCATCTCATCAAATGTATTAAGATCATATATAAAGAAACTTTGATTGTTTTGGATCTGGGTTTTAAAGTTTCAGAGAAGATAATCATTAATCAAGGTATGTAGGACAAGGATGTAGTTTATCACCACATCTGTTTAATATACCGGGTGATTATAATTAAAGTTACGATTTCAAAAATCGATAATTTTAAAACTACTGGTCAGAATGACTTGATATTTTAGCAGAACAATCGTGAGGCAATGGAATTTTGTTTGGCGAAGGAAAAAAATAGTTCCAAATTGTGCCGATAGATGGCGTTGTCAGGGTAATGTCAGGGGAAAGGCCAAAAATGTATTCTTGAACACTTTCCGGCGCGGAGTAAATTTGTTTGCAAAATGATGAAATAATAGACTGACACCGGAATTTACAAACGAATCCATTAGTAAAAAGAAACTTGCTTATTTTTCTGGTTCTTAATGAAAGGAAAATTTTAATTAAATACCGGGTGATTATAATTAAAGTTACGATTTCAAAAATCGATAATTTTAATTAAAACTACTGGTCAGATTGACTTGATATTTTAGCAGAACAATCGTGAGGCAATGGAATTTTGTTTGGCGAAGGAAAAAAAAAGTTTCAAAATGTGCCCATAGATGGCGCTGTCTGGGTTCACATTGTCTGAAGATATGCAAATTACTAATACGTGACACGCGCACCGCAGACATAGCAACCATAAAAATGCAGAGCAGCAGCTCTTTGCCTGAATGCTTCATCATGACTCTGACTATGAAGGATCGCGCTCTGCTCTTGAAGCTTTTTTATAAGAACGATGACTGTGCACTTACAGCTATTAGGAAGTTTCGGACATTAAAATCCATAAAAAAAGGTCCAATAACAACAAATGGTCTGCAAAAAATGATTGCTAAATTCGAAGAGACCGGTTCATTTGACGTTAAACGGGGTAGAGGAAGGAAACCAGTTTCAGCTGCGGCAGTGGAAGATGTGGCTACAGCATTACAGGAACATACTGACAGTGATGCTGGAATCAGCAGTGCAAGGGGGATTGGCCGAATGCTGGATATGCCGAACAGCACGGTGCGTAAAGTCCTACGGAACGTCTTACGCTGTTATCCGTACAAGATAACTCATGTGCAGGAGTTGCTACCTGCTGACCTGGAAGCACGTCAATCTTTTGCACTACAATTTCTCGCCCGGATGGAAGTGGACAACGGATGGCCATGGAACATTCTGTGGTCTGACGAAGCCCACTTTCATTTGCAAGGTTATGTAAATACACAAAATTGCAGGATATGGGCGACCGAGAATCCGTCCCAGCTACAGCCATTACCTCTTCAGTCTGAAAAGGTCACTGTGTGGTGCGGAATAACGGCAGCGTTTATCGTCGGTCCATTTTTCTTCGAGGAGATCACACCTGCGGGTCCCGTTACCTGCACAGTTACTGGCAAGCGGTGTGAAGCACTTTTGCGTAACCATGTTCTTCCGGCACTTCAACAGCGTCAGTGTGTGGATCGCATAATATTCATGCAAGATGGCGCTAATCCGCACATTGCTACTACTGTGAAGCAGCTACTGAGTGATAATTTCGGAGGTGATAGGATCATAAGCCGCCATTTTCCAACAACGTGGCCGCCACGTTCCCCCGACTTAATCCCGTGTGATTTCTGGCTTTGGGGGTACCTGAAGAATGTTATTTATAGCGGGCGGATTCAGAATCTAGCCGACTTGAAGGCAAGCATCACACAACACACCCATTGCATTAGTATAGATACCCTCCGATGTGTTGTGGAGCATGCCGTTTTGCGCTTCCAATTAGTAGCGGAACAAGGCGGAGGGCATATTGAGCAACTTATGCCTTAATAATCAGTAAGGTGTTTGTTCCATGAAGCTCTTTTTTTTTCTTTTTTTTCATTATCGCTGTCGTCGCTGTAAACACGTAGTCTTGTCTTTTCGCTAATAAATTTTTAGTAAATCTCTGAACTCTATTTTTTTCCTTTTGGCAACATCATTCCTATGTTTAACCCTTTAACGGGCGGTGGTCACAAAAAAGGACACCCAATTTTAATTCTAAAACTGACAAGCGGCACCAAGAATATTTAATTAAAATTTTCCTTTCATTAAGAACCAGAAAATAAGCAAGTTTCTTTTTACTAATGGATTCGTTTGTAAATTCCGGTGTCAGTCTATTATTTCATCATTTTGCAAACAAATTTACACCGCGCCGGAAAGGGTTCAAGAATACATTTTTGGCCTTTCCCCTGACATTACCCTGACAACGCCATCTATCGGCACAATTTGGAACTATTTTTTTTCCTTCGCCAAACAAAATTCCATTGCCTCACGATTGTTCTGCTAAAATATCAAGTCATTCTGACCAGTAGTTTTAAAATTATCGATTTTTGAAATCGTAACTTTAATTATAATCACCCGGTATATATTGATTATGTTATGAGAATTTGGAAAAATAAAATCAAAACTGGAATAGATCTCATAAACATCCTGTGTAACAATATATTACTTGCAGATGATCTTTGTTTATTTCAGGATAATGAAGACAATTTACAACGTGCAATTTTTACTTTAAAAAAAATTGGAAAAGATTATAATTTAAGGATTTCAAAGAATAAGACAAAGGTAATGGCATTTAGGGGCATAGATCATATAAGAACAAAAATTATTTTAGAAAATAAATCAATAGAGCAGATTTCACATTTTAATTACTTAGGATGTGATATATCTTATGACTATGACAACGATATACAAAATAAACTCTATAAATTTCAATACATCTGTGGTACTTTAAGAAGAACTCTTCGAAATACAAGAAAAGACACAAGAATAAATTTTTTTTAAACAATGCAATACCAACTTTATTATACGGCAGTGAGGCATGGACACTCACAAAAAATGATGAAAGACAAATACAATCCTCAGAGATGAAATTTTTGAGGAGTGTGAAGGGATGTTTAATAATAGATAAAATAAAGAATGATTACATCAGAAGAGAGCTTGAAATTATACCAATATTAAATAAAATAGGAAATTACTGAAGGAAATAAAGGGATCACATCGAAAGGATGGATAATGATCGTATACCAAGGGCAGCCTTTAATTATAAGCCAAGGGGGAAGAGAGACAGAGGAAGGCCGCTAAAGAGATGGATTGAGGCCGGAACAGGCTTATAGCCTGAAACCATGTTTTGGGATGATGATGATGAACTCTGTGTTTAAATATGGCGACCATTACTTCAAGAAATTTCTGAAATCCCCTAAATCCCCTGAGCCATATGAATCTTGCTATTAAAAGGACATGTTTTTGATCGCTTATATTTTGTCTTAATATTTATTGTTGTTACTATCGGCATGTAGTAATGATAGTATATGTCCATATATTTATTATTACGATTTCATTTATGTTTCAGCATTTAGTAATAATAATAATAAAAGTTTGCTTAAATCTCTTTGCACCATTGTCGATTCTTTAATTTCTTACATGTGTTTTGCTCATTAACATTAAAATTGGGGTTACTTTTCCAAACGAATAGTTTATGATAAACCATAAAAAATAATAGAACGTTATTATGTCTGTTTAGTCCTGTTCTAATACGATATTTTCCAAACCTCTTCAAAAATTCTTCCTTAGCCTATTGCCATATAACTAGTATGGAAAATAACTACATTCGTTAGATTTCAGTAAACCTTAACTTTTAATTTTATTAAAGTAAAAGTAATATTTTACCAAAGTTGAAAAGAAAATTGTACGCGAAAGGGTTAAACTGCTTACAGGGTGCGTAGAGATGCTGTTTTTGAGTATCAGTGTTTCCGAATAGTAATCTTAACCCTATTTAAAGAAGTTCTCAAATCCAAACTGGCTACTTTATGATATAATTTTTAATTATTATTATTTTTAGGAAACGCATGAAATTTGCAGGTGCTCTTATACAGAAACATTGTAATCACAAGATGTATTCCATATTTTGGTAAAAACAGAAGATCTTTCAAGAAATACTGTCAAAGTCCGTATTTTGAAACGATTTTTCGACTCCTCAGCACGAGAAAGGGGAAAAACATGTCGTCACGTGACACGAATAGCTTATAACTCGATAAGTAATTTATATACCAAAAATTGCAAAAAATTTTCGATTCCAAATCACTTTATTAGTCAGGCCAGATAATATCATTCCTTTGCGTTTGAAAATGAGTAAGAAAGTTTCCCGTTGTTGAGCAGGTCATTTGAGAAGCACCTCAATCGCAGAATTCTGCGATAAAATAAGGCGAATATTGCTATTCGGAAAGGGTTGTGCAAAAAAAAAAAAAAAAAAAAAAAAGAATCTTTGTAATTAAACTTTGTAATAGGGTTTGTTTTTGTTTAAAAATATTCTATAGAAAATTAAATATAGAAAATATGTAAACAGTGGCGTAGCCAGGGAGAGGGTCCGAATGCTCTGGATTGCAAAGTCTTCTTCGCCTTGATTAACGCAGAAAGTTCCCCGATTATATAAAGCAAAGAAAACTTTAGAAAATTAGTGGTATCCAGAGCATCTGGGAACCCCATCCTTGCTATGCCACTGTATGTAAACCAGATTTCTGGATTTAGTATAAAATACCCATCTTTAATTTTAAATTTAAAAAATGTAGGAGATTTTTTTTCATCTTGCTTGGAAAGTACAGATTATTAAATTATATCGTTTAACAGGAGTATAAAATCCATCACATTTTGAATGTCTCGCACAATGGAATATGGCTAGTTTCAGCCATATTCACCGATATGTTTTTATGCATACGTGTTCATTCATACACAGTGCCCCAAAAAGAAATCTGGAATGTAAAATTCAGTAATTCATCGACTGTAACGAAGCTAATAAATTTGGACATAACGAAAACGTTCAATATGTGTACAGCTGGATTAAAGAAACTGACATAGCTGCCAGTATTTAATGTTACTATTGTTTTCCGATAGAAATCTTTTTCTTGTGTAATTGCAGAAATTCAATTGCAGAAATTCAAATTGTGTGATTGCATAAGGAAAAGGTTTCTATTCTGAAAGTGTGGTAAAATAAAAACGGAAAAGTGGGCTGCTATGCACTAAAATTTCACATTTTAATCTGTTTAGCTGTTTTGATGTGCAAAGAAGAAAGACTTGAGTTTTGAAGTTTTGAAAATAGCTTGAGCATTATTACCAGATTTACCAGTTTGACCTCCTTTTTTATTCCGAAATTCTGGCTTCATACCGGGAAATTCCAAAAGAAGAAATTTTACTTTATGCAATCACGAAATGTCGGTCATTATATAAAACAAAACTTACTATTTGGAATTTTTAGTATGAAGTGTGACTTTCTGAAAAAAATAGGCCGAATTGGCAACCCAGATTCTTACAGATGGAGAAAACACAGCGCTATTTATTGGCTAAAGTTAGAATTATATTTAAAGGTACTGTATGCAAAATTTAATATCTTTTACCCATATGTTACTTCTTTATATTTATAAAAAATATTGTATTAATGTTCTTGAATTTTAGGAAGTCGTTTTTGAAATGGCCTGCATCTAAACATTTTTTTTTTTTTGTTTACTGGTCAGAAAAGATGCAAATGTCATTTCTAATTTCCACACGTACTGAAAAACATACTTCCTTTTTGCTTAATCAGATTTCAAATACTTTAAAAATGATTATTTTAAAACCTTACAATTAAGGTAGCAAGTAATAAATTCATTGGAAATGTAACTTCATTCTGCTGAAGATGTACTTTAATTCGGTTTGTGACACCATATCGTCGCTACCATGTCGAACTATCGAATATGAAAAAATGAATTTTTCATTACTTTTAAAAATGGGCCGATTGTCACCACTAAATTTTATTAGAATTCTTCGGCTAATAAAAATACTAATAAAATTTCTGCGAAGGACAGGGTTATCAGTTTGGCCTCCTTTTTTATTCAGAAAAGCCAAATTCATACCGGAAATTTTAAGAGAAGAACTTTTGCTTTAAGTAATCACGAAATATGCTGTCATTATATCAAGCAAAAATTTCTATTTTAAATTTCTGGTATGGATTCGAAATTTCTGAATGGCAAAAAAGTCCAAAGTGACAGCACTGGTGATGTTGCAACCCTGAAACCCTATTAAAATTTAGTGGTGACAATTGGCTCATTTTTAAAAGTACCGTAATTTCCGGCGTATAATCCGCAGCTCAAAGAGTCGTTTTTCGACCCAGAAATATTATTTTATAAAATGTAACTTAAAAGATCGCTGTAAATATTTAACTACAATTATTGAATAAAATTTCTGGGTCGAAAAACGACTCTTTTGAGCTGCGGATTATACGCCGGAAATTACGGTAATGTAAAATGCATTTTTTTCACATTCGATAGTTTGACATGGTAGCGACGATATGTACTATCAGGTACATTTGGCATTATGAAGCATTAAGCTCAGTGTAGTCTGGATGTAAATAGTGGTTATTTCCAGCAGTTCTTATGACATCATCATGTTTCACAGAAAGTAAAGTAAGTATGTTGAAATTACTGTAGATATATCTTCATTATTATTGAAGTTATGAACGAAACTCCGGATTTGTTTGGTACATGATAACCTGTAATTTTGACTTAATAAGAGGATTGTGACCTTGGCATCAACAATAAAATCATTTGTGTTGAGGCGTGTTAACACCTGTAAACATTTATGCTAATGATTTTGTATATTTTATCAGCCTGTATATTTTATCGACTCTTGCAACATGCAAACATAAAGTCTCCAAGACAGGGGCGTGCAAACTATTGGCCAGCAGTATAGCTGCCAACTTTTACGCTTTTTTAGATTAGAAAACTTTGCCTTAGTTAATCGTAGAATGTCTGCATTTAAATAAAACGAAGATTGTTATTCGAAAAAAGTTGTAACAAAAAAGCATAAAATTTTGTAACTATTCTTCGGGCAGCTTGTAACCAATTCTTCCGAACAGAAAAAAATTTTAGTAGTAGAAGAATAGTATATAGAAAATGTGGTAAGAATTGCTCGTAGACATGCAGTTTTGGGCACCTCTGCTCTAAACAGTCTTACTAACTTAGCCCTTTTTTATTGAAAAAACTACCATTGTATCAGAATTTCTGCTTTTTTAAAAATTTAATGACACGCATTCCGTGATTAAATAACACAATAAATACTATACTAAATTTCTTATAGGGTGGTTGTTTTTTTCAAAAAGCTAAATTGTCAACACTGTTTTTAAGATGCCTTTTTGCAGTTAAAACCTACTCAAACAAGTGTTAATAAGAATTTCTATTAAAAAAAACCCTATAGTTTGGCTTTGTAAGAAATATTTTCTTCTCTTCTCTTACTTCGGCGTCTTTACTTATAAGTTAGCTCTTTTTTCGGCCAGTAATCTTCGATTTATTTAACCTCAGAATATCTGTGATTAAATAAGCAATATTATTATTGGCTAACCCCTTCGGGACCGGCAACTTTTACACAAATTTTATTCGGTTGGCACCACTTTTTTAAAAAAAGCTACCTTTACTTAAACTATCACAAAAATGCTCCAGTTAGATAAAGTAAATATTTTTGGTAAATATACAGATGGGTAAAAGATAATAAATTTTGCATACAGTACCTTTAAATATAATTCTAACTTTAGCCAATAGATAGCGTTGCGTTTTCTCCATCTGTAAGAATCTGGGTTGCGAATTTGGCCTAATTTTTTCAGAAAGTCACACCTTTTATTTTCTACTGGTGCCTAAAACAAATTCTGTATGCTCTTTTTGAGGGTGAATATATGCACCCATGGTACCGAATGGGTTAATAGGGGTACTCAGATTCGAGGACCTAGATTTCCTGACTTTCCATGTCTCTTTGATGAATTACAAGCTCTATACGATCCCATTTCTTTGCATTGGATGAAAAGCTTTTTTGCTTTTCTTGCACAATAAATATGCTAAATGCTTTGGAATAGAAAAATTACTGTAAGCTGTTATTTTTTCTCTTGTGTGCATAGAGTTAATTTCGTAGGCATACGAAATGTTTCGTTTTTCATGTAAAAACAAGAAATGATAGCTTCGTTGCAGCTTTTGTTAAGAGGCAGTAGAGTTACCACTATTTCTGAATAGAAATATTATTTCTTTATTTCAGTATTGCTAGTATTAAATAGGTGAATTAATTATTATTTTGAAATAGTGATAGCTTTGTGGCCGGAGGTTGAGTTGTTGGACGCCCATATTATATGTATTTTTTGCGTGTAAATGGAAAAAATATATATACAAAAATAATTCTATTAAAAACTAGTTCATAACTGGTCAGAATTCTTAACTGGTTAGCTTAATCTATAATCTGGTGCAAATTTGATAGCACTTACCACTTCTCTTTGATAAAATATATGGCGTATAAGATCAAATTTCTTTGCATACTGTGATAAGTACGCAAGCATTTTTGTATTATGCAAAAAGTTTGGGAAATCATTTGGAGGAGGAAAATCACTATAAGCTTCCATTTCTTTGCTTGATATGCAAATAGTTGATTTCATTACTGATGCAGTTCTCGGAATATGTTGTTCGGTGTAACGCCAGCGTCCACCATAATGTTTCGTCTTCTCATAACAAACAACATCTAAAGATTCTTCTTTGCAGCTTTTAATGGCAGCTAGACCACTAGAACCGGCACCAATCACGAGTATTCTCCGCTGTCCCACCATGTCCCTAAAGAAAGAAAAGTGAATGTAACTTATTACAGTTGAAATCTTTTAAAAACATATATAAATTAAGGTATAACTAATCCCCCATTTTGACGACATGTCGGTAAAATCGAGGAAGATAGAACCTAATTTTGGCAAAAGCAAACATCCACCACATTTTCTGAATAATAATTGTGTCACATTATTTAAACGAAGAATTTCAGGCATAAATAACTAGTAAATCACTTTTTTTACGCATGGAAGTTTGTACGTACGAGGCGCCGTCTTCCTTGAATTTGCTGGCATGCTGGCTGATGTGACGGAATACGGTAAATTAATACATTACGGAAGGGGCTTTATCACAACCTAACGGCAGAACATCACCCATGAGTAGAGTCAGAACCAGCGCGTGGATTTTCCATAATGTGTGAGAAAAAATACTTAGCGACTTTTAAACCCTTGAGGATGGGCGACATTTAAGACATTTTAATTTTAAATACCCGTGATTCTGTATAGTACTTTTCGCCTTTATTTCTAAAAATATTTTCCGAGTACTCTACGCAAGGTGTGTAGGCTGTTAGCGCAAAATTTTATAGAATTAATTTTTTGCTCTATTTAATCGTGGAAAAAAATTTAAAATTCTACTAGATAAGGGAATAACTAATTTTGCGATTGAAATATTAATTAGAAATTTGAAGTCAGAAGTTAGAAATAATGAGTGTCAGTCTCCTTGGAAACAGCCAGCAATAGACCTGTCAAGGCTTAATCAGAAGCAGAATATTGAAGTTAATTTAGAGGAAGCAAATTTATATACCCTTAGAAAAATTATCATGAGTTGATTATCCGTTAATCAATTGGAATTATTACTAAAGAAAATAGAGTCTGCAATGACGTTTTATCATATACTATACCCAGTATATGGCTACATTTTTTTTTAAACTTTCAAAAGGAATAATATTCTACACCCCCCACCTCCCTGCGTTTCCTCATCTCACCCATGCATCAAGAGTAATTGGAATTACCCAAGAAGTCCAGAAGAAGAAATGAACTTTCCCTAGTTCCCGGATCAAGAGACGAAGTTTTGAAATGAAGACGTTGGTAACCCCAGTTTGGATTTTGTTCCTGATGAAGGTTATGTGTATAGCTGAAAGTACTCGGAGTTCAGTGACATTGGATAATGTTGATATAGTTTAACCTCTTTTTAAAATTTTAGAATCCTTTAAGTAATAATTTTAATTAGTGTAATTTTAATCTTTAGTGAAAATGTCTTCAATAAAAAGAAATATTATTTTCCCTCCTTTTAATCTACAACATTAGAGTAATTTAATTGCAAATTAAAAAAAATCATTAAAAATTGCGAATTATATATCTATGCATATATTGAGACGACATAACTCCATTTTGTTAAATAAGGGGATAAATCGAAATATGGACCTTCAAAGTTCTCACGGGAACAGCCAACATTGTGGTACGCCAAAAAGATTACAGAATAAAGGATAGACGCCCAGTTAGTATGGTTAAGTCAGAAAAAATACAAAGAAGTGACAGGCTAGCAATGCTCTTGATGGCTGCAGAGGTTTGCAGTGGAGAGAACCTAAAGCAGATGAGGTAAATAAATCTTGGCGCCTACCTAAAATCAGTCAGGAAGTCAGTTTAAAAGGGCGAACTCCTCTGATCCCTAAAACTTGTAGGATTGAGCGGAGAGTTTTTAAACTTCCAGAAGCAAACTGAAGAAATAGTCAAAAATATATAGTGATTTTTTACTATGATTACGACGTTGACTTATTCATTTCCTGAATATAGTGTTTTGGGTGTCTTGTTAACCAACTCTGTTGTTTTACAACCCGGGCCTAATCCTCGTGCAGGTACTGAACACAAACTCTTCTGGAAGCGGTAGGTTATCTCGTTATCGGTTATTATTGATTTGATAACCTTATGAACTTGGTCTAAAAGACTGGATAAACGTTTAAATTAAACATGATGAAACTTTCTCATCTACTACGAATTGCATCCAAATTCGTTTTGTAAACCAGATCTCTAAGGACAATTAAATTAATCAAGAAAAACAATTGTTATTTTCAATAAATTGTTTTGTTATTGCTTCTAAGTTTGCTGTCGTTTATCGTTACCCACTGCTACTAGTTTATTTTACCTTGAAATCGTTACAATATATATACCGGGTCCGGGTATCCCAAAAAAGACTGATGGATTTTAAAATTCAATAACTTGCAAACGGTCACAGATATTTAAAAAATTCTTGCAGGAGGGTTATGTAGGATGTCAGGAGATTTTTTACTGTGATTCTTGATCTTGGTTCGAATTTCAAACATTTGATGGCGCTGACAGCTATTGCCGCTCAGTCGAGGCCGAAACAGACGTCAGTCAGCATCGATACACCGCCCCCTGAATACTGGCCCTGCGCGCTGACAACAATGGTGACTGTCGCAGGCGTATTTTTTTCAGCGTTTGTACGGTACCTCTAACTTTAACACCAATAATATCTAAAAGTTTTCTTTGACTTATTTGATCTCAGAAAAACTAGGCGAAGAAAACTTTTAGAAATTATTGGTGTTGAAGTTCGAGTGATCATTCAAACGCTGAAAAAAAAATCGGCCTGCGACAGCCGCCATTGTTGTCAGCGCTCAGGCCTAATATTCAGGGGGCAGTGGCATCAATGCTGAATGACGTCAGTTTCAGCCTCGACTGAGTGCCGATCGTTGTCAGCGCCATCGTTTGTTTGAAATACGAACTAAAATCAAGAATCACAGTAAAAAAAACTCCTGACATCATACATGACCTTCCTGCAAGAATTCTTTTAATAGCTGTCACCGTTTGCAAGTTATTATTGAATTTTAAAATCCATCAGTCATTTGGGGTACACATGGTAGTTATACTTATATATATATACAGGGTGTTTCTAAACTCATGGTACAAACTTTAAGAATAGGTAGAGCACACAGTAATAATCATTTATTGTATAGGAATGTACGGGACCAAGTGACGCATTAAGGTAAAAACACCAGGGGGGCAATTAGGCACCTTTTAATTTTCAAAATTTCTCATTCTCACCAGAAAATTTTTATGCTATCCTTTTGTTGACATTTCATAATTACTTACCAATACAATTCTTCTTTGAAAATTTTTGGTATGAAATCGAAATTTTTGAATTAAAAAAAAGCGCAAAACTGGCAAACTTATCAAACGAAATACATGAATAAAAAAGATAAAATGTTTATTTACAATGTAGTTTACAAGTAAATAATAATGCATACAATAATATTACAATAAGTGTTCAAAATTGCGCCCACCAACTGTGATACATGCTTCGCAGCGTCAATGGAACGATTAGCGTGCACTTCTAAAGATGTTAGGCATTTCCCGCACAAGTGCAGCAGCTTCGGATATGCGAGATATTAGATTTTCGTCTTAGTCAAATGGAGTCTCATAAATAAGACTCTTCAGATGTCCCCTTAAAAAGAAATCAAGGCTCGATAAATAGGGAGATCGCGGTGACCAAGGAACTGGTCCACCATGCCCAATCCATCGTGTCCCAAATGTGGCATTCAGGTAACTGCGCACATCAGTGATGAAGTGCGCGGGCGCTCCATCATGTTGAAACCACATCCGGTTACGAATGGCGATCGGAACATCTTGCAACAGTTCTGTTAAACCTGTTGCAAAAAAATAAGGTAACAGCGACCATCCAGCCTCTTTGATAGTAGGCAATCAAATAATTATGGGTCAATCAAATAATTATTAACAATACCCGCCCAGAAATTCACAGAAAATCGTTGTTGATAAGCATGTGACCGCGTTGCATGTGGATTATTGGTTGCCCAAAGATGGAAATTGTGCGCATTAAATACACCCTCGCGTGTAAATACTGCCTCATCTGTAAATAGAATATGAGCAGTGAAGTCTGGCTGCAATACATATTGCTGCAAAACCCACTGGCAAAAGTTTAACCGCAGAAGATAGTCTTCCGGATTCAAATTTGTACACGTTGAAAACGGAAGGGATGAAATCGATTTTCATTTAACACTCTCCAAACGGTCGGATGACTCACACCTAAATTCTGTGCAACAGCTCTCGTACTTGATTCGAGCCTTTTACTCACAAAATTCAAAATAATTTCTTCCAGGCTTGCACTGCGTACGGCTCTTTCTCGCCCAGTTCCCTGTCTGGTGACATGGAAAGAACCTGTTTCAGAAAGCTGACGGTGTAAGCTCTGAAACATTCTATGATCAGGCATTCTTCTGCGAGGAAACTGCTCCTGATACATTCGTAGGGCAGCCCTGGCGTTGCCATTTGCGCGACCATACATGAAATGCATGTCGGCTTTTTCGGCATATGTGAAGTCTTCCATGACGAACGATAGCACAAGTAAAAATGGCGATTTCTTGTACTTGAATGCATGGTATTGAACGGCGACCAGTCACTTACTGCCCTCTACCACCAGTGGAATCAACCGAAAACTCCATTTCTATTTCAAAAAATTTCTATTTCTATTTCTATTTTCAATTCAAAAAATTTCGATTTCATACCAAAAATTTTCAAAGAAGAATTTTATTATTAAGTAATTATGAAATGTCAAAAAAAGGATAGCATAAAAATTTTCTGGTATGAATGAGAAATTTTGAAAATTAAAAAAGGGGTCTAATTGCCCCCAGGGTGTTTTTACCTTAATGCGTCACTTGGTCCCATACATTCCTATACAATAAATGATTGTTACTGTGTCCTCTACCTGCCCTAAAAGGTTGTACCATGAGTTTAGAAACACCCTGTATATATATATATATATATATATATATATATATATATAGCTATCGGTGCATCAATGCTGTGTAACAACAGTTTCGGCCCCAAACTGTATATATAACTATACATATATATATATATATATATATATATATATACATATATATATATATATACATATATATATATAAAACTATATATATATATATATATATATATATATATATATATATATATATATGTGTGTATGTACACTACGAGGCTCTGTCACCTGCGCTCTTAGCGCGAAAACACCGGAACTTTCAGGCTCGCGCGTTGCAACCTTGCTCCTAATTCATCAATTGCTCGAAACGCACTGTAATCTATTCCAATAACAAATTTAAAGTTCTTCAATTTAAGAGCATTTTAAGAAATTTAAATAGGTTATGGATGTACAGACAGGCAGAGACATTAATTGATTTTTTTATGTAAAAACTTAGGTGATGTTTTGTTGTCAATAATGAATATTAATTTGTTTTTATTTCAGTATTCATAATGTAAAATTTTGTTTGCTTTGTGAAATGAATTTAAATTTAGAGTAATCATCGTGAATGTCTCCATAAGCTAAAACATAAAATCATTTTTTTTAAAGTAGATATCCTAGTTCTCGCCAATTTTAGCTTTTAACTTAAAAGAAAATTGGGCATTTCCCAGCGTAAAAAAACCTATCATTTGAATTTTTTTATCAAAACATGAGTTTGACCATGGCAAAAGATTTACGATATATATATATATACATATATATATATATATAAATCCAGTTACCCTATTTCCCGCCAGGGGACGCTATAAAAACAAGCAAAAATGTGTTGACACTGTGGCTATCACACATTGAAACATAAAAAAAAAAAAAAACTTAAGTTTAGCTAACGAACTTCTTCCCAGGGAACACTACAAGTGCAAAAGAATGTTTTGTTGAATCCGTATTCTGTAATTTTAACTTAGAGTATGGTTGCCATATCGTCGCTACCATGTCAAACTACCGAATATAAAAAAAAAGCATTTTCTATTACTTTTTAAAATGTGTCGATTGTCACCACTAAATTTTAGTAGAATTCTTTGCGTAGTAAAAATACTAATAATATTTCTCGTGAGAAGAGGGTTATCAGTTACGCCATCTGTTTTATTCAGATATGCCGAAATCATACCGGGAATTTAGAGAATTTTTTTTGTTTACTTACGGTATTCGGGAAATGCCTTTCATTAAGTAAAGAAAAATTTCTATTTGTAATTTCTGGTACGACTCAAATTTCTGAATAAAAAAAGGAAGCCAAACTGCCAACCTCTCTGAAGAATACTATTAAAATTTAATGGTGACAATCGGCCCATTTTTACAAATAATGAAAAATGCAATTTTTCACATTCGATAGTTTGACATGGTAGCGACGATATGAGAAAGTATAAAAAAGTCCATTTTCAAATTTTAGTTCTGCCATTTCCCACCAGGGGTGCTAATGGTGTAAAAAAAAACTATAATGTGAAATTTTTTATCAAAACATAACATTTTGTACCAAACATTTGCCCGTGTCAGAAGTTTGTTCTGAATATTTATTAAAAAATTATTTTTTTTAAAAATTTAGTTACCATATTCCCCACCACATGACGCTATAAACGCAAATAAACGCAAAAGAAAATTGTGCTGAATCTATGCTATCAACTTTTATTTTCAGTATAATTGTCACAAAGTGAACCATAAAAATAAATGCTTAACCCTTCTTTGCATGAGTTTTTCTTATACAATTGTGTTTTTTTATACATATATTAAATATTAGACACCAGAAATTTGAAGATAGATTTGTAACTTTGTTCAGCAACATAGTTCACGGGAAATTTAGTAGATTAATATTTCTATATAAATATAGTGGTGGCGAAGAAGTTGATTTATTTATTAAAAGTTAAATAAAAAGTGATGGAAATTTACATCACTATGCAATTAAGGGTTAAATTTTTTTACCCTATTTTCTCCCAGGGGTGAAATAAACGCAAAAAAAAAATTGTTAAATCTGTATTTCCTAATTTTAACGTGGAATGTTGTTGCTGTATGTGAAAACATTAAAAAAAATCATTTTACTGTTTTAGTTATGCAATTTTAGATTAGGGGCGCTACCAGCGTAATAAAAAAGAACCCTATCATGTGAAAAATTTTATCAAAACATAAATTTGACTGTGAAAGAATCTTATTCTGAAGATTTATTATATATGCAGGGTGATTATAATTAAAGTCCCACTTTCAAAATGCTGTAAAAAAGGAACCACTCGCTAGAATAACTTCAAATTTGAACTGAATATACTGGAAGAATGGAGAAACGGTATGGAATAAGAAAAATGTTTTGACGTGACAATCGTGACATTTTTAATCGAAATACGACGGTTTTGGCATGAGTTGCACAGTAAACCAATCGTACTGTCCAATGTGCTTGAGTGTTTCGGTTGTTTGACGGAAAAAATGACTTCCAAATAAGACAACAGTTGTGATATTGTTAGTGGAAAGTCCATCCACCACGGCAAGGTCGTACCACATTGGATGGGAAAAATCGGTTTTTAACTGTCCTTGGGCCAAAAATAGCATAAAAAGAGCATAATGATTAGTTTTTTAATTGCGCATGAGTGTCTTTAACCCTTCTTTGCATGAGTTTTTCTTATACAATTGGTTTTTTTTATACATTTTTTTTTTTATAAACCAGAAATTTTAAGATAGATTTTTAACTTTGTTCAGCAACATAGTTCACGGGAAACTTACTAGATTAATATTTCTATATAAATATAGTGGTGGCGAAGAAGTTGATTTATTTATTAAAAGTTAAATAAACAGTGATGGAAATTTCCATCACAATGCAAAGAAGGGTTAAACTTGCATAGTATGTATGGATCCTACATTAGAGAGAGATTGGCATTGAAGAAATATCCGCCATATAAGTTCCAACGCAGGTGGAACGTAGTAGAACCCAATGTATTTCCATCAACTTCTAACACTTTTTATTATATTACAATCATGCAAAATTCGTTTTATATGCCTTCAGAGAGTCATGGAAATACATTCCGTTCAACTGAGTTTCACCTGCTTTGGAACTTACATGGCGGACATATCGTCAATGTCCAATCTCTCTCTCAAGACTCCCTTATCCTAGATCAGACTTGACAATCCGGAGAAAGTCTATGGGAGAAAATGTCCGCGGTAATTGCCAACTTATTAATTGACTTTCTCCGGAAAGTATCGCCGCCTGGTGGATACTACCGCACAGTTGCCATGTTTCGGGCTTTTGGAACACCAGTATATTTTTAGAGAAAATGTTGTTCTTTTAAATCCCAGAATTCTCCGATCAAACAAAACAAAATTGTCTCTACTAAAAAACTGGTATCCAAAAATATAACAGAAAAATCTATAGAAAAATCTGGCTGGTCTGCTACCGCATAGCTGCCAACTCTTACGCTTTTTTCTTACCACTAAAATTTAATAGAATTTTTTTCGTCATGTAATCACACGATCTTGTCAATTTAATAAGATAAAATTTACTATAAAATTTTAGTGGTAGGAAAACTACTAGTTCATACGCAAATGCATAGAACAAATGGAGCTGTGAAAAAAATTCGTGTGATTTCGTGTCGTAAATACTATTACTGACGATTGATGGCGCTAGTAGCAGGACAAGTATAGCGGTCAAAGGCAACTTGCTGATTGAGAGGTCTGCTACTATGATAAGGAGGTCTTGCTCTCTCTAATGTAGGATCTCTAATAGTATGGCGCTTACAGCGCCATCAATTGATACACTTTGGAACTTTTATTTTTCTTATGCCATACTTTTCCCCATTCTTCCAGTATATCCAATTCAAATTTGAAGTAATTCTGACCAGTGGTTCCTTTTTTAGAGCATTTAGAGAGTGGCACTTTATTAAAATCACCCTGTATATACAGGGTTCGTACGCTTTTACAACAAAATTTTAATAGACATTTTCTTTTAATATTTAAATAGCAGAAATTGTAGACGCCTCGTTTAATTGCAAGCTTTGTAGTACTTTAACATTAGCATCCTCAAATTTTGACACCTTCTAATTTTATTAAAATTTAAGAAATGTATATATATATATTATATATATTTTCGGGTTTTCTGGGCTCTTACCTTTCGAAAACAAAAGGTAATTTTTAATATGCAGATGAACCTTTATGCCAAAATAAACCTCACTCAGTTTTAAGGAGTTTTATATGAATGAAAATAATACTTTTCTTTTATTCTTGCATTATTTAGATCTAAAGTTTTAGCTATCGCTCTGATTTTTCTTTGACATACTGTCTTCTGTTTCTTTTATATATGTAAATATCCAATAATTGAGACGACATTTGTATATTAAACGTAAGTTTATATTATTAACTTACATTAAAACTGGAACGACCGGAAATTCCAGAATCTTCGCTAGTATAAAAGTCATAAATTTTAAAAGTTTAATACCACAAAGAATATACTGTACCTTATGTAGACTATTGGTGTGTGAGGTCACGATTCATGGAAGGCTTTAACGAGGATACGAGTCAAGTTCGCGTTCTGCTGTATGTTAGAGTAGAACGGAGGTAGTTACAGAAAAATTGATATGATCGCCAAATCAACGGCGACGTGTTCGGCTGTTTTTGTGCGCACATTAACATTGTGCGAACTGTTTAATCCTTTGAAGGACGATGGGATTTAATATATCCCACTTAATTTGAACTCCCAAACGCCACAGTGACACTAGAAATTGTAATCAAATTTTGATTCTATAATTTACGTGAAGTTACTTATTTTTAAATAAATTTGTTTTTAACATGTTCGCTGCCAAGCTAAAAATACCGGAATTTTCATTTTATTTAGAAAGTTCAAATGCATACCAGAAAATACTAATAGCAATATTTACTTTGTTTTATTACAGACATTTCGTGATTACAAAAAATAAAAATTCTTCTTTTGAAATTTCCGGTGCGAATAACTAATTTTAGATTGAAGAAGCGTAGATAGCACTACGAGTATACTCGTAGTTGGCAGCGAACGTGTTAAATATCGGTGTGATTCAATGATTTCAAAATTTTAGAAACATAAGTACTTTGCCCTTAAACATTACACATACCGGGAAATTTATTAAAAGCTTTGCAAAAATATTTGACACCAGAATTTTTATTTAATACTATTTAACTTATTTCTGTGTCAGATGTATTTTACTTTCTTTAAAAAAAATTTCTGGTTCGAATCGAAATATACTCATTCGGTACCTGTCATAATGACCGCTAATGGCCTTTCTGTATTACAGAGGAATACAGCAATGTAGAATCGATATAAAACAATAGATACACTTTCCTCCATTTTCAGACAGTTTACTACCACACAAAACATGTCATTAGACACGGAATACTGTCTTCTTTTAGAATATGAATGTGATTTTTGAAATAAAGGTCGTTTACATATGAAAAATTGCACCAACTTTGATTTTTAAAACGGTAACACCCACTTCCGACTCTTTATTACTGTTCCTTGCCGACCGGGAAAAAGTATTGGGTTGTTCAGAAAGTTCGTTCGTACCCGAAAATTCTATCATTCAATTATTAGACATTTATTCCGAAATCAATTGTCTGATAATTGACGGGCAGTATTTTCCGGTACGAATTAATTTTCCCAAACGGAAGGGACTCTCCGAACAACCCAACATAGTGTTTATAGAATATAAATAGTAGAAATTGTAGAGGCCTCGGTTAATTGCAGGATTTGTAATACTTTTATGCATTTAAATAAGGCGAAAAATTCTATTAAAAATTCCAGGTAAAAACGTGCGAACCCTTATATTTATATATAAACATTAAATAACATCACAGAACAATTATATATAGTGTAAACTAATTTAAATTTCGAAATTTCAAGAATTATTATGACATCCTTGGATAATCAGAAATATTTGGTGTTCTTCTCAACTCGTAATTCACCCTGTTCAAGGAAGTGTAGTTTTGAAAAACAATATATTGTCACAATATTATTATTTTTTTTTAGAATGAATACAATTAAGGTAAATTAATACATAAAAAGTTTGTTACTAGATTTATTAAAAGCCTTTAAACTTAAATTCTCTGACATTAATGCTTATGATTTTGTAAATTATTTGCAAGTAATGGTTGATAATCGTGTAATTTTTGTTGCTCTTTATGATAAAAAAAACTTCCTTTTCCATGTTTTTCTTACTCATTGCATTTAAATGACGTTACACCATTTCAAACATAACAAAATTTATTTTAATTTATGAATTGCGCTAAAAGATGCAATCTGTAGAATGTGGGGTGAAAATCATTAAGGTAACTGGAACACTTTTTTGTGTCAAAGTGTTCCAAATGTGATTCCAATGTGTGTTGCGAATTTGCAGGTATATATTACGCTCAATTCGAAAAAAAAAAACGTTTAACCCTTTCAAGGGCAAAGTACTTCTTTTACTAAAATGTTGAAATATTTGAATGACACCAGATTTTACGAACAAATCAATTTGAAAATGATTAAAATCTTTTCATTGCGAATATTATAAAAGCAAAATTTTATTAAAAATTTCTGGGTGCCACTTGGCAGTTTAGAATTAAAATTAAGCGTTCGCGCCTTGCAAACACCGCCCTTGAAAGGGTTAACCCTTTAACGTTCATTGGTTTCCCCACGAAACCACAAAACTTTAATTACGAAACTGAACAATGACAGCAGAATTTTAATAGAAATGTTTTTCACTTATTATGTATGTAAAATATCGCTTTTTTCTTATATAAAAATAAAGTTGTTCATAATTTCCGGTGTCATTCATTTATTTCAACATCTTAGCAATTGAAGTACTTTATCCGTTAAAGGGTTAAAATGCATTTTAATTACGTTACACCATTTCAAACATAGTGAAATTGATTTGAATTTATGAATTGCGCTAAAAGAAGCATTCTGTAGAATGTGGACTGCAAATCATTTATTTTTTATTTACAGGGCCACACAAAAGACATCCGTTACATAATGGCTTATGAGGAAAACATTTTGCGGCGTATTTTAATTATGTTACACTAGTTCAAGTATAATTAAATTGATATAAATAACTGAGATTTACTACAAGATACTTGCTGTAGAATATGATAAATATTGCGTTTATCGTTCATTTGCAGGCACACGCAAAATTTACAGTATTTTAATTACCGTTCAAAACAGAGACATTTTGTTAAAGTTTTATGGTATTGTTGGATAGTGTTTCATAATCTTTGCTTGACGCATAATTTTTCTTTTGTGTCGTAGACTTGTAGTTTCTTGAGAATACAGCGAGCGTGCAATCCTTCAGGGGAACTTTTCCCAGTACAGTTTGATATTTAGGGCATTTTTGTATTTTTTTACTTTTGGGGGAGGGATAATTAATGAACAACGAAAAAATGGTTCATGGTATTGAATTTATTCTTCTTTTGTTCTGGTGTGTGGATGCTGTTATGTAAAAATGTTGATATTTTAATCGATCTTAACCCGCCTTAATTTCTCTAAAAAAGCGTGAACAGTAAATCTGTGTAAGTAATTGCGCACTAAATAATCATCTGAATTAAAAAAATCCCATGGATTCTTGAAATGTATTAAATTAAGTTAGATCAAAATAATATTAATTTTAGTGTTAATGGTGTTACTTTATGCTGTTTGGCTGTAAAAATGCTTGTTGAACATGAAAATGCTTACTTGAATGATAACGATATCATTCGAAATGTTATTTTTCAGGTAGAATAAACTGGATTAATACAGGGATTGTACGCTTTTACCAGAAATTTTTACTAGAATTTTTCTATTTAATATTTAAATAGGAGAAATTGTGAACAACACGTTTAATTGCAGGATTTCTATTACTTTTCTGCATTTAAATAATGCGAAAAATTGTATTAAAAAATTGTGTTATAAGCGTACGAACCATGTAATACACACATAAAAAAAAAACTCTGAAACGTTTCCGAATATCAGTGGCAGCAAAGGAAACTTTGATTTAATAAATGTGCTTTTAAACTCGAAAATACAGGGTGAGTATAAAAAAAACTATCCCGATATATGAGCCCATAACTGTCATACCGTTCACAGAAACTGAATGAAATTCTGGCCTAAAGTATTTTGAGGTATGCGCTCAAGAATCACGTGAAGAACAATAGTGAAATTCTAACAGTTACGGTTACAGTGACAAAATTTCAAATGGCAGCACCTACTTTTTTTTATTGGAATGTGATCTTTGTAGTGAAAAACCATAAAAAGCGTTGGAACGGTACCTGTAGCACGAAAATCGCCGGCGCTAGACAGACTAAGAAGAAAAGTGAAAACAACCAATAAAGGACAGAGAAGCAACAGAAAGTAAAACATTTTATTGTTCAGTGCTATCTATCATCTGCCGCATGTAAAGTGTCATCGTGTGTAAAATGGAAAATGTATGAAACACAATAAAATGTTTTGTTTTCTGTTGCTTCTCTGTCCTTATTGGTTGTTTTCACTATTCTTCTTAGTCTGTCTAGCACCGGCGATTTTCGTGCTACAGGTACCGATCCAATGCTTTTTATAGTTTTTAACTATGAAGATCACATTCCAATAAAAAAAAGTAGGTGTTGCCATTTGAAATTTTCGAAATTTTGTCACTGTACCCGTAACTGTTAGAATTTAGCTGTTGTCTTTCATATGATTCTTGAGCGCATACCTCAAAATACTTTATACCAAAGTTTCATTCAGTTTCTGTGAACGGTATGATAGTTAGGTGCTCATATATCGGGTTAGTTTTTTCATAATCACCCTGTATATAATAGTGTCTGAGGTTTCTAAGGATAAAGAACACTTTTTGGAATCGTGGGTAACTCGGAAGAGGTTATTGTATTGTGTAGTTTGTTGTTACTTTGTAATTTCCTGTATTAAGAAACATTTTTTTTTTTTTTTTTTTACAGTATACTGATAATTCCAATATTACTATTTAAGTCACGTTCTTGTAGAATATCATTCTTGCATCGAGATAAGATGAACGTGAGCAATCAAACTATTTAATAAATAATTGAATTAAAAGAGAAAATCCTTATTCCAACTTATTTTCAGCCCCCTCTTTGTAAAAAAGGGATATAATTTATTCTGAAACTATCTCCTATCACCTATACTAATGAGAAAAAAAAATCGGGTTGATAGTCTTTAAGGTGACGTCCTAGAAAAAAACCTTTTTTTTTTTTTTTTTTTTAGAATTAGTATACATAGTTACCAAATTTAGTGTTTATATATAACGGAGGTTAAAAAATATACATGGAAGGAGAAAATTTATTTATTAAAATTATTTAATCATGCGTCTTGTATCTTTGTGGTACTCATTTGATTTTATTTATTTATTTATTAATATATCTGGTGTAAATTTCTAAAGCTTACAAAATGGTGGCTGTTTGAAGCTTGAAGTCAATTTTGGGCACAATGTTTCCTTTTTCGAAACTGTTTAAAAAATCAAATTTATTAAAAATTTTAATTATCTGAAGGTTTGTGCTAATTAGAAAAATAAGTTTAATTTACAAAAAACAAAATGTCTATACGTTTAAGCAGGAACACCTATACACCGATTCAACGTTTTTAAGATTGTCTAAATTTTTGCATGCTACGTTGTGTGAATAAATGCTATAGATCATATACGGGGCTTTAAAAAAAAATCGCAAGCATTACTAAGTATGAGGTGGATTTCAATAGAGGTATGAATTTTCAATCTGAATTATATTTAGGTAACTGAGAGATGTCTGTAAAATATAAATAAAATTATATACAGGGCCACGCAAAGAATATGGACGATTAGAGATGATAATTTGTGGAAATGTGATTTCAGTAGTTTTAAGTGTGTTTTAGCCTGAATTAAATTTTTGCTTAATATGTGACGTGTATAAAAATATGTAAGTAATATAAAGAGCTGTAGAAAAATTCAAGTAGCATGTTTCTGTTTACTGGTATAAATTGCTGGAGATGAATTATCAACTTATTATGCATTTTCATACTAAACTAAATTTTAGCATACTATATAGAATATATACAAATCTATCGATCAAATACAAGACTGCAGAAAAGAAGTGGAGTACTTTTCCGGCCACCAACGGTAACTGCTGATATCTGGTTTTTAAAAATGCAATGCTTTTTGTAAAATATTTACTTACATATCTTATTTACATTGTTGAACAGCGAAGTTTTGTTAAAGTATTCTGGAAGTGTTGGAAAGTGTTTCAAAATCCATGCTTAACGTATGATATTTTTCTTTCCTGTTTTAATATATATTTACTTATAATTTTCAAAAATAAAACTGCATGTTTTTGAATAAAGAAAATTCTTAGAATATGTTTAGGTCCCTTTATTGTAATAGGTTATTAAAAAGAAAATTTTCTGGGATGATTTTTTTGGGAAGATATAAATTAAAGTTTGCCACATGGTTTTAACATAAGCATACTCAAATGTTCAACCCTTCTAATTTAGTTAAAATTTAAGAAATGTATATGTATTATATATATTTCCATGCTTTTTTCCCCGAGAAACACAAATAAAGTGTCCAAAAGTATGTCTTACCTTTCGAAAATGAAGGTAATTTTTAATATGCAGATGACCCCTTATACGAAAATAAAACTCACGCAGTTTGAAGGAGTTTTATATGAAAGAAAATAATACTTTTCTTTTATTCTTGCATTATTTAGATCTAAAGTTTTAGCTATCGCTCTGATTTTTCTATAACATATTGTCTTCTGTTTCTTTTATATATGTAAATATCCAATAATTGAGACGGCACTTAGATATTAAACGTAAGTTAATATTATTAACGTAGATTAAAACTGGAACGGCCGGAAATTGTGGCATCTTCGCTAATACGAAAGTCATAAATTTTAAAGGTTTAATACCACAAATAATATATTGTACCTCATCTGGACTATTGGTGTCTGAGGGTTGGGGGCGTGGGCTGCGTTTTCTTTTAAATTGGAGTCAAGCTCGCGTTCTGAAGTATATTAGAGTAGAACGTACTTGAAAATTGTTTGTTATGATCACCAAATCGTCGGCGGCGTGCGTGACTTTATTGAGTATGCATTAATGTTGTGCAATACGTTTAACATTAAGAGCCTACATCAGTCACGCGAAAAAACACGCAAGCTAATGTTAAGTCTAAGGTAAAGTTCTTTCGCGATTTCTCGCTTGCATTTTAAAATTTTAAAATGATTTTTTTTTTGCATAGGATAGCTGACCTCGATCTCTAACCTTGTTAGTTTTTACTTTTTCGATTTTGGTTCCAGTGTTTTTATATAAAGGTACTTTCACTTTCAGAACCGGTTCCAACCGGTTCCAAAATTGAAAATGTCCGCTTATAAAAAAAAACTGTTACCAAAATGAAAAAAGTAAAAACTAACAACGTTACAGATTGACCTCAGCTATCCTATGCAAAAAGAATCATTTAAAAATATTAAAATGCGAGTGAGAAATCGTGCAAGAACCTTCCCATAAACTTAACAGTAGCTTCAGCGTTTCTTCGCGTGACAAGCGTAGGCTCTTAAACATACCGGGCAGTTCATTAAAAGATTTGTAAAAATGTTTGACGCCAGAATTTTTATTTAATAGAATTTAAATTAATTCTGCCTGAGATATATTTTACTACTTTAAAAATGAATTATTTCTCATTCGAATCGAAATATATTCATTTGGTACCTATCATGATGACCGCTCATTGCCGTTCTGTATTACAGAGGAATATAGCAATGTAGAGTCGATATAGAAGTATCCAAAAGTAGGTCTTACCTTTTGAAAATGAAAGGTAATTTTTAATATGCAGATGACTCCTTATATCAAAATAAAACTCCCGCAGTTTTAAGGAGTTTTATATGAATGAAAATACTTTTATTTTATTCTTTCATCATTTAGATCTAAAGTTTTAGCTATCGCTCTGATTTTTCTTCTGTTTCTTTTATATATCCAGTAATAGGTAAATATCCAATAATTCAGATGACATTTATATATTAAACTTAAGTTAATATTATTAACTTAGATCAAAACTGGAATGGCCGGAAATTTTGGAATCTTCGCTAATACAAAAAAGTCATAAATTTTAAAAGTTTAATACCACAAAGAATATAATGTACCTTGTGTGGACTATTGGTTCTGAGGATTCGAAGTTTGTTAGTCAGTCTCCGATATGGTTCAATCAAGCATGCGTTCTGCTGTGTGTAGAGAGTAGAACGTAGTTAAAGAAAAGCTGATATGAGCGGAGGTGTGTCTGACTCTCTTGAACACTCGTTAACATTGAGCGAACTGATTAACGGTAAACATACAGGGAAGTTTCTTGAAAGCTTTCTAAAAATATTTGACACCAGAATTTTTATTTAACTTATTTATGTGTGAGATATATTTTACTTAATTTAAAAAGAAATTTCTGGTTTAAATCGAAATAAATTCATTTGGTACCTGTCTTAATGACCGCTCATGTCCGTTCTGTATTACCGAGGAATATAGCAATGTAGAGTTGATATAATACATCATATACACTTTCCTTTATTCGCAGACAGTTAACGATACTATCACACCAAACGTGTCATTAGACCAGGAATATTATGTTCTTTTATAATATAAATGAGATTTTTGATATAAAGGTCGTCTACATATGAAATGTTGCACCAACTTTGATTTTTCAAATGGTAACACCCACTTTCGACAGTTTATTTCTGTCCCTTGACAGCCGGAAAACAGTATTGGGTTGTTGGGAAAGTTGGTTTGTAATGGCAAATTCTATCATTTATTTATTAGACATTAAGTCCGATATCTATTGTCTAATAATTTACGGGCAGAATTTTCCGGTACAAATTAGTTTTACCCAACGGACGGGACTTTCCGATCAACCCGACATATTGTTTATAGAATATAAATAGCAGAAATTGTAGACGCCTCGTTTAATTGCAGGATTTGTAATACTTTTCTGCATTTAAATAGGCGAACAATTCTATTAAAAAATGTAGTAAAAATGTACGATCCCTGATATTTATATATAACAATTAATTAACATCATAGAAACATGATATATATCGTAATCTAATTTAAATTTCGAAATTTTGAGATTTATTATGGCATCCTTGGATCATAAAAAATTTTGATGTTCTTCTCAACTCGTAATTCACCCTGTTTTAGGAAGAGTAGTTGTGAAACACAAAATATTGTCAGATTTTTTTTTTTAGAATGAATACAATTAAGGTAAATTAATGTATAAAAAGTTTATTACTACATTTATTAAAAGTCTTTAAACTTAAATTATCTGACATTAATGCGTAATTTTTCTATGACATATTGTCTCCAGTTTCTTTTATATATGTAAACATCCAATAATTGAGACGGCATTTATATATTAAACGTAAGTTAATATTTTTAATTTAGATTAAAACTGGAACTACCGGAAATTTTGGAATCTGCGCTAACACAAAAGTCATATATTTTAAAAGTTTTATACCACAAAGAATATATTGTACCTTTTCTGGACTATTGGTGTCTGAGGTTTCGAGAGTTGGACAGTTTATGGTGTACATCACAGTTCAATCTCGCGTTCTGCTGCATGTTGGAGTGGAACGTAGTTACAGATAACGTTGTTATGAGCGCCAATTTAAAAGCGGCGTGTCTGACTCTTTTGTGCACGCATTAACATTGTGCGAACTGTTTAACCCATTCGGGACCATAGGTGCATACATGCACCCTCAAAAGGAGCATACAGAATTTGTGTTAGGCACCAGTAAAAAATAAAAGTAATATTTGCTTTCTATAGTTAGTGCATTTCTGTGATAGTTTAACTAAAGGTAGCTTTTTTTAAAAAAAAAGTGGTGCCAACCGAATAAAATTTGTGTAAAAGCCGCCGGTTCCGAAGGGGTTAATCCATTTATGCCTAGCGTCGATGTTTTAGTAAAATGGGAAAAAGTGCATTTCACACAATTTTTTTAATAGACATTTGGTGTCTTATTTTATCGAGGACTCCTCGATAAAATAACACACAAAATTTCAAAAAAAGAAAAAAAAAAAAAAAAAGGTGTGAAATGCACTTTTTCCCATTTTACTAAAGTGTCCTAAAATTGGGACGCTAGGCATAAATGGGTTAACATTAAACATACCGGGAAGTTTATTACAGCTTTGTAAAAATATTTAACACCAGAATTTTTATTTAATACTATTTCAATTATTTCTGTGTGATATATATTTTACTTACTTTAAAAGGAAATTTCTGGTTCGAATCCAAATATATCCATTTGGTACCTGTCATAATGACTGCTCATGGCCGTTCTGTATAACAGAGGAATATAGTAATGTAGAGTCGATATAAAACAATATATACAATTTCCTTTATTCGCAGACAGTTTGCGATACTATAACACCAAGCGTGTCATTAGACTCGGAATATTGTTTTATTTTTGAATATAAATGTGATTTTTGAAATAAAGGTCATCTACATATAAAAAATTGCACCAACTTTGACTTTTCAAACACCACTTTCGACAATTTATTTCTGTTCCTTGCCAGCCGGGAAAAAGTATTGGGTTGTTCGGAAAGTTATTTGTGTTTGGGAAAGTTCGTTCGTGCCAGAAAATTCTATCATTTAATTATTAGACGATAATTCCGAAATCTATTGTCTAATAATTGATGGGCAGAATTTTCCAGTACGAATTAGTTTTCCCAAACGGAAGGGACTTTCCGAACAACCCGACATATTGCTTATTGAACATAAATAGCAATTGTAAACGCTTCGTGTAATTGCAGGATTTGTAATAGTTTTCTGCATTTAAATAAGGCGAAAAATTCTATTAAAAAAGTCTGGTAAAAACGTACGGACACTGATATTTATATATAAACATTAAACAACATCACAGAACAATTATATATATTGTAAACTAATTTTAATTTCGAAATTGCAAGAATTTATATGACATCCCTGGATCATAAAAAATATTTGATTTTCTTCTCAACTCGTAAATCACCCTGTTCAGTGAAGATTAGTTGTGAAACACAATATATTGTCACAATATTTTTTGTTTTTAGAATGAATACAATTAAGGTTAATTTATACATAAAAATTTTGTTACTACATTTATTAAAAGCCTTTAAACTTAAATTCTCAGACATTAATGCTTATGATTTTGTAAATTATTTGCAAGTAATGGTTGATAATCGTGTATGTTTTGTTGCTCTTTATGATAGAAAACTTCCTTTTCCATGTGTTTCTTCCTCAATAATTATTTTTCTGAAATTCTTTTCAGACCTTGACCGTTATGCTTACACCATATCTGATTACTCATTCAAATTCGACATTGGAACAATATAATCTGGATGTTTCACAGAAATTCACGAGATCTGTCTTGTTTCCGAATGAACTTCCTATCATAACACTTTCCAACATAGTTGAGTAGTTAAAAACTTGCACGGCTTTATAATACCACTAAAATTTAGTACTAAATTTTGCCTAATTTAATCTCCACAATCTAACGCTTTTTAGCATTAAGTAACTCAAAAAAAATTTTTAATGGTAACAAAAAACCGTAAGAGTTGGCAGCTATGCAGTTGAAAAGTGTTTAAGACTTCGGTTTGTCTGTCCGTCTGACCACACTCTAAATCTTGTAAATATAACTGGATTGCCCAGCAATTTTTATATGATATTGACGTTTACTATATCACGATCGATATTGAAAATGAAGTGCAGAAAATTTATAGTTCGTTTACAGGAACAGTAAAAAGTATTCGGTCATGTTACGCTCATTTGAAAAAAAATCGTTTCAAGTGCATTTAAATCACGTTACACCATTTCAAGCATAGAGAAATTTATTTTAATTTATGAAATGCAATAAAAAATGCATTCTGTAGAATATGGGGGGCAAAGCATTTATTATTTTTATACAGGGCAACACAAAAGAAATCCATTACACAATAGCTACTGAGGAAAACAATTTGCGGCGTATTCTAATTATGTTACACTTGTTCAAATATAATTAAATTGATATAAATAACTGAGATTTACTACAAGATACTTTTCTGTAGAATATGATTTATATTGCATTTATCGTTCATTTACAGGGACACACAAAATATTTCGTATACGGTACAGTATTTTAATTACTGTATAAAACAGAGAAATTTTGTTAATATTTTATGGTATTGTTAGATAGTGTTTCATAATCTTTGCTTCACGAATAATTTTTCTTTCGTGTCGTAGACTTGTAGTTACTTGATAATACAGAGTGCGTGGAATCCTTTAACCCTTAATTGCATAGTGATGTAAATTTTCATCACTGTTTATTTAACTTTTAATAAATAAATCAACTTCTTCGCCACCACTATATTTATATAGAAATATTAATCCAATAAATTTCCCGTGAACTATGTTGCTGAACAAAGTTAAAAATCTATCTTAAAATTTCTGGTGTCTAATATTTAATATATGTATAAAAAAACACAATTGTAAAAGAAAAACTCATGCAAAGAAGGGTTAAGGGAAGTTCTCGCAGTACAGTTTCATATTTAGGGCATTTTCGTAATTTTTTTCTTTTGGGGGAGGGATAAATAACGAACATACGAAATAATGGTTCATGGTATTGAATTTATTCTTCTTTCGTTTTGGTGTGTGGATGTTGTTATGTAAAAATATTGATATTTTAATCGATCTTAACTCGTCTTAATTTCTCTAAAAAAAGCGTGATCAGTAAATCTGTGTAAATAATTGCGCACTAAATAATTATCTGAAAAGAAAAATCACATGAATTCTTAAAATGTAGTAAATTAAGTTAGAACAAAATAATATTAATTTTAATGTTAATAGTGTTCCTTTATGCTGTTTGGCTGTAAAAATGCTTGTTGAACATGAAAATGCTTACTTGAATGATAACGATAACATTCGAAAAAGTCATTTTTCAGGAAGAAAAAACTGGATTAATACAGAGTTCGTAGGCTTTTACGTGAAATTTTTATTAGAATTTTTTTATTTAATATTTAAATAGGAGAAATTGTGGACAACACGTTTAATTGCAGAATTTGTATTACTTTTTTGCATTTAAATAATGCGAAAAATTTTATTAAAAATTTTGCTATAAGCGTACGAACCATGTAATACACCTAAAAAAATACTCTGAAACGTTTCCGAAAATCAGTGGCAACAAAGGAAACTTTGTTTTAATCAATGTGTTTTTAAAATTTAAGATATATAATAGTGCCTGAGGTTTGTAAAGATAAAGAACCATTTTCGTAATCGTGGGTAACCCGGAAAAGGTTATTGTATTGTGTAGTTTGTTACTACTTTATAATTTCCTGTATTAAGAAATATTTGTCTTTTTTACTGGTAATTCGAATATTACTAATTAAGTCAGGTTCTTGTAAAATATCATTCTTACATCGAGATCAGATGAACGTGAGCATTCAAACTATTTAATAAATAATTGAATTCAAAGAGAACATCTTCATTCCAACTTATTTGCAGCCACCTCTTTGCGAAAAAGGGATATAATTTATTTGGGAACTATCTTCTATCACCTATCCTAATGCGAAAAAATTAAAAATTCGGTGTGATAGTTTCTGAGGTTACGTCCTATAAGAAACCCCCTTTTTTTTTTTTTTTTTTTTTTTTTTTTTTGGATAGTATTAGTGAACATATTTGCCAAGTCTAGTGTTTATAACGGGTGAAAAAACATACATGGAATTAGTAAACGTATTTAATAAAATTATACATAAGCATATTTCTTGTATCTATGTGGTACTCATTTAATTTTATTTATTTATTAAAATTTCTGGTGTCAAACCTCAAATTGACAAGATAAATGAAAAATTTACAAAATGATACTTGGAGTCAATTTTGGTCTCAATATTTCCCCTTTCGAAACTGTTTAGCACTAGAACGGTGACGAGGGGTCATTTTGACCCCGCACCAATTGAAAAATGTCGATTTGGGACAGAAATTGCTTTATAAAATAAGTTAAATATAGTCCGCACAAAAATAAGTTAAATGAGTAAGTTAAAAGTTTTAAATAAAAATTCTGGTGTGAAATATTTTTTATAAAACTTGAGTAAAATTTCCCGCCGTTCTAGTGTTAAAAAATCAAATTAATTAAAAATTTAATTAATTTTAATTTTCTGAAGGTTTGTGCTAATTAGAAAAATAAGTTTAATTTACAAAAAACAAAACGTCGATACGTTTAAGCAGGAGAACTTACACACCGATTCTTCACTGATTCACCGTTTTTAAGTTTGTCTAAATTTTTACATGCTACGTTGTGTGAATAAATGCTATAGATCATATACTGGGCTTCACAAAAAAAAAAAAAAAATCGCAAGCATTACTAAGTATGAGCGTGAATTGCTTAAAGGTGCATTTTAATAGAGGTATGCATTTTCAAGCTGAATTATATTTAGGATACTGAGGATAGGCTGTAGAATATAAATAAAATCAAATACGTGCCAGGCAGAGAACTGGATACATGGACGCTTGGAGATGATAATTTGCGGAAGTGTGATTTCATCAGTTTTAAGCGTGATTTAGTCTGAATTAAATTTTTGCTTACTATGTGGCGCGTATAAAAATATGACAGTAATATAAAGGGCTATACAAAATAATTCAAGTAGCATGTTTCCGTTTACTGGTAAAATTGGCTGGAGACCTATTATCATCCTGGATCAACTTATTATGCATTTTCATACTAAACTAAATTTTAGAACACTATGTAGAATATATACAAATCTATAGATCAAATACAAGACTTCTGAAAAGAATTGCAGTACTTTTTCGGCCATCAACAGTAATTGCTGAAATCTGGTTTTTAACACTTTCGAGCGTAGTTGGAAAGCGTTTATGACTGCGGTTTTTCTGCCGTCTGCCGTCTTTCTGTCCTCTAACTCACGTATATCTACTCGGATTATGCTGAAATTTTTGTATGTTATTGTAGTTTTCTATAGCATGTTTCCCATTTCAACTGAAGTGCGTAGCGTTGAGTGCGTTGAGTACTTTTCCCGTCAAAACTGCTGAAATCAGGTTTTTAACACTTTCAAACATAGTTGAAATGTGTTTATGACTTCGTTTTGTCTGCCGTCTCTCCGTGCTCTAACTCAAGTAAATTCTCTCAGATTTTTCTGAAATTCGTGTCGTTTACTATAGCATGTTACATATTTCAACTGACGTGTGTAACACTTATAGATTTTTTACAGGGACAGTAAAAAGTATTGCGTTACATTACAGTCAATGAGAACTAATCGTTTCAAGATCATTTTGATGATGCTACGTCATTTAAAACATGATGAAATTGATCTATAATTATGCAGCGCTTTAAAACATGCTTTTTGTAGAAAACGCATTAATACATGCTTTTATATGGGGTACAAAGCATTTATTATTCATTTACAGGGTCAAACAAAAGAATTCTGCTACACATTGTTCTATGAGGAAAATCGTTTGCAGTGTAATTTAGTGATATTTCATTATTTCAAACATAATGAAAATTACATGCATTCCTGAGGTACACTATAAATTGCTCTCTTGAAAGTGTGGTGTGCATTGCGTTTATTTACAGTGACACACAAAAATATCGGTTACAGTACATGTGCGATATTAACAGTCTATGTGTGATAAGTGCGTTTTCAACTTTGGTTTGCGTTTTTAAGTTTAAATAAATTTTTTCATAGTACGTTTGTATTTAAAAACTCTGTTGTTCATAAGCAGGGCTACACAAGAGAATTCGTAAGTATTACAGACTTTGGCAGTGAATTGCTTAAGGGTGGTTTTTAATTGTGTTACGCATTTTTCTGCTAAACTATATTTAGTAGACTAATAGAACTTTGTGGAATATAAATAAATTCATATACAAGGCTACGCAAAGAAAAAGATACATTGTCGTTTACGGTTAATAATTGCTTCGAGTGAGTTTTAAGTTGCCTTTTAGCTTAATATGTGGCGTGTACAAAAGTGTTCACATAATATACAGGGCTGCAAAAAGAATTTCGAATGCCTTTTCATCGATTGGAGAAAATTGCTAAATGTGAATATTCTAATTGAACTAAATTTTATCATGCTATATGTCCGCATCTATTGACCATATACAGGACTACACAAAATAATTCGAATACTTTATTTGACACTGGAATGTAATTTAGAAAACTGTATTTTTCAATGTGTTTTCTAAACTGTTTACTTACATATCTTCTTTCTCCTTATTTAACGGTGAAGTTTCGTTACAATTTTCTGGTTGTGTTGGAAAGAGTTTCATAATCTATGCTTGATGCATGATTTTTCATTCGTGTTAAAAATGATATGCGTTTACAAAATATTTCCTTACACATCTTATTTACCTTGTTCAACAGGGAAAATTTGCTAAAGTAAATCTAGTTTTTAAAAATGCTATGCGTTTTCTAAAGTATTTACTTACATATCTTATTTACCCCCTAACATAGCGAAGTTTTGTTAAACTATTCTGGAAGTGTTGGAAAGTGTTTCAAAATCTATACTTAATGAATGATATTTTTCTTTCTTGTTTTATAATGTATTTATTTATAATTTTCTAAAATAAAACTACATGTGTTTGAATTAAAAAAAAGTACTTAGATAATGTTTGGGTCCCTTCATTCTATATGTCATTAAAAAGAAGCATTTTATTGGATGATTTTTTTGGGAAGATATAAATTAAATTTCGTCACGTAGTTTCTAACATTAGCATCCTCAAATTTTGACCCCTTCCAACTTTATTAATATTTCAGAAATGAAATATATATACATTACATATGTACATTATATATTTTTCCGGACTTCTTTTTCACGAGAAACACAAATGAAGTGTCCAAATGTAGGTTTTACCTTTTAAAAATGAAAGGTAATATTTAATATGCAGATGACACCTAATGCCAAAATAAACTTTATGCAGTTTTAAGGAGTTTTATATGAATGAATACTTTTCTTTTATTCTTGCATTATTTAGATCTAAAGTTTTAGCAATCGCTCTGATTTTTCTATGACATACTGTTTTCTGTTTCTTTTATATATCCAGTAATATATAAATATCCAACAATTCAGACAGCATTTATATATTAACATAAGTTAATATTATTAACTTAGACTGAAACTGGAATGTCCGGAAATTTTGGAATCTTCGCTAATACAAAAAAGTCATAAATTTTAAAAGTTTAATACCACAAAGAATATAATGTACCTTATGTGGACTATTGGTTCTGAGGTCGCTAAATTTGTCACTTCATTCAGATATGGTTCAATTAAGCATGGGTTCTGCTGTGTATTACAGTAGAATGTGGTTACAGAAAGGCTGTTATAAACGGCGGCGTGTCTGACTCTTTTGCTCACGCATTAACATTGTGCGAACTGTTTAACGTTAAACATACCGGAAAGTTTATTGAAAGCTTTCTAAAAATATTTGACACCAGAATTTTTATTTAATACTATTTAACCCATTAATAACGAACTTATTCTCTTTAAAATGCAAAATTTGCATTTCGTACCGGTTTTTTAGAATAGCAACTTCAGTTCCGTTCTATTGAGAAATTTCTGTCAACCAATAAAGTGAATATTTCTGTAAAAAATTACTGGTACTTAAACAGCAAAATGATTGGCAGCTATCCCGTTACCATATGGTGTCGCCAGTTCTTAATGAGTTAACTTATTTATGTGTGAGATGTATTTTATTTACTTGAGATATATTTTATTTACTTACTATAAAAAGAAATTTCTGGTTCGAATCGAAATATATTCATTTGGTACCTGTCTTAACGACCGCTCATGTCCGTTCTGTATTACAGAGGAATATAACAATGTAGATTCGATATAAATCAATATATACACTTTCCTCTATTCGAAGATAGTTTACGATACTATCCCACCAAACGTGTCATTAGACTCGGAATATTGTATTCTTTCAGAAGATAAATCAGATTTTTGAAATAAGGGTTGTCTGTCTACATATGAAAAATCGCACCAACTTTGACTTTTCAAACACCACTTTCGACAATTTATTTCTGTTCCTTGCCAGCCGAGAAAAAGTATTGCGTTGTTCGGAGAGTTCTGTCTGTTTGGGAAAGTTTGTTCGTACCAGAAAATTCTATCATTTAATTAATAGACATTAATTCCCATATCTATTGTCTAGTAATTGCCGGGCAGAGTTTTCCGATGCGAACTTGTTTTCCCAAACGGGATGGACTTTCCGAACAACCCAGCACATTGTTTATAGAATATAAATAGCAGAAATTATAGACGCTTTATTTAATTGGAGGATTCAATACTTTTCTGCATTTAAATAAGGCGAAAAATTCTATTACAAAAATGTGGTAAAAATGTACGAACCCTGGTACTTATATATAACCCTTAAATAATATCACAGAAATATTATATATATCGTAATCTAATTTAAATTTCGAAATTTTTAGAATTATTATGACATCCCTGGATCATAAAAAATTTTGGTATTCTTCTCAATTCGTAATTCACCCTGTTTTAGGAAGAGTAGTTGTGAAACACAAAATATTGTCAGATTTATTTTTTTGAGAATGAATACAATTAAGGTAAATTAATGCATAAAAAGTTTGTTACTACATTTATTAAAACCCTTTAATCTTAAATTCTCTGACATTCATGCGTAATGATTTTGGGAGTTAATTGCAGTAATGGTTGATAATCGTGTAAGTTTTGTTGCCTTTTATGATAAAAAAACTTCCTTTTCCATGTTTTTCTTCCCCAATCATTATTTTTATGAAACTTTATTCAGACCTTGACCGTTATGCTTACTTCACCATATCTGATTATTTATTCAAATTCGACATCGGAGCAATATAATCAGGGTGTTTTACAGAAATTCCTGAGATCTGTCTTGTTTCCCGATGAACTTCCTTTCATAACACTTTCCAATATAGACGCGTAAATGCCAACTTGTACGGTTTTATAATATCACTAAAATTTAGTACTAAATTTTGCCTAATTTAATCTCCAAAATGTAACGCTTTTGGACTAAACTTTTCTAACATTGAATAACCCAAAAATTTATAATATATTTTAGTGGTAACAAAAAACCGTACAAGTCGGCAGCTATGCAGTTTAAAAGTGTTTATGACTTCGGTTTGTCTGTCAGTCTGTTCATATTCTAATTCTCGGAAATATACTCGGATTGCCCTGCAATTTTTATATGATATTGAAATTTACTAAGCGCGATCGCTAATGAAAATTAAGCGTGGAGCATTTGCAGTTCGTTTACAGAAACAGTTAAATGTATTCCGTTATATTACTCTTAATTCGAAAAGAAAAAACTTTTCAAGGGCATTTTAATGACGTTATACCATTTCAAACATTATGAAATTGATTTGAATTTATGAAGTGACCTAAAAAATGCTTTCTGTAGAAAGTGGGGTGCAATTCATTTATTTTTTTATTTACAGGACCACACAAAAGGGATCCGTCACTTAAAGGCTTATGAGAAAAATAGTTTGCGGAGTATTTTAATTATGTTACACTAGTTCAAGTATAATTAAATTGATATAAGTTACTGAGATTTACTACAAGATACTTGCAGTACAATAGGACATGCATAGCGTTTATCGCTCATTTACAGGGACACACAAAATATTTCGTATACGGTACTGTATTTTAAATACCGTGCAAAACAGAAAAGTTTTGTAAATGTTTTATGTATTGTTGGATAGTGTTTCATAATCTTTTCTTGACATATGATTTTTCCTTCTTGTTTTAGAGTTGTGGTTACTTGATAATACTGAGTACGTGCGATCCTTTAGGGAAAGTTTTCCCAGTACAGTTTGATATTTAGGGCATTTTCGTAATTTTTTTTCTTTTGGCGGAGGGATTAATAACGAACATACCAAAAAATGGTTCATGGTATTGAATTTATTCTTCTTTCGTTTTTGTGTGTGGATGTTGTCATATAAAAATGTTGATATTTTATTCGATGTTAACTCCTCTTAATTATATAAAAAAAAAAGCGTGAACAGTAAATCTGTGTACGTAATTGCGCTCTAAATAATTATCGGAAAAAAAATCACATAGGTTCTTAAAATGTATTAAATTAAGTTAGAACAAAATAATATTAATTTTAATGTTAATGTTAATGCTGAACGTTTCCGAAAATCAGTGGCAGCAAAAGAAACTTTGTTTTAATATATGTGTTTTTAAAATTTAGGATATATAATAGTGTCTGAGGTTTCTAAAGATAAAGATAAATTTTCGGAATCGTTGGCAACTCGGAAGAGGCTATTGTATTTTTTAAACATATAGAAAATCTTTTCTAATATCGTAACATAAATTCATTCTTAGTATATCAATTAAAAACGTGAAAACATTTAAAATGAATCTCAATTGATTTATTTATAAAATATAGGTGTAAGATGAAACAAATGTTTTAAAACATTAAAACAATTAGATGTTAAAACTTTCGTCAGAGTCCAGAGCGCTTTCGCCCAGAACCCGGCCATCAACAAAGGACGAAAATGAGAAAACAAATATTTTCCCATTTTCGCTCTTTGATGATGTTTGGGTTCTGGTCGAAAGCTCTGAGGACTCTGAGGAAAGTTTTAACAACTATAGAATGGTTTTAATGTTTTAAAACCTTTATATGATTTTGAAACTATTTTTGTAATAAATAAATTTAGATAGATTTTAAATTTTTTCAGGCGTTTAATTGTATTTTTTAGTTTATTGTTATTTTATATTTTCTTGTATTAAGAACCATTTGCCCTTTTTTAACACTATACTGATAATTCCAATATTACTAATTAAGTCACGTTCCTGTAAAATATCATTCTTACATCGAGATAAGATGAAAGTGAGCATTCAAACTACTTTAATAAATAATTGTATTAAAAGAGAAAATCTTCATTACAACTTATTTGCAGCCACTCATCGTAAAAAAGGAATATAATTCATTTGGGAACTCTTTCTATCACCTATCCTAATGTGAAAAAAATTAAAAATCGGTTTGAATGTTTCTGAGGTTACGTCCTAGACGAAAACTTTTTTTTTGTAGTATTAAAATCATATTTGCCAATTCTAGTGTTTATAACGGCGTAAAAAACATACATGGAATGAGAAAATTTATTTACCGTAATTTCCTGCGTATAGTCCGCGGATCAAACAATCATGTTTCGACCCAGAATTTTATTTTAAAACATGCAACTTTCTTGATCGCTGCAAATACAGGGTGATTTTTTTTAAAGTTGTGAAAGTAAAACCCTATAACAAAAGAACCACTGATCCAAATGACCTAAAATTTCACCAGTACGCTCCCAAAGCAATGGGGATTTTTTTGGCGTGGTTAAAAAAAAAACTTAAAATCGCACCGACAGATGGTGCTGTACATGCAGTAAAGTCGGGAGACGAACTTTCGCCCGGCACACGCACATTGGCGATAAAAACGTGAAGTACGCACATCTCGTGTTCATTATTCTACGGAAATCCTTGCAATGACTGCGCCATTGACGGACCGTGCATTGTTAGTGAAACTGTATTATGAGAATAATGACAGCGCAGCAACTGCTCTTAGGAGATTTAGGACACTTAAGAATTTAAGAAAAGGTCCAATGACGACAGAGGGTCTACGAAAGATGGTTTCTCAAAGTACCGTCCATTGTTTTCCTCCCACAAACGATATTCTTTGTTTCTGCTACCTTACAGTGCCATCTGTCGGTGCGATTTTAAGTTTTTTTTAACCATGCCAAAAAAATACCCATTGCTTTGGGAGCATACTGGTGAAATTTTAGGTCATTTGGATCAGTGGTTCTTTTGTTATAGTGTTTTACTTTCACAACTTTAAAAAAAATCACCCTGTATTTGACTTCAATTATTAAATAACATTTCTGGGTCTAAAGATAATTGTATGTTCCTCCGATTATACGCCGGAAATTACGGTAATGAAATTGTTAAAGCACTTGTATTGTATTTATGTGATACTCATTTCATTTTATTTATTAAATAAAATTTCTGTTGTCAAACCTCAAATTGATAAGATAAAGGAAAAATTCACAAAATGATGGCTGTTTGAAGCTTGGAGTCAAATTTGGTCAAAATGTTTCTATTTTCGAAACTGTTAAAAAAATAAAAAATATTAAAAATTTTAATTTTCTGAAAGTTTGTGCTTTAATTAAAAAAAATAAGTTTAATTTACAAGAAACAAAACGTCGATAAGTTTAAGCAGGGAGAACCTACACACGGTTTCTTCACCGATGCACCGCTTTTAAGTTTGTCTAAATTTTTATATGATACGTGGTGTGAATAAATGCTATAGATCATATACAGAGCTTCACAAAAAAAAAAAAAAAAAAAAAAAAAAAAAAAAAAAAAAAGAAAAAAAAGGCGCAAGCATTGTTGAGCATGAGCGTGAATTTCTTAAAGGTTCATTTTCAAACTGAATTATATTTAGGATACTGAGAGATGCCTGTAGAATATAAATAAAATCATATACAGGGGCATGCGAAAAACTGCATACGTTGGCACTTAGAGATAATAATTTGATTGATAGTGGGATTTTGAGATGATAGTGTGATTTCAGTAGTTATAATCGTGTTTTAGCCTGAATTTAAATTTTGTTTAATATGTGGGGTGTACAAAAGTAATATAAAGAGCTGTACAAAATAATTCAAGTACCATGTTTCCGTTTACTGGTATAATTTGTTAGAGATGAATTATCAACCTATTATGCGCTTTCATACTAAACTAAATTTCAGCATACTACTTAGAATACAGAGTGTCTCATTTATTTTGCAACCCCCAAAAAAGAACAATGTACAAACATTAATTTTTATTTTACAGAAGTGCTTAAACGACTACAAAAGGTGTTGGAAGTGACCGCCGTCTTCATCTTTACATATCTGGGCCCGTTTTAGGAGGTTTAGAGTAGATTTGAGGAGGTTTTGAACACATTCTGTAATGTGTTTGGTGTGATAGCGTTTATCTCTTCCGTAATGCGAGTTTTCAGTTCAGTAATCGAGGCTAGTGGTTCACAGAACACGCGATGGATTTTTCAAATAGCCCCACAAAAAGAAATCGGGCGGTGACACGTCTGGACTGCGTGGAGGCCATAGTCCTTTTGTAATTAACCGATAACCAAAAAATTCTTGGAGAAATGACAGAGTGTCGTTGACCATATGTGCAGGAGCGCCATCCTGTTGAAACCAAACGAAACGTTCATTTGCTTCCAACATGCTTCGTTCATCTGCTTCGTCTCGATTTCTTTCATTTTGTGATCAGTTAGGACAAACGACAGACGGTTCTTTCTTTTCGGTTCCACAGTCCATTCTGTTTGAAAATGGTCCACGATTGGCTTAATTGTGCTTTTATTTGGCACCACCTAGTCTAGAAACTTGTTTTCATATCGTTCCTTGACTGTTTTGTACGAAGACGTTCGAAAATAGTGTTCAATAATAAACGCGCGTTTTTCTGCACATAGCACCATAACGCAAAACTACCTTTCACTTCGTTCTCCTTAGCACTTAAGTGTCTCGTGCGGTTTTCTAGCGTGTTGGTAGTGTTGCTGGCACGCCCCTCCACACCGCTATCTGCACTAACGGTGTGCGCGTATACTCGTGTTCTTCATTTGCTTCGCGTTTACGCGGGTTGCAAAATAAATGAGACACTCTGTATATACAAATCTATAGATCAAATACAGGACAGCAGAAAAGAAGTGGGGTACTTTTCTGGCCTTCGTCGGTAATAGCTAAAATCTAGTTTTTATAAATGCTATGCGTTTTCTAAAGTATTTACTTACATATCTTATTTACCCTGTTGAACAGCGAAGTTTTGTTAAAGTATTCTGGAAGTGTTGGAAAATTTTTCAAAATCTATGCTTAACGAATGATATTTTTATTTCTTGTTTTATAATGTATTTATTTATAATTTTCTAAAATAAACTATATGTGTTTGAATAAAGAAAATACTTAGATTATGTTTGAATGCCTTTATTGTATGTGTCATTAAAAAGAAACATTTTCTTGGATGAATTTTTGGATAAGGTATAAATTAAATTTTGTCACGTGGTTTTTAACATTAGCATCCTCAAATTTTAACCCATTCTAATTTTATTAAAATTTAAGAAATGCATATATATTATATATTTTCAGGGATTTTTTCCCCCGAGGAACACAAATAAAGTGTCCAAAAGTAGGTCTTACCTTTCGAAAATTAAAGTAAATTTTCAATATGCAGATGACCCCTTATGCCAAAACAAAACTCCCGCAGTTTTAAGCAGTTTTATATGAATGAAAATAATACATTTCTTCTATTCTTGCATTTTTTAGATGTAAAGTTTTAGCTATCGCTCTGATTTTTCTATAACATACAATCTTCAGTTTTCTTTATATATGTAAATATCCAATAATTGAGACGGCTTTTATACAAATTTTATAAACTTTGATTAACCCTTTATATCCTGAATTAATTTTCCAGCTACTTTTTAGATGCTCAGAATCCTCGATTATTCCCACCAGTTATTTTTTTTGTGAAGGTTTCCTTTTCTAATCATAGCATTTTTGCGATTCAATTAGGTGAAAATTTCTCATTTGAAAAACCGGTGGTAACAGATTAAAAATTCTGTAAAAGACGCTCGTCGCGAAGGGGTTAAAGTGGTACTTATAAGCACCGTCAGGATAAAAAGGGTTAAAACTGGAACGGCCGGGAATTTCGGAATCTTCGCTAACACAAAAGTCATAAATTTTAAAAGTTTAATACCACAAAGAATATATTGTACCTTATCTGGTCTATTGGTGTCTGAGGTTTCGATATTTGTGAACTCGATTCTCTCTTGTACGCTGTCAAGCACACGTTCTGCTGTACATTTGAGTGGAACGTAGTTATAGAAAAGTTGTTATGAGCTCCAAGACAACGACGGCGTGACTGACTTTTATGCCCACTCCTTAACATTGTGCGAACTGTTTAACATTTAGCATACCGGCAAGTCTATTCAATCTTTAAAAATTTTTTGACACAAGAATTTTATCTAATACTATTAAACTTATTTATGTGTGAAATATATTTGACTTACTTTAAAAAGATATTTCTGGTTCGAATCAAAATATATTTATTTGGTATCTGTCGTAATGACCACTTATGGCCATTCTGTGTCACAGAGGAATATAGCAATTTAGCATCGATATAAAACTAGTCGGATCTGCTAATCCCAAAACTTTCTGCTATCTCATATAGGTTTCGCATACACTAAAAAGGATCAACACCAATTTATATCAAGGTCTAACTAAATGTAAAGTTTTATTAAATTCCGTGCATTAGTTCTTGAGATATGACTATTGCTAAAATCGTGTAAATAATGAAAAATGTAGCATAGCAGCACCACCTCTTGAAAGATTTTGACCAAAACCTGATCAACAACAACTTATATCAACGTCTAAGTGAATCTGAAGTTTGATGAAAATCCGTGCATTAGTTCGTGAGATATAGTTATCGTGATAATAATGAAAAATGTAGCATAGCAGCGCCACCTGTTGGGATATTTACACCAAAACGTGAGCTGCATCTATTTATGTCAAGGTATAACCAGGGTTCGCACAGTTCTACCACAAATTTATAACACTTTTCTTCGCCTTATTTAACTGTATAATAGTATTGAAAATTCTGTGAATAAACGAGATGGTTATGAATTCTGTGTTTAAAATATTAAATAGAAAGTTTCTTAACATTAATAGTGGTGCCAGACTCCTTGGAAAATCCAAGGAGTGTGCGAACCATGGGTATAACAAAATCTGAAGTTTGACGAAATTCTGTGCATTAGTTTTTGAAAACTAGCTATCGTAAAAATCATGAAAAAGGTGACATATTAGTGGCACCTGTTGGGATATCTACACCAAAACGTAATCAGTGTTTATTTATGTCAAGGTCTAAATTAATCTGAAGTTTGATGAAAATTAGTGCATTAGTTCTTGAGATAGAGCTATTGCGGAAATCGCGAAAAATGTAGCATAGCAGCGCCACCTATTGAGGGATTTCCACCAAAAACTAATCAGCTCCAATTTATATCAGGGATTAACTGAATATAAAATTTTATTAAATTTCGTGTATTAGTTCTTGAGATAGAGTGCCCACAATTTTTTTGTCAGATACAGACAGAGTCACAGTCACAGACTGACAGACAGACATTTTCTGAAAACAGTCAAATCATGTTCAGGACCTTCTATAATGTATAAATCCGTCGAAAACCGGTTGTCGGAAATTTTCATGAATCCAATACTTTCTTTCTGTAAAGATAGAAAAAAGTAAAAATATGCACTTTCCTTTATTCGCAGACAGTTTACGATACTATCACACCAAATTGTCATTAGACTCAGAATATTGTCTTCTTTTAGAATATAAATGAGATTTTTGAAAGAAAGGTCGGCTACATATGAAAAATTGTACCAACTTTGATCTTTCAAATGGTAACACCCACTTTCGACACTTTCTTTCTTTTCCTTGCTAGCCGGTAAAAAGTATTGGATTATTCGGAAAGTACTTTCCGTTTGGGAAAGTTGGTTCGTACCGAAAAATTCTGTCATTTACCTATTAGATATTAATTTCGATATCTAATGTCTAATAATTGACGGGCAGAATTTTCCGGTACCAATTGGTTTTCCCAAACGGAAGGTTCGAAAAACCCAACATATTGTTTATGTAATTTTGTTAATTCTTCATGTACCGTAATTTCCGGCCTATAATCCGCGGATCAAAGAATCATGTTTCGACCCAGATATTTTACAGGGTGGCTACTAAATACTGTAATAAATATTCAGTCATTTTATTTTACAATTATAAATAGAAAATGATAAATGCACTAATATGATGCACATCAGAGATGAAAGTTTACCGGTAAATAATTTTACTCGAATCGACCGCCATCTTTATAGATTACCAAAGATAATCTCTTATGCCATTGTCCGACTGCGGCACGAATCATTTTAAGAGCTAATCGGACCCATTCATGCAATATGGAAGCTTTGAGAGAGTCCAAATTTTTGTGTTGTTTGCGTTTTACTTTAGCCTCTGAAATCCCCCGGACGCAATAATCTAAAAGATTTAGATCCGGTGAAGAAAGTGGCCAATCTTCTTGCATGATAAAGATCCGACAATTGACATGGAGCGCCAAGCCTGTGTTGATTTAGCTCGGTGCGAAGGTGCAAAATCTTAATGAATTATCCAATTCTTTTTGGGATATAATCTGTCAGCATGTGGCAATAAATGTGTAGCCAATAAATGTGTGGCAATAAATGTGTATCTTGTTTGTAATATTCCGTATTGATTTTTATCCCTTTATCGATGAATTTAAAAGGCAATTTTCCATTGTTTGACACATAAGCCGAAACCAAATCAGAAGTCTTGTTCTGAAAGCATTTAACAGTTCGGAAGTTTTCAGGTATATCCTCGAATGTATACGATATCATTTTTAGCATTATAACATTGTTCAGTGCAAAACAGTTTCTCATCAGAAAATATTATTCTGTCAACACTTTTCCTATCATGCAATTTCTTGCATCATTGTAATATTTTTATGTTTTGTGCTGCAGTCAAACCTTGAACTTTTCTTTTGCGATAAGGGCGAAAACCCAAGTCTTCATTTATAATAACTTGCATAGTTCTGTGACTCACACTCTCTTCTGCAGCCATTTTATTTGCGGAACGTTGTGGATTTCTTTGTTTTGTTTCACGAATTATTTTGATCCACTCTTTTGTGCGAACTAAGCGTGGACAACCAGACTAAGGCCGATTTTCGCAACTATTAGTATCCAATAATCGATTTATAGTTTTATATATGTAAATGTTCTATGAAAATAAAAGCATTTTATTTGCTTAACGATTTTACCTGCGGAAAATACGCGATCAAAGAGCTGTTTAGTCATCATTCTTTTGGCTTCCATTTTTAAAATAATTTTAAATATTAGCTTTATACAAAAATCGTCCGCACTAATAGAAAATTGCCAAACGCTGATATAGAGAAATATATTTTTTTTTACCAAACGATAAACGATTAAAATTAATTCTTATTTTTTGGAGTGTAACAGTATTTAGTAGCCACCCTGTATTTTATAAAAAGTAACTTAATAAATCGCTGTAACTATTTGACTTCAATTATTAAATAAAATTCTGCGTCGAAACATGGTCCTTGATCCGAGAATTGTAGGCCGGAAATTACGGTAGTTAAAAGAGTTCAAAGTTTCAGGATGCTAATTTTAAATTCACGTGAACAAAGTTAATTTATATCTTCCCAAAAAATCAGCTGATTAAAAATTTTTGTTTTCATGAGATACGTCGGCAGGACCCAAACACATTCTAAGCCTTTTTTTTTTACTTAAAGCATAATTATAATTATAAAAATTATTATTAAACTCATATTAAAAAATGTATTATTTATGACTTACACACAGACCTGCATACAACGTTTACATAAACAGAATGTGCATCATCAAAAACATGAGTGTGTACGTTTGCAGCTCATTCTAACCATTATTTTTCAAGATATAGCGAAGTATTACTTTTCAAAGGTCCATAGGGACCATATTTTGCTTCTGTTCATCTAGTTATAATAAAATCCAAGATCAGGAAAGCGCTGGTAAACATTCCGGGTGCGATCACTTCTCTTTTTCATATTCCTGCGGCTATTTTTATTCCAAATTATTTTTTCGAATAAAACTGCATAAAAGTTATATTTTTAGAAGGATCGTTCAAAATAAATTAATGTTTTAGAGATGACTTACATTCAATTATGTATATATTCCGCGATAACTTCTGTTGAAATTAGGTTGCCCGCTCAAATCTTGCTCCATGAAAGTAAACAAACAAACGATTCATTCGTCGTGAACGTTTAAAATATTAAACCATTGAGGTAATCGTTCGGAAAGCGAATGCAAAAGTCTTTGCAAACCATACTCGCTAAAATACTTCGTTCATTCATTGTGAACCTTTATCGCCATCTGTTGGTAATTAATATAAACAAAGTTTTCTTTTGAAATTGTAGTTTGAATTCCGAATGAATATTTCTTATAAAATGTAATTAGAATATAAGGAACATGTAATGCCGTATACTACATATATTAATTATATCAATGCAAATAAAATTTTGTATTTTAACATAGTAGAAACTTTGTAGTGAAAATAAATTTGTAATTTAATAAGTGAATTTTTAAAAAAAAAACTTATTTAATAAAAGATGATTTTTAATGATCAAAATTTATTACATGTTTCTTTAGTCCTTCTTTTTGAAAAATCAGGATTTAATTCGAGATAAACTTTTTAAAATTTAAGTGATATAATTATTATTTTGGCAAATAAACTTTTTGTTGTAATTGCACTTCGTTCTGCATTTTATAAAATTTCCTTGCATTGTAAATAAAAGGAATAATTTATATCAAATATAATTAAAAGATAAGGAATATAATGTAATACTATGGTACAACAAGTATTAGTTATATCAATGCAGATAAAATTTTGAATTTTAACATAGTAACTTTGTAGTGAAAAAAGAAAACTTCAGTCATATTAATGCAATTAATAGATGTAATTCAATTAATAAATAAAAAAAGAAGTTTTTTTAATGATCAAAACTTATTACAGATTTATACAGTTGTGAAATCGGAATTTGAATAATGAAATGTTTAGTCTGATATAGCAAGGCAGTTTAAGAGACCGAAATGACGTAGATTGCCCAAATTACTTGAAATTTATGTTGTAAAATAGGTATTTTGGGATTTTTTTAAATGTCGCTTAAAAATATGCTTTGCAGCGCTGCCTTATATTAACAGAAGTGCCCAGCTCTCACTAATCATCCGTAATATGTGGATTAATTTGACCCAGTTTAACAACGTTTCGAACCAGAAAAAATATTTGATAAATCTTTATTTAGTTAATTTCAGATTTCTACATGGAATATATTTATTTTCATTTCTTAAAAAAATTTCTGGTGCGAAACGTATTAAGCTGGGGTTAAATCAACCCACATAATACGGGAGAGTAGCGAGAGCTTGGCACCTCTGTATCGTAATGAAGTATTAGAGCAGTTTTTACAAGGTTTGTGTGAATTCGAAGCCCCGCCCCGGTGTACTTAGGGGTTCGCTAGCGGGCGCAAGCGGGCCCGGGGGGGGGGGGGGGGTTAACGCAGCAACAAGTGTTTTAACATCTTTGTTGAACTAAACATTGTTGTGGAGATTTATCGTTCTTAATCTTTGCAGAATCCTTTTATACTGGAGTCTTTAAACTATTGAAGTTCATTCAAAACAGTTTATTTCCTTTGGGAATCTCGTTGTTTATATAAAAGGATTGCAAATTATTATATAACATCTTCAGGCTGTTTGTTGTATGAAGTCTTATGAAAATGAAACGCAACATTCCATCATTTTTGAGTGAATTACATACTAGTTCATATAAAAATCGGAAGCAGCAACTACAATTTTACGTGAAAAAGTTCCTTAAATACAATTTGACAAAGAACAAGCCTCTTTGTTTCTTTTATACATATATTGCCTCTACAATTTTACTGGTTTTGTTTTAGATCCGAATTTAATTTTCTTAAATTTGTGAATTTAACCTTAATATATTTTCTTTTATAACTTTATGTAGATTTAATATAAAATCTATAAACTATAGCTTTTTCCGGGCTGCCTTGATACAAGGAACAAAAGTGGGTATTACCATTTGGAAAATTGAAATTGAGGAAATTTTTAATATGTAGACTATCCTTATTTTAAAAAATTCATTCATATTATAAAAGAAGATAATATTTCGAGTCTGATGACACATTTGGTGTGATTTTATCGTAAAAGGTCTGCGAGCAAAAGCAGGTGAAATTTTTATTTTATACTGACTGCCCAGTAACTGTAAAAAATGATCACCAACTATCAACTATGCTGAAAAATACCTTTCAAAAAGATTTTTATATCAAACAAATGGCAAAAATGTATTTTATTTAATTAAGTTTTGAATCCAGTTCTTGATACTTTTTTTAATTTGAGATAGCATCTATAATAATCACTGCTAATTCCCAAAATTTGTATTTTCCTCAAGAGGAACATGGAGACCCACATAGTACATTCTTGGGATAAAGTGATCACTCCGCATTAAGTCTGCTGCAATTAACACTTTGTTGACAGCTCACGAGTATACTCGTGTTTTAAATCCTACACCGTTGACTAAAGGCGTGTCTTGAATACCTAGCTCCGCTACGTATTTTTTCTTGCGTAAAAATTTGGTAAATCTTTATCAGAACGAACATGTATTTGTATCATACATTGGGGTATATCTTGTTAGACTCTATTAAATTAATTTTGCATAAAAAAAAACTACTTGCTAATCCGATAGAAGGTACAGAGGGATTACAAATAAATATCCCAACTTTCAAGGGATATATCTTCTAAACAATAAAAGGTAGTGTTCCATTTCACACAAGGAAGTGAATTAGAAGTTATGAAGTTTCATAAATGTAAAAGTTCGTTTTTTGGCGAGAGATGGCGCAACGAACGGCGGGTTGAAAGTGAACCGGCATGTTCCGTTGCGAGTTCATGCAACAGGTTGGTGCACCACCTAATTGGCGTTTTTCTGTACGAGAGTTTTTGAACGAGCAACTGCCGCAACGGTGGATTGTTCGCAAAACAGATTTAGACGCTGCTCTTCATCGGTGGCCCCCACGAAGCCCGGTCTTAACTCCGCGCGATTTTTTTCTTTGGGGATCCATAAAAGATACAGTGTTTTTCCGCCTCTACCAGCTGACACTGCTGAACTGAAAACAAGGAAACTGTAGCTATTGCAACTGTAACACCTGATATGCTGAAAAACGTGTGGGACAAATTATCCTATAGAATGGATGTCATTCGTGTTTCTGCAGGTGGTCATATTGAACATTAATACATTTTTGCTATTAGTGGTAATTTCACAATCTTCTTTTTAATGTATTTTTCACAAATGCGTGTATCTTCTATACTTTTGTAAATAAAGCCCTTCAAAGTTGGGATATTCATTTGTAATCACCCTGTATAATAATGCTCTATGGTGTTACAGCACGGACTGAAAAGGAACGAAAGCGAAGAAACTTGCGACAGCGATGGATTACTGGAGGAGAGATGCTAGAGTTTTTCCTATGGAAAAAAAACAGTAGTGCGAAAAATTATACAAGTGGAAAGCAACATAACTAATCGTACAGACGAAAGGCAGTTGCCATGGCACAGATATGTAAAAAAAAAAGAGTGAAAAATTATGAAATGTTATTATGGAATGTAAACCATCTGGTGAAAGAAAAATAAGGAGGACGAAGGACAAATGGAAAGATAGGTTAGAAGGGACCATGAAGGAGAACAATATAAAGCAGAGTTGCCAGGTTTGGTCTTCTTTTTTATTTAGAAATTCCGAATTTAAATTTTGCTTTAATGGCAAACATTTCGTGATTGCATGAAGTAAAAATTCTTCTTTCGCAATTTTCCGGTATGAATTCGTAATTTCTGAATAAAATTGAAGGCCAAACTGGATGCCTTGATATTAAGAAATAGGAGGCATTCAATAGAAAACTCTGTAAGGAAAAAAATGAATTATTTTGGTTGAAGGAAACCTCAGCACTGAGGAAAATCCTGAAGAAGAAGAAAATGTGGATTTAACATTAGAATTCTCACATTTTTAACCCTTCTACCTCTATGAAGACTTAAGAACAAGTGCATAAATTATATATTTTTCCGGGCTGATTTGACCCAAGCAGTTTAAAAAAGAAGTGTCAAAAATAGGTGCTACTATTTGAAATTTTCAATACGTAGATGGTCTTTTGAGGATAATTTGTGCACAGTAATAAATAGTAGACTTTATTCGCAGTCGATTGGTATCTGTATCGTATTCATACGATTCTTTACAGCAGGTTTAGTAGGTGCGATCAATTTTTTTCTAGGACTTTGCCATATGATTCTCAGTGTTCCCCCTGAAGAAAATACGAATTTTGCGAATTAACAGAAATTATTATAATACAGTACTATCCTAAATTGAAAAGAGCATCTGGAACTGCATGCAAAACTGTGTTCATTTATAAATAGTTCAGAAAATTATGAGTATACAAATTGCACAGATTAAGTTCCTACTTGCCCTGCATGTGCATCGTGCTTGCTGAGAAACATAGTGACATAAAAAAAAAATTCATTTAAGCCTGAGAACTGACAACTAAAAGAGCATGCTCAATATAAAATAGGCCACTCACTGGGCCCCTTTCAACTTAGGGCCCGACAACACTGTCCTTGTTTTCTTCCTCTCTGCATGCTCCTGCTACGATTATAGAAATGCCTACTGTATTTTTTCTGATGTTTATAAACACATATCCTACGTACCGCTAATTCAATTGCTAATCTAAAGATTAAAAATTTCGTCCACCGCATTTCGTTCAGCGTACGTATACGTGCCGTATAAGTTGCTATAAATCTTCAAATTTTAATACCACTATTTAAAAAAAATCACCTTGTTTAATCGCAACATTTCAACGAATAGATACGAAAATTACGATTCAAACACAGTGGTTACTAAAGAATAAAATATGTATAGGTGTCTAAAGAATAAAATATGCATAAAATGTATCTCGCAGAAGGGTCCACTCAAAAATATTTAATAAAATTTCAATTTTCAATGATGCTTCTTATGCCGATTTTAATCCCATAAAATACCAGGAAGACAATATTTTAATATTATCCTTTTAATATTTTGAATATACTGCAATAGGCTGAATAGGTTCTTTTCTAAAATTTCAATTTAGAATTTTGAACATTATTTCTTAAGTAATAAAGTTTACAATTTTTTTTTTTTAAAGAACTTACAGATCTCTATTTAATAAGTTTTAAAGCTGTACCTATTTCATAAATTCAGAATCTGTATTCTAAATCATTCCGATTTTTTTATGAAACTTAAGAATTCATGCGAAATCTCATAGAATTTTCTGGAATTGTGATTATAGGTAGCATAGATAAAGAATTATCCGCATTATTGTGTCTGGCCGATACTACTGATTATGTAATTAAATTATCTTATGAACTCTGAACGACGCTTATCAAAGCTCGGCGTATCTCTTTTGCACAATAGTAAATTTGTAGATGAAATATTTGTTAGAAAATATTATTTAAGAAAGAATCGGCGAGGCCATTTTTCTGGCCACAAGTAATTCTAAAAAGTAATTTACGTTTTATATATCTGTTACAAAATTTATAGAAACAGAATTCGTCGGATATTCATCTTGCAAATTTGTAGATATTTACCACGAAAATAATCCTTTATAAAAAGTGGTAGCCAAAACAGAAACCATGATGACACCTGATTAAGCCTTTGACAACGAATTGGGACATATACGTCCCAGTGGACCATTTTTTTATTCTATTCGTAGCACATTTCGAAAAATAATCTCAGCCATGCTAGTATATTTTCGAGACAAATCCACCATAAAGTAAAATGTTTGTAAATTATGGTACGACTGAATAATAAAAAATAGTCGCTTCTCCTGGCCTGCAATCAAGGGTTTAACACTAAAATGTCCGTAAAATTTACTCAAATTTTACACCATAATTTTTATTTAGAACTATTTAAGTTATTTATTTAACTTTTTGCTGCGTGGTGTAAATTTAACTTACAATATGAAGAAATTTTTGGTTTAAATCGAAATATATTTATTTGGTACAGGTCACAATGACTGCTCATGGCCGTTCCTGTATTAACACGTTAAGTGCCATACTAAGTGCCGGTCGATGTATGTATTTCTGAATAAGTGCATAATATGACGGCCGGCGCATCATAATCAGATTTGCCAAAATTGATACCGGAAAATTTTTAATAGTAGTTTTTTCTTTACTTAATGGTAGACATGCCGTAAATTTATAAAATGAATTTTCGGGCTCTTCTCCAGGTGTGTAAAGAATCAATGTATGGGTGGCAGTTAACTTGTTATGGAGATATTCTAAAGCCACTTGAAAATTTCCTTTTTAACACTACACCAAAGCGCTTCTATCTTAAAGCGTGCGCACTACATAATCGCCACTTTCCTCACCTGCGGTTAGTTGTCAGAACATAACTTCTTCTCCAAAAAAACAGCTACTATAGTAACTCTTGGGTTCAATTAAGTAAACCCTACCCACTTTTAAGCAATTTTGATTTTCCATTCTCAAATAATAAGCCCGATAACAACAACAACAACAAAACACTTTTTTGCACAAAAATTTATTTAAAAATCCAAGGGAGAGAAATTTCCATCTTTTGATTCTTTTGGCAAATTTCAACTTATGTTCTTACCTAAAGCTACAACCAAAAACTCTTTTACTTGCCCGTACATCCATACCGCTGTCTTTCCAGAGCACGTGAGTGTTCAATGCAGAGTACGTACAAGTAAATTTCTAATTATTTTTCCAATTAATTGCACAGGATTGAAATTCGCCCGAAACTACTAAGTAACAAACAAGTGGATTTTTTATTGCTAAACTGAGCGTAAAGACGACATAATGAAAAATGTCCCAAGCTTGGAATCGAACCCGGGACCCCAGAATAGCGCTCTGAGTCTCTACGACTTAACTACAAACAATGATATCCCAACTCGGCATCTCTCACTTTTATACGGCTTTACGCTCAGTTTAGCAATGAAAAATCCACTTGTTTGTTACTCAGTAGTTTCTGGCGAATTTTACTCCTGTACAATTAATTGAAAAATTATATGAAAATTTGCTTTTGCGTGCTGTTCTATGCTGGACTTGTTGTGAAAAAAGATCGTCTAAAAGTTTGCCACAGGGTTGTGTTCTCTGGATTGCAAATTCCATCTTGTGCTGCGGTTGTAACCTGGCCGACATATATAAGAGTGAGAGATGCCGAGCAGAGATATCTTTCCTTGTAGCGCAGTGGTAAAGCCTCAGAGCGCTATTCTGGGGTCCTGGGTTCGATTCTCGGCTTGAGACAATTTGACCTAGTTACCCATCTTTGTCTCGATTAACATTTTAAAATTTCTCTTTATGAATTTTCTGGTTTCTTTTTTACCTTTTCCATCATGGAAAAACACTATCAGTCGTAAGAGCTATTTTTAACTCGCTAAGTTTCTTCCATTCATCTGCTCAAGGTTAATATATAATGGATGTACCCTAACACTGCACGAATTTTTCTTTGGAAAGTATATTTTTATACTCATATTTAGGGTTAACTACCACTAATTTTAAATAGTAATTTTTTGCCTTATTTTATTACAGAATTCTGTGATTACACAAACCGAATATTTCTTTTTAAAAATAGTGTGTAGCTAGGAACGGATTTGATTACTGTAATTTCCGGCCTATAATCCGCAGATAAAACAATTATGTTTCAACCCAGAAATTTTATTCAATAATTGAAGTCAAATATTGTCAAGCATTGATTATGAAACACTTTCCAACACACCCAGAATACTTTAACAGAACTTCGTCGTTTAATAAGGTAAAAAAAGCTAAGTTGACATTTCAGAAAATGCATGACACATTTGAAAACCTGATTTTATTACCATTTACCGTACATATCCGGAAAAATACTTCAATCCCTTTGGGCAGCAGTGTATATGATCTATAGATTTGTATATAGTCTATATAGTAAGCTAAAATTAAGCTTAGCAGGAAAACACATAACAAAATTGAAAATCCAGCTTCAGCAATTTCTATCAATAGACAAAAAAAAAAAAACAATTGAATTTTTTTTACAGCTCTGTATATTACGTACAGGTTTTTATGCAGGTCACATACTAAGCTGATATTTAATCAAGCAAAAAACACACACTTATAATTACTGAAATCACACATCCAGAAATTATCATCCATAGGCGGCTGTGTTTCCAATTTTTTGCACAGCCCAGTATATGATTTTCTTTATATTCTACAAACATCTATTTAGTACACTAAACATAAATGAATTTGAAATGAATAACTCAATTTAAAACCATTTTTAAGCAATTCACTCTCATGCTCAGTAATGCTTACGAATACTTTTGTGTAGCCCTGTTTATTATCTATAGAATTTTCACACACCACGTAGTATTCAAAATTTAGTTAAACTAAAAAACGCATATCATAGCTTAAAACGCACTTCTAGCAATTATCTCTCATTGACAGTACTTCTGATACAGTACTGTATCCTAAATATTTTGTGTCCCTGTAAATGATCGATAAATGCGAAGTACATCATATTCTACAGCAAGCATCTTAAAGTATATATAATCCTAAGTAGTACATATCAATTTTATAATGTTTAAAATAGCACAACATTATTAAAAATACTCTGCAAATAGTTTTCCACTTAGACCACTACATAACCGAATTCTTTTGTGTGAACCTGTAAATGAATGATAATGGCTTTGCACTTTATATTCTGCTGAAAGCATGTTTTAATGCACCGTAAAAATGTATATCAATTTCTTTGTAACATCACTAAAATAGGCCGCAAAAGACTTTTTCCTCATACACTATAATATAAAGGAATTATTTTGAATGTCCCTGTAAATGGACTGTATGTGCTGCACATTACATATTCTAAAGTAACCTTCTTGTAGTGAACCTCCAAAATGCATTTCAATTTCAATATGTTTCGAATAGAGTAACTAACACCATTAAAATACACCACGAATGCTTTTTTCTCCATAGGCCATAATGTAACAGAAAGATTTTGAGTGCCCCTGTAAATTAACAAAAGGGTTACACACTTCATTTTCAATACCGAACATGCCATGGTTAACCTCAATATGCATCAATTATATGACAACCGGATTTTATTTACGCGAGTTAATGCTAGGACAGACGAACAGACACAACACAGACAAACCGAATTCATAAACACTTTTCAACTGTGTCAGAAAGTGTTAAAAAGTGGTGCCGATCAAGAAATCTGAATTTTTAAAACGTAGCCCATTGGCAACACTGTTGCTTGGAAGTGCTTAAAATTTGCAAGAATCCCTCATATCTAATGCGTAGTCATTGAAGAATATTTACATAAATTCTTTTTTATGGTTAAAGGTCTACACTTAATTTCCTTGTGATTACTTTTCTCTTTTCCGGGTTTTTATCAAAATAGTGATGGAAAATTATAGGAACTCATGACAGAAAAATTAAATTAATGTCTTGTTATTGCAGTTTAAAAGATTTATATTTGCGCAACAATATGTTACGCAAAAACCTGTACTTCCTCATATTTATTAAAATAATAAAATCTTCTAGTTGAATCTTTTGAATCACAGGCGCAGGCTTTACGGGATCGAAATAGGCAAACAGGCATATTTCTACAACTAGTCTTAAAAGTTTTTTTGCCCCATTTAATCACGGTGTTTAATTAAGACAAAAATCTACCCTATTAAAATCCGTGCGTGTGAATCTATGTAATCTCAAAAACTCGGAAACCACAGAGCGCAGGGCTACGAAATTTAGTACACGGGTTGCTGGTAGGGGGCCCATGAACGATTGGGGCAAAAAAATCGAAAATTTTAAATATATATTTTTTATTTTATGTTTTTGACGAATTTTTGCCTTTTTTATGTTCAACCTGTAATCGCACGAGCTCTAACCAGTTGTAAATGTTTACTGCAATGGGAGATATACATATTACGTACGCCACGCTTCAATACTAAGAAGCTGTGGCAAGTATTACGATAATTCTTTTATTTCGCATGTAAATAATTAGAGTTTATTTAATTGCGCTTAATTATTACCTTTTTCAAAAATCAAAGAAAAATATTTTATCCAGGGTTCGAACAGTTCTACCACAAATTTTTAACAGTTTTTTTCACCTGATTTAATGCAGAAATATATCGCAAACTCTGTAAATAGACGAGGTGGGAAAGAAGTCTGCGTTTTAAAAATTAAATAGAAATTTTCTTATCATTATTAGTGGTGACAGACTCCTTGGAAATTCCAAGAAATGTGCGAACCTTGTTATCACAAACATCAACAAAACTTTTTATTCTATTTATTCTCTTATTCCAACGATATATCGTTTTATTGTCTGCTGCCATAGCAACATGATAAATTAAATTTCATAAAAAAAAATGCACAGTAGTAGAAAAATATTTTTCTAAATCGAATATTTATTAAACAACTCAACACTTAACAGGGAATTCGCATTTCTTATTTAGATATTTTAAAGTTGTTTGTTGTCATTGCCTTTTTATGCTAATTTTCGTTTCATATTCGATTATTATTATGTCTATTTGATGTGGATTTTTTACGTACTACTACTTTTTATTACGGATTTTTTGTTGTGTAAATAATGATTTTTAGTAGGCATAACAAATTTTTATGTTCATAAACTTTAGTTTGGTTATACTGATTTTTATTTTTAATTTTGATTTTAGAATTAAATTCCTGAACTCCCGTGCATAGAACTGATTAAACGGCTAGTAACATTTTATAATTAGTGATGGAAGTTTGTCCGATTTGCCCCGTCAACACGTCATTGACCACTCACGAGTATACTCGTGTTTTAAAACATACACTGATGACTAAATTTGTGTCCTGAGTACATAGTTCCGCCTGCCTATTTTTTCTTGCGTAAAAGTTTGGTAAATCTTTATCGGAACGAACATGTATTTATATCATATGTTTGGATATATATTGTTAGACTCTATTAAATTAATTTTGTATAAAAAAACTATTTGCTAACGCATAAATTCGATAAATTTATCTAGGAATCGAACTTACCAAAGACATTTCAGAAAAAGTCCGTCAAGTATATTTTCAAACCTCAGATTGCATATTAAATTGCCGATCAACAAGGTTTTAAGTCAGCGACTATGATTTGAATGTGATGTTATATGAAATTTGGATAAAATGTTCCGCCCATCACTTGAATTAAGTATTTACAGGGCTCCCGCTGGTGATTTTTTTAATACAAGCAATTCAGAAGAATAATTTTAGTGGTGTTCAAAGAACGGAGCAAGCGCGCGGGGGGGGGGGGGGGTATATGTTTACAAATGCAATCTTTTGAATCATAGCTGCGAACTGTACGGGATCGAAATAGGCAATAAGACATACTTCTACAATTAATTATAAAAAGTATTTATGACCCATTTAATTGCGGTGTTTAATTAAGACAAAAATAACATTTTAAAATTAATGCTGGAAGTTTGCCCGATTTGTCCCCGTACACCCGTTAGCAGTTTTTTGACCGCTCACGAGTATACTCGTATTTTAAAACCTACAGTGTTGACTAAAGGCATGTCCTGAATACCTAGTTCCGCCTACGTATTTTTTCTTGTGTAAAAGTTTAGTAAATTTTTAGCAGAACTAATATGAATTTATATCGTATATTTGAGGATATCTTGTTAGACTCTATTAAGTAGATTCATTTTTATAAAACAAACTACTTGCTAACTCATAAATTCAATAAATTTATCTAGGAATCGAACTTACCAAAGAACTTTCAGAAAAAGGCGGGCATATATCGTTTCAAACTCAGATTTCATATTAAATTGCCAGTCAACACAGTGTTGCCAGATTGGGGACTTTTTTAATTCAGATTGTTTGATTGTCACCGCTTTTTTGAAACAGAAATATTTGGCCTATTTAAACGTAGATTAAAAATTCTGAAAAATAAGCCGAATTATACTATTTTAAAAAAGTGGTGATAGTCAAATAAACTGAATTAAAAAAGTCCCCAATCTGACAACACTGAGTCAACAAAGTGTTAAGACAGATTGAATGTGATGTGATATGAAATTTGGATAAAACGTTCCGCCCATCACTTGCATTAAGTATTTACAGGGCTCCCACTGGTTATTTTTTTAATACCATTAATTCAGAAGAAAAATTTTAACGGTGTTCAAAGAACGGAGCGAGTTGAGAACCTACTTTTAGAGAGACAAATATATTGACCAATGCATAATATCTTGATATGTTGTTTACACAGCTGTTTTATCAGTGATAAAGTGAATTCCTGAATACAGTGGCAAACTTTTTAAAGCGATAATTTCATTTACAAATGCGTTTGAATTTCATGACGGCGAAAAGCATGTTATTAATGTACATTTTCGAAAGTGTCATTTTTGCACAGCTAAAGCTTTGAAGTCCTAAAACCGGTAAGATATTTGGGAAACATTTTCCATACATCACAGGAATTACGCAATTACAGTAATTTCCGGTCTATATTCCGCAAATCAAACAATCATGCTTCGAACCAGAAATTTCGTTTAGTAATTAAAGTCAAATATTTACAGCGATCCAACAAGTTACATTTTATTAAATAAAATATCCAGGTCGAAACTTGATTGTTTGATCCGCGGATTATAGATCAGAAATCAAGGTAACAGATTTTTGACCGGTCAAAAGTATACTCAAATTTGCATAGCTGCCAACTTCTACGCATTTTTCCTACCATAATATTTGAATGATAATCCTCGTCTTATTTAATCGTAGAAATCAACGATTAACCACTTAACAGTTTTGTCCGAACGCCGTCCGGTTAAGAACAGTTTGTTTGCTTCGTTACTAAAAGATTTTTGATACCACTAATTTTTATTTTTAATCTTTGATTTATTTCTTGAGAGACATTTTTCGATTACATAAGGCTAATATTTCATTACGAAGAAAATGGTTTTATGTTCCTATTTTTAGTTTATTGTGTTTAAAAAAACAAGAAAGAAGAATTATGCACCAAGCACAGATTTTGAAATACTTTCCAACACTAACAGAATACTTTAACAAACCATCGCTGTTTAATACGATAAATAAGTTACCTAAGTAAACATTTCAGAAAAACACAAAACACATTTGAAAACCAGATTTCAGCAATTACCGTCCACAGCTGGAAAAGTACTCAAATTCTTTTCTGCAGCCCTACATATAATTTATATATTTGTATATACTCTGTAGAATGTTACAATTTAGTTTAGTAATAAAACACATATAACACAGTTTGAAATTCCTCTTCAGCAGTTTCTACCAATAGATGCAAACAGTCCTGAATTATTTTGAACAGCCCTGTATATTACCTTAAGCTTTTTATACGCGCCACATATTAAGCTATAGTTTAATTCAGGAAAATAAACGCTGAAATCAAACTTCCAGAAATTATCATACATAGGCAGCCATGTATTCAATTCTTTGCGTGGCCCTGTATATGATTTTATGTATATTCTGCAAACCTTTCTTGTTATACTAAATATATTTCACGTTCAAAATTCGTAACTCGATTAAAAACCCATTTTAAACAATTTACACTGATGCAACGTAATGCTTATGATTTTTTTTGTGTTGCCCTGTATACGATCTGTAGTATTTAAACATACCTCATAGCATTCAAAAATTTAGTTAAACTCATACCTTACTAAAATCCCACTTCCAATTATGGCTTACAAGCAATACTTCGGACACAGTACTGTACCCGAAATATTTTATGTGTCCCTGTAAATGAACGATAAATGCACATTACAAGTATCTTGTAGTAAACCTCAATAATGTATATAAATTTAATTATATTTGAAATGGCTTAACATAATTAAAATACGCTGCAAACAATTTTTCCCCTGTAGTCCATTATGGAAAAGAATACTTTTGTGTGGCACTGTAAATGAAGAATAAAGCTTTACACACCATATTCTACAGCAAGCATGTCTTAGTGCACCTCAGAAATTGATATCAATTTCATTATGTTTGTAATCGTGTAACATGATTAAAATGCTCCGCGCAAACGATTTTCCACATTAAACCATAATGTAATGGAATTCTTTTCAGTTTCTCTGTAAACTAATTATAAGTGCTAAACGTACCATAATAGTAAGCATCTTGTAGTATATTTCAGTCATGTATATCAATTTCAATACATTTGAAATAGTGTCATATCATTAAAATGCACTGCAAGGGAATTTTTCCCGTAGACCATAATGTAACGGCATTCTTTTGAGTGACTCTATAAAAAATGTATAAGTGCTACACACTTCATTTTCAATACCGAACATGCTATAGTAAACCTCAATAACATATATCAATTGCATGACTATCCGGATATATTTACACGAGTTAGAGCACAGAGAGACAGACAGGCGACAGACAGACAGACATATAGACAGATAAACCGAATTCATAAACACTTTTCAACAAAGTTGGAAAGTGTTAAAAACAAATTTGTAAAGGGATTAAAAATGTTGAATATTAAAATTGATAATTATTCAAAAATAGTGGTAACAAAAACGCGTAATATAGAAGCAATTTCTATTAAATTGGCGGTCAACAAAGAATTAAAGAAAAAATATTGATTAATGAACTATCTCTTCATAAGATACAGCAGGGGTGTCAAAATGTGGCCAGGGGAGTCTCAATGGCGCCAGCATATCCGACGAGTTAATTTTCTCATTATTTAATCGCAAAACTTTTGTGATTATGGATGGTGAAGATTCTGACATCCCCAGTTTAACACTCCTGAGCTGTAGGAACAAGTATTTTATCAATAATAAAACGAATTCCTGAACAAAGCAAGAACCTATTAAAAAGAATAATTTGTTCTTCTACAAATGTTTTGAGTTTCATGACGACGAAAGGTTAATAATTAGACACATATTCAAATATAGGGTGATTATAATTAAAGATGCTCTTTCAAAAGGCTGTAAAAAAAGAACCAGTAATTATAATTACCTGATATTTCATCTGAGTATACGTGAAGCAATTAGTATTAGTTTTGCGAAAGAAAAAAGTTCAAAAGTTGACCGATAGATGGCGCTGTACTTGTCATTACATAATTAAAAGACATGACAAGCCGTTGTGACAAGCAGTACTCCTCCTAAGATGCTAAATAAAAGACGTGAGAAAGACTATTTGAACAAAGAGTGCCACAACGGCTTGTCATGTCTTTTAATTATGTAATGACAAGTACAGCGCCATCTATCGGTCAACTTTTGAACTTTTTTCTTTCGCAAAACGAATTCCCATGGCTTCACGTATACTCAGATGAAATGTAAGATCATCCTGACCCGTGGTTCTTTTTCGCAGCCTTTTGAAACTGCAACTTTAATTATAATCACCCTGTATACCAGTTTTCCACGAGTACAGCGTCATCTATCGGTCAACTTTTGAACTTTTTCTTTCGCAAGAGAAATTCCCATGGCTTCACGTGTACTCAAATGAAATATAAGATCATCCTGACCCGTGGTTCTTTTTTACAGCCTTTAAAAGTGCAACTTTAATTATAATCACCCTGTATACCAGTTTTCCACAACTAAATCTTTCAAGTCCTAAAACCGGAAAGCTCAAAAGCTCATAATCAGAGGTGATGGGGAGGGCGAATCGCCACATCTTTTTGTGAATAAATAATTTTCGCATTTAGAACAGAAATTCTGCGTTTAAATATAATTACATTTACTACTAAAAAAAAGTCCTGGACGTTTGCTTACCCCCCCCCCCCTGATTCTACGCTTATGGGTAAACAGTTTAGCTAAAAAATTTCCATCCATCACGTGAATCAAGCAATTAGAAGAAAAAAACTGTCCAATGAACTCTCTTGATAAGGTATTGTAACAACAATTTTATCAGTGATAAAACTACTTCCTGAATAATAATAATAAAAAACTTTAAAAAAAGAATAATTTGTTATTTTACACATGCTTTCGAATTTCATGAGAAGAAAGGTATATAAGATAAATTTCCACAAATGACATTTTTTCGTAACTAAAGCTTTCAAATCAGGAAATAGGTAAGCTATTTTTCAATAATTGAAAAGTTTTATCAAACTTTTATATTGCTTATATTTAATTTGGATTTACCGATATAAAATAATACAACTAACTCTGTTTTTACATGACCAAAGGTTTAATGCAAGTATTTTGTTAATCACCTTATTTATTCGTAAATTTCTGTGATTAAATAAGTGGAAGATTTCTATTAAAAAATAGTGGTATTCAATGTTTCTTAAATTCTTAAAACTATAGTCATGTAAAAACAGAATTACCGTATGTACTCACGTGTAAGTCGACCTCAAAATTTGAGAGATATAACATACGATTTTGTTTGGCTACCAGAATTTGAATATAGTATATTCTTTGCTTTATTTAATGGCAGCCGATTTTTACAAATTCTAAAATTAAATAAAAATAAGAAAATTATTTGAAAATACTCGTATTGAAATGGTTGTTTCGCTCTAATTTTGGGGCCGACTTGTGCACGAGTATATACGGTAGGTGTAATTAAATCACGGTTAAGTTTGAAAGTTTAAGACAAAAAAATGGCACCTTTTAAACGATTAGCTTTTTAATACCACTATTTCTAAGCAAGTTTTTCTTGGTACATTTCTGTAGTAAATGTTGTAGAAATCTACCACGAAGACTGTTGTTTGAAAATAGTGGTATTCAAATGGGATGTTTTTAAATGTCCCTTTTTCCGTTATAAACATTCAACCCTAATCATAGCTGCCAAACCTTTCAATGTTTCAAGCACCACTATTTTTGAATAGTAATTTTTGTCTTATATAATTTCAAATTTCTGTAATTAAATAAAGCCATTATTTCTACTCTGAAATAATAATAATCAGAGACCGGAAGGCTTGGCAGTATGATTCAATTTCAGGGGCGGATCTTGATATAAAAAATTGGCATGCTCTTTCCCACTAATAATTTCTAGCAATTGTAGCTAATAGGAAGTTTTTACAGTGTGATAAAAGTTATTCGGAAAAACTGGTACTAATGCGCAGATTGAGTTATAGGATTCGTCATTGTTAATTTGTCCCTTGTCACCATAGTTTTTATATGTATAAATTAAAAATGCATTTAAATTAGAATGTATGCTTTCATTTACATACTGAATTTAAACAATAGATTATCGTCGCTATCATGTCAAACTATCGAATGTGAAAAAATGCATTTTTCATTACTATTAAAAATGGCCCGATTGTCACCACTAAATTTTAACAGTATTCTTCACCAGGGTTGCCAGTTTGACTTCCTTTAATGTTCAGAAATTTCGAATCCATACTAGAAATTTCCAATAAAATATTTTGCTTTATTTAATGACAGACACTTTTCATAACCACTCGAAGTAAAAAAAAAAAAAAAAAAAAATGAAATTTTCCGGTGTGAATTCTGCAACTCTGAATAAAGAAGGACAAACTTTCAACCCTGTTCATCACAGATACCGTAATTTCCGGCGTATAATCCGCAGCTCAAAGAGTCGTTTTTCGACCCAGAAATTTTATTCAATAATTGTAGTTAAATATTTACAGCGATCTTTTAAGTTACATTTTATAAAATAATATTTCTGGGTCGAAAAACGACTCTTTGAGCTGCGGATTATACGCCGGAAATTACGGTATTTTATTAGTATTTTTACTAGGCAAATAATTCTAATAAAATTTAGTTGTAAAAATCAGCCCATTTTTAAAAGTAGTGAAATATGCATTTTTTCTTATTTGATAGTTTGACATGGTAGTTAAAATATTTTGAAATGTATAGCGATTTTCTTTTACTATCTTAAACCTTTAAAGGCCATGTAATTGTGTTTCTGCAATGTTCAATTAACCCCCTAATTTTTCAAAAAAATTATTTGAAAGCAGGAAAGTACAATTTTATAGCTTTTTTTCACAAAAGTGATTGAAGTAAAATTTTGTTTCAAAACTATGGCACATATCTTGATTAAAATTAAACGGTATAAAAAATATCACACCAACCTTCAATTAATGTATAATTTTCTTAGTAAGAACAAAATGGCAAAATTTCCATTTCTAGTCAATTATCAATTTTGAAACACTGGATGAGGGGTGTCTAACATTTTTTGCCATTATTTCGCTTGTCACCACTATTTCCAAATAGTAAAATTTGCTTTATTTGACAGTTGAGTTGCTCTCTTTAAATAAGGCGAATAATTCAATACGAAACTAGAAGTAGCTCTGCGGGCAGCGGGACGCAGGTTAGACACAATTGAATTAGATCAACATTAAAAAAAATTATATATAACGTTTTAAACACATTCCAACATAGTTATGAATTTAATTATGTGAATTTAATTGAGTTATTGATTTGAGAATTTATTATATTTTTTGTTTGCCCGCTTGTGTGTGCTCTAACTCTAGTAAATATAGTCGGATTGCCAGGTAATTTATATATGTTATTGAGGTGTACCATTGCATGTTCGGTATTGAAAATAAAAAGTGCAGCATTTATAGTTCGTTTACAATGGAATTCAAAAGAAAGACGTTACATTATAGTCCATGGGAAAAAATCGTTTGCAATGTCTTTTAATGATGTTAAATTATTTCAAACATATTGAAATTGATATATACATCACCGAGCTGCACTAAAAGATGATTACTACAGTATATGGTGCGGATAGAATTTATCGTTTATTTTCAGGGTCACACAAAAGAATTCGGTTACAGTACTGTCTCTGAGCAATAATTACTGGAAGTGCGTTTTCCATTGTGGTATGCGTTTTTAAATTTAACTGTTTTTTGCATACTACTTGGTGTGTATAAATTCTGTAAATCATATACAGGCTGCACAATTTGGGTACTACTCCGCTTATTGACAAATGTTGCTGAAGGGTAATTTTCAACTGTGTTATACGTTTTCTAACTGAATTAAATGTTTGCATACTATGTGGTATATATGCAAATCTATAGATCATATGCAGGGCTGCGCAAAAAAATCGGATATTTTTATATTACAGATGACAATTGCTTAAATTGGGCTTTCAAATGTGTTATGCACTTTCGAATTTTTTACTTTGACGTCATCTTTCACTTTATTAAATGGTAAAACTGCGCTGTGCCGCCCGTCAGCGTCTCAACCGTCGCACCCATGTCCTGAGGGACATATAACGCGCACGACTGGATGCTGCTCTCCCTATGCGCAGCGACCGGTTGGGGTACCGCCACCTGCGCAGCACCCCGATTGAATCCAACTATTGAAGACATAGGTAGCAGCGATACGCGGTGCTTCCCATTTTTAGAGGAGAACACGGGGAAAATACTTGGGGACGGGTCGGAGTCCCCCAACAGCTTTGTCGCTGAACACCCAAAAGGAGTCAGGTTTCCCCGACCCCCACTTGCTTTACCAGAACTCGAGGGATGTGGAGTTATTAAATGGCAAAGCTTTGTTACAGTTTTCTGAATGCGTTGTAAAGTGTTTCAGAATCCATGCTTGACGCATGATATTCCTTTCTTTCTTTCTTTCTTTTAAATAAAATAAATGTATAATAATTAAATACTTAAGATAAAAATAAAATAAAATAAAATATCTTACAAAAAGGATTAAAATAAAAAATACATTTGTAGTCTCTTTAATTTACTGAGATCTGGTGTCCATTAAATAAAATAGACGTTTTAGTTATAAAAAGTTCCCGCGTATCCTTTAATTTTATACCACTGTTTCTAAAAAAGTAATAAATCGTTTGCAGCGTATTTCAACGATGTTATACTAGATCAAACATATTAACATTGAAATACATCACTGAGCGTCACTACATGATTCTTACTGTAGAATATGTTGTGCATAGCATTTATCGTTCATTTACAGTGTCACACAAAAGAATTAGGGTACAGTCTGTGGTATTGTCGATGAGCGATTATTGGTGGGAGAGCGCTTTCAGTTGTGGCATACGTTTTTAAATGTAACTAATTTTTTGCTTATTACTTGGTGTATATATTGTCTAGATCTGCCATACTAAACCTTTTTTTCGCGGGCCGCAACACACTTATAAAATGGCAAAAAAGGGAAATGAAAATAGTAATGCAACATATGGTGCAAAGCAATATAACAAAATTAATATTATTAGTAGGGCTGAACGTATGTCGCGGAAGAAATGTTACCAAAAACTAGAAAACCACTAATTAGAAACAATAAACTTTGTAATATATTCGTAGTATATTGCAAACGTTGTAGAAATATGTTGCGAAATTTGTTGTTTGAAAATAGTGGTATAAAAAATTATTAATGCATTTTTTTTTTCTCCGACAAACGTTCAACCCTAAAAGGCAATATTAGCTGTATAATAAGTATAAAACGTAATTATATAGTACTGCAAAATTTCAAGGTTCTGAAAAAAAAGTCAGTAGCTTTTTTCTAATAATCTTTTGCTGAATGCAAAAGCTTTTTATTATTTTTAGGTGCGTTCATAATTATATAAATACGTAGCACCTATTGTCGTCGCTTGGTCCGTCCGTCTGTCCGTCCGTCTGTCTGTCCGTCCGTCCGCATATAACAACGCAAAAACTACCCAACCGAATGGTTTGAAATTTAAGATATATTATCTTTGCAGAATTTTGTCGAGACATTTCAAATTTTATTAAAATCGAATCAAAACTTTAGGAGATATTAATAAAAATATTTATTAAGAAATTTGATTTTTTTTTAAATCGGTGCTTTCTTCTTATAGGAGCTTCCGAAGTTTAATCGTCAAACGACCGAGATACTTATTCTATTACAGAAATTAATCTGCAGACGATATCATTCATTTCACAGAATTAAAAATCATCAAGATCTAAATATTTATATAGCTAGCTACAGTACGAACGCACCTCATTTGTCACGTTTGACGTACAATTTCCAGCTTGTTTTAATTGTAGACATACATAGTGCAAATTTAGTCAATTTGGAATAATGTTTGATTAGTGTTTAACATTTAAGAAAATATTTACACAGTTGTTACACAAATAAGACTACGTGTACAAACAACTTTTGACTAAGAAAACGGTGTTTAAGATGCTTTAACATGGTTTTAAATCAATTATAAATAACAGGGCAGATTTTGTATGAAAATGTGTAAAATATATATATATAAATCAACACTGAATGTCTTAAATACTTTTTATTCAATCTCAATAAATTTATAAATATGGATTAATGATTATGTGTCTCGGTCTGCACATAAAAGGTAGCCGGGGCGGGCTGCAGATTGAGTATGGCTGCTCTAGATCATGTACAGGGTTCAGCAAAAGAATTCAATTCCGTTTATTGATGGAAATTTCTGTAGGGGCACTTTCAACTGTATTATCCGTTTCCTACTGAAAGAAATTTTAGCAAACTATGCAATATATATATATACAAATCCATAGATCATATACAGGGCTTCACAAAATAATTTGAACACTTTCCAGACTATTGGTGGTAATTGCTGAAATTGGGTTTTCAGATGTGTTATGCGTTTTTCAAGTTGTTTTCTTAAATACTGGGCGGGGCTAGTTGAGCTTAAACTGAAAGTTAGGCCTCCCCGCCCGGTGTGATCTTGACCTTGTTTTATTAAATATCATCTTTCACGTTATCAAACCGGGAAGTTTTGTTACGGTACTCTGAATGTGTTGGAAAGCGTTTCATAATATATGCTTGACGCCGGATTTTTCTTTCTTGTTTTATTATTTTGCTCATGTCTCACGAGAATATATAAAAATATTTAGCACTAGTGGTATCGCTTAAATATATAATTTTAGTTATATTAAGAACATTTCACTTGAATAATCAAAATAATTTTTGGAACAATCCATTTCTTATCAGTTAAAATTACATTTTTTTCTATTGGATTTAGCTACAGGGTTTCTACGTCCTTACCATTATACTACCACTATTTCCAAACAGTAATCTTTAGTAATAAGTTTCTACGCTTAAATATTTCGAAGATTATTTTTGAAAAACAATAGTGAAGTTTATTAACAATACAATGAAATTTAAACAATAGTAATTACTAAACTCCTACTGGAAATGTATGGGAGTGTAGTAATGATGTAGCATAAAATATAATATGAAATAAGAGTTATTCAGCTATATAACCCTCTTTTGTGTGACATTTTTATTTTTTTTTAATTTATTTATTTTTAATGAAAGTTTTTATGAACTATGAAAATATAATACCGTAATTTCCGGCAAATAATCTGCGGATCAAACAATCACGTTTAGACCCAGAAATTTTATTTAATAATTAAAGTCAAATATTTACAGCGATCTAATAAATTACATTTTCTAAAATAAAATTTCTGGGTAGAAACATGATTGTTTAATACGCGGATTATACGCCGGAAATTACGGTAATACACAAAAGTAATACGTGAAAATTCAACTATCTACAAAAGTTTTGTTAAACATTGTAATTTTTCTCTAGCAGATTAGCGTAGCATATACAATATAAAGATACAACAACAAAAAAAATAGGAAAACATATTCTAGGTTGTTACATAAGCTCTTTTGATTGCCTTAATACCTATGAAGAAATGGTGCATTTTCGTAAGAACTGTTTCTTACTTTACTAAGAGTCATTCTTGCGTGAAATGACGAAAATACCTTTGTTGCATAATTTCATTTGCACATTTTCTCTTTAAGTAAACGAACTAGTATCACAGGAATAATAATATTAATGATAATAAATTTTTAAAATATCGGTATTTGAATAAAATTTTTGTATTTTTTAATAATAATATAAGTTTAAAAATAATATCGTAAATTCCGGCATATAATCCATGTTTACGAAATATTTGTAATATTTGTGAATGTTTTCATATCTTGAAACATTCCGGATTTTAAAAATAAAACACAGATATGGAATGAGAAATTTTAAGTAGGTAATATACAGGGTAATTGACTCTTTGTGGGAAAAGTAATTCTGTTGCTGAAATGATTGAATGTTACCAAATTTCCTAATAAAATGATTTTGAAAATGTTTTTCTTCACGTACATGATAAAAGAAACATTTTGTTAAAAATTCCTGGTAAAAAGTTGTTAGTTTGTATTTTAAATTACGTAGTACATAAATAATAGACTATCGCCCTACAAAAATTAAATAAATGCCACATACAAACAAGGCCCATTATTAAATAATATTATTAACTAATTGTTTTGGTTTCATGTGTGTATTTAGACTTGAAAAACAAGAAAAAAAATTATGCGTTAATCATAGATTATGAAACACTTTCCAACCTTCCAGAATATTTTAACAAACTTCTCTTTTTAATAAGGTAAATAATATACCTAAGTAAACATTTTAGAAAATGTTATACCACATTTGAAAACCATATTTCAGCAATTAACGTCCGCAGTCAGAAAAGTACTACAATTCTTTTGTGCAGATCTTTATTTGATCTACAGATTTGTATATATTCTACATAATGTGCTACATTTAATTTAGTAATAAAACGCATAATAGGTTGAAAATTCTTTTTCAGCAATTTCTATCGATAGTCGGAAACAAACTTGAATTCTTTTGTGCAGTCCTCTATATTACCTACAGCTTTTTATACACACCACATATTAAGCTAAATGTAATTGACGCTTAAAACTACTGAAATCACATTTCAAGAAATTATCATCCCCAGGCAGCCATGTATCTAGTTCTTTGCGTGGCCCTGTATATTATTTTATTTATATTCTAAAAATATCTCTTAATATACTAAATATAATACAGCTTGAAAATACATAACACAATTAAAAACCATATTTAGGCAATTCATGCATAGCATTTATACACAACACAAAATGTAAATATATGCAAAAATTTCATTAAACTTAAAAACAACCTAATATATATTTCAAAGAATTATTGCTAATAGGGGGGGCAGTACTTCGGATACAGTGAAGTATCCAAAATCTTTTGTGCGCCCCTATAATTTTTTTGGATAAATGCTATGCACATCATATTCTACTGAAAGTATCGTCCATAAAACCTCAGTAATGTGTATTAATTTCATTATATTTTAAATAGTATAATATATTTATAATACGCTGCAAATAGTTTTTCCCATTATGTAACGGAATTCTTTTGTGTGGCTCTGTAAATGAATAATAAATGCTTTGCACCACACATTCGACAGAATGCATCTTTTGGTGCACTTCACCAATGCATAAAAATTTCATCATATTTGAAATTATGTAATGACTGCAACAGGCATTTGTATCGCTATTTCCCATTGACCGTAATGTAACTTTTGACTGGCCTCGTAAACGAGTATAAATGCTAAACACTTCGTTTTCAAGGACAAAGTCAAACGGGGCGGGGAGGACTACCTTTCGGCTTAAGCTCAACTAAACACGCCCAACACTTTTTTTTCAATAGAGATCGTTCTATAGTAAATGTGAATAACATATAAAAATTACAGGGCAATCTGGGTATATTTACGAGAGTTATATTTGGGCCGGCCGGACGGAACGACAGACAAACCGGAGTCATAAACTTTTTTTTAACTATGTTGGAAAGGTTAAAAGCCTCCGAATTTTGCAGCTATATGTTTGGTTCAATGAAAAGTTGCTTCTGAAAGAATTTATATTTTAGAACAACATTATTGCTTTTAGAATGGAAACGTAAAATAACTTAACACGTGAACAGTCGGAAATTTAACTCAATCCATATAAAATTTCTTTAAACCAGAATTTTTAATTAATAATATTTAAGTTAATTATTTAAGATTAAACACTGTGTGATACATGTTTAGTTTTTTATGAAGAAGTGTCTGGTACAAATCCAAATATATTTACTCGGTTCCGTAAGTAAAAGTAAATTAAATAAAATACGTTTTATAAAATTAACGAACATTATACTTTTTTTGTTGTCATAATCAGTTAAATATCGGTCTCTTTAACCGTTTGAGTGCTATGAAGCGCGATAGCGCCGCAATGTATCTGCGGATTAAACAAATTTTGTTTCAACCCAGAAATTTTATTCAATAATTGAAATCATTTAATTTTTATTCAACAGTTAAGTATTTACAGCGATCTAGTGAGTTACATTTTATAAGATAAAATTTGTGGGTTGAAACACAATTGTTTGTTCCGTGGATTATAGGCCGAATTTTTAGCACTCAAACGGTTAAGAAATACACCTATTTGTAATTTGTAAATATTTTTTCATACCATTGGCGTACCCCGAAGGGTATGCATTTCATTATTTAAGAATAGCAATTTAATTTTAATTTAATCGCAGAATCTGCTGTTAAATAAGATGAATATTTTTATTCAGAAATTGTGTTATCTATAAATCCCCCCCCCCCACAGTGTGCGTCAATAAGTCGTACAAAAAGAGTTTTAGCAACAACAATAATTAAAGTAAATAATATGGAACTGCCTTTTGACACACTTGTTTGGATTGGGACTCAAATGATGTTACTTACTGAGGCGTAAAAAGTAAATAGAAGTGAGTAATTCTTCGTGGGAAAGTGAAGATAGTTTAATTTTTATGTAAACAAGGTACTCATATAAACAAGGTCTTAAGCTAAAATTCTCTTCTTTAGATAGTCTAAAAACAGAACAGAACAGAACAACATTAAATGTGGAGAGAAATACTAGTACACTACAGATTTATCTTTTCATATTATTTTTATCTTTAAAAAACACATTATTTCCTTTAAAAAAATTCTTTTACATTGTCAGTAAAAACATACATTTTAGAAAAAAAGAGAAATGTATGTTTTTACTGATAGTATAATTTTTTTAAAGGAAATAATGTGTTTTTTAAAGATAAGAATAATACGAAAAGGTAAATCTGTACTATTATTGTTCTGCACAATTAATACTAATGCCTGATGATCTGGTATACTAATATAATGTATAGTTATCTTCTCATAAAGTCGGAAATTTTATTTTAACTAATATTTAAAACATATTTAAAAAAAAATATTTTTTTGACCCGGCAGTAATTCAAGATGTTAGATTTAAGTTTCTGGGTCTAAACATGTTTGTTTGATCCGTCTAAAAACAGAACATCCTGTTTTTGTAATGTCCGTATTATAATTATATATTATAATAGTATATCAGATTATCAGGCATTAGTATTAATTGTGGTGAGCAATACTAGTACAGATTTATCTTTTCATGTTATTTTTATCTTTTCATGTTATTTTTATCTTTAAAAAACACATTATTTCCTTTTAAAAAATTCTTTTATATTGTCAGTAAAAACATACATTTTAGAAAAAAATGAGAAAAATATGTTTTTACTGATAATATAATTTTTTAAAGGAAATAATGTGTTTTTTAAAGATAAAAATAAAATGTAAAGATAAATCTGTACTAGTATTTTTCTTCACAATTATTACTGATGCTTGATGATCTGGTATACTAATATAATATATAATTCTCTTCTCATAAAATCGAAAATTTTATTTTAACTAATATTTAAAACATATTTTTAAAATATTTTTTGACCTGGCAATTATTCAAGATGTTAGATTTAACATTTGCTGAGTCAACTGAATATAGTGATACGTGCTAAAGAGTCAGCGCATTTCTACCAAAATTTCCCTCTTATAATACTTGGATATTTCTGCCCAAAAATTTTATATAATAATTGAAGTCAAATATGTATCGCGTTCAAGTATGTTACATTTTATTAAATAAAGTTTCTGGGTCAAATCATGTTTGTTTGATCCACGGATAATTTATAAAAAATTATGGCAATTTTTAAACTTTCGTAAATATTTAACATTATTACATTAGGATAGGTTAATTATTTGAAAAAAATTATAATCGTTAGTGCAATCGTTGCATAATTACAATGGTTAAAGAGTGGCTCAAACGGAAAAGTTCATCTTCAATTAAACTTTGAAATAAATTCATATAACTTTCTTCTTTGAAATTGTTTGTAGATTAACAGAAATGATGAGTAAAATATAAGTAAACGATCTCAAGTAAGAAGCAATAAATGAAATTACTTTATGTACATTTTGGACAAAGATTTTATATCGCTGACAGATATTACTTTGATTTATACATTGATTTACTTATGTTTTACAAGTTATGTTTAAGAAAAAGCATAGATGCCAACCTTTTGTTATTTTTAAAGTCAAATACATATATTTCGAACTAGAAATTTAATATAATAATTAAAATGAAATAAGCTCCACATAGAAATGAAAAACATATTATAAAATGTAATTTATGGTTCAAAATATGTTAATTTGACTGAAAAAAAAAACAGAACATTAACAGCTATGATAAAATAATTGCAAAGTTCAAAGATATATATTAAAAATCAATAGTATAACTTATCGAAATATCGTATCGTGTATCGTATAGTATAGTATATCTCTCGTAAATATACTCGGATTGCCGTGCAATTTGTATATGATATCGACGTAGAACGATCGCTATTGAAAATGAAGTGTGAGGCATTTATAGTTCGTTTACACTTTACGGTGACAGTCAAAACTATTCCGTTAAATTACGCCCAATTGGAAAAAGATCGTTCCAAATGCATTATAATGGCGTTAAACCATTTCAAACATGATGAAATTGATTTGTATTTATGAAGTGCACTAAAAGATGCCTTCTGTAGAATATGAGGGTGCAAATTTCTATTAAATTTGAGTGGTAACAAAAAAAACTGTTCAAGTTAGCAGATATGTAATAGTAGCAAAACACGCTCACGTTTTTCTCCGATAAAACTCACACTTTTTATTTTTATTGCATTTATATTACAGAACGTCAATGCAAATGTTAGAAAAACAGACTATTCAGTGTGGTTAAATGTACTCTATATATTTTAATGTTTATTAGTCTTATTCATTTTCTAAATGCTATTTTAATTTTACCTTGAACAATATTTAATTTCATAATTATCGCCATTTTTACTAATCCATAAATACTACAATTTGTCGAAATATCTGAATATTTGTAAAGAACCTATAACATGATTTATTATTAACCATGGAAATACACGATGCCTCCAAAATATGAGCAAGGTGGGCTCTAAAGATAATAATAATTCTGAATAGTATTCTTCTTCATATTTAATTGCTAATAATCTATGAGTAAATAAGCCGAAGCTTTGTCATCTGACTGCTTCGGCTAGTCACGCATTTGTCATCCATTGCTGTCAACTTTTGCCCTTTTTTATTATCAATTTTTTCGAATAGAAATATTTCCTTTATTTAATCGTCACATTTCAGACATTAGCGATGATGTTGCCACCATCGGTCACCACTATTCAAAGAAGTGGTGACAAAAAGGTGTAAAAGTTAGCAACTATGCGAAGATTACTGTTTGGTAATAGGGAATCTTGGTTCCCCTTTTAAACACACTGGTTAGGCCACTGATAATAATATATTATTATCAGTTCTTGCTAGACGGAATAATAGGCATAAAAGTCAACTTGAAACAAGGAGAACTAAAATAAAAATAATTGAAAACCACCATCCCCTTTTATTAAAATAAATGCATTGTACAATACTTCAGAAATTTAAAAAGCAACATCATCTGGATAGTTCATATAAATAATTGAAAACATTTCAACGAGAATAAAATAAACTTTTAAGTGTGTTTTGAAATTAAAAAACGCAAAAATATAATAAAAATTTATCGATACATATAACTATGAAACAGATTTTCCTGGCTTCTAACCTTCGGAAAATTTCAGGTCAAATAAATACATCTTGAACCAGAGATTTTACTTCATAAATGAAGGCTAATAAGTACCACATAAAAAAAAGACACATTTTAATACATAGATTTTCTGGTTCGAAATATGTTCTTGAAAGAACCGGTGAGCTCGCAGATATGGATTTGTTACATAGTATGAGAAGAATTATTTTCATATATCTGCTATTCGAAGTTTAGTAAAGTAATTTATTCTATAAAAATGATTTTTTTTTAAATGAAATATTGTTTCGGTATTTGTTATTATTCATTAATGCTTTGATAAAAGTATTTTCCTTTGGTCTTATAAAGAAAGGATATTATTCTAAACACGTTTTACGTAAAAGTTCAGGTAAAATTGAATAAAAATCATAGTCTACTTACCTATTTCTCTGCAACTGTATTTATTTATATAAATTCAATATATCCAATATTTACATGCCTTGATTTAAATTTCCGCTTTAATCTTCTGAAGTATACAAACTTCTTTAACAAACAACCAATTTAACGAACTAAAATGTCAAAGTCACAGGCACAAAAGAAAGCAATTTAAGTGGAACATGTACTTAACCGTGCGTTAAGATTGCCTTGGACTTTCCCTGTATTGCGCCATTACAAACCACAGGAAAAGCTTATTATTAAACAACAATTTCTGTTTTTCTTTACGTAACTGGACGTTTTCTCTCTCGTTAGCGGTCAGGTGTAAAAATAGTGTTTTCCCAATCCCTGCACATTTTCACAATAGATACTTTACATCATTCTGGATATTTAACCCTGCACTGCACAGTGACGTATATATGAATAAATAAAGATTTAACCTTTAATAAATAAATTCAGTTCCTTGTTATCAATATATTTAAATAAAAATACTCACCTTATATAATCACAGAAGTCTGCTATTAAATAAGGTGGAGAAAGAATTACTCTTCAAAATGTGTGGTATCTAAACCGAAAAATGAGTATAAAAAGCATACTTCCACAAGAAAAATTTGTGATGTCTAAGGTTCATTCAGTCTAATCAATTTATTTATCCTATGATATTTTTAAAGGATTTACAAGTTTAATTGAATATTTAACGAGTTATTGACGAAAACGCTCTTTTTGACATTTAAAAAAAATTGTTTTCATTAATGTGCTATAAACTTGTTACGAAATCAAATTAAAAAGTATATATATATTTCTATATTTACCAATGATGAAGACTACAACACAAAGTATTTTTATTTGTTCAAAGACTATCAAAGCCTGAAAGCTAATGTGCCTCCAGGTTCTGTATGTACGTAACGCGATAATTCTTGATAGAAAAATCCGATTTGCTTCGAATTTTGTATATAAGTTCATTCTGATAAGGCGCTTCCCTGATTAGTTTTGGGGGTTTATTGGTTAAGTATAAAGAAGGGGAACGGAGGGCTAATCCCCTCCTTCTTACTTTAGGTAAACGGGTTTTTCACGCAGAATTATCCGATTTGCTTCAAATTTTGTATATAGGTTCATTGCGATAAGGCGAATCACTGATTAGTTTTGAGGGTTCATTGGTTAAGTATAAAGAGGAGAATGAGGATAATCCCCCCTTAATTTAGTGTCGATTTCTTTATTTTTTGAGGGGCATTATTCTTTGAAAGAGGAGTATAATATACAATTAATGTCAATAGCCTGTGAGCTGCATGCCATCAGTTTAACTGGGCGCTTTTCTTTTTAACACTTTCCAACCTAGTTAAAAAGTGTTTATGATTTCGGTTTGTCTGCCGTCTGTCCGTGCTCTAATTCGCGTAAATATACTGCGATTTCCACGCAATTGCTATATGTTAGTGAGGTTTAATGGCATGTTCCCTATTGAAAATGAAGTGTGTAGCACATATAGTTTTTTTTACAGGGATAGTCAAAAGTATTCCGTTACATTACAGTCAATGGGAAATAATCGTTTCAAGTGCATTTTGATAGTGCTACGCCGTTTGAAATATGATGAAATTGGTACACAATTATGAAGCGCAATAAAACATCCTTTTTGTGAAATATGCGGTGCGAAGCATTTAGTATTTATTTATAGGGTCAAACAAAAGAATTCTGTTACACATTGTTCTACGGTGAAAAATCGTTTGCAATCGTAATTTAATGTTGTTTCAGTATTTCAAACATATTGAGAATTATATGCATTCCTGAGGTTCACTATAAATTGCTCGCTAAAAAGTATGGTGTGCATTGCGTTTATCGTTCATTTACAGGAACACACCAAAAATATCGGTTACAGTATACGTGCGATAATTACAGTCCATGTGTGATAAGTGCATTTTCAATTTTGGTATGCGTATTTAAGTTTAACTAAATTTTTTCATAGTAAGGTGTGTGTATAAATTCAGTTATAAATTCCCTTCATCATATACAGGGCTACACATGGAAATTCTTAAGTATTACATACAGTCGGAGTGAATTGCTTAAAAGTAGTTTTTAATGATGTTAGGCATTTTTCTGCTAATCTATATTAGTAGACTAATAGAAGTTTGTGGAATATAAGTAAATTCATATACAGGACTACGCAAAGAAGAAGATACATTGTCGGTGACGATTGGTAATTGCTGGAAGTGTTTTTTAAGTTGCCTTCTGCGTATTTTACCCGAATGCGTTTTTTACCTTGTAGCTTAATATGTGGTGTGTACAAAAGTTTTTAGATAATATACAGGGCTGTGCAAAAAATTCGAGTGCATTTCCATCGATTGGCGAAAATTGCTAAATATGAATTTGCTAACGAAACTAAATTTTAACTTGTTATATAGTATATATCCAAATCTGTAGATGATATACAGGGCTGCACAAAATAATTCGACTAATTTTTTGACAATGGAAGGTAATTTCGAAATCTGTGTTTATCCATGTGTTATATCTTTTCTAAACTGTTTACTTACATATCTTTTTTCACCATATTTAACGGTGAAGTTCCGTTGCAGTGTTCGTGATGTGTTGGAAAGTGTTTCATAATCTATGCTTGATGCAGGATTTTTCGTTATTGTTTATTATTAAAGTCAATTTTTAATTACGCGTGTATAGCGTGTATAATTAACTGAAATTAGATTTTTATACAGCAAATAAAATAGTTATGCATCCGCTCAGATAAGAAAGAATCAGTTGCTTCACACTCTGGAGAAAAAATACTTTTTATAAATGTTAATAAATAACCTTCATGCTGAAAAGAGATTAATGAAACACAAAATAGGATCTATGAATGAAAAATGCTTAATCATGTGATCAAATCCAGAATGTTACAAACTCAGAATGTTATTTTTTACACTGGTTGGTAGTAGAGTCCTGTACAGGTCGGGTACCCGAAAATTCTGCTTAAGGTCCACCCGAAACCCTTCCCAAACCTGACACATTTCAACCCAAACCCGAAGTGGAAGAAAATTTATCCATATTTTAATACAATTAAGGAAAAGTTGTCCACCATTATATGCCTCTAACATCAATTTTATCTTTTTTGTATAAAAATGAACATACAGGGTGCTTATAATATAAGTGTCTCTATTTGGAGCTGTCTGTAGCTCGAAGGAATGATCCGAATGAAATATAATTAGTACACTTACTATTCGAGAAAGGACAAGAAGAATGGAACAAAAAAAATAGTTGCAATAATCACCGACAGATGGCGCTACTGAGGGTGAAATGTAATGTGTAATACAAGAACAAAAAATTAAAGCGTCAAACTGGATAGCACACCTAATTTACGGAATAATGTCACAGTCAACGTGGCTATGCTTTTGCATGGCGGTGCCGATCAGGTTCAGGTTCCACATGGTCGTTATGCTGGAGGAGGACACAATCCAGGTGGTGCACGACGTGCTCAACTGCAGAATGTAACGCATATCAAGAGTGATGATTCGCACATGTCGTGATATACGGTAAAGTCATTGAAGTTTGTGACATCTCCACGGTACACAATATTACACATTACATGTCACACTCAAAAGCGTAATCTGTCGGCGATTATTGCAATTATTTTTTTATTGTTCCATTCTTCTTCCTCCTTCTCGAATAGTAAGTGTACCGATTTTGGTTTCATTCCGGTTATTCCTTCAAGCTACAGACAGCTCCAAATAGAGATACTTATATTATAACCACCCGATATATACACTCATTAATATTCCAATATATAGTTATTTTTCAATAGAAAAATGTTCAAGACTTTTTTGAAAAATGGGGTCAGCCCGAACCCTATCCGAAAAAAAATCAAAATCCAACACGAATCCATCCCGAACACGAAACATATAAAGTCAACCCAACCCGAACCTCGGTTTGGGTCAGGTACGTGTAAAGTCATGTTAATCCTTTAACGTTCATTGGTTTCCCTAGGGAACCACAAAACTTTAATTACGAAATTCAACAATGACAGCAGAATTTTAATAGAAATGTTTTCCATTTATTATGTATGTGAAATATCGCTTTTTTCTTATATACAAATAAATTTGAACATAATTTCCGGTGTCAATCATTTATTTCAATATTTCAGTAATTGAAGTGCTTTATCCGTTAAAGGGTTAAAGAACCCGATGCAGGACTCTAGTTGGTATAGAGTGTAGCATTGATACTCTAATTATTAAATGGAAGTAGCACATAAATATCTAGAAATGCTTGACTTGTGCTTTGGACTTGTATAAAGGAGTGGTAATCATTTCAGGCCCCGCTAGCCGCAGTATTACTACTTGTTTGTTATTTTAAACTTCATCTTATATAACCGCAGAACTTCTTTTTGTCCTTCATGTAGTAGTTGGAGGACATAAGAAATTGTTAAAAAAAAAGATAGTGAATCGGACGATTTTCAAGGGAGCTATAGTAGGGGGTCAAAAAGGGGCCAACTGATAGTTTTGAACAGGACCCTCAGAGGAAAATATCTTAAAAGGCAATAGTACTTAGCGTGTTAAATTTTCAATCAGTCGAAATTTAGCATAAGGTATAAATTAATCATTAGAATAAAATTTTAAAGAAATGCTTAAAAACGGACCCTGGGGCACCAATAACAATATGAAGGTGGTTGCCCGGGGAGAGAGTCCAAGACTCAACTTTAAAGTTATGCATTGAGAGGGTGTCATAGATAAGGAGATAAAAAATGCATGGCGCACATAAAGTTCAACGGCTTCTAACCGAGTACCAGGAGGTCAGGGTCCTAACTCGATTGTACAAATGAGGGAGTAACAAAATAGAAAAAAGTACTCCAAAAAAGAAGGATTGATTTAAAGGGGGAAATTTTTAACAATTTAGGGAACAAATACTTCAAGGGCACTGTGGCCCCAGGGGTCCAGAGTCTTAACGGGAATGTAGAAATGGGGAAATAACTAAATAGAGAAAGGGGCACCAAAAACGAAGAAGTTCGGATAAAAAGGGGGCAAGTTATTAACAATATATATCTTCAATAATATAACCCAAAATTATACACATTAACCCACAATTATACACCCACATGCAACAATTTATACCCACATAAAATTTAAATGTCGAATCTTGTCCGATTTTTTTTTTTATCGTTCATGTAGTAGCTCATGAATCGGACGATTTTTAAGGGAGCTATAGTAGGGGGCTCAAAAGTGGCCAACTGATGGTTTTGAGCAGGCTCCTAAGAGGAAACATCTTAAAAGGTCCTAATGCATAGCACTTTAGATCTTCAATTAGTTGAAATGAAGCATAGGGTATAAATTAATCATTAGAATACATTTTTTGAGAAATGCATAAAAAAGGACCCTAGGGCCCCAATAAAAATATGAAGATGTTTGGCCCGGGGAGAGGAGTCCATGACTCAACTTTAAAGTTATACATTGAGAGGGTGACACAATTAGAGGGGTGAAAAATGCACGGCGCACAAAATGTTCAATGGGCCCCAGACCGTCCCCAGGAAGCCAGGATCCTAACTGAAATGTAGAAATATGGAAATAATTAACTGGAAAAAAGTACCCAAAAACGAAAAGAATCGGATTAAAAGGTGGCAAGTTATTAAGAATTTAGGGAACAAAAACTTCAAGGGGCCCCGTACCGGGCCCCAGGGAGCTAGCGTGTTAATTGGAATGTAGAAATAGGGGAATATCTAAATGGAGAATGGGTCACCAAAAATGAAGCAGATCGGATAAAAATGGGGCAAGTTATTAACAATTTAGGGCAAAAAACTTAAAGGGGCCCGAGTCTTAAAAAATTAAAAATCTGAGCATCAGGTGCATTAGGACCTGCCTTGGACTATCCGCACCTAGATTTTCAGACCTCTACGTGCGGTAGATTTCGCTAGCGATTTCGCACACTGAAATATACACAGACAAGCAACTTTATTTTATTAGTATAGACGACATAGAGAATTCCTTAGTTGCATATAATTATTTCACTTACTAAGTACAATTTTTGGTTTGACAGGTTTGTTTTATCCACGGATTATACTAAATTGATTCCGGGAACGCTTGAATAGCAACGTGTATTTGTAGCCTCTAAGCAATGCTTCACTACATAAATTTGTGGAAATCAAGCATTTTGTATTACAGAGAAAAGGATTTATTTGAAGCGATGTTATCATCGAGAATTGTTCTTAATAAAATGCATTGAAAATGCTTGATAATTTATTTTGAATTTTTTTTTAAAGTTCTGTTTGGTTTCTTGCAAAATTAATTGTTTAAAATATATGGTACTAATATTAAAAATATTAGTTAATGTAATAGTTTTAAACCATATCCTTATTTTTTTCTGTCTCAATTTACATTTGGGATTCTACATGGAATTTGACTAAATTTGTGTTCTTTTCCAGGCATGAATAACAATAAACAAATTGCTGTTATTGGAGCAGGGGCCATTGGCCTGTCAGCAATTAAGTCTTGCAAAGAAGTTGGATTCGACCCCGTGTGTTTTGAGAAAAGTAATGATCTTGGTGGATTATGGAAATATCATGATAGTACTCAAGATGGTTCAGCGTCAGTTATGCGAAATACGATCATGAACAGCAGTAAAGAAACAAGCGCATTCAGTGACTTTCCGCCACCAAAAGAATTTCCTGTTTTCTTGCATCACACCCAGATGTATGAATATCTTTCCATGTACGCTAAACATTTTGATCTTGTAAAGCATATAAGGTATGATATCAAGAAAGGTATACCTAATAAGTACCAGGCGAATTCGTGTTAATTAAATCACTAATAAATTAACACGAAAGGAAGGATTTAAGGAAAAAATAACTGGTGGGAAAATGTCTTTCAACGAGTATATTCTAAACCGGGAGTGTGCAACCACTAGGTCTGCAGGCCGCTTGATATCACTTTTACCAAATAGAATCCTACGATTAATTAAGACTAGTATTACTGTATAGAACAAGTGGTAAGGGGCTGTGCATATATAACGTTATCTCTTTAGGGGGTGGTCTGGCATTTGATATCGAAAGATATCTCTAGAGGAAGGGGGGGTTTGTCTTTTTATATCGTTATCATTTTTGATCCAACCAATTTTTTTTAATCTATTTTTACGAAAATATACAGCTATTATTAAAGTCATTAAATTATTATAAAATCATTTCATTCCAAAATATGGAATATCCCAACATTCGGCATAACTGTTATTTATGCGCATATAATTCGCTATTGGAGAAATCACTTGCGAAATATGTTTGAAATTATACTTGTTGTGCTTACTAGTTTAGTAAAGAAAGAAAGAGAATGTTGATAAGAAGTTCAGCTTTCACCCTCCCTATAAAGGGAATATGCAAAAAGACAACATTACTGTTGAATGCATTAATTACGTGACAATAAACTATTATTAAATACTTTTAAATATTTATTACTTTATTATATTTATTAAATATTTATTACTTTATTATATTTATTAACCCCTTAATCGTCGTGCCCGAGACATTCACGGGCAGCATAGACTACGCTTGTTTTATTCAGATTGTTTCATTCCCACCAGTTTTTTAAAATAGTATAATTGGCTTTATTCTCGCATTGTTGTATCTGCCTATTAAATAAAGTGAATATTTCTACTTAAAAAAACTGGTGGTAATAAAGCAATCTGAATTTTTAAAAAGCAGCCTACACTTATCGGGTGCGACGATTAAGGGGTTAAATATTTATTATTAATTGTTATTTGATATAAAGTTATTTCATATGTATAATTGTCATATTTTATTGACGTATTCTCTTCATTTGAATCCGTAAAGTATGCGAATAATGTATAATCATACCTGTAGTATATCACTGCAAACGCAAAATAAATAAATAAATAAATAAGAGAAAAATAAATGTAAAAATAAAAAGAATTTTGTGAAATTGATAACGATGTTATTAAGGGGAGGGGGGGTGGGTGGTTCGAGTAATAATAACGCATGATATCGTAAGGGTAGGAGGGGGTCCAAATTTACCAAAATGTCGATAACGTTATATATGTACAGCCCCTAAGAAGCAGTCCGCAGGATTCACACCCTTGTTCTAAACTGAAAGATTTCTATAACAGCCATTTTGAAATACACAGTACATTCATTCATCAGAAGCAGTACAGTCGCTAAATATCATAGCTGAATTTTCTTATTCATAAACTTTTGAATTTAGAATTTCTCGATTAAATTAGAACTAAAAATAAAGGGAAGGTCAAACGTTCTTGATACATTTCAAATGTTAATATAAAATGAAGTATTTGGGCAAAAGAGAATTCAGTTTGGACAAAAAGTCTTCTCAGCATTGAAAGTTCTGTTTAATCAATTAAAATATTTTCAAAATTTCCCCATAGATGGTATTGGATCTTAAAAGTTGCAAAACAGCATTAAACCTCTAGATAAGCTGTTATAGACCATTTATTTTGTAGAATCTACTGTCGTATTTCAACGGAGGCGCCCTTTTTCGCTCGAAACAAATTCAAACGATATCCAATTTCATTCCGCATGTTCATTTAAAACGCAAATGACACGACGTAATCTAGTCACTTTCACAATTTTAACTTGGCTTCTTGTTATATTGTTTCCAGCTTTTAACGTAAAGTGTCATCTAAGAACAAACTATGGAACTAAATTTTTATTTGTTTAATTAAATTTTCCACGATGAGAAGTGTTTTCTTCGAAACCGCTTTCAAGTGCCATAATTACCTTTTTTTACATTAAATTTTAAAATGTGTCAAATACTTTGTGCCTACCTTGAACAAATGGAAGTTAGTAGTTAGAAGTTAGTAGTTCTACCATTTAGTAGTAGAAACTACTTAAGTACATTTTTGCTTAACCCTGCTCCGCACGAATTTTCTTTTGGAAGTACAGAGTGATTTTTTTAAAGTTGTGAAAGTAAAACCCTATAACAAAAGAACCATTGATCCAAATGACCTGAAATTTCACCAGTATGCTCCCAAAGCAATATGAATTTTTTAGGCGTGGTTAAAAAAAACTTAAAATCGCACCGACAGATGGCGCTGTACGTTAACATCAACTGGTTTCCTTCCTCTACCGGGTTTTAGGCTCAGTGAACCAGTCTGTTCAAATTTCAAAATTCCGTAGGTCTTCTATCGTCATTGGACCTTTTCTTTAATTCTTAAGTGTCCAAATCTTCTAAGAGAAGTTGCTATGCTATCATTATTCTGTTAATACAGTTTCACTAACAATGCACGATTCGTCAATGGCACAGTCATTGCGTGGATATCCGGAGAATAATGAACACGAGGTGTTCTTGCTTCACGTTTTTACGCCACTGTACGTGTGTCGTGAACAAGCTCGTCTCCCGACTTTACTGCATATACAGCGCCATCTGTCGGTGGGATTTTAAGGGTTTTTTTAAACCACGTCTAAAAAATACCCATTGCTATGGGAGAACACTAGTGAAATTTCAGGTCATTTGGATCAGTGGTTCTTTTGTTATAGGGTTTTACTTTCACAATTTAAAAAAAAATCACCCTGTCAGTAATTTATATTCATATTTAGTGTTAGATACCAGAAATTTCAAACAGTATTTCTTTGCCTTATTTAATAGCAGGAGTTTGTTATCTCGTACAGCGAATAACTTTATTGTGCTGAAGATCCAGACATGGCAAGACATTTGAAGACTTGTTAGTTACAGAAGTCTGCATAGTAAAAAGATGCTTATATACGGTTATCATTACATATTACGGGTAGACATTATAGATGTATAATAACTTTTCTTAAATTAGTTTATTCATGTAATATGAGCACAGGATCATTCATTATTCACTCCCGTGTGTGGTATCTCACTCCACCAGTTTTGCCAGTGGGCTACTTTTATTTTAAATCAGATTTCTTGCTTGATTCCACTTTTTGGAAATGATATAATTCGCCTTGTTTTTGCTTTATTTAATTTGTCATTAGATAAAGCGAATTTTAATATTTCAAGAAACTTACGGTAATAAAAAAATCCGAATTAAAAAAAAAGTAGCCCACTGGCAACACTGCACTTCAGTTTCATCATATTTTGAGAAAATTGAAATATCTTATAAACTAGACGTCGGTCGGGTCACATAACTGTTACATGTACTTGTACATGATTGGTAGGACAGCAGGGGTCGATGAATCCTGTATAATTTATATATTTGTTACCACTATATTTGAACTATATTCTTCATGATATAATTCTTTAAAATTTGCAATAGGAATCTACCACGAGGATTATAGTTTGAAAATATTGGTAGCAATTATATAAAACATACAAGAAGCTGCGATCTCTAAGACAGTCTAAAATCTTGAAATCATAAAATTGTTGCGAAAAATATTATGAACATTTTGACTTGAAATTTGCCCGTTAATGAAAAATTATCAAATTTTATTTATAATTCTAAAATCAGAAATAAAAAATATTTAATGAAAATTATTGGCGTGATGCAAAAGAATTAATAACTGAATTCAGTTTTTTGTAGCAAAATAATTATATCTCACAAATACGAGGGAGTTCTGATAAGTTTCTGGCTTTGATTACTTATAGTTGAAATAGAAAAGAAAGTTTAGGCTCACTTGAAAGATTGAACTCTTAGTATATAACTCTAACAATATCTGGTGTTTCTGATAATTAGTAGTTTTTCTGTTGCAGGTAAAAGCTAAGATAGCAAAGGTGCAAAAAAGTTTCACGAATTTGGAGATGCGAGGTGTCCTGAAGTTTTTGTTTCTACAGGGAAAGTCAGCAAAGGAAATTCACACTGCGATGCTGCAAACAGTGCTACTGAATTATCCTTTCTATAGCACTGGGAAAACTTGGATATCTTGATTTAAGCCTGTCCGTTGAAAATCAGCCTCGCAGTGGGCGCCCTCACACCGCAACTGACACTGCAACATGCGAGGATGTTCATGAGCTAATTCTTGAAGATCGCACTGTTAGAAATGGATACTCAAATTCCACGAAATTTTCTTCGTTTTTAACGAAACTGTTTCCTGAGAAATGTTCCGAGCGAATATTTCGTCAAATCGAGTAAATTTGCATCCTCAAAATTGTGAGGAAATTAGTTTCGTCAAATTGTTCGTTCAAAAGTTCCAAAAAAGGTTGGTGGTGCCATCTATTGGAGATTTTAGAAGCATCTTTAATTGACTGGGGAAAATTAGAACGCTTTTCACAAGTCTTCAAGGGGATTTGAACGCGCGGCTTTCTGTGTGTGTGACGAACTCTCTGACCACTTAGCCAGCGGGACTTTGGATGAATTTGGTTTTAAATGTATCTACGGGATGTTGATGTGTGTTTATATTTTTAGAAAGCAGATTGTATTTTTATCGGTGCTGTTATAATTTCTGCATGTTTTAATTTATAAGGCTAGATTATTATTATGGTTTTTCTATGGTTAATAAATAATTAGAATATGGCTTGATTAATATAATTTATTAGAGAAATTTCCTTTGTTCAATGAATGATTAGAATATGGTGTAGTTAATTTGTTGATCAGAAATAATAAATTTTGAAGTGCATATTTTGGAAAAGAGTTCATCAATTTTAGCGGATAAGATTACTGTTTATAGAGGGGAAGGGATCAGTTATACATACTTTAAATTTGATTGTTATATGAATATGTTTCTTAAATAAAAAAGAGCTCCTAAAATTTTGATTTTTTTTTATCCATTGGGAAAATGTTATTGCTTTCGGTCGAAAATGTGTCAAATGATGTTCGTATTTTACTATTTTAACCGTTTTTAACAAAATTCTGTAACTTTAGAAGAATTTTTAAGCGTTTTTAACGAAATTCTGTAATTTAGGAAAAATTTATCTTTGAATAGGCAATAGAAATGCATAAAATCGTTACAAAAAGGATAGACGCAAATTATCAGATACGAAAAATAAAGTAGAAATTTTTTACTTTCGTGCTATAACGGCCCCCCAAGGATGAAATATTTCTGTTTCTGTTTTCATTAATATATTGTAAATTTGGTACTTTCGTGTAATTTTTTTTTGAACGATTTTGTAACAACAAAAATAATCTGGCCGGGAATGGGGAAACATTTTTGTCAAATATTTGAGATTTTCCATTTCATTAAAAATCACTTAATTTTGAGACGAAATCATTGCGGAACCATCAAAAGTGAGAGTTTTATTTTTGACAGCGAGGAAACAGTTTCGTCAGATATTTGAGGATTCGCGTTCCGTCAAAAACCACGTGACTCTGTGACGAAATGATTGTCAAAAATAACGAAATGAAGTCTAAGGATTGCGGAATCGTCAAAATTCAGTGTTTTATTTCTGAGAGTGCGGCGAATATCCAACAAAAAGACAGCCGAGATACTGAACATCTCCAGGGAGCGTGTAGGGTACATTATTACCACGATCCTAAACAGAGGTGTAGCGTCAAGGGGGGCACGGACCACTTTACTACCAGAATTTTTATATCCTATATTTGGCCTTATTTAATTCATACCGTCCAAAGATTTAATAACGCTAAATGTAGTATAATAATTATACTGGTAGTAAAATGATCGTGCCCCCCCTGACGCTACGCCACTGATCCTAAATATGCGCAAGGTGTCAGCGAAGTGGGTGCCCAAATGTTTGAGCAGTGATCAGCGGAAAGAACGAGTTAAAAAATCCGAAGCCATTTCGGCCGTTTTTGAAATTGAACAGGACGTTTTGGCTAGGTTAGTGACTGAGGATGAAACTTGGCTTTTATATTTATGATCCGGAAACCAAGGAACAGTCAAAAGAATGGCGCCACAGCGGGTCCCCACGGCCGAAGAATTTTCGCACACAAAAATCAGCCAAAAAGGTCAAGGCATCTATTTTCTGGGACAAAGACGATATTCTGTTGGTGGACTACCTACCTTAGGGGTGTAGTATAACCGGGAAATAATATGATAACCTGCTGGACCAGTTGAAGTTGGTAATCAAGAATAAACGTCGAGGGAAGTAGACCAAAGGGATCTTTTTGTTGCGTGGCAATGCACCTGCACACACGTCCAACATTGTGGCTGCCAAATTGAAGACCCTGGGTTTCCAACTGGTAAATCATCCATCCTACTTACCAGACCTAGCTCTTTCATACTATTATTTATTTCCAAACTTGAAGAAATACATTAAGTGTCATCATTTTGACGATATTGAAGATGTCAAAGAGGCTGTGGAGAACTGATTTCGGGACCAATCAAAGGACTTTTATTTGAGAGGTTTAGAAAATTTGCAAGATCGATGTAACAAGTGCATCAGTCTCATGAGAGAACATATTGAATAAACGTTTAATTTCTTAACTCTAGCTATCATTTTTCTAGTTAAAGCCAGGAATTTATCAGCACACCCTCGTACATGATTTTAGACACACTAAATAAAGATTTCGACACTCAGGTACTGTTTTATTTGTATAAGTTATGGTATTTAAAGTTTATTTTTATTATAGGTATCGGAAAGAAGTAATTCTAGTTGAATCAACGAAAGATTACGAAAGCACTGGACGTTGGACTATTCGTGTAAAAGATTTAAAGACAATGAAAATAGAACAGGTTGAATTCGATGCTGTAATCGTCTGTATTGGACATCATATTTATCCAAACATTCCTTCATTTCCTGGACAAGAAAATTTTAGTGGCGTTATAATGCATTCTCATGGTGTAAAAAGTACATATCAATTTCGTGGAAAACGTGTTCTAGTTGTGGGACTTGGAAGTTCCGCAACGGATGTTGCTGTTGAAAGTGCAATAGTTGCAAAACAGGTAAAATACGCATTAAATGCACGTTTCCAATTAAAAATATATATACTGTATTCCTAAATATGTTATGTTTTAAAAGTTTGAGCATTTTTATGCTGCCAGCCTATGTTATTTGTGGAATTTCCTCATCTTTTTTGAACCAGAAAATTTATTTAGTAAAATGTGTATTGTCGCGTTGTGGCATTTATTTTATTTCGTATATTAGACTAAATGTCTGGTTTGTATTTATTTGACTTTAAAAATGTGAGAGATTGGCAAATATGAATTTTGATCATTAGTATTTTTGATTATGTATAAGTATTTGATCATTAACTTGTGGATGACAAAGTCGGATCATAAAACTGCCCCGACGTCAGTTTTTGCTATGAGTAGGACTGTATAAATAATGTAGAATTTTACATTTTTTAATAGTAATTTTTGTCTTATTTAATCACAGAATTTCTGCCATTAAATAGAGAATATTGTTAAATAGATAATATTGTATTGTATTGTATTAAATAGAGAATGTTGTATATTAGTTTAAAAAATTCAACCCAATTTATAGAGCCAATTTGTATGACATTACATATTTTAAAATTTTACCAGATCATCTAAAAATTAATTGATATTCGGGGCAGTATCATAATCAAGGTGGGGGTGAAGAGGGTCCAAAGTACAACTATTTCCGAATAGTAATATTGGCCTTATTTAAGTACAGAGATTGTGCTGTGCTGGACAGGCCCAACTAAATGCATATTGTACAGTTGTCAGTTCTAACGATTTTTGACTACCATTATTTTTTAATAGAAATATTCACTTTATGTAATTTCAGGATTCTGTGTTTATACAAACAAATATTTTTATTCTAAAATATTGGTATGGACAAATTGTGAGATCTGGCAATTGTAATATTATGAAGACTGATATTGAAATTATTTTTCATCAATTGCATCAAACCTCTATATGTGCACCACTGGTTGCACAAAGCATGCCAAGGAGATAATCGTCAACGTTTTTCTATGATACTATTATTAGTCCACTCTTCCTTTATCCAATAATGAGCCGATTTCCATGAATTCCTTGTGCTCAATCAATTCATGAATGGCACAGATGAAATATTGTGAATGTATCAGAGGAAAACATCGAGTATTATCACCTTGACTTGTTTTGAATGTTGCACATATAGATGTTTATTAATTGATACACAATAACCTTCAATATACACTCCTAAAATTGTACTACTTTCCATAAATGTATCCGTTTATTTGTATTTGTAATAAAAGCTTGAAGTTGTAAGGAGCCTTTGTGGACACTCTGTATATAATAGATGTAGAGTACCCATACACCGTAAATGCAAGAAGAATTTGCTTGTCTCGTAACTTAAAGCTTTTGTACATTATTTAATTGTATTGTTTTATTTATTTTATGGCAGAACATTTTCGATTAATGTAAATTTCTGCCTATAATCCGTGGATCAAACAATCATGTTTCCACCTAGAAATTTTATTTAATAATTCAAATCAAATATTTACAACGATCTAATAAGTTACATATTATAAAATAAAATTTATGCGTCGAACGATGATTGTTTGATCCAAGGATTAGAAACCGGAAATTACGGAAATATCTTCGCTAACAGCGTCAATTACATTTTTTTAATCTTTTGACACCCGTTTTTCTGAATAGAATGTTTCAGGTTATTGAATCTCGGAAAATCTGCAATTAGATAACCATTAAAAATCTGTTCAGATTTACTGATGTTAAATTGAAGGATCTTGCGCATCCTATTGCCACTCGTCGCGAAGTTGTTAAATAAGTTGAATATTTTAGTTCGGAAAAAGTAATATTTTGCCATATTTTTAATTTATTTTGTAAAACAAACTGTCAGGAAGTTAGGGATTTTTTCAAAAAGTTTTCTTAAATAATGTAAAATTTTAGTTCTAGTATAAATATATTTTATTTCAATTAAATTACGAAGGTGGCTCAATATGTAACGCCACCCGTGTCTTAAAAACTTTATTAATGAACATATAACAGCAAATGTTATTATAGATCATAGCCTGAACTGTCCTCTACACAAAACTACTGCTCAACATAGTCACCATGCATTTGCACACATTTGCGCCATCGATTAACCCAGGCATCAAAATCATTTTTGAAAAATTCTGGGTTTTGCTTCTTCATCCATGATTTTAAAGCTCTTTTAACGTCATCCAAGTCATTGAATCTGAAACTGCGTAGACTGTCTTTCATTGTTTCAATTAGGTAAAAGTTAGAAGGAGCCAAATCATGGCTGTATGGTGCTTCAAATGCGTCCAGGAGCTCTTGACAAACTTCCACTCTCCTCCTCCGATTATCAACAGTCAATTGCTTGGGAATCCACTTAGAACAAACTTTGAGATGTCCTAAGTCAGCAATCATTCCTTGAGCAGAGCCATACGAGACGTTCAATGCAGCAGCAACATCCTGAACTGTAACGCGTCTGTCTCCTCGAATCAGTTCATCAGCACGTTCTCGATTTGCGTCTGTGACTGATGTTATAGGCCGGCCGCTTTTCGTTTTATCTGCAATTTCTGTTTCTCCATTTAAAAAATTCTTCACCCAACGCCGCACGTTTCTAATGTCCATTACAGCGTCTCCATAAACATTCTTCAAACGTCTAGGAATTTTCTTAGGTGCACAACCTTCTTTTGCCAAAAATTCGATGACGACTCTTTCTTTTAGCTTCAGATCCATTGTTCTACTCTGCCAATCTGAAAAGAAAAATACTATATAAGTAGAGTAAGGCTATCTCTATAGTATCAAGCATAGATAGTCCAGTAGCTGTGAAAGAAATAAAATTTAAAGCAATGGAGGCATTAAATATTAATTCACCCTCGTAGATAATACCTAATAGCAATTTATAAAATTTAACACTAGAACGACTGGATATTTTACTCAAGTTTTATAAAAATATTTTGAACCAGAATTGTTATTTAAAACTTGTTAACATTTACCTTATTTCAGTGTGGTATATATTTCATTTATTTTATGAAAAAAAATCTTGTTCGAATCGAAATATATCCATTTGGTACCGATCATGGTCGTTCTAGTGTTAAGTATCCGTTGTGGTAAATTGGTTTCGATAAATTGTGGAAAAAATTCTAATTTTCTAGTTTGTTAAGTTTTTGAAAAAGCTTGGAATAATCATTTTTAGAAGATTTTTTTTTTATTAACTATTTTTATTTATTTTTTTCCTTGCTTTTTTTTTTCAGGTTTACGCCAGTACTAGGAGTGGAGCTTGGATTTATTCGAGGCTCGGGATAAATGGTCGTCCATACGATATGGATCTTAACAGCCGTCTAAAGTCCCTCATTGCGACTTTTATGCCATTCAATTATGCATGCAATAAACTTGAAAATAAATTAATTAAAGTTTTTGATCATGAAGGTTATGGCGTCAAACCAAAAAATAGAGTTTTTAGTTCTCACCCAACAATTAATGATTTTTTACCTGGTTATATTCTTAGTGGAAGAATTATCATTAAAAAAGATATCGAAAGACTAGAAGAAAATGGTGTAATATTTGTTGGTGAAGATAAAATAACTGAAATAGATGTTATCATTTTAGCTACAGGTTATGTTATTAAGTTTCCTTTTTTAGGTGACTTAGTACCAGTGAAAGATAACAAAGTTGATCTGTATAAAAGCATGATTCCTCCTACTCTAGCACATCCTACTTTAGCTGTAATGGGTTTGATCCAGGCTTTTGGACCTTTTTATCCTGTAGGAGAAATGCAAAGTAGATGGTTTTGTCAGTTATTATTGGGAAATGTTAAGTTACCACCTATTCCAGATAGATTAAATGAAATAGAACGTAGACATAATTTGACTGCTGAAAGGTACACAAATTCTACAAGACATACAATCCAAGTTGAATGGATACCATATATGGATAATCTTTCTTCAGAAATTGGAGCTAAGCCTAACATGTGGAAAATGGCTGTAATGGATCCAAAACTTTTTCTAGCATACTTTAATAAACCATGTTTGCCATATCAGTTCAGACTTCAAGGTCCCCATGCTTGGAGTGGTGCAAGAGCTGCAATTCTTGGGTATGAAGAACGAGTCTTTGCCTTTTTGAATGCAAATGGAAAAGTAATTTCTAAGAATCAAGAAAATATTTCAAGAAAAAGTTACTTTATGCTCTTTCTATTAGGTGCTATTGTCATTTTCTGGAAAAAAGTTTAACAAATAATCCTATTTTTATTCATCAAACTCATACATTTCCAAAACAATTACTCAGTCACATTACAAATAAAGATAATATTTTGTGAAAAACAAGCCAATAAAAGTTATTATTATCAAGAGTGTGATTATTTAAGTAAAAATATATGTTACAACTGATTTATGACTCAAGATTTTTCTAGCATGCTTCGATGGATCATGTTTGCCATATTAGCAGGGTTTCTTGTAGAAATACCATAATTAAGTTTCGAATACCACTATTTTCGCATAGAAATATTCGCCTTATATTAATTGCAGACTTTTTGTATTTAAATAAGGTGAAAATTATTTTACATATAATACTAGTATTTAGAATTCAACTATAGTATTTCCTTCGGAATCCAGTATATTAGTTCAGACTTCGTGCTCCCTGTTCTTAGCCTAGTGCAAGCTTGATGAGGAACGAAATTTATTTCTCTGAATGCAAATGGGAAAGTAATTTATAAGAATAAAAATATATTAAGAAAAAATTACTTGCTTCGCTTCCTGTTAAATTGCACTGTCCTTTTTTGGACTATATGTTTGTACTATATCAGGGCTCCCACTTGATCCGTTTTTTGAAAACTCTCTTTTTCATACAAAAATCTTCTGTCTTGATTTTTTTTTATTCGGAAGAAAAAGCTTATTTTTACTGCAAATTTTGTAAATACCAACTTTGAAAATTAATCTTAGAAAATATACCCTGTATCCCAAAAGTCCTTGATACATTTTAAAATTCAATAAAAGATCAAGCAATTGGCGTTCAAGAGTGCGGTTTGGACGAAAATGCTTCTTATGATCTGAGATATTGTTTAAGCAAATAAAAAAAAATATTTCAAAAATTTCTCATAGATGGCGCTGCTTCTGGAAACTTATCGAATGGGTAGAATGTCGTTATACATAACAATGGCGAAAGACCACGTACAGTTTTTGTTCAACTATGGCAACCCACATTCCAGAACTTCACAATACTCGCCCTCTTAAATTCGATTAAACTAGTGGGGATGGATAGACGAGTACTGTTATCTTCCAGAATGTGAGTTGCCATAAACAACAGTTTTTGGCATTAACAAACAGTTTTTGTTTGAACAAAAACTGTGCATATGCATTGTGCGTCTTTCGCTACTGTTATGTATAAAGACATTTTACCTATTCGATAACTTTCCAGAAACAGCGCCATCTATGAAAAAATGTTTAAAACTATTTTTTTTAATTTGCTTAAACAAAATTTCAGATCATAAGAAGCATTTTCGACCAAACCGCACTCTCGTGCGCCAATTGCTTCATATTTTATTGTATTTTAAAATGTGTCAAAGACTTTTAGGATACCCTGTATTTTATCCAAAAAAAATGATTAGTTGGAACCCAAATATATTAACAATGAATCATATTTTTAGTTCCCAACTTCATAAATTTCCAAAATAATTACTCAGGTACATTAAAAATAAAGAAAAGGTTTAGTGAAATATGAATCAATAAAGAATTTTACTATCATGAGATTTATTCTTACCCGTTAGGATGGGTGTCATTTAACAATATTCAAATTTTTAATACCAGTAATTCCGTAGAGTATTTTTTGCCTAATTTAATTCAATAATTCTACGGTTCAGGAAGGCAAATATTACGACTAAAATATTCTAGTGTTAAAAAATAAAAACCATACGCATCCTACGTGGAACATATTCGTGACACCCATCCTGAAGGGGTTACATTAAAAAAAAGGTAATAACTGATTTACCATTTTTCCTTTTTTGTGTCATTCGAATTTAAAATATATAGTGCAGGCTTAAATTATTTCAATTATGTAAATTAAACACAAACTCTCAGAAACATTTCCCTCTTTAAATGTAAACAATAATTAGCCCAGATATATCGTCGCTACCATATCAAACTAACGAATGTGAAAAAATGCATTTTTCATTAAATTTAAAAATGGGCCGTTTGTCACCACTAAATTTTATTATAATTCTTCGCCTTGTAAAAATACCAATAGAAATTCTTTGAAGAACAGGGTTGCCAGTTCGGTTTCCTTCTTTATTCAGAGATGCCGAATTGGTACAAGAAATTTTCAGAAAAACAAATTTACTTGAAGTAGTCACGAAATGCCTGTCATTAAGTAACGCACAAATTTCTATTTGAAATTTCTGGTATGGATACGAAATTTCTGAATAAAAATGGAGGCCAAACTAGCAACTCTGGTGAATAGTACTATTAAAATTTAGTGGCGACAATCAACCCACTTTAAAATTAATGAAAAATGCATTTTTTTTACATTTGATAGTTGGATATGGTAAAGACGGCATCTTTGGAACCCCTTGAAGGACGGTGGTTCAGTTTTGAACCATTTAATTTTAATCCCTAAATGTCTTATTGACACCAGAATTTTGGAAAGAAATTATTCCTTTTATTAAGTACGTGAAGAAAAGATTTTACTTATTTTCAAATTAATTTGTTAGTAAATTCTGGTGTCACTCAATCATTTTAGCAAATTATAAATAGAAGTAGTTTGTCCCTGAAAGGGTAAACACTTTGGAACATAGTTGAAATGTGTTTATGAATTCCGTTTGTCCGGCCGTCTGTATCTCCGTGCTCTAACTCGCGTAAATATACTCGGATTGCCGTGTAATTGATATTTACCATGACATAGTCGCTATTGAGAAAGAAGTGTGTAGCATTTATAGTTTGTTTACGGGGGCGGGACACTTAAAAGCATTCCGTTACATTATGTTCTACGGGGGAAAATGTAAATTGTTGAACGACGAGGGCAGTTTGATAAGTTCTCGGCCTAACGCAGAAATGGAACAAGTATGACCAAATGACAATATTGTGTGTAAAATATGATCCGTTAGATGACATGCCGCCGAGTTTCAGACGCGTGAGTTTATTGGTTATTGCTGGTCGATAAAGTAAATTAAACAAGTTTTGACATTTTCGAAAAATGAAAAAAAATGAATCTCGAGCTGCCATAAAATGTTAAAAAATATTTAACCCCCACGAACATACAAAAAGAGTTACAGTCCATCTTAAAGGATTCTTGTCTTTCCTATTCGACGATAAAAAGATGGGCTGTTGAATTTTATACATGGTAGGAAATGCCGTGTTGAATGACCGCCGATTGAAGATACGCGAACTTGCTGACATTGCAAACATCTTGATAGACCGTGTCCACCCCATTTTACACGATGTTTTGGGTATAAAAAAGCTTTCCGCTCAATGAGTGCCGTGCTTGTTGAACGTCGACCGAAAACGCCAAAAAATGAACATTTCTCAAGAGTTATTTGAAATGTATTGTGTTGCAAGTTGAAAAATAAAATCAAATATTGTCAAAAATCTTGTATTTTCTTTCTCAGGCCGGGGACTTTTCGAACCACCATCGTACAGGGCTGCACTAAAGAATTCGCACACAGGAGTGTGTCTTAAATGTATTGAGTTGCAAGGGGACTAGTTTGAAAAATAATATGAAATTATGTCAAAAATCTTGCGTTTTCATTGTCAGGCCGAGAACTTATCAAACCAGCGTCGTACACTCTACGTGTTCGGTGTCTTTGAAAACATCTTTATAAAAATTTTGAAATGCAACTTTTAAAACTTTTATTAGAATTCTACTCATAAAGATTTTTTATATGAGTAGACTAAAGTTTAACTTCTCTAAAATAAATGTCTCGTAACACATAAATTTTATCAAGAAGTATGCTTATTGTCACCACATGGTAGATAAAATACAGTCTCCGAAAGCTTTATTAAGTATAATGCAATATTTTCCTGGTATGTCGGTTGTTTTCTTTTTCTCAGTATTATGAGATTTTGAAATACTTATTTTAGTAATGTTTACAATCATTACAGTAATTACAATCATTTTTATACAACTATTACACTGAACAGATCATTTTTGTGAATCATCATGCAAAAATTTAATTTTTGCTCTACATTTTATGGCTTCAGATTACATATTGACAATTGAAAGGCAGCAGAGTTTACTCGTCAGATAAAAATAACTATTTGAAACCAGAATTTTTATTTAATACTATTTGACTTCATTATTTAACTTATTTCTGTGTGGCATATATTGAACTTGTTTTATGAAGAAATTGCTTGTTCGAGTCGTAATATATTTTTTTTTTGGTTCCGGTCAAACTGACCAGTAAGACCACTTCTAGTTTAAAACTGATTCGTCAGTATTCTCTCGAGTGTAATTTTTAGGAAGATTTCGTAAGAAATACTACCTATTACATTCTCCCCTATGTTAGAATTTCTGAAAAATTTTTGCAGATCTTCTCCGATCATGACTCACAGAACCCAAAACCACTAACATTTCAAAACTTCATCTATCTATCTATATCACTTTTTTATGGACACGACAACTTCCATAATTCTGCACAATCTCTTCCAAACTGATACATAAAATCAAGGGTCATAAAATCTTGGTCAAGTTCGTTAATGGGCAAAATCGAACCCGGGGGGGGGGGGGGAAATAGTGGGGTTGTTTTTTTAAACAGATAAAAACCCATAACTTCTTAGTTATGATACGTATCGTATCCGTTTAAAGTTATTACTTCTAGCAAAATAGCCGAAGATTTATGTATGAGAGATTTTTGATATTATTAAAAATGACCTCAAGGGGGGGGGGGGGAATAGGGGTTTAAGAAGAAAAAAATTCATATCTCCGTCAATTCCCAAAATTTCAAATCCGCTTAAATTTATTATAAATCCTCTTAATATTTTCTAAAACTTTTATATTGACATTTTTTTATAGAACCAACTCTTATAGCAAAAAAAAAAAAAAAAAAAAAATCCTTGCTGGCTCCGCCTGCAAACAAGTTTGGTTTCGAAGTATGCGGTTCCAACTGCAGCATCATCGCAAAAAGGTCATTTCTTCCGCAATTCCCGACAAACAGGTGCCCCACGGTCTGCGTCTTCGAAATATACCTGTGCCTGTAGGCCAAGCCGAAAGGGATTTTTTTTTTCCAATTCAGTTTCAAAAAAAAAAAAGGAAGAAAATACAGAAAGGGAAAACAGCGCAAAAAAAATTATCTTTGAAAACTCTAAAGAGTACATGGAAAGCTAATTTAAATGCCTAAAATTTCAGAAGTCAAAAATGTAAAAACTTCTGCTTCAGATTACTTCAATTTCATCATTTGAAATAAAATGTATTCTTAAATGAAATATTCGGTGTCATGCATGAATTTTCATTACGAATTCCGTAGACTGTGTAAAAGTTGAACACTGCTCTGTAATTGTATGAACGTATCTATGCAAATCTTCATACACCATACATCCTAACCCAGTGATGGCGAACCCGCATGTCAAAAACCAAATTGTCACCACTATTTCCGAATAGTGACTTATTTAACCACTTAACCCTTTGAAGGGCATATTGTTGATATATTGTTCATACCCAATGTTGTAGTCTTAAAAAAACCAGAGGGTAGACGAGGTAGGCAAAAGCTATACACTATGGCTTTACTTGAGAAGCAGAGTCTATAAGGAACTTATATAAAAAAAACAAATAAGAGGGTATATGACGTATACCACCGCATACTCTCTACTACATCCCTTTTTATACCACTTTATTTTAAGCAATTTTGAACAAGACACTGTAGGCTATACACTATGGTTTTACTTGAGAAGCAGAGGTTATGCGGAGCTTATATTAAAAAATCTCGAGTGTATACGACATATACCACCGTAGACTCTCTGCTACATCCCTGTTTATACCACTTTATTTTAATCAATTTTGAACAAGAACTTTTGAATAAAATTTTGCTTTTATAATGTACGAGAAATTAAATTGCATTTATTTATTTTCATTTGAAACTGTTCGTAAATTCTAGTGAATTTTTAACATTGCCGCAACTGAATTACTTGCACCTAAAATGGTGGGCAGTTTCTTTTTCTGCGATATTGTGTTTTAAATAAGCACATTATTGTTAAAATTTTTTATCTTCAAATCTATTATGTAAATTAAAATCTGTAGTTAAAATTGCTACAAGTATTAAATTTATTAACACTTTGCAGTCCGCATGTCTCGTAAAAATACTTCTATTCGTAAAATGTTGAAATGATTGATTAACACCCGAATTTATAAACAAATTTGTTCGAAAATAAGTAAAATCTTTTCTTCGTGTACTTGATAAAGGGGAATTTTTATTCCAAAATTCTGTTGCCAATGTAGCATTTAAGGATTAAAATTAACTTACTTTATGTACGACATTACTGTGGTGTCAGCGGCGGCAAAGTGTTAATGTATATGCAAATTTTTATTTACGTCGAAAATATATAATTTTTAATACCGATCCACTATCTCATCAAATATCATAATTCGTTCGTTTGTTATTTTAACCATAGCTACAATCTGTCAGGAATTTTAATCACCAGTATTTTCGTATAGTTATTTCCACTTTATTTAATCGCAGAAATTTTCGATTAAATAAGTCGAAGGTTTCTATTTGAAAATTCTGTTGTCGAAAAAACGTAGCAGTTAACAGCTATGTTTCAACTCAAAAGTGTAAGAAGATAGTATTCACAATGCGTGATACAACGAGAAGTAAAATCAAAATTTAATGGATTTCTCGCATAAATGAAAAGCAGCAAAACTTTCCTTGATACCGGCATACACGACTTGATTCCTTTCAGTCTTTACTGAACTACCAGAGCCATCTCTTAGATAAAATGCACGCTAAAAAGTTAAAAATACTGCAACTTGGACGAATGGTGTAGAAAAAAATGTAGTGATTAATAATGCGAGGATTAATCTACAACTCTCTAAAAACTAGACCTGCCGCTGACGAAAACAAAGAAAATGGCGGCTGTCTAGGCGGATTTGTTTCAGCTTTTACACCATCCCCTGCATTTTGATACCAGTATTTTTTAAAGTATTCTTTACTTTATTTAATCTGTGGAAAATAAAGCAGGTAATATTTATAGAAATTGCTGGTATTCAAATACAAGGTACTATAGAAACGCTGAAAAAAATCCGCCTACGACAGACGCCATTTTTCTGTCAGTCCATAGTATCCAGGTGGCTATGATTTGAATTAATCACATAATATTTGTCATTAAATACGCGAGGATTACTATTCGGCAATACTAGTGATAGTTTGCACGCGTGCTCACCACCCCTGTCTTAACCGATTGGCTGTTATGATGTTTGATATTTTATTGTTTGTAACACGATAAAATCTTCATAATTCATAAAAATTAATGCAAAATTATACGAATATAATCAGTCTCATGCAGTCCAAATTTAATATAATTATTTATACTAATAAAAGAAAAGAGGTTGACTCTGTGCGTATGTCTGCCTGTCTGTGTGTATGTGTCTGTATGTCTGAATGTGTGCATGTCTGTGTGTGTACAATAGCTAGAGAAATCTATCGCATGTAGAAGTCTGGAAATTTGGGTGAGGGAGTCCAAGGCAGGCTCAAATTTTCCATTTTTGATGAGAAAACACTTAACCTTGGATGTCTGTTTTCTCAGCCGTTGGCGTGGTCAATTTATAACTACTATTTTCAAACAAAAAACCTTCGGGAAAAATTCCGACAAAATTTCAAGAGACATCTAAAACGAAGAATGTCTTTTCGAAATAGCAGTAGCCACAAAAACGACTGCGCCTACACATGCTGGTTGTTTTATATTTTATATTTCATTATTTGTCGCACAATAAAAACACAAATATACAAAAAAAAACAAGTAAGAAAAATCATGCATAGATTTTGAAACACTTTCCAACACTTCCAGAATACTTTAACAAAACTTCACGTTTTAATAAAGTGAAAGAGAATGTCTGAATATGCTATTGAGGCTTACTATGGCTTGTTCGGTATTCACAATGAAGTATGTAGCATTTATATTTCCTTTACAGGGACACTCAAAAAATACCGCTACATTACGACAATTTGGAAAACTAAATAATTTACAAACAATTTGGAAAACTCATAGCACATTTGAAAACCCAATATCCGCAGTTAGCATCTATAGTCTTTTATGCAGCCCTGTATATGATCAATAGGTTGGTATATATCCTACATAGTATGCTACAATTTAGTTCAGTTATGGAACGCATAGCACAGTTGAAAATTCCCCTTCAGCAATTTCCATCGATACACTAAAATGTACTAAAGATCTTTTGTGCTGCCTTGTATATGATATATAGAATTTATACATACCGAGTTATAGGCAAAAATTTAGTTACATTTAAAAACGCATAATACTACTGAAATCCAACAATTATTGTTAAAAGACAATACAGTTACTGTACCCGAATAGTTTTGTGTGTCCCTGTAAATGAACGATGAATGCTACATTCACCATATTCTATAGTAAGCATCTTGTAGTGCCCCTCGGTGATATAGTGTATTAATTTCAAAAGGTTTGAAATAGGGTAACATAATTGAAATACACCGCAAACGATTTTTATTCATAGGCCGTAATGTAGCGAAATTCTTTTGAGTGTCCCTGTAAAGGAAATATAAATGCTACACCCTTCATTTTGAATACCGAACATGCCATAGTAAACCTCAATAACATATATCAATTGTATGGGAATCGAAGTATATTTAAGAGAGTTAGAGTACGGACAGGCAGACAAACCGAATTCATAAACACTTTTCAACTATGTTGGAAAGTGTTAAAAAGAAGAAAGAAATAAGCTTAGCTGCCTGACCTTCTGATTTCTGAGTACCGCTAATAAAATTTAAGTCATTAAAAAAACTAATATTTTCATTCGGAAATAGTAGTAGTCAAAAATGGAAAGGTTTGGCAGCTATGAGGAAGGCAATAAGAAATATATATACAGTGTCTCACAAAAGTGATGGGACACTTGTGCTTTATAAAAAAAAACTGCAATAAAATAAATAAACAAACATGTGCAAAAATTTTTTGGGTGTGTTTCATATTTAAAGTTAGTAACAATTATTACATAACATACATTTTGTCAAAATATTAAAATATTAATTTAGTAAAAATACAATTGTTCAGAACGGAGCAAAAAATGGCTCACATAAGTGATGGGACACTTACTTTTCCATCAAATATTTATCCAAAAATTTTACTTTTTAAAAGGTTTTAATATTTTGTTGGATTTCCTTTTACTTTTAAAACATGATTTAATCTTTTTGGGATGGATTCGACTAATTTTTTTGTGATTTCTGGAGTGATTTTACCCCATTCTTCTTGAAGCACCGATTTTAGTTGTTGTTTTGAAGAAATGGTGTGTTTGCAAATTCTTGATTCCAATTCTTGCCAAATATTCTCTATGGGATTTAAGTCTGGAGATTGTGGTGGTGTTTTTATTATTTCAGGACAGTTATATAGCAGCCAGAGTCTAACGTTCAGAGCAGTGTGCTTGGGGTCATTGTCCTGGTAGAATTTAAAATCGTTATGAAGGTTCAATTTTCGTGCTGAAGATTTCAAATTTTGCTTTAAAATATCAATATACTTGTACTGATCCATTATACTGTCAATAAAAACAAGATTACCAACTCCAGCGGACGACATACACCCCCATACCATAACTCCTCCTCCACCATGTTTTACTGTTGGTACAAAGTTCTGTTTGCGAAATTCTTCCCTGGGTTTTCTCCACACCAAGATTCTACCGTCAGAACCAAATATATTAAATTTACTCTCATCAGCAAATATAACTTTATTCCAGTAATCAGAATTCTTATTTATGTTGGATTTTGCGAAAGCTAGTCTGAGTTTTCTATTCTTTTCACTTACGAAGAATTTTTTCCTGGCTACTCTACCGTGATATCCAGCAGATCGAATTACCCTTCTAATAGTCTCAGGATTAACAATTATTCCATATAATGCTTGTAAATCAGCAGCAACTTTTGAAGCACTAATTCTTGGATTTTTTTTAATATTTCGAACGATAATTCGCTTTATTCCATTAGATAGCTTTGATGGTCGGCCAGGTCTTCTTTTATCCTGAATCATATGATTCTTTTTATATCGTTTAATGATATTGAAAACTGTTGATCGACTCAAGTTAACTGTTTCAGCAGTTTTTCTAATAGATTTTCCACGTTCAATATGCAAATTAATAACTAATTTTCGAATTTCAGGCGAAGTTTCTTTTCGTTTAGCATTCATGGCTACACAGAGCTAAAAAACACAAAAATTCCAAAACAAACTGGAGAGAAATACTGCAGACGATTTTATAAATTATTGCCAATTGCTTTTAAGTAAAAATAAAACCCCAAAAAATATTTTTATTGCTTATTTCAGACGATTTTTGTTGCATATATAATGGTGTCCCATCACTTATGTGAGCTATTTTTTGCTCCGTTCTAAACATTTGTATTTTTATTAAATTAATATTTTAATATTTTGACAAAATGTATGTTATGTAATAATCTTTACTAAATTTAAGTATGAAACACACCCACAAAAAAATGTGTACATGTTTTTTTAATTTATTTGATTAGTTTCCTTTTGTAAAGCACAAGTGTCCCATCACTTATGTGAGACACTGTATATATATACAGGGTGTAACTGAAATGCTTCAACAAACTTTGAGGGATGATAGTACTCATGAAGATGAACAAAAAATGCAATAGATCACGGGGTCGCAAATGACATTTAACCCTTTCAGGGACAGTGGTATGTCTAAAACACCACTTAATTTTAATTCCAAAACGCCACAATGGCACCAGAATTTTGCTAAAATCTTTTCCATTTAATATTTATGTGAAATATAGCCTTTTTCTTATTTACAAACAATTTTTTTTGTAAATTCCGGTGCCAGTCCATTTTCAGACGCATTTTCTCTATTTTTATCCTTTAAGCCTTTTAGGGGCAAACTACTTTTAGTACTAAAATGTTGAAATAAATGACTGGCACCGGAATTTATAAAAAAATTTGTTTGTAAATAAGAAAAAGGCTATATTTCACATACATATTAAATGGAAAAGATTTTAGCAAAATTCTGGTGCCAATATGGCGTTTTGGAATTAAAATTAAGCGCTTTCATAAACATACCACTGCCCCTGAAGGGGTTAAACGTCATTTGCGACCCCATGTTCCTTTGCATTTTTTGTTCGTCTTCATGAGTACTATCATCCCTCAAAGTTTGTTGAAGCATTTCAGTTACACCCTGTATATATATATTTTTTTGAAAAATATAGTATATATATATATATATATATATATATATATATATATATATATTTTATATTTTTCAAGAATTATTATTTTGTGAAATATCAAAAAACGTATGAAAGACAATCACAATCTTGAATTTTTATAGTAATTAAAAAATTTCTAGGCCAAATTCTGTCAATTTCACCATCGGAAAAATGTTTTATTTTCGATTAGCTGCTTTTGTTTTCTGTATAATTATTTGTGACATAATAAAATCATTCATATAATCCCAATTACATATTCTATTTTTTGCGTAATGAATTTTAAGGTTGTTCCGCAATGTCTTTATATGTAACTAATTTTATATGGCAAACATAGGGCTGAGTTAGTGTTACTATTTTATTATTTGTGAAACAATTACGACAATTATTTCCCTTTATTGAATGCAAATGATATAATGATGCGTGCATACGGCAGGCCTCCTGCTCGGTCCGTTTAATTAATACTACTTTTTTTCAAATAAAACTGTCTTTTTAACAATTTTCAATATAGTCGAAAAGTGAGGACGAAGCAGCATATATAACACATAAAATATACCGGGTGTCCCAAAAAATTGACCTCGGCTTTTATTCCTTAAATATGGATCATAGAAATATATATTATAAATTACAAAGTTGCGTAAAATAAGGTACAGAATTTTATGAAATCGATTAAATTGTTCAAGGGATTAAATTTAAAGAAATACAAATTTAAATTTTTTATACGGCCCCCGTACAAAAAATTTCCCAGTGAAAATTTCCCATGTGCCCCATACACTAATAAGGTCATGTACAAAACTTCAGTATTTTATCATAAAAAGTCGCATAGATATTAAAATACATAAATGCTGCCATTAATCACTTTTCGATGCCTGTAGATTTCGCAATTTGAAAAATCATGTAGGATAATCTATAGGTACTCTATAGGTAATATACAAGGTTGTACAAAAAAATTCAACTATGTTTCCGTCTGTTGGTAGGAATTGCAGTAGGTGAATGTTTAAACTATTATGCGTTTTCTTACTAAACAAAATTTTAGAATACAATGTAGAATATATACAAATCTATAGATAGAATAAATGTAGGACTGAATAAAAAAAATGGGACTACTTTTCCGGCTTTGAACAATAATTGCTGAAATCTGGTTTCCAAATGTGTTATGCGTTTTCTAAAATGTTTACTTAAGTATTTTATTTACCTTATTAAACAGCAAATTTTTGTTAAAGTATTCTGGAATTGTTGGAAAATGTTTCATAATCAATGCATCACGCATGATTTTTCTTTCATTTTCATATTTTGTTTAAAAATTTTGTAGAAAGCTACACGGAAGGTATTTTTTGCTGCATATGTTGTAAAAACATACTATGAAAAATTTTGTTCTTAAATACTGATATTCAGAAAATGGATCAATGGGAGTCCTTGCATACGGTTCTTATATTTCAGTACCATTATTTTCAAATAGCAATCTTCGACTTATTGAATCGAATTATAATGATTTTCTGCGATTAAATATTGTTGCGAAGTTGACGATAACGTAAAAGTTGCGAAGTAGTCGATAAACATTTGAATGTACTTGTACTCAAATGTAGGGCGTTAAGCACTAAAAAAACATAATGTATTACAGTAGTGAAAAAGTCGCTATATTCCAAATAATTTTTTCCTAAATATTTATCAAAAATTTTTCTTTTTGCCCATGAAAATGAAATCTATGACAAAAGAGAATGACTAAACATTTTGAATTGTCTCAAAATATAGATGAATGATAATAAACAACGATAGCCCCTTATCATGCTATTCGCGTATTTGATCTAGAGCCCATGTGACCTAAACATGCTCTTGCTAAAATAAAGGAAGTTTTGTGGAATTATAATTAGGTTTGTCGTTCAGACGTCAGTACGTTCAAACGTTGTAAAGCTGAAGGTCATTCCGATAGCGATTTTTTTGATGAAGCAATATTATCAAGGATCAACGGCACTAAAAATCATATCTGGAAGTTCCACAACGAACGCAGGTCAGTACATAAATATATCCTTCCCTCAAATAGTACTTTTTATTTGATAACTTACTAGAATTTTGATTAATTTAAGTGAATACGTATATGATGTTTATTTATGTACCGTAATTTCCAGCGCATAATCCGCGGATAAAACAATCATATTTTGATCCAGAAATTTTATTTTATAATATGTAACTTACCAGATTGCTGTAAATATTTGACTTCAGTTATTAAATAAAATGTCTACGTGTAAACATGATTGTTTGATCCGCGAATTACACACCGGATATTACGGTAATTGATCCCGATTAAACAAATATGTTTTTAACCAGATCATTTTAAAAATTTAGGGAAAATGCTTAAGTGATACTAAAATAAAACAACAAAAGGCTTATAAAGACATTTTTAATGATTCAACAAACGTTTCAACGCTCTTTGCGGCGTCATTTTCAAGAAAATATATTGATAAATAAAATATTCTTGCAAAAATTGAAAAATAACATTGAAAACATGAATCATGAGATCCAAATATGTAAAACTGAGAAAAGCAGGTGCTTGAAGTAGCCAACTGTAATCGTGAAAATTATATTTCGCTATTGTTGTTTGAAACGGAAAAGGACCCCGTGCCAATTTTTAGGCAATTCAAATGAGGCGGTTTTTCAATTTTTGCAAGAATATTTTATTTATCAATATATTTTCTTGAAAATGACGCCGCAAAGAGCGTTGAAACGTATGTTGAATCATTAAAAAGGTCTTTATAAGCCTTTTGTTGTTTTATTTTAATATCACTTAAGCATTTTCCCTAAATTTTAATTATATTTAGTGATCTTATTTTGTTGTTATGCAGATCATTTTTCTTAAAATAAGTAAAAAATAGTATACTTTATAGATATAAGACACATATTATTAAATAAAATTTCTGGTTTAAAATATGTTTGATCCAGGGTACGTACATTTCTACCACAATTTGCTGATAGATTTTTTTTTTTTGCTTTATGTAATTGTAAAAAAAATATTACAAATTCTGCAATTAAACGAGGTATTTATGAATTCTGAATTTAAAATGTCAAATGACAATTTTATCATGAGAAATAGTGGTACCAGACACTTTAGAAATTTCAAGGGGTGTACGCATAATGTGACCATGATTACATTTAAACTCCGGTAGTAGTAGCTATTATTTTAATATTTATTTTCTTATTTTCGTTTCCTTGTACAAAAAAAAAAAAAAATATATTAAAAGAAACAAGTTTTTGCATAGAATAACTGTTTATGTATGAGGCAGTTAAAATCCTAGTAAGTAGCTAATTTTGAAAATTGGCACTAATTGCATGATGTGTAACATGCACTCGTCGCTACCATGTTAAACAATCGAATGCGAATAATTGCATTTTTCATTATTTTTAAAAAATAGGCCGATTGTCCCTAGTAAATTTTAATAAGGTTGACCAGGGTTGAGAGTTTAGCCTCCCTTTTTATTCGGAAATTGTAAACTGAATTTGAACATTGTTCAAAAAGAAGGGGATTTCTTTCCTATTCCTACTTTACTTTTTCCGAAAATCACATTGAAATGAACAGTTGTTTTGTTCGTATTATTGTTCAAAAAGAAGGGGATTTCTTTCCTATTCCTACTTTACTTTTTCCGAAAATCACATTGAAATGAACAGTCGTTTTGTTCGTATTATTGTTCAAAAAGAAGGGGATTTCTTTCCTATTCCTACTTTACTTTTTCCGAAAATCACATTGAAATGAACAGTTGTTTTGTTCGTATTAACCGTGATCCTGCTTTGTAGCTCGTAAAAATCTTAATATATATTAAATAATGATCCATTCCTAACGTGAAAATTCTTTGTTTTAACTCTTTTAAGGGCGGTTGTATTTTATTTATACTACTTAGGGTCTGTACCAGTGGTGTAGTCGAAGTGGGGAGCGGGGGGCGGTGTCCCCACACTTTTTTATTTTATCTCAAGCGTCCCTCCCCACTTTTTATTTTCAAGAGGACGGTAAGGACATGGAAGGACGCAGACTTTCCAAACTTATTAATTTTTTAAAGTGATAAGCACTCTAATCAATGGTCAATTTCAAGAAATAAAGCAGTGACTTTTAATACTTTTCAACAAAGTTGAAAAGTGTTTGTCACTTCCGATCGTCTGCCATGTCTGTCTATTTTTCTGTTCTCCCTTTAACTTCTGTAACTGTGTTTGAATTGTGACAAAATTTAGGAATGTTTTTGAGTTTCTTTGAATTATTGTCACTACTGAAAATGATATAACTTAATTGTATAGCTTCAATCTAGAGATCTGCTTGGACCAACATTTTCAGTCACGAAATAAAGTTCTTAACTTTTCAATTAGGGACAAGTTATTTAAAACATCACAAGCAAAAAAAAGTTAAATTACATTAAATTAAATTGTTTAATTTTTCGATTACTTTTCTCTGCAGTTAAAAATGAAAGATAAGATTTAGTATCAAGTTTAACACAGACCCTATGTTCGGAACTATGAGCGCCCCGTCCCCCACTTTTTATCCCAGGACTACACCACTGGTCTGTACATATATAACAATATCAACTTTTTGGTACTTTTGCAACCTCTTCCCTCTTACGATATCATTCATGCGTTATCGTTTATCAATCCCCCCCCCCCCCCGCCGATATTCTTTGTTATTCTTTTTATATATTTACAGTGACATACGGATATGGTTTTATATTTATTATTCGCATACTTTACTGATTCAAATGAAGAGAAGAAGTCAATAAAATATCTGTGTTATTCATGAAATGACTTTATATCATATAATACTTATTATAAATAGTTACTAATTAAAAGTATTTGTTACTAGCTTTTTGTTGCATAATGCATTCAACAGAAATACTATCTTCTTGCACTTGCCTCCTGCGCGAGGAGGGACAAGCAGAATTTCTTATAAACAAAACAGGTGGACAACATTCTTTCGCTTTTCTTTCTAGTAAACACAACAACTATAATTTCAAACATACTTTTCACCTGGTTTCTCAAACAGCGGTTTATATGCTTATATGACAGATGAATCAGAATGTGAAATGTTTGGGGGGTGGGGCGGGGGGTATTCTATATTTTTGAATGAAATAATTTTACAATCATCTCACGGTTTTACTAACAACTGTATTTTCATGAAATAAAAAAAAAGATTATTTTGATGTAAAAAAGTTACGAAAAAAAAAAAAGAAAATTTGGGTTAAAAGAATGATAACGATATCAAAAGAGAACGAGATATCTTACGATATAAAGTGCCAGACCCCCCCCCTCTCCCCCCTAGAGGGATAACGTTATATATGCACATACACAGCCCCTTAATTCAATTCCAAACTTCAGAGATTGCATCAGAATATTTGAAAAACAATTTTCTTTTATATTGTATGTGATGAAAAGCACTTATTTACCGTAATTTCTGGTATATAAGCCACTCCACAAATAAATGTATTTCGAACCAGATATTTTATTTAATAGTTAAAGTCAAATCAGTACCATGTAGAAATAGGTTACATTTCACTTAATAAAATTTCTGGGCGTAAACGGACTTATTTGAGCCACAGGTTATCTACAGAAATTACGATATTTCCAAATTATTTTGTTCGTAAATTCTGGTGGAAGTCAATCATTTCAACATATTAGGAATAGGACTACTTTTTCCCTGAAAGGACCGTGTCCTCATTTCAGCTGTGCTTCTATTAAATGAATTCGATTGTATATAGATAGTTCCAGAAACGAACCTAACCAGTCCAATACAACGACCTGGCCTGAGTATTTGGGTCTTTATTTTAGCTTTATATAGTTAATATCCCTATAATAATTATTTGTGACGTACGTTTTGTTATATAATGTTTTGTTATTTTGAAATATGCATTTGATAATTAATAGTGCAAACGGATACGGATTTTATATACCACTATTTTTTTTCAAATTTTCTTCGACGTATCATCGCAGATTGCAATGACTTAGTTCCTAGGGATGCTGCATAAATTTAGTCCTAGTATTATTATATAGTAATTTTGGCCTTATTTAATCGTAGAACATTCAAACATTAAATAAGACCAAATGCATTTTATGATAATATTGGTAGTAAAGTGATGCAACCTCCCCTGACGCTACGCCACTGGCAGGTTCTAAACAAAAATCTGCAATCAAATAAGACGAAGAAAATTTTAAAATAAATAATGGTACTTAAAATCCGTAACTATTGGCACCTACGGCTTTAAATCATACAAAATATTTATTTGCATAAACATTTTCATATTCATCACAATCCAATGTCATTTGGAAGTTATGAAGATTTTATTATTGATATTTTAATCATGATAAAAAAAAAATGAATGCTATATTTGTTTTTAAATAATCTGTAGTACTTGTAACAGCAATTTATCAAAAGAATAGTCAACGGTCCAACACATACATAATGTAATATTAGACAAGATCTACAAGTCATTGCTTCTTGTAATTACTATGTAAAAGCAATACTTCTGAATGCCTTCTTCAAGGTGGCATTACAGCAAATAAGCATTAACATTACCGTGTTGGGAGTTTTTTAGAATCTATGATATATATATAGTCGCCACATTTTACACTTTCTTTTTATCACTAAAATTTGATAAAAACAAACTTCTTAATAACACTATAAATTTAAGAGATGCGCTAGGCCTTTCGATATAGCTTTGTCTTTCTTCGTCAGGTGCAAAAGACGTGCTACTACTTAGAAGGCGGGAGCCAGACTAATAGGGAAAAGTCGTCTAAAACGGGGACGGCTGGTCAAATGGGGTAGTTGCAATTCTCACTGATAAGCGCTGCCATCTTTAGATCTAACATGTTGCTACCACTCATGGTTACCTATATGCCATTTTGAATTATGCTATTGACAATTTGCAGTGGTCTGTTGTTTTCCACAAAATTTCCAAATTTTTGCTATTTTTCTTTTCGATTTTGTCGTGAACTTCGTTGTCATTCATCAAGTCATCTTTGAACATTTGGTTTTGGTAAATATAACAATTTAATCGCAGAATTTTGTCAATAAATATTGCGAATATTGCTATCCAGGTGATATTGCTAGGGAATATTGCTACCACTTGGTGCGCTATACCAAGGGATCTGGGATCAAACCCCGGTCTGGACATTTTTTCACTCTATTGGTTGTACGCTGTTTAGTAAAGTGATAATTCATATTCTTTGTATTTCATTAATTTACAGCGTAATTTCAACTCTGCTGAAAAATTAATTAGTGTATATTTATTCATGTAAATTAAAATCATATGCACTCTCAGAAATGAAACACTCAATTTTGACGATTCCGCAATCCTTAGGCCTCATTTCGTTATTTTTGACAATCATTTCGTCACAGATTCACGTGGTTTTTGACGAAACGCGAATCCTCAAATATATGACGAAACTGTTTCCTCGCTGTCAAAAATAAAACTCTCACTTTTGACGATTCCGCAATTCTTGAGCTATATTTCAACATTTTTGACAATCATTTCGCCTCAAAATTAAGTGATTTTTAATGAAATGGGAAATCTCAAATATTTGACAAAAATGTTTCCCCATTCCCGGCCAGATTATTTTTGTTGTTACAAAATCGTACAAAAAAATTACAAGAAAGTACCAAATTTACATTATATTAATGAAATAAAAATATTTCATCCTTGGGGACCGCTATAACACGAAATTACTAAATTCCTACTTTATTTTTCATATCTGATAATTTGCGTCTATCCTTTTTGTAACTTTAACATTTTTGTAACGATTTTATGCATTTCTATTGCCTATTCAAAGATAATTTTTTTTAAGTTACAGAATTTCATTAAAAACGCTTAAAAAATTCTTCTAAAGTTACAGAATTTCGGTTAAAATAGTAAAATGCGAACATCATTTGGTCCATTTTCGACCGAAAGCAACAACCATTTTCCCAATGGTTAAAGAAAAAAAATCAAAATTTTAGGAGCTCTTTTTTATTTAAGAAATATATTCATATAACAATCAAATTTAAAATATGTATAACTGACCCCTTCCCCTCTATAAACAGTAATCTTATCCGCTAAAATTGATGAACTCGTCTCCAAAATATGCACTTCAAAATTAATTATTTCTGATCAACAAATTAACTAGACCACATTTTAATCATTCATTGAACAAAAGAAATTTCTCTAATAAATTATATTAATCAAGCCATATTCTAATTATTTATTAACCATAGAAAAACCATAATAATAATCTAGCCTTATTAATTAAAACATGCAGAAATTATAACAGCATCGATAAAAATACTATCTGCTTTCTAAAAACATAAACACACATCAACATCCCGTAGATACATTTAAAATCAAATTCATCCGAAGTCTGCCACATCAAAAGTCGCGATTCGAATCCCCTTGAAGATTTGTGAAAAGTGTTCTTATTTTTCTCCCAGTCACTTAAAGATGCATCTAAAATCTCCAATAGGTGGCACCACCAACCTTTTTTTAGAATTTCGAAGAAACAATTTGACGAAACTAATTTCAGATAATTTTGAGGATGCAAATTTACTCGATTTGACGAAATGTTCACTCGGAGCATTTCTCAAAAAACAGTTTCGTTAAAAACGAAGAAAATTTCGTGGAATTTGAGTATCCATTTCTAAGAGTGTGGCAAAATGCAAATATTCACCATACATTATTCATAAAATAATCTGCAACACAAAAGAGCTCAACTTCTATTTAAATGGTGACATTTAAATATAGAAATTGATGTTAGAAATGTTGAAATCCTCCTAGCACTTTCTGTTGGCACCGAAAACATCTTCAGGGAGAAGTTGTTTTTCTAGAAAGAAATTTTTCTCCCTGTAGATGGTTGCGGTGCCAACCGAAAGTACTCGGAGGATTTTAATATTTTTAACATCTACTGTTATATTTAAATGCCACCTTTTAAGTAAAAGTTGAGCTCTTTTGAGTTTCAGATTAGTATTTTATTCATGTATTTTCTAGTATTTTTTTTTTATTATTGAATAAGGTGATGTTCGGAGAAATGGTGGGATAGCGCATTTCCAGTCTGAGTAGCAGAATTCACCACTACTGCTTACCGTTTTAAGTTTTATCATGAAAATACTATACATATTTATATTCATTTTCAGATATAGTTGGTTAAAATGGCTCCAAAAAGAGTAGCTATTATCGGAGCCGGTCCTAGCGGCTTAGCAGCCATAAAAACATGCAAGGAGGCTGGATTCATCCCTGTTTGTTACGAAAGAAATGGTGAACCTGGTGGATTATGGCGATATCATGATGAAGACATCGAAGGCGTTGCATCAGTTATGAAAACGACCGTTATTAATACTAGTAAGGAAATGAGTGCCTTCAGTGATTTTCCTCCTCCTAAAGAACTCCCGAATTTTATGCACAACAGCCAGATGTATAACTATTTTATGATGTATGCCGAAAAATTTGATCTGTTGAAGCATATTAGGCAAGTACATTTTCCAGAAACTTGTCTTTATCTTTAAGCACTCTTTTTTCTTACCACTATTATTTTATTGCTGAAATCTGCGATTAAATAAGGCAAAAATGTCCATTAAATGGTAGTGGTAACAAAAAAGTGCAAAAGTTAGCAGCTATGCTTACTGTTTAACCCTTATTTGCATGAGTTTTTCTTTTACAATTGTGTTTTTTTTATATATAAATTAAATATTAGACACCAGAAATTTTAATATAGATTTTTAACTTTGTTCAGCAACATAGTTCACGCGAAATTTACTGCATTAATATTTCTATATAAATATAGTGGTGGCGAAGAAGTTGATTTATTTATTAAAAGTTAAATAAACAGTGATGGAAATTTACATCACTATGTTACTAAGGGTTAAATTGAAGTATTTGTAAGGTATTTAGTTTTTTTTCTATTAATGTTAAAATGAAGAACATGTTAGTCTGATATTGAAATGAACATTTTTGGTGTCTCAGAGTTTCATACTTTTACTAGTTTAACAAAATGAATATTTTAATATTAAGGCTATTGGTCAGTCAACACCCCGATTTCCATCGCTCATCTTAAACCTATGATCTTAAAATTCATTCCTATATTTACACTATCTCTTCAGGAAGTTAATATTTTTAACTTCTTTTTTCTGTGTACTCTTCTTAAAGGATGTCACTTTTTAGCTCACAGGCTATCAAAGCCTGAGAGCTTATGCGCCCGCCGGTTCTGTATGTATGTACGTATGTATGTACGTACGTATGGACGTAACGCGATAACTCTTGATAGAACTAACCGTTTTACTTTAAATTTTGTTTATAGGTTCCTTGTGATAAGGCGCTTCCCTGATTAGTTTTGGAAGTTCATTGGTTAAGCATAAAGGGGGGGAAATGGGGGGGTAACCCTCCATAATTTAGATAAATAGGTTTTTCATGCAGAATTATCCCACTTTCTTCAAATTTTGTATATAGGTTCATTTTGATAATGCGCTTCTGTCAATAGTTTTGGGGGTTCATTGGTTAAGTATAAAGGGGGATACACCCCCTAATTTAGATAAATGAGTTTTTCATGCAAAATTATCCGATTTTCTTCAAATTTTGTATATAGGTTCATTGTGATAATGCGCTTCTCTGAATAGTTTTGAGGGTTCATTGTTTAAGTATAAAGGGGGAAAGGGGGACTAATCCCCCTTAATTTAGATAAATGGGTTTTTCATGCAGCATTATCCGATTTTCTTCAAATTTTGTATATATATTCATTGTAATTAGAGACTTCCCTGATTAGTTTAAGGGGTTCATTAGTTAACTATGAGGGGATTAACGAGGGATGACCCCCTTAATATATTGTTGATATCTTTATTTTTCGAGGGACTTATTTCAAATTCTTTGAATTAAGAGTATAATATACAATTAGTTTGAATAGTCTGTGAGCTCAATGCCCTCAGTTTAACTGGGCAGTTTTCTTTTTATTTTTCTTAGTTGTCCAGATATTAAAAAAATATGCTTAATTTAATATTTTATGTGTTAAAAGCTGACGAGCTCTGAATAAGATTTTAACACTCCAAATAAAATTACATATACATTATAGAAATATTTCTATTAGACAAAAAGGGATATCCTTTAAGAAGAGTACACAGGAAAAAAGTTTAAAAATATTAATTTCCTGAGGTGATATTTCAAATAAACGAATACATTCCACGTCCATAGGTTTAAGATGAGAGAGGGGAATTGGGGAGTTGACTGACCAACAGCCTTCAGGCAAGACCTCTACAACCAATATCCTCTTGAGACCCCGCGTCCATTCTATTGGACATTTTAATTTTTTATATAAAATACTTAATTTCAGTTCTAAGTTGTAAATACTTGCTGTCCATTATACTAGATAGTCTAGTGCTGCTATCTGTGCACCGAAATAATAAAGAAATTGCAGCTAAATATGTATTTTAATCATTTGAAACTGGCAGAGAACAAGAAAAAGACTGTTGAACGTAAGCAGACAGTTTTAACTCTAATTTTATATATTTTTTAAAATTATTTTGATATTAATGCGACACAAATCTAATTTTAAATGTTGTATCAATGAAATGACATCGCAGTTTAAGTAATTTAATCTATATTTTAGAGAATGAACCAAAAACCTTTTAATGTCCATTCTATTGGACGTTGGGTATTCATCAGTTGTTTTCATTCATATTAGAATCTTGTTGTATACTGAAAAAAGGCATTAGTTTTTACTTAAAAATCAAGGCAGTATTGAAATACAGAAGAATTGATACAGAAATAGATAATATATTTTCTTAAATAAATAAATAAAATATTTAGTGAAATATTTTTTTGCAGCATTTCGTGTAAATGCAAATACTTAGAATTAAGCTTTTATTATGTGTTAGTCTTATTCATTGTAACTATTTTTGGTATTATTCTTCTGTTACTATGCTATTCATAATTGAATTAATAAATTTAATCATATTTAAATAACAACAAAATTTTAAAGACAATATATTTAACCCTCTGAGCGTTTTGAAAAAGGGTAAAATTGTAATGTTGTTTTCTCTGCATTTTGTTTTAAATGCTAAAAAAATATGATTCTTTCAGCATTATAAATAAAACTTAATTACAAATAAGAATGTAACCCTTAAGAGTGTTAATCATTAAATCTATAGAATTACATTATCTTAAACATTGCATATATTGCAGTGAAACCTGGAGCTTAGTGAACGGAATATTACGTTCTACACGCTTAGAGGGTTAAAGATAACAGTATAAGATTATAAATAAGCTCATTTTTATTTCTTTTACATTTCTTCTGGGCATTTACTAGCCAATTGTGATAGCTGTGCCACTAATTATCATTATTCTAACAAACAAATGACTGGTGTTGAGAAGAGTTAAAAAAATAAAATATTATTATTATTATTATTATTATTATTATTTTGAAAATTAGTACATTGATCAACACGTTTCGTATTTAAAGTACCCTTTTTATATTTAATGATGCAAAAATTGAATTTATGCGATATTTAGAAGTGACATATAAACGATAAAAAACACACTTCTGATGATAGAAAAGTTTGTAGAAATAAGAACTTGATGCTGTTTTTTGAGTGTTTTGTTTAAAAATCTGTTTTTTAAGCCTACGTAGCGATCTTATCTTACTTGATAAGTATAATAATATAGAATAAGGTTGTGTGCATGAAATGCAACTTGTATTCGTATAGTCATTTAACTATAATTAATAATTGACTTGCAGAAGCACATTTATAAACTACTGAATTTCAGGTTCATCTATTTATTTTTTATGGGTAATGAACTTTTTAAAACTCTTATTATTATTATTTGGTGTCTAATTAAATTTTGCATCATTATTTTATGTAGAATTCAATTTTGTGTCATTATTTTTTCTCAAATATTAAGAATTTTACATTTGGATTCATCTAATTCAATAGCAAGTTTTTTACAGGACTAAGAGCCAATGTCCATTCTGTTGGACACGCTAAAAAACAAAGTATTTTTAATGTTTTTAAATAAATGAAAATATGTATGCTTTCTAGACTCAAAAGAAACATAAATCTTAAAAATTGTAAAATTTCTCAAAAATATGAGTTTCAAGAGAATATGAAATTACCTATCCATGATGATGTAAAATAAGAGTCTTACTGAACGAACAACGAGTAAAGCTAGTCGTTGGGGACCACCGTAATACTTACACATCATGAATATGCTTAATATAAAATATGAAAATAATAGTTGTTGAATAATATATAATAACTTGATGATGTCATAAACTTTAAATTCTCTATTACTGAATTGCGTAAAAGATACATCCTTATTACTCCAAAAATGATAATTCTACCGGGTGTCCGAAAAATGACTGATAGATTTTAAAATTCAATAACTTGCAAACGGTGACAAATATTACAAAAATTCTTGCAGGAGGGTTATGTATGATGTCAGGAGGTTTTTTATACTGTGAATCTTGATTTTAGTTCGAATTTCAAACAATAGATGGCGCTGACAGCGATTGGCGTTCAGTCGAGGCCGAAACTGACGCCACTCAGCATTTATGTACTGAATACTACTAGATGGCGGCTGTCGCAGACGGATTTTATTTCAGCGTTTGAACAGTCCCTCGAACTTCAACACCAATAAATTCTAAAAGTTTTCTTCGCCTAGTTTTTCTGAGATCAAATAACTCAAAGAAAACTTTTAGATATTATTGGTGTTGCAGTTCGAGGGACAGTTCAATCGCTGAAAAAAAAATCCGCCTGCGACAGCCACCATCTAGTATTCAGGGGGCGGTGCATCAATGCTGAGTGGCGTCAATTTCGGCCTCGACTGAACGCCAATAGCTGTCAGAACCATCTATTGTTTGAAATTCGAACTAAAATCAAGAATCACAGTAAAAAAAAAAACTCCTGGCATCATACATAACCCTCCTGGAAGAATTTTTTTTTTTATATCTGTCATCATCCTCAAATTTTTGAATTTTAAAATACATCAGTCATTTTTGGGACACCTGGTATTAACTAACAGTTTACTGCTTCGGATTAAGCGTCTCATTTCCAATTAAAATATATCTTTTAATTGAAAATTGAATGACATACAGTATAATGAAAAATCGAAGAGTGTGGAAAAAATATGATTACAAATATCTTGGCAGCTAATTATCCGATAGAATTCATTCTTTATGCAAAATTTATGTTTTTTTAATTGTCTTTTATATTCACTCCTTAAAATAAGCAATTTCGAAAATTTTTACATACATTTTATCAGAACGAATATTTCGAGAGTCCGAAAAAAGTACTTCCGGATAATCGAGGTTACTGAAATTCAATAAGCTTCTTTCCATTATTACATACTAAGTACATACCAAATTTCAAGTCTCTAATTCAATTTGTTTGGGAGATAGAGCATTTACAGACACACAGACGGCAATTTTTTTTTTCTAAAAATATGTTTTTTGGAATCTCCACTGTCTACAGCGTGTAAATGCGTTAATTTTTTTTTCGATTTTTAAAACGATTACAAGACTTACCCTATACTACGTATGATGAATAAGTAATAAATGCTTATAAACGAACATCTAAAATGAAAATATAAAAATTATCCTTAAGAAGCAAAATACTACTATACCATTTATTAGGCTAGTAGTCTAGCTATGTCTTATACAAGGCTGGTAGTCCAGCGAATTAGCCTGGCTAAACTTTGCACTCAGTCGAAACCACCCGCTCGCTAATGTTAATCCTACGGGACAGTTATTTTAGAGTATCTCGTTTGCATTTAAATATTTTTAAATGATTTTGCTTTGCATTGGATAGCCGAGGTCGATCGCTACGCAGGCCATTTTTAACACTTACCAACCTAGTTGAAAAGTGTTTATGACTTCGGTTTGTCTGGCCGTCTGCTGTCTGGCCGTCTGGTCGTGCTCTAACTCCCGTAAATATGTTCGGATTGCCTTGCAATTTTTATATGTTATTATCGTCATCTATAGCATGTTCCCTATTTCAACGGAAGGGTGTAGCACTTATAGTTTTTTTACAGGGACACTCAAAAGAATTCCGTTACATTACGGTCAATGGGGAAAAAGTATTTGCGGTGTATTTTAATGATGTTACACAATTTCAAACCCATTGTAATTGATATCTATCACTAAGGTGAATTACAAGAAGCTTAACATGGAATAGGGTGTGCATAGCACTTATAGTTGCTTTACAGGGAGAGTCAAAAGAATTCCGTTACATTACGTCTATGGAGAAAAATCGTCTGCGGTTTATTTAAATAATGTTTCACTATTTTAAACGTATTGAAATTTATATCTATCACTAAGGTGCATGACAAGAGGCTTACTACAGAATATTGTGTGTATAGCAGTCATCGTTCATTTACAGGGACACACAAAATAATTATCTACTATCTGTTAACAATAATTCCTGGAAGTGCGTTTTAAGTTACTGAACGCGATTTTAAATTTAACTCACTTTTTGTCTATTACGTGGCGTGTATAAATTCTGTAGATCCTATACAGGGAAGCACAAAAGTTCGCGAACACATTTCCGTTTATTGACAGAAACTCCAGAAGGAGAATTTTAAACTGCGCTACGCGTTTCCTAGCTAAACTAAAATTTAGCATCCTATGTAGTATATATACAAATCTATAGATCCTATACAGGACTGAATAAAAGTGTTCGGATATTTTTCCGAATATTGTATATGGTGGAAATATATGTTGGAAATTCCTGAAATTACGTTTTTAAGTATGTTATGCGTTTTCCAAATTGTTTACTTAGATGTTATCTTTCAGTTTATTAAACGGTAATGATTTGTAAAATTATTTTGGAAGCGTTGGAAAGTGATACATAATCTATGCTTGACTCATGATTTTTCGTTCTTGTTTACCTTTTCTATTTTGTCTGCAGATATTTTTATTAGCGTACTTTCACTTTCGGAACCGATTTCGAAAGTGTAATTGTCGTCATTAAAACATGAATGAGAGCAGTCCGACCCGTATGTCCGATTGTTCCCACTAAATTTTAATATTATTCTGCACCGTATTGAATTTCAGAAATTCTGTCCTTAAATAAGGGGACAAATACTATTAAAATTTAGTGGTGAGAATTGGGAATTCCGGTCGGAGCGCTCTCGTCCCTGTTAAAAAAAAATCTGCAAACAAAATCGAAAAAGTAAAGAAGGGCCTACATATCGATCGACCTCGGCTATCCAATACAAAAGAAAAAAATCATTTAAAAATATTTAAATGCAAACGAAATATTATAAAATAACCATAGTATTAACATTAGCGAGCGGGTGTTTTCGCGTGAGTGAAGTAGCCTCTTAATGAACCATCCAGTAGCTATGGCGTTTTTTTTTTGTTGTTGTTTAACCCTTTCTTACTCATCAACTCAGATTTGATATCTATGTATACTCAGGTGTTAGTATACATAGTTTTAAGCATGTAAAATATAAAAAATTAAAATATATTGACTAAAAGGTACTTTTTCACATCTGCAATAAACAGAATATTACATACTTCTTTTAAATATTGTCAATTTTCTAATTCAAAATTGTTAAAGTATACGAACTTACCTTTGCAAAAAACCTATTTTTAGACGTTTTCAGACTTCTTATTTTCACAAAATTTAGGAAGTTCATTTTAGCGATGATCCGAAACTGCTCAAATGATAAATAAATCTTTTGCATTCAAAATTAACTTCGTATCGCCGTCTGTTGAGAATTATATGAACAATTTATAATAAGATGCTGTATTGGGAAATTACAGCAATAAATAAAGTCGTCTTTTAAATCCCACTGTATATGTAACATTGATTTTAGGGTATGTTACAGATATGCAAAGCGGTGATACAAAGGTTTAATCTTTGTAAAATATAAAGACGCTATTTTGTGAGTGAAACTTTAACCCTATTATTGCCCCATGACTCAAACTGACACTGGCGAAGTGAGTGTATTTTGAACAAGAAATTTAACTTAATAAAATGCGCCTCATTTCTGAATGGTAAATGTTTTTATTTATTTAGTTCAGAGATGTCCAACCTTTTTTGTCTTGGGCTTCACGGAGGCGAAGCAAGTTATCCACCATAATATTCTCATATTAAATTCTCATATTTAATATTCTCATATTTTTTGCATATGATTGTAATACAAGGAAACACAATTCTAAATTTTAGTGAAAAAAATATTTTAGTGCAGTGAAAATCTGGTACAAGTGGATATAGGTGGTGATTTTCTTTAAAACTCTAAAAAACCGTAACCAACTTACCAATTTAGCAATCTTGAAGTATAAAATACTTCATCTATTAATTTCTTTTTGTAACAGTCACATATCTCTTAGATTATTGAAATTGATGCTCCAGAAGTGAGCCATTTGTGAGCCATAGCCCCCCATGGTGCACTATTGGTTATCCTGAACAGAAAATTAATTAAGTTTGCACTATAGCTAAAATCACAAAAATTAATAAAAATAAATTAAACATAAAAGAAAAATGTAGCCCCCATCTAAATAATTGGTTTATTTTGAGAAGTGGTAATCCAAAAGTGGTAAAATAGTAATCCATTAAAATTAATAAAATACTCGATATTTTAAGTTTTAGGCTTATTAAACAGATTATTCAGAGTGTAATAAAATGCATAAATTGTATTTTGATGCAAAGTGAAACATACGAGGGAGAGTCATTAAGTACGTCATAAATTGATATGATATATCTTAAAGTAGTAACAAGTACTTTCCAAGAATGTTAATAGAGAGAAACAGCATCCAGTTCCATGTAGAGATTCTACATTCAGGGTCAATAATTTTATGATATTCATTTCATACTGAATAAATAATATTCGCACGCATGCGTAAATTCGTTTCAAAATGGCGACGGTGCTCGATGATGCGTTCAGACAGTCCTATATATACCACTATAGAGATATACAGGATCGACAGGTCTAATGTAAAAGACAGGTCAAAAGTTTCGTAGGCAAATTCTTCCACATCCACCTTACAACCCTGACTTAGCTCCAAGCGATTTTCATCTGTTTAGTCCACTAAAAAACTAGTTTAGAGGCAAGATTGTGCTTCTAGATGATAAAGAACTTCTTCCTAATGTAGCTGAGACAAAAACTCAAATAATTTAATGCAACTCGTAATAGGGCACTGATAAAACCACGGGAAAAGTGCGTAAATGTTGGTGGAGAATATGTTGAGACATAAAAATAGATTTGACGTGATTTTCACTGTAAGTTATTTTTTAATTATCATTTGTGACTGATTTAATGGCTTTCCCTTGTACTATCTAAAGACACTATATTTTGAATGGGAACTTGCTTCTAAAGGAAACCATGAAGAAAGAGTTTGCTAAAATTCCTTTTCTGAAGACACTTTAGAATAAGGTTCTTCAATCTTTTCCCCGGAAATTCATTTGACAACACTAATCTTAGTCTTCTTTAATAGCAAAATTTATGTCATTAAATAAGACAAAATTTTCTATACTAAATTAGTGGTATTTTGGTGTCTCGCGGAACCAAGTTTACAAACCCCTTTTCTCCAGAAAATTACATTTTCCACAAACAAAGGAAAATAATCGTTACAAATAACTTCGTGGACAGTTAAAAGTTAAAGGATTTAGCCAAACCCTTAACTTTCTATAACTGCCAAGTGGCACTCGAAATGTTTTAATAATGTTTTGCATTTATAAAATAAATGGCAGGAATCAATTTATTTATTTTGAGATTAATTTGTTTGTAAATTCTGATGCCATTGAAGTCATTTCAACATTTTAGCAACATAGTTGCCAACGCTTTTTTTCTAAAACTATTTCCAAAGTCAGGAAAAAAGAACAGGAACAAAACAGGAAATAATTTAAAGGATGTGTTTGAAAAAAACATAAGAAATTTAATGAGTTTCTTGTTAAACTATATTTAAAATCATTCTTTGTTTCGAGTGTAAAATCTAAAATGAGTGATTTCAATCTACTCGATAGCTGTCAACCTTCCGGTTTTATCAAGTGAAATAAACATTCGTCGGTATCATGTCAAACTATCGAATGTGAAAAAATGTATTTTTCATTACTTTTAAAAATACGCCAGTTGTCACCACTAAATTTTAATAGACTTCTTCAGCAGGGATGCCAGTTTGACCTTCCTTTTTTTTTAATTCAGAAATTTCGAATTCACGCCATAAATTTAAAATATAAATTTTTGATTTACTTAATGACAGACATTTCGTAATTATTTAAAGTAAAAGATTTTTTCGCAAAATTTCCGGCATGAATACGACATCGGTGAATATAAAAGAAGGTCAAACAGGCAACCCTGTTCTTCACAGAAATTTTGTTAATATTTTTGCTAGGCGAAGAATTCTACTGAAATTTAATGAAGACATTCGGCTTATTTTTAAAAGTAGTGAAAAATGCATTTTTTCATATTCGATAGTTTGACATGGTAGCAAAAATTTTATCTAATAAATAAAATCAAAGCAATAAAATGTAAAAACAGTCACATTTATTTATGTATTTTAATCTAGTTCAAATAAATATGTTTATTTGACTTAAACCCGAAATGTTAGCAATTGCGTCTAAACTGGCTTAAAAATGACTGCTAAGGTTCTACTTTTCTTTTTCTTTTTTAAAACTTTCTAACACAATTAAAAAGTGTTTGTGAATTCGGTTTGTCTCTCTGTCTCTCTGCCTTCTACCATTGTAACTGTTATAAATAAACTCGAATTGTCATGAAAAACGTATATGTTATTGATGTTTACTATAGAATATTCGGTATTGCAAGTGAAGTGTCTAGCTTTTATAGATCGTTTACAGGGACACACAAAAGAATTCCGTTACATTATGGTCTATGGGGAAAAATCGTTTCCCAGGCATTTTAATGATGTTACAATAGTTTCAACGTAATGAAATTGATATGCGTCACTGAAGTGGACTAAAACATGCTCTCTCGGGTGTGTAGAATAAGTAGCATTTATACTTCGTTTACTGGGACGCACAAAATTGATTACATTACATTATAATCTATGAGAAAAATATTTGTGATGCATTTTAATCATGTTATGATACTTCAAACATAATGAAAATAAAAAGATCACTGAGTTGAACTATAATATGTTTTCTATAGATTAATTAGTACGTAGCATTTAACCGAATTTACAGAGACGCTCAAAAGTATTCAGTTACATGACGGAATATGACAGATTCCATTGTATGAAAAAATAAAATTTCTTAATAATATTAGTGTTGGGGTTAGTGAGTACTGTATTACTGCTAGCAGGGTTGGCACAGGGTTACCACAAATTTTTAAAATTTTTATTTGCCTTATTTAACTGGAGGAAAATATTCCAAACTCTGTGAATAAATGATGCGGTTACGAATTCTGTGTTTTAAAAATTAAATAAAATTTTTTTATCATTAATACTGGTGCCAGACTCTTTGGAAATTCCAAGGAGTGTGCGAACCTTGTGCTAGTGTTGGAAATTGTTTCATAATCTTTGCGTGATGCATGATTTTTCGTTCTTGTTAATGCCGTATTAGCACTAAAATAAACAAATTTTTAATTTCGAATATGTCTTTTCAGGTGTAATTTAGAAGTAATAAAAGTTGAACCAACAAAAGACCACAAGACTACAGGACGGTGGACTGTCTCGCTAAAGAGTTCGCATACAGAAGCCGTCTCAAAAGAAGATTTTGATGCCGTCTTGGTTTGCATAGGACATCATGTTTACCCAAAAATTCCTAAGTTTCCAGGTCAAGAAAAATTCAAAGGCACCATCATGCATACACATAGTTTGAAAAGCTGTGAAAAGTTCAGTGGGAAAAATGTGGTAGTTGTTGGAATTGGAAATTCTGGTGTAGATGCTGCTGTCGATTGCACATTTCATGCTAAATCTGTAAGTAAACATACCTTTTTAGAAAAATAAATCTTATTTTTGAAAACATATTTTTTTTTTCGCAGTAGTGTCTTTACACTCATTAGCGACTGGATGCACAGATATGTGCACTTTTTCTATCAGTATATGCACCCATATGATATTTCCTATAATATTTAACAAAAAATACATGCGATCAGGGCGAAACAGATATTGTAAACATGTAAAATGTTGAAAACAGATACATTTCTGTAAAACAGAAAATGTGTTTTACATAGTAATGCAACATGGGAGTGCATATTATTATTCTCCCCTTGGGCCCTTGTGTGCATATTATTATTCTCAAATGGTCAAAAACAGGCATTAATACAGTAATTTACGCATTAAAAAATTTTTTACACCGCTTATTCTTGTCATTTTATTACTAAGCCACAGCCATCGGTATTATTCTTGCATGCTGATTTATTACCCATGTTTACTTTATTTATGTTTATATTAGAAATGAATACGTTAAATGATATTGGTGTTAATGATGATGATGTTTTTTTTTATGGAAATGCTTATATGCACAGTACACTGATTGTAAAAATGTAAATATTATCTATTATGTATTTTTTTTTTTATAATTCAAAGTTCATTATGTAACAGTAATACCTACAGGCGGAGTTATGACGGGTTACAACTTTACAAAATTATGTTTGTTATCTGTACAAAATTATGCAGCACAATGGCAAGTAACATCACTTCGAAACTAAACTTGGAAGTCGTTTTAATATACATAAACAATTGATACGAAATCTATTAAAGAAACCTTCTAAATTATCTTTTGACAGGCGTAAACAGGTTTCCTGCCGCTGATGCAAAAGCTATTTGGACACTTTATGTATCTATTGTTTAATATATTTCGGTGTACTTCTATCCTTGTATTATATATTTTTTGCTTTCTAGTTAGTATTGTAGACTTTTTCACTCAGTGTTTAAAAAAATCCTGTATATGCAGAAGGACTGAAGGCGCAAAAAAGTGCTATTTCATTGAATGGGATATTAAATTTAGTACGACATTTGGAGGAAACGGGGAGTTCAGGGCTCCCAAATGGTCCGCTTTTTAAATAACGGTATTTTTTTTTTTTTTTTGAACAATTTTATTTTTAGATTTTTCTGGCAAATTTTGCAAAAACCACCTTCGAAGGTAAATGTTTGCGGAAATGTTGTAGAAACGTACCATGAAATTTTCTGTTAAAAAATATTGGTATTGTGTTTGCAGACCATTTGAGAGCCCTGGGAGTTTGGAGGATTGTTCAAGAAGTGGTTCGGTGATTTCATAGGTGCCAACTTCTCATTAATATTCCGTAATATGCAGGTTAATTTGACTCAGTTTAACAACGCTTCAAACCAGAAAAAATATTGAATGAATCTTTATTTATTCAATTTCAGGTTTCTACGTGGAACTTATTTAATTTCATTTCTTAAAAAAATTTCTGGTGTGAAACGTGTTAAACCTGGGTCAAATTAACCAGCATATTACGGAATATTAATGAGAGGTTGGCACCTATGTGATTTGCATAAAACGCCTCAGTATGACGTGGGAGCGCGCTCTTTCGGTTACTTTTGGAATATATATATTTTTTGGATTTATGAAAAAAAAAAAATCCATTGTCTTTCGGATCATATTCGCGCAATCCGAATTTTTTTTCCGAGCATTACTTCTGTTATTATTTTTTAGGGTTTCGTTCATCTCACGAAACCCTATTATTCCCGCTCCGTTATCTGTGCGTCACAAAGCCGTTCTCAGAAACTATATAACTTACAGGCACGAAAATTTGTGTACTCATGGCTAAATAGCTACTATGAAGCTCAAAATATTAAAATTTGAAAAAATCGTATTATTTTAATATATAGAGATAAAAAACCAAAAACCTAACAGCCTTTTCCTATTTAATTAAAACATTTTTTGTTATAGCAGTTGCCAACAATTACAAATCCACAATAAACTTCTTTCTACAATAATTAATTTTCTATTGAAAGATTTCCACGTGAAAAATGAAACTGAAATAAAAAGTTTCACCAATTGAAAAAAAGATTAGTATGACGTCATATTTGTAATAAAACGGAAATTTTCAAACATTTTTCAATAATACAAGGAATATGAGTATGTGTAAATACAGGAAACAGCTTAATTCTTTAGAGAATTAAAAATAAAATTATTCTGACGTCATAACGGATTTTTCAAATGTTTGAGAATAATACAAAGAAAGTATCAGTATGAGTAATAGAGAATAGTAAATACATAAGTTTGAGGAACATATTGAATCATGATAAAAACACGATTATGGAAATATTGACATATTTTAACATTTTGAAGGTCTCTATACAACATGGTTAATTTTGAAATTGATTTTTTTTTAATATCGCATTTAGTACACATGACGGATATTATTATAAAAGAGTATAATAGCGGGCTTCGCCCGCTATTGGGCCGGTTCAGATATTCGAAAAAACAAGAAAAATAGACAGGTAAATTTTTACTTTATAAAAAGAACTTTATATGAATTTATGTTTATAAATGAAATTTATTTGGATTTATTAAAGAAAGGATAAAGTGTTTTGAAAGGAATATTAAACGAAACCCTTTGTGCGATCTTCGATCACACTTACCCACTTGTTTTAATTTTCACGAATTTACGACGCACCCTGTATACAAGGTTCATACAGTTTCAAGAGAAATACCATTATATTCTTATAGAAATACTCGAATTTTGTAATCACGCGATTACATAGGCAAGTTCTACTCTAAATAAATACTGTTCACAGTAAATACACAGTAATACTTATCAGTAAATACTTACACTAAGTAAATATTTAGGTCAGGGAAATTCCCTGACCTATAGGAACCCGGATATACCTTTTATATCAGAGACGCAGTATAGTCCTCTATCATAACTATACTGTCGGAATTAAAATATTTGAGTTACTTTAGTTTTAAATTAATTTCAATTGTTCTTAAAAAGCATAAAAACATAGTCCCGGCCGTAGGTTGTATAAATGTTGCACAATGAATTTGTTTTTCAATTTCTTATTGAAAAAAAATTCAGGTATCTGCTTTAAGCAAATGAAGATGATTATATATTTTTTTCTTTTGTGCATACCATCCAACCTTTCTTTTTCCTTTTTTATCGGTTTTAAATTCCAACCATACAATGTGTGACAAACGGACGCTATACAGAAATTTTTGCAAAAATACTTCGACATGGAATATACCGTAATTTCCGGCGTATAATCCGCAGCTCAAAGAGTCGTTTTTCGACCCAGAAATATTATTTTATAAAATGTAACTTAAAAGATCGCTGTAAATATTTAACTACAATTATTGAATAAAATTTCTGGGTCAAAAAACGACTCTTTGAGCTGCGGATTATACGCCGGAAATTACGGTAGTTAAACAAAATAAATAGGATATCAGCAGTAACGGCTCGTGGCCAGTGGCGTAGGCAGAGAGAGAACCAGGGAGCATCCAACTACTTTTTTATAGTATAAATATTCTTCTTAATTAATGGCAGAATTTTTGCGTAACTTTCTGTTGTTAAATAAGGCTGTTCGTAAAAACATGTGGGATGTCCCTACCGTTCTCTCTCTTGCTGTGCCCCTGCTCGTAGTGTCCTGTTTTGGGGATGTTGCATATTATTGCCTCCTGTATTTTAGAATACTAATCTCTGGCTTATTTAATCATGGAACAATCTACGATTTAATAAGCCAATGATTAGTATTCGAAAATATTGTTGAGAATAATATACAGAACCCCTATACATGTAATCACAAACCGGTACTGTATACGGGGCCTGATTATCAACGGGGCAAATTTTCACCTGTAAAAATAACTAGATTTTTTTTTTTACTTATTAAGTATACTAATTTCACAAGAATACGGCGTTTACATAAGGCTAAAATTTCTATTAATAGTTTCTGGTGGAAGTTTGGCCTGTTGGTATTGATGCAGAACGCAATAATTTTATACGATAATATAAGGCGAAGATAGCTATTAAAAAAACTTTTACTCAACCCGTTTTTTGTTACATATTGGGAGTCCACTTATATGCAAGTAATATACGTTAAGAGCTATAATGGTCTCGAAGCAACAGCGGTCTTCAGACGTATTAAACGCCCCCGGCCCACCTAATCTCGTTGGTAGATGTGTTAAACTTATCGAATTTTTCTTTAAAAATTCTCCGGTGTTATTTTCCGTGATCAGGTCTGCCGCCGTTTCGGTATCAAATATTGAAAAGGTTAAAAGGACATCCAGGGACATCCAGGGGCGCCGTCTGCTCTACGAATTCGCAGCTGTAGAAAAAATAAACTATTTAAAGAATATTTTCACATTCTCTCTAAATGAGAGCTCAGACAAAAGATGAGCCTTCAAATACTTTTTGCTATCTTCATATTTAAGAAAAAGGGATTTAAAAAAAAACACATTCAGATAGTCTTTTTAACACTTTATATTACAATTGAAAAGCGCTTATGAATTCGGTTTGGCTGGTCGTCTGTCGGCGCTCTAAACTCGCGTAAATACAGCCGGATTGCCATGCAATTGATACATATTATTGAGGTTATTTAAAATGAAGTGTGTAGAATGTATAGTTCGCTTACAGGGCACTCAAAAGAATTCTGTTACCTTACATTCTTTCAACAAAAATCGTTTGTAGTTTATTTTAATAATGTTACATTATATATACATCACATACATGCACTTCAAGAAGTTTCCTATGGAATGTGGTGTGCATAGCATTTATCGTTCATTTACAGACACACACAAAAAAATTCGGTTACAGTACTGTCTATGAGCGAAAATTGTTGGAAGTGCGGTTACAATTGTGGTATGCGTTTTTAAATTAAATTTTTTTTTTGCATATTACTTCGTCTGCATAAATTCTATAGATCATGTACAGAGCTGCACAAAACAATTTGAGTACTTTTCCGCTTATTAATGGAAATTGCTGTAGGGGAATTTTCAATGGTGTTATGCGTTTCCTATCTGAATTAAATTTTTGCATATATATAGAAATCTATAGGTTATATACAGGGCTGCGCAAAGGAATTCGGATATTTATCCGACTGTAGACTGTAATTGCTGAAATTGTCTTTTTGAATTGTGTTATGAGCTGTCCAAATTGTTTAATTAGATATCATCTTTCACCTTAATAAACAGTAAAGTTTGTTACAGTATTCTGAATGTGTAGGAAAGTGTTTCATAATCTATGCTTGACTCATGATTTTCTTTTCTTGTTTCATATTGTTATTGAAACTAAGGAATTTTTTTAATTTTGTCATTTCATACTTACAAATTTGAATTTTTTTAGGTTTACCTTAGTACAAGAAGAGGATCCTGGATACTTAGCCGTGTCGGAAAAAAAGGGAGGCCTTTCGATATGGACTTTGCAACTCGCAAGAACCATTTTTTGCAATGTATCTTTCCATATAGTATGGTTTGCAATATAATTGAAAATGAGCTAAATGAGAAATTTGATCATGAAGCTTACAAATTAAAACCTAAGCACCGGGTTCTCAGTGCCCATCCTACTATGAATGATTTTCTTCCTAACCTTATCCTAAGTGGCAGAATTGTCGTCAAAGGTGATATTAAAACATTTGTAGAAGACGGAATTGTTTTTGACGGAGAAAAAGAAGTTACAGAAGCTGATGTAGTTATTCTAGCCACCGGTTATCTGATTAAATTTCCATTTCTCGGAGATTTAGTTCGTATAGAAGAGAACAAAGTTAGTCTTTATAAATATGCCATACCACCAACTTTAGAGCACCCAACACTTGCTATTGTAGGTTTAATTCAACCACTTGGTCCCATATTTCCTATATCAGAAATGCAATGCAGATGGTTTGCACAACTACTTCTGGGTAATATTAAACTACCCTCACCTAAAGGTATGATGAAAGACATTCAGATTAAGAATGATTTAAATGCTAAGAGATACGTGGGTTCAACGAGACATACTATACAAGTTGACTGGGTGCCATTTATGGATGAACTTGCTTCACTGTTTGGAGCCAAACCCAATATGCTCAAGATGGCAGTAACTGACCCTAAATTATTTTCAGTTTGTTTTAATGGAACATGTTTGCCGTATCAGTATAGACTTCAAGGACCATTTGCATGGTCAGGTGCAAGAGATGCTCTTTTAAATTATGAGCAAAGAGTATTTGCAGCCTTGAACTCTGAAGGAAAAGTAATTTCCAAACCTCAAGAGGGTGGTTATGGAAAATTGATATTTTTTGTACTCTTTGTTTCTTCTATAGCTGTTGTCCAAAGAAAGTTCAACATTCCTTTTCCATATTTTATGTCTTCTAACTAAATTTCTAGAATATCAAATACATATTACGTGACATTCAGGTGTCAATCATAATAAATTTTGTTAAAATCAATGCTTTGTTTTATTTATTACACATTTCTAAATCTAAATTCTACTATACACTTTTAGCCACTTGCGCTGAAAAAAATGAGTCACGCACGTCAAGATATTTTTGTGAATTAGTTGGCTTCAAGTCTCGTAGCCATTAATTTTTAATAGTTCCGTATGCAGAGTGTCCCAAAAAGATTAAAACGCTCTTTAAATTTTTACCGTAGGGGAGATGGGGGATGAATGGGACATTTTCACAAAAATATTTATTTTAAATATTTTATTTATTATCAATATTATGTATCACATGTTATATATTAAGTGTTTGACTACATCTTATGCACAATATATTTGTTCAAGATTATTATTATACAGAAATATAAATGAAATTTAAAAAAAGAGTTATATGTCCTAATAATCCCCACAGCTGGGATGAATAGGACACAAACATTTTCCTCCCCGTATTCAACGTTAAGGACTAAAAGCTGACAAAAATGCCTCCTTGGCAAAAGCTGAGAGATTATAAATTGTAATATGATCTCCAGGATTATTTGTTAGCTAATCATCTTAGACTCATCTCAGCTATGCCTTAAAAGGCCCATAAACGGAAGCATTCGATGGCTACAATGAGGATGAAATGTTAAAAGAATAATTACCATTAGGTATTAATTTATCAACCTATATAATATTATTTAGTTAATAAATTTATTTTTCAGCATCCTTTAGGGAGGAATGAGACAGTTCTATTCATCCCATTTGTAATGTCCCAATCATCCCCATGATGCATATATTCAATTGTCAGCCATTTTGTCTCAAAAATTATTTTGTCACAGTGGTTAATATGCATTCATTTTAATTACCAATATTGAGCCTTGAAATAAAAAACTACAACATATCTTAATTGTTTATATTGCATAGGATATTTAATTAACTTCAAATGTAAAAAAAAAAAAATACTTTTAAGCAGAGTTTTTAGGAAATGCAAATTTGAAGAAAACTGAAAACAGCCATGTGCTCTTGCTTTTGGTTCTGAAGCACACTATGGTAGTGAAATCTATGAGGATAGAAAGCAACTAAAAAAAAGTTTATTGCCTGAAATATTGAGAACGTCCCATCCATCCCTTGTCCCATTCATCCCCCATCTCCCCTATATACTCTCGTATAAATCGACCCTTGAATTCCAGAGGAATAACAGCTTGAATGCTCAGTATTTCTGTAAAGTTATCTTCAGCTTATTTAATCACAAAAAAATATTATGAATTTCACGATCAAATAACGAGAAGATAACTATTTGGAAATACTGGTATTCAACTTGTTATTCCTCTCAAATTTGGGGGCCGACTTAAACGTGAGTATACATGGTGTCTCAAAAAGTTTGAAACGAGTTTTAAGCTTTTTACCTGTTAATGATACGAATGTAATATAAATTGAAAAAGAGTGCAAATTAATTTGGTACTTTCTTGCACTAAAATATAGTCTGACTATTATTAGTGTCTAAAAGCTCCGAACTTTCATTGAATTCAAAGTATCAAAACTCGTTGAGTTTTAGTCATAGAATAATGAATTTTTTACTGTTTTATTTGAAAGAGTATGGAGAAAAAATTTCTAAATACAACCTTTATGACCCAGGGACCGCATAAAAAATTAAAAAGTGTAACATTTTGAAAAATAATAGCAGCAGTACTTCATCAACATTATTTTAATTCATACCTTATTTTGAACGTTTTTGAAAATGACATTGTTTACGTATCTCGAACAGGTGAAAAACTTAAAACACGTTTGAAACTTTTTGAGATACTCTGTATACTCGCGCATCAGTCAATCCCTGAATTTGAGAGATAAGTGGTTGAATATCAGTATTTCCAAACAGTCATCGACTGATCATGGAACTCACAATTTTTTATAAAACAAGATAACTATTCGGAAATACTAAGTATTCAACCTGTCATTACTCTAGAATTCACAGAATTCTATACATTAATCTTCGTTTTACTTAATTGCATAATTTCTGACATCAAATAAGACAAGGGTTACTATGGAAAAATTGTAGTATATTACTTGGCATCTATGGAATTAGTTCACAAAGCCCCTCGATGTGTATGTAGTACGTGTTTCTAGTGCAAGTGGATGATAACAGTTATACATATATTTTTATAGCCAAAAGCTGAGTTCATAGGAAGTGTCGATACTTCCATGCTAAAACCGATTGCGAAATTCGAGTGCCAAAATTCAGTAGTGTTTGGCCTACGAAACTTACGAGATTTCGGTGGTACTGTACTGCTTAACCCAGCTTACTCATATGGTTAAGAGAATTTCTGACACACAAAAACTCTCTCACTCTTTGAGGCCAGAAAGATCTTTAAAATCTGCACTAAATGTCAAGCTCAACAGGCCTCTGCTGAACACATCCTGGACTGCTTAGGTCTTTCCAGAGGGGACTTATATGCTTCCCCCCTTCTGGTTCTTGATTTTCTTAGGATTAACGGTATATTGGATCTTGTCTGACTTCGTCAGACAGTTGAAGAATAAGCCACAACAACAACAACAGATAATTTCTCTAACAATGGGAGAGTCTGCAGTCGGAAACACAGAATGCGGTAATCCTTTGTGCATCGACAGAGTGTAGTCATTAGATAAACATATGTATGCCAAGTACATTACATAGCTTAATTACATAGATACTAAGCACTGTACCGTTATTTTTAATAGTAAATACTTCGCCTTGTTTGATGACAGAAATTCTGCTATTAAAAAAATTATCATTGTCGTATAAACTCGCGCATAAGCCGGTCCCCGAATAACAGGTAAATAACAGGTATAACAAGTTGAATATCTAGTATTTACGAAGTTTTCGCCTTATTTAATCACAAAAAATAGTATTATTGCATATCTTTTTTTATAGCCCAGAGCTGAGAGTTCATAGGAAGCACCGATACTTTCACGATAAAACTATTAAATAACGAGAAGATAATTATATGGAGATGCTGGTATTCAGCCTATCATTCCTAACAATTTTGGAGATGCAAGAAAGCGTATAGTGTACTCTTAAAAATTAATGGATAAAAAAATTGGGATCTATACAACAAATAAAAAAAAAAAAATCTAGACTCGCGTAGCTCGAGCAGTGGTCAGGAGATCTTGAAATATAAGCCCCAAAGTTTGCGCATCACTTACAAGTATACTATATAAACGGTTGTGTTGCTCCGTTGGGAGTGCGCCTGACATTTGAACTCAAGACGTTCTTTTTTTTGTGTGAGTTCGACACCCTGCAAAAGTGTTGCTATCAGACAAAATAATGATAAATTATTTTCAAGCCACAGCTAATAATACATACATAATTATTTAAAATGGAGACAAGTATAAATTAAACCATGTTTTTGAGCTGTTAAATAATGCTATATATGTTTATGTGTGTGTATAGTTGCCAAATTTTAACCTTCTTTTCAACCGCTATTTATGAACAGATTTTGCCTTATTTAGATACACTTCAATAAATTTACAATCATAAATTTTTGCGATTAAATCAGCCAAAATTTTCTGTTCAAAATCAGAGGTAGGTTAAAAAGTGTAAAACTTGGCAGTCATGTATATATATGTATGTATATATACAGAGTGTAACTGAAATGCTTCAACAAACTTTGAGGGATGATAGTACTCATGAAGATGAACAAAAAATGCAATAGAACACGGGGTCGCAAATGACATTTAACCCTTTCAGGGACAGTGGCATGTCTAAAAAACCACTTAATTTTAATTCCAAAACGCCACAATGGCACCAGAATTTTGCTAAAATCTTTTCCATTTAATACTTATGTGAAATATAGCCTTTTTCTTATTTACAAACAATTTTTTTTGTAAATTCCGGTGCCAGTCCATTTTCAGACGCATTTTCTCTATTTTTATCCTTTAAGCCTTTTAGGGGCAAACTACTTTTAGTACTAAAATGTTGAAATAAATGACTGGCACCGGAATTTATAAAAAAGTTTGTTTGTAAATAAGAAAAAGGCTATATTTCACATACATATTAAATGGAAAAGATTTTAGCAAAATTCTGGTGCCATTATGGCGTTTTGGAATTAAAATTAAGCGCTTTCATAAATATACCACTGCCCCTGAAGGGGTTAAACGTCATTTGCGACCCCATGTTCCATTGCATTTTGTGTTCGTCTTCATGAGTACTATCATCCCTCAAAGTTTGTTGAAGCATTTCAGTTACACCCTGTATATATATATATATATACAGGGTGTTTCGTTAAAGGGGTCCAATATTAATAGGGGTAATAGAGGAGATCACACGGAGCATAAATCAGTATATAATGCCTGGCCGGATCTCAATAATTTTCAAGTTACAGCAAATAGAATGAAACATCGGAAATTTGTAAAAAAACCCTCATTGCTAAACTATCGATAATGCTACATATAAACGAAGCACATATTTAGAAAGAGCAGAAAAAATCCTACGAAATGACATAAGTTGTTTTAGAATATTGAGAATTAATGGCGAGTTACAAGCTCTGAAACAGTGAAAAAATACAAAATCAAATATTTAGCAAAATAGTTAATCGTTAATTCCAAAAATGCAACTCTACCTACATCAAGGAAAATGTTATAAAATTTGGTCCATTCCGAAAGCTTTCGAAGAAGCTGACAATAAACCATATCAGTTTAATTGTATGGGAGAAATCAAGCAGTTCCCTAGTTACAACTCTGTACTGTTGCACGCTCGGAAAGAGCGAAACTCCACCCATGACGATTGTAAACACCCCGTTTTAATATCTTTCAATTATACATTTCTGATCAACCTCTATCAATACCCTTTCATTATTCAGTCTGGTCAAGTGAATGACATATTGTGCAGCTCTCGCCTTGTCTTAAAGCAAACTCCGTGACTGCTGCGTTTCCTCCATGAACTTTCAGGATGATGAAGAAGAAGTACTTTTTATGCAAATTTTCTATGTGTATAGGAAGAAAAGTGTAATAAAACAGCAGTCATCAGTGGGCGTTATGTTAAAGGGAGGCTGTTGTAAGTGGGATTGTAGTAAGTTGATGTATAATAATTATGCCGGAATACTCTAACGAAGAATATGCGGACATGCATCTGATGTACGGGCAAGCTCATGGAAATGCATGTCTAGCACAGCGCATGTACCGTGAGCAATTTCCAAGGAGACGTTGCCCAAGTTCGAAACTCTTCATAAAAATCGATAGACGATTACGGGAGACTGGATCGTTTAATACAGCAAGCATTGATGCAGGGAAACCTCGACATGTACGAACACCTGCAATGGAAGAAGATGTACTGAATATTTTTAAAGATAACCCCTCCACGAGTACACGAGCTGCTGCGTCTGAAGTCGGTGTTTCTCACCAAAGTGTGTGGCGTGTTCTGCGTGCAGAAAACATGCACCCCTTTCATGTGCAGCGGGTACAACTGTTATCAGTAACAGATTGTGCTCAGCGGACAGAATTCGTACGCTGGTTGCTTAATGTAACAGAAAATAATCCACAATTTCTGGAAAATATTTTATTTACTGATGAAGCAACATTTACGAGAGAGGGCGTGGTAAACACGCACAATATGCACACATGGTCATATACAAATCCGCACACTGTTTTCCCGTCGAACGCACAACAAAAGCTCAGTGTGAACATATGGGCAGGTGTCCTCGGCGATTATCTCATAGGACCATATTTACTCCCAGATGTACTCAATGGCAGTACGTACTTGGTTTTCCTACGGGATATCTTACCGCAGTTACTGCAAAATGTGCCAGCAACATTGCGCCACAATATGTGGTTTATGCACGATGGCGCACCGGCACATTTTTTCATAGGTGTTCGCAATCACCTCAATTCAACATATCCTGGGAAATGGATTGGACGCAGTGGACCTGTTGCTTGGCCTGCACGCTCTCCAGACCTCAATCCGTTAGACTTTTTTGTTTGGGGACACCTTAAATCGCTGGTGTATGAAACGCCTGTGGATACACCGGAGGATTTACTAGCGCGAATCGTTGTCGCTGCAGGAGACATTCCCAAATCCGTCGGAGTTTTTCGGCGTGTTCACCAATCTTTACGACGTCGCTGTCGGCTGTGCGATTCTGTTAATGGGCGCAACTTCGAACACCTATTATAATAATGTCCGTTCGTCTGCCTTCCGACATTGAACTGTGCAGCGCAGGCCAGAAGACTATGCTTCACATATGTCATAAAGTACGTGGAATATAATTCTTTATTTGTCATTTTTCTTTTATTTTCAACACTTTTTGGCACAGTATTTTGTAAGTCACACACTGTAGTGCACTCAAATTGTAAATTACAAAGTTTGTATGAATTAATTTGAAATTTAGTGTCTTTTTTAAATTTATAATTAATAAAATTATTATGCTATTTGTTATTAATATTTCCTATCATAAATTATGATGCACATATACATACAATAATTGTCCATGTAAAACATGTACTGAAACTTTTTGCATAGTTACAAATCGCAATATTTTTAATTATTTCCGAATTTTCCCCACCAGTTTAATTTTAAGGAATTTAACTTAAGCTTTATATCAATAAAAGACCACTTTAATATGTAGACTATTATTGTAAAGTTATTTTGGTTCATTCAACTCTTGAATAATTAAAAATGTTGCATCTCAGAAGAAGCATGATCGAAAATGTATAGTTGAGAGTAATTAAAAAGGCGGTGTTTCCAATCGTGATGGGCGGAGTTTAACCTTTGCTAGTGTCAAAGAAAGCGGAGTTGTAACTAAGAAACTGATTAATTTCTCTCACACAGTGTTGGGCAGAATCTGATTACAAAGTAATCAAATTACAGATTAAATTATATTATAATCTCCTCACTATGCAATCGATTATCATGTAATCATTACAAAGTAATTTGAATATAATCTGATTATCGCATAATCTGATTACCGTGTAATCGATTACAAGACAATTCTAATTTTCTGTTTTAAAATATAATTGGATTAATCTGTAATTAGATTAATTTGTAATTAGATTACAAGACACTTCCGATTACGTTTTCAATTGTATAATCCAATTAACCTGTAATGGATTACAAGATGATTCCGATTACGTTTTTAGTTGTATAATCCAATTAACCTGTAATGCATTATAGGTGAATTTCGATTACGTTTTTAATTATATAATCTAATTAACCTGTAATGCATTATAGGAAAATTCCGATTACGTTTTTAATTGTATAATCCAATTAATCTGTAATGGATTATAGGTGTATTCTAATTACATTTTTAAGAATATAATTTAGATTAAATTGCAATCTGTTACAAGTTAATGTCAGTTATGCTTGTTCAGAATACAATTTGGTTAACGTGTAATGTAATGCAACTAAATCTTAATTAAATTCTATAAAATGTATTTAAATTAAACTGCAATCTATTACGAGCTAATTCTAATTGCATTTTTAACACTTTCCAACAAAGTTGAAAAGTGTTTATGAATTTAGTTTGTCTGTCTATCGGTACTCTAATGCGCGTAAATATACTCGGATTTCCATGCAATTGATATATGTTATTGAGGTTTACTGTGGTATGATTGGTATAGAAAATGAAGTATGTAGCATGTAATTTACAGAGACACTCAAAAGAATTCTTTTACATTACAGCATATTAGGAAAAATCGCTTGCGGTGTATTTTAATGATGTTACTGTATTTCAAACATATTGAATTTAATTTATATCGCTGAGGTGCATTACAAGATGTTTACTAAAAATTATGGAGTACATAATAGCATTCACCGTTCATCTACAGAGACACACAAAAATTTCGGTTACAGTACTGACTATGAACAATAATTGCTAAAAATACGTTTTTTTTCAGTTGTTGCACGCGTTTTTGAATGTAACTATTTTTTTATATTGCTTGGTTTGTATAAATTCTATAAATCATATACAGAACTGCACAAAAGTTCTCTAGTACACTGACTTTTATAGACGGAAACTCCGAATGGGAATTTTCAACCGTGTTAATAACCGAATTAAATTTTAGCATACTGCTATGTAGTATATATACAAATCTATTAATATGCAGAGCTTCAGAAAAAAAATCGGATATTTTTTCGATTATTAATGGTATTTACTGCAATTGGGTTCTCAAATATGCTATGCATTTTCCAACTTCTGTACTGAGTCAGATATACCGATTTCAGCCTGTTCGTTATTATGAATACTCCATAATTTTACAAAGAGATAGGTTTTTTTTATAGGGATTTTACCCCCCAAAAAGTAAATACATGAGTTTTAAACTATTATGAAATGTTAAAAACTACTTACCGCTCTCAAAAGAACGATTTTACAGTATTCTTAAACTATAGATCTTAAATATCTGTGGTTTAATTAATTAATATAATGTATTTAATTTTTTATAGATAATCTAACGATTGGGAATGCAATGTTAAAAATGAAGGAATATTAAATTAATCCATCCCGTGGACATACAACATTTCGGTTCCGACACTTTGGTCTTGTGTTTAAGTCGCAGCACTTCGATCCTGACATCTGGGTCCCAGTGCCATTTCAGTCCCACAAAGTGACATAATTTTACAGAAGACATTGTCTTTTTTTTTTTTTTTTTTTTTTTTTTTAATCCAAAACCACGTGAATTTTACTACAGTGCGAATATAAGTACCCCATAATCACAAACACATATAACTCGAAACCTGTATCGACACCAACACAAATATCGTATGATAAACGTAACCGGTTTAGAAAAGGGGGGGGGGGTGCTCTATAGATTTTTTTATAGAAGCCCTCGCATATTTTGGTGTACCAAAATATAAGGTGCTGGCAAATTAAAACAATTATAACTTAAGCTGTAATTATCGTAGAACACTGATATTTTGTATGGTAAACGTAATCTTTAAAACGGGGAGGGGGACGTTGTTGGTGTTTTTAACAGAAGCCCCTAACTATTAGTATAGCGTAAATATAAGGGCCCGATAACTATACACACTTACATCTAGGATCCAAATTGTCGCAGAACATACAAATTTCATATGATAAAAGGAATCGTTTAAAAGGAGGAGGAAGGGCTTTTTTTTGGTCCTGTTTGCAATTAGTAATATTTTCTTGAAATTAATCTAGTGTTTATAGTTTAAAAAAAGTTTTATATTTAATATCGAAATTCATGGAATTTCTGTTTACGTTTTCGTGCATTCTTTTGATGGAAAAATAATTTTTCACTTGTTTGGGTAATATTGGAATATATATGTTCATTTATTTATTATTCTCTAATTGATTAAAATAGTTTAAAGTCATCCATCGGGTTCGTTATCAGATTTCCACCCAGCCCACGAAGACATATTTTATCAGCGCATTTTTTATTTTAAACTTCTTGCAATTACGAATATATTCAAGGTGATTCAGCATTTATGGTTGAAAAAAATAAAGTTTTATATTTAAAATTCAAATTCTTCGAATTTCTGCATGTATTTTTATGCATTATTTTGACGAAAAATTAATTTTTGTATTTTTGAGTAATATTTTAATATTTTAGTTCTAATTAATCATTATTTTGTAATTACTTAAAAATACCGTAAAGCGTAGTTTTGCATTGGGTCGGGTAATCCGATTTCTACAGCGGAATTGAAGTGGGCTGGGGGAAAGCCACACATTCAAGGGATCGGCGAAACTGCAATTTTCCGTTTGTTGCTCACAGGCTATCAAAGCCTGAGAGTAAATGTGCCCGCAGGTTCTGTATGTACGTATGTATGTACGTATGTATGTACGCATGCATGTATGTATGTACCGTATGTACGTAAATGCAGGCAGGTAACGCAATAAATCTTGATAGAAATATCCGATTTGCTTCAAATTTTGTATATAATTGATAAGGCGCTGAAAGGCGATTTTGTATATAATTGATAAGATTCTGATAAGGCGCTTCCCTGATTAGTTTTGGGGGTTCATTGGTTAAGTATAAAGGGGGGAGACACGGGGGAGTAATCACCCCTTAATTTAGATAAATTGGTTTTTCATGCAGAATTATCGGATTTGTTTCAAATTTTGAAAGTAGGTTCATTCTGACAAGACACTTCCCTGATTAGTTTTGGGGGTTCATTGTTTAAGTATAAAGGGGGAAAACGGGGGGCTAACCCCCTTTTAATTTAGATAAATGGGATTTTTGTGCAGATTTATCCGATTTAACTTCAAATGTTGTACATACGTTCATTCTGATCAGACGCTTCATTAAATAGTTTTGGGGGTTCATTGTTTAAGTATAAAGAGGGGAACGGGAGGCTAAATCGCCCCCTTAATTTAGATAAATTGGTTTTTCATGCAGAATTATTCGATTTGCTTCAAATTTTGTATGTACGTTCATTGTGATAAGGCGCTTTCCTGATTAGTTTTGGGGATTCATTAGTTAAGTATAAAGGGGGGGGGACGGGGGCTAATCCTCCCTTAATTTAGATAAATGTGTTTTTCATGCAGAATTATCCAATTTGCTTCAAATTCTGTATATAGATTCATTGTTATAAGGCTCCTCTCTGTTTAGTTTTTGGGATTCATTGGTTAAGTATAAAGGGGGGGAGGGGAGCTAATTCCCCCCTTAATTTAGATAAATGGGTTTTTCATGAAGTTTTATCCAACTTGCTTAAAATTTTTATATAGTTTCATTCTGAGAAGGCGCTTCCCTGATTAGTTTTGGTCGTTCATTGATTAAATATAAAAGGAGGAACCCCCCCTTAATTTAATAAATGGGTTTTTTCATGAAGAATTATCCAATTTGCTTCAAATTTTTATATAGTTTCATTGTGATAAGGCACTTCCCTGTTTAGTTTTGTGGGTTGATTTGTTAAGTATGAAGGGGGGAGGGGTGAACTGAGGCTAATCCTCCCCATAATTTATTGTCAATTTCTATATTTTTTGAGGGCATTATTCTTTGAAATAAGAGTGTAATATACATTTAATGTGAACAGCCTGTGAGATCAATGTCATTAACTGGGCACTTTTCCTTTTTTTAGCTAACATAGGCTATCAAAACCTGAGAGCTAATGTGCCCGCAGGTTCTGCATGTATGTGTGTACGTATGTATGTACTTAACGCGATAACTCTTGGTAGAAATATCCGATTTGCTTCAAATTTTGTATATAGGCTCATTGTGACAAGGCTCTTCCTAATTAATTTTGGGGGTTCAGTTATTAAGTATAAAGGGGGAATGGGGTTAATCCACCGTCTCTTAATTTAGATAAATGGGTTTTTCATGTAGAATTATCTGATTTGCTTCAAATTTTGCATATAGGTTCATTGTAAAAAGATGCTTCTTTAGTTAGTTTTGGGGTTCATTGGTTAAGTATAAAGAGCGGGGAACGGGGGCTAATCCCCCATTAATTTAGATAAATGTGTTTTTCATGCAGAATTATCCGTTTTGCTTCAAATTTTGTACATAGTAGTTTTATTGTGATAAGGCGCTTCCCTGCTTAGTTTTGGGGGTTCATTGGTTAAGTATAAAGGGGGTAACGGTGGCTAATCCCCCCCTTAATTTGATAAATGAGTTTTCCATGCAGAATTATCCAATTTATTTCAAATTTTGTATATAGTTCCATTGTGATAAGGCGCTTCCCTGATTAGTTTTGGGGGTTCATTGGTTAAGTATAAAGGGAGGAACGTAGGGGGGCTAATCCCCCTCAATTTATTCTCGATTTCTTTATTTTGCGAGAGGTATTATTCTTTGAAATAAGAATATAAAATACAATTAGTGTGAAGAGCTTGTGAGCTCAATGCCATGAGTTTAACTGCGCACTTTTCCTTTTATTTTGTCATTTTCCGATTATTTAAATTTTGCTATATTTTATTACTAATTCTACAGGGTGCCAACCAGAAGTGCAAAATGTAGGTGCCAATGGACCGATTGCCGTCACTAAATTTTTAGTATTATTCGCCTAATAAAAAGAGAAAATTTAGGCGAAGTATACTAATAAAATTTAGGCGAAGAATACTAAGAAATTTAGTGGTGGTAATTGGCCCATTGGCACCCAGTTTTTACACCCCTGGTGTCAACGGTCACAAAAAGTTTATGAATTTTAAAAATAGGTTGCTTCGAAGCTCATACATTTAACCCTTCTCCACTATATGAATGTCAGCATTTATGTTAAACAAGATTTATTCTAATCTAAAACCTGAAAAGAAAAAAAACTGTGCCATATAGTTCATCCATCTTTTTTAGGGTTTCGTTCATCTCACGAAACCCTATTACTCCCGCTCCGTTGTCTGTCCGTCACAGAGCCTTTCTCAGAAGCTATATAACTTACAGGCATGACAATTTGTGTACTTATAGCTAAATGTCTACTATGAAGCTCAAAATAATAAAATCTGAAAAAATCGTATTACTTTAACCCTTAACCGGAAACGTACCGTCTGTGAGACGGTTGCGTCTACATATCTACCCTTTATGCAAAAATGAACGTCTCCTCAACCTTATCACGCCATCTAATCGTTACACTATTGGTCCTCTCCACCCCGACCCATTTGCAACACCTGCGTTTTTTTAGTTGTTGAAAGAAAAAATATTTTCTTTTGAACGCAGTCTGTCAGACGGCATGTTTCCGTTTATGTAATTTTTTTCTTTGGGATATCAAGATGGCGGGGCCGTCAATGCTAGTACGCTATGGTGATAAAGACTTTGAAGAGACTATTTTGCGATGGTTTGATGAAGTAGGAATTGACATAAGCGATGTTGAAAGTATTTCAGATGATGAATATATAAATTCTGAACACCAAAGTGATTCAACATCGTCAGAAAATTCTAATGAAAGCAAAAATGAAGAAATAAGAAATGATGAAACAGTAGCAGATGCAGATACGAAATATATATATGAAAAAATTCGGTACTGATGGTCTGTTTAAAAAGTTCGCTCCGCGTCAAGAACAAGAAAACACAATATTATAAAAGTGCCAGTTTTAAGAGGGAAAGCTAGTGATCTCGGAGAAAAGGCAGATCTATTCTCTCTCTGGCAGTTGTTATTTACAAATGATATGTTACTGCATATAGTGAAATGGACAAACCATAAAATAATTCAAATTCGAATGAAATATAATATTCTGGACAGTAATATGAAAGAAAGTAATATGGAGAGACGACTAGAAAATCCCCAGCTACCCCGGGAATTGCGCCTTATAATAGCTCGCATTCTGCAAAAACCTGTTGAAAATGTGCCCCAGGTAGATGATGACTTAATATTTTTCAAACGCAAAACATGTTTTTTGTGTCATAGAACCAACCATAGAATGACAAAATATCTGTGTGTACAGTGCCGGAAGCTTGTATGCATGCAATGCTCCAAACCTAAATGCAATGATTGCATAAAAAACGCTGAGATTTAGAACATGCTTCAATATTTACTATTAAATGTTTTGTCAATTTTACTGCATAATATTTTTTTTAATTCATATTCTACTAATATATATCAAAATATTTGCATTTATTTCATTATTTTGTCGCAAATGTAAATATTTGAATAATAGTGTGTAATTTTGAAATATTTCCTGTCTCCGAGATTCAAAACTTATTTCTATGCTGTTATATTAAAAATTTGTTCCTGTTATTTCATTACTACTAAAGAATAAACGTTTAAGTTCACTATTTGGTAAATTATTAAGAGTTGTTTCCTTTTTTTAAATTTTATAGCAATTTTTAAAATTTAGCTGTCTCACAGACGGTGCGTTTCTGTTTGTGTTCTGAATTTTCACGTTTCCGGTTAAGGGTTAATATAGAGAGATAAAAAAAAAATTAACAGCCTTTTTTTATTAAATTTAATCAGTTTTCGTTATAGCAGTTGTCAACAGTTAAAAATGCACACTAAAATTCTTTCTACTGTAATTAATTTTCTACTGAAAGATTTCCACGTGTAAATGAAAATGAAATAAAAAGTTTCACTAATTGTAAAAAATATCAATATGACGTCATATTGGTAATAAAATGGAAATTTTCAAAGATTTCTCAATAATACAAGGAGTATGAGTATGTGTATGTACAGAGAGCAGATTAATATCACGTCATTACAGAATTAAAAAGAAAATTAATCTGACGTCCTATTGGAAGTTTAACGGATTTTTCAAATGTTTGAGAATAATACAAAGCGAGTATCAATATGAGTAATATAAAATAGTAAATATATGAGTTTGACGAACGTATTGAATCATGATAAAAACCAGATTATGGAAATATTCGCATATTTTATCATTTTGAATGTGTACAACATGTTTAATTTTGAAATTATTATTATTTTTAAATGTCGCATTTAGTCCACAGGACAGATATTATTATGACAGAGTATAATAGCGGGCTTTGCCCGCTATCGGGCCTGTTCAGATATTTGAAAAAACGGAGTTTGTTATAAAGGGAGTTACATATGTTTTAATTATCGAGGGTGAAACATTTTTCTTAATTAATGCATTTATTTTTCTTTTAATGTTACGTGAACGACGTCACGGGTAACAGCTAGTAAAATATAAAATAACTAATCTTCCGTAATCTGTGGGCAAGGTTAGCTCCAAACATGGACGTTTGCTAGCAACAATATAATTTAAAATCAATGTAGATACTTTTAAAGAACTGTCATGAAAAGTCTCACTTTCTAAAATACGCAATTTGGCAGTAGGACCTGGATTACAGAGGATTACGCAATAGGTTTAAATATCTATTTTATATAATTGTTTTTATATATATATCACATTTAGTCCACATGACAGATATTATTATGACAGAGTGTAATAGCGGGCTTCGCCCGCTATCGGGCCGGTTTAGATATTCGAAAAAACGAGAAAAATAGACCAGTAAATTTTTACTTTATAAAAAACATGACTTTTTTTGTTGTTGTTGCTAAATAAAATTTATTTGCATTTATTAAAGAAAGGATAAAGTGTTTTGAAAGGAATATTAAACGAAACTCTTTGTGCGATCTTCGATCACACTTACCCACGTGTTTAGGGTTTCGTTCATCTCACGAAACCCTATTCTTCTCGGTTCTCTGTCTGTCCGTCAGAGTGTCCGTTATCAGAAACCGTATAAGTTAGAGACTTCAAATTGTCTGTACCTACAGCTGAATACTTACTGTCACACTGATAATCATAAAACTTTGAAAATATCTTCATTAACACAATATATTAATTAAAACCCTAAAAACCCCCTCATTAATGAAAAAAAATCAACTAAAGCGTTGAATTTAATCAAACCGCAATCTGAAACTCCAGAAGAGGGGAAAGGGTTGCCATGGTCATTGCACTTCAATGGCGATAACAGATTGAACGTTTTCAAAAACACCTCTATCTCACATAAACTATTCCACCTGGGAACGTGAAATTTCTGACACACACACACACAAAATTAGCTTTCAGAATTTCTAAAAATATTTTAATTACGCCCATTAGAAGTGTAAATAACAATTCAAAATCGATTTGAATAAATTCGCTTAATTTCCTTCCATTGGAAAACCACAGACGAACAATCCGACACCTGTTCACGCAGATCAAAGATGGCGGACTATGCATTTTTCAGGCTCTATAGATTTTTTTTTATTATTGCATTTATCGAATTGAAATTAATACATCTATACATATTTTTTTTTTTTTTACTGCGAAGACAGAAATCTATTATTTATAAAGTTGGCGTGATTAGAACGGAAATTACGAACTAATTTTTTGTTAATGAATTTAATTTTTATCAGAATCAAAAGAAAATTTGCAGCTGGTTGTGAAGTTGGAAGACTTATGCCATTTATGAGCGAGACATCCCGGCCCTTCACTTTTCGTCTCAACTGTTGAAGGGAGGGAAAAAAACGCTGATTTTTTTAATATTGCATTTACCAATTTGAAAATATTGTATATATATGCATATATTTTTTCGGTGAATCCCGAAATCTAATTTTTATAAAGATTACAGTATTAGAACCGAAATTATATTTTATCATAAAATGCTGATTTTCTTTTTTATAAAACAAAGAAATATAATGCTAATAGACAATGCTGTAAATAATAATGCGAAAATGTATTTTTATGTATACTTTTCAAAAAATATATCGCATTTAGTCCAAATGACAGATATCATTCGCCCGCTGTCGGACCTGTTCATATATTCAAAAAAACGAAAAAATAGACTGGTAAATTTTTACTTTATAATAAAAGATGACTTTTTTTGGAAAAAGAAATTTATTTGAATTTATTAATTAAATGATAAAGTATTTTGAAAGGAATATTAAGCGAAACACTTTGTGCGATCTTCGATCACATTTATCCACTTGTTTTTCCTATCTTTTTTTTTTTTTCGTTTGTTTCACACAACTTCTTTTTTCATCTTCGCAAATGACTGGTTAAATTCAACATTCAATTCATTGAATCTGCTTCTGTTTTACCTCAATAGCTTTTCATACTGTGTCAGTAAAAACAGTTTGTATGTTGTTAGCACTGGGGTGTAATTTAAGAGGGCTGGTGGAGAGCACCCCGTAATTAACTTAGATTGTAGCAGCCTTCAGAAATCAGACAACATGAGATAGTTTTCTTGTATATCATTTTTTAAAGAATGAATTTATGAAATTGATTAATTTCGTTCATTAAGTTTAAAATGCAAACAACGAAGTGTGTTTGGGCAATCCAATTTTTTTAATGCGCAAAATATATACGTTTTCAAAATTACTTGGAAAATTAAAAAAATAGTAAACTATATAAAGCAGGGAAAGGGTTGATTTAAGACCTAATTTCGTCACTATAAATTAAAAAATAGGTTCCATATCCATAAGGTAACATCAGTGTTAAATCGATTCATCACTAGATCGCGATGTTAGATTGATGATAAATTTTGACATCGTTCTATCCTAATTATAAATATAATATGCTGACAACTTAAAACACTTATAACTTGAATTGTAATTATAGTAGAACACAAATATTTTGCAGAGTAAACGTAATCTTTATAAAGAAGAACATTGTCGGTTCTTTTGACTAAAATCTGCTAAATTTTAGCATAGCACAAATATAAGGACTGCGTAACCTGAAGCACTGATAAACTGTCGTAGACAACACTAATTGTTTTAGGTAAACTCAATCGTTTACCTTATTAAAATCAGGCTTTGTGTGCCATAATTGTTTGGCCCTTTTTAGGTGCGTTCGTAATTATATAAATATGTAGTACCTATATAATCGTCGTCTGGTCGAGTGATGAGCGATTCTGAAATAATCGAGAATCGATAAACATCGATGTCGTATAAAGCAACATCGATAAAAAAATAATCTTTTCTCAAATTCTAGTATCGATGTTCTAGAATCGATTCTCATACAGATACTGCAAAAAGAGTAAAATTGATCAATCAATTGGCAGAAAATTTGATCGAGAATCTTTATAACTGGGGATTTGACAGTAGATCGATATTTCTGGCGCTCATTTCATTTTTCTAACAGTATCTAGTCTTATATTAAAATGAGTCTATGAAATTTTAGGCTATTTAGAAAAGGACTAGCTGTTTGTCCAAATATAGTGTTGTACCCGACCAGAACCTGAAAAATCCAAATGGAATCAACCCGACAGAAAAATTCTATCAAACTATAATCCGATCCAAAAAGGAGAAAATAATTTTAGTCGACACGGCAGCCGTATCGGAGATCCGAACCTGAAAATTGAAGTTAACCCGAAACCCGAACCAAACCCAACAAAGAATTCCATTGAACCGTAATCCGATCCGAAGATGACAAAAAAATTTCCGTAGAAATGCAACCCGACACCAAACTTGAAATTTCAGTTAATCCGAAACCCAACCCGAATCAGACAAAATAAAATCTATCGGTCCGTAACACGATCCAAACCCGACAAAATAAATTCTGTCACCACGCAACCCGATCCGAACCTGAAAGCCAAAGAAAAAATTTCATCGAACCGTAAACTAAACCGCAACCGAATAAATAAATTCCTTCATCTCGCAACCCGAAGAATAAGTTATCTAAGTTATATACACTATATTCGCAATGATGACCGGTCACTTGCGATTTTAGACGTTTTGTTAAATATCTGGAAAGATACATGAGGAATTATCCTGAAACTTCAGGTGTGTAAACAACGTGATAGACGTCATATATTTCCGCGAAGATTTTTTCCCGAAACCCCATAAAGGGGCATCAACAAATTGAAGAAAAACGAATATCTTTTGGCTAACCCTGTAAAAACTAATATTGCAAAAGCATTCAAACTTTAGATTATGATTAAGTGGCTTATTGTAATAATTTGGGTTCATTTTTATAAAGATAGCATGTATACTCGAAGAGAAATTAAGGTTTTTATAAAAACAGTCCCAAATTTTACCAAGTTTTTTGCTTATAATTTGCAGAGTTTTTAATATAAAAACAAGTTATTTTCAGAAAATATAGACAAACAAAATTGTACACAACACCCTGCAATCAGAATTAAAAAATAATAAAAATTATATGAAAAATGAGCAGGTTTACTAAATATTGTTTCACTGCGCATGCGCGAAATTCAATCAAAATATACTGTACATAATATATTAGCTAAATATATAGACTAACTTTTATGAAAGTCTCAAAAACATAGCTTGAAAATTCTGTTAGTAATCGTCGATAGAATAAGCTCGAAATTCGCTGTTCCCAAAAGGAAGCAAAAAGATGAGGGGTTGTATCAAATATAGAATGCGAGACACTTCATTCTTATTATGTCAACTTTTATAAGCTAGTATATTTGGATACAACCCCTCATCTTTTTGCTTCCTTTTGAGAACAGCGAAATTCGAGCTTATTCTATCGACGATTACTATGAGAATTTTCAAGCTATGTTTTTGAGACTTTCACAAAAGTTGGTCTATACATTTAGCTAATATATTATGCACAGTATATTTTGATTGAATTCGCGCATCCGCAGAGAAACAATATTTAGTAAACCTTCTCATTTTTCATATAATTTTTATTATTTTTTAATTCTGATTGCAGGGTATTGTGTACAATTTCTTTTGTCATATTTTCTGAAAATAACTTGTTTTTATATTAAAAACTCTGCAAATTATAAGCAAAAAACTTGGTAAAATTTGGGACTGTTTTTATAAAAACCTGAATTTCTCTTGGAGTATACATGCTATCTTCATAAAAGTGAACCCAAATTATTACAATAAGCCACTTAATCATAATCTACAGTTTGAATGCTTTTGCAATATTAGTTTTTACAGGGTTATCCAAAATATATTCGTTTTTCTTCAATTTGTTGACGACCCCTTATGGGGTTTCGGGAAAAAACATTCGCGGAAATATATGACGTTTATCATGTTGTTTACACTCCTGAAGTTAGAGGATAATTCCTCATGTATCTTTCCAGATATTTAACAAAACGTCTAAAATCGCAAGTGACCGGTCATCATTGCAAATATAGTGTATTATCTATATTTTATGTAAGTTACTTTGAAAATTAAAAACTACTTATACTATACAATACAAGTGGAGGGGGTGATTTAAGATGTATATATATATATATATATAACAAACAAAAAAAAAAAAAAAAAAAAAAAAGGTTTTCATATTTTAAAGGTAACATCGGATTTCAATCACCTTATCTCTAAATCGCGATATTACATAAATAATAAACCGATTTAAGAAATTTCTATCGAGTGCAAACCTAAATAAAGTGCTGAAAACTTCAATCATTTATAATTCGAGCTGTGTTCGTCCTGGAACACTCATATTTTATATGGTAAACGTAATATTTATAAAAGGCGGGGCAATGTCCGTTTTTTAATAGGAACCCCTAAATTTTAATATAGCGCGAATATGATGCCATGATAACCACAATCACTTAGATCTTGCTACAAATTTCGTATGGTAAACGTAAACATTTTAAGGGAGTTGGTTCTGCGGATATTTTTATAGATAAAATACCGCTGCAACATATACAGCCCAAATTATAACTGATTAATGTTCATGGCACCTTGTACTTATGATATATTAAAATTTGAGGGGTTTGATAAGAAATCGATAAATCCTCTCTAAATGATTGCGTTTAACGTAAGAAATTTTTGTGGGCAGCTTTAATTTGTATCCGAGTTAAATGTGTTTGTGATTATCGGGCTCTTACATTCATGATATACTACAATTTAGGAGGCTCCGATTAAAAAAAAAGAGAATGTCTAATATAAAGTTATGTCACGTTGCTCAAACACACACATTTTTTGCGCGGTGTGACAATTTAATCATGAGTTATAATTTAATTTTTTCAGCCTCTTATATTCAGCTTTTTATAAAAATTGGGTGATAAAAAAAACGGTAATGGATCCTGATAATGTATACTCATGATATTGAACCGTACAACGTTTGGTGGGCTTATGGTGATCACAGTCTGAGTTACAGGGACAAACCGAAATGGCATGACCCCTAATGAGCAAGCCCTTTATAAATTTTACGTGCTACGGCAATTAAAACAAGAGTTATATGTATTTTAAGTTGTAAAGATTTTTTGGTATACACAAAAATATGGGAAGCTTAAAAAAAATCGACAGATCCCCCCTACCCCACCACCTGTAAAACAATTACTGTTACCATACGAAATTTGTGATTGAACCTTGCGACAATTTAGACTCCAGTTATAAGTTCTTTTTGTTATCGATCCCTTATTTTTGTTAAACTATTTTTAGTATAGCACGAGTATAGTACAAAATAATTCAGGCATGTGTTCATCTATTGTTAGAAATTGCTGAATGTGAATTTTCAACCTATTATGCATTTTCTCACTAAACTAAATTTTAGCGTACAATGTAGGATACATGCAAATCTACATTATACATACCAAATACAGTGTTACACAACATAATTGGAGTATTTTTCCCGGGTATGGTTGGATAATTCCTGAAATCTGGTTTTACATGTGTAATTAGAGTTGCAAAATTTCGGTTTATTCACAGGTTTATTTCCAATAGACCCGGTTTATTCCCAGGTTTATTCCCAAAAGGCTTGGTTTATTCCCCAAAAAACAAGTTTATTCCTGAAAAATTCGGTTTATTCCCAGGTTTAAACCGGGTTTTTTTCTAGCCTTTGCAACTCTATGTGTAATGCGTTTGCTAAGATGTTTACTTTGGTGTTTTATTTACCTTATTAAACAGCGAAGTTTTGTTAAAATATTCTAGTGCTGGAAAGTGTTTAGCAGCATGATTGACGCAAAGAAGAAAGTATTCGATTCGTAAAAAAACTCCAATTCCGTTTTTGAAGGATTTATGCGTTTTAGAATGTCACGATTTGACTGCTTTTACAAAATGTCTGTCTGTGTGTCTGTATTTGACAAAAATGCTCTGGGAATTCTATCTTAAGAACTAAAGCACGAAACTTACTAAAATTTGAGATTCTGTTAGACCTTGATATAAGTTAACGCTGATTAGTTGTTGGTGTAAATCGTCCAACAGGTGGCACTGTTATACCTTATTTTTTATGATTTCCGAGATAGCTATATATCTCAAGAACTATTGCACGGATTTTCATCATACTTCAGGTTCAGTTATACCTTGATATAAATTGGTGCTGATCAGTTTTAGCCTAAATTGCGTGACAGGTGGCACTGTTATGCTTAAATTTTCATGTTTTCCGCGACAGCTATATCTCAAGAACTAGTTCACGGATTTTCAACATACTCCAGATTCAGTTAGACCTCTATAAATTGGTGTTCATTAATTTTTGTATTAATCGCTCAACAGGTGGCGCTGTTATGCCCTATTTTGCATGATTTCCGCAATAGCTCTATCTCAAGAACTAATACACGGATTTTCATCAAACATCAGATTCAGTTATACGTAGACGTTGACATAAGTTGCTGCTGATTAAGGTTTGGTGTAAATCGCCCAACAGGTGGCGCTTCTATATAGCGCACTTTTCAAATTTTCTGCCATAGATATATCTTAAAGAATTAATTCACGGAATTTCGAAAATTTCATATTCTGTTACCCAGCTAGAAAATATTTGCACTTTTTATGCAAAAAAGTATCAATAGTACACAATTTGTGCAAAAAAAGTGAAAATTTTTGAATATTTCAAAAGTGTACACTTTGTGTGCAAATTATATGCACTTTTTATACATACAAAAAAATGCATCTTTTTTGTTTTCAGAAAGTGTGCACATTTTTTGCATAAAATAACTGCATACTCCGTGTTCGCAAAAAGTGTGCATTTTTTATGCACAAAAGTCTTTATTTTTTATGGATGTAAAACTTTGTATATTCCAAGTTTTGATTATTCTATGCATGTGTTACCAATTCAAAATCTGTAATTTTTTTCAAATGTGCACGTTTTTCCTATTACAACACAATATTCCCTAAAAAGTGCATTTCTACGTCACAGATTGTGCCCTCTTCCACCAATATTTTCGCCTCACCCTTTGAGGGATGTGAAGGAGAGGGGGGAGAGTGTAAAAAATATTTCACACTTTCTGTTGCTCTATGACCTGAAATTTGACTGTAATAATATAAGATTACATTTTTTCTCAACATTTTTTAATAATAATTACTAACCAAATGTACAGGTTCTTAAAATTTGCAAATAAATGTTTAAAATGCAAAACAAAATGCAAGATAAATGTTTAATATTCATAGTTCACGTCAAACATCATCGGCGCAACCAGGGGGAGGGAGGTTGTAACCCTCCGCCCCCCGGGACGTATGTTGAGTTTGGAAGAATTGGACTTATATACATATGTTCATATTTTATAGATATTATGAAGAAAAATATAGCTTTAAGACACATATTTTACTGTAAATTATTTTTTAAAAAATTGATAAAATTATTATTATTTTTTTTTAAATTACAAACTTAACGGTGGAGTACCTCAAAATTTTCATCTCCGTAAATATTCAAAAATTAAAAAAAAAAAAAAAATATTTAATTTGAAATTTTACAATTTTACCCCTGTCGAATGAACAAGTAAGATATTCTATATCTCCCAGAGACAGTCAAAATGATCTAATTATAAAAAGCATATATATTTATTATAATTTTGAAATGCGATAATTAGTCGCCTTTGAAGACGATTAACCACTGCTAATTTTTTGAACGGTCGGTGACTGCCTTGATGACAGGCACGATGATAAATAGAGGTGCCGAGGATATATTTAGTCTGCGTCTGCGCGGTATGGCGCGATGCCTGTCCTTTCCCTCTGTTGTCGTTTGTATAATTAAGTTGATGGCCGCGTAAACAATTTTTTTTTATAAATAAGAAGTTATGAAGACTTATCTTTTTCACCGACTGATGATTTTTGTTTAGCAGAAAATAGGCAAGTTATTCAATTTTATGTTGTAAGTTTCTATAATAAATATCGTACGTATTGTAAATGAATATTGATTTGTATAAAACCACCCTAATTGTAGTTATAACGATAGGCTTACTCGGCTATTGAGAAAAAAAAACAAGTAGTTTGTTTCCTCTTGCCATTTCAATTCAGCTAATTTTTATGTATAAAAAATACTTTTATAAAAAAGATAATCGTTACTTTTAAATATTTTTAGCCGTCAGTTACATAAATATGTAGCGTACTAAAAAAATACTTAAATTTAACGTCCTTAGCTGCTTATATATAGCGGTCTCGCAGACCACTTCTTTTTTCAATTTTCACAGTAACTTTTTATTTTCAGTTTTAACTATAGCAGGGTTCATAAAGACTATTTAGACTACTTAGAAACTCCTTAGAAATTAAAAAGTTTGCAAGGAGTAGGGGAGACTGGTACACACTGGACCTATGGGCACAGTAGACCACCCCCTAATATTTTATTATTTTTATTTTTTTTCAGCTTCTCTTCTATCCTAATAGACAACAGCACTGCACTGATTATTTATAGCCTTTAGAAAATATGTTTAGCTCAGATGGAACTATTTTATCCTGATTGGTTGTTTTGAGCTTCTAAAAGTAAAATTTTTCATCATCATATTTTCATATTTTTAGCAATTAAAGGTTGTAGATAAATAAGATAAAACACATTTTTTGCTAAGCTTTTTAACTTTAAAGTTGATATGTTTAAAAGAAAGCTATAAACAATATTAATATGATTATTTATTGAACTTCAACATGGGGCACAGTGGACCACCCACTCCTTGGGCACAGTGGTCCACAATCCACTCTGCTCCAGTAATGCAGAATGTTCAAAATATTTAATAATTGCTTATTTTCTATAAAGAATTATTGTTTTAAAGTAGTTATTTAACTGTAAAATAAAGTAAACAAAGAAAAATAACAATTTATTTAACATAATAAGAAATATTTTGTTTTGTATTTACTGCCTTTGATAAATATATATAACTAAGTCTAATTGGTGATGATTCTGTTAAAGTAAGATTCATGAGACACAAATTGAATAGATATCAGTTTATTTTTCCCGAAACTGTAGATGAATCGTTGTTGATGTCAATGATTTCATAATGTTGCTCTCAGACCCAAAAGTATTTCAGGAAAATTCCTGGATCAATCTTACTCATAAGTATTTTGAAATTTCATTTGCAAATTTTAATATGCGCTGATTTTTTTGTACTTAAGTAATGCCTTCAACTAAATTGCAATTGTTCCTGTATTAATCTGTTATTATTTTCAAAATATAATTAATTTTTTGTTTCAAAATGTTACTTGTAAATTTATTTTACTATGTTATTTTGCGGGTAAAGGGGAAATAAAGAAGAATTAGATTAATGAAAAATAGATTTATATTGCATTTCAGATAATACCTAATAGCTGTCCACTGTGCCCCAGTGGGTGGACCAGTGTTCCCCATTTATGGGGCACACTGTCCACTTTTTGGATGCCCATAAATTTTATTTGTTTTTAAATGTATTGGAAACTATGTTCTGAGAAAATTATGATGAATGCATAAATTTTTAAGGAATATTCAAAAATATTATCATGCAGATCGGCTTGTCCGTTAAAGAGAAAAAAAAATTAACTGAAAAAGTGGTCCACTGTGTACCAGTCTCCCCTACTTAGAACTCCTTAAATAAACAAAACAAAATACTTCTTAAATTATAACAAAATATAATTTAGTGTTGAATAATGATTAAAGGAAGTAAAATAAAAGTCTTCTCATGTTTATAAAAGTAAAGTTCAAGTAATTACTGCCATTCTAAAAAATTAAATTGTATATTTTTTTTTGTTTGGTTTGGTTTGGTTTGTACATACTGCATGTTTTTTCCATTCAAAATTTACTTTTAAAACCTAGGTGCATGTGATATATGATGAGAATTTGAGATTTACTGTCCTGTATATATATATATGTATGGCCATTGGTCACTTCATAAAATAGTTCCCTGGCACTTTTGTATTCAAATTTACGAAACCAATAAGCAATGCATTATGAATACTTTGTAAAATTTTAGCACTAGTTATTAGATTTCCTTTGAATAAAATACATTTTCTCCCTAAATGAGATATTAAAAATTAGGGTGGGTGTGCAAGTTGTACGACGCATGGCATGCATGAAAAAATATGCTAAGTTCTTTAAAATTCTTGTTCTCCTTAGAATTTTCCTTGACTTCTTCGATTCTTTTCTCCAGTCTGTATGAACCCTGCTATAGTTACTCGTAAAATTTTGTTTTGTTTGAAGCCTTAGTATTATTGCTAAAGACTTCTGAATAGGTAAATTTTAATTATAATAGTCATGTACATAAAGTTTGTAACAGATGCAGTATCCTATGCGTTAATCAAGCCTTTTATTCATCTTTCAATCAAGCGGTCTCTGAAACCACTCACAGTATAGTATGCGACTCTTTTTGTAACAGGAGTTAAGGGTTAAACTGCATAAAGTAATACATATATAATAACAAAAACAAGTTAAAACGAATATTTGTACGTATATCCTTTTATATCAAAATGCAATTTCCTTTCTTTAAAAGTAAAATTCAATAAATGTTCTTTTATTTTTAAAAGAATTGAATTTGAAAATTGAATTTTCTAGTTTGTAGCCAGAAATTGGTAGACTTTTTTTTAACTTAGTGGCCATTTTTCGCAATCGTAATTCTTGTTATGTTAAATTAAAATACATTATTTAGATTATAATTAACAGAGCATTCTCTGAACTATTTCAAAAGTGCAATCAATTTACAAAAACTCATTTTTTATTTCATTAACATACAAAAACAATTCAAAATAAATGAAAAAAATTATTTAAAAAATACAAAAATATGCTTTGGTTTTGTTTGTCAAAATTGGGGGGGGGGGGGGGAACTCTGCTGAATGAACGCTCGTTCGAGGCCAAAACTAACTTCACAGGAAGTAAACATGGTTTTTGATGCCCCTCCCCCTCCTTCTTCCCAAAATAAATTTAAGTTTCTAATAGCCACCTTATTTTAAAATTAAAAATACATAATCATAAAATACAGAATATTGAACTATGTAATCAGCTTTGTCAAATATTTATTCGATGAAACCTCTGAAACTGGAATCTAAAGGAATAGGAAAAAATACCGCTCTATATGGATTTCCTTCGTAGGATGTATAATTGTTGAAACATATGTTGTAGGATATGTTTGTAATCTGTAATTCTTAAAATGTAATCTGGAAAATTTTAAAAGCTTATAAAATAAATTTATATTACTATTAACATGTTAAGTTAAAGCATTACACACAATGTAATCAAGTCAAGTTAGTTTAATTTTTTTTTAAATGTTAGCATCAGAAGCTTGAAATTTTAGCCCCCTCTGAAACAATTTTAAAGGCCCTAAGTGAAATCAATTATAAGCCAATTTTTACTGGATTGTTATTGATTTTTTTGAATTACATCTCTTCCAGAGTGTGAAAATTGCGGATTTATATCAAATAGCTGATAGATGAGAAAAAAGAAAGCCGAACTAAAAATGTGGTTGAATACAGTCAGTCCATCACATGTAAGTATGATTTTATAATTTAATAAAGCTTTACATTATAAATATTTTATTAAGGGTGCACATACCCTTTAAACAGATGAAAAATTTGATTTCGGAGACAAATATTTAAAGTGGCCCCATGAACTCATTTTTACGCTAAATACCTCAGTTTTTTTTAATACTGTAATACTTTCTCCATGCAATATAATATACAATTTGCATTAAACACTGTATAATTAATTAATAATAATTATTCCTTAATGTCTGTTTTTTTTTAATTAATGAAAAAGTATATAGCTTGCGCGCATGATTTTAAAAGATCTATACACTCTAGAGCTTTGAAACTTTTAATATAAGTTTAAAAACATTACAAAAATAAAATGAACTAAAATCTAATGAATAAACAAAAAATTTCTATTTTTTTTTTTTTTTTTTTTTTTATTTAAAAAAAAAAAAGAAATTTTTTATCATTTTTGTCACTCGAATGCCCATACATTCAATAATTTTTGTTAAATTTCTTAGATTTTAGTTCAATTTGAAGAAAATGATCTAGTAAAGATATATATAAAGTTTCGAATCGTTACCTTTGATACATTTCGAGTTATCATGCGCGCAAGTAAAAAAATATCGATTTTGAGGAAAATCAATTTAAACATAAATGTTGCATTAAAAATTCTTAAATAACACGTACAATGCAGCTATTGTTATTTAAAATTTCTATATTGTTGTAGGATAAACATGTGCAGGAATTAAGATGATTACATATGCATAAAATTTATTATGAGCTCCAAAACGTGAAATTATTAGTCGGTATATAACATGAGAAAATTCAAATTAAATATTAATGTTACATTAAAAACATTTTTAAGGTATAAAAAACTGAAATATTGTTTTTTAAAGTTGATATATTTCTATAAAATACATATTTGTAAGAATTAGATTTATTACCTATGTTTAAAATTTAATATCACCTTCAAATGTTGAAAAATTTTCACGAAACTCGAGAACGGCACGACATTTGAGATTGCTACTTAAATTTTACTTTTGTATTTAAAAACATTTTCAAGGTATAAACAACTCAAATACTGTTATTTAATGTTGATATATTCCTATAAAATACATATTTGTAACAATTAGATTTATTACCAAGGTTTAAAATTTAATATCACGTTCAAATGTTAAAAACATTTCACAAAACTCGAGAACGGCACAACATTTGAGATTGCGATTTAAATCTTACTTTTGTACTTAAAGTACTGCAAGATATATATTATTTTAAAACAAATTATAATTTCTGTTCATATTAAAATTAATATAGCAAAATAATAAAGTACAACCTTTTACTTCAAAATTAACTGCTCCAAATATGAAGATATTTTTCAATTAATGCAAAAGTATACAACTTGCGCGCATGATTTAAAAATATCTATACACTCTACAACTTTGAAACTGTTAATATAAGTTTAAAAACATTACAAAAATAAAATGAACTATAATCTAATAAATAAACAAAAAATTTCTAAAGTTTTTTGATTAAAAAAAAAATGAAAATTTTGATCATTTTTGTCACTTGAATGCCCATACATTCAATAATTTTTGTTAAATTTCTTAGATTTTAGTTCAATTTGAAGAAAATGATCTAGTAAAGATATATATAAAGTTTCGAATCATTACCTTTGATACATTTGGAGTTATGCGTGTAAGTAGAAAAATAACGATTTTGAGGAAAATTAATTTAAACATAAATGCTGTATTAAAATTTCTGTATATCACCACTGTGTATATACAGCTATTGCTATTTAAAATTTCTATATTGTTGTAGGATAAACATATGAAATAATTAAGATCATTACACATGTATAAAATTTATTATAAGCTCCAAAACGTGAAATTATTAGTCGGTATATAACATGAGAAAATTCAAATTAAATATTAATGTTATATTAAAAACTCATTTACAATTTAAATTAGTATAAATAATCTTGAAAAGTCTAATATTAGGGGAAAAAAAGGTGAAAATATTTTGGTACTTTTCGGTTAGCCAGGCGCCAGTGATATATGTACATATATAAATATGTATGTATGCACATACATATATGTGTATATACATAGATGTATGTATACATATCATATATGTGTATATATAAATGTGTGTGTATCATATATGTGTATATATATACATGTATATGTATCACTGGCGCCCGGCTAACTGAAAAGTGCCAATATTTTTAATGTAATCGTTAAAGTTATCGTTTTTCTTTTTTGTCGTTTTTTTTTTTTTTTTTTTTTTCTTTTTGTAAATGAACTATTCATATTGGTAATATAATCTTATACAAGTATTAAAATTACTATAGGATATAAATGATCACTGGTAACTTATTTAAAATTTAAATTATCTTGGAAAGTTGAATATCTTACAATTTGTTGTTTACCTTACTTACTTAATTTTTAAAATCTACCTGCAGAATACATTTCACCTTCAATATTTTTTAGCGATTCGACTTTTGCTGTTTTAGAACGTTATCTCAATTTCCTTTGCTCTTTTTTTTGCATACTTGCTTTTCTCTCTGAAGAAGCTATACGTTTATTATCTATGCTTTCAAATCCATGAATCGAAAAATTGCTACGAAGTAATTGCAATGAATCCATTATGTCATGCCGTCCTTGAAAATCTTCATTAAACAATATTGTAGCTTCGTTTGTTGCAATATGTACAATTGTTTTCCCCGATCCTGTAGTTTTGGGGCAAAATTTCCAAATCATGGCATTCAAGCTTTCATTTGGGTTTTGTGTTCGCCCTCCCAAACAACGTTTTAAAAGTGACGGCTGTGACAGATCATTAAACACTGGTTTGGTTGCTTCCATTACCACAGAAGGGATAGGTGATTTATGATTGTATGAAATGCCTTCTAAACGTGATTTATTGTACTTACACCAGGTGTAGACATTTTTTGTGAAAAAATAATGAATTAGATTATCATTTGATGATATTTTGTGATAAAATATCGCCCAAATTGCTTTACGCATTTCAATCAAAGAATCTTTATGTTCTCTGATGGCATTGCCATAGTAGCTTGTTATTTCATCAATAAGGTTATCAGTTAATCGCCCTTTACCACCCAGTGTTTTTCCATCACTCAATTTTTTTCTTTTCTTGCTTCAGCTTTCTTAGACGGGTCCCCATACGCTTCTGAACGTGTCCAACACATTCGACTTTTTTCGATAGTTACATTCCCATAAGGTTTTGCATTACACACTGAAGGAAATGTTTTTGTGTCACCGTCCCCGATGTGTTTCAAATATTTTACACCACGTGTTTCTTCGGATCTTAAAAATATTCTGACCATACCGTCAACTTCCATCTTTCCTGCAGAACCAAAATGGTTTCGATTACATTCGTGTTCTTCAGAATATTCACACTCTTTACAATACGAGGACATCACCTCAGTGTCAAATACTTTCCCACTTTAGGCTCCAATTATCGTACACACACCTGTAAGTGATGTATGACCACGAGTCTTCCATGTACCATCACCACTTACAGTAACGGACAAAGAAGAATTTGACAATATAGCTTCAGTCTGGGCTGCTTTCTTCATCGACATTTCTGCAGTTTCTGATGTCACTTTCAATATTTTATTTACAATGACAAAGTATGATTTTTGAGCAATAGGTGGTAGGAGATCCATGTCACAGTAAAAAGTCTCCATTCCTGCTCTGCCTTGTCCAATCATTCTCATAGAATATGTAAACCTTCTATTGATTTCAGGAATATTTTTCTTACTGCCTAACATTGTGCAATTTCTGAAAGTTTTTACAGAACACTTACATGTCATTTCAAATTTAGATGACAGTCCAAACAGTGACGACTCACTTAGCATAATATTACCCTTACAGAATTTACAAGATAAGTTTTGTTGTATAAAATTAATCAATAAATTTATATCAAACAATCTGTATCCTTCAAAATTAGGTGTTCTAAAAACACTTTGTTGTGCAGGAGGTAAAACATCCAACTTTAATTTTTTGCTTGATGCACTAATGTGTTGATGAGTTTTCACATTAGTAAAATGATTGCCAGAAAACTTTCGTTTTTTAGGACGAGTCCCAGACTCTCGCTTCACATTCTCGGACACAATAATGAACGAAAATAAACTAGTAAAATAAATTAATAATATAAAACTAGTAAAATACACTCTGAACAAAAAGCTTACTCTCAAATGAAACGGAATCGAATTATAACGCTGAAAAGCACATGTAAAAAAACTTTAAACTGCAGATATTACGAAAGCCGGGAGTAGAGATGTTTCCGTCCTTCTGTTTCTCCAAAAGAATTAATAATTCATGGAGTTTGCGATAAGAGGAGAAGCAAAATCTGCAGCTTTTAAAACGTAAACAAACACACCGCCATGATGACAGAATCAGCTGACTCAAGTGGATCTTTAATTCGCGTGAAACGGACCAAAGCTGATTTACATTTTTTACTATAACGAGAGTAATTTTACGAATATTTTAATGCGGTTTGTGGCAAATTGTTCAGAAGAAAATTAGCTATCAAATGAATTAAAAAACAAAAAATCGATTTTTTCAAAATTTTAAAGGATATGTGTCCCCTTAAAGCGTCCAATTTAATTATGCTGTTAAGAAATTTGGGTACTTTCTTGTTACATCGACCCTAACAATTACAATTATACCAAGGTTGCAGTTATGATTTTGCGAAGATCATCGCAAATCTTATGTATGCATCAGATACAGTATGCTCTCTTATATGCTCAGATACAGTATGCATTTTTAATAGTATAGATACTAAATTTCAAGTTTGAGATTTGGGAAATTGTTTATAAGAACAACATTTGCCAGTTTGGCCGTATATTACGCATGAAAATAAGTGAATCAATTTTAACTATTATTTTTTCCTGTAGAAAAACAAACTACTTAATAAAATCTAATATTGAATTTTTATATTTATGTAATGTCTGTAAAGTAGTTCAGTTTGCATATTTCTGCATGATTTAATTTTTTTTCCTTTTTTTACACAGGAAACAAACGGGATACAGTTTGAAATTGATTTGGTAAAAGAAAATCATCCAAAGATACAGAAGCGCAATCTAAGTAAAATATCTATTTGAACATTGTAAAACTGACTGTAACTCAACAATGAAAATGCTGTATATTTATTACAGAAAATACAAGAAAATTTCAAGTATATTTATTTTATAACATATAACAAGTATCATTACAAGTCCCGAACATTTACTGGTGGATACATTACATTACCGGAACAAGTACCATTAGTTTATTATTTATGTTGTGATTTCAAATAAACGCAGCGACTGTACCGCAATGGTCATTTTTTTTGTGTGTGTGCCGTGTTTTCTTTCGCTTTTTCCCAACAGCAGCTAGATTTCAGCGGTCGTCCGTCAAAGCCCTCTGCGGTCAGAAGAATTATTGTATCCGGTTGCAACGTTTAAAATTTGCAATGACTGCATTGGAAGTGAAATGATGAGAAAAAGCTGATTGCACTTGTGTTGTAAATAAAAAAAAATAAGTAACGTTGATTTTTTAATACCTTTTTCTAAGTGCAAATAGGGCCTACCGCAGCTGAGTGGTCAAGGCATCGCACCACTAATCGCTTGCGAGTGTCGGTCTGAGCGGGTTCGAATCCGGGTTCGAATCCCGGGGGCTCCGTTGCACACTCTTTGTGGAGCTTCCGGGTGTATTTCTGTGTGTTGTAAATTTCCTTCTGTGTGCTATCTCGTCCCTGTATACATTGACCATGATTTATAAGCGGGCGCTTGATGCCAAGCACACAGGTCAGATGTATGTTAATCAAATGTCAAATGTTTAGTACAGATACATTAGTTAAAACATTTTCAACCAACAACTAGAATTTAGTGCAGCTCTTTTCAAGTAAGTGTAATAATTTTCTCTTATTGGGTTTTAACAATATTGAACATTTTTTTTTTTTTTTTTTTACTGTATGCAATGTTATTTCTAATTATAAAATTTACATATTTAAATTTAAGCTTATTTTCTTTTTCCCCATGTTGGCGAACTTGTACCATGTCTGATAAAGTTATTATTTATAATCCTATTTATAATTATGCATCTTTCCAAAAGTGGGTTTATTACTATGGTGATAATAACTGTAAATTTCACAGTAAGCTGAATCTTGATATAAATATATGCTTAAAATGTTCGATATGCAAAAAGCTATTTTAAAAAATGTACAAAATCTGAGGTGCCAAATACGCTCAGATTTTGTGCACTTTTTATTTTACACATTTTTTTCATACCAAAAAATCCCTAAATTGTGCATTTTTATGCGTAATCAGAGGCTCTGATTATGCATAAAAAATGCACAATTTAGGGATTATTTGGTATGCAAAAAATGTGTAAAATAAAAAGTGCACAAAATCTGAGCGTATTTGGCACTTCACATTGTATATAAAAAGTGCACAATTTAGGGATTATTTGGTATGCAGAAAAAGTGCACAAAATCTAAGCGCATTTGGCACCTCTGATTGTGTATAAAAGTGCAACATTTAGGGATTATTTGGTATGCAGAAAAAGTGCACAAAATCTGAGCGTATTTGGCACCTCTGATTATATACATTTTGTGCACAATTCTGTTGGCACTTTATATGCACAATTAATTTTGCACTTTTTATACATACGCCGAGGTGCCAAATACGCTCGGATTTTGTGCACTTTTTTTGCAAACTTTTTCGAGCTGGGTAGACCTTGACATAAATAGATCCTTATTAGTTTGTTTATATACCGTGCAACAGGTGTCGCTGCTAGGTTCTGTTTTTCACGGTTTCCGTAGTAGCTATATCTTAAGAACGAACAGTTTGCATTTAACTTTGATTTCAGACGATTTGATTTATATAAAGAAAATGTAAGGCCACAGCATACTAGTTCTTTCTTGTTAAGTTATTAGTTTTAGTGAAGTCGTGAAAAATTAACTTTACGCAACCAAAAAGAAAAAAATAATCTTATTTTAGAGATGCAAAACAGTATCTACCACAGACGACTTTTAATTTGATGGAATATAAATATGGTCCATTACTAAAGTTTATTAAATAATAAAAAATTCAACATAAAATAAAGTAGAAAATATAAATTTCATTAAAATTGTTATATTATAGGGGAAATTATTTTTACACGGTAGATTAAATGAAAATCACAAAATTAACATTCGAAAAGTAAGTGTCTTTTCATGCAATTATAGAAAAAATGCTGAAGATTTTAGCCACTGAAAATGCATTATTTTAACGACGATATATTTCAAAAGTCATGCTATTTGTCAATTGTATTTTCCTGTTATAACTAACCTATAGATCGGTTCTGTTATTTTCTCGCAACATTAGAATCCCCAAGTTTCTACCATTACAGAAAATAAAGTAGAAATAAAAAAAGCAAGAGAAATCTTGCGTCAAGCATAGATTACGCAATACTTTCCAACACTTCCAGAATACTATAACGAAACTTTAGCATTTAATAAAGTGAGAGAAGATATTTAAGTAAGTAATTTAGTAAAAAGCATTTCATAAAAATAATTATTACATAGCAATTACCGTCCATAGCCCAAAAATAGACGAATGGATCTGTGAAGCTTTGTAAATGATCTATAGATTGGTATATGTAATCTAGATAGTATGCGAAAATTTAGTTTAGTTACAAAAAGCATAACACAGTTGGCACTGTCTACATTTAGCAATTTTTGACAATAAACGGAAGTGTACTAGAATTATTTTGTACAGCCCTGTATATTATTTACAGATTTTTATACATGTCACATAATATAGTAAAATTTAATTCAAGCAAAGAAACGCATTACACTATTAAAAACCCACTTCTAGAAATTACTATCCATAGCCAGCAATGTATCCAATTCCTTGCGTAGCACTGTATATTATGAATTTATTTATACTCTACAAACATCTCTTAGAGTACTAAATATAATTCAACTCAAAATTACATAACTCAATTAAAAACTATCTTTAAACAATTCACGCCCTTTCAAAGTAATGCTTACGAATTCTTTTGTGTTGACTTTCTTTTGTGTTGAATTCTTTTGTGTACATGTCATGCACAGTGTAAGAGAATGGCACAGAATATGAAAAATGTATTTTTTCACATTCGATAGTGTGACATGTTAGCGATGAATAGTGTATTTTAATGACAGTTTGTTTGTTTGACCATTTGCTCTATATAACGACACACTTTGTCAGTCTAATAGGGAGACTGCAATCAACTGATGATCTTCTAATCCGCCAATCGCAACTGCGCGTCCGACCTCCAGTAACACCCATGATCGTCACGGCACCAATCGCAACTGCCCTCCAACATTGTACCTCCAATGGTTTATTTGTGACGTCATTTGCAACTATTTCTTATCTCCCTTTTCTTATATCATTCCTTTGAAATAATTAAAATAAATATTATCAACAAAAAATCATGTAATTGATTTAATTAATTCTATCAGCAAAAAATGTGTGAAATGGAACAAAATAAAAACACCAAATTTTATCTACCGAAATCAAGTAAAAAAGATGCATCAGATTTAGAAAAACACCGTTCAAATTGTCAACTTATGCAAATAAAGCGCTGTTTTCAAAATCACGTGACTCACATGCAATTTACTGCTGTCAAGTTATAAACATTATTTCTGTCGAGTGGTAGTTACGTGAACCTTTTCATGAGCCACGTTATAATATAATGTCTTTATAATTTTGATCCATGTGAATGAACTTTATTAAATTATGTTATAAAATTTGTAAAAATCGAATGAGAGCTTAGTGCTTCGTAATAAATTATGGAAGAAATTAGTTCATTTCAATCAGACAGTAGTGATTTACAAACTGTTCACCATGCTGGTACTTCCGGCACTACATGTAAAAAGAAACCGACTATTTTAGATGGACGTTTTTTCGAGAAAATTGAAAATAAATCTTCGTGTGATAGAATTATAGCGAAATGCACTAAGTGTAATATTGAGGTAAAAGCCTCAAATAATTGCACTTCCAATTTTGTTACCCACCTTAAAAGGAAGCATGGAAACACTTATTTTGAAGAATATCGTGCTTATTTACAGGAAACAAAAAAACAACGAAAATCAAGTATTTCTGGACAATCAAGTCAAAACATAGTATATTTGCAACACAATTTTGACAAAGATATTGTAAACTATTTCATTGATTCTATGATTTCGCTAAGAAACATTGATAATATATATTTCCAAAATCTACTGAAAAACCTCAATTCTAGTTCAAAATCTTTGAACATAATGAGTCGGAGGGCACTTGGGAGAAAAATTGGAATATATTACAATGAACAAGTAGCAAATATTAAACGTGACTTGGAAGATATATATTTCGTTTGCATAACCACAGACATATGGTCAGGGCGACGAAGAAGTTTCCTAGGAGTGACAGCACATTGGATTCATCCAGTTACATTAAAAAGAATGTCTAGAGCCATGGCTTGTGAAAGATTCAAAGGCATTCATAGTTATGACAAAATTTTTGAAAATCTTATGAACATCCAAAAAAAAATTCGGATTGAATTCCAATAAAGTAATAGCTGCTATTACTGATAATGCAAGGAATTTTGTGAAAGCATTTAAAATATTTGGAATTGAAGAAAAATGTATTTTAGAAGATGATGATTTAGATACAAAATATAATTCATCTAGTAGTGATTATGATTCTGACACTGCGTCTAGCATAAATGATGATGTAGAAGATGTAATTAATTCGAGTGATTGTTTACCATTACACTTTAGGTGTGCATCTCACACACTCAATTTGTGTGTAACTGCTGACTCTAGCAAAATTCTGGAAGGCCATGACACAGAAATTTCAAAAATACACGAACAAGTGATAAAAAAATGTAATAGTTTGTGGAAAGCAGCATGTCGGCCTAAATCTTCAGAAATTATCATTTCCATTTTGGGACATACTCTTAGTCGACCAAATGAAACACGATGGAATAGTTTATTTGATGCAATGAAACAGTTTCTCTCCATCAAAGAAAAATCGGCTATTTTGAGCAAGGAACTGAATTTGATAACTTCATTGAAAGACCAGGACTTTACATATATAGAAGAATATGTGAAATGTAGTAAAGACATTGCCGGGGCTTTAGATATTCTTCAAAGTGAAAAAGAAACTTATTTTGGTATTTTATTACCAACTTTGTTGTCATTACGACATAAATTACGAAAATCATTGAATGAAGACTTTATATATTGTCGACCTTTGGCCGAAGTTTATTTAGAAAGTATAGAAAATAGATTTAGTGAGTTCTTTAATATTTCATCACCTCAAGCAGAAAAAGCTGCAATAGCAGCTTTATGTCATCCGAGTTTTGTAAAATTTAAATGGCAGTCTTGCATTAGTGAACCAGCTTATACAAAAATTAAAACGCTATTTATTAGTAAATTGACAAAAGAAATCAGAACAAACGAAAATCTGGATGTGCTGAGTTCTGTTGATAGTGAAGAAAAAGATGACTTTTTTACCATTGATTCTGCTCATGAAGAAGCAAAACAAGACCCTAAAAGAAAAGCCACATTATTGTATGCGCATTTCTGTCTGGAGGAAAAGAAAAATCTAAGTATATTGAACTCTTATAAAGAGATTAAAAACATCTTCATAAAATACAATACACCGCTGCCCTCGTCGGCATCTGTAGAAAGATTACTTTCTTATGCAACTATTACGAATTATTGTAAAGCTAATAGGCTTTCGGACGAAATGTTTGAAAAACGAGTAGTTTTAAAAGCCAATCTTAAATATTACGAAGAATGTCCATAAACACCTAGAAACTATTTTATATCTAAGAAGCAAAATGTTTGCTTCAACATTAAAACAAAGTATGTTACTGCTTCATTTTTTAAATTTTGTAAATTGGTTTAATTTTTTTTATGTGGTTTAATTAAGTCTATTTTCCAGAAAGAAATTTAGAAATGTTATTGATTAAATGTAACTGTAAATAAAATATCAATGTCTCTGAAATTTCAATTTGCATGGTTTTATTAAGGTAACTATAAGTTTAGCATAATCCTAAATGTGCTCCTAACCTGACTTGAAAAGAGGGAGGAGGAGGGCGAAAGTCTGATTGTACTAAATGTACTAGCTATATTTCTTTATATTTAATCTTTTCATAATAATAATTATTTCGATTAAATTTTAAAATGCAAATTTTTTTCAGAATGGAGAAACTCCTTAATCATATATATTATTTCTCCTGTCAACATCCCTTTTTCTCAGAAAATACAAAACGCAGAACGACGAATGAGATAGCATATGAAAGGATTTTGAACAGGCTTCTGACATAGCACACTTAACATTTCGTTAAAACATGTTTTTGACTAAAATTTGCTGATAATTAAACATTAAATCGGCATTGTTTTCATAAAAGAAATGAAAGGTTTTCCTCAAAATATTGTTGCCAAAAAAAAATAAAATACCACATTATATGACGCTCAGCAATTATTATAAAAAACACCGCACGGGTTTATTCTATAATTATGATTAAAAAGCGAAATTGAAATTGAAATGTTTAGATTTATATTTCTATGTCCCATGTGTTTTTCCTGAAGCGGATGACGTCATCCTATAATGCAGTTAAAATACGATTGTTATTTTTTTTTTCTCGCGCGTGCATTTTGCAATCTTGGATCAGTTTTTACTATAACTTTGATGGAATAAATTAGATGATATTCTGGCTTGACTAAAAACTAAATGTTTGCAGATATTTTTATCCTTACTTTTTCTTTAGAAGTTTAAACCTGCATCTAAGAAAAATTACATCTTGATAAAAAATGGTTCTTCTCTATTATCCCGTCGACCACTTTTCATAACAAAAAACTATCGCCAAATAAACGGGAGAACGTTGCCATTGGAATATCAAAATGAATAAATAAATAAAATATAAGAATTTAAGGACACAATTGTTATTTTAATTAATGAAATAACTAATAAATCAGTGAAACATAATGAAAAATACACGCAAATGTCGAGTTAGAAACCACTTGATGACGTAACAAACACGTATAATGCTTCTGATATCAAGTAAATGGGACTGTATTTTTGGTGTTTAGTCTTACAGTTTGGTGATAGTTTTTTGTTATGAAAAGTGGTCGACGGGATAATAGAGCAGTACCTAAAAAATATTAGATTTCAGTGCGAAATCCTCGCACGGGCCCTCTGGTTTATTTTAATTGCATTTTAAAACGAAGAATGTTTACTTTGTTTAATTAACATGTGCGATTCCAGTGCTGCCTGAACGAGTCTGTTTTGTGGGTTATGGGTTTTAGTTATTCCTAAGTGAAGAAATTTCTATGCAAATAAGCTTCAATATAAAACTCTTACGAAACTTATTTATTTATTATAGAAAAAGAGAAAATATCACATTATCAAATTAGTAACTATAATAAATATTTTTATTATTATTATTTAATTGTTTGCTCAGGTTTAGTTAATGATAAATTCCTGGTGAAGTTAAAGTTAGAGTAAAGTGATTTAATTAAAAAAGGATCACACTTTACTTTATTTGATTTCATTGAAACTAACCTTATTTCTTGAAGATCCTTGTTCTCTTGTTCTCTTGTGACCCTTTTCTCGATTTTTTGGCATGGTATATTTTTTTTATTGAATTATGAATATACAGACGTGAAAAGATGATTGTAGTCTGACATTTTACCCTTTAACTACTGCTAATGGTCTCAGAGACAGCTGCTTTTTAACACTTTCCAACATAGTTGAAAAGTGTTTATAAATTCGGTTGGTCTGCCGTCTGTCCATCGCGTAAATATGCTCGGATTGCCTTGTAATTGATATATGTATATATAAGTTCATTATTGGTGTTTACTATTTCATCTTTGGTATTGAAAATTAAGTATGTAGAATTTATGTTTTTTTTTTTTTTTTTTTTTTACAGGGACACTCAAAAGAATTCCTTTACACTACGGTCTATGGGGAAAATCGTTTACGGCGTCGTATTTTAATTATGTTACACTATTTTAATCAGATTCAAATTGACACATATTACTGATGTGCACTACAAGGCGCTTACTGTAAAATATCGTGTGCATAGAATGTATCGTTCCTTTACAGGGACACTCAAGAAAATTCTGCTACATTAAGGTCTATGGGGACAAATCGTTTGCGGCGTATTTTAATGCTGTTACACTGTTTTAAACATTTTCAAATTGCTACCTATCAATGAAGTGTCCTATAAGGTTCTTACTGTTGAATATGGTGTCCATAGAATACATAGATCATATACAGGGCTGCAGAAAATAATTTGAATATTTTCTTTGACTATAGGTAGTAATTCCAGAAATTGGGTTTTTAAATGTGTTATGCATTTTATAAGTTTACTTAGTAAACTCTGAAGTTTTGTTGTGTTGGAACGTGTTGGAAAGTGTTTTATAATATATACTTGATGACACATGATTATTCGTACTTGTTTAGATTTTCATAGAGACTATCACTTTAACTAGATACTAGGGATATTTCTTTTTCATTGGATTGATAGTACTATATGCAATGACTTCGGAAAAGGTGAATTTTGATTAGAATAGTCCTTTACAGATGGTGCAGAAAAAGTATGCTATCTATTTAAAGGTTTACAGATTCTTTTATTCATATTTAGATCAATCAGTCACAGAGATTGCTCACATTAGGAATGCTACAGTTTTTTTTATAGTTAGTTAATTGTTAATCTGTGTTAAACATAATATTGATTACACTCTAAAAAATATATATGTAAATTTACACATAAAAACAGGTGTATAGATAATACAAAAACGATTTGTCTATGAGTGTAAAATGTTGTGTAAATTGCCAAAATACACGCCTAATGTGTAAAAAAACACATTTTAGTATGTAATTTGATGATAACACTAAGCGAATAAAAGTGATCTGATAACTCTTGAAATATACACTTTAATGTGTAAATTGCACAAAAATACACATATTTCTGTGTAATATTCTTACACATGCAAATGTGTAATATTCAGTGATTACACATATTTTTGTGTATTATGCAAATTGCACATATTTTGTGTAACTTGTAAAATACACAGTTTCTTGTGTAACATGCAAATACACAGATTTCTGTGTAATAATCTGTTCTTACACACATTTCTGCGTAATATACAAAACACAGATTTTTGTGTAATATTCAAAATTGACAGATTTTTGAGTACATAGCTTTACCTTTAAAATTTGTATGTATAAATTCTCAACTAAATGTTTTTATGATTGCAAAACAAAATTTCATGGAGAAAAAAAGAATTCATGGGCATGGTGTGTTTATTCTTTCTATCAGGTTACACATATAGAAAAATCGTTTTTGTATCATCGATATACCTGTTTTTACTTAAAAAAGGATCAAAAGCATGGCCTTCCGGCCTGTACCTGGAGGAAAAAGTATCTTTCTTATATCTTCGTTTTAAAATTTTAGCTAATGTTACACGAAAACAGCAAGTTAAAATGCAAATAAAACGTTTACAAAAGATTCGTTAATACTGAATTTGAATAAGAAATTCACCAAATTATTGAGCAATAGCCAAATTGGCTTCATTTATCAAGACTTATTTTGGTCGCCAAATTTGGCGATATTTTGCCAAATGTCGCCAAGTTTGGCGAGAATATGGCGCTAACGGATATGAATATATAGTTTTATGCGTATGATTGGGAAAATTATTACAACAATGAAAGAAAATAATTTGCGAGTAATCGCGTTTATGTGCTGTTTTGTTTCAAAATGTCAGCCACCTTAGAATTTCAAACTGCTCTATCTCAGCCATTTTTTAAGATAGAGGTAAACCAAAAAATGCTCTGGAATCCTTGTATGAAGACCTAACACTTAATTAAAAAATAAATTTGAATTTTTAACTTTTGAGTATATTTATTTTAGTTTTAAATTTTTAAGTGGCCGCCATCTTGAAATAAAATGGCGGACCAAGCTGGCCAACGAACTCGGTTGAGACATTGGTGAGCTTAATACACACAATTAGTTTCATCAAAATAGATTTATAAATACGAGAGTTATCGTTTGACATAGGTCAGATATATATATATAATATAAATCAACATTTGAACGGAGGGTGGTTTTGGGGTCTGGGGGTCATGATCGGTGAAAATATACCGAAATTTTCTGGAACTGCTTTCCTCCGAACGGCTGCAATAGCTTTATATATTTTTGTATTGAAAGCTACCTAATAAGAATAGCCAGCTTTATCTAAAATTCTCAAAATATTAAATAACAGCATTATCACCACTCAGTGGGGATTATTAACATTCAGTGTTTCAAGTTAAAAAATGAAAGTATTGCATTATTTTCAATCCCCAACTATTTTTTTTTATTTGGTGTACATGAGTTTAACAGTAAAAATGAAATTAAAAAAAAAGTCCTTCCGGCCTGTACCGGGAGGAAAAGGTAGCTTTCCTATGTCTTCGTTTTAAAATTTTAGCTAATGTTACACGAAAACAGCAAGCTAAAATGCAAAGAACCCAATTACAGAACATTCGTTAATACTGCATTTGAATAAGAAATTTGCCAAATTAGTCAACTATAGCCAAGTTGGCTTCATTTATAAAGACTAATTTCGGTCGCCAAATTTGGAGGTATTTCGTCAAATGTCGCCAAGTTTGGCGAGAATTTGGCGCTAACGGATATGAACATATAGTTTTATGCGTATGATTGGGAAAATAATTACAACAATGAAAGATAATAATTTGCGAGAAGTCGCGTTCACTAAAACTCATAAATTAATCGTTGGATTTTTGTAATGTGCTATCTTGTCTCAAAATGTCTGCCACCCTAGAATTTCAAACAGCTGTATCTCAGCCGTTTTTTAAGATAGAGGTAAAACACTCCGGAATCCTTGTATCAAGGCCTAACACTCAAGGAAAAATTTTGATTTTTTAACTTTTTTGTATATTTATTTTAGTTTTAAATCATTAAATGGGCGCCATCTTAAAACAAAATGGCGGACAAAGGTGGCCAACGAACTCGGTCGAGACATTGGTGAGCTTAATACACACAATTAGTTTCATCCAAATTGATTTATAAATACGAGTGTTATCGTATGACATAGGTCAGATATATATATATATACATATATATATAAATCAACATTTGAACGGCGGGTGGTTTTAGGGTCTGGGGGTCATGATCGGTGAAAATTCATCGATATTTTCCGGAATTGCTTTCTTCCGAATATATATATATATATATATATATATATATATATATATATATATCTGACCTATGTCATACGATAACTCTCGTATTTATAAATCAATTTTGATGAAACTAATTGTGTGTATTAAGCTCACCAATGTCTCGACCGAGTTCGTTGGCCAGCTTGGTCCTCCATTTTGTTTCAAGATGGCGGCCACTTAAAAATTTAAAACTAAAATAAATATACAAAAAAGTTAAAAATTCAAATTTATTTTTTAATTAAGTGTTGGGCCTTGATACGAGGATTCCAGAGCATTTTTTGGTTTACCTCTATCTTAAAAAATGGCTGAGATAGAGTAGTTTGAAATTCTAGGGTGGCTGACATTTTGAAACAAAACAGCACATTAATGCGATTACTCGCAAATTATTTTCTTTCATTGTTGTAATAATTTCCCCAATCATACGCATAAAACTATATATTCATATCCGTTAGCGCCATATTCTCGCCTAACTTGGCGACATTTGGCGAAATATCGCCAAATTTGGCGACCAAAATAAGTTTTCATAAATGAAGCCAATTTGGCTATAGCTCAATAATTTGGCGAATTTCTTATTCAAATTCAGTATTAACGAATCTTTTGTGAACGGTTTCTTTGCATTTTAGCTTGCTTTTTCCGAGTAACATTAGCTAAAATTTTAAAACGAAGATTTGGAAAGCTACCTTTTCCTCCCGGTATAGACTGGAAGGACTTTTTAATTTTTTACAAGCCTAAGGAATTAAGATTAGAAACAATTATATAATGCTTTTTTTGTTTATTTATAAAGGTAAAATACCCACAGAAATTTTCCAAATTATGTCCAACTTAGATTTTATTACTTTTTATGCAATTTTAAACATGTACAAAATTTAGGATTTTAATCAATGATTTTTATTAAAAAAAAAGTCAATTGATTTAAGTCATGATTTAATCACTGATTTCAATCGTCTGATTAAAATCGTTGACACCCTACTCGCTACATAATTTTTTTCAAAATATAGCATGCTACACTACAAATTTTGAGGTGGAAATTTGCAACCAGTGTGGTTTTGCCACTTGTAGCACACTACTTTTGACCACTGGACAAGACATATCATTTAAAAATAACACAAAATCAAGCGTAATGCAGATTCATCGAATACTGAAAAACATTCTGAGAAGTGTGTTTTGGTAGTCGACATTCTCATATACGTTACATATTACACATATTCAGGCTTAAAAAGCGATATCCGAAGAACTAAATGTCCCCTATGGCAACTTCTAAATGTTTATGTTATTACTATTTTTTACGACTGACAAAAAACAAATTTTAACTAAACTTGCTTAACTTTAACGCCTTGTAGAGGACGTTTTCAATTGACTGACAAGGATTGCTTGAATATTTCTCTCATACCGCATAATTTTTACCAAACAAATATACTGAACTATTAATTGTTATGCATAATGTATAAGCATGGTCGTCAAAACATGAAAACGTTCTAGAATATTATTATTTGCTTCGAATTCTTGAACTGCCATCACTGATACTTAATGAGAAACATTTTCCAAGACATTCAGAATACTGTAACAAAACTTCACTTTATAAAACTAAGGTAAAGAAAAATGTTTAAGTAAACAATGTGGAAAACGCATATCGCATTTGAAAACCCATTTTCAGCAAGTCGGAAAAATATGCGAACCCTTTTACGCAGCCTTGCATATACAGTTGACCTAGCTATGCTCGGTCAAAATTAGCTTTGAGGCTCCAAGCATGTGTTTTGGCATTGAAAAACTTAAAAGTCAATTTCCCCTATCATATGTAAATTGATTGGTTGAATTCTGTTTTCGAGAACGTTCTGTGGACTCTGATTGGTTCGATCATGTATCTCGGCTACTATTGGGAATTTCTAGAAAACTCGTTCAGATTCTGAAAGCCAGCTTTTTCGCCTAATATCGCCAAAATATCGCCAAGTTTGGCGACATTCTTTCATTTAGTGCCAAGCATGTGTTTAGAAAGTTCTATGTACACTGATTGGTTTAATTCTGTTTTCGAGAACGTTCTATGGACTCTGATTGGTTGAATCATGAATCTCGTCTCCTATTGGGAATTTCTAGAAAATTCCTTCAAATTCTGAAAGTTATTTTTTTTTGCCAAATGTCGCCAAAATTGCCAAATTTGGCGATTTTTTTCCATTTGGCGCCAAGCAAGTGTTTTGGCATTGGTAATCTTAAAAGTAAATTTTCCCGCCAAATCTCGCCAATGTCGCCAACACTTTTTAAGATAAAAATATCTTGACCCATAATGATCAATCACCAATATGATCAACAACATGATCAACCAACATGACCAACAATCGAAATTTCTCGAACATGTGACCTAGCCCAATAGTCTTCTCGTTCTCGAAACCCGTAGGATATAAAATTTAGTCAAAATAGTCTGAGACGCTTTTTAGATAAAAATAGCTTGAACCATAGTGACACAAAAATGACCCACTAATCGGATTTTCTCGAGCATGTGACTTAGTCCAATGATTTTCTCGTGCCCAAAATCTGTAGGATACAAAATTTAGTTCAAATCGTCTGAACCGCTCTTAAGCGAAAAATAGCATTCTGAAATAATATTCTGTTCATGTTGGAAAGTGTTTCATAGTCTATGCCAGATGCATGATTTTTCATTATTTCTGTATCAAATTAATACTGTGTGTGATAGAAACTGTCTTTTATGGTACATATAGAGGGTTGCAGTTATTAATAAAAAATACAAAATTCTTAATAATACTAGAGGGGCCCGGCCCCCCTGCTCGCTACGCTCACCAACCCCCCGCGTAATCGTGCCCTAGCCAAACCCAGACGTAATCGTTTCGCGTTTCCATTCTTCCATTCTGGATCGCTTCACGATCCTGTATTTTCTATGCATTCAATTTTTAGATTCCACTACGTAATTGTTGTTGTAATTTAAATGAAACCTAAATTTATTATAAGAAGAACGAAAAATCATGCGTCAATCATAGATTATGAACACTTTTCAACGATTCCAAAATAATTTTACAAATCATTACCGTTTAATAAGCTGAAAGATAACATCTAAGTAAACAATTTGGAAAACGCATAACATATTTAAAAACGTAATTTTAGGAATTTCCAGCATATACAATATTCGGAAAAATATCCGAATACTTTTATTCAGCCCTGTATATGATCCATAGATTTGTATATATACTGCATAGGATGCTAAATTTTAGTTTAGTTAGGAAACGCGTAGCACAGTTTAAAATTCTCCTTCTGGAGTTTCTGTCAATAAACGGAAATGTGTTCGCGAACTTTTGTGCTGCCCTGTATATGATCTACAGAATTTATAAACACCAAATAATAGACAAAAAGTGAGTTAAATTCAAATCGCGTTCAGCAACTTAAAACGCACTTCCAGGAATTATTGTTAACAGACAGTAGAGAATTCTTTTGTGTGTCCCTGTAAATGAACGATGACTGCTATACACACACTATTCTGTAGTAAGCCTCTTGTAATGCACCTTAGTGATAGATATAAATTTTAATGCGTTTAAAATAGTGAAACATTATTTAATTAAACCGCAGACGATTTTTCTCCATAGACGTAATGTAACGGATTTTTTTGACTGTCCCTGTATTGTAACTATAAGTGTTATGCACACCATATTCCATATTAAGCTTCTTGTAATGCACCTTAGTGATATATATCAATTACACTGTGTTTGGAATTGTGGAACATCATTAAAATAAACCGCAAATGATTTTTCCCCATAGACCGTAATGTAGCAGAATTCTTTTGAGTGTCCCTGTAAAAAAACTATAAGTGCTACACACTTCAGATGAAATACGGAACATGCTGTATATAACGACAATAACATATAAAAATTGCAGGTCAATCCGAGCATATTTACGGGAGTTAGAGCACGGACAGACGGCAGACGTGTAGACGGCCAGACACACCGAAGTCATAAACACTTTTCAACTAGGTTGGAAAGTGTTAAAAATCAGCTTCATCCTTCACCAAACAAATCCAGCCTATCACCTCAATTATTTATGAAAGAAAAAGATAAAAAAATTGAAATAAAACAAATTTATTTACAAAATAAGTTTCAAATACTTTTCTTTATGATTAGATTTCAATATCTTGAATAGTCCTATATTTGTACAATACTTACAATACAAGTGCTGAGTTTGTTTTAATAGATCAAAATGACCTTTCCCGAATTCGAAACCTAGCTAGATGGATTTCTCGTGCTCGAATTAGTATAGGCAACACGTTTCGTGTAAATCGTTTGAGTATTTTTCCATTTATAACAAAAAACATTTTCAGCGCTGAGTTTGTTTTACCCTGTAAAAACGAATTTTCTTGTATTCGGAACCTAGCTAGATCTTTTTCTCGTGCTCGATTTAGTATAGGGGACAAGTCTCGTGAAAATCTTCCCAGTTGATTACGATATCATTCATATTCGGGAAAATCCCTTGCTCGTTTAATATATATGAATAATCGGGAAAGTCCATTGCTCGTTTAATATATATGAATTTGGCGACAGTAATTTGGTCGACAGGATAACTAACAAGTACCAATTGTATATATAGTGTTACAAATATTGTAAATAGTTAGTGTTTGTGCTTAAAAATAATATAAATAGTTCAATTAAGCTCTATTCATAAGCTAATATTAATTTTTGTTGCATTGCAGTATCTCAATTTGTTGATTTTTTGCAAGCAAGTAAAAGCTATTGGATTTCAATGGGAGTCTATGAAAATTTGGCAAAATACTGAAAATAGCGCCAAGTTGGCAGCTAATTTTGGCCGACAAATTTGGCGTTATATCGCCAAGTTGGCGCCAAACTTGGCGACAGACCCGGGTCCCTATCCCTTGGTAAACCCCCCCCCCTCAATAGTGCCCATCCTATCTAAATTCTCTACTTTCATGTTAATTCCCCCTAAGAAAAGTCATAAAGCGCTGACCAATCAGATACGTTTTGCGGTATCTACGCAGATTTTCATTGTTCCATTTCAAAAACATTACTTTTTTTTATATATAGAAGGATACTGTTCTTGGTAGAAAATGTTTCATAATATATGTCGGATGCATGATTTTTCGATCTTGTTGTATCATATTTCTACTGTGTATGATAAAAATTGTCTTCTGTGGTACATATTTAGTGTTGCGGGTATTAATAACAATTTAAAATTTCTGATTTATATTCTGTTTATGTGGGAAAGTGTTTCATAATCTATGCCAGCTGCGTAATTTTTCGTTCTTATTGTGTGATAAAAACTGTCTTTCATCGTACATATTTAGGGTTGCGGGTATTAATTAATAAAATTTAACATTTCTGAATAATATTCTGTTCATGCTAGAAAGTGTTTTATAATCGATGTCGGATGCATGATTTTTCGTTCTTGTTGTATCAAATTTCTACTGTGTCTGATAAAAATTGTCTTTTATGGTACATATTGTAAATGTGCCATTGAAATTACACGTAATTGTAACTATAAGTTCTCAATTATAATTATAATTACACCATAATCATAATCATAGCATTATAGTTATGATTACAATCCTAATTAAATTTCAAATCCAGATTATGATTACATGTAATTGAAATTATAATCTGTTACATGCAATTATATTGTAATCAGATTACAGATTAATCAGATTTTTCTCAACTCTGTGTAATCATAATCATAGCATTATAATTACAATTACAATCCTAATTGAATTTCAAATTCAGATTATGATTACATGTAATTGAAAGTATAATCTGTTACATGCAATTATATTGTAATCAGATTACAGATTAATCAGATTTTTCTCAACTCTGTGTAATCATAATCATAGCATTATAATTACAATTACAATCCTAATTGAATTTCAAATTCAGATTATGATTACATGTAATTGAAATTATAATCTGTTACATGCAATTATATTGTAATCAGATTACAGATTAATCAGATTGCAAATTTGCCCAACTCTGCTCTCACACAATTAAACCGATATGGTTCATTGTAAGCTTTTTCGAAAGTTTTCGGAATGGACCAAATTTTACTACATTTTCCTTGTTGTAGCTAGAGTTGTCTTTTTGGAATTAACGATTAACTATTTTGATGTATATTGGATTTCGTACTTTTTTCACTGTTTCAGGGCTTGTAACTCGTCAATAAATATTGCTATTTTAATACAATTGATGTCATTTTGTAGGTTTTTGTCTGCTCTTTCTAAATATGTGCTTCGTTTTTATGTAGCATTATAGCAATGATAGTTTAGCAATGAGGGTTCTTTTACAATTTTCCGAATTTTCATTCTATTTGCTGTAACTTGAAAATTATTGAGATCCGGCCAGGCATTATATACTGATTTATGCTCCGTGTGTTCTCCTCTATTACCCCTATTAATATTGGACCCCTTTAACGGAACACCCTGTATATATCGAATATGATAAAATGCATTTTTCATTACTTTTAAAAATGGGCAGATTGTCACCATTAAATTTTATTAGAATTCTTCGCCTAGTAAAAATACTAATAAAATATCTGTGAAAAATGGGTTGCCAGTTTGGCCCTCCTTTTCCATTCATAGATACCGAATTCATACCTACCCATTTTTAAAAGTAATGAAATATGCATTTTTTCACATTCGATAGTTTGGCATGGTAGCGACGATATAATGAAAGCACATGAAAAGTTATTGCAAAAGTTAAACACAACAAAATGAAAATAAAAACAACAAAAACTATGAATATTTTATGGATTCGTCAGAGGAGCTTCACACACACACACACACACACACACACACACACACACGCACATATATATATATATATATATATATATATCTGTGTGTGTATTGTATATTCCGGCGTATAACGCACAATTTTGATACAAAAAAATAATAAAAATTTGCAGGTGCGCGATATTCGCTGGGCATAAAAATTAATGAACGCGAGCAAAATAATTGAGATTTCTACATTAATAAGCATGCTATTTATTTACAAAAAGATTTTTTATGTTCGCACTAGTTTTTATACTTCTTAGAATATTCTTTATATTATTTTTACGTGGCATATTTCATGATTTCTTCGCTATTTCTGTGCGGTATACCATGTAATGTATCTAAAAATAGACAATATATTTTCAAATACTTCAGCGCAATATACGCCGGAAAATGTGGTATATATATATATATATACAAATTACGTAATTTGTATATATATATATACAAATTACGTAATATATATATATATATATATATATATATATATATATATATATATATATATATATATTACGTAATTTGTTATTAATCTAACAAAAAGTCTGAAAAAAATTGCGTCCCTTTTTTTTTCTTTTTTTTTTTTGTTCAGTTGCAAAATTATGCATTTATTTACAATTGTTTAGATTTTTTACACGAAAAAAACTCCTATTTTTTCAAGAAAAATAGATTAAAATACGGTATATAAAATTAAAGTATGCTTTTTAAATTTAAATGTTCACTCTGCCCTAATAAATAAATAAAAATTCCGATTAAAATTTGCATTTTATATTTTGAATGTACGCTTTTTTTAAATATTGAAATCTTATGTTTATAATTAGAATAACAGTTTTTACATTTTTTTTAATAATAGGCAATGAACAATTTAAATAAAAATAGCATACTTTAATTTTATGTACTGTCAATGTAAAAAGAAAAAATATACAGTGGTGGCCAAAAGTGTGGACATTTTTTAAAAGTCTCATGTTTTTCAACTTTGTGTGCTTGTAGACTATATTAATTTTCACTTAAATACAAACGTTTATATATCAAATTGAAGGTAATTTAATGTAAAATTTAATAATAAAAACAGTATTACAATATCTGTATTACAAAAAATTTATGCAACTAATAGTAAGATCTATCTTAGATTTGCATTTTTTTAAAGAGATACTTACACAATCAATACTTAGTAGGATAACCCTTATTTTTTAAGACAGCTTCACAGCGTCTTTTCATCGAGTGAACGAGTGTTTGAAGTTCATCTTTCGTAATCACATGGTGCCAAGAATCAATTATAGCTTAAATAAGTTGTCTTTTATTGGATGAACGTTTTTTTTTTTTCGTACAAGAATTTTCAAACGTCGCCACAAATTTTCAATTGGAATGAGATCAGGGCTGTTTCCTGGCCATGGTAATATATGTATGCCTTTGATTTGAAACCATGCTTTGCATACTTTTGCTGTGTGGCATGGAGCTGAATCCTGCTGAAAAATAAATGGTGTGTTGTTGGGGAAGAGATCCCTGATGGGAGGTATCAATTTTGGTTCCAGGACAGTTTCGATGTATTTTTTGGCATTCAGGATGCCATCAATCACTTGAATTCGGCCCACACCATCTGCAGACATATATGCCCAAATCATGACATTTGTTGGGTTTTTTGTAGTTGCTTCAATGCAATCAGGATGAAGTGCTTCTCCTACTCTACGTCTCACGTATTTTCTACCATCACTACCAAAGAGCGATATTTTACTCTCATCGCTCCAGATTACTTGCTTCCATTGATTTTCTGACCATTTAATGTGTTCTTTTGCCCACTTAACTCGTTTTTCGCGTTGCTTTTGATTTAAATATGGTTTTTTCCTTGGAATTCTAGCTTGTAGTCCAAATCCTGATAACCTTCTTCTTATTGTTCTTGAACTTACTGCAATACCCGCTGCATTCATTTCACATCTAATGGCATCTGATGAAATTTTTCTATCTCCCGTTTAATTTTTCTATCGGCAGTAGCACTTGTGCATTTTTTTCGGCCTGATTTGACCTTATTTTCCACTGATTTCGTTTTTTCATAACGTAAACAGGACTTTCGTACACTAGAACAAGTCACTGAACCATCAACTTGTCTTGCAATTTCAGCATAAGAGAGGCCATTTTCTCTCAATATGACAATTCGGCTTATTTTTGTAGATGTCCCATTAGTTCTTCTTGTTGATGACATTGTTTAAAATTAGTTTAATTAAAAAAAGGACTTTAAATATTCAAAAACAGCAATACTTTATTTAATTGTACTAGTATGCATCATTCCGCAAAATATTTCCACAACAATAACTCTTTTACCATCCAAATAACCTAAACTATAGTTACAGACATTTGATTAATCCTCGGAACAGTGTTTGTGATTGGCTAGTACGCTTTTATTACAAAACACGTCCTTATTCAAAACGATTTGTGTTTGTTTGTTCTATTAAAATGAGCATAACTTTTTTTTGTAATACAGATATTGTAATACTGTTCTATTATTAAATTCTACATTAAATTACCTTCAATTTGATATATAAACGTTTGTATTTAAGTAAAAATTAATATATTCTACAAGCACACAAATTTGAAAAACATGAAACTTTCAAAAAATGTCCAAACTTTTGGCCACCACGGTATATAACTTTGCCACATATACCTTAACGTCTACGATGCACATAAACAATACTTCTGATGTGAGATATTGCAGGGCTAGGCTATCGGCCAGGGTGGCTCAGTGATCAGAACAGCAGCATGTTACGCCCAGGTATATTTTTCACTCATGTTGGGTCATTGTATTTAATTGTATTTAATTTGCCACATATTATCGTATAAAAATGTGGCTGATACAATCTGATTGGTATTAAAATCTACTAATAAATGATATACTTAAATTTTGCTTCGGGGGTCATCTACAAATATAAATTGTAACAAACTTTAAAATGTTCAATACAAATTGGTAATTTTGACATCATACTTGGATTTTTTGGTGACGTTTACCTTTGAATATCAAATGGGAAGTCATTTGGATAAATAGTTTAGGAATTAGACATGTTTAAAGTTTGGAATTCCTAATATTAAATCCATTTTAATATTTGTAACATAGATTGTAATATTGGTAGTTCATTACTTGGTGGAGTGAGCTCTAAATTTGGATTCGCATTTTTTAAACATCTAAAAATCGATTTCTGTTAAAAAATTCATTGGTTACAATTTATTTATTTATTTTTTTTTAGAAAATTCATTTCAAAATATACTTATTTTCGGAATTAATATTCTAAATACTTTCTAAAATGTATTTTTAAGCATCTAAAAATGGACTTCTGTTAAAAAATTCATAGGTTACAATTTATTTATCTTTTTAGAAAATTCATTTCAAAATAGGGGAGATGGGGGATGAATGGGACATTTTCACAAAAATATTTATTTTAAATATTTTATTTAAGTTATTATCAACATTATATATCACATGTCATACATTAAGTGTTTGACTACATCTTATGCATAATATTTGTTCAAGATTATTATTAAACAGAAATATAAATGAAATTAATAAAAAAGTTCTTTTATGTCCCAATCATCTCTACAGAAGGGATGAATGGGACACAAACATTTTCCTCCACGTATTTAATGTTAAGGACTAAAATCTGACAAAAATGCCTCCTTGGCAAAAGCTGAGAGATTATAAATTGCAATACGATCTCCAGGATTATTTGTTAGCCAAGCATCTTGGACTCATCTCAGCTATGTCTTAAAAGGCTGATAAGCCCATAAACGGAAGCATTCAATTGCTGAAGACGATGGCTACAATGAGGCTGAAATGTTAAAATAATAATTACCATAATGTATTAATTTATCAACCTATATAATATTATTCAGCTAATAAATATATTTTCAGCATCCTCTAGGAATGAATGAGACAGTTCCATTCATCCCATTTGAAATGTCCCAATCATCCCCATGATGCATATATTCAATTGTCAGCCATTTTGTCTCAAAAATTATTTTGTAACAATGGTTAATATGCATTCATTTTAATTACCAATGTTGAGCCTTGAAATAAAAAAACTACAACATACCTTAATTGATTATAGTGCATAAGATATTTAAGTAACTTCAAATGTAAAAAAAAAAGTTGCTTTTAAGCAGAGTTTTCAGGAAATGCGAATTTCAAGAAAACTGAAAACAGCCATGTGCTCTTGCTTTTGGTTCTGAAGCACACTATGGTATTGAAATCTATGAGGATAGGAAGCAACTAAAAAAAAAAAAAAAGTTTATTGCCTGAAATATTGAGAACATCCCATCCATCCCTTGTCCCATTCATCCCCCATCTCCCCTATACATATTTTCGAAATTAATATTCTAAATACTTTCTAAAATGCTTTTTTATCACTTCTTCCGCTTCTTCTGACAGGTTGCTCAATTGTATGCATGATTTGGTGACATGGGATGCCACATGTCTACTTATAATCTTGCTGCATTAATCACATTTCGTTTAATTTTTCATTGTCAGTTTTCGAGCCACTTGAATTGTGCCTGGTATAACTCTGAGCAAGAATGAAAAAATGAGAAAGCTGAGAAAGAAAAAATGAAACCGTCTAATGATGCGTCAAAAGGTATTATAAAATAGTGAAATAAAATAAAAGTTCAAAGGGTACAGAGCCCCCTTAATAAAACTAACAATATTACTATACAAGAAATTATTTTGAATATTAGAGGACTTTATTGAACTGTTGCAGTAATATTTACAGATACGTCAATACTCCGTTTTTTTTAGTACCACTATTTTCGAGTAGATATTTTGGGTTTTTTTTTTTTAATGCAATCTTCAATTAAATAAGACATAAATTAATATTTTTAAACAGTGATACTCAAAATTCTTGAATATTCGCAGCTCTGTTTTTAAAATCGTGTATTAAAAAAACACACAAAATATTAAAATTTAAGTGCAAATCTATCAAGAAAAGAAAGGAAAAGAAAATGCTTATTTTAACAGACAATCTTTCTCATAAAATGCTTAAATACCGATATTACAAACAAAATCTTAATAGCTGATTCGTAGTTTATATAGTGAATTGGGGAATTTTATTATTAAGAAATATATTTTGTATTATACCAGTATATCGACATTTGGCTTTATGATACATCTTTAATTTTTTTTTTCCAATTCTGTTAAAAAAAAAAAATCTGACATAAAGAAATAAAGCATATTATTCCTCCAAGTAAAATATCATTAAAAAATAATCACAATACAGAATGAAGTGTATATATTCCGTTTAATTATTTTGTTTTTATATGTGTGCGTTACTGAACCGTACGGTAACAGATAATTATAACAATAGTTGTGCCATCATACAGCATAGCACATTATTTGCCTCAGGAACTTAGGGAATAACTTTACTTGCAAAACATGTTTTGTATGTAACGGTGTGATGAGTAATGCTTTGTTGCCTTTAACCTATTCTTATCAAAATTCTTGAACCATGAATAACAACAGCAATCTATTGAAAAGATTCCGTTGTAAATGGGCAGAGGCGTAGCAAGGGAGAGGTGTTGCCAGTCCGCTACTTTTTTCCCTATTCAGGTTGCTTGATTGCCTTCACTTTTTTTAAATAGTATAATTTGCTATCTTTTCGCCTTATTTAGCCCGTATTAAATAAGGCAAATTTTACTTCATCAAAAAATTGGTGGCAATCAAGCAGTCTGACTTTTTAAAAAGGGGAGAACTAACAACACCGGTCCAAGGGGAGGGGGGGGGGGGTTACTGGCTGCTCAATTACTCAGGTTACGCCATGTAAATTGGAATTTCAATTAAGGGGATGAAGAAGTGAAATTTTTCCAAAAATGTATTTTTGGGGGTGATTTCTAATAAAGTTCTACAAAATTAAATAAATTAAATTAAGCAAACCGCGTATTTCTACAATGATTATTACATCAGCAGATGTAAAAAAATTGTGTTCAGTTTTGTGTTGTTCTATTAGACATCTCTCGCCCGTAACTAGAACTTTAAGTCCATTTATCTCAGAATGGATTTTTTCATAATTTGTCATGTTTAAAAATATGTATCTAAACTTTCTTGCAAAATATGTGTATGAAATTTTGTAGAGATCTTTTATGTTATATTACTGTCTTCAGGATTTTTAATTCCATGTGAAAATTTTGAAATAGCAGTAAAAATCATTCTGAAAAACCCTCTTTTTTTTTTTTTTACTTTTAAATTTATTATAAATTTTGTAAGTAACATTTTTGCGAATCCTGAGGGCAAATTAGGAAGAAACTTTTTTTTGCGAACAATAGTGAAAAAAGCAATGAAATCGGACAAATGGTTCATAAGCAGGACCTGATTACCAACGGAGCACACTTCCATCAGTAAAAAAGAATAGAATTTTTTCACTTATTCATGGGAGTAATTTTGCATGAATAAGGCGTTTTAATAAGACGAAAATTTCTATTAAATTTTACTGTTGGAAGTGTGCCTCGTCAGTAATCAGGCACTGTTCATGAGTTATATAAAAAAATAAATAAGTTTACATTTTTTTTTTTAAAATTCAAAGTTTTCAAAACGTTTTTATTTGAAAATTAATCTTTATAGAAAAACACATTGCAGGAAAGAAAAATCATTAAAAAGAAAAGCCTATAAATAAATAAAATAAAATATTGATCCATGAACCACTTTAAGGCCAATTTCTGCCTAAAATTAGACTACAAATCACAATTTTAAACAGTTATTTCATTTATCAACACACAAAAATAAAATCACTCTCATTCAAAAACACAAACTGATATTTTTCAAACGCATTAAAAAAAATATATATTTATAGGTACAAATTCTAAATTAAACTAGAAAAAATTGATACTCTAAATGTTACATTATTGCAGTACATAAATATTTCTTCTTGAGTCATACGGTAATAGACTTTAAGAAAATTTTGGTTTTACGCTTAGGTTCTTCTTAAAAAAAAAGGAAAATAAAACTATCAAAACGTTTTCCATTTTGGATTTCTAAAATTTTTTTTATCAATGTATAATGAAACTATTAATTGATGATTAACTTCTAAAATGTTGTACTGTTATCACACAATTTCTAAAACTCTAGTACATTAGGATGTTGGTACCAAATTCCATCTTTACATACATGACATAAGACTATAGACTGGTAAACAAATGAATAAAAATGTCTTTTAACACATTTTTAGCTTTCTCATTAAACTCTGCACTTCAAATCACGATTACAACACTTTCCTTATACTATGTGTGCGAAAAATAAACCTCCAAAACTACCGTAATTTCCGGCGTATAATCCGCAGCTCAAAGAGTCGTTTTTCGACCCAGAAATATTATTTTATAAAATGTAACTTAAAAGATCGCTGTAAATATTTAACTACAATTATTGAATAAAATTTCTGGGTCGAAAAACGACTCTTTGAGCTGCGGATTATACGCCGGAAATTACGGTAATAGAGTAACGATATAATTACCTACTTCAAAAATGACATCTTTCATTGTAATGGTGTTGACGCCTAGTGTTGTCAGGGGTCCCGATTTAGGCCGGGTGTCCCGATTTTCAGAGATTTCAAGACTTGTCCCGCAGAACCACTGCGCGGGACGCCAGAAATCCCGATTTTGCATGATGTACAAATTCTTTTAATTTTCTTTTAATACCATTCTATTCGTTAGACAGCATCGAGTGGAACTTAATGCAATAAAACCTGTCTATATCGGAATTTTGTTTTATGATTCCGAAAAACGGAATACCGTACAAATATACCTGCTAAGACGAAATATATTTCCGCTCCCTAGTTGTTCTGATTTTACAGATTTTACTGTACTTTATTTAGTAAAACGATCAAAAACAGAAACTGGTTCTAACGGAATCATGTCTGAAATATAAAAATTTCATAGTTACTAAGTAAGGAATGCCATGCCATTTAAAACTGCTCAATGGGAAATCTCTTTAAAACAGAACTTTGTTTCTGCCCATAACGATCCCACTTTCACAGATTTTACAGCATAAAATTATTGTGTTTATTTTTTACAGTAAAACTTATTAAGGTCTCATGGGTACAGTTTAACTTAATGGGATCTCATGTGACAGGTAAGAGATTCCTTTTTAGACAGGTTTCCATCTTAAGAGGTATAAATGTATGGTATTCCTACAGTAGGGACCATGATTTTTTTACGTTTAAGACAAGATTCCGTAATAGACAGGTTCAGGGATCGGAAGTAGTGCGCTGCAAGTAGCGACAATACAATAGTAGCTACTTTTTAATGTAGTTTGTAGTGTAGCGCACTACATTTTGAACAATGTAGAGTAGCGAGTAGCGCGATACAAAAAATGAGTATTTTGTTAAGAGTTTTTGAGAGATATTTTGAGAAACCGAAGCTACTTTTAACGCTACTTCAGGGGGGAAATGTGTCTTTCTACAAATCACACAGAATGCATCGCATGAAGTCATAGATTTTTTATCATTTACACTTGCGGCTAAAATCAAGTAATAACCCACCAAAAGAAATAATTTTTTTACTGGCAACACTTCTCTATTTACACTCGTTATTAGGTCTTCATGTTTTAATGCCGGGTTTCTAATTATATGGAATTGTTTTACTTACAGATTTATTTATTGTTTGGATTTAGAGTTTTTTTTTTTTTTTTTTTTTTTTTTGTATTGGGTTGTCCGGAAAGTTCGTGCTGGTTGGAAAATTCGAATTTTACCGGAAAAATCTATCATTTAATTATTAGAAGTTAAATCTGATATCAAAAGTATAATAATTAAGGGCAGAATTTCCCGGTACGAATTGATTTTCCCAACCGGCACGAACTTTCCAGACAACCCAATAATTTTCTTAGTATATAATTAGACAGATCAATATAATTTACTCTGAACAGAACTCAAGTAACTTATTCAGAGAGTGTTGGAGAGTTAAGTATACAAATCTATTTGTAAATGCATGTTAACGGTAATTTTATAGCCAAAATACAAACCATATTTAGATGTAGTAATATCAAAAATTCCTGACGACTCGGCCTACAGGCATAGATAGATTTCGAAGACGCAGACCGTGGGGCGCTTTTTTGTTGAGAATTGCGGAAGAAATGAACTTTTTGCCATGATGTGGTAGTTGGAAACGCCAACTTCGAAACCTAACCTGTTTGCAGGCGGAGCCGGCAGGTTTTTTTTTTTTTTTTTTCCAGTAAGTTCTGTAAAAATAGTAAATATGGATCTAGCAAATAGTAAATTTGCTGGCTTACAATGAATATTAATTCTAAAAGTACAAGAATTCTTATACTCAGAAACAAACTGTCCTGGATAAGAAAAAAAAAATTCAAATGCTAACACACTTTTGGCATTTTATTTGAATAGAAATGTAAAATAAAGATTATTATTTACAAAAAGTGCTATTCAAAAGAGAGACCATTGGTACCCCTGTTCTTACTATATTGTTTATGTTTTGTTGACGTACCAAGAATTTTAATTATAAAAGTGCAGGAATTCTTACCAGCAAAACCACACCATAGTGTAATAATGAAAAAAAAAGTAAGCAGTAATCGAAAGAACATAGTGAAATGTGTATTTTAACACATAAATCAATTACCCTCGTCTTCTCCTTCATGAGCTATAAAGTCCAAAAGTTTGCTAATTTAATTGTTTAATTTAGGGAGAAAAGGCGTGGTTATGATTCAGAAATTTTAATAATCAGATTAATATAAAATACAAACTATATTTAGATATAGAAATATAAAAAATTCCTGACGACTCGGCCTACAGGCACAGATAGGTTTCAAAGACGCAGACCGTGGGGCGCCTGTTTGTTGAGAATTGCGGAAGAAATGAACTTTTTGCCATGATGCGGTAGTTGGAACCGCCCACTTCGAAACCTAACTTGTTTGCAGGCGGAGCTGACAGTGATTAAATTTTTTTTTTTTTTTTTTTTTTTTTTTGCTATAAGGGTTGGTCCTATAAAAACTTGTCAGTAAAAAAGTTTTAGATAATATTAAGAGAATGTATAATAAATTTAAGCAGATTTCATATCTTGTGAATTGACGAAGTTATGAATTTTTTTCTTCTAAAACCCCACATCCTCCCCCCCCCCTCCTTGGGGCCATTTTTAATGATATCAAAAATTTTTGCCCATTATCGAACTTGACCGAGATTTTATACCTCTTGATTTTATATATCAGTTTGAAAGAGATTTGTGAAGAATTATTGCAGTTATCGTGCCCATAAAAAAGTGACATAGATAGATAGATAGATAGATAGATAGATAGATAGATAGATAGATAAACTTTTGAACTGGGGGTGGTTTTGTGTTCTGGGAGTCATGATCAACGTAGATCTGCAAAAAGTTTTCTAAAATTTCTACTTAGGGGAGAATGTAATAGATAGTATTTCTTACGAAATCTACCTAAAATGAAAGAAGCCCGCAAAAAAAAAATACTAAAAAATGATTGAAGCATATAAAATTGTGACACCAAGAACATTTCGCGAACTTAATTCTAGTGCAATGATTACAATGGTGCACCTCTTGCGAAAAACAAAATTGCAAGGGTGTTTCAAAGGGAAGTAGCCCAGTTTGCACTAACTCAGACTTGTACCAAGCATACCGAATCATGTCGGAGTATTGCGGCGCACTAAATTGTAAATGGACAAGTGGCTGGAGTTTGATGATGTTGTTACGTTGAAAGCGTAATGATTCTTCCTTCCATCCTATTGAATTCCTCCTTCCATCCCATTAAATCAATAAAGTAGCAAATATATACTCGATAATGGGGAGCCGAGAGGGCAAATGATTTACGCGTCAAACAACACGTTTCACTACGCTCTTTCGATTGCTGTTTATTTAGATTTTTTTTTCATTATTACACTAACGGCGTGGTTTCCTAGTTAGACTCACAAACATACAGTCCTGGGGGAAAAAAATATTGCCCCTTACTTCATTCTGCTGAAATAAATGTATAAAAAATATATAGCTACTGCTCGACTGGGAATAATTTATAGATGCTAACTTTTGCGCTTTTCTGTTACCACTAAAATTTAATATTAAATTTTGCCTGATTTAAATGGCGAAATCTGGAATTAAATAACGTAAAAAAATTCTATTAAATTTTAGTGGTATGGCAAAAGAGTAAAAGTTGGCAGATATGACAATATCTAAAATTAAGTGCTATGAACAAATTATGTTTCGGGGGCTACTACATATTAAAAATGGTACCAAATTTAAATTTTTCAAATTGTAATACGTCTTTTCGGCATTTTATTTGAATTCCTTAGGGAATATATATATATATATATATATAACTTTGTTACATGGATTTCACATTAGCATTCTCAAATTTTCATTCCTGTAACTCCATACAGAATTGAGAACAAGAAAGAAAATTCATGCATCAAGCATAGATTATGAAACACTTTCCAACACTAACAGAATACTTTACCATACCTTCGCTGTTTAATAAGGTAAATAACATACCTAAGTAAACATTTTCGAAAACACAAAACCCAGAGATTTCAGCAATTACAGGCTATAGCCAGAAATGTACGCCCATTCTTTTGTGAAGCCTTGTATATAATCTATAGATTTGTATATACACTATATAGTATATTGCAATTTAGTTTACTATAAGAAAACACATAACACAGTTTAAAAATTCACCTTCAGCAGTTTCTACCAATAGACGGAAACATATTTTAATTCTTTCGAACAGCGCTGTATACCACCATAAGATTTTTATACACGCCACATATTAAGCTAAATTTTAATTCAGGGAATAACACGCTGAAAGCTATTGAAATCACACTTACCAGAATTTATCATACAGAGGCGGCCATGTTTTCAGTTTTTTGCGTGGCCCTGTATATACTATTTTATTTATATTAAACAAACATCGCTTAGTATACTAAATGTATTTCACGTTAAACATGCATAACTCGATTTAAAAAACCTTTAAGTAATTTACGCTGATACACAGGTATCCTTACGAATTATTTTGTGTAGCCCTGTAAATGAATGATAAATGCTTTACACTCCATATTCTACAGAAAACATGTTTACAAACACCTTAGAAAATGTATCAATTTCAATAGGTTTGTAATAGTGTAACATGATTAAAATGTACTGCAAACGATTTTTCTTCACAGACCATAATATAACAGAATTTTTTTTTACTTATCCTGAAAACTAATTAAAAGTACTACATGTGCTATAATCGATAGTAAGCCTGTTGTAGTGCACTTCAGTGATGTATATCAATTCCAATATATTTAAAATAGTGTAACATCATTAAAATACACTTCAAAGGATTTTCCCCCGTAGACAATAATGTAGCGCCATTCTTTTGAGTGCCCCTGTACATGAAGTATAAGTGGTTCATATACTTAATTTTCAATACAGAACTTGCGAACTTGCCATAGTAAACCTCAATAACGTATATCAATTGCAAGGCAATCGGAGTATATTTGCGAGAGTTAGAGAAACGGACAGACAGACTGTCAGACAGACAAACGGTATTCATAAACACATTTCAACTATGTTGGAAAGTGTTACAAAAATGTACAAACCATGTTTGACGAACCCTCGTGTCAGGATTCACATGTTACCTCTATTTTCAAATAATAATCTTCGTCTAATTTATTTGCAGAAATTTTGCGATTAAATACATTGACGACTACTATTCGGAAATATTGGTAATAAACGACCTGCTGGCATATAGGTTCGGTATCCCTGTTTAGTATATGTTTTTCTTAAATCTTTATAGTGTTACATGAATTTAAATTTGAGGACACTAATGTGAAATCCATATAACAAAATTTTATTTATATATTCCCCCAAAATATCTGACTGAAATGTTCCTTTTTAATGAGATACATTGAAAAGACCTAAACAAAAAGGCAATCTTGGCATTGTTTTATTCTACTTCATATTTTTAATTATGAAAATTTTTAATAAATTAAACAAACCATACGTACCCTGGGTGCGTCGGTTTTTACATTTGTCTCTACAATTTTACGAACATTAATCTTCGTCTTATTTTATCGCAGAATTTGTAAGAATTGTCTGCTATTACATAAGATGACTATAACTATTTGGATGTATTTTTGGACAAAGGGAAATCGAAAATGCGTTCCAGGGATTCCAGTTTGGCCTTTTTTTATTCAGAAATACCAAATAGTAATATTTGCTTTATTTAATGACAGACATTTCGTGATACCACAAAGCAAAAATTTTTCTTTCAGAGTTTCCTATATAAATACAGATTTTCTGAATTAAAATCCAAACTTGTAATTTGCAAACGTGGGTGGTCCTTTGTTAATTTTGAAATAAAAGATTCAGCATCGTCAAATACCACCAGCGTCGAATTTCATTCCTATACTGCTCTAAAACTTTTTTGTGTGAGTAAATGCTGTTCATTTGACATAGCATTAAAAAATTTAAACCTCCAAATCCACTAAATAATAGTCCTTTATTATGTAATGCAAAAAATAGAAAATGATCAACAAAATATGTGTTGTGGAATTTTAAATCATTATGCCGTATTTTGATGTTGCACTGTTTTCATGAAAATTACAGTACTAGAAAAATTTTTAAGGATTGTTTGAAGGGCAAGATTTGCGTAGCGTGGAGGAAAGGTATAATTTGGAAGTTTAAAAGACAAAGAAATGAAAAAGAAAAGCAAAGAAAACTGTTGGTGGTTTTTTTGCTCTTTTTTCAGATCCTGTATTATTGCAGCTTTTGCAGCCTAGTATTGTAAAACGTCAACAAAAGTCCTCATTATTTTCAGATATTAAAAAACTTTTAAATATTAAAAATTCCTCTGCGCGGGTTTTCAACTTTTTTTTCCATATATCATTATGATAATAACGTGGAATAACATGGCGGTATTCTGTAATTGGAATCTGCATTCAAAAGTCTAGATAATGAATGTAAAATATAGTATTTGTTATATAACTGCTATTATATAAGTACTAGTTTTAGAATTCCTATCTGCCTTTTTATTATTAGCCTTTCAGTCTTCAGCTATTTGTACATAATGCAATAACTTGGGGCGTAGTATCTCTGGGACATTGATTGTCTGATAATGATACGTGCCTTATTTCATTATTTTAAGAAAATTATATATTCTAACGTATCTTAAACAAATTACTTTTTTTCATATAAATCAAATTTCAAATTACCCATTTTCAAATCCATATTCTGTGCGAGATTTAATCTGTGAACCGTCAAGATATCCTCCAGACATGACATTATGCCTCCAGGTTCTTTAAATTATAATGCAGTATTAATAAACAACAAACAATATCAAACTCTGCATTAATTTAAAAAAAATAGCTAGTACAGAATAGCTTTTGCTTCTGAAAGGGTTAATAAACTTCACCGTAGTATTTTCTTGTTTTAAGATGGTTCTCAAATGATCTGCTGAACAACGAGAAACTTTCTGACACAATTTATGACTCATCTTTAAACGCAAAGGCATAAAAATAGCAGGTCTGATTATTGAAGCGATTTGGAATCGAAATGAGTTTCCCATTTTTTTATAAATAAATTACTTATCGAGTTATAAGCGATTCGTGTCACGTGACAACACGTTTTTCTCCATTGTGGCGTGAAGCATTGTGAATTCGGCTCAAAACACCGACTTTGACAGTGTTTAATAAAAGATCTTCTGCCTTTACGATAAAATAGAATACGTGTTTCGATTACAAAGTTTCTGAATAACAACGCGTTCCCATTTCATGTGTTTCTGAACAAAAATGAATTACAAACTGGTGTCTGAAAGTAGCTCTATGAGATATAGAGAAGAGCTTTCAGATAAAAATGTTTTATTAAATTAAATAAATTTATGTGGAAACATGATAGTTGTATCAACATAAGATAGTAGTGAATAATAAAAATATTTAATTGAATAATTGAGTTAAAAAAGAAAATACTTATTGGTTTCCCTTTGGTCACAAAATGGTGGAAAATGATTTTAAAAGGGTTAGATATCAATACCGTGGTCCAATTTGCACGAAAATGAATACGGTTCTTGCGTCAGTGGCTTATAGCATATTTACCAAATAGGAGCTCAATCTCAAATGTCGTTTAGTTTCTATCGTGTTCACGCACAGACAAACACTCATGAATTATCGTAAAAATGTAGGGCCCTAAAATCTTGAGTAAAATCCAATATGCACACATACAATCACACAGTGCCGTATCCTGAACGTATTCATCATGTGCAAATTTCCACCATTTAAAAATTTTAATTTTGTCTTATTCAATCTCAAATAAATAAGGCTAAAATTACTGTTATTATTTTTTTTTTTTTACTGGAAATAATCTTCACATGCTGCAAGTTTTCAGAATACGGCCTTGCCTCCACAAAAACATTTTTTTAAAAAAAATTATAAAAAAAAGCAAAAATAGATTCAAGGAATCTCAAAATGCAAAGATAGACCAAAACTTCCATTATCGGGTTTTTATTATTACCGTAATTTCCGGCGTATAATCCGCAGCTCAAAGAGTCGTTTTTCGACCCAGAAATCTTATTCAATAATTGTAGTTAAATACTTACAGCGATCTTTTAAGTTACATTTTATAAAATAATATTTCTGGGTCGAAAAACGACTCTTTGAGCAGCGGATTATACGCCGGAAATTACGGTACAATACTTTCCTTACACTATATGTGTTCGGAAAGTAAAAATGCAAGCTGAAATGATTACTCTTTCTCTTTCTTTTTTTCTCAATGTTTCTCAGTCTGTCAGAGCAGGCATAACGTTCAAGGAGGAAATCTGTTTAGGTCCCTATTTTTTATGTTTGTTTCAAAAGTTAAAAAGAATTTTCATTGTTGTTTGTCGTTTCTATAAGCGCGGAGACCAGGCTCATTGCACCAACGCACTCATTTCAATGTGCGTACGTGGACTTATTTCTGAATATCACTAATTCTGAATAATAATATTATATTATGAATTAAGAAACGCGTTTAGTTGAAAAAAAAAATACTTTTTTTTTCAACAAGCCTATAGCTTATGGTGTGTACACGTCTATCACTATTTTTTAATAGAATTTTTTTGTCTTATTGAATGACAGAAAAATATAAAATCATTTACGATAAAATAAGGTGATTACAAATCCTGCGACATAAATATTAAATAGAAATTTTCTAACCTGAAAAAGTTTTGCCATACTCTTTGGAAATTCCAAGAAGTGTAAGCACCTTTGCCTATCACAATATACAAACAATAATTTTTGATTTATTTAATCACAGACATTCCGTGATTATATAAAGCAAAAATATAAAATATTCAGTATTTCAAATAAAGCTATCTGAAAATACAGGTAGGATTTTTTTTTAAATAAAAAAAAAAAAAATGCTAGCTGCGGGCTCCCGCAGCTTTTGGGCTTAATCCCACTCGTGAAGTTAACTTCCCTATCTGCTGCCCTTCTTTTCTCTAAAATAAATTCTTGTAACATTTGAGCGTCATGGTAAGTATAATAGAAAGAAATGTCTTCGATGTTATTGAAGACACAGTTGGCGCTTCACTGTGCCAACCGTGAAATAAACTTGCGAAAAATCATGATAATAGGATCACCAAAGTGTTTGAGGTGTTAGTGTCTTTGCAACTACATGCATTACAAAATATTCATGACTTGTTTCCGATATAAGATTTTAGAAAATAAATAAATAAAACAAAATAAGAATTTCATTATTGACAGTTTTATTTACTCTCTCGAGTTGCTAAAATTAGTAAATGTTATTCATTTTTGTTCTAATGAATTTTGCCTCGCTATTGCAAATAACTATCCTGAAATAAAAGTAACATTTTAAATTAGTGGTGACAGTTTTCCTGATTGCTCCCGTAGATCCCGCAAAGTCGGCGCCTATGGTACCTGCCATGTGGTACCAGTGGCGGTCAGTGTTGCCAGTTAAATAGAATTTTTAATTCAGATTGCTTGATTGCCACCAATTTATTGAAGTAGAAATCGCCTTATTTAATCAAATATTAAATAATGAGAGAATAAGGCCAATTACGCTATTTTAAAACAGTTGTGGGAATCAAACAATCGGAATTAAAAAAAAGTAACCTACTGGCAACACTGGTGGTACTCGTGACTGGCTTTTTGGAAGGCACAAAAAGACTGAAACATTTAATCTTTTCTTACCATTATTTTTTTTTAATGAAATCTTTTCCATCTTTAATGTTAGAACTTTTTGTCAATAAATAAGGAAAAGATTTCTTTCAAAAAATAGTGGTAATAAAATATTAAATTTGGCAGCCATACATTTAGTTCTCGCAAAAAAGTTACTCACGAGCCGCCACTGCCTGGTACAATGAACAGCTATTTAAAATAAACAAACGATTAGTACATGGTTCGTACGCTTTTACCACAATTTTTTAATAGAATGTTTCTATTTAATATTTAAATAGTAGAAATTGTAGACGCTTCGTTTAATTTCAGGATTTGCAATACTTTTCTGCATTTAAATAAGACGAAAAATTCTATTAAAACATTGTGGTAATGACGTACGAACCCTGTAGTATTACGAGATAATTTTCTTTTTTGGTGTGGGAGAGGGATTTTCAGTTCCACCACTCAAAAAAAAAAAAAAAAAAAAAAAAAAAAAAAAAAAAGATTTTTTTTGTGCGGTGATTGAAAATAATAACTACTCTGGCACTAAAAATTAGGAAAATACGTCATTTGCACGTATGAATTGATGAATGATTTTAAAAGGACGGTGTTTTTATCAATAAATACATGCAAAAGGTTCCAAAACAGCTGACTTTGTGAAAAAGGAATTAGTCGAAGAAACTTAAGTAGAAGTTAAAAATAAGATTTCCATTTACATTATTTTCTCAAGTGAAAAGTTATTTCCGACGTCAAAAATTATAACTTGAATAAAGGAAAAATATTCATGAACTGAGATCTGAAGAATGTTACATATTTATTTGTATAATGAGAATTTTTTTTCTTTGGAATTACGTTGCGATGATTAAATGAAGTGTTTTTATTTATATCCGCACAGGAGCCATAGCTGCCAAGTACTACGATTTTTCGGCAACAGTAATTCTGAAGAAAAATTTCCTCCTCTTTTAATCACAGAAATCTGTAATTAAAAATGTCAAAGATTTATCTACCTAATTTCTGATGACAATAAATCGTAGCAGTTGGCAGCTGTAAGAAACTCAAAATTTTAACTCAAATTTCTTCAAATTAAAATGGACTTTTTTGTCAACAGCCGGAGGCAATTTATTAGAAGTATTTGGAATCAGAATGTAACAAAATTTCTATTAAAAAAAATTCTGCGTTGATTGATAGGATAATAACTTTCAATATTAATAAATTATAAGTAAAAAAATGTTTTAAAGATAAGATTTTATTATAATGTACTAAAAATAAAAATAAAATGTTGAAAGACAATTGATTGAAATAAATACCATTTTTAAAAGAAATACATTAAATTGCCAGTGTGTTTTTTATCAGTTTCTTAAGAAAAAATAAATAAAATGAATAAACAATTTTAAATCCGACTTCCTGGCAAGGAAAAATATCGATCAATGTCCTCCTGGAGATCGAACCAACATTCATTCACCTCCTGCGCGCAACAGAAATTTTGGCTACAAATTTATTACTTGTTAGAAATTGCTGCAACTGGGGACTATTTTTGTATTTTTTCTTACCACTTTTTCAAAGAAAAAATTCTTTGCATTATACTTCTTGGGCAATTTCAAAAGAGATGTAACAGAAATAATTTTTTTTTTGTAAATGGTGGTGCGAATAGAGTATAAAAAACTAGTCGCCAGTGGCATCCCTACTATCAGTTCATGGGACGTATATGTCCCGTTGCAGTCAAGATGTTAAAATAGTGATAGCTTGTTGGCTCACGGGCTACAGGTTGAAGTCCCTTAGTCTAATGGATCCATGTGGAGGTCCTAATATTAACTCGAATGACGACGGAGATTTCTCACGTTGCATTTGGGGAAAAAAAGGCATGAGGAGTCTTAGTCGTCAAATATATTTAAAGGTTTAAATGAGAATGAAAACAATCCAAGTAGGCGCATAGATGCAAAGTTATGCGTTAAAATTCTGTAAAAAATCTCGTGTATACTTGTAAAATTAAGACCTTTTTTTAAGTTGTTTAAAAATCAGTCAACGTTTAAGGCCATTATTCTTGTTCGATGTACACAGATGCACAATTTTTACACACAGTCAGTCTTATAAATTTTAGATCAACATCTTCTCCAAGGTGTTGAATAAAATTGAAAAAGAAATATCCTTTTCTTTAAATTTCAACGTTAATAATAATTTTCCTTTTCACAATTTATTTTTTAAACATTTTACAATAATAACTGAAAAGAATTCCTTAATTTACAAAAGAAAAAAAATCTCATATTCTGAAAGCAACAATAGTTTGCATTCTTTCTTATTCAAAAGTTTCTTTTGCAAGGGGCCATGAATGTCTGTTGGGGGCAGGAGGCAATAAATATAGGAATTCGTCGAAAGATGGCGCAACGTATACTCTCAAAAACTAAACTTACAGTTGGGGAAAGACGAAAGAAACCTGTTGCATTCTAGGCTTGACCTTCGCACGAATCGAGTAGTACTTCCTATCAATAGTAGATTGTGTTTGAAAATTCTTCGTACCAAAACATAACATTATCTCCGCTGGATTATTGTGATTGATATTTGAAATTAAACATGCTTTGAGAAAGTGCTTGGAAGAATAAAACGCTGTTGCTTTCATCCAAGTTAAAAGAATTTTGAAGGAGGCCTTTTCAGGCACTGAGACTGTGAAATGTAAGTAAATAAATAAATTCCTGTAAAATATTGTTTTTATTTATAATTTTTCTTTATTATGATAAACATGTTTTTTTTTTAACGAGCTTAAAATATTAGTATCAGTTAAAATCATTGTTATAATGTAAAGCAAAGGAAAGTATATCGATTTTCAAGATAATATGATGTATTTCTTTAATTTAAATGTAAATAAACAAACTCTTGATTCTAAGTTAAGGTGTGGCCTTGACATTAAAGGAGCCGGTTTGTTTTGGTCCGCTGATTTGTGTTAAGTGAAGTTCACTTATTTTTATTACTCTACAGCTGAGTTTTAAATATTTCTTTTATAAGTTTGAAAAAAAATGTTTAAAATGTTATGAAGTATCTAATTCATAATATAGTGATCTTGTTTTCCTTTTTATTTATTTATTTATTTATTTACTATTATGATAAACATGTTTTCGCTAACAAGCTGAAAAATTTATTAGTACAAACTAATGATATAAAATTAGCAATATAAATATAACGATTTTAAAAGATGAAATGATTTTTAAAAGGTTATTGTGTTTAATAAATTTAGAATAAAGTTATTTATTTAATTTTTCTTTTTACTTTTTTATTATGTTAAACACGTTTTCGCTAATAAGCGGACAATTTTATCAGTAAACACGAACGAAATGAAGTTACCGTAATTTCCGGCGTATAAGCTGCGGCTAAGAAAATCTGTTTAAAACCAGAAATTTTATTCAATAAATGAAGTCAAATAAATACCAAATAATGAAGTATCTAATTCATAATATAGTGATCTTGTTTTCCTTTTTATTTATTTTTATTATTATTATTATGATAAACATGTTTTCGCTAACAAGCTGAAAAATTTATTAGTAGAAACCAATAATATAAAATTAGCAAGCGAAATATAGCGATTTTAACCCCTTCAGCGTCGCGATATTTTTGTGTAGGCTACTTTTTTAAAATTTCAAATTGTTTGATTGCCACCACTTTTTTGAAGTAGAAATGTTCACCTTATTTAATGGCTGATAAAATGATGCGAGAATAAAGCTAATTTCACTCTTTTAAAAAACTGGTGGGAATCAAAGAATCTGAATAAAAGAAAAATAGAATCACAACCCGTGAATATCACGGGCGCGAGAATTAAGGGGTTAAAGATGAAATGATTTTTAAAAGATTATTGTATTTAATAAATTGAGAATAAGGTTATTGATTTAATTTTTCTGTTTTCTTTTTTTATTATGTTAAACACGTTTTCGCTAATAAGCGGACAATTTTATCTGTAAACACGAATGATATGAAGTTACCGTAATTTCCGGCGTATAATCTGCGGCTAAAAAAGGTCTGTTTAAAACCGGAAATTTTATTCAATAAATGAAGTCAAATAAATACCAAATAAAAATTAATTGCATTTTACCGTAATTTCCGGCGTATAATCCGCAGCTCAAAGAGTCGTTTTTCGACCCAGAAATTTTATTCAATAATTGTAGTTAAATATTTACAGCGATCTTTTAAGTTACATTTTATAAAATAATATGGGTAGATGTGCCAATAATGGACACCCTTAAGGAATTTCTTTAAAAATTATTTTTTAATTAATAGTTATAATTGTTATATTCCACATTTTTTAATATTATATTAATCTACCAACAATATTTAACCATGCTCATAGTCACATTTCCCAATGTGAATCGAAATTTAATTGTAAATAACAGAAATAAATCAAAACACCCTACATTCCAGTAATGGACACCCCACAAAAAGTAATAGATAATTGATATTTATGATTGTATTTAAAACTAGAATTTAAAGAAAGCATATTAATGAAATAAAAAAAGCTGAATTTTTATTGGTTATTTTTTTATAAACCAAAAATATTGAAGGTGGCCCATTACTGGAAGGCGGTCCATTACTGGCACATCTACCCTATATAGATTTTTAAAATTATATATGTTTTTATTATTATTATTATTTTATTGAAGAATAAACAAACTCTTCATCAAAGGCAAGGTTTTGCTTGTCTTTAAAGGGCCGGTTTGCTGCGGTCTATTGCTTTGTGTTAAATGAAATTAACTTTCTTCATTGTATTGGGTTGTCCGGAAAGTTCGTGCCGTTTGGGAAAATCAATTCGTACCGGAAAATTCTGCCCGTTCATTATTAGACATTGGATATCAAAATCAATGTCTAATAATTAAATGATAGAATTTTCCGGTACGAGTTTATTTTCCCAACCGGCACGAACTTTCAAAAACCCAATATTATGGCTGGATTTTATGTCTATTTAAGAGGCTGTGTTATATCTTGGATTTGCTTGGAGTGTTACAAAGTAGAAAATTCAGAATATATAGTGAATGATTTAGTAATATTATCTGAGCATGCTTCCGTAAAAATATTATTGTTTTTTGTATAAGGTACTTTACCTTTTAGTATAATGTGCATATTAATAATTTGCTTAGAAGTATGGGAAGTTAGATGCATAAGACATTTTTCTGGACTCACAAAATTTAATATTGCGCTTGTATATTGCTGAAGAGTTGCCAACTACTACGCTTATTTTAATCAAATAAATATGTTTTGAACCAGAAAATGTTTTTATAACATGTAGCTTGGATTTATTTAATAATATATGACACTACATATTTTGCTTCATTTGTTAAATCAAATTTCTGGCTCAAATATATTTATTTGACTTGAAAAAAGCGTAGAAGTTGGCAGCCATGTTGCTGTATATTTTTCGAGTTATTATAGTTAAACTAAATAACACTACTTTGATTTTAGTCTCTGATTATTTTGACAAAGGCAAATAAATATTGACAATTTTATTGAATATCTTTAACCAAATACAGTATACGGGGTTTTTTTCTTGGCGTCCATTTTATGAAAAATAAAAGTTATTTTTCTGAAATGTATTTACATTTTTGTAAAAAATAACATTTTGTAACGAAAGATGAAATCCAGTTACCCGAATTCGAACCAAGTATTTATTTGATAATAATTTATTTAAGTAATTCTGCTAAAGTTTTCCTTTCTGGTGAAATTTTGTTTGCAAATAACACATTTTAAAACTTAACAAAATAAAAATAATTAATGAAGAGTACGTCTTTATTAAATGGAATTCTGTAAAGGGTCCCTAAATAGGCTCCTAAATTTTGTCTGAATCGACCCCTAAAATACAAAAAGGTTGTTTTACGAATCAGTCATATAGTTTAATATGTGACACATTTTACCATTTGCAAATATATCTGTTAAGATTTTATGAATATATTTTGCAATCAATTATCTTTGTTTTTGTTTTTTTAAATAGAAAAACAAATGTTTTAGGTATATAGAATTAAAAAAACAAACAAAAAAACTAGGAATATTTTCACCATAGTGGTAGACAAATGTCCTTGTTGAAATCTGTAATTCATATATTAAATTATATGAAGAATATGAAAGGAATAGAAATTTTATGTGGTGCTGAGCATTGAAAATGATCTACGCATGAGACTTATTTTCATTATCTTAATTATAAAAAAATGCTCATTGATTTTTAAATAGTGAATCTGCAGCAATTCTTTTTTTTTTTTTTTTTTTTTTTTTTTTTATCTTTAATACGTTAAGTATGTGAATGTTTTATATGGAGTCCATTTAGATTTTCAAACATATTCATGACATATCAAAATCATAATAAATATCTTAATAATTGATGTTAACATTTATTTGTGTAGCATACTTTAACACGTTTGCTGCCGGATTAAAATTACCGGAATTTTATTTTATTTAGAAAGCACATCAGAAAATACTAATGGCAATATGTACTTTCATAAATTAGAGACATTTCGTGATTACAGAAACTAAAAATTCTAATTTTGAAATTTCCGGTACGAATTCGTAATTTTAGATTGAAAAACCACGAGTATACTCGTAGTTGGCAGCGAATGGGTTAATAAAATAGTGTGTGTTAATTTCATTTGAAAAAAAAATATAAATAATTAAGGAAGTTATTACTATAGAATAAATGCAAGTTGATCATTTCTTAGAGTATTTAAAAATATATACTTTTTAACTATTAAACATAAGGTTTTTTCTCTTCAATTTCAATTTGTATTTATCATAAATATTTAACATAACATGAAAATAATTAGAAAAGGAGAAAATGTATTCGATATAGAATATATCGAACTTAAGGAAGTTTTGAACTAGAGAATAAATGCAGGTTGATCATTTTTCAGAGAATTTAGAAAAGATATTTTTAACCGTTAAGAATAAGCTTTTTGTCTTCTCCTCAATTTCAATTTGTATTTATCATAAATATTTAACATACATGAGAATAAATGGAAGAGGGAAAAATGTATTAGATATAGAATATATCGAGCTTATTCATGATCTTTCTAAATGCCATTTTAATAACTACGTTGAGTATCTATACAAACATTTAAAACTTGTAATGCACATTTTCTGCATGGATTTACGATACGTTTATTTCAAACAATATAATCCCAACCAAACGTTGTAGTTTCGTTTCAATATATATTTTAATTATGTCATGTTTTCCTTAAATTAAAATACATTTGAACTTATAAGAAAAACACTTTCGTTAGAATTAAGATCTTGCATCTGTCGTTACATATCACAGAATTCTGCGATTAAATAAACGGAAACTACTATTCAAAAATAGTGATATCCCTACCCCCTTCCGTGGCTGAGAAGTTCTGCTCTCAAAGCTGGTAGACTGGAGGTGCTGGTTTCATACCCCTGTCACACTCGTCGCCCTAACCGTTCGGAGTTTTCCGGGGTTTTCTCCGAACCTTGCCATAAATACGAGTTAGGATCCCTTAGAAAGACCCCCACGGAGGCACTCTTCCCCTAGGGCCTATATCCCTCGTGTAGATAATCGGCCGTCATAAAATCAACCAACCCATCACCTTCCCTTCATTCTTCTGTCTACATCAATGCATAGTAAAAATTAAACATGTGTCTGTTAGAAAGATTATCAGTTGTGATATATGAATTTAAATAATACGATTTGTAAAATATAAATATTTCAAAAATATTTTGTCTGTCTAGGATCCCTTAGAAAGACCCCCCACGGAGGGCACCCTTCCCCTAGGGCCTATATCCCTCGTATAGATAATCGGCCGTTATAAAATCAACCAACCCTACCACCTTCTGCTCATTCTTCTGTCTACATCAATGCATAGTAAAAATTAAACATGTGTCTGTTAGAAAGATTATCAGTTGTGATATATGAATTTAAATAATACGATTTGTAAAATATAAATATTTAAAAAATATTTTGTCTGTCTAGGATCCCTTAGAAAGACCCTCCACGGAGGGCACCCTTCCCCTAGGGCCTATATCCCTCGTGTAGATAATCGGCCGTCATAAAATCAACCAAACAGTTGTGATATATGAATTTAAATAATACGATTTGTAAAATATAAATATTTCAAAAATATTTTGTCTGTCTAGGATCCCTTAGAAAGACCCCCACGGAGGGCACCCTTCCCCTAGGGCCTATATCCCTCGTATAGATAATCGGCCGTTATAAAATCAACCAACCCTACCACCTTCTCCTCATTCTTCTGTCTACATCAATGCATAGTAAAAATTAAACATGTGTCTGTTAGAAAGATTATCAGTTGTGATATATGAATTTAAATAATACGATTTGTAAAATATAAATATTTAAAAAATATTTTGTCTGTCTAGGATCCCTTAGAAAGACCCTCCACGGAGGGCACCCTTCCCCTAGGGCCTATATCCCTCGTGTAGATAATCGGCCGTCATAAAATCAACCAACCCTACCACCTTCTCCTCATTCTTCTGTCTACGTCAATGCATAGTAAAAATTAAACATTTGTCCGCTAGAAAGATTATCAGTTGTGATATATGAATTAAAATAATACGATTTGTAAAATATAAATATTTGAAAAATATTTTATCTGTCTAGGAATGAAATAAAAAATGTGGAAAAAAATGTTTGGGGGGGGGGGGGAATTTTGTTTTTCTAAAAGTATGTAAAAGTGCGCTATATTTGTCGAAGTTGACACAAGCATACTGTCACTTTTCCGAATTAGAAATATTTCAAACTTTGGTTCATGTGACGGAAAGTATGTTCCGTAAACCTCCAATCGAGCGGTCATTTTCCTCATGACTCATTCATCTGGAACTAATTAGGTGCGTTCGTAATTATATAAATACGTAGCACCTATTGTCGTCGCTTGGTCCGTCCGTCCGCATATAACAACGCAAAAACTACCCAACTGAATGGTTTGAAATTTTAGATATATTATCTTTGCAGAAATTTGTCGAGACATTTCAAATTTTATGAAAATCGAATCAAAACTTTAGGAAATATTAATAAAAATATTTATTAAGAAATGTGAATTATTTTTAAAAAAATCGGTGCTTTTTTGTTATAGGAGCTTCCGAGATTGAATCGTCAAGCGACCGAGATATTTATTTTATGACAGAAATTAATCTGCAGACGATATAATTCATTTCACAGAATTAAAAATCAAGAAGATCTGAATATTTATATAACTAGCTATAGCACGAACGCACCTCATTTTTCACGTTTGACGTACAATTTCCAACTTGTTTTTGAGTTAGATTCTGAAATGTCATAGGCGTAGCGTCAAGGGGGGGGGGGGGGGCAGGATCACTTTACTACCAGCATTTTATATACTATATTTGGCCTTATTTAATTCATACCGTGCACAGATTAAATAAGGCCAAATGTAGTATATAATTATACTGGTAGTAAAATGATCGTTGATATCTAAGTATACCCAGATATATGTAATTAAAATTTTTATTTTGCTAAATAAAAAAACAGTCCTTTAAATTTTGAAAATAATGTATAAAATATAAATATGCTGATTGGAGTGACGGCGGAGGGGGGAGGGGTACGCTACGGGTGTTAGTACAGGAGAATATTAGGGCTCCGGACCTTTTTTCCTTAGAAATTAAGTCCTGACTCCGGTACATCTTACACGTCCACTACACAGCACATTACAGGACTCCCAAATGGTCCGATTTTTGAATACCGGTATTTCCTTAGAAAAATTTTATTTTTAGATTTTTGTTGCAAATTTCGCAGAAACCACCTGCGGAGGTAAATTTTTGCGGAAATGTTGTAGAAATCTACCACTGAATTTTCTGTTCAAAAATATTGGTATTTCAGTTGGCGGGTCATTTGGGAACCCTGCATATACCGCCGTCATATGAAGCAAAGTTCCAAATATTTCCGATTGAAGAAATTCATTGTCTTAATTTCAATAAAAAATTTCAAAAGATCCTTCAGTTAATATCTTTATTCTAATTCAAGAAAAACATTCCCCAAAAACATGTTTTATTTTGGACAAACATAGTAAACCTCCCACAAAAATTATAAATATACGATACGATTATAAGTTTAGTAATTTTAAGCAGTATTTGTTAAAACTAAAAAATTAACAAAATCAATCGCAATTTATTTCAGCAGAAAACGGCCGATCATTCATTGTTAACACATCTTATACGGGGAACGGGAAAACTCGTCCTTTGACCACTCGTGGGCGGTACTTTTGTATTTTATGTGTTATATTATTTCTCAAAAACAATATTAATTTTGTTACAATTAGACTACTATGCATATAAATATTTTTATTTGAAACAATACCATTACTAATATACACATTCATTTATAATATAAATACGAACAGAGAAACTATTTTTTTTATATAATGAAACATGATAGAGTAACGCCCACAGGCGGAGCTTTCCTGTTTAAAAGATGTGTTAGAATTTAATTTTCATTTAAAGATTTTCCTTCGATTAAAAAATTAATGTGCGGTTCTTTTCTCAAAATATGAGGAAAGAAAAATTAATTTCTGTATTCTTTAAATTGTATTCACTATCTGTTTGCATTGCTCATACTTCCGTATGCATTAATTTCAGCATAGTGAATAATATCTCCAATTTGGTAGCAAAAAGGTCAATGTCCGTTTTCGGCTTTCTGCGAAAAAGCTGATTTAATATTCCTTTTTCTTATTATTTCTTTTAATAATTGCTAAAGAAAGTAATTTATTTTCAGAATAAATTAAAGGGAGGTCATTGGCATCCATTTCTGTTATAACCATGCAGGCCTGCCAAGTCCGGCTTTTTGGATTCCAGTAATTTAGTACAGAAAATGTTGTTTTATTTATTTGGAGCATTTTGCGATGTAAAAGAACAACATTTTCTCTAAAAAATTACTGGTGTGCAAAAAGGCGGAGACGTGGCAACTCTGACCATGAGCATCGTAAGACCGTTTGGGGATATACACTATATTGCCAAAGGTGACCGTTCACTTGCGATTTTAGACGTTTTGTTAACTATCTAGAAAAATACATGAGGAATTAACCTGAAACTGCAGGTTTGTAAACAGTATAGCATAGGTTATATATTTCCGCGAAGATTTTTCACGAAACCCCATAAGGGACTGTCAACAAATTGAAAAAAACGAATATCTTTTGGATAACCCTGTAAAAACTAATGTAGCAAAGGCGTTCAAACTCGAGATTATTAATAAATGGCTTATTGTAATATACTGTGTTCATTTTTATGAGGATAGCATGTATACTCGTAGTGAAATTAAGGTTTTTATAAAAACAGTCCCAATTTTCGCCTAGTTTTTTGCTTATAATTTGCAGAGTTCGTAATATAAAAAAAAAGTTCTTTTCAGAAAATATGACAAAAAACATTGTTCATAATATTCTGCAATCAGAATTAAAAAATAATAAAAACTGGATGAAAAATGAGAAGGTTTACTAAAAAATGTTTCACTGCGCATGCGCGAATGCAATCAAAATATAATATACATAATGTATTAGCTAAGTATATAAAGCAACTTTTGTGAAAGTTTCAAAATCATAGCTTGAAAATTCTGAAAATTATTGTCGATAGAATAAGCTCGAAATCCGTTGTTCCCAAAAGGAAGCAAAAATATGAGGGATTGTATCCAAATATTACGTGCAATATTGTGTACGCTATCTTGGCACTAATCAACAGATATTTGATACAATCCCTCATCTGTTTGCTTCTTTTTGGGAACAACGGATTTCGAGCTTATTCTATCGACGATAAGTTTCTGAATTTTCCAGCTATGATTTTGAGACTTTCACAAAAGTTGCTCTATATACTTAGCTAATACATTATGCATATTATATTTTGATTGCATTCGCGCATGCGCAGTGAAACATTTTTTAGTAAACCTGCTCATTGTTCATTCAATTTTTATTATTTTTTAATTTTGATTGCAGAGTATTATGTACAATCTTGTTTGTCATATTTTCTGAAAAGAATTTTTTTTATATTAAGAACTCTGCAAATTATAAGCAAAAAACTAGGCGAAATTTGGGACTGTTTTTATAAAAACCTTAATTTCTCTACGAGTATACATGCTATCCTCATAAAAATGAACACAGTATATTACAATAAGCCACTTATTAATAATCTCGAGTTTGAACGCCTTTGCTACATTAGTTTTTACAGGGTTATCCAAAAGATATTCGTTCTTTTTCAATTTGTCGACAGTCCCCTATGGGGTTTCGTGAAAAAATCTCCTCGGAAATATACAACCTATACTATACTGTTTACACACCTGCAGTTTCAGGTTAATTCCTTATGTATTTTTCTAGATAGTTAACAAAACGTCTAAAATCGCAAGTGACCGGTCATCTTTGGCAACATAGTGTATATAAAAAATAATGGTGATTTTTAACCCTTTACTTCCTACATATCCTACCAAAGCACTTTATAGTTATGTAGCGTATAAATAAGACAAAAGTATGCAATTTTAATGGTTTTTTGTGTTATTTTTGGATGTTATAGTAAGGCGCACCTCAGCATGCGTTTTGCATTGAAGCAATAATTCTTTGACAATTTTCAAACACAAAATTACTAAAATTATTATACTAATGGAAAATCGTGAAAAAAAGTGAGTACTTACCTGTGAAAAGTGAGTGCTTATTTATTGTCTCTTTTTCGGAAACCTGGCAGATTCGGGAGAGAAGTGTCAAGTGATATTACACAATACTTATCGGAAGAAGGTGTAAAATCTCAAATGCTAAATGTCAAATCATTCCAGGAATTTCTTCGGAGAAGCTTTTTTTTAACAAAAGGTCATAATTTCTCATTTAGTGTTCTGACAGAAAAATCTGACATACCAGATAACAAAAATTTCAAAGAAAATGTTTTGAATAGTCGTGGAAAAATATATTCATGAAACTGCATCAAACATTTATTTATTATTAGTAATCAAACGATTTTTGATAAGATTTCCAAGGTATCTATGTTTTACTGTGTTTTACTCTGTGTGCTGTTAGACATAACTATTACTAATAACGTTTAAATTACAAATTATTTCAATTTTCTACATAACCGACTGTAATTATATAATTTGAATTATTTTCAAATGAAGATATATTACTTATATAATATCCAACAATGTTCTTTATTAAATCCAAATAAATTTCATTTTCAAAAAAAAAAAAGTCATGCTTTTTATGAAGCAAAAATTTACCGGTCTATTTTCCTCGTTTTTTCGAAAATCTGAACCGGTCCGATAGCGGGCGAAGCCCGTTATTATACTCTGTTATAATAATATCTGTCATGTGGACTAAATGCTATATTAAAAAAAAATTAATTTCAAAATTAAACATGTTGTATAGAGACCTTCAAAATGTTAAAATATGCCAAAATTTCCATAATCGGGTTTTTATCCTGATTCAATACGTTCCTCAAACTCATATGACGTTATAATCACTTGCTGACGTCATATCTACTTGCTTTCTCTATTACTCATATTGATACTCTCTTTGTATTATTCTCAAACATTTGAAAATCTCCGTTAAACTTCCAATATGACATCAGATTAATTTTCTTTTTAATTCTCTAATGACATCATATTAATCTGGTTTCTGTAACTTACACATACTCATACTCCTTATATTATTGAGAAATGCTTGAAAATTTCCGTTTTATTATCAATATGACTCCATAATAATCTTTTTTTAAATTGGTGAAACGTTTTATTTCATTTTCATTTTTCACGTGGAAATCTTTCAATAGAAAATTAATTATTGTAGAAAGAATTTTATTGTGGATTTTTAATTCTTGGCAACTGCTATAACGAAAAATGTTTAAATTTAATAGGGAAAGACTGTTAGATTTTTGGTTTTTTATCTCTCTCTATTAAAATAATACGATTTTTTCAAAATTTTATGATTTTGAGCTTCTCAGTAGGTATTCAGCTATAAGTACACAAAATTGCATGTCTGTAAGTTATATAGTTTCTGAGAACCGGCTCTGTGGCGGACAGATAACGTAGCGGAACGGTTTCATGAGATGAACGAAACCCTAAAAAAGAACCTGGTTTAAACAAAAAAAAATGTTTTTTTTTTGTTGTTGTTGTTTTTTCAAATAAACCCGGTCTTCTGCCAACCCAACCTAAAGAACTTTCTTAACAAGAAACACAAGATTTAATTGTTAACGTTGTATCTCATATTAATTGGTTTGTATTATTATTTGTATATTTTTGCAAGAGTGAGTTTAATTAAAATAATTGAATAATTAAACCTTTTAATTAAATTTTTAATTAAAATAATTGAAGATTACATGTGGCCTTTTACAGGATTCGTACGCTTTTAGCGCAATTTTTTAATAGAATTTTTCTATTTAATATTTCAATCGCAGAAATTATAGACGCCTCGCTTAATAACAGGATTTGTAATACTTTCTGCATTTAATTAAGGTAAAAAATTCTAATAAAAATTTGTGGTAATAGAGTACACTGTAAAACATTTGGTGTAACGTTCCTCCATAAAACTGGAGGCAGCATTGCTGCCTCCAGTCTTACGGTGGTATTTATTTTAACCCAGTTATATTAGTTAAATACCACCGTAAGACTGGGGGCAGCAATGGTGCCTCCAGTTTTATGGAGTAACGTTACACAAATGTTTTACAGTGTACGAACCCTGTTTTAAATCGTTTTTACCAGTAAATTTATTTTATCTATAGAGATGTTATTGCCTATAAAAATGACTGTAGGAGTAAAGGTACTAATATTATGGATTATACAAGTTTTGAGGCGAAATTCAGTTTTTTTTTGTACAAATATATACTTAGAACCCGAATTTCAGCTTTTCACCTCTTTCAACCTACCGTAATTTCCGGCGTATAATCCGCTGATCAAACAATTAAGTTTGGACCCAGAAATTTTTTTTCCTAATTGAAGTAAAATATTTACGGCAATCTAGAAGGTTACATTTTACAAAATAAAATTTCTGGGTAGAAACTTGATTGTTTGATCCGCGGAAATACGCCGGAAATTACGGTAGTCATAATTAACAGAAGTTGCCAAATGTGCACCTAAAATGCTCTGAGGTTATAACTCAATAGCTATGGCTCGTATTGACCTGCGGAAGGGATAGCTTTATTCGATTCAGAAGGGAAAAATAAGAATAGACTCTGAAATATTTCATAAGGAAATATATTTTAGAGCCCAGAAATAATCTAGAATTTAAGTTATCAAATATCGACAGAAAATTGGTTATAACTCGTGAACTATATGTTTGGTATCGACTTGCGGATGGGCTCATTCGATTCCTCTCGAAAATATACATTGGAAACAGTAGTCAGAAACGAATTTCCGAAAGATGGAATGGTTTTCAGAATTTTCGATGGAAAACCGGGGTTTTGCCCTACCGTGTGTCGGCCGAATTGTGCATTTCTAAGATTCTTTCGAACGTGTAAAGATATATTGAATTGTTTTCCCTTAAGAATATTGGTTTAGTAAGGTTCATTCCGCCCTTAAGAGGCTACTTCACTCAGACGAAAACACCCACTCGCTAATGTTAATCCTATGGAGGAAATTTTTGACGATATCTCGTTCGCATTTCAATATTTTTAAATGATTTTTTTTGCATTGGATAGCTGAGGTCAATCTCTATGCACGCTTCTTTCTACTTTTTCGATTTTTGTTGCAGTTTTTTTTTTTTATTGATGATACTTTCACCTTCAAAACCGGTTCCGAAAGTGAAAGTATCTTAATAAAAAAAAGACTTGTAATCAAAATCGAAAAAGTAGAAAGGAGCGTGCATAGAGATTGACCTCAGCTATCCAATGCAAAAAAAAAAAAAAAAATCATTTAAAAATATTGAAATGCGAACGAGATATCTTCAAAAATTTCCTCCATAGGATTAACATTAGCGAGCGGGTGTTTTCGTCTGAGTGAAGTAGCCTCTTAAACGGCAGTATGTTCAAAATTGAAATTTTCCATTTAATGATCACAATTTCCAGCGTATCGTATAATCCGCTACTGATATAAAGACGTTTAAAATCAGAAATTTCACTTAAAAAAATGTAACTTATTCGTGTGTGGGTACTTATTTGACTTCGTTGATTTAGTAAAATTTCCTATTCAAAACAACCGTAAATTATGCGTCGAAAATTACGTCGCACTTTTCGTGTATAATGTTAATTAAGAAAACGTTCTTTGAAACAGGAATAGCATTAAGAAAATTGGCACAATATGAAATGGTATACCGTTTAGGTAAAAATTAAAAAGATTTTTCTATTACTGAAATCCATTAAAAACAACAAGGGAATTTCATATAACACGAAATTCTTTAAAAAGTAAGCTCAACTCTGATTTTCCAATATGGATTTTATTGCAATGTTCGAAAAAGAAACATTAAATTTGCATACAAGCTTCACGCTTCATGAATAATTCGTATTTGTAAGTTGAAAGTGGATTATAAGTCAAGTGCTATAAACAAAATCTTAATAAAAAAAACTAGAAAATGTCCAATTTTCGTAAAGCGGGAAATCCACGCAGAATCATTAACACCACCACTTTCTTTATTGAGGAAGTTTATTTGAAACGCGACATAAATCCCACACAACAGACGGGAGGAGATTTCGCAAGTTTGTAGGTGGTTGATTGACTGATGCAATAATAATGTTTATCCGCTTCACGAGCTGTATATGGTTTCGTCAGTAAACTTCCCGATTCCCCTCGCTAATGTTAATCCTATGGGCGTAGGACGCATTCGTATTTTTAAAATATCTCCTCAGGAGATTAATATTTTTAACTTCTGTTTTGTTTGTACTGTTCTTAAAGGATGTCTCTTTTTTTCTTAGTTGTCAAAATTTTTCTAAAGTATGTACTTAATTTTATGTGAAGTGTTAAAATCTTATTCAGTGTCACTAAGATATTAATCCCTAAAATTATAAATTAAGCACATATTTTAGAAATGTTTTGATAACTAAGAAAAAAAGAGACATCCTCTAAGAACAGTACAAAGAAAACAGAAGTTAAAAATATTAATTTCCTGGGGAGATATTTTAAAAATACGAATGCATCCTATGCCCATAGGATTAACATTAGCGAGGGAAATCGAGAAGTTTAGTGACGAGCAGCCTTATAGCACAGTCCGCAAAAAAAGAAAAAAAAAAGAGAGAGAATGCACTATACATTTTAATTTCCAAATTGTTACAGAAAAAAATGAAATGGCCATTCGACTGGAAATCGTGTCTTTTTTCATTTTATGTTAAAAAGGAAGCTTAGGGATATTCTTCATACTCAAATTATTTCTGCCAAACTCTGAAATTTTCAATACGAGCATTTAATTTTCACATAATATTTGGCCTTTTCTCTAAATTTTACATTATATATTTTTTCAATTTATGTAAAAAAAAAAAAAAAAAAAAAAGCTTAGGGGATCGTCTTCATACTCAAATTATTTCAAATTATTTCTACCAAGCTCTGAAATTTTCAATACGAATATTTAATTTTTACAAACTATTTGTCTTTTTTCTCTAAATTTTATCTCATGTTTTTTTCAATTTATGTTAAAAAAAAAGAAACTTAAAGATCGTCTTCATACTCAAATGATTTCTATCAAGCTCTGAAATTTTCAATACGAATATTTAATTTTTACACAATATTTGGCTTTTTTCTCTAAATTTTACCTTATGTTTTTTTTTTTTTCAATTTATGTAAAAAAGAAACTTAGGGAATCGTCTTCATACTCAAATTATTTCTACCGAACTCTAAAATTTTCAATACGAACATTTCCTTTTCACATAATATTTGGCCTTTTTCTCTAAATTTTTACCTTATATCTTTTTTCAATTTATGTTTAAAAAAAAAAACCTATTGGGATCGTTTTCAGACTCAAATTATTTCTACCAAGCTCTGAAATTTTCAATACGAATATTTAATTTTTACATAATATTTGGCTTTTTTTCTCTAAATTTCACCTTATGTTTTTTTTTTCAATTTATGTTAAAAAAAAGTATCTTGGGGATCGTCTTCATACTCAAATTATTTCTACTAGACTCTAAAATTTTCAATACGAACATTTAATTTTCGCCTAATATTTGGCTTTTTTCTCTAAATTTTACCTTATCATGTCTTTTTTCAATTTATGTTAAAAAAAGAAGCTCAGGGGATTTTCTTCATACTGAAAATACATTCAACATTACAATTCGTGTTTTTTTTTGTTTGTTTTTTAATAAATAAATTTAAAATATATACATTTTTACAGGATTCGTACGCATTTACCACAAATTTTTAATGGAACTTTTCGCCTTATTTAAATACAGAAAATTATTACAAATTCTGAAATTTAGCAAGGCGTGTGCAATTTCTGCTGCTTAAATATTAAATAGAAAAATACTAATAAAAAAATTGTGGTAAAATTGTACGAACCATGTTTTTGAATTAAGTTTAAAAAAATATATATATATGGATTGTAATCTGTATAGATATTTTTAAGCAAAAATCAATTTCTAGAAGCGTTAAATATGCGAATCCTAAATTATAGCTTATACCGCAATGTAGTTCTTGAGTTATGCTTAAAAAAAACTATCCGTATTGCAATGAACTTTTTTAACGATTACAAATTAATTTAACATTAGGAATTCTAAAATTTTAAAATTTGTAATTCCTAAACTACTTGACATTTGGATACCAAACTTCCCGTTTGGTATCCAAATGTACAATTTACCGAAATTTGCAAATATGATGTTAAAACTTAGGTGTTAGTGTTGGCATTTTCAGAGTTTGATACATATTCAATATGAAGACGACCCCTAAGCTTTTTCTTTTAAACATAAATCGAAAGAGAACATGTTTTCTGGTCGAATGGCTACTTCCGTTTTTTTTACTGGGACGATTTGGTAATTAAAATATATGGGGTGTTCTCTTTCTTCTTTGGATTGACTGTACCTTTTTTACCCCATTTAGTAATTCCATCACTGCTAAAATTGTAATAAGGAAATTCACAAGTATTTGATTCGTCATTTGAATTTAATTTCCTTACACAAATTTTTATCAATTTCTTAATCGCCTTCGTAAAATGATTTCTCATCAGTTCAGCTTTCAATTAATACCGTTTATACTCCCTTCACTCCATCAAGGGCTCGTCAACAGGTCTAATATTCTTGAGAAGTTCATTTTCTCTCACAATAACAGAATTAACCCCTTAACCCTTTGAGGGGCGGTGGTATATATTATATACCACCTAATTTTAATCCGATTCGTACCAGAAACGTTTAGTTAAATTTTACTTTTTTATCTTTGACGGGGAAAACTTGAAAAATTGCTTTTCCTTATTTTGAACTAAATTATTTCGTAAATACCGGTGTGAGTTCGACGTTACAGGAACAAAATTGCTTGCCCCTGAAAGGGTTAATCGTCGTGCCCGAGACATTCACGGGCAGCGTAGGTTACGCCTGTTTTATTCAGATTGTTTGATTCCCACCAATTTTTTTAAAATAGTATTATTGGCTTTATTCTTGCATTATTTTATCTGTCTATTAAATAAGACAAACATTTCTACTTAAAAAAATTGGTGGTAATCAAGCAATCTGAATTTTTAAAAAGTAGCCTACACTTAAAGGGCGCGACGATTAAGGGGTTAATAACCGAAAATGCCAATGATTAGTATACGCAAATAATAACCTTTAACCTTTTTGTGACGAGTGACACGTATACGTGCCATGTATGCAAAATCCTTGAATTTTGTGCACCAGTATTTTTGCATAGATGGTTCCGGCTTATCTAATTACAGAATATCAGGGATTAATTAACACAAAAATTTCTTTTCAGAGAAAATGGTGCCAAAAATATAAAAGAAATGTGATTGACACTCGTCGCGAAAGGATTAATGCAGCTAATGAACAACTGGTTCATTTTGATTGAAAGGATGTGTTACTGCATCATATTTTTGTAGTATTTAGGCCTGGAAGACGCAACACATGCGCTCACGGGTTAAAAATAATGGTCATTTTCTTGTTTAGAACCAAGAGCAGAAATTCTTTGACAAAATCTTCTCTCATGTACAACAGAAAGAAAATGTTAAAGACATACTTTATAACTTAATATTTGAAAAGAAAATGAGGATGTGATGTTATGATGTAAGAGAGGACTAAATAAATACATAAAATATAATACCTTAATTCTCTATCTTTAATTAGATACCTTAATTCTCTATCCACCAAAATTTAAAGTTTCGCCATTCTTCCGCCGAATACATAAACAGAATAATATCTATTATTATAAACCATGTAAACTATAACATCTTTAAAACATTTGAAGAAAATGCATTATCAGGGTGACAAGGGGGAAAGGAATTTGAATACCATTAATTTCTAAAAGCAATCTTCCGCTTATTTAATCGGGGAATTCTACAAGTAAATAAGGCTAAGTTTACTGTTAAAAACAGATGGTATTAAAATTCCCTGAGCGCTAGCCATCCTAATTATGCACTATGAAATTGCGAATTCCATATTGAGATGCAATGAAAGGAAGAAAATGTATTTCATGATTAGTTGGAATGGTAATTAAGTTTGAATGCAACTGGTTTGAATAAATTTCACATTAATTTGGAAAGTGACACAACTCCAAAAATGAAGTTTTTCAGAAAAGGCGACAAACCCTTCTAACCCTGCCAGTATCATTGGGGTCTCTTTTGACCTCATTTATTAGGTAGATTTCGCAAGAAATACATGTGTGTGTGTGTGTGCTCTTACATTCTCTCCTATGTTGGAATTTCTGAAAAAATTAGCAGATCTATAGCGATCATGATTCCTAAAACCCAAAACCACACCCATTTCAAAACTTTATCTATCTAGCTATCTAGCTATATCACTTTTTTATGGATACTTTTTTATAACTTCCATAATTCTGCACAAATCTCATTCAAACTGATACATAAAATCAAGGGGCATAAAATCTCGGTCATGTTCGTTAATGGGCAAAATTGGGTCAAGGGGGGGGGGGGGAGTGGCTTTTTGTGAAAACAGAAAAAAAAACGTTAACTTCTTAATTATGATACATGTCGAATTCGTTTAAAGTTTTATTACTTCTAGGAAAAGGGCCGAAAATTTATGTATAACAGATTTTTGATATCATTAAAAATGACCTCAAGGGAGGGGGGGGGGGATAGGGGTTTAAGAAGAAAAATATTCATAACTTCGTCAATTCACATATTCACAAGATATCAAATCCTCTTAAATTTTTTATAAATCGTCTTAATATTATCTACAACTTTTACATTGACAAGTATTCCCTACCAACCAAAACCCCCCTAAAAATCCCTACCAAAAAATCCCTAGCAGCTCCGCCTACAAACACAGGTAGATTTCGAAGTGGGCGGTCCCAACTGCCACATTATGGTAAAAAGGTAATTTCTTCTGCAATTCCTGATAAACTGGTGAACCACGGTCTGCATCTTCGAAATCTACCTGTGCCTGTAGGTCGAGCTGTCTGGGATTCTTTTTTGTTTTGAAATGTTTCGTGTTTCGAACCGTAAAAAAATAGTAACTTAAACACAAACATAAGAAATAAAATCAAAAAGACACCACGGAAGAAATTTAATAGAATTAATTTAATTAATTTCTGGTTCGCATCATCCAAAATTAAGAACTCTCAGCAAAAAAATAAAACTTTGTACTAGGAGTGTTAAGCATGGAAACAAATTGTTTTTTATATGTTTTAATTTGTCTGGAGCACGGGTGTCCCAACATTTTTGCCTGAAAGTCGTTTAACGTCCACATTTAAATGCCTAAGTGATAATAGTAGAACACAAAAAGGCTTATAAAAACCTTTTAATATAATGATCCACATGTTTCGAACTCACAAATGGCACCATTATCAAGATCTACATGGTAAACAAACTATTCAAACTATTATCGCAAATTTTTTTTGCAAATTACACATAGATCTCGTGACTTATGTTTTTCAAGTTTATTTTCAAAAATTTTTGTGATAATAGTTTGTTTATCGTGCAGATCTTGATAAAGGAGCCATTTGTGCGTTCGAAACATGTGGATCATTATATTAAAAGGTTTTTTTAAGCCTGCTTGTGTTCTACTTACTAAAGCATTAAAATCAGCATTTTAATGATAATTAGTGATTTTAACTATGAAAGTCGTTTGTCACCATATTTCGGAATAGTAATATACACTTTATTTAATCGAAAAGTTTGTCATTAAGTAAGGAGAATTTGTACGAAAATAGTGGTGGCTCTGCAGCCAGCAGGCCTCAGGTTAGACCTCTCCGATCTAGAGTCAAATATAGCTTATTTATAGAATAATATTAGATTTCTAGACTGTAAGGTTGTGTAACACCATAAGTGACAAATGATAAATCGGCTCTGATTCGATCATTTTTATAAACAATTAAGGTGTCCAGAAAGGTTTGAAATAATGAGAAAAGTATTTATTAGTATTATTATTTTTATAATGTTTGCATCTTTCAGAATGTCGCATAGCTGGACCAATAGGAAAATTCCTAACATTACGGTCGTTGAGCCACACAGATTGGCAATACTTGTGAAGGCAAAACTTTAAACTCGGTTATCTTCAAACACTATTTTTCAGTGGTTTTGTTACGATAACTTCGGAATAAGTTAAGATTTACACTTTTTTTTGTTAAATGAAGGAAATATTCAGTTCTCTACAAAGAGTACCGGAAAAAAAATCAAGTTATAAGAAAAAATATGATCAATTTTAGCAACTTTTGTATTTCTTCTTATATTTTTTTTTATTTTTTAATTTTGTACTGAGTATAATCGAGACGCAACGTAATAAGCAGTATGACGAAGAAATGGCAATTCAAAGATATAGATCTTTGACTTCAAAATCGGGGCAAAACTAATTTTCAAAGATTATTTATTTCGTTCAATATTGTAATTTTTGTTATTGATTTTTACAATTTAACAAATATTTTTTATTTCTATAAAACATAAATAAATGCAAAAACAAGTAATAATCTAAATTATTTACAAGCTTCCTCCTCTACTATCAAACTTTAGTCAATTTTCTGCATTTCAAACCATTCTTGTATCCTTAATTTTCGTTTTAATGACAGATGGGGAAGTATGTTTGTGATTCACTATATTAATATCTTCAAAATCTTGTTTATTATAATTATTACTATTACTACGAAAATAAATGTACGAAATGCTAAGCAGGAAAATTTTATTAGTTATCGTTTTTACTTTTTCTTCGATCATCATGTTACTCTTCCACGATAAAATTTCAATCGCAAATTTCCTTATGTCTTTTGTATGTAATTTAACATCTAAAAATTCCATGCTAAGTGGATCAGAAATCGTATCCTTAAATTTTTTTTTCATCTCATTTTCTTCTAAAGTTACGTACACTCTTAATGAATCAAGGCCAAACAAATGTTGATGAATCTTTTGAAGAAATTACTGGCGAACATGTATCCAATATTTATTCGACATATACGTATAGAGAGAAGAGTGGGGATGAATGGAACATTTTTCGTTTTTATTATCTTGATCAAAAGTATTGGATCTATAAATACAAATTTTACCTATGCTATTATGATAGGGTATTCACTTACCAAAATATTGAATGCAGTGTCATTTCTCCAACTGTAATAAATTAGAAAATGCAAACATTTTTCTAAAGTCTGGAGAGTTCATTGTCTGGAGATGAATGGAGCGCACAATAATTCACAATAAACAATAAATTCATTCTAGCTCATGTTTTTATAAGATATTATGCTTCAAACTGTTTAATAGTAATTTCCAAATAACTCTAACAAAATTATATGCATATATTTAATAATTTCTAGATTTACATAAGATTAAAAAAATTAATATGTCACGGCTTTCGTGGAAAGTTATATAGACTTAGTTTTCATTTTGACTCATTAGACTCAGTTATTTTGCTATATAACTTTTAAAGTCAAACTCAAACTTGTGATAATATGGCTTCTTTGGAATTTCATTAACCATTACTGGATTGTATAGTCTTCTAACAAAATTCTCTAAATTAACATCGAAATCTCCAAAACTTATGGATAATAAGAGCTATGTGTTCCTTCCTTTCGAGGTCTACTCTAAGAATTTGCAATATAATAGAAAAAAGTTTTTTTTCCCTGGTAATTTGATAAGTACAAATTAATTTTCCTCGATGTTCTGATGTTTCCTCATATTTATTAATATGAAGTAAATTGTTAGTAAATTCCATAAAATACATCAATACTTTATGAAATGGAGTAATTAAATTCGTATATACTTTTATTCATGTCTATGAAGTTAACTTCAACAACTTCAAAAAAAACTTTTTCTTGTTTAGCAGTACAGATTTAGTGTTACTTTATTAGCTGCCTTTCCGTGCAGGCAGCCTGAATGGCAACTTTTTCTGGACTATAATTAATCTGAAATTAAATTTAATTAATTAAAAATGCTTTTAAATGCATACATGCTCATTAAACTTCATTTCTAAATTTTAATATTATTATACGTTACCAAAATAAAAAGTTTTTTTTTTTTTTTTAAACATAGTTTAATATATATATTTATTATACATTTATTGAAATGAATTAATAAATAATACGGTTAAATTAGTTAAATGCCAATGTTTAATGCTTATATTATTATATATGTGGTTAAAATAACCTTATAATCCTTAATTTTCTTGACTTCATGGATATCATAGTGCCCCATTCATCCCCACAAATTTTGCCCCATTTATCCCCAATAAACATGATTAGACAAAAATAGGACTAAATACCATGTGTGATCATAACATAAAAATCTGACAGCATTAATAATAAATTATTAATAATAAATTAATAATAAATTATCATCATAAATAATCATTAATAATGAATCCATTTAAATCTTATTCTTTAAGCTTGTTAAATTTGTTTTGGCATGTGTATTTTGTATCATGTAATTAATGGTTAAAAACTTTGAAAAGCTTACTTTGGATTAGTCAAAATACAAATCATTTTATAGCTTAGAATAAGGACAGTTAGTCAAACAGAAAAATGCTAGGTATGGACTGGATCAATAGTATATAAACACTTATCTGCAAAAATATAAACTTTTGAAATACTTTAATTAATTAGTAACGGGCAATTTCCCATTCATTCCCTGTCGCATTTTCATCCCCACTCTCCCCTAAACACCTACAGAATAAAAGTATGTAAATTTAATATAAGAACTGACTGGTTACTGATATATAAAAAAAATTGTCAGTGACAATAGTTCAGAGAAAGGAAGCATTTAACTTTTTAAAAATAGAGGTTTAAAAAATTGCTAAAGGTAATTAGCTGATATCCACTATCAAAATAATGTAATGTAACAGGCTAAATTTTCAAGTGTCTCGAAACTTCAAAAATGATCTGGTAAAAATATCCTTTTATAAACTATCGCAAAGTGACAGATTATTTTAAATAAAGTTAAATTATGTTAGTATACATTAAGATTCTTTGTAAATTATGTTTGACCTGAAAAACTTATTCTTGTTTAATAACAATGTCATTAATTTGCTTTTTGCCTAAAAATTACCAAATTAAAGATTTTTTAACATAAAATTGATAAACTATTTACTTTCAGGCGAAAGCCAAATTCAATTTATTCAACGTAAGGGATAACACCATTTAAATGTTTACATCGTTTATTGCGGACTGAGGTTACTGCGGGCAAAAAAATGGCCTCCCTTGGAAGTCCGCAGTAACGAAATTTCATTGTATATAAATGTTACCTTCCCAGGGTTGATAAATTCAAACTCTTACATAATGTTTGCGATTGCAGTATATGTAATATTAAACTATCTGCATGGCAACCCAATGTGTTGTATTTAAATTGCATGAGGTCCTTCGATAGTTCAGGAGAAAAATTAATCTAGTTTTATTATACATTCGGAAAAGATGTATAATTCAAGTAAAAACTTATATTTCATTGTAGATTAAAATGTATTTCTCAATAAAAACACATGCTTTCTGTGACGTCGTCAGAAGATTTCTTTCTGTCAATATCTTGCTTTTAATTTCATATCTGGTGGAATGAAAATGCAATATTTGACGGACTTATACAAACAAATATTTCAGTGTTATGAATTAAAGTAAATGCTTAAAAAAGTATTTTTTTTACTCGACAAACTATTTTACTTTTAGCGTCCTTGTGAAAAGTTCAACCATCATCTTTCAGGAATAATTACTTGAAAACCAATGTTTCTTCTTGAATTTCAATTCTTGTGAATAGGGGACAAAATTGTTTAACGCAAGGAGCTTAATCTGGTTTTACCTCCGTGGTTGAAAGCAAAACTAAAAAAGTTAGGATGAAATGTGTTTTAGTTTTGTCGGCAGACGATTTTTTTTCTTAGAATAAACTTCTTCATGAAATTTGAATACTACGTAAAAATAGGTTTTTATTTCTTCGCATTGTATTCAAAAATCTAATTTGATTGAAATAATTTATTCACCATCTATTCAAATTGAAAATAATTTTTTTTCAATTTTAATGAGAAAGTGGCATGAATGAAAATGTAATTCTTATTTTACACATCTTCCTCAAAGAATAATAGGACAGAATATTCACTTCAATTGCTGAAGTGTTGCCCTACAGCTATCAACAGCTTGACTACAATTCAAAAATTCCTTTAAAATATTTTCTTCTATGAAAATTGGGATAAATAGAGCAATGATTCACTTTACAGTATTAATAACAAGAACGAAAAATCATGCTTCAAGCATAGATTATGTAGCACTTTCCAACGCTTCCAAAATAATTTTACAAAACATATCATTTAATAAGCTAAAAGATAACATCCAAGTAAACAATTTGGAAAACGCATAACATATTTAAAAACATAATTTCAGGAATTTCCAACAGATACAATATTCGAAAAATATCCGAATACTTTTATTCAGCCCTGTATAGGATCTATAGTTTTGTATATATACTACATAGGATGCTAAATTTTAGTTTAGTTAGGAAACGCGTAGCACAGTTTAAAAGTATCCTTCTGGAGTTTCTGTCAGTAAACGGAAATGTGTTCGCGAACTTTTGTGCTGCCCTGTGTAGGATCTACAGAATTTATACACATCACATAATAGACAAAAAGTGAGTTAAAGTTAAAATCGCGTTCAGTAACTTAAAACGCACTTCCAGGAATTATTGTTAACAGACAGTAGAGAATTCTTTTGTGTGTCCCTGTAAATGAACGATGACTGCTATACACACACTATTCTGTAGTAAGCCTCTTGTAATGCACCTTAGTAATATATATAAATTTCAATGCGTTTAGAATAGTGAAACATTATTTAAATAAACCGCAGACGATTTTTCTCCATAGACGTAATGTAACGGAATTCTTTTGACTGTCCCTGTAAAGTAACTATAAGTGCTATGCACACCTTATTCCATATTAAGCTTCTTCTAATGCACCTTAGTGATATATATAAATTTCTATGCGTTTACAATAGTGAAACATTATTTAAATAAACCGCAAATGATTTTTCCCCATAGATCGCAATGTAACGAAATCCTTTGAGTGTCCCTGTAAAAAAACTATCAGTGCTACACACTTCCGTTGCAGTAGGGAACATGCTATAGATAAAGACAATAACATATAAAAATTGCAGAGCAATCCGAGCATATTTACGGTAGTTAGAGCACGGCCAGACGGCCATACGGCAGACAAACCGAAGTCATAAGCACTTTTCAACTAGGTTGGAAAGTGCTAAAAAGGAATTTTGATTCTAATTCAGTTGCTAAATGGCCTTATTAATAAAATCGACTAATTAATCCTTTATGCACCAAATTTTGAACCAAGAAATTGCTCCACTTCAATAATTACCTTAATGTCTAAAGATATATTAGAAAATTTATACTATAATGATAATATGAAATTTAGATGAATTTTCATTACAACTGATTTAATAAATCGGTAGTTTTAGGTATTTTTATAAAATACCAGCAGAGCCACCTGGCTTTACCCATTTTAACAGTTAGGGCCTTACAGGTAAAATAAATAAAAATGCAATAATATGGCAATCACAATAACGGAATTTTGTACATTCCCGCACATAAATCGTTGAAAGATAATCAAGAAAAAAATGAAGTTCCTTTGACACAATCATAGAAAAAAAACTTCCGCTTTATAAATGAGAATGTGCAATTTCTTTGGAGCATATAACAGAAAAGTATACGATTTCCCTGACAATACCCAATAAAAAATCAACCAAATGGCGTAGCATATAGCGAAATGTATTTCATCTATATATATTATGAAATTTAAAAAAATCATCTGGAAAAATGTCTTGCGCAAAATATCTAATCAAAAATCAGCAATATAGTTTTCTCATTCGTCTAATCTTCCATAATCAAGTTCACAGCCGATGTTGCCGACGAAATCACTGAAACGGGTCTAAAGTCGCTAAGATATGTGTTTAGCTATTTTTTTAGCAGATTCGTTTGGCTGTATTTTATGATCCTAACTAAAACTTCTTCCGAGATATTGCGAAATGTCTTAAAACTTTTGACCCCCGCCCCAATTAATCAACCTTAGTGGTTGAATTTCTAAAATCGCTTAAATAAGCGTTTAACTACTTTTTTAGTAGACTTGTTATGCTGAGTTTCATGTTCCTACCTAAAACTGCTACTGAGATATGGTGAAATACCGTAAAAATTTTGACCTACTTAACCCCTTACTGATTGATTTTTTTAAATCGCTAAAATATGCGTTTAGCTATTTTTTAGTAGATTTGTTATGCTGAATTTTACGCTCCTACCTAAAACTACTGTTGAGATATGGCGAAATGAGTCAAAATTTTCGACCCTCATTTAACCCCCTTAGAGGGGTTATATTTTCAAAAATCCATTCTTATTGCTTGTCTAGGTCAGAAAAGCAATCTACTGTCAAATTTCGTGATCCTGACTTTAGTCGTTTCACCTCTGCGTTGGTGAGTCAATCAGTCAGTCAGGAGTTATTTCTTTATTATATTAGTAGAGATAATCTTCCATAATCGGGTACATAGCCGATGTTAGCGATGAAATCGCTAATATAGCTCTAAAATCGCTGAAATACGTGTAGCTATTTTTTTAGCAGATTGATGTAGCTGTATTTTATGATTCTACCTAAAACATGCAGCTGAGATATGGCGAAATGACTTGAAAGTTTCGACCCCTCATTTATCTCCCCCACACACACTACTGCCGCAATTGTTAATTTAAGTATTGATATTTATAGATTAACCCATATCCATTAATTAACCATTATTAAGATATTAACCATTAATATCTACCCATTTAATCGCAGGTTTCATATGTCTTTTAAAATAGTGCATACAACATTCCAAAAATGTTCTCTTTTTTTTAAGTAAAGTGGAAAAATTGCAAAAAATGTCACTTCTGCCCCTTACAATTTGTGTTTTGTCTGATAAAACTGCCATATAATATCTATTTTTCAATAATTTTTGTTCCCATCCACTAATTATTATTCTGCAATATATCGGTGGTTATTAAAAATTCAAATCGGGCATAATATTAAACTCAGATTATTTAGATATATATATGCAGCCAAAAATCACACTTATGGAAGAATGGCCCAGTTGCGAAATACAGACAGTGACATACAGCGAAATACAACATATGAAAAAATGCATTTTTCATTACTTTTAAAAATGGGCCGATTGTTACAACTAAATTTTAATAGTATTCTTCACCAGGGTTGCCAGTTGGCATCCTTTTTCATTCAGAAATTCCAAATTCAAACCAGAAATTTTGAACAGAAGTTTTTGCTTTATTTAGTGACACACATTTCGTGATTATTTAAAGCAAAAATTTTTCTCTCAAAATTTCCGGTATGTATTCAGAATCGCTGAATAAATAGGTATGCCAAACTGGCAACCCTGTCCTTCACACAAATTTTATTAGTATTCTTTCTGGGCGAAGAATTCTATTAAAATTGAGTGGTGACAATCGACCCATTTTTAAAAGTAATGAAAAATGCATTTTTTCACATTCGATAGTTCGACATGGTAGCGACGATATGTTAAACAACTGATTTGATATGGAATTTATATCGCGAAAAGTTTAGTTTTCGACCGGACATTGCAGTCTCGGTAATTTATCTGTGCCCGGTTATTCATATGTGAACGGAACAGGTTTTCTAACTTTAAATTTTCCACTGACCGGATGTTGGGTGAGCGAAACCAATATCGAGTGGACAGACTTACGAGAAAGGAAAAGACAGATGTTCTCGTGGGTACATTTTATCAAGATAAATGCATGTAAATCTGATCTTAGGATTTATTTTTCATATTTAGCAGTCAGTTTATAACGAGTGATATCAATTTCGTTATTACAATTGAAAACTAATTCTGCTAGTCTATATTAAAAAGCAAAAACATGTCCCTGAGTAACGCTAACGTCATATTCAAGGTGGCACCTGACCTATAAATTTTGCTTTTAGTACAATTTTTTAAACCTCTGACCATAGCACAATTTCAATTTTTACACCGTCGAATAGCAAAAAACAAGTTTTTTTCAAATTCGATTTGTTTTAAAAATTTATTTTAATTTACTTATATTTTATGGCTTCAAAATAATTTTCAAGCATGATTTTTTAAAAAATCTATTGTGTCCAGCCCGATTACAAAAGATTAACCGTTGGCATTTAAAACAATATGAATAGTTCAGCGTTTGTTTCCGGCTAATATTCCATAACGGAACTAAAATTTCGTTCAATAAATAAATAAAATATTAAAATGATGTATATAAAACACAAATTTAACAGATATGTAATCGAACTACGTACTTTAACATTGAAATAGTCAGAAAAAATAAATAGCGTCTGTAAGTAGGCAAAATCTTGGCGATTTTTTCTGGTATGCGGATAATACGAAAGTATCGCTTTTAATACATTTCAAGACTTAATTTGAATACATAATTGATATTTTTCATATAAAAATGCTTTCTCGTGTTTTAGTGAGCCATCTAAAAAATAACTTAATTAAATTTATTAAACTAAATTAATTAACCTTTAAATGCCTAGATTATCAAATTTGCAACACTTTTTATTTAACTTTTAATAAATAAATCAAATTCTTCGCAACCACTATATTTATATCGAAATATTAATCCTTGAAAAATCACATAATTACGCTACTAAATAAAGTTAAAAATATATCTTTAAATTTCTGGTGCCCAATCCTTAATATAAGTAAAAAAAGAAACCACAATTCTAAAATAAAAATTCATGCATTGAAGGGTTAAAGATTAGACACCAGAAATTTTGAGATATATTTTAAACTCTATTTAGTAGCATATTTGTGTGATTGTACAGGATTAATATTTCGATATAAATGTAGTACACTAATTAATTTTTCAGCAGAGCTGAAATTACGGTGTAAATTAATGAAATACAAAGAATGTGAATTATCGCTTTACATTGAAAAAATGTCCAGACCGGGGTTCGATCCCGGATCTGAAAAAATTAGTAGATCCGGGATTGAACCCCGGTCTGGACATTTTTTCACTCTAATGGTTCTACGCTGTTTAGTAAAGAGATACTTCACATTCTTTGTATTTCATTAATTTACAGCGTAATTTTAGCTCTGCTGACAAATTAATAAGTGTATAAATATTCACCGATACAGGGTTTAATTTGTCTCATGCATGCTAACGTTGTTGTGCATTTAAATTGATTTTCCATCTTGTGCTGCGTGTTTGTAGCCTTGCTATATAAGAGTGAGAGAATGCTAGACTGTATAGCTAAATTGGTAAAGTACTCGGTGCGTTGAACCAAGGGATCCGGGATCGAACCCCGTTCTGGACATTTTTTCACTCTAATGGTTCTACGCTGTTTAGTAAAATGATAATTCACATTCTTTGTATTTCATAAATGTAGTGTTTGCGAAGAACTTGATTTACTTATTAAAAGTTAAATAAAAAGTGTTGCAAATTTGATATTCTAGGCATTTAAGGGTTAAATGTAAAAAGTATGTTAGTTTTCAATTTAAAGAGTGTTTTTCACCCATATTCTCTAATCCGGATTGGATCCCCTAGTTAAAATAATGACAAGAATAATTGAAAGATAAATTTTTGCAGCTATCTCACAGCACTAACTGAACTGAGTTTTGTGATCTTCTAAAGAGATTTAGGAAAGAAAATATTTTAAAGTCTGATTAAAGGCAAAAATAATGATTCAACATATTTCTTCTCATAAATAGTAAGATTTTCATATAGGAACCAAAATATAATTTCTTGCAATTTTTGTGATTACATTTTCGGATGATAAACTTTTAACCCTTGCTTTTAACACTAGCACCGCGGAAAATTTTATTCAAATTTTATAAAAATATTTCACACCAGAAATTTTATTTCAAACTATTTAACTTATTTACTTAAATAATTTTTGGGTAACATTTATTTAACTTATTTTATGAAACAAATTCTGGTGCGAATAATTATCTACTCATTTGGCACGTGTCAGAGTGACCCGTCATCGCGGTGCTAGTGTTAAAAAGCATTCTTTTAGCCCTTTCAGCGGTACTTTGATTCGCAAGATTCTGAAATGATTGAATGACACCAGAATTTATAAACAAATTTATTGGAAAATAAGTAAAAGCCCCCCCCTTTTTTTTTACTACAGTTCTGGTGCCAGTGTGGTAATTATTTTGGAATTAAAATTAAATCGTCTGAAAATTAACTGCCACCCTTCAAGGGGATAAAATCGGCTTTCGGCTGAATCACATTTTTGCTGACACCTATTAAACATAAAGGCGTCATTATGTGGTATAATTTATATATATATATATATATATATATATATATATATATACAGCGTCTACAGTAGCAGCTTAAGAGGGTCCGGGGGTCAAAATTCTCAGAAGAATGCATATTTTGTTTTTTTCGCTAGTAAAATACTACAAAGTTAAATAAATAAAGCAAACCGCATATTTCTACAATGGCTACATCAGCAGATTGATACAATTTTTGTGTTGTACTCTTTGAACTTTCCTGTCCGTAACTAAATTTTGTACATAGCTTTTATGTTATATTTTGAATAAATTTTGTCTTCATGATTTTTAATTTGATGTGAAATTGTTGAAATTATATTCCTCGAAGAAAAAAGTCACTCTGGAAAATACACTTTTACTTTTAAATTTATTATAAATTTTGTAAGCAATATTTTTATAAATCCTAAAGACAAATTAATATGGAAAATTTTTCTGCACTCACAATAGTGAAAAAAAAAAGCAATGGCATCGGGCAAGTGGTTTATGACTCATAAGTTATATCAAAATTTAAATAAGGTTAAATTCAATTTTTTTTTTTTTAATTTTCAAAGTTTTGAATGCTTTTTTATCTGAAAATTAATATTTATAGAAAAACACATTTAAAAATATATATATATTAAAAAACAACTAGAAATAAAGAAAATAAAATTTTGACAACCAGATCCCTTTAATTATACCAATATAAAAAGAGGTATTTTAAAAAAAATCGTGAGTGTTTACATTGTTATTAGTAGTATCAGTAATAAAATATATATTGATTACGAAATATTTAAACTAAAACTATGCGAAATCAGATTAATATATCACACACTGTTTCTCAAAAGGACATAGATAAGAAAATGAAGCATTTTAGAAAATATTAAAATGCTTTCAAGCATGTAAGCAGTTTTTTCCTCATTGTTATTCATTTTAAAAACATTAGGAATTAATTCCAAGTTTTTACATTCAGGGTCGAGCAATTTATTGCTACATGAGCATATTAAACATATTATCAGAAGATTTGTAAACATTAAGCTTGTCCGGATTTAAAAAAAAAATAAAACCGCTCTAATTTAGTCATTTAAAGGTAAACGCGTCTTTAACAACATGCTGAGAGGTATTGATGTAATCACTCGTATGTATGTCTCAGAAAATCCTTTTTAAAATTGTGTCAGTTTATAAATATATGCGCAATATATTAAACTTCATGAGATATATCAATGCGCTAAATCTGCTGAATATGTTAAACCGACAGAATTTTTTTAAAATAAAAAAACCCTTATGCGAAACTCAGACAATTGTTACACATTTTGTGTATACATACGTATAATCATATTTTAAAAATATATATCTATAGATATATCATTTTAAAATATGATTTCTCGAAGAAAATCGCCATTTTCTTAAATAATCTTTTGTTTTGATTTATTAAGTTGAAATTTATTTATACTAAGGGATCCAACCAGGTTTTCTATTTTACACCATATAGGTGAAAACCACCTTTTTTTAAATTGAAAACTGAAAAAGATTTTTTTTAATATATATTTTATAAATTGCCCGCCAACAACATAAAAAAAGCATTTTTATATGAAAAATATCAATTATGTATTTAAATAAAATTTCAAAATGTATTAAAAGTCATACTTTTTTATTAGTCGCATACCGATATAATAGCCGAAGAAATCGGCAAAGATTTCGCTTTTTACAGCATCCTTTTTGTTCTGATAATTTCAATGGTTTAAGCACATAGTTCAATTACAGGTATGTTAAATTTGTGTTTTATAGCTATTATTTAAATATTTTACTTATTTATGAAGTTTTAATTTCGTTATGAAATATAAGCCGGAGACAACTGCCGAACTATTTATAATTTTTTAAAGAGCAAACGGGTTAAATTTTCATAATCAGGCTTCACACGATAGAGATACGATAAAACAATTTCATGCTTGAAAATTATTTTAAAAATAATAAAAAAAACCAGTAAATTGACATACTGTTTTCAAACAAATTGCATTTTGAATAAACTCCCCTCCCCTCCCTATTTGAAGGTGTAAAACTTAAAATTAAGCGATGTTTAGAAGTTAAAATAAAATTGCTACATTTATTGACCAGGCGTTGCCACTGTCAAAATGACGTCAGCATTACTTCCAGACATGTTTTTGCATTATAAAATAAATTTTATAATTAACTCTCCAATGGGTGCAATAAAAATCCTAACACATTCGGTTGAAATATTTCCGAGAGCTTGTGTCAAAATATTTTTGTAATTGTTTATTTAATGAAATGAGAATTTATGAAACGCTTAGTTTGTTTAGGATCAAAAATATCGGGTAAAATATATCCGAGAGCGTGGGTCAACAATTTTGGGAATTTTTTATTTAATGAGGTCAGAATTTGTGAAACAATTTGTTTAGGATAAAATATATCGGGTAAAATATATCCGAGAGCTTGGGTAAAAAAAAAATTTGGATTTTTTTTATTTAATGAGGTGAGAATTTATAAAACGCTTAGTTTGTTTAGGATATTTATTTAGAATTAAATTTTGGTCACAAATTTCTTAATCAGGCTTACATAAAAGAAGACTAAAGGTTTATGATTTTGTATTTATATGTGAATATAAATAAAAATGTAAGCAACCATAAGAATTTGACAATAAATTCAACTCTAGGTTAAAAAGTGTTAAAAACAAAACAAAAACTAGAACTCCCAACAAAATAATGAATTTTAATTACGAAGACCAGAGTTACCAAATGAAATACAAAAAAGTCCTTCCGGCCTGTACCGGGAGGAAAAGGTAGCTTTCCTATATCTTCGTTTTAAAATTTTAGCTAATGTTACACGAAAACAGCAAGCTAAAATGCAAAGAAACGTTTACAAAAGATTCGTTAATACTGAATTTGAATAAGAAATTCGCCAAATTATTGAGCAATAGCCAAATTGGCTTCATTTATGAAGACTTATTTTGATCGCCAAATGTCGCCAATTTTGCCAATTGTGTCGCCAATGTCGCCAATTTTGGCGTTAACGGATATGAATATATAGTTTTATGCGTATGATTGGGAAAATTATTACAACAATGAAAGAAAATAATTTGCGAGTAATCGCGTTAATGTGCTGTTTTGTTTCAAAATGTCAGCCACCCTAGAATTTCAAACTGCTCTATCTCAGCCATTTTTTAAGATAGAGGTAAACCAAAAAAAGCTCTGGAATCCTTGTATCAAGGCCTAACACGTAATTAAAAAATAAATTTGAATTTTAAAATTTTTTGTATATTTATTTTAGATTTTAAGTTATTTTACATCTTTAAATGGCCGCCATCTTGAAACAAGATGGCAGACCAAGCTGGCCAACGAACTCGGTCAAGACATTAGTGACCTTAATACACACAATTAGTTTCATCAAAATCGATTCATAATTACGGGCGTTATCGTATGACATAGGTCAGATATATATATATATATATATATATATATATATATATATATATATATATATATATATATATATATATATATATATATATATACATATATATATATATATATATATATATATATATGGATATATATATCTATATATATATATATATGGATATATCTATATATATAAATCAACATTTGGACGGAGGGTGGTTTTGGGGTCTGGGGGTCATGATCGGTGAAAATATATCGAAATTTTCCGGAACTGCTTTCCTCCGAATGGCTGCAATAGGTAGCTTTATACTTTTTTGTATTGAAAGCTACCTAATAGATTGAAGAAAAATAGCTTAGAAAATAGCTTAGAAAATTTAAACTCTGGCCCAAATATAAGTACAAAACAATAATGATGATAATTAAAATTATTATTATTTTAAATGATTTATATGATACATAATTATTATTTTTACCAGTATAATGAATTAAAAAGCGGACACAAATGTCTATTCCCCAGTTTTTACTTGTTTTTATTTAACTTGGTTCGTGTTTGTATAAAGATGGAATTGTAGTTGAGTATGCCCGATCATAATACAATACTTTAATATATTAATTTATTTATCAATAGATTAATTTTAATTAAAATTTGATTTATATAAAACAAACAATTTTTGAAATTCCTAGATAGCATACTTATTACACGAGACCGGATCACCGGATAAAGGATTTTAATCAAGCTGCACAAAGTTTTTGTCACTGTTCAGACGGATTTTCTTATATTGAAAAAATTCTATACATTTTAGGGCTTTTATTCACATGAAATCAGAAAAATGACATGTCCACTATTAGCTTCCATTTGTTTATGTATTTTTACAATAATTTTTTATTCAAATAAAGAAAGTGCATTTATTAACGTCCTGAAGGTAGAAAATGTTTTTTTAAATCCTAAATCTGGAAGTCTAAACAAAAATCGTAAAAGCGTGAGATGCTAACAGAAATAATGTAATAGTAAATTTCTTTGTTAATCACATTCATAGTATATTTTATTTTAAACTATCTGTTTCACCCGGCGTTGTCCGGGCCCATGCTAATAACCTTATATACTAGATGGAACCCGTCAAAATTTGACGGCAAAAAACTTGATAGTACCATAAAAATAAAATTCATAGCTGCTTTAAAATGTTTGAAACTTTTGCAGAATAATTCAAATAAATAAAAAACCCACTTTGAATTAAAGCTAGGTTGAAGAAATGCAATTGGCTAAGTTTCACTGGCACATGTACTCGCGGAATTTCTTTCATCTGACACATTTAGCGCTGTTGTACAAGTAAATGGTAAGTGCCCCCTTGGGGAGGGGGAAATGGCGGGATGGACCAAGGAGATGCATAACATGAATAAGCAGTCAAAGACCTTTCAAACGATATGTAACATGAGGGGTGTGTGCAAAATTAAAAAAAGTACCCCCTTGGGGGGGGGGTAAAGTAGGGGATGGACACGGAACATGCATAATATGATTAAGTGGTCACAGACCTTTCCAACGATATATAACATGAGGGTTGTGTGCAAAATTTAGAAAAGTACCTCTTTGGGGGGGGGGGACAAAGCAGGGAGATGGACATCAGAGATATGCATATGATTAAGCAGTCACAGACCTTTCCAACGATATATGACATGAGGGTTGTCTGCAAAATTTAGAAAAGTACCCCCTTGGGGGAGGGGGGGGGAAAAGTGGGAAAATGGACATTGGAGATATGCATATGATTAAGCAGTCACAGACCTTTCCAGCGATATATGACATGAGGGTTGTCTGCAAAATTTAGAAAAGTACCCCTTTGGGGGAGGGGGGGGGGCATAGTGGGGAGATGGACATTGGAGATGCATAATATCATTAAGCGGTCACAGACCTTTCCAACAATATATGACATGAGGGGTGTCAACAAAATTTAGAAAATTGCCCCCCTTAAGGGGGGGGGAAGTGGCGGGATGTATCCCGGAGATGCATAACATGAATAAGCAGTCAAAGACCTTTCCAACAATACGTAACATGAAGGGATTGTGCAAAATTTACAAAAGTACCCCCTTGGGGGGGCAAAGTGGGGGGATGGACACCGAAGATGCATAATATGATTAAGCGGTCACAGACCTTTTTAACGATATATAACATGAGTGGTATGTGCAAAATTTAGAAAAGTGCCCCAATTGGCAGGGGGGGGGGATGGACCACACAGATGCATAACATGAAAAGGCAGTCACAGGCCTTTCGAACGATATATCATATGAGTGGTGTCAACAAAGAAAAGTCTCCGCCCCGTGTAGGCAAAACATACTCCCCCCCCCCCCCCCGCCGCCATAATTATTGATGCGGACTCATTTTTTAAATTCGTTCGCACCCCTCTTCTCCCGCAAAATGTTGTTAATGTTGAATTTTAAAAACTCCACTTACGAATTTTTTTATACCAAAAGCACTTATGTCCGTCGTCTGCATGCAGAGTTTTGTGCTTACAGACGCCAGACACAACAACACACACACAGACAGACGTTTACCGACATTAATAGTATAGATGATACTCAGTGCCTACACATTTCACCCTTTATAATTCAGTCAATGAGTTGACGGTTGTTCATTTCCAGAAACGAAACAATAATTCTTTAGGATGAATTTTGTTTGTTTGATACACCGTGGCAGAATGCGTGCAATGCAGCGACAGGCGTCACAAACTTTTTAGGGCACCTGCAGACTAAAAACATATAATCAATCTTCGCGGGAAAAAAATCCTAGATTTCGTCAAATGATCACGGGAAAAACACTAATTTCATCAAAGGATCATGTAAAACGTGAATTTTGTTAAAAGGCCACAGAAAAACGCGATTTACACAAAAGATGAGCAAATTTTGTCAAAGAATCGCAAAACAGGAAATTTCACCCAAAGATAGCGCTTTCTTGCCAAACTTCGTCTAAAAATTGCGGAATAAAATGTATTTTATCAAAAAATCGCTGGAAAACGCACATTTCGTTAAAGTATCGTGAGAAAAATGCGAATTTCTTCAAAGATTGCTGAAAAAACGCGAATTTCATCGAAGGATTGCTGAAAATTCATGAATCTTATCAAAAGGCAGCAGAGAAAATGTGATTATTATCAAAGCATTGCGAAAAAAGAAAATTTCGTCTAAGGATCACAGAAAAACGCAAATTTCATAAAAGAATCGTGGAAAATAACGCAAATTTCGTGAAAAAAAATCGCAGAAAAGACACAAATTTCGTCAAATTATCGCTGAAAAAAAAACACGAATTACGTCATAGGATAGTTGAAAAAATTATGAATCTCGACAAAAAAAAAGATACAGAAAAAAATGCGAATTTCATTAAAGAATCGCGAAAAAAAATGCGAATTTTGTTAAAGCATTGCGCAAAGACTGTGAATTTTTTGAAAGGTTCGTGTGAAAAATGAAACTGTCTGTATTAAAAACAGCACACACACAAACATCTATACAAACCTCAATACACACAAACATATTATAGGCAGGGCTTGAAATTCAATTTTTCCAAAGACGGGAGTCTCCCTACCAACATTTTTAAATGGAGGGGAGTTGTAATGTTTGGGATGGAGAAAAAAAATCTTTAAACCCCACTATTCTTTTACATGCTATTTAAAGAATTACATTAATGCAGACATGACAAAATACCATTTAAAAATTATGTCAACTGAGAATGATTATGTAAAATGTTTATTTTTATTATAAAAAAGGGAAGAAAGTTAAGTTTTATATATGCAGTGTATTTTTCAAGTTCCATTAAATGTGTTAGGGACCCTTAACAATTAGGTTGTTAAATGAATTTCTGACTTTAGATTTTACTTGATTGAGATTCACCGATCGATCGTGGAAAAGACGCAAAGTTCATCAATCTGTCGCGGAAAAAACGCTAAGTTCGTCCATCTGTCACCAAAAAACGCAAAGTTCGTTAATCAGTCGTGGGAAAAAAGCAAATTTCGTCGATCGATTGCAGAATAAACACAAAGTTCGTCGATCTGTCCCCAAAAAATGCAAGGTTCGTCGATCAGTCGCTTAAAAAACGCAATGTTCGTCTATCTGTCGCAGAAAAAATGCAAAGTTCGTTGATCAGTCGCAGAAAAAAATGCAACGTTCGTTGATCTGTCGCGGAAAAAACGCAAAGTTCGTCGATCAGTTGCGGAAAAAAGCAAATTTCGTCGATCGATTGCGGAATAAATGCAAAGTTCGTCGATCAGTCAGGGAAGAAAGAAAAATTTCGTCGATCGATTGCGGAATAAACGCAAAGTTCGTTGATATGTCCCCAAAAAACGCAATGTTCGTCGATCAGTCGCTTAAAAAACGCAATGTTCATCGATCTGTCGCAGAAAAAACTCAAAGTTCGTTGATCTGTCACGGAAAAAACCACAAAGTTCGTCGATCAGTCGCGGAAAAAACACACAGTCCGTCAATCGGTTGCGGGGAAAAAAAATCACGAAATTTATCGTTCGGTTGCAGGTAAATTAAATAATGCAAATTTCTCCAAAAATGCTGAAATTTTTTGGGCGGGAGGCTCCCGCTCATGATCTTTTTTGGGCGGGATTTCAAAATTTTCCGCGCGAATCCCGCCCTGAAATTCAAGCCCTGATAGGTATAGTTTTAATCTGAAATAATATACTGAACTTGAACTAACTTTTGAAAAATCGGGTTAACCCAAATCCAACTTGCAGAAATCTACACTCAGTCTGAAATCGACTCGAACCATAAAGACAGTTAACCCAACTTGCAACAAAAATAATTATTTTCTGTGAATTTTCTGATTTTTTCTTTTCTCAGAAATGCTGTAGTCATTTTGTCCCCCAATTTTGCCCTTTACAATTCAGCCAATGAGTGGAGGGGGCCAAAAGAGCGTTCCTTATCACAAACGAAGGATGAGATACGTTCGTTTGATGTCATTGTTGAAAATTTATGGATTTCTATTATTAAAGTAATTTTTTCATTTTACCGTATTTATTTTCTTTTTGTGTTGTATGTATTTTGCTACTTTGAATTTTTTTAAACTAACCCTTTTTTTTTTTTTTTGGAGAGTGAGAGAGAGAGATTTAGCAATTTGGTGACACGAAGTTCAGCAAATTCTTAAAATCCACAAATCGTTTCCAATGTAAACAATGAAATTTACAATTAAGTTGCAAGTGCAAAATTTCAGTTTTTTAATATTTTCATGTCATTCTGTACACATTTTAATATGTCATTGATCATTATACATATTTAGTTATGCATTATTAATTATTTACTTGACCTTTACTTTTAATATTTTAAATATTTCAAACTTACAGCTGAATGAAATTATTAAAACATTTGAAATACTGCATTCGAAAAATGAAATTTCAGCTTAGAAACTCGACAATTAAAAAATTTAAAGTAGAAAAGTACTTATGATATAAAAAGAAGAAAAAAAATACACCAGAATTTATCTGTATTACGAAAGCGGGAGAAATGATTTTCTGTGCTATACGAAAAGATATCCAAATAACTCAATCATGAACATAGAAATAGGTATCGGTTTTTATGTTCAGGTGCACTCAATCCAAACTTGAAACTTTTAAAACGGTCATTGAATGAATGAAATTCATCTCCGCCTTTCACATCCAGAAAATTTGCTGTGTCGCCAATTATGTTTATATTTTATATATATATAAAAAAATAATAATTCAGGCACTTTTCCGTTATACGGACACCATTGTCGCCAAACATACATACATACATACATTTTGGCATAGTATCCGTATAACAGAAAAGTACTAAAGTTCATGGTTTAAAATCACAATAAAATATCATGAAATTTATTGATTAGTTGTGGGAAAATATCAGGGAAATAATGTGTTTTTCGTGAATTTTTTGTTTTGTTAACAATGTGGTTAGAGAGACAGGGAGAAATCCAGAAAACTTGCTGTGTTGCCAATTATGTTTATATTTTATATATATATATATAAATAATAATTCAGGCACTTTTCCGTTATACGTACACCATTGTCGCCAAACATACATACATACATTTTGGCATAGTGTCCGTATAACAGAAAAGTACTAAAGTTCATGGTTTAAAATCGCAATAAAATATCATGAAATTTATTGATTAGTTGTGGGAAAATATCGGGGAAATAATGTGTTTTTGTGAAATTTTTTGTTTTGTGTTGTTGTGTTTAATTGTAAGCATTCATTATAATTTTCAGTGCATTATTAAATTGAAATTTTTGTTTAAAATATGTAAACAAAACAGTGACCAGAAACCTGCACAATTTCTAATATAGATAGATAGATGCATGCATGTAGTACTTTTAATTATTTGGTAAAAATACTGTGATCGTCACTGAGAAAACCTGAATTTAACCTAAAAGTAATTGTCGAGTGTTTAAGCTGAAATTTCATTTTACGAATACAGTATTTCAAATGTTTTAATAATTACATTTAGCTGTAAGTTTGAAATATTAAAAGTAAAGGCCAAGTAAATAATTAATAATGCATAAGTAAAAGTAATTGTCGAGTGTTTAAGCTGAAATTTCATTTTACGAATACAGTATTTCAAATGTTTTAATAGTTACATTCAGCTGTAAGTTTGAAATATTAAAAGTAAAGGCCAAGTAAATAATTAATAATGCATAACTAAAAGTAATTGTCGAGTGTTTAATCTAATTTCATTTTACGAATACAGTATTTCAAATGTTTTAATAGTTACATTCAGCTGTAAGTTTGAAATATTAATAGTAAAGGCCAAGTAAATAATTAATAATGCATAAGTAAAAGTAATTGTCGAGTGTTTAAGCTGAAATTTCATTTTACGAATACAGTATTTCAAATGTTTTAATAGTTACATTCAGCTGTAAGTTTGAAATATTAAAAGTAAAGGCCAAGTAAATAATTAATAATGCATAAGTAAAAGTAATTGTCGAGTGTTTAAGCTGAAATTTCATTTTACGAATACAGTATTTCAAATGTTTTAATAGTTACATTCAACTGTAAGTTTGAAATATTAAAAGTAAAGGCCAAGTAAATAATTAATAATGCATAACTAAAAGTAACTGTCGAGTGTTTAAGCTGAAATTTCATTTTACGAATACAGTATTTCAAATGTTTTAATAGTTACATTCAGCTGTAAGTTTGAAATATTAAAAGTAAAGGCCAAGTAAATAATTAATAATGCAAAACTAAATATGTATAATGATGAGATTTTTTTTTTCTTGAATTATTCAGTGAAACTCGTCTTATAAATGTACGCAAATAATTCACATCAAAATCTTAAAATAACAAAGTTTTCTTTCGTGTTTAGCTATGCTTAATAACCAAAAAAGCTTGATTAGTACAAAAATTATTTGGTAAAAATACTGTGATCGTCGCTGAGAAAACCTGAATTTAATCATATCACACAGAATTACATATTAAAAGTTTAAAATTAGTTTGTTTACATCGAAAACGATTCGCGAAATTTCGTGCCACGAAATCTCTCTCTCTCTCAAACAAAAGGGTTAGTTATAAAAAATTCAAAGTACTAAAATACATACGACTTAAAAAGAAAATAAATACGGTAAAATGAAAAAATACCTTAATAAAAGAAATCTATAAAAAAGTTTCAACAACCAAACAACCAAATGGAACACATACGCTTCTAGAGAGAGGAAAAAGCCTTCACCTCATTGGCTGGAACATCGCGTCTGAAGATAGTAAAAGCCTCTAGCTGATTAGCTGAATGCTCGCGCATGCGTATAAATAGCATTTTTGCACGAAAAACTAAAAAGCAGGTTAGCTTTAAGTATATGGATACCTGAACTCAGTGTTGAAGGATTTTTTAATTTTAATCAAAAATCTTTCCAAACGAACCTGATGGGGAAGGGCACTGCCTTCAACATCATGCACTCTCGACTGTGTATGATTTTATAATTTTAAATGCAAATCTATCCAAACGAACCTGGAGTTGGTGGTCCCACTGACTTCGGCAGCGGACATCGGGCGTACTACACACTCTCAGAATTGATTTGACCCCCCCCCCCTTTTCTTTCACATCGGGATCGTGTCATTCAATATTAGAAACGAAATAGCTCTTATTGTCCAAACTCTTTGCAATTTTTTAGGTAGATTTCGTAAGAAATACTACCTATTACATTCTCCCCTAAGATGGAATTTTTGAAAAATTTTTTGCAGATCTACGCCGATTATGACACCCAGAACCCAAAACCACCCCCAGTTCAAAACTTTATCTATCTATCTATCTATGTCACTTTTTTATAGACACGATAACTCCAATAATTCTGTACAAATCTCTTCCAAACTGATACATAAAATCAAGGGGGATAAAATCTCGGTCAAGTTCATTAATGGGCTAAATCGAACCAATGAGGGGGGAGGGGATGGGGGCTTTTTGTGAAAACATAAAAAGCCCCATATCGTCTTAATTATGATACGTATAGAATCCGTTTAAAGTTATTACTTCTAGGAAAAGGGTCGAAAATTTATGTATAACAGATTTTTGATATCATTAAAAATAGCCCCAAGGGGGGAGAGGGGGTTAAAAAGGGGGGTTTAGAAGAAAAAAATCATAACTTCGTCAATTCACAAGATATCAAATTCGCTTAAATTTTTTATAAATTCTCTTAATATTATCTAAAACTTTTATACTGGCAAATTTTTTTAGGACCAACCCTTATAGAAAAAAAAAATCCTTGCCGGCTCTGCCTGCAAACAAGTTAGATTTCGAAATGAGCGGTCCCAACAGTTGCATCATGACAAAAGGTCATTTCTTTCGCAATTCCCAACAAACAGGTGCCCCACGGTCTGCGTCTTCGAAATCTACCTGTAGGCCGAGCCGTCAGGATTTTTTTTAGTTATAAATATAATGCTGCGTGCTACACAGGCTCAGAATTGATTTGCCTCCCACCCTTTTTTCACATCTCGATCGGGTCATGTAATTTTAAAAACGGAAATAGCTCTTATTGTCCAAAATCTTTCCAATTTTTATCAGTTATAAATATAATGTTTCGGAAGCCTGCGTGTAATTTTCGAGCAAAACTATTGATATTTAATTGTAAAAACATGAGCAAAAACCACTCGCGTGTTCACATTCTGAGCAATAATTTGGCAGATTTTATTTTTTTTTAATTCTTGTAATCGTAATTTAAGTGTCCGATGAACATGTAAAAAGATTGTGTTAAAATACCAACATTTAGTTAAATTTAGAGTTGAAAAGACAGAGTCTCCGGGAGGCGCAAAGTAACTTCCAGTCGCGAAGTTTTTAAAAAAGGTTAATAATCGTATTCTTTGAAACGGATTGCACCATTTTAGAGAAGAATATACCAATTTAAGTGGGTATTTTTCATTTTTCCGTACCTTGAAAATTTAGGCGAATGAAGGCTTCAAAAGAAAAGGTGGAAAATTTAGCCGATGCACGCTTAGAAAAAGTCCGAAAAAATAGAGCTCTCCGATAATCGGATCTTCTCTGCTTCTACGATCCGAAACGGGTTTCGTATGCACCAGCGGGATTTTCTCTCTCTTTTTAGGTAGATTTCGTAAGAAATACTACCTATTACATTCTCACCTAAGTTGGAAATTTTGAAAAATTTTTGCAGATTTACGCCGATCATGACTCCCAGAACCCAAAAACACCCCCAGTTCAAAAGTTTATCTATCTATCTATCTATGTCACTTTTTTCTGACCACGATAACTGGAAAAATTCTGCATAAATCTCTTCCAAACTGATACATAAAATCAAGGGTCATAAAATCTCGGTCAAGTTCGTTAATGGGTAAAATCGAACCAAGTGGGGGGGGGGGGAAATGGGGGGCTTTTTGTGAAAACAGAAAAATCCTCATAATTTCTTTATTATTATACGTATCGAATCCGTTTAAAGTTATTATTACTTCTAGGAAAAGGGCCGAAAATTTATGTAGGACAGATTTTTGATATCATTAAAAATGGCCCCAAGGGGGGGAAAAAGGTGGGTTTTAGAAGAAAAAAATCATAGCTTCGTCAATTCACAAGATATCAAATCCGCGTAAATTTATTATTAATCCTCTTAGTATTATCTAAAACTTTTATATTGACAAGTTTTTTATAGGACCAACCGTTATAGCAAAAAAAAAAAAAAAAAAAAAAAAAAAAAAAAAAAAAAAAATCCCTGCCGGCTCCGCCTGCAAACAAGTTATTTTTCGAAGTAGGCGGTTCCAACTCCCGCATCTTTTCGAAACTGATACATAAAATCAAGGGGCATAAAATCTTGGTCAAGTTCGTTAATGGGCAAAAGCGAACCAAGGGGGGGGGGGGGCTTTTTGTGAAAACAGAAAAAAAAAACATAATTTCTTAATTATGATACGTATCGAATCCGTTTAAAGTTGTTATTACTTCTAGGAACAGGGCCAAAAACTTATGTATGACAGATTTTTGATATAATTAAAAATTGCCTTAAGGGGGGGAGGGAAGGGCGGTTTTAGAAGAAAAATTCATAACTTCGTCAATTCCCAAGATTTCAAATCCGCTTAAATTTATTATAAATCTTCTTAATATTATCTAAAACTTTTATATTGACAAGTTTTTTATAGGACTAACCGTTATAGCAAAAAAAAAAAAATTAAAAACAAAAAAATCCCTGCCGGCTCCGCCTGCAAACAAGTTAATTTTCGAAGTAGGCGGTTCCAACTCCCGCATCTTTTCGAAACTGATACATAAAATCAAGGGGCATAAAATCTCGGTCAAGTTCGTTAATGGGCAAAATCGAACCAAGGGGGGTGATGGGGGGGGGGGGGACTTTTGTGAAAACAGAAAAAAACCCATAATTTCTTAATTATGATACGTATCGAATCCGTTTAAAGTTATTATTACTTCTAGGAGAAGGGCCAAAAATTTATGTATGACAGATTTTTGATATAATTAAAAATTGCCTTAAGGGGAGGAAGGGGGGTTTTAGAAGAAAAAAATTCATAACTTCGTCAATTCCCAAGATTTCAAATCCGCTTAAATTTATTATAAATCCCCTTAATATTATCTAAAATTTTTATATTGACATGTTTTTTATAGGACCAACTCTTATAGCAAAAAAAAAAAAAAAAAAAAAAAAAAAAAAAAATTTGCTGGCTCCGCCTGCAAACAAGTTTGGTTTCGAAGTAGGCGGTTCCAACTGCAGCATCATTGCAAAAAGGTCATTTCTTTCGCAATTCCCGACAAACAGGCGCCCCACGTTCTGCGTCTTCGAAATCTACCTGTGCCTGTAGGCCGAGCCGTCAGGGATTTTTTTTTTGTCGTTTTTATAAATTGCGGGGTTTAATTAATATCGCGACTAATTATCGAAAATGAAAAATCTGAGCGTCAGGTACATTTCGATCTGCCTTGGATTATCCCCATCCAAATTTTCTGATATGTACGTGCAGTAGATTTTCCTAGTTATCGCGCGCGCACACACAGACGGTCAAACTCTCTACTTTTATTAGTATAGATGAATGTTTCAGCATTTTCTTTTTTAAGATAGTAATTATGGCTAATTTCATTATCATATTTCTATCAGTGCGTTACGATTTTACGATTTTCGTATTGACCTTGTGCGTATATATTCTTAATTTTCCCCTCATTTTTTCATCTTGAAAAAATTTTAATGTCATGTCATAATATTGGATGAAAAACACGAAACAGCAAAACAAACAAAAATGTCTGCCCGATCTCGCTTATTGGTTTCACCCAAAGAATGGGGTAAATATCATCGATGGGTTAAATATCATCCTTAAAAGAATGTGGAATGTGGAAGCACTAATACATCACCCATTTGTTACAGATGAAATTTCTCATATTATATCACACTTGTTTTTTCAATTAGAAACTAGATACATCGCCAACGTAGTTTCTTATAAGCTTAATTATTTCACTACCTCCATAGTAAATCTCTGACATAAATGTACAAAAGGAATAAAAATATCAGTACTTGTCACAGCTGTTAACAAAATTCTATGAGCTATCGAAAGAAAAAAAATATCTTCTTACTCGTATGAACTTCCTTTATTGAAGAAGGGAAATATGACACTATTGGCCCTGATTGCGTACTTTTTCTTTCTACTTGCTCTCTACATTAAAAGTTCATCAAGATGTGAAAAGGCATATTAGATGTTTGAGATTCTGAAAGGGATGATTTCAACTGCGAGCTCATTTAACTTCCTGCTTCTTTTTGCTCTTTTATGAGCATAGCTTCTGTGTTTATTATGTCTGGATTACTGTTAAGATGAAGCATTTTTTTGAGGTGATAGAATTTAAATCATTAGTTTAAAAAGGTCTTCTGAAGTTTCTTTTAATGCATTTTCGAATGTAAATTACACAAGAGTAAGAATACTGATTATTTCCGAATTGAGAGCCTACGCAGGTAACTGGAAGGCACTCCCAAGCTAATTTAAATCAATGTCAGCGTTCTTTTAAATTTCTCGTTTGCATTTCATTTTATTTATTTATTTATTTTGGTGGTGATGTGTGTATTAACTTCCTGGAATCTTCTATATCGTGGTACTAAACTTCTTGGAATTAGTAAATTTGGATTTTAATAATTTATTGTAAACATTAATCAGCATCTGTGCGTGATAATAGAATTTTTATCTAGCATAGATTTACCACGTTTAACAAGCATAAAATTATTTCAGAAAATTGAAATCGAACATTTCACTTAACTGGTCAAACATGCACCTTGTTTTTTGATGTATTAATTCTTTCAGGGACAAGTAATTCCGTACCTGTAAAACTAAAAACTCATCAAAAGTTTTAACAACTTCGTTTGAAAATAAATAAATTCAATTAATTTCTTTCACGTAAATTACAAGCAAAATTTTATTAAAAAATTCTGGTACAAATTTTGTTCAAAATTAAGGAGAATAAATAATATACCACCACCCTTCACAGGGTTAACTTATTACCATTGTTTCATTAACCCCTTAATCGAGGGGTGATAAGTGTAGGCTACTTTTTTAGCTCACAGGCTATCAAAGCCTGAGAGCTTATGCACCCGCCGGTTCTGTATGTATGTATGTACGTAACGTGATAACTCTTGATAGAACTAACCGTTTTACTTTAAATTTTGTTTACAGGTTCATTCTAATGAGGCACTTCCCTGATTAGTTTTGGAGGTTCATTGGTTAAGCATAAAGGGGAGAAACGGAGGGCTAACCCCCCATAATTTAGATAAATAGGTTTTTCATGCAGAATTATCCCATTTTCTTCAAATTTTGTTAATAGGTTCATTTTGATAATGCGCTTCTGTCAATAGTTTTGGGGGTTCATTGGTTAAGTATAAAGGGGAAAAGGGGGGATAACGCCACCCCCCATAATTTAGATAAATGAGTTTTTCATGCAGAATTATCCGATTTTCTTCAAATTTTGTATATAGGTTCATTGTGATAATGCGCTTCTCTAAAGAATTTTGGGGGTTCATTGGTTAAGTATAAAGGGGGAAGGGGGTAATCCCCCTTAATTTAGATAAATGGGTTTTTCATGCAGAATTATCCGATTTTCTTTAAACTTTGTATATAGGCTCATTGTGATAAGGCACTTCCCTAATTAATTTTGGGTGTTCATTGGGTAAGTATAAAGGGGGGGGTAAACGGGGGGCTAATCTCCCTTAATTTAGATAAATGGGTTTTTCATGCAGAATTATCCGATTTTCTTCAAATTTTTTATATAGATTCATTGTGGTGAGGCGTTTGCCTGATTAGTTTTGGGTTTTCATTTGTTAAGTATAAAGGGGGGAACGGGGGGGGGGCTTACCTCCCTTAATTTAGATAAATGGGTTTTTCAAGCAAAATTATCCGATTTTTTTCAAATTTTGTGTATAAATTCATTGTGGTAAGGCGTTTCCCTGATTAAATTTTGGGGGTTTATTGGTTAAATATAAAGGGTGGGAACGGGTGCTTATCCCCCCCTTAATATATTGTCAATTTCTTTATTTTTCGAGTGGCATTATTCTCTGAAAAAATAGCATAATATACAATTAGTGTGATAAGCCTGTGAGCTCAATGCCCTCAGTTTAACTGGGCAGTTTTCTTTTTTTTTAATTCAGATTGCTTGGTTGCCACCAGTTTTTGAAGAAGAAATATTCTTCTTATTTAATGACAGATAAAATAATGCGAGAATGAAGCCAGTTACACTATTTTAAAAAAACTGGTGGAGGTCAAACAATCTGATTAAAAAAATAGTAGCCTACACTGCCCGTGAATGTCTAGGGCGCGACGATTAAGGGGTTAAGTGCCATAGACAACGAATACATTGGCGGAAAAAGTATTAAAAAATGATTTATTTTTAAATAGATTCATAATAAATACGCAAAAATATAATAGTTTCCTGTAATATTCAACTAATAGTCAATTTTCTTTAATAAAAAAAAAACTATTTTCTCTTTTATTTTTTTAAAACTAAAAATATCATAGCTAACAGAGTACAAACAATATATTTTTCTCTAAATAATAAAAATGGAATTTCAATGTTTGTTTTTCAAATCCTGAGATAATACACTTTAAAAGTAAAAGTAGCTGGCAGCAGACTCGCAACATTTGCAAAAAATGACACAATAATTTCTGAACAAAACGCAAATAAGTGAAAAAAGTCATTTTCCTCTCTTTAAATAAATAAATACGCAAAGCATACGTCTTTAATTCTGTCGAATTAACCCGATATAAACCGTGAAACGCAAAAAAAAGAAAAAAAAGAAAAAGAAATAAAAATAAATTTATTTCCTGCAAAACTTTTTCCAAAAGCAGAAGAGAAATATAAAAAATGAAATGTATTATGAGTTCACACTAAGGGGAATGATAAATTCTGACTGGTGTACACACCGTCCCCTGATTACTAGGCCTGCGCGCTGAAAAAAATGGCGGCTGTCGCAGGCGGAATCGTTTGTACAATCCCTGGAACTTCAACACCAATAATATCTAAAAATTATCTCTGACTTATTTGATCTCCGAAAAACAAGACGAAGAAAACTTTTAGAAATTATTGGTGTGGAATTTCGGGGGACCGTTCAAACGCTGAAAATAAAATCGGCCTGCGACATCCGCCATTGTTGTCAGCGCTCAGGCCTAGTATTCAGGGGGCGGTGGGTGTACAGGTGAATGATGTCAAACGTGCTCTTTCGTGGAAAAGCAATCAGTTTCACATTTTTTACTAGCCCGTATTGTTCACCATGGTTTTTGAGGAACGAGAAAAAATCTTTGAATCGCAGAATAATGAATTAGTTGTGTTTACTTTGATAGAATGAGATATTCGGCAGTCAGCCGAATTTCACTGAAGATATCTCAAAATATATACATATTTGAGTATTACTCATTCTTCAAAAGTCAATTTCTTTCACTATCTTTGTACAAAAGTAAATTTTATGCAGATTTTTTTTTCAAAAAATAATTTTAAGAAATTTTCCGACTGGCATCTGAAAAGGGATGCGGTTATAAATAAGGTGGAAATTACTATTCTGAATTTCTAGTGTAACTTTGCACAGGTTGCAGGTGTTGAAAATACGGTCCTGCTTGCAATTTTTATATTTACTTTTTGATACTATGAAAAGAAGCATTTTTTTTTCAAGAATTGTAGTTATTTTTCTGTTTTCTTTATTTTAGTCAAATATGGCAACTAAAAAGAGAATTCTAGTTATTGGAGCTGGTGTGTCTGGGCTTACTGCCATCAAAGCGTGTAAAGAAGAAAACCTTAATGTTGTGTGCTATGAGAAAACTGGAGAATTCGGTGGCTTGTGGCGTTATCACGACAGTGATCTGGATGGTTTACCATCTGTCATGAAATCGACGACAAGCAATACAAGCAAAGAAATGTCTGCATTCAGCGACTTTCCTCCACCTCCTGAATTTCCAACCTACATGCATCATTCAGCAGTCCTCAAGTACATAGAAATGTATGCTGATCATTTCGATTTATTAGCCCATATGACATATTACCAAGAGGTAAGAGTTAGTTAATCTAATACTTGTATTTTAGTATATTTTCAATAAAATAAACTATATTTAATTAATCATTTTATTAGAATCAATGTGACTATGTTAGCGCTACCCTGTTAAACTACACTGTTAAATAAATTTCGCCCCACCAGTAGCTGAGAGGTTCTGCTCTCAAAGCTGGTAGACGGGAGGTGCTGGGTTCAACCCCTGTCGCGCTCGTCGACCTAACTGTTCGGAGTTTTCCGTGGTTTTCTTCGAACCTTGCCGTAAATACGGGTTAGGATCCCTTTGAAAAACCCCCACAGAGGGCACTCCCCCCAGGGCCTATATTTCTAGTGTAGATAATCAGCCGTCATAAAAACAACCAACCAATCACCAGTAGTTGAGAGGTTCTGCTCTCGCAAAGCTAGTAGCCGGGAGGTGCTGGGTTCAAACCACTGTCGCGCTTGTCGACTTAACCGTTCGGAGTTTTCCGTGGTTTTCTTCGAACCTTGCCGTAAATACGGGTTAGGATCCCTTAGAAAGACCCCCACGGAGGGCACTCCCCCCTAAGCCCTATATCTCAAGAGTAGATAATCGACCGGCATAAATCAACAAACCAATCAACCGTTAAATAAATTTCTTTAAAATATGGAAATTATACTGTCGTTGAAAAGTTCATTCTTCAGTGGTTGATATAGGCGAAAATTGGTGCCTCTTTCGGACCCTTTTACAAGATTTCATTTAATAAAAAAGATGCCTTCACAAAATTCCATTTAATAGTTCAGTATCATTCAGTTTCAGTAATAAACACCCGTTCACAAAATTACTTTTATGGAAAGATTAACAAAACCTTAACAAAATTCCATTTATTTTGTTAGGATTTAAAGTGTTTAATTAAAAAAAAATAAATAAACCGTACGCACTCTGCTTCAGCGTGTCTCAGTTGAGTAAAAAATAATATCTTATGTTTTCTCAAACTATTTTTTTTTAGGAAAAGCCAATAGTTCTTTTTTTTCTTGATTTATTTATATAATATATTTTTTTTGAATTATTTAAAGTCATTCGTTATTAATTCTGTCTTGAAACTATTATTTTGCACCAGTACAAACAATGTTGAGAATGTTGATTTTTAACAAGTATTTTAATCAGGACCATATATTTTTATTGTTTATTTACATATCCCGCTTTTTGTGGTAAGTACACTGACATCCAAAATGCAGGAGAGTTAATGAGGAAATGTTCAATCATAAATATCCTCAATGAACTCGCACGATGCCAGTTAAAACTACATTCGATATTTCCGTTTGACTTTGTTCAAAAATTGTAACGAGGACTTTATCGGAAAGTTCTAAAGACCCTGTTAAATAGCTAATCCTGTTTTTTTTTCTTTACTTTCCGTTATATATTAGGTTGGTGCAAAATTTCTGTCGTATATTAATACCTAAATTTAATACCGGTAATATTTTGATACCTGATACTTTTATCATACATACTTGCTTTGAATTGAGAAGTAAAATTATGAGGTATTAAAAATTTTACCGGTATTAAAGTAAAACAGAAAATTTTCACCAACCTAATACATTATGCACAGGCACAAATTAAAATTTCTGATGGCCCGATGTTTAACTATATCTCTAGGCCCCCACTAGTGTTTCTAGATCCAATGTAGCTGACAGCGGAAAAATAATTTCTAAATCGAGATATGAAAATATTAAAAAAATTCTGTCATAGCATTAAATTTATGAGAACGTAGCAATTTTCCAGTTGAAATTCATTAAAACAACACTTACCTTTGTAATAATTATCAATATTTATAAGACAATAAAGGTTCATGAATGGAAATTAAACAATGTTACTCTTAGGAAAGTACCACTTTCGTAATTTGAAAAAAAATAAGCTTCTACATATACCAGTGTTCGTACGTTCTTACCACAATTTTTTTATAGAATTTTTCGCCTTATTTAAATGCAGAAAAATACTACAAATCCTGCAATTAAATGAGGCGTCTATTATTTCTGAAATTTAAATATTAAATAGAAAAACTCTATTAAAAATTTGTGGTAGCAAGCGTAAGGTAAAAAAGCGTACGAACCCTGTATACGTGGGGAGAGACTTTCATTAGTTAACATTACAATAAATGAAAGTGTACAGTCTTATATGAATTTCAAGTAACAAAACGTGTTTTGAATTGTCCCAAAAAATTTTAAACATAAATTACACTTATGTTTTTTATGTAGTCTTAAACGACAATTTTTCACCAAAAATTCCCACTAAAATCTATGGAGATCAAGTATTTATAAATAAAAAATTCTTACTTATTTTTATAAAAGCCTGTTAAAAACTTTTTAGAATAGCCAACTTACATTAAGATAATACTATAGGATAAGTTATACAAAAAATTCAGACCTAATACTTAAAAATTAGATAGTCTTTCTAAACAATATTACAATAAATGAAACTGATCAATCGGATGTGGATATTCAATACAAATACAAGTCCTGTGACATTGCGGTTTTATTGACCTGTAAATCATATATGTTTGATCTGAAATCAATAATGGAATATAATGGCCAGGCCTGGCACCCCCCCCCCCCCCCAAACAATTTTTTTTTTAAATACATTATAAAAAAAGCCCACCTAAAAGGGGATTTAATTGGGTTTTTCAGAAGTGAAAAAAGAAAATTGGCGAGTTTAGTTTTTGTTAATATTATTGTACTTCTTATAATTTTCCTGTTTAATACAGTTTTCTAGAATATTTTTGCCTCTCCTCATATCTTCTAGTTGCGTATACTACCTCTAAGTATGAGTAGTAATTTTCCCATCTGAGCGAAAATGTACCCAGACTGGAACTCGAACACAGAACCTTTGGCTTAAATTGCCAATACTCTTCCAATTGAGCTATCTGGAGTACACAATACTGACTCAGAACAATCATCTGGTCATGACATCTGGACTGTTATTTTAAACAGCACAACCGAGTAAACCGTAGGTAAAGGAACTCCAACAAACTCTGGATAAGTAATTACACATTTAATTTTTTTAACACAATCAGCTGATTGTTAAATAATTCAATATTGTGTTGGCTGGGATGTCCTCCACATAGCGCAATTGGAAGAGTATTGGCAATTTAAGCCAAAGGTTCTGTGTTCGAGTCTCAGCCTGGACACATATTCGCTCAGAATGAAATGTTACTACTCGAATGAATTATTTAACAATCAGTTGATTGTATTAAAAAATAATTAAAAGTACCTCTAAGTATGATTCAGGAAAAATGGTCCAGGCCGTTTTAAGTTAGTGACACTGATATTTAAAAAATAAGTGTAAAAGTACAAATATAATTTTTAAAACACCCTTTTATAGGCATTCTATGTTTATTTTGAAAATCACGCCTAATTTCATGACTGAAACTCATGTTTTTTTCACAAAAGTTTTCGTTACAATATATTAACATGATGTGGGCACCGATCTCGATTATGGAAAATTCACTGATATTTTTACACTTGGTAGAAAGCGAGAGCTAGTGAATTTATTTAAAACAAATCATAATTTTTGTTCTGTTTCTTTTTTAAGATATGACAACATAAAAAGAAAAATGAAACGTTATTTAAATTATCTGTTTAGGATTTCTAAATTGATTTTCAACCTATAATCGTAATTTATTTAATATGAATCTATTAATTCATCAAAGCATATTTAAAAAAATGTATTACACTATTTATTTTTATTTATTTTCTACTTTTTAGTTTTTAAATATTCTTTTGTTGCAGCTTCCCTACCAGTTGGTCATTTTTGACGGAGTGGTTTGGCGCATAAATAAATCCAATGTAGTTGTAACACTTATGCAATTGTAATCGTAAACAGTATTTGGTGATTTATTATATATGGTTGGTCGGCTAAGGAAAAAATGCTGTAAAAATAATTTATTAAATTGTAATTCAGTTCTAAAATTATTAAAATGCTGTAGCGTCATCGAAAATACACCTGCGAATATAAGTTTTATAGATCTAGTATATCAATGAGTGGATGAAAATTCGATTACAAAATTCCATCTTTATATACAAAAACCAAATTGAGTTAAATAACAATGTAGAAAAAGAAAAATAGGATTTTTAAAAATGAGCAGTATGATTTCTGTTGAAGTTAAATATTTGAACTTTTTTTTGAATAAAATATATAATCTTTCTTTTAAATAAATTTCTATTCTGATAATTAATCTTTTTAAGGAAGTATTGAGAGGGGAGGGATTATCATTTTGATCTGATTACTATTTATTTAATTATCACCAAACATCAAGTGACAGTTTTTAATTAAAATGACACTGTATGAAAAGTGAAGTTGGGAAAGTTACGTATTTCAAAAAATTTCATTAAAATTGAGACTACAACTTAACTATAATAGAGCAATTTAATGTTATAGTACTTTTTCTTTGTTATAATTAAAATATTTCTGTATAAATTTAAATTTTAAAGGACAGTATATGTTGGAGTCAAGCATAAGTCATTTGTTATGTTCCTCATTTTAGTCCACTTTTTAGAATAAAAAACAGATACATAAATAAAATTACCGTAAGATTTAAGAATATTTTGCTTGTCAATTTGCTTTTAAAATAGATTTAAAATATGTTAAAATTTTTTTAGCTTTGGTATTGTCCCAACATTGTGGTCAATAATACACCACTATTTGCAAGCAATATTTCGCCATTCTGTTGCTAATATTACCAATAAAAACCAATACATGTGTCCCTCTCTTTACGCAATTAACACTTTTTATCCTGACGGTACTTATAAGTACCACTTTAACCCCTTCGCGACGAGCGTCCTTTACAGAATTTTTAATCTTTTACCACCGGTTTTTCAGAACAGAAATTTTCGCCTAATTGAATCTCAGAAATGCTGTATTAAATAAGGCAAAGTTTACAATAAAAAGCTACTGGTGGGAATAATCGAGTATTCTGAGCACCTTATGCGTCACGTATACGTGTCGCTCGTCCCCAAGGGGTTAATAAAACACTTATATATTGGTAATATGATCGTTTTTCCTAACGGTATTCACAATGGCACAAAGAGTGTATTTCTGACAGCAGGCAGGAGATGGCAAATTCAAGCACATATCCTCTTTCTTTGCATTGTAGGAATGTTACATTTGCCACGCTACATTCGAAATCCATTTTGCAATAGAATTGACACGCATGTTGTTCTTCATTTGAGTAATTTTAGTGGTTTATTACCGGTTATTTAGTACTATTATTTTCTATTGTTTTCTATACTCCACAGGTGAACAGTTTCTATATTTTATTTGAAGTTTACTATTTGAAATTTACTATTTTATTTTATATCATAGGGTAAAAAAATTTATGGTAGTTACAGTTGCATAATTAACCACTAAAACAGTGCTCAGAAATTATTTTCCTCTTTCCTATGTTTATTCTGCACCAAAACTTATCCAATGATGCAAAAATACAATTAAAAAGTAGCTGGAAAATTAATTCAGGATATAAAAGGTTAATTCGTTACGAGAAATCCTCGTGTAACGCGGAAACGCTTAAATTGATTTTTTTTATGCAAAACACATAAGAATGTGTGTAGTTTGAGAAGGAGACAAATAACTAAAATTTCAATCTTTGAAATGAAAAACTGCTTTATAAATTTATTTGTTTTAAATACTAAAAGGTGTAAATTAACAACATAATACAAATTAAAATAACTTTTATTAAGTTGTTTGACATGTTTCGACTCACTCCGATTCATTTTCAAAAACAAATGAGAATATTCCATAATTGCACGGGATTTGAAGTTATTATTTAAAATGCTATCATTTAATTGTCATGTACTTTTTTAACAGTTACGCACGTTATCTTTTATTTATTTATTTATTTATTGCTTATTTTTAATTTTTTAGTTTGTTGTTCATTTTCATATATGTAACCATGGAGTAACTCGAGCCGCAATTTTGGTATGTTAAAAGATGCCGCATCGTTATAAAATAAATAAATAAATGAAAGATAACGTGCGTAATTTTTTAAAAATTACATGAAAATTAAATGATAGCATTTTAAATAATAACTTCAAAGCCCGTGCAATTATGGAATATTCTCATTTGTTTTTGAAAATGACTCCGAGTGAGTCGAAACATGTCAAACAATCTAATAAAAGTTACTTTAATTTGTATTATGTTGTTAATTTACACCTTTTAGCATTTAAAAGAAATATATTATTACAAGGTGTTATAATTTATTATATTGCTTTATTAACTGTAAAATTAAATTAAAATATATCTTAAGTACGTTAAATATTGACAGGCTTTAATCTCATGATATAGGAGCTGGTTCCGTCGAGTCTGGATCACTTTCTTGCTTTTTTTTAAAGTCCTGCGATGCAAAGATGATGATATTTGGCATTTGTTGGAAAATAATCTAGACTTGGGGTCTCCAACCTGTGGCCCACGGGCTCTTTAGCTACCTTTATTTTAGGAAAGGAAAAATAGCTTATTTAATGGGAGAAACTTTGCGATTAAATAACTCGAAAACAACCTTCCGGAATTTATTCTGACAAAATCATTTCAGGTAAAAATGTTGAAGACTCCTAATCTAGACTCATCTGACGTGTAGCATGCTCTCTATGTACTGTTCCTTTTTTCACATTTTATTATTTTTTTAACCTGAATCGCGTTATAGCGAAAACACGTAAATTGAGATCGTGTATAGAAGGGGATACCTGTATTTTTGCAATATTAGTGTTTCATTGTAAATATTTAAATTTAAAGCCAATTTTTGTATTTCATTGGAAATATTTACGATTACTACATTTGGCCGAAATAATCTCGAATGGTTTCCTCTTAACCCCTTCAGGGCAAAGTACTCTTGGAGATAAAATATTGAAATGATTGATTGACACCCAGGATTCACGAACGAATTTATTTTAAAATAAGTAAAAGCTTTTCAGTATGTATCTGATAAATTCAAAATTTGATTATAAAATTCAGGTGTCATTGTGGCATTTTGGGATTAAAATTAAGTGGTATATACCGGGTGGTTGTAATATAAGTATCCCTATTTGGAGCTGTCTGTAGCTTGAAGGAGTAACAGGAATGAAACCAAAATCGGTACACTTAAAATTCAAGAAGGGGGAAGGAGAACGGAACAAAAAAAATTGCAATAATCGCCGACAGATGGTGCTTTTGAATGTGAAATGTAACGTGTAATATTGTATACCGTGGATATGTCGCAAACCTCAATGACTTTACTGCATATCATAACATGTACGAAACATCACTCCTGATGCATTACATTCCGCAGTTGAGCACGTTGTGCACAGCCTGGATTGTGTCCTCCAACATAATGACCATGTGGAACCTGAACATGATCGCGGCACCGCCATGCAAAAGAGTAACCACGTTCACTGTGACATTTTCCAATAAATTAGGTGTGCCATTCGATCTGCGCCTTAATTTTTTGTTCTTGTATTACACATTACATTTCACACTCAGTAGCGCCATCTGTCGGTGATTATTGAAATTATTTTTTATTATTATTCCTTTCTGCTTCCCCCTTCTCGAATAGTAAGTATGCCGATTTTGGTTTCATTCGGATCATTCCTTCGAGCTACAGACAGCTCCAAATAGAGATACTTATATTATAACCACCCTGTATATAATATACCGGTGTCCTTCAAGGGGTTAAGGTACTCTGCCTGATACGTTCCAAAGGTGGTAAATTATAAGAGATTTCTTATATGATCTGGAAATTCAAGGAATATGTCTTTTGAATGCGTGTGCTGTATGACAAAATACAGTTTTAACCTAGACCTTTTCTCTTCTTTTTTCTCTTTTGCTTGCATATTTCATGCATTATACATACTATAACACCGATGGCATTGTTACCGCCACGAAATAGAAAATAACAGTCTATGACCTACTTAAAGCAACATTAAAGAAACGCCTAAGGTCAAGTATACAATCCCTCTATTATTTACTAACGGGTGTGCTTCGCTTCGTTTTTGAGTAGGATGATATTTCTGGGGAAACTCATCGTTTGAAAGCAGTTTATCAGGATAGGAATTTTTTTTACATAATATTTTTTACGAAGAAAGTAGTCCTTATTTGGTAGACATATCGCCATTACCATGTCAAACTATCAAATGTGAAAAAATGAATTTTCCATTACTTTTAAAAATGGGACGATATTCACGACTAAATTTTATTAAAATTCTTCGACTAGAAAGAATACTAATAAAATTTGTGTGAAGAGCAGGTTTGCCATTCTTATTTATTCAACAATTCCGAATTCATACCGGAAATTTTGAGAGAATTTTTTTTTTTACTTTAACTAATCACTAAATGTCTGTCACCATATAAAGCAAAAACTCGTAATTTCTGGTCTGAATTTGGAAATTCTGAATGCCAAAGGATACCGAACTGGCAACCCTGGTGAAGAATACTATTAAAACTTAGTGGCGACAATCGGCCCACATTTAAAAGTAATGAAAAATGCATTTTTTCATATTTGATTGTTTGACATGATATCGACGAATAACCATTATAACACTACTACTAAATCAATCAAAATCTTGCGAGTTACAAAAAGTAATTTTAGTAAAACTTTATTTTAATGGAAGCTACATCGGCCAAATATTATGACAAATTGTACTCGAAACATTTTTCTTGAGAGTACCAAAACGAAACTTTAGTAAGAGTATAAAAGTGTTAATAATATGTTTTGAATTTCTGTTACTGCGATAAGTTAAAAAATTAAAAATCTTATCCGGTGTTAATCTTCACAAACATGTCATTGGGAAAGCCATCATTCATATTTACAGTAACATTCAGTAGTTCATCATACTACAACATAGTACAGTAGCAGTAGTTTACAGCAGTAGTTACTAGTACAACAGTAGTTCATCATTCATTGTAAAATGAATGCAAACGGTTGGTACATGTTAAAAAAATACTAAAGTCCTCTACGAAATCCACAATGAATTGCATTCAAATTTCTTTTCTTCAAAACCCTTTATTTCAATATTTTCTTGAAGCTATCTTAATTAGTGTGCTTTGCCATTAGTCTTTAAATAAATTGATATAACTGCTTCAGTTTAACATTCCAATTAGGCAGAATCCAACGAGAGTTCTAAACCGAAATTATGATAGCCTAATTAGCAATTGTCAAATATAGCCTGCTTTGTGTATGCACTATGCCTGGCTGTTAGCTAGAGAATGAAACGCTAATTTATTTTAGGCATATGTTCATGGCATATTTCCACTAATAATAGCAGAAACAGATAAATTTCTCATGACGGCTGAGTATAAAATCAAATTCAAAGCCAAATTATTTCTGTTTTGGCTTCCTTCGGGAAGAGGGGGGGGGGGAGAGATATTTAGTTCTGTCTAATTTTAATATTAATTCGCTGCAGACGCCTAAATCCTACATAATTTCTAGATGTTTTCTTAAAAATTAATAAATAATTTAATCACTACCATTTTATCTTACTCAAGAATTAGAGAAATTCAAATTTTTCCTTTACTTATTTTTCTTTTAAACTTTTCCTTACAGGATAGAACTGGCGACTATTTTTATATTAACTCGTACCACAATTTAAAAAAATTCTTTTTGGTTGATTTCTCTTGGAAGTATCCTAGTCTAAACGTATGACAAAGATTATGGTATTTTGTCGAGTAGAATAAAGGAATAGTCGCTGGGACGATCTATCTCTCAACCCTGTAATCAAAGGGTTAATAAGCGGAGATGTGAAGTAATAAGTTATTACTTTCTTGCACTGCCATTTTTTATAAGTTTATCAACGTAGAAATACATAGAAATATTTTACATAATTTCATTAATATTCATTTGATACACAAAAATAAAGTAGTCAAATTCCATTAAACTCCTTGCGACGGGCGTCACATATACATGACGCATAAGGTGCTCAGGGTTTTTGATTATTACTACCACAGTCAGTTTTAATTGCAAATTTTGCCTTATTCAATCACAGCATTCCTTCGATTAAAATAGACAAACATTTCTATTTTGAAAAACCGGTGATAAAATATTAAAAATTCTGTAAAAGACGCTCATTGCGAAGAGGAAAACAACTAAAAATAAAATGGAACATATGTTCTAAGTTGCTTCAAAAAAAAAAATATTTTTTGTGGCATTATTTTAAAATTAAAAGCATGCTTTCAATATGATATCCTCGTGTCATATACATGCAAATCACACTGCATAAAATTGCTGTTCATATGATGTATATGCAAAACTAAGTGGATAATGTGGATAATTTTGTATAAGATACACGTCATAGTACAACTTAACACAACATACTGAAATATAATCAAAATTCACGCAGTTTTAATGAAGTTAAAGTACAGATGATCACACAAAAGGAAGAAAATTATAAATATTTTTAAGTCAGTTTTCAAAGAAGTATTTTTCACCGCTTAAAGTTACGAAATATTTCGATATATTCGCGGACTCATTTTACACGTAAAAGCATGCATTTGGTGGCCATGAGAATTGAAGTAATTTCGATTTGAAAAGCGTCTTTCATTTTTTAATAAATGTGTAACATCTTGAGTTATGCGAGTTTGCTGTCTCATGACGCTTTTTCTCGGGCTGTAGCGTCCAGAAATTTGGTTCAAATAGCCAAATTAGAAATTTGGTTCAAATAGCCAAATTTGACAGCATTGTGTGAAAGATCCTTTGGCTTTATCAAAACATGGAAAACTATTCGATCTCAAATTTTCTGAATACTAACTTTATCCAGTTTTGTCCACTTACGAATTAAAAAGAATTCAGTAAAGTAGCCAGTTTGAGAAAAGGCTTAATCACCGTTAAAATGTCTAACTCTTCACTATCGTCTGCCGTGTTTCCTATCGTCTGTAGTGTAAACTTTCTACACAATTTACATTGCATGTGCTTATTATCATGAATGTGTGCAAAAAGTAGCTTACGCAGAATTGTCTATTACATGACTTATTGTTTAACCAAGGTTTTATTCTGATATGTGTTTTACTTTCCTGAAATAATCTGCTATTGTATTAGTCATGCACATTTTCCTGTTGTAAAGTCAATGACTGAAACGCCCGATAAAGCTGTATAACTGAAATGTATTCATTTGAAAGGGCGATATCGTGTTTCTAAGTTCTAAAAAAACCGAGATTATGTTACTTTTTACTTTGTGGTTTATTAGATTTTTAAACAAGTAACGGGCTTTAGAATCGTATATCCGACACGATGTTTTGATGTTCCGCTTTCAAAATGAGCTCAAACTATAATTGTTTTATCATTTGATCAGCTGTGTAGAATAATAGATATTTGTGTTCTTTCCTGCAATGATGTGTAAAGCGCAGAAAATCAAATGTTAGAATTTTTTTTTTTCGCAAATATATTTGCAAATCTTGTAATAGAAAATACCTCACAATGAGATTTTTGTATTTTCAGAGTTTGTTTGATTTTTATCACAGCATTTAATTTTTACCCTTAGGCGTTTATATGTTAAATATGTAATTTTGTACTACTATTTTTTACTATAGTCATTCTCAGTATTATGGTGTGATTTGAATTGAATGGGGGTGTACCGAACATTCTAATTCCCCCATTCTATGGGAGTAACCCCGTTCAGATAAATACTTTACTTTGAATATAATTTTCTTTTTTTATTGCAAAGAAATTTATCTTCGTTCAAATATAAGAAATCATACAAATTGAGAGGTGTACGCTGCCGAAGTCAGTGTGGTCCCCATCATTAAGTTCGTTTGGAGAAATTATCGTTAAAAAATATATAATCAAAACAGACAGGTGCGGGTGTAACATGCCCGGTTTATGTTACCGAAGGCAGTGGATCTCCCAACTCTAGGTTCGTTTGGAGAGATTTTCATTTTCCAATATAAAATCATACAAATTCGAGAGTATACGCTGCCAAAGGCACTGGCCTTCAATGAAACCCTCAACATTGTGCTCATTTGGAAAGATTTTCGTTTAAAAGTAAAAATTCATTCAACACTGATTTTACATACATTTAAGGTTATTATCACAGGCCCGGGCATGACCGGGTGGATCAGCTAGTAAATAAATAAATTCAAAAAGAAATTGTAGTCAAAATTAATCACAGGCTTTCTAATCTACGATATAGTTTCATCCCATTTTCATCATCTCAAACCTTTCTAATCCCTTACTGACAAAAAAAAAAAATTCTTTCCGTCCTAAAGATTTGATCAAGAATCGAAATTTTCCAAAACCGAATCAAATTTTACCATAAGAAATAACGAAAATACGATTAACTAGTTCTCACGTCCCAGGTTACTACCTGTATTTACCTATTTGAAACCGCAAACTGTATAGTACAATACAGTGAAATATAAAAATACATTACAGTCACTGTACATTACAAGAGACAATGCCAATTTTATAAAATTTTGTTAAATATTTAATAAAAATTGCGCGCATACCTTTATTGTTGAAACTTCAGATAATTTCAGATTGAGAAGAAATAGTAGGATTTGCATTCTTAATTGTTATGTCATTAGGACCACTAAGTTAACTCGTCGTTACGGACTCTGAAAATGCATCCAATTCGTTAGCACCGCGATCGCTATATTGCATACATGTGCTTTTCGCCCATCCGAAAAAAAAAAAGCATTACATTCATTCTACATCGCTGTACAGAAATATGAAAATTAATGAATTTTGTTACTTCTGCAGTATCGTAAAAAAAAAAAAAAAAAAAAAAAGCCGCTTTTGCTTTACTTTTTTTTCCGTTTGGCGATGGTATTCTCACTGTTCGTGAAACAAATCAAATGCCGCATGAATGTTCGAAAACGAATTGTTCGACAAATGCAACGTTCGAGACCCAAGGTTCTACTGTATGCGTTAAATTTATGAAATTTCATTTGGGTTTGAAAACATATCGAGCTTTTCTCGCCAAAATATCGTAAGTGACAAAATGTTAATTTTTCAGGAGATAATTTTCAGTATAGTGTTTCGTACAAAGTACAGAGTAAAAGTACAGACTACAGAACGACTCTGAACGACTACAGAGTACTGAAAACCACTCTTTACTGAACAACTTGTCTTTACGTTTTTAAAATAGTCATTATATCGAGATATTTTTTCTTGGACACCTCAAAATTCTCTGTCATCGTTTACTGCGCGTCGAAAAAAACGATATTAGCATCAATGAGATTTAAAATTAATATGGATTAAAGTTCTGCAACAAGTCGGGTAACTCGATTGTATACAAACATGACCCAACCAGTGGTGGCTCGTGACTGGCTTTATTTGGGGCACTAAATGCATGGCTGCCAAATTTATTATTTTCTTACCACTATTATTAAAAAGAAATACATTGTTTTAGTTTTGGTAGACGTTCTGCCATTAAACAATGACAATATTTCTTTTAAAAAATAATGGTATGAAAATAATAAATGTTCCTGACATGCATTCAGTGCCCCAAAAGAAGACAGTCATGAGCTGCCACTGTTTGGTTCGTGTCGTGTTGGCTATAATTTGTTTCATTGATGGTTGGGATAGAATCAGGTTGACTATAGTTTCGGGTTCGATGCGGTTTCCGGTTGGTTTTTTACTGTCATTTTTGAGGGCCGTGTTTGATATACCATTTTTTCAGAAGTAAGTCCACAATATTGTCTATGATGAAAACGTATGCTATACTTGAGTATAAATGAATATGTGCATCTTGATGTTTCTACATAAAAAAAAAATATATATTATTGTTGTATTTACAAAGGAGTTTTTTTTTTTCATAAGTGCATTAAAATTTTTATTAATTTACTTTCATTTTGGGTTTCGGGTTGACTTTAAATAGTATTTTTGGGTCATGTCTTGTATAACTCGAGATGTGAACCTACTTTAATATGGATAACAATACAGAGTTGTCGAAAAATATACAGGTAAGAAACATCCCCTTGAAGTTTTTTTTTTTTTTTTTTTTGTTAACAATAGTGTGCATGAATGAAAGTCTTTGTGCTGCAGTAACGAATGACAACAAAAATAAAATGTTTGCATAAAATGAGAAATCGCACATTAAAGAGAACATTTCAAAATCCTCTAAATATTGTGTAAGACGCTTTTTAAATACTTATTTTTTATTAATCTCATTCTATTATATTATTAAACCAGCTAGAGTTCTATCTAGCCAAAGAGGGTCCAGGATCTGGTATTTATTCTGATCCCCATCCCCTTATTTTACTGTCACAACAATTAAATCATTTTGATGCCTTAGAATGCATTTCAAATATATAAATACATATTTAGATAAATATATATTTTTCATTTTAGTCTTAACCTACCTTAAAAATTCGAAATATCGATTATTAGCGGTAAACCCGTTCTTCCATCGGAGAAATGAGAAAAAAAAAATACTCATCAACTACAAACATTGAAAAAACCAACGCTTCCATCGAAGAGTATGAGTAATAAATCTAGTCGTTGGGTGCCACCGTAATACTTACCCATCATGGATATGCATAATATAAAATAGGAAAATGTAACATGTGTAAACTATTTATAAAATGCATTGCAATTCGAATAAAATCGTGGCTTGATGACGTCATAAACTTTAAATGCCCTATCACTGAATTGCGTAAGAGAAACATCCTTATAACTCCAAAATTGATAATCATATTAACTAACAGTTTACTGCGTCGGATTAAGCGTCTCATTTCCAATTAAAATATATCTTTGAATTGAAATTTGAATGAAATACACGGTCCTGAAAAATCGATGAGTGTGGGAAATAGGATTACAAATATCTCGGCAACTAATTATCCGATTAATTTCATTCTTTATGCAAATTTTTTTAATTTTTTTGTCTTTTATATTCACTTCTTAAATAAACAATTTTGAAAATTCGTATATATCTTTTATCAGAACGAATATTTCGAGAGTCCGAAAAAAATAGTTTCGTGTAATCGAGGCTACTGAAATTCAATAAACTTCTTCCATTATTACATACTAAGTACATACCAAATTTCAAGTCTCTATCTCAATTTGTTCGGGAGATAGAGCGTTTACAGACACACACATACACAGACAGACGGACGGCAATTTTTTTTCTAAAAATATCTTTTTCGGAATCTCCAGTGTCTGAAACGTGTAAATCCGTCAATTTCTTTTTCGATTTTCAGTAAGTAATATACGGTAAGTAAAAGTATGGAGGCAGTTTCATCCTTAATAATGAAACATACTTCATAGATTGTTCAAAAGAGATGTACATTTCACTTTTATTCTCACCCTAGACTAAGATCAGCCTAGACTCCCGCATCATAAAGATTTTTTTTTTTTTTAATTTTTCGTGTTTAAAGTATTAAATGGCGAAAATCCATCATTAAAACTGAGTCATTAAAAAGAAAAAAACGCGCATTTTCATACAGGAATTTGGAGCATTTTACTCACGACTGCCCGAAAATGAAGCATCTTTCCTTTAGACTCAGAGTTCTTACTATTAGAACTAAAATGGCGCAAATAGGGTTGAAATATTTTATTTTTCTAAAACTTGGAAAACACAAACAAATAACGTATCATTATCAGTGTCTCAGTGTTGTGCAGAGAAATAAAACAATCGTTTGCAATTTGACAATCGTTTCCAAATAAAAAGCAAAAACTACATGTTTAATTTTTTTTTTAATTAATCATTAAAAATTCGTAAATTAAGTTGCAGTTTTTAGATAAACTTTCTGAAAGCGCATTTTTAGATGCTTTCTTAATTATATAAATACGTAGCATCTATAGTCGTCGTCTGGTCCGTCCGTCTGTCCGCTAGTAACAGCGCAAAAACTACCCAACCGAATGGTTTGAAATTTAATATATATAATCGTTGCAAAATTTTGACGAGTCATTTCAAATTTTATGAAAATCGAATCAAAACTTAAAAATATATTAATAAAAGTTTTCTTCATTTTATTAATTCAATGATATCCCATGACAGATAGTGATTCTAGATTTCTATGGTGATTACATCATATTTAAGATGGAGTCATATTATTTCCGTATTACTGAATTTAAAAACCAAATTTTTATATTAAAATTGTTTAATTATAGCAATCCTATTAACTACCGACAGTTTTTTCGATAGATGTTTCCGGAGATACAGATATTAAATGGAAAAAAAAGTTTCAAGTTCTGAAATTTTCAAAGCTAGGATTAAGTTTACCATTGAAATTTTCAATAAATGTCAACAAAAGATAAAATGTTGCCAACTTAAAATGTACTTATTTTATTACGGAAATTAATCGTATCATAATAACAGACGTTATAATTCATTTCACTGAAATAATAACGATGTTTTCTTTACATTGTCTTGTATTAGATATTTGCGCATAGTATAATTTTAATGTAAGAGTGTTGTAATTCAATATTTGTAAAAGTGTATTGAAACTTAATTTCATACAATAAAATTAATATCTATAATAGGAAAATCTGCACATAATATAAATTTTGTTTTCATGCATTTTTGCATAAGAGTGCAATAGCTACTGCACCAAGATCTGAATATTTATAAAACTACACTGTAAAAAATATTAGTGTTACTTTACACCAAAAATGGTGGCAACAAAGTTGCCACCAAAAACGGTGTAAAGAAACACCCCTTGTAAATTGGTGTAATGAAACACCAAAAATTAATTAGTGTAAAGAAACACCACTTTTGGTGGCAACAAAGTTGCCACCAAAAGTGGTGTAATAAAACACCATCATCAATTTGGTGTGCTTTAACACCAAATTGGGTGTCCTACTAACTAATTCAGGATATGCCACTTCGATGCAGCATCACACCAAATTTGGTGTTCAAAATCTGTCGTCCCAAATTATCCTACGAGGAAAAGTGATTGAAAGGTTATGGATATTTATGTAAAGCTACAGGCATTTTTACTGGATTTTTCCCCTCTTAATTAAAAGATAACATATTTTGAAACAACTTTTATAATTAAAATTTTAAAAAATATATTGAGGATTTCAATTACAAATTTGCGAATTAATTTTGAAATATCCTTTTCTGAATCAAAGAGAAAAATATGTCTAAGTTTTATATAAATGTATAACAGTTTACAGAAAATTTAGAGATCTTTTTCTCTTTGATTCAGAAAAGGATATTTAAAAGTCAATTCGCAAATCTGCAATTGAAATCCTCAATATAATTTTTTTTAATTTTAATTATAAAAGTTTACTGATGTTTCAAAATATGTTATCTTTTAATAAAAAGAAGAAAAATCCAGTAAAAATGCCGGTAGCTTTACGTAAATATCCATAACCTTTCAATCACCTTTTCTCTTAGGATAATTTGGGACGACATATTTCCGGTCAAAGACTTGAAAAGAGCTATAAAAAATAATTTGGTGCTGCAAGATTTATCGGGTGTTTAATTACAACAATTATGATAGCAACTTTGTTGCCACCATTAATAAAACCTTATTCAATTACAGTTATAATTAAAAAGAATTCCATATAGAAATTTAACAATATAAATGTTGTGATTACATAAATGTTAAAATAAACTTAGTCAGGAAATTCTGTTAGACTTTGTAACACCTAATATTTTATTATCCTAGTAATGAATGTTTTGCGTTTTGAATAAATTTCTTAAGAAATACCCCAAGGAAAATGTTACTCACTTTAAATAAAAATTAATTTTAAAATATCACTCTTAAGAAGCTTAAATTAATTGGATTTAATTACAAGTATTACTTGTTAGTGATATTTAACTATGGCATCCCAACACATCTTACATTTCTGGTTATAACTTAGTTGGTCAATAGAATAATCAGGTAACCATGTATGCAGAATTTATTCAAAATTTTAATAGTAAGAATTAAGAACAAAATAACTTTTATGATATTTATTTAACTAATACTGAATTGGAAAGTATAATACACATTTGTCAATACTAAAAGTATTATATGAAAATAATCAGAGACTAATAACTAAGTAAGAACGAATGAAATACAGTGAAGAAAGAAAAACAGTTAAATTCAAAATATCTTAAAGAAATTTGAATGCATTAATAAACAAAATAACCTAACTTAATTTGAACAGGCAAGCAATGCTTATAATAATTCTTAACAGCTTGCAGACCAATGGGTTAGACACATACTTTTCTCATAAAGTTAGCAAAAAAAATTATAGAATTTTCTCTGAAGACATTTACTTACTCATATCTTAGGTGGGCAAAGTTCTGACAGTAAGCCTTTGGTCAAATCAGTATATTTGCAATTTCACAATAAAAAAATGATTTTTATAAGCACATAAAAAAGCATAAGTCAAGGTTAAAAGTAAAGAACGGTTTTAGCTAATCATAAAAAAAAAATTGCATATTGCAGTGTACCAAACCACACAAACAGCATATAATTATTACTTAACATTATCAAAACACATTTCATGGTTAAATATATTGATATTAACCAAAATAGTATACCTACAGTTAAACCCAAAACAGGCTTACACAATTTTTTAATTGTCATTTTGGATTTGTACTGTTCAAATTGCCCACTTAAGATATATTACACACAATATTATACAATTTTTATATGTAACAAAAAAAATCTTAAGTATTACATTCCATGTATGAAACATCATTTAATGTTACCAAAATATGTTTTAAGACAATGTACCAGTTTCCATTTTTGTAGTAGCTGGAAAATGGATATCTAAATTGCAAGAGACTTGCATCCATAAAAAAAAATCTTGAACAGTCCTTATTAGACATTTTTTTAATTTTATATGCACCAAAATGATCATTGAAAACACACTCATAATCTTCTAAAAGAAAAAAAACTTTATCACTATCTGTTATAATGAGCAAAATTTTTGAAAAAATTGGTTCTTCTTCAACTAATTTCCTAACAATAAATAAACCACTAACATATTTTAAAAAGTTAATAGTAAAGTGTGAAACAGAATATAGTTCCCTAGTAAATCCTTTGTCTTTCACAATAACCTGAGCAGCTTCTGGTTGTATAGAACTTAATTCAAGTGGTTTGGTAATCCCAACCGATTTATTATGCTGAAGGTATCCATTTGAATTACAAGCATAATATGCTTGACGTAATTGATGGCGATTTGCTAATGTGAGAGTTATATTTTTAAAATTTTTTCCTATTGCAGCAAGTCTCTTAAAATAATAATGCTTCGCTTCAAATCTCAATGTCCAACAGTGACGGATAGGCCCAAAATTTAACATGTGAGAAGGGTAATGAATAAGAAAGTGCTGCTTTGGTATCATCATTTTATCAGGAAAAAGTTCTCTAAAAAAATGTGGGTGGTCATCAATTCTAATTTTTAAATAAGCAATATGGTCTACTGTGAGAACAGGGGCAAAAATAAGTTCAACAATACCCTTTAAATCTATAAACAATTTCCAATATGAATTGTCTTCAGGAATGACAGCAGCACACATTAACGGGAGTAATCTGACAAGTGTCCACATTCGAGCAGCTGTCTGATTTATTTTACATTTTTTATTTATTAAAGATGGTTTATCAATAGAATCTAAAGGTCCATAAGGCCACATTTCAATTTGTTTATTTATATAATCAATAGAAATTACTTTGTGTGTGTGTAAAGCTTCTAAAACTAAACATGTTTCATATGGGACAACTCCTTCTAGCAAATCATGGGCAATATCAGGAGGGAGACCACGTGTAACATGAAAAAATTCTGAATTAAATGGAGAATTGTTTTTTATTCCATACTGAATTAACTTTGTGTCATCAGCAAGCAACTCTGTTACATGTTGTTTATAGTTTTCAGGAGTCCTCAATGTAATATGATCATCAGTATATGTGTTTTGTATCTCAGCCTTATTACACAAGCATGTTCTGCAATAACAGTTTACTTTATTAGAGAATGATTCCACAAAACCACCAATCATATTGCTTCCTAAATTGTCACCACTAATAAAAGACAGACAGCCAACAAAAGTTTCAGCTCTCACAGAAATTCCATCAGTTGCAAGAATATTCAAATCCTTAACTAAGGGTTCAACAATTTTACCAATACCAAAATATTTCACATCTGTACTTTTACAAATAATAACTAATTGAATTATATCAGTTGAAGATCTATACTGTGGATATACATTTCCTAGAACATAGTAAAATGCCAGTAATTTGTGAGTTTTTCTATGAACACCTAATGGGTTACAAATCTCAAATTCATCACAAAACAGATTTAATTTTAAGGAATGGAAGTTGGTAGAAAACAGGGGATGAGTTTTACAGAATTTACCATCATCAAAACTTGTTATAAGATTTTTGGCTTTGTCACACTTAGGGTTCACAACTTGTGTAAATACATCATCTTGCATCAACAAAAATTTCAAAGTTTTTAATATAGACACATAATGAAAACAACAAGACTTGTTGAAACTATTATTTCCTAAAATATACTCAACAGGAAGAACCATTTGCATGTTTGTTTCATAGTACTTCATTCTCCTATAATTATTAGATAATGAATCAATGCTCTCAAAAATACAATTTTGTTTCAAAATTTCATTAATCTTTAGAAAACTCTCATTACTTATACTTAAATTAGAAGTTTCATTTTTAATTTTGTTAATTAAATAATCACTCTGCATTTCCAACAAAGAATTAAAATCCTGCAAGATTTTTTGGGTTGTGGACAAAGGTAGCATGTGTTTTTCCTGAGCTTTTAATAATAATAAACTAACATGTCGTTTCATTTTTGAATCAAAATTTTCTTCAGTTGCACCTATATCATCTTCTACATTTATTGATTCAAAGTCCATTAACGGATCTTTACTACAATTAATGTGACTTAAAAATTCTTCATCGCAATTATTCAAATTATTTTTACTTTTATCAGTGTGCGTATAATATGTATGTTTTCTACTCAAATGTGATCGATAAGAGGAAAAACTTTTGAATTTGGCTGTACAGCTTATGAAAGGGCAAAATATTGTTTTATTTTGTTTTGTATGTACATTCAAATGTTTTGAAATATCTGGCAGATTTTTAAAGCAGCTTACTTGTGGACAGTTGATACATGTTTTACATATGTAATGGCCAGGAAAAATAGATCTATCTTGAGAAAATGTATTCCTGTGTTTTCTATAAACATGAGATTTATATGCGTGAAAATTAGTAAACGTATTTGGACAGTCATGAACAGCACATTGCAAAAAAAAATTGTTTTCTTGGCTATGAAACAAGTTTAAATGAGTAAGATACTTGGTAAAAACTGTAAATGTTATGTTTGGGCAAAAATTACAAATTAAAACCATGATTATAAAAAAGATAAAGCACTAAACAATATAAATTGACTTAAGTATAAAATGTCTTTCTAATTGTTATCCTTACATACAATTTTTAAGTTTTTGTGCAAAGTTTACAACAATTGATGGTAATTTCTTCTTGTCTGACTGAATGTCAAAGATGAACTTTTCTATAAAAATAAGGGTTTTGATGCAACGTTTTGGATACTCGCAATTAAATATAAAGTATGATGCTATCAGATTGGTGACTGCTTCCGATAATGAATTGCAGTGGAGAATAATTTCATGCTCAGCTAGCACATAGTATTTTTCTTGTTTAGTCTCAAACCCAATGATTCCTACATGAGGCGATGAATAACCTGCTTTCTTAATGTCATCAATAGAAGTAGTTGCCTATAAGAGAAATTAAAATTAAAATCAGTGCTACTCGATTTCACTGCATGACAAATACAATTTTAATTTTTTTCTTTAAATATAGCATAAACCTCATCATGCGGTCGATGCAGTTTTTTTTTTTTTTTTTTTTCTTGGGGCCCATTTTGTGAAAAATAAGTTATTATTGTGAAATTTATCATATTTTTGTGAAAAATAACATTTTGTAACAAAGGATGAAATTTAGCTAACTCAAATTCAAACGAAGCATTTAATAATAATTTCTTCTTTAAGTCCTTCTGTTAAAGTTTTACTTTTCAGTGAACTTGTTTTGTTGGCAAATTACAAATTTTAAAACATAACGAAATAAAAATAATCAATGAAGAGTATGTTTTTATGGAATAGAAATTTGTGAAAGTGTCTATTTTTTTAAAATGAATTTTGTGAAGGAGAATGTTTTGTTAAATAAGATTTTTGTGAACGGGCTCTAAATAGACCCCAAAATTTTACTGGATAGACCCTTGATCATCCAAGCATGCTATTATAAAACTTGATAACTGATAATGTAGAAGAAAGATTAAGACAAGATTTATCGTTTTATAGACAAAACATTTACCACATAGATTTTAGCTATATTTCACTTATACAAAGAGTAACGTGCAGAAAACAAACCAACTTAGAAAGTATGGCATGCAGGAAGAAAAATTATAAAGAAATATTTATTAATACTACAAGTTTAGTAATCCTTTAACAAACAGTTAAAGAGATTTAGCAGATTCTGATATGTAAAATAAAGAATGTATTTTTTCTCTTTCATCTGTTGTAACTGACTATAAATGCTTTATTTTGGCAGTCTATTGTAAATTACATAAATATGGGCAACATCAACAACAACAAAAAAGGTTTGTACAAGCAAATATTTATCATTTTGATGAGATCTTTAGTTTGATTCTTTATCAAGCAATTCAAATCTTTAATGAGATTGTGACATAAGGAAACAGACTACATTATCAGGGTTGTTTAATTTAAATGTAAGATTTGATAGATAAATATTTTTCTAATACTAGGTGAAATCTAAAAGTTATAGCTTCTAATCAATCTTAGAGACAAGTGACTCATTTTTTTAGCATATGAAAGTAATTTATAAACACATGAGCAACAATAGTTAAAGCTGATATTTGCAGTCTCCTTTCATAGAAACCTGTGAAATATTAATTGAGGCGTATAATTTATTTATAAAATGTGAAAACATTGCCGTATTTATTATAGTGCTACATTTTACCTATTATTCAATTGTAATGTTGAAAATCCCCAACATTTTGCACAATCAGCTTTCACCCCCATCTCCCAACCCAAAACCGACCCACAGGGCTTTGTACGGAGGCTCTATTAAATATTATTTAAACTGAAATTTAAATCATGATAAAAATCATTTTTATAAGAATGTCTTTGATTAAATGCAGAGCTAAAACTAGGATTTTTCTAACATATTAGGCAGGAATCTTAGAAATCTTTTCCTGAAAATTTAAGGGCAATGGAAGACATTTTAAACATTTACATGTATGTAATAACAACCCAACTAACACAGAACTTGCGGGCCACTGATGGCTACGTTAGCCTTGGCCCAAACTAGTAGATGAGGGGCCGCAATCGTTTGCCGTAACGGCAACTTAAAAAAACTGTCACGCCGGCCACAATGTGGCCGCAACAGAATTGGCCATAACTACATTAAGATGCCCATAATTGTGCCACAAGTGGTTAATCATAATTGACGGATAGCCTAAAACTGGCCACAGTTATACTTTAAGTGGCAATTATTAATGAAAACTAGCCACAGTTTGGCCATTAACGATCATCGTGAATAAAATCTAGCCAGAAGATCGCCACAGCCATGCCACCTGCGTTTGTTAAGAATAAAAGCTACCCCAAAGCTGGCCATAAATGTTAATTTATTGGTCATCATAAATGTAAACTAGCCTTAAGCCAGCCATCCACATACCATCAATGCTATTCATTAATGAATGCATGCCGAAAGCTAGCCACTTTGTTGCCATGAATGGGCATCATTAATGTATGCAAGCCGAAAGCTAGCCACTTCGTTGCCATCATTAATGAATGCAAGCCGAAAGCTAGCCACTTTGTTGCCATCAATGGTAATCATTAATGAATGCATGCCGAAAGCTAGCCACTTTGTTGCCATGAATGGGCATCATTAATGTATGCAAGCCGAAAGCTAGCCATTTCGTTGCCATCATTAATGAATGCAAGCCGAAAGCTAGCCACTTTGTTGCCATCAATGGTAATCATTAATGAATGCATGCCGAAAGCTAGCCACTTTGTTGCCATGAATGGGCATCATTAATGTATGCAAGCCGAAAGCTAGCCACTTCGTTGCCATCATTAATGAATGCAAGCCTAAATCTAGCCACTTTGTTGCCATCAATGGTAATCATTAATGAATGCATGCCGAAAGCTAGCCACTTTGTCGCCATCAATGGGCATCATTAATAAATGATAGCCCAAAGCTAGCCATATTCATGCCACTATTAGATATCATGAATGGAAGCTGGCCAGAATTATACTTTTTATGGTCCTCAAAAAAGTAAAGTTGAGCAAATCTCCATTTTTACTCCTTTGGCAGGGACAATTTTTTTTCTTTTTTTAAGTTATTTTAAACTTTAGAATCTAAATTTACTGGTCCATAATTTTTGTCTGAAAACTCTAAATATTTTATTCAAAATTTGAAAAAAAAAAAAAAAATAATAATAATCTATTGGAATATTTTTCTTAACAAGAGCTCATAACACCAACCTGACTTTTATGCAAACATGTTTCACTTTATTATAATATTTTTCAGTTAAAAACTGCAATGGTGTTATAAGCACCCCATATTAAAAAGCTCAAAATACAATAAAATCGAAAGTGCTTCAGATCTTGTATAGAATACTTTCAATCTGGAAGCAATAATAATATTTTTTTTTTTTTAAAGTGTCCCAATGGAGGCAAAAATTGGCCGTATCCACTCATCTCATTAGATCGGAATAAAAGGCCATATGGTTATGATTTATTTTTTAATGTTATTCTGAAAAAGTTGCAAAAGCCATAATTGTAATTAATAAAAAAAAAGTTGTAAAATAAGGTGTAACACAAGGTGTAAAATATATATTGAGCGTTAAATTACCAATGATGGTGAGAATACGAAAAAAAAACTAATTTTCTTCAATTTTTAATTAAATTATAGGTTTAAACATTCTATTCAAAGGAGTAAATTTTTAAGTAGTTTCAATTTATGTTTCTTCAAGCTAATTCACCAGGTGGATTGTCCAGCCAGAATTTCCATTGAAAATTGTTATCTAATGATTATATTCAACATCCCTTTTTCGAAGCAAATAAAAAATGTATAATGTTAAATGAGATACCATATGAAAGGATTTTCAAGCGACTTCTGACATAGTACACTCACATTTCTTTAAAACATGTATTTTGGTTAAAATTGCAAGTAATAAATTAAATAGGCATTGTTTTCAGAAATAAAATGAAAGTTTTTCCTCAAATTACTGTTGCCACAAAAATTAAATTCCACAACAATGATTATAAAAAAAATGTTCAATAAAGATAAAGTGGACATGGTTGCTGCATGGGTTTATTTTATATTTATGATAAAAAAGCAAAATTTAAATTCAAACGCTCAATTTTTTTTTTTTTTTTCAAAACATTATGTCACTCTCTAATGTAGTTAAAATACAATTTATATATATATATATAGCTCTTGATATTTTCAGTCAGTTTTTACTGTAAAGTATGAAAGAATAAATTGGATTATATTCTGGCTTTATTTTTTTTTAGAAGTTTAAACATGCATCTAAAAAATATTAGATATTGCTAAAAAATATTAGGCTGCAGTGTGAAATCTTCACACAGGCCCACTAGTATATATTATTTCTGTTATCAACATCCCCTTTTCTCAGAAAATATGAAATGCACAACAATGAACGAGATGCCATAAGAAAGGATTTTGAACCAGCTTCTGACATAGTGCACTCACATCTCGATAAAACATATTTTTTGATTAAAAATTGCTGTAAATTAAAAATTAAATCTGCATTGTCTTCATAAAAGAAATGAAAGGCTTTCCTCAAATTAGTGTAGCCACAAAAATAAAATACCACATTATATAATGCTTAAAATGATTATAAAAAATAAATACTACAAAAAAGATAAAGTGGGACATAGTTGCTGCACGGGTTTATTTTATATTTATGACTAAAAAGCAAAATTGAAATGCTCAATTTATTTTTCTTTGTCCCATGTTTTTTTCCGAAACAGATGATGTCATCTCTAAAGCAGTTAATTAACTATAGATATATATATTTTTTTGTCTTTGCTATGCTCGATCAGTTTTTACTGTAACTGTGATGGAATAAACGAGATGATATTCTGGCTCGACTAATGTTGTTTGAAGATAGTTTCAGTCCTTAATTTTCCTTTACAAGTTTAAACCTGCATCTAAAGAGTATTAGATATTGCTAAAAAGTATTAGACTGCAGTGTGAAATCTTCGCATGGGTCCACTGGTGCTTTTATAATACAATTTCTTACCTGGATGTTTCTTCCAATTATCCAGCTTGAAAATAAAACAAAAACGCAGGAACTCTATTTTATAAAATTGGTAAAATGTTGACATTACTGATCATTGAAATTTAAGAATTTTTTTTAATGATGTAACTATATATATATGTAAATTAGGTCCGTTCAAAAAATGTCATTTCACTATCTTCATCTCTTTGGCATATATCAGAAAAATGTAGCAGTATTCCTATAAAGTAATGTTTTAGTCTGTTAAGGACTCTTCCCCCCTTTATACACATCATAGAACAAAATTTCAATGTATATATATTTACAAAATATTACTAATTGACAGAAAGCCAATTGTCACTATTTTCCTTCTTATGTAAATCTTAAAATTTCTCTTATTAAATAAGTTTAATATTTTTTCAAAATAGTAGTGGCAGTTGATCTTCTAGAACACGGCAAGTTCACCATTCATACACTAAATCTTTTTTTTTTTTTTTTTTTTAAATGGACTAAACATTACTCATAAATAATAATATATCATTGTTTTTACTTTTTAAAAATTAGCAAGTAATGAGTACTGAATATATATATATATATTTTTTTAATATATTACCAATAAAGAAATCTTTAAAATATTTTTCCTTCCAGCAGGAGGTATGTGACTTTTTGACTAACAAAATTTCAAACTGATTCATACAATATTATGTACATTAAAATTTTAATCTCAAGTTCTAATGAGATTATGATGAAATTTTTATTAAAATTTTCAAAAGTTTTTATACAGCAAATTATTTTTAATACCTGATCTCCAAGCAATGCTAATTTATAATCAACCAACAAAAACAGTTTATCAGTTTTTAAAATATAGCCTACATAAAACACTTTTATTCAATTATATCTTAACCTGTAAAAAGAAGGGGGAATGTTCTCAGAATGAGAAAGAAGGGGAAAATATATAGTACATCTTTTTTAACAACATCACTTGCATAAATAAATATATATATTTAAAAACACTAGAACTGAATGCTTTTTTTTTTCATATAAATTTTATTTTTCACAACAAATGTAAAACAAACCAACCAAAAAACATTTATTTATGTATTTACAAGATGCTCAAAATTTATCAGAAATATTTTACAAGAAAATTTAATCCTGTTACAATTAAATTTCTGATGTTTCTTAATTTAAGTTTATAAACAAGAGCTGAAAATCTACAGTCATCTTCACAGAGAACTTTTTTCTTTCCAGATTTTTATTCTTCTTCTTCTGAAAAACAAAAAATAAATTTTACAAAACAAAATTAAAATGCCTTACTTTAAAAACACCACTTATTAATTAGCCATTTATAAATATAATCGGAACAGAAATTATAATTTAAAAAAACTATTTACAAAAAGCTTTGTAGTTCAAGTTATTTGTACAAAATGAAACTATTTTATTGCAGTATACCTATATTTGCTTTTAACAAAAACTCATGAAAGGGCAGTGTTGTCAAATGACACCTAATTCCTTTTTTTTTTCTAGGTGCGAAACTGCATTTCATGGTGGCAATTTTATGTTATATCATATTCTCTCATTTCTTTTTGCAACCATGTTAACAATAATATTGTTTCTATTTTTATGTGTTAAGAGCAGGGGGGGAGGTGGGGGCTGTATATATTAAATACTTTATCTCTGTGTTAATCACTAAAACAAAATAAAAACAGGCTTTCTATAAATTCTTTTGAATAACTTCAAATATATAAATTCATATTCTTTACATATGATGTATGGGTGCTCTTTCTGTTCATTTCATAAAAGTCGAATTGCTCACTTTGTAAATGTTTCTAGAATTTGTATTTCTAGAAACCAGCAGTTCTTTATTTTCTTCACTTTATTTTTTCACATAACATTTCCTTCAAAATGGCTTTGTAAAGTAGGAAAATACATTGTGTACCTTATTTTTTCACATAACATTTCCTTCAAAATGGCTTTGTAAAGTAGGAAAATACATTGTGTACCTCCAAGCTATAAATCTGATATTATCACTCATAAAACGATAGCATTTCAATTCTCACCGTAATTTAGTTCAAAATAAGGAAAAGCAATTTTTCAACTTTTCCCCGTCAAAGTTAAAAAAGTAAAATTTAAATTAGGTGGGATATAATATATCCCACCACGCCTCAAAGGGTTAAAAGACAATAAAGAAAAAATGAAGTTACTTTGACACAGGGTTGGGTTTCTTCCCGAAGAAACTGGAAGAAATGGAAAAAACTGGAAGAAACCAACAGAAAACAAAACAGATGCTCAAAATTAAAATATATTAACTATATAAAAGAATTAAATTCAAAACCTAATTATATGAAATTTAAATTGGAAATTAATTAATATTAAAAATATTTATGGAAAAATAAGTTATTTTTTAATAACAAACTTCAGGTTCAGCAGGTATTTACAGGTTATGTTTTTTACAACTTTAGAGGTAGGGGATATTTTTTTATTGTTTATATAATTTCTGTAAAAAAAAAAAACCTACCAATTCCTTATTTATCATATAAAAATGCAATATTTTAAAAACTATTGTGCAAAACTTAAAACAAACAAATTTGTAATTATGTATACTAGCATGCTGATTTAAAAGATGAATGTTCTGAAAATAAACTCTACAGGGATAAGAATTTTTTTCATCTTTTGAATTCATCCATTCTAAGTTGAGAAATTGATTGCAGCATCTTAAAGCTAAATTACTTCTGTTTTGTTATACAATGTTGCACTGTAGTAAGGAAAATGGAGATTTTAATGAAATCCTTCAATACAGTAATTACTGTATATTAGTTTCCTTAATAAAATGGGCGTAAATTCAAAGCACTGTCTTTTATTTAAAAGAGTTTCATTCTACAATAGGTAAATGATCCACATACTATTTACTACTGGTTACAGAAGTTTAAATTATATATATTAAAAAAAATGTGCCTCTTTTGAATTGAATTACCTTTAATTGATTTTGTGTATTTTGGATAAATTTATTTGGTACATTTCCATTATACCAACACCATTGTCGTCACCAAGTGCAATAATTGGCACAAAATGAAATTCATGTGAAAGGATTCAATTGGCAAAAAAAAAATGCTGGCACAAAATTGAGCATTTAAAAATATAACATTTGAAAATTACAGACTTTCACGAACTATTTTATTAAATCGACACGAATATAGACTTAAAATAAAAGAACAAATAAATATTATATGATAAATTAATAAAATTAACTCAATTTAAACTACAGGCATAGCATTGTAAATGTCTCTTAGCATTGCAGTAAGCATTTCACTTTTTGAATGAAGACGTTCATACTTTTTTTTTTTGTATCCAAAGTCCTGAAACAATTTTATTGCAGCGTCCTCATCATCTGGTAAATGCCTAATGGTAAAATCCACATTAGTGTCAACAATAAATATAAGTTACTACTTAATATTAAATATTTTCTATTTGAAAAATAGCAAATTAAGATGTTTTGCGAGGTTACAGAGTAAATTAAGTAATAATAATAATTAAAAAGTGTCATGTTCAATAAATAGCAAATCACAATGTTTGGCACGGTTTGCAATAAAAATATTTACACGTTCAGGGTTGAAATAAATAGCACATTAGCATACATTTTGGCATGGTGTTAGAAAAGTCCCATTTATTTTATTCAGGTACACAATGATTGGAAAGCTTTAGACAGGTGTGTGATCTTGGCTAAAAAACTGGTGTAATTATCAATTTATCATACATAATTAAATTTTTATAAGTCTAATTAAATTTATGTAAGGTTATCTATTAGAAAATACATTTATTTTTATTGTATTTTACAAAGTTGTAACTTATATGGTAAATTCTTAAAGAAAAACAGCCTATTTCTTCAGGCCGGTTTTTTCCACTTTGGAAGAAACTTGCCAACCCTGCTTTGACACATCATAGACAATCTCTGACAAACAGATTTTTCCATTTTAATTTTGTTTTTTTAACAGTTAAAACTGTTTTGGCCAATAATTCAAAAATTTTTAGTAGCATTTGGGGACTCCTGAAAATCGGGGACCCTGGGCCCGTGCCCCGAATGCCCTGCCCATGACAGATATATAAATTTCTCTATTTTTAGCCGCAATCGATTGACAAATTTAGCAATTTTTCTCATGCGATCTTGGAAGAATTTCGCTATTTTTTCCCATGACTGACTGAATAGTTTCGTGATTTTTCCCGCAGCTGACTGATGAATTTCAGAATATTTTCCTGCTACCAATTGCCGAATTGTGCAGGGAGGGAGGTTTTGCGACAAATAAGCAAATTTCCCAATTTTTTTCCTACAACAAACTGCCAAATTTTGAGATTTTTTAATTTTGTAATTTTTCTTGCGACCAAGTGACAAATTTTGTGATATTTTACTGTGACCAATAGACGAATCTTGCGATATTTTCTCATGACCGATAGATGATTTTTGTGATATTTTCCCGCTAAATTTTGGTGAAATTCGCGAAAGCAAATTCTTGCGAATCCACAATAATCAGGGCACATTTCCAGCTATATAAAAACGGGCAGGGCGCATTTACAACTATAAAAAAATGGGCAGGGTGCTGCGCCCTCTCGAAAACGTCTAGGGGAAACACTAATTACTCCAATACAAATATTGCCACAGTTATTTTATTCTAAAAACTTGATATTTGAGTAATTTTAATTTATTTTCAGCAGTGAAATTAACTCGAAATTATTGAATAACAAACATGTGAATTTTTACATTGCTAACTAAGCGTAACCAAGCTTCCAGGCTCGAACATATTTCACACTGTCAGTTTTACGCTTAGTTAGCAATGAAAAAAAAATCACCATTTTTATTACTTGATATTTGATTTAAAGGAAAATTTAAAAACATGGATTTGAACCTTCAGCTCCTCTCCAGAATCTTACATTTGCAAAATATTTTGGGCAAAACATAAGAATGTTTTAAAAATACCTTGAATTTAAATATCATTTTTTAAAGTTTCTTAAGAAAAAAGGGTCAAAGAAAGTATTAAAGAAGGTCCCTTTCTCCAAAGAATCTGCTTTATTTTTAATTTGTTAAAAATTATACATTACACATAATCAAAATCCAAATTAATTTATATGACAACATATTAAAAAAAAATCCTTAATTTAGAGGTCAGAAGATTAAATAATTTTATCACCACCTCCCTTCCTCTTCTACATACATAGCATAAATTAAAAAAAATTATTTAGCATAAATCTGTGTAATCTTAAGTATTGTCAAAGTTCATGAAAGTCAAAAACCCTGTTAACAAAAATTATTTGACACATTTCTGCAAAACTTTAAAAAATACTCAATCTTTTTCTATTAAATTTTACATTTCAAAAATTTAAATTAATTTAATTTTTATTAAATGTAAGTCCAGATTAGATGCACTATATTTCCAGAGGTGTCACAATAATCACAAAACTGAAATCATCACTCTTGAAACAAATATTAAAACATTTAAAGCAAACATTTTCTAAGCACATGAGCTGAAGCATCAAAATTTTGAGTAATTTGAAGGACCCATTGTACAAGATGTTTACATTTCATGAAACTCTGCTAAACTGTTTTAACAAACTGTAAAATAACAATTTTGAATAAAATAATTTTAATAAAAATGAACAATTCCTATGCAATATGTAATAGACGAAGATTTTTTTATGATAACTTTTTGAATACAGTTTTGTTAAAATATTACAATTTAACTAAATTTTAATATGAAAAAGTTTACAAAATGATTTTTTGGCCATTTAAAAGATATCGCTAAATTTATCAGCCAATCGTGGTAAAAAATCTTAAAATTAGTCAATGGATTGTTGGGGAATAAAAAAAAAATTTCGGTTAATGTACGCGAAGCGTACATACACAAGTTACTGACCGCGGCTGGAATGAATTTCGTGCATTCTACAGATTGCTGTACAGCGAGTTTCATGCGTCCAGTGATGTTTTTTTTCGGTTAATGTACGCGAAACGTACATATACAAGTTACTGACCGCGGCTTGAATGAATTTCGTGCATTCTACAGATTGCTGTACAGCGAGTTTCATGCGTCCAGTGATGTTTTTTTTTCAGTTAATGTACGCGAAGCGTACATACACAAGTTACTGACCGCGGCAGGAATGAATTTCGTGCATTCTACAGATTGCTGTACAGCGAGTTTCATGCATCCAGTGATGTTTTTTTTTTTCGGTTAATGTACGGCAAGCGTACATACACAAGTTACTGACCGCGGCTTGAATGAATTTCGTGCATTCTAGAGAATGCTGTACAGTGAGTTTCATGCGTCCAGTGATGTTTTTTTTCGGTTAATGTATGCCAAGCGTACATACACAAGTTACTGACCGTGGCTTGAATGAATTTCGTGCATTCTACAGATTGCTGTACGGCGAGTTTCATGCGTCCAGTGATGTTTTTTTTCGGTTAATGTATGCGAAGCGTACATACACAAGTTACTGACCGCGGCTTGAATGAATTTCGTGCATTCTAGAGATTGCTGTACGGCGAGTTTCATGCGTTCAGTGATGTTTTTTTTCGGTTAATGTACGCGAAGCATAGTCAACCGCGTCTTGCATGTATTAGAAAAATGAAGAATATCGAAATTTTCCTCAATTATAACGTGTGTGGTGTGATGCAGAGAATTGACTATTTATAGAGTTTTTATGAGAATTTCTTTCATGAAGTAAACGTTGATTTTATTCCGTTTTGTGACAATTTTCAAGTTTAAGCCTTATTTTACTAGAAATTTTTTAATTGTTAAAGGTAATAAATTATTAAACTTGATAAATATTTCAAAAAAATTCATAGAAAAAAAAAGATAATTTGTAAAAATGGATACAGATGGAAGAAAAAAGCTATAAATATGTAAAAATAGAAAAAATTTGATAAAAGTATGTAAAAATGGAAATATCCGGAGGAAAAAAATAGCCGAAAATTTGTAAAAATGAAGTATCCGGAGGAAAAAATAGCTAAAAATTTGTAAATTGAAAAAGCTAGAGGGAATAGATAACTAAAAATTTTTTTTAATGGAGAAATCTGGAGGGAAAATAGTTAAAAATTCATTAAAAAAAAAAAGGAAAAATCCGGTGGGAAAAATAGTTTAAAATGGAAAAATTGGAGGAAAACATAGCAAAAAAATTGGAAATTCGGAAAATATGGTGGCAAAAATAGCTAAAAATGTGGGAAAATATGGTGGCAAAAATAGCTAAAAATGTGTGAAAATTGTAAAATCTGGAGGAAAAGTAGCTAACAATTTGTAAAAATGGAAATATGATGAGGAAAGAATAGTTAAAAATTTATACAAATGAAAAATACAGAAGAAAGAAAATTAAAAATATGGAAAAATCTGGAGGGAAAAAAATGGCTAAAAATTTGTAAAAATGGTAAAATCCGGAAGAAAAAATAGCTAAAAATTTGTAAAAATAAAAAATCCAAATGAAAAAAATAGATATATTTTTTTTTTTAAATTGAGAAATTTGGAGAAAAAATTGCTAAAAATTTTTTTTAATTGAAAAATCCGGAGGAAAAAGTAGCTAAATTTTTTTTTTAATTGAAAAATCCAGAGGAAAAAGTAGCTAAAAATTGTTTAAATTGAAAAATTCGGAGGAAAAAGTAGCTAAAAATTTTTAAAAATTGAAAAATTCGGTAGAAAAAGTAGCTAAAAAATTTTTTAAAGCGGAAAAATCCAGAGGAAAAAGTAGCTAAAAATTTTTAAAAACGGAAAAATCCGGAGGAAAAAATAGCTAAAAATTTTTAAAAACTGAAAAATCCGGAGGAAAAAATAGCTAAAAATTTCAAAAAATGCAAAAAAAACAAAGGAAAAACATAGCTAAAAATTTATAAAAATGAAAAAAAAAGTAAAAACATAGCTAAATATTTATAAAAATGAAAAAAAAAAGTAAAAACATAGCTAAATATTTATAAAAATGAAAACAAAAGAAATAAAATAAAAACGTAGCTAAAATTTGTAAAAATGTAGAGGAAAAAATAGCTAAAAATTTGTAAAAATGAAAAATAGATGAAAAATAGCTAAAAACTTGTAAAAACGAAAAATCCAAATGAAAAAAGTAGGTTAAAATTGAAAAATCCGGAGGAAAAAATAGGTTAGAACTTTTTTTTATGGAAAAATCCGGAGGAAAAAATTTGTAAGAATAAAAATATCCGGAGGAATAAATAGTTCAAAATTTGGATAGAAAAATTGCTAAAAATGAAACAATACGGAGTGAAAAATAGCTAAATAGTTTTTTAAACGGAAACATCCGGCAGGAAAAATAGCTAAAAATTTGTAAATTGAAAAAGCTAGAGGGAATAGATAACTAAAAATTTTTTTAAATGGAGAAATCTGGAGGGAAAATAGTTAAAAATTCATAAAAAAAAAGGAAAAATCCGGTGGGAAAAATAGTTTAAAATGGAAAAATTGGAGGAAAACATAGCAAAAAAATTGGAAATTCGGAAAATATGGTGGCAAAAATAGCTAAAAATGTGGGAAAATATGGTGGCAAAAATAGCTAAAAATGTGTGAAAATTGTAAAATCTGGAGGAAAAGTAGCTAACAATTTGTAAAAATGGAAATATGATGAGGAAAGAATAGTTAAAAATTTATACAAATGAAAAATACAGAAGAAAGAAAATTAAAAATATGGAAAAATCTGGAGGGAAAAAAATGGCTAAAAATTTGTAAAAATGGTAAAATCCGGAAGAAAAAATAGCTAAAAATTTGTAAAAATAAAAAATCCAAATGAAAAAAATAGATATTTTTTTTTAAAAAAATTGAGAAATTTGGAGAAAAAATTGCTAAAAATTTTTTTTAATTGAAAAATCCGGAGGAAAAAGTAGCTAAATTTTTTTTTTAATTGAAAAATCCAGAGGAAAAAGTAGCTAAAAATTGTTTAAATTGAAAAATTCGGAGGAAAAAGTAGCTAAAAATTTTTAAAAATTGAAAAATTCGGTAGAAAAAGTAGCTAAAAAAATTTTTAAAGCGGAAAAATCCAGAGGAAAAAGTAGCTAAAAATTTTTAAAAACGGAAAAATCCGGAGGAAAAAATAGCTAAAAATTTTTAAAAACTGAAAAATCCGGAGGAAAGATAGCTAAAAATTTCAAAAAATGCAAAAAAAACAAAGGAAAAACATAGCTAAAAATTTATAAAAATGAAAAAAAAAGTAAAAACATAGCTAAATATTTATAAAAATGAAAAAAAAAAGTAAAAACATAGCTAAATATTTATAAAAATGAAAACAAAAGAAATAAAATAAAAACGTAGCTAAAATTTGTAAAAATGTAGAGGAAAAAATAGCTAAAAATTTGTAAAAATGAAAAATAGATGAAAAATAGCTAAAAACTTGTAAAAACGAAAAATCCAAATGAAAAAAGTAGGTTAAAATTGAAAAATCCGGAGGAAAAAATAAGGTAGAACTTTTTTTTATGGAAAAATCCGGAGGAAAAAATTTGTAAGAATAAAAATATCCGGAGGAATAAATAGTTCAAAATTTGGATAGAAAAATTGCTAAAAATGAAACAATACGGAGTGAAAAATAGCTAAATAGTTTTTTAAACGGAAACATCCGGCAGGAAAAATAGCTAAAAATTTGTAAAAATGGAAAAAATCGGAATGAAAAAATCGATAAAAGTTTATAAAAATTGAAATATCTGAAGGAAAATATCGGTAAAAGTTTGTAAAAATTGAAATATCTGAAGGAAAATATTGGTAAAAGTATGTAAAAATCGAAAAATGTGACGGTAAAATTTACTAAAACTTTGTAAATATTCTTAAAACGAAATAAAATCAATGCTACGTTCACGGTGTACTTTGTGAAAGAATTTGCTTGACGATGTGTGTAAGTAATAAGTCGTCTGCCGAAAAGCTCGTGTTCTGATTGGGTAGAATTCGGAGGTTGCCGATTTCTCGGTTGGCGCGCGTCGTTCCTTGGCGTGCGTCAAAAAAATCGCCAAATCGGGGACCCTGGCTTATTCGAGGATTCTGCCGAAAAATATTTTAATAGCTTTTTTTTTCTATAACTTTTAAGAGTAAAAAATAAGTACATTCTAGCTGTAAAAAAAGGTTAAAAAGTGTAAATTTTACACTTAAAGTGCAAAGGTTGGAAAGCTTTGTAAAGAGCTTTAACGTTTACCAACTGTATGCAGCTAAAATACAAGAGTGCACTTCTATTTTATGAATGTGTGAAATTAAATTTACTAATGTAAATTGATCAATACAGACAAAATTTGGAGCCTATTTAGGGGACCATCCCAAAATTCTTCCTAGTAAAGCAGGTCCCTTCACAATATACCTTTTAATAAACAGGATCTCTTCCCATTTTTTTTTTTAAATAACACAGGCAACTTAAAAAAAATTGAGTTTTAAAAAGGAAGAAGTCTTTAAAGACAAATTTGTTTTTGCATGTGGGGTAGCAATACTTTTAAAATCTGGAATTTTCTGAATTGACTATTTTATAAACAATCCATAAAAACATACTCTTCATTGTTAATTTTTATTTTATGTTTCAAAATGTGTAATTTGCAAACAAATTGAAAGGAAAACTTTAACAGAAGGACTTAAAGAAGTTATCAATAAACGTTTGGTTCAAATTTGAGTAACTAAATTTCATATTCATTACAAAATGTTATCTTTCACAAAAAAAAAAAAAAGAATAAATTTCACACAAATAACTTTTACTTTTTTCAAAATGGGCCCTAAGATAAAAGCCCTGCGTTACAAACTGAGTAAATTGACAACTTACCTTTGCTTGAATGCCAAACGAGTTTATGCTGCACAGTCATCTCTGCTGCCATCTCTGAACTGCGCCACCACAGTTTCCTGAAAAATATGAAAATAAATTGTAATAGGTTGCAATATTAAGCATTTATCATATTCAACTAGAAAATTAAAAAGAAAAAGTACAACTGATTAATGTATATAACTGATGTCAGTGAATCATTTTCTTCTTCTTTTAAATCAAAACTTATTTCAACATGCACACACACATAATTTGCATTAAATAAAATGGCATCTTATCTAAATATTGCTATGGGGAGGAAAAGAAAAAAAAAATTACTGAATCAGCCACACCAGCAGAAGTGCTGTGCACTTAGACTGTTTTAAATTTTTACACGCATATGCACTATAGCGCTTTTTACTGAAATTATGGTACTGAAAAAGAAAAACACTGCAGAACATAATATAAAAGATGGAGATAAATTATAGTTCCAGGAAAGTAATTAAGGAAGATAATTGATACAATGTTTGGTACTTTTCGGTTAGCTGGACACCAGTAATATATATACATGTATGTACTTGTACACATCATTGGCACCTGGCTAACCGAAAAGTACCCAATGTTTTATTTAACATAAAATTAAAAGTGTAATATCAGACAGGCTCTCTCCTCTTAATATTTTGGATGGGTGTAAAAAAAAAAAAAAAAAAAAAAAAAAAAAAAAAAAAAAATGTAACAGTATAGTATAACAGTGTGCAACTATTTTGGATTCCAAGAAAGAAATTGCATGCTTTGAGAGTATGTTGTCACAAACACAGAAAGAAAATTTCAGACTCGGGGGAGATGAGGTTAAAAAAAGGCTTAAAACAAGTTTTAAAAAGGAAGACGTCCTTAAAGACAAATTTGTTTTTGCATGAGGGGTAAGGGACGATGCAATACTTTGAAACAAAAAAAGGTACATTTCGGTTAGCCGGGCGCCAGTGATATATATCAACATATATAAATACATAATGTATATACCTATATATGTATATACATACATATATGTATATAAATATATGTATGTATATATATGTATATGCAGACATATGTGTATATACATAGATATGTGTATATATAATACATGTATATATATCACTGGCGCCCAGCTAACCGAAATGTACCCAAACAAATTATGTGCTTTCATTAGGAAAAAAAAAACCCATTAAAAATTAATCTGGTTTGTTATTAAAAAAATATTTACAACATGAAAATATATTAAATGCAACTGTTTATAAAAAGTTTGGGTCCTTTTCTGCTATACCAACACCATTGTCGCTAAGCATAATAATCGGCACAAAAGGAAATTCACATGAAACGAATCATTTGAAAACAAAAATAACATTGTTGGCACGAATTTAAGCACTTAAAAATAAAACGTTTGAAAATTGCAATACAAAATATGCACTTAAAATAAAAGAACAAATAAATATTACATAAGGTAATAAAATAAAACTCTATTTAAACTACAGGCTTGAAATTGTAAATGTCTCTTAGGATTGCTGTAAACATTTCATTTTTTGAATGAAGATGTTTATGAGTTTTTTTGATAAAAACTTTTTTTTTTATGTATCTAAAGTCCTAAAACAATTTTATTGCCGCTTCTACATCATCAAGTAACAGCTTAATGGTAAAATTCATTTCAGTGTCAATAATAAATGCAAGTTATAATTTAATAAATATTTTCTATTTGAAAAGTAGCAAGTTAAGATGTTTTATGAGGTTACGATTAAATAATAATAATAAAAGATTCACGTTCAATAAATAGTCCAATCAGAATGTTTGGTACAGTTTGCAATAAAAAATTCTTTACACGGTTAGGGTAGAAATAAATGGCAGATTAGCGTATATTTTGGCATGTGTTGGTATAACAGAAAAGTACCAAGTTGTGTTCCTATTACACTCTGACTCTGATAAGTGGAATTTAAAAATTAAATCAGATTACTTAGCTTTTCGGCTAAACCAAAACATTTTGGGCACTATTGCCATGACTAATTAAAAATCACATTAATGAATTAAAAAGAAATTACCTACTTTATTAAAATCTTAAAAATAAAATGAAATTTTGCAAATGGTCATTAATTAGTACATAAAATTCGAAGTTTTCTATTACTATCAAAATAAAAATATGCCAGTATCATCAGAAAATACAGAATATATATATATTAGTTAATTAAAACCAGATCTTAACATATGAGTATAATTTCACTGAAAGACACTGGAGCTGTAAAATATTACTTTCCGCTTCCTGACTGGTTTAAAATTGTCAGCAATAAAGCAAATTATAAAACAGGCAACGGAGAATTATGAAAAAAATAAAAGCTGAATTTTTATTGGTTAATTTTTTTATAAACCAAAAACTTCTGAGATTGTTCATTACGGACACATTTTACTCTGATATATATATATATATAATTACAATCAACTTATTAATAGCATATTCAGGGCAGATGTAAGATCAGTAAAGAACTTTTTTTTTTATTCGCTTCTGTAGAATTAAGTCGCATAATAAGCAAAGCAATGCAGTTAATTTTACACAATTGCTGATGCTTTTTCTCAGCTTTCTTTATCTTGAACTTAAATCTGTCCCTGAGAATGATGAAAACTAATTTTTAACTAACTCTTGGAATAATATAGAAAAATAATCTTACCTAATTAGTAAATCTAAATATCCAAAAACCAGTGAATGACGAGACTTAGACATAGACGACGCCACGATGCAGGAAAGGGAAATGTAAACAACGCTGCGATGTGCGATGACGCTGCCAAAAAGACAAAAATCCCTACGAGACCGCAGAAAAAAAGCTATATTTCAATAGATTTATTTTTTCAAGGTTTTTTTTTTATCTTCAAAATTTCTCATACAACATTAAATAATTTTAAAAGTGGAAATTTTTCAATGCTGATTATTACAAAGCGGAAAACATTTAAAAATATATTTACAAAAATCCCCACTGGGAAAAAAAATGTGTTGGAAAAGGGAAATCTTGTTTCATCTTTCCCTGCATTACTCCCGGCTTGCCGTGTGAAAGGAGTGGGAGGGGGGGATCGGTATTTGGTATTATTGCTTACTTAAGCTAGTTAAGATTTTTTTTTTCTTTTAAATCTAAATTTTGGAGTGTTTCAAAAAATGAAAATAACTTATTTTTTGGAACTGATTTATAGATAATATACAGATAATATAAAATCACCGCCCCCCCCCCCCCCTCCAAGAAAAAAAAGATTTTTTTTTTTTTTTTTTTTTTTTTTTTTTTTTTTTTTTTCGTTTAACAGTAACTGCTTTTTGGTAAAGTGGCATTTATTTCTTTTGACAAATATTTTTTCATTGAAATTGAAATTGAAATAAATTCCCATTTATCATTAATTTTTTTAATATGTTTATATAATATGTATGTCTAAAGATTGCAATATTCATTTTCATTCTAGGTGCTCACAAAAAATATTCATTTAAAGATATTAATGCATACTTTAAAAGCAAAAACATTAACAGTTTTTATGATTTTTTTTTCCATAAAAACTCTTTAAATTAAAGAAGGGTACTTTTTGTGTATTTTTTATTGCATAAAATATTTAAATGCAGCATATTTTATCGTTTCACATAAATCCAGGTTTAAATTTAAACCTGGATGATTTTCGTTATTTAAATAACGAAAATCATCTTATAAAATGTGAAGTAAAGATACTTTTTATTTCTTATAATAAAAATGTCGAGAAGATTATACTGGGCCACTGACTTTTAAACAATGATAGATTTGTATATCTTGGCCGCAAACGTACTTTCATTCGCTATTGGGCACTGAAATTGCATTAAGTTTCCCCGCCATTTGCCCGTTAACGATTTGGCGATAGACATCTGGTGTGCGGGCGCTTCAGTTAAAATACATTAATGGCTGGATACAAATTGCCGCAAACTTTTTTGGCCACAACGTTTACAACAGGTGGCCAAAAATCTCGTGTTTGCTGGGAATACTTTTTATGCAAGTCAATAACAGGTGGCACACTGCTAAATAATATTCCTATCATTTTCAACAACATTAAATTCATTTCTAACACATGCAAATAAAATACATACTTTTCACACATTTCATAAAAAAGAAAAATAATGTTACAAACCAAGACATTTTAATTTAATATCAAAGAAATGTTTCTAATATAGATGCACAGAAAATAAAAGTGGGCAAGAAAAATATGGTTACTTTTCCATTATACGGATACCATTGTCGCCAAGCATACATTTAATATATACATTATGCATTAACATACATTTTGTCATGGTGTCAGTATAATGGAAAAGTACCAAAACATGTTATTGTCTTGTACGGTCACTAACACTGTAAATAAATTAAATAGCATGTTATAAAAACTTTAAACATTTAATAAGAGCGATAAAAATTGTATAAAAAAATGCTGTCATTTTGTAAATGTGAAAGCAACATTGCATATAAAATATTACCTAACTATCTTATGTAAACATTAGGCACAACATCCCTCGAGGAGGGGAAGGGGGAAACTCTTACTCTTATGTTAAACCTTTCTTCTCCAAAGACACCTTATTTTTGCAGATAATCAAATAAATTAATAACAGTATTTGTAATTTATCACTTACCGTGTATGTTAAAAATAGCTGGTCTTCAGAAAAATGCACAGGTAATGAGATCAGCAGAAATTCATCTTTAGCTATTGCTGTGTCAGCTTGCTCTTGGAGACATTTCAGAGTTTCAACCCATGAAGGAAGGCTTTTTCGTGCCAATAATAAATTATAGAGCTGCTTATTATATAAACTGAGAAATTTTGGAATACACTGAAAAATGTTAGATTTCCCTGTTATTCAGAAAAATTCATCAGCAAAGTGCTGTTTATTAAATAAGTTTGGATATTTAATTTTTAAATCAGCAACTTTCATATATTGATTGACAATTTCATCTCTTCTAATGTCAAATGTTTCATTTAACTCAGATGAAGCACTAGCCTGTTCATTAATAACCATGAGTTGTTTTTTGAACTGTGGTATTTCTTTCTTTTCATTCGCTTTTTCTCCTTTGTTATGGAACTTATTGGTTATTTTCTTCTGCTTTACTTCCTCACTTTGATCAAATCTACGCATATTTTTCAATTTATCTCGAATAGCCTGTCGCCATCCACCATATCCAGTTCCAATGGACTCTTTTAAATATGGGTATTTAGAAACAATGGCTCTTGCCATGTCGGTCACCATAACTGATGTCGGATATTTTGAATGTTTCACAACAGATGAACATATGGTATGTATTAATTCTGACCGCAAAACCCTAGGTAAGGGTACCTCATCTTGCAAAGCTTGTCTTAGGCGACTTGAAAAGTCTTTAGCGGGTATTGTGAAATTATCTAGGGGAAAAGATGACTGTGGAGTTGCTGCAGCAAATAGATCTGGTTCTGATGATTCACAGGAACCAGAAGCATTTCTCTCATCAGTGAAAAATGGTTCAGTTATATGGGATGATGATTTCGATTCAGCACAGTCAGGAACTGAATTTTCAATATATAATACTTTGGGTGTATCTATCACAATTCTATATTTCTTACCTGGAAGAATGTTTTCATCTTTTTGTACATCAATGTACTCCTGCCAAACTTCATTAAAAAACTGTATAATAATGGATACTGTCCGATCAATACAAAATCTAGCATACACCTCCTGAAACATCAAATAAGAATGCATAAGTTTCAAGTACATCTTGTATAAATTCAGTAACCATACCAGGAGTTGATCCTGACAAAATTGGAGGCCTATTTCATAAAAACTCATTTAATAAAGCAAGCCCATTCTCAAAATCCATTTTACTAACATAGCCATAGGCTTCTTACAAAATTCATTATTTATTAAATAAAAACTACCCTTACATGATTTAATGGAACAGATGTCGCAGACGCACCGGGATTTGTGCAATTTTTCTTTGCGCCATTTTGGCAAAAAAACCCAATTTTCCCAATCTTTTATTACACACACGCATTTAATTGAATTTATTATTTTTATATTATTTGATTTATTTACACATATATTCATTTTTATTATAAAAAAAACAGGTTGCTATACACAGCAAAAATCGCCATTTATGGTGCCAAAAAGAAAACCCTGTGCAGCGACATCTGTACCGATTTAATCAAAATTGTTTGGGTGTACTGAAATTAATGATTAAAAATTGAAAAATTAATTAAATCCATGATTATTGTTTCTTTCTTAGCTTAAAAATCAGAAAATATAATGATTAACGAAATACAATTATTTGATCGATTGGAATTTTTTTTCTTATTTACGGCTATACCAAAAACAACCATTTTACAGGTAACAGAAAAATCGCCAAAAATAACTGCTTCATCAGCAGTTATGACAGTTGAAGTTGAATAAAATCTAATAATCTTAATTTTACAATGTTTATGAGAAACACCATAGAAAACACATGCTATTTTTTTATGTAAGTAGAGGATATTTAAAAGAATAACAGGACAATCTTCAGTAATGTAATGCATGAAAAAGTAAACAAATAAGTGATTCAGCAAATCTTAAAAATGTATTTTTATTAATATAACTATAAAATGCAGAAAAATATTCTGGTACTTCTATATTATCCAGTCAACCAATTTCCGTTTAAAAAACAAAACTATCGCCAAATTATTTACCAAACTGTAGCATCCAATAAACAAATGAAAGAATGTTGCCATTTGAATCTCAAAAAAAAAAGTAAGGAAAAGAAACGAAAGAAAAAGAAATTAGGAAAGCCCCATTCATTAAAGTATCATTTCTCAGCAAGTTTAAACAATAAAATTTACAATACATTAAAGAAAAAAGAAACCAAAATAATCTTTGATATTTATTTATTTACATTATTTTTTTAAATTATCCCTCTCGACTGTTGGATAAATATTTGTGATGTCAGTTGAAAGTGATCTATTGTACGTAACTACACATTGCAACATTTTTTCAATGCTTTTTCTGTTTAAATATCATGATGTCGAAGACGTAATTTTTATTTTAGTTAATGAAGTAACTAATAAATCAATAAAACATCATTAAAAAATCATTAACATCCAATTAAAAATCATTTGATGAAATAACAAGCACGTGTAACGCATTTGACGTCAACTGAATGTGACGCCACGATCATTATTTTTAGCTTTAAATCCCATAGTTTGGCAATAGCGAAAATTTCTCCATCTTTGCATAAAAATTGATTAGTTTACAACAATGGATGTGTTTTAGAAGATATGGATTTGAAACGAACAATGATTAAAGAGGACATTTTAAAACATTCTTTTAAATATTAAAAAAAAAATTTAAGAGTATTCAAATCCAAACTGCTTATTTTGATACATATTTTTAAATTCAATTTTGCTCTAAAATGCCTCCAATTGGCAGGTTCTCTTATTCAGAAACTTTTATAATGTCTGCATTGTCACAATGTTTTGATAAAGGCAGAATATATTTCAAAAAATGCTGTCAAAGTGGACATTTTGAACAAAATTTCCCAAAGCGATAGCGCTGAAAACAAAAAAAAATTATACTGTGAAAATAAATGTTCTTAATTCAATTTCTAATTAATTGAACGAAAAATAAAAACATAGGTCCCTTATAAATCTCTTCATAAATCACACCGCCAAGTTTCATGTTTTTACTTTTAAAAATGAGTCTGAAAATGTGTCTCAAAATTTTGAGTTGCTGAGCGTGGAAAAATATTTTTTTAATACCGCCTTAACATAAAATTTCCATGGTGCCTTTGAGCAGATGCAATGCAGAATGCGCATAGGAGCTCACTCGGTTGTATTATCACAGGGTAATGTACTTTATTTATACTACGTTCTTTTATTTACTGAATATGATATGGACAAAGGAATATACTATTTGCATGATCATAAGTCCTTGAAAATTTATTTCTTGCAGTACTGAATATAACTGCAATTTCGAAATGATTTGCATTACACAGTTGTTTACAGATTGTCTGTTTGGAGTTTGCATCGAAAATAGTACTGTGTTTCACTAGGGGAAGAACTTCTAAAATAAAATTTATGAAACACTTTTTCATAAAGAAGCTTATTTTACTCATATTGTTATAGTAATTTGTTTCTGTCAGGTTTTGACGGGTTCCATCTAGTATACATAAAATAATACATATTTATATAAAGATTGTGTATATTTTTTAACATGTGACACATACAACGTTTATTATTGTCCACCCTGGGTCACCTCCTGAATTCAACACTGTTTGTATCTTTACATTTAAAAATTAGCCCGTCATTGTGTCAGAAAATTTTGAATTTGTTGCACAGTGAACTTGAAAACAGCTTTAATAGAGCTTTAGATTTAACTTTTAAAGTTCAAAGTTGATAAATTTTGGGGAAAATGAAACAATAAAGAAGAAAGTTAAAATTTAATATTTACTTACATATTAACACCACCGTAGGTACAGATTTGGCGGTTTTTAAGTGCCGCCAATCTTTTATAGCACTAAAAAATGGCGTCAAAAATCAGCAAACAACAAGGAATCCAAAAGATAACTGTGTGCGCGTGCAAACAACAAGATTGTTCTTTATTGGCACATTAGCGCAACTTCTGCTGCGGTGGCGTTAGTACACAAGTACCATTTAATAAAGTAGCATTAAACATCAATATTGTTTAGAAAATAGTAAACATTAATTTCTTTACAAAAAACATTGCAAAATTTAAATATCTTACATTTTCAAATTCATCCAATGATGCTGGTAAATTAAACAATTTACTTCTTGAATTATAGGATACCAAAATATCTTTTTCCATGCTAAAAATGATAAAATATAAACTAAATCAAATTTTAGAATAATACCATATACAAGAGCATAAATCAAGAAAAAATAAGTAAAGTTTCTAATATTTAAAAATTAGGGCTGTAGCTAGATGTGAATAATAGGGGGGGGGGGGGGGGGGTCTCAAGAAAATGTAGCGGAGGCTCATATTTTTTTTTTCTCTCTCTCTCTGACACATGCACGCACAAAAACACACACACATATATATATATAGATGATCAAAGTATTATGCAGAAAGATAAATTAGTGTATATTCATATTCTAGGCACTATGTTTTTTATTAAATTGTTGATAACATCATTGTATACTAAGAAAAGAAAAGGCTGGAGAATAAAAATTTCCAGTGTAAACTAGTGTATAATTATACTGGTGAAATAATAAGTGATGATGTCAACAATAAATAAAAAGCTTGCGGTTCACCCGTTTCATAAAGAGTTGCAACCTTTAATCAAAGTATTATGCAGAAAGATAAATTAGTGTATATTCATATTCTAGGCACTATGTTTTTTATTAAATTGTTGATAACATCATTGTATACTAAGAAAAGAAAAGGCTGGAGAATAAAAATTTCCAGTGTAAACTAGTGTATAATTATACTGGTGAAATAATAAGTGATGATGTCAACAATAAATAAAAAGCTTGCGGTTCACCCGTTTCATAAAGAGTTGCAACCTTTAATCAAAGTATTATGCAGAAAGATAAATTAGTGTATATTCATATTCTAGGCACTATGTTTTTTATTAAATTGTTGATAACATCATTGTATACTAAGAAAAGAAAAGGCTGGAGAATAAAAATTTCCAGTGTAAACTAGTGTATAATTATACTGGTGAAATAATAAGTGATGATGTCAACAATAAATAAAAAGCTTGCGGTTCACCCGTTTCATAAAGAGTTGCAACCTTTAATTATTTTATTAAAATTCCCTATCCTTAAGGATTTTAAAGTTGTATTTGTATACGATAAAAAAAATTGACAAAATCAAGGATGTACTTTGCATTTTAAAGTTATTGTTTTTAAAACACTTATTTAAACTAATTTAAAACACTTATTTGCAGTTTTTATACATATTACAATTTAGTATTTGTAAGAATGTTAAAAAATGTAAAAGGATCCCAAAACAAAGTTCGATTTTTGAACAGTTTCATTTGGTGACCTGAGAATCTTTCCTAAGGGGGTGGGGGGGGGGGGTCATTTATTTTTTAATCTAGAAGATTTGTAAAAAATACTGTTATTAGGATTATATTAATTATATCACAACTATTGCAGAATTATAAAATAAATAAAAGTAGATTTCCAAAAGCTAAAAATCTTCTACGGAAGCAGCAAATTATATTTTTATAATCACAAAAGTTTGCTTTTGAGCAAATGTTTAACAAATGGTAATACGAATTTCTAGAAAAGCCAAACACAAAGAGAGTGTAGTCCAGGGAATAAGCTTACTTTTAATTATGCTGCATACAAGATTTCAAAACTCCTCACAGTACAGAGGAAAAATTATGAAAATTCAAATCACTATGGACTGCTTAGACATTTAACAATAAATAGTGTTTTTTTTCACATAAACAATGATTTCTAAACGTTATTATTCAGATACAACATACACTACTGATTTTTTCCCCTTTAAAATATGATTTAAATGTTCTTTTAATGCAATCCACAAGTATTTTGCTTTAAAAATAAAACAGGAACTAAATATTATGTTCTAAAATATGATAATTTTTTATTAAGGGCTAATGTTAATTCTATAGGGCATTATTTTTCTAATATCTCGTTTGCATTTAAATATTTTTAAATGATTTTATTTTATTTTATTTTATTTTTTTTGCACTGGATAGCAGAGATCAATCTCTATTTCCGCCGTTGATTACTTTTTCGATTTTTTTCTACGAAGATACTTTCATTTTCGGAACCGGTTTCGAAAGTAAAAGCATCTTCCTAAAAAAAATCCGCAAAGAAAATCGAAAACGTAATCAACGGCGGAAATAGAGATTAATCTCTGCTACCCAATGTAAAAAACAAAACAAAAAAAAAAACATTTAAAACTATTCAAATACAAACGAGATATTAGAAAAATAATGCCTATAGAATATAGAATTAACATTAGCGATCGAGTGTTGTCAAGTGCGTGAAGAGGATTATTAAGCAAAAACAACTAACAAAGTAAAAATTCTCATGCTTTGTTTAGTTAATTTCCCTCATCTAACTATACAAACACTATTTAGTATTATCTATTAAATATATAAGGAATAATTACTAGGCTTACCTTATGTTTTTAACAGCACTTCATAATGAAATCAAAATGGTTCATTCCGTTCTCTGCTCTGTTGTCGTCTGCTGACGCAACACTCTGACGTCATCGTATATTTCAACACCAAAGAGCTGGATTGCGAGATAAAAATGTACACCTATATTGGAGTTTTGGTTTCCGGAATTAATTTCAAATTGTCATTCTTGGTGTGTGATATCACCGATTTTTTTTTAAAGAGTACAGATAAACTATTTTAAGTGTATTATAACACTTAATTCAGTGTTGACACCAAAATTAGTGCATATTTAAACCTTATTTGGCATTTCATAAACCCAAATTAAGCGTAATTATACTCCCCATTTTTTACAGTGTAGTTATAGTACGAACGCATCTCATTTGTCACGTTTGACGTACAATTTCCAACTTGTTTGTTCTATTCTTTTTCTGTAAAGGCTGAAAATATGTGTTATTTAGAAATTAAGGTTCGAATAGTGAAAAAAAATACCTGGTGCAAAAATCCAGTTAAAGACCATATAAAACTTAATAATAAAAAAACTAAATCGAATTAAAAAAAACAAACACTTCTAAGGTTTCTTAGGTGAGTGTCGAAGCCCCTTCGTGCCTATTGTCGCAGCACTGGCCTTACCCACCTCAGCGTGAAAGTACAGAAAGGCAAACTCACAAACTCTTACTTTTATTAATATATTTTATTAATTTATAATTTACAATTTTTGGTTTTTATAATACATTTTTGCGTATTTTAATACAAAATTCTTTATGTAGGTTGTAGAAGTTATTCCCGAGGAAGACTATGGGGCAACTGGAAAATGGTTAGTAAAAGTCCGCGATGTCTCATCAAATGAATGCCGTGAAGAAGTATTCGACGGTGTAATGGCATGTGTGGGACACCATGCATATCCTTTTACACCTGCATATACAAACATGGATTTATTCCATGGAAAAATCACGCACAGTCATGGATACAAAACATTCTCTGGTATGGAAGAGAAATCAGTGCTGATTATTGGTGCAGGAAATTCCGGTGGTGATATCGCAGTGGATATTTCATGTGTTGCCAAAAAGGTAATTTTGAAATCTCATACATTAATTTTAAGTGTATTTTTTATCATTTTAATAATTACTTCTATCTGTTTCTTGTGATAAAATATTTATTTTGACACCCGCTTCACATTTTTTGTCCGAGCGTTTCCTATATGCAACGTTTGAGAAGTCTCTCCTGTGCCGAGTGTTGCTTCCTTCCAACAGGCTAAGAGTGCCATTATCTCACTGGCGATTAGCTTTTTGGTATTTATAAAGAGTAATAAAAGTTGTCATATACCAAAATCAATTTATTTCAACGAATATACAATTTTACATTTTTTTCTTCACGCATTAGAATTTATATTTAAAAATATACTTGGGCATAGAAAGTTCCACTGCACTGAGCAGACAAGGGCAAAAGTGGAACACTTCCTTTTCACCACGCTTGTAATGAAGTTGTTGAACAAATCATAACAGCATATTGTTTTATTCATGTACTGTCGGCCAAAAAAAGACAGAATACCCCATACATTTTAGTTATCAAATTGTCCCAGGAAAAAGACGGAAATAGCCATTTGACTAGAAATTATGTCTTCTTTCAATTTATGTAAAATAATAAGTTAAGGGGTTAGTTTCCTTACAGAAATTGTAACAAACACTTGAAATATTCAATACGACACACAATTTTTGCGTATTTCGATTCTTCGGTAAGTTTTACCTTAGGATATCAAACAAGAAGTAATTCGAAGTAGCAGTTCAGGAAATATGGACATTAAATATTTGTATACTCCTAATGTCAAATTCATTATTAAAAGTTGCAAATTGAACTGTAGTGTCTGTAGTTTTTTAAGCATAACTCAAAATCTACATGGCGGATTGAGGTGATATTTTAGACTCGCATATTTGAAGTTTTTAGAAATGAATTTCTGTTACAATATATATATATATATATATATATTACGAATATTAATTTCATAATTTATATATTTTTAATTAATGTAAAGAAAACTTGTATATTGTAACCTATAAAATTTTTAACATAAATCGATTTCTGAAAGCTTTAAATATGCGAATCTAGAATATCACCTCATTCCAACGAGTAATTTTTGAGTTATGCTTAAAAAAATACACGCATTACAGTTCTTTTTATGACTATTAATAATAAATAGGGAAGTTTTTACAAGTATTGTATAAAACTTGTAAAATCTTCCCTATTCATAGTTATTTTTCACGTCCCTCGAGTTCTGGTAGAGTAAGTGTGGGTAGGGTGGCTCCCTTTTGGGTTTCCAGCCCCGAAGCGGTTGGGGGACTCTTACTCGTTCCAAGTGTAACGTGGTGGTCTCTCAAGGAGGTGGGAAGCTACCACAATCGCAACGGTCTAAGTCGTCCTTTCACTTGGGTTCAATGGGGGTGGTCAACAGGTTCCGGCGCCCCCACCTGCCATAGAGCATACAGGAACTCTCCTGGTCGTGCTCACTAAAAATTCCTCAGAACTTGGGAACGGCGCGGCGGTTGACGTGCCTGACGGGTGCCTTCAGGTGCCTGTTGGCGTGACTCAGTTTTATCTCTAGAGGCTCTCTGTTTATGTAAATGTTATAATGTGATAAATGTGTAATGATTTTAGCTTTATTGAATAAGGTATGAATATATGTATCGTGATTTAAACAGGACAGAGCTGTGGATAATTTACCCATTTAGATGTCTGTCATATGTTATTTAATTCTTTCTTTTAATTTCCATAAACACTGTAAGGATGTATTATCATATCATACGCGACATATATTGTTTAATTTACTTGGAATCAACGGTGTATTTGGTTTTGATTGACCCCTTCCATTCCCTCCCTCCCATTTATTATGATTGGTTTCAACACTTACTACACAACTCTGGAGCTGTAATATTTTCTCATTTTAACTCCCCTGACGATGGTTAATGTTTAGCTAAAAGCACTCGGGAAATTTTGACACGTTTTGGCATCTGTGTTTTCACATCTTGGAAATTTTAAAACTTTTATACTATATTTGCATATATTGCATATATCGTAATAAATAAGTTGTGATTTAATGATTTCACGTTGTTTATTTTGGTTTAAATAATACGACAAATTACATCGATTTAGCAAATACGTTATATATATATATATATATATATATATATATATATAAACGCATAATATTGTTACGGAATTGTGGACAATGAAGAAGCAAAGAATTCAAGAAAAACAAATTTATTTGCATGCATTTCAATTGGAGATATAAGCATCGAATTTCGGCACTCCCTCTTAGAAATTTGCAAACAAAATTAAATGACAATCTATTCCTACGAGCAGGGAAGATCGAGCTAAAGCTCGGTCAAAATTGGCTTTGAGTTCAAATATCGTGAACCATGACCAAAATGACCCACTAATCAAATTTTCTCGAACATGGGACCAAGCTCAATTTTCTTCTCGTGACCGGAACCCGTAGAATATAAAATTTAGTCAAAATAGTCTGAGTCGTTTTTCAGATAAAATTAGCTCGACCCACAGTGACCCAAAAATGACCCACTATTCGGATTTCCTCGAGCATGTGACCTAGACCAATGATTTTCTCGTGCCCCAAAACCGTAGGATACAAAATTTAGTTCAAATTGTCTGAGCCGTTTTTAAGATTAAAATAGCTTGATCCATAATTACCCATGACCAAAATGACCCACTAATCGAAATTTCTCGAACATGTGACCTAGCCCAATAGTCTTCTCGTTCCCTAAAACTGTAGAATACTAAATTTAGTTCAAATCCTCTGAGTCGTGTTTAAGATAAAAATAGCTTGACCCATAATGATCCATGACCAAAATAACCCACTAATCGAATTTTCTCGAACATGTGACCTAGCCCAACAGTCTTCTCGTGTCCTAAAACCATTGGATGCAAAATTTAGTCGAAATAGTTAGAGCCATTTTTTAGATAAAATTAGCTTGACCCACAGTGACCCAAAAATGACCCACTAATCGAATTTTCTTGAAAATGTGACCTAGCCCATCAGTCTTCTCGTGCCCGAAATTCGTACAAAATTTATCGGATACAAAATTTAATCATAATCGTTAGAGCCGTTTCTTAGGTAAAATTAACTTAACCCGCGTTGAACCAAAAATGACCCATAAATCGAAATTTCTCGAACATGTGTCCCAGCCCAATAGTTTTATCGTGCCCGAAAATGGTAAGATACATAATCGTTTGAACCGTTTTTTAGATACAATTAGCTTGACTCTGACGCATGGTGACCAAAAATGACCCAATATTCGAATTTTCTCGAACATGTGACCTAGCCCAATGTTTTTTCTGGTGCCCTAAGACGGTAGGATACAAAATTTCGTCCAAATCGTTAGAGCCTTTTTTAAGATAAAATTTATACATACATATATATATATATATATATATATATACACACACACACACACAAACAATTTTTCCTCGTATTAGAATATATGATGATAATGAGGTTTCTGAAGGTAAAAGTTCCTTGAATTGTGGGTATTTATCCGGGAGATATAAGAACCGTATTTTTCGAACAAATCATTTAATTTCGGCATCCCATTTTAGATGTCTGCAACCAAAATTAAATGAAAATACAGTCCCATATGCAGGATGCTGAGCATGAAGTTTCATTGAATTCTGTGCATTTAAACTGGTGATATAAGCATAGCATATTTCGAACAAATCATCGGATTTCGGCACCCCATGTTAGATGACCACAAGCAAAATTTATTTATAATCTATTCCTATCATGAGTATTCTAAGTTTGACGTTTCCTTGAATTCTGCGCAATTAAACTGGAGATATAAGCATCTAATAAATCGAACAAATCATCGAATTGCGGAACCCCCTCTAGAAGGTTTTGCCCAAAAACTAATCAACTGCAGTACACATAAGGATAGAACTTCATATGAAATTTCATCCTATTCTTTACAGTAGTTCATGAGTTAGAGCGCCCACAAAATTCGTGTCACATACAGACACAGAGAAAGACACACATAGACTCACGGACAGACATTTTCTAAAAACAATTAAATTGCTTTCAGGACATTCTAAAACGTATTAATCCGTCGAAATTTTTCACTAATCCAATACATTCTTTTTGTATAGATAGAAAAAAGTAAAAAATAAATATATTATTTGATGCATTCCATATGGCTATATTTGCTGTCAGATTCTCGATAAAGCTTTAGATAAATGAAGCTATGTATTTCACGAAGATAAAAGGAAACATCTGTTAGGACTTACGGAATAATTTTTATCGTTCTCCTTTTATATATTCTACATCACATCCAGAGTGACGTAACTAAGTTGATTATTACTTACCCATCCTACGTATTATAGGGTAAATCTTGTAATCGTTTTAAAAATCGAAAAATAAAAAATTGACGGATTTATACTTTTCGGAGATTCCGAAAAACATATTTTTAGAAAAAAAAAATGTCTTTCGTCTGTCTGTGTGTCTGTAAACGCTCTATCTCCCGAACAAATTGAGATAGAGACTTGAAATTTGTTATGTACTTAGTATGTAATAATGAGAAGAAGCCTATTGAATTTCAGTAATCTCGATTATCCGGAACTATTTTTTTCGGAAATATCCTTTCTGATAAAAGGTTTTTAAAATTTTTCGAAATTGTTTATTTTAAGTAGTGGATGTAAAAGATAATAGAAAAACATAAATTTTGCATAAAGAATGAAGTCGATCGGATAATTAGTTGCCAAGATATTTGTAATCCTATTTACCACACTCTTCGATTTTTCATGACACTGTATTTCATTCACATTTCAATTCAAAGATATATTTTAATTTTGTATTATTATTGTTATAATTGTAATTATTATTATTATTCTTATTATTCATACAATTACCGAAATAAATTATATTAAGTAGTGTGATGTTAGCTTACAAAAAAAAAATATATTAAATACTACTAGCAGAATAATATGAGAAGTAAAAAAATATATATCTTATTATTATTATTTTTTTTAAATGGATATGTTTAGAGTAACTAATTATAAAAATTTATGTAAATAATAACTTCTATACATTTATTGAGTAAATTTATCAATTCTAAAAGAGAATATTGAATATAAATAAATTTAGTTTCTTTAAATGTCCATCATTATTATTACTATTTATGTTATTTCATTAGATCTAAGATATAAGTTCTTAATCCAGTACAAAATATTTAATTATCTAAAATAAGCTATAAATTGAATAATTAAAAGAGCTGTATATGAAGAAAGCTGAACACCAGAGAAATTCCTGTGTCACATGCACCAGTAATAATTGGGGTTTCTATCTGTTGGAGAGATTTTAAACATGTATATAAAACTTGCAGGGCGTTACTCAAACCCATAATAATTAACTCCTCCTGTCAGGGACACACCAATTATCTTAGCGGCAATTTGAGGGGAAATTGTGATCGTACAACCTGGGATAGCTTTTTTTTGTATTAAATAAAAAAAGGTGTACGGCGTTGTGTTATTTTTGGAAGAAACTTATCCTTAAGGTTGACCCCTCAAGCCCGCTGTAAAATCTTGCTTAAAGTAGTAGTTTAAATCAACATATATATTACTCTAGATTAAACATCACACTATACACTAAATAAATGCTGGAGTCTAAATTAAGGGTAAAATAAAAGAGGTTTTATTTACATAAGATAGATATAAAACATAAAAAAAGGAAAGAGTAAAATAATGATACAAAAAGGTAATACACATTATATTCACGAGACTTCATTTTAACAATACAATATATTAACCAGTTAAGTTATTAAGTACTTATTTTGATTATTTAAATTTAAGTAAGTGCTTAATAAGTTTGTGATAATAATTTAACCTCTACATACATCCTTGATCCTGGGGATGGCACGAGAAGCATAATCTTCTTAACGTTAATTAATTAATTTAAAAATATTTACACAGTATCTGGGTGAATAATATCTACCTGTACCTCTCAAGAGAATAGCAGTCATAGAGTAGTTCACCAGTAGTTCTTGCTTCCATGGGCACATATTTAAAAAAGGTGTGAATGACTTAATTATAATTGTAGGCTGTTGCCTATAGCACTGCAGCCTATATAGAAAAGCCAACTTTCATGTTGGTAGCAAGCTGCTGAAAAAGATGTCCTCCTCTTAAGGATTTTTTTGATGGAAGTGATTTTTGAGTTCTAGCGAAGTTTTCGTTATTTTTCCCCCTCAGAGGGGTGTAAAAAGTATTTACCTCCTCTTAAGGATTTTTTTATCCAATGTTGATGTTGGCGGTCAATTTCCCTGCTCTCTCGAATCACTTTTACTGGTCGCCGCGTATATCTGATCATCACGATGTTTCTGATTCGCTCCAGCCATATTCCGCCTCTTAGAGACTCCTATGTACCACTCCTCTCCTTGTTTTCCCGGAATCGCCGGTTCAATGTATATCTTAGCACATTTTATGACCCCTCTAGATTGTCTGTCATAAATCCCTGTTTGTTCAGCATTGCTGAACTGTCAGTTTCGGCGCCTGTCTGCTTTCTGCCCTCGTAAACACGGCCACCCATATCGTTGCCGTTGTTTTGATTATTCTGTTATGCGGGATATACCTACTTAGGTTCTATCCAGCAGGAAATAAGATGCTTAATCCGACGCAGTAAACTGATAGTTAATATGATTATCCTTTTTGGATTTATAAGGATGTTTCTTTTACGCAATTTAGTAATAGAGCATTTAAAGTTTATGACGTCATCAAGCCACGATTTCAAACACTCTATCTACCGAACAAATTGAGATAGAGGCTTGAAATTCGGTATGTACTTAGAATGTAATAGTGCAACAAAGCCTATTAAATTTCAGTAACCTTAGTTATACTTAACTATTTTTTTTGGACTTACGAAATATTCATATCCATGATGGGTAAGTATTAAGATGGCCTCCAACGACTAGTTTTAAATCTCAGACGATTATTTTCAGATATTCTTTTTTGATGAGTTATTTTCTTTTTGCAAGAAAATTTTATTTTTAATAATAATGAATCCATTTAATTCAAGTACCATAATTTCCGTCATATAATCTGCAGATCAAGCAATCATGTTTAGACCCAGAAATTTGATTTAATAATTGCGGTCAAATATTTACAACGATCTGGCAAGTTACATTTTATAAAATAAAATTTCTGTGTCGAAACATGATTGTTTGAACTGCGAATTATACGCCGGAAATTACGGTAAATGTATTAGGCCATTCGAATCTATTTTTTTTATTTTTTTATTTTTTACTTTTTTTGCGATGAATTACTTTTAGGATTAAAATTAAAAGTAACTATCTAAATTACAAACATTATGTCATTTATAGAATACGAATTAATATGTCATTTACTCAAATCTTACGAATATACGAGGGGCAGTCGGAAAATAAGTTTCCCCTGGCGACTGTGGACAGAGGTGTGTATGAAAGACAAAAAATGTAATGAGACATTAAAGATAAAACATAACTTTATTTTTCCACATAAGTACCAAGTACATTGAGACATTTGTCATACCGCTTTATAGCTTCAAAAAGCCCTCCAGGAAAAAATCAGGGCTTTGCATATGGACGAAGCGTTGAACGGCTATGGGCGAAAGATGACACAGCAGGTGAACGCGAACGTGCAAGGCATCGATACCATTGGGTAGAGGTCGACCACGATCAAGCAGATGGCGCTGTTGCAGTGACAGCGCAATTGCAGTCAACAGCGCCATCTGTGCAGGCACTGCAACAGCGCCATCTGCTTGATCGCGGTCGACCTCTGCTGAATGGTATCGGTAAAGTTAATTCAATAAGTTTAAGACATTGACCGGTGGATTTCGGGTGGGCCGGAGCGTTTAATACATCGGACAACTTCAGCGGCTTCGAAATCATTATAGTTATTGGTGGCGGTTGAAGCTGGGCAGGTGAGGCAAACTTCGCAGAAAAAGCGGTGTGCGCCCATTGGAGATCATTATACCTTTTCAACAATTGACCGGAACGGTGGCGGCAGACCCGATCACGGCAGATCGCTACCGGAAAAATTTTAAAGTTTAAGTGTGGGTGAACACGATAACCAACCGGTGCCCCCATCCCCAGATTGAGCTCCCATTTGGCGTATATGATATAGAACATTGTCGCAAAAACTATATAGATTTTCGTATAAATCGGTCGACGGATTGCGTATTTAGTCCATTTTTAAAACACTTGCAAAATATTTTGCGACCGATTCTATAGGGAAAATAACTAAGAAAATGTGACAGAATATTTTTGCGGTGATGTAATCAAGCATTAGTAGCGCAAAGGTAACGTCTCCAGTTTCAAACCATGAGGTCCAGCGTTCGAATCCAAACTAGTATTGTAAAAACTAACTTTGTACTAATTTTATTTTAATATATAATGTAATATTCAACATCTGTATTCTAAAATATGATATTTCAATAAACATTTCCCCTCGTGGAGAAAAGTTCCTATGCTTAACGGCTGGATCTCCACGATAGGGTGATTTCATTTCACGTTAGAAATTTATAAAAGTCCATTTTTAAAAACTTTCAGGACCCGTACACTACTGTTCGGAAAATCGAGTAGTCACTCCAGATTTTTTATGATACGTTATTTGGTCGGAGAAGTACACCATATTTTTAAATTTAAAGAATAATTTTAATGTTAAAAAATGAAATATTATCAACGGATTACTAAATGCTGCAACATAAATGACGCTGTAAATGTAAAGACATTTACTATCAATACTAGATGCAGATCATAACAAAAGTAATTGTAAAGACAAAATACTAAAAAATGTCAAAACATGTCCGATTTTTTAAGACGCCACAGATCAGACAGCGTTAAGATCACTGTTAAAAATTTGCAACAAACTTGTCCAATCATTTGACCGTTTTTATAGAAACTGGTTACATAACCGTAATCTAACTCTATTCTGACCATAATATGGACAATAACATGGTTAGAAGAGTTAAATTACGGTTATGTATCCGTTTTATATGAAAACTGTCAAATAACTGGACAGTTTGCTGCAAAATTTTAATAGTGTTGAGTAATTTTTTTTGTGAGTCATCTCATGCAAAGCTAAGTCACGTAATGTAAAGTCGGTCAAAAAGAGAGAGAGAGAGAGAGAGAGAGAGAGAGAGAGAGAGAGAGAGAGAGAGAGAGAGAGAGAGAGAGAGAGAACACTCAGGGCTCCCAAGGGTCTGTTCTTTGTTCTTTCGTAAATTTTTAAGAAAAATCTAAAAAGATTTTTTTCTTTAAAAAAAGTGGTATTCAAAAAACGGACCGACTGTGAGGAAATGCCCTTTAAAAAATGGAAAAAGGCATTCTATTGGAAATTATGTCTTCTTTTAATTTATGTCTTAAACAATAAGCTTAGAGGGTCATCTGCATAACGAAATTATATCAATTGCTAAAATTTTCAATATGAACACCCTATTTTGACAGCATATATATATATTTTGGTTAATTTTACCTCAGCATACCAAACTGGTCAAGTAGTTCAGGAATTATGAAGGATTAAAGTTTGGAACTCCTATTGTAAAACTGATTTGTAAACAGATTGTAATGCGGGTAGTTTTTTCAGCATATCTCAAAAATTATTTGACGGTATGAACAGTAATTTTGGATTCGCATATTTGAAGCTTTTAGAAATTCATGTCTGTTTAAAATATATATGTATGTGTGTTACAATATATATATATATTCGATAATCAATTTTACAAATATATAGATTTTTGAAATAAATTTTCGAAAAAACTGGTAAAGTAACCTATAAGTGTTTTATGAAAAATAGATTTTTAGAAATTTCAAATATAAGACTCCAAAATTACAGCTCATTCTGCCTGTTAAGTTGTGCTTAAAAAACTACCCGCATTGCAATCTATTTTGCAACGATTACAAAGGAATTTAACAATTGGAGTTCCAAATTTTAAACCTTCATAATTCCTAATATTTGACGGAATGAATGACTTGCTGTCTGGTATCCTAAAGGTAAAAATTGCCAATAAAGCGAAATAACATTGCCTGTTCATATTGAAATTTTCAAATTTGGGCACAATTTTAGTGTGAAGACGACAGTATTTTTTTTAACGTAAATTTTCCAGTCATGGCTGATTCCGTTTTATTTTTCTTTGTGACGATTTGGAGATGGGGTGTTCTTTGTTTTGTTTTTATTATTTATTATTATTATTTATTTTTTTGTCGACTTTACGTAAAAAATGGTTATTCGAATTTTTCAATTATTTAATTATGTTATTTTTAATGAATCTATGTAGTATGTCTCTCTGGGAAAACACTAATTTATACAATATAAATTTAACATAGCATTTGCCCAAACGATTAATATATTAGTCTTATAATAATTTAATCTACTATGAAAAAGAGCACAATATGTTTAATGTTTTTCATTCTTACGAGCACTTTTAATATTGAAAGCGATGATTGCAGGTTTTATCCTGCGTAATGCAGGCATACTTATATTGTGAGACATTGTCTTATTTGCCTATAACAAGAATTTTAGCTATTTTCCTTCTGATCATTTTTTCTCATGGTAATGTCCTTCCGAATAACAGATCTCGTCTATTGGACCCAAAAGTAATCTCTTTCATTTTTAATTCACGTACATACTAATTCAGATAAGAAAAATAATATCATAATTATTACTATGTAATTTTTCTTTTTTATTCTGTATATTTTGTTTTATTAATAATAAATATGCTCATTGTAAATCATTGGTTGTTTTGTATTTTGGTAAATTTATATATTTAAATAAAGATCTAATGGACCTAAAAAGTAATTATTGCATATTTTTTCTTTCGATAGTCGAAGGGTTAAATCTAATCAAAGACTATGTGACACCACCAGTTAACAACAATAAATAAATACAACAATATTTTGTAAATATTTTTCTTCACAAATAAGTTATTTTTAACTAACTAGTTGACAGCCAAATCACAACTTTATTTTGAAATTATTTTCTCAAAATATTCCTTATTTCAGGTATATTTAAGCACAAGAAGGGGAGCTTGGATTTATCCTAGGATGTTTGAAAAAGGAAAACCCATGGATGTAACCTTGATTAGACGATATAAGACACTCCTGCCTCATAAATATTCAACCAAAAAATTAGAAAAATATTTAAATCAACGAATGGACCACAAGCGGTTTGGAATAAGGCCGTATCATCCTGTTTCGAGTCAACATCCTACTATCAATGACGAGCTTCAATCCAAACTTTTAACAGGCAAAGTTAGTGTAAAGCGTGATGTCAAGGAATTCAGAGAAACGTCTGTGATTTTTGACGGTGACGAAGAACCGACGCCAATTGATGTTGTCGTCTTTGCTACAGGATATCAAGTGAAGTTCCCTTTCTTGAGTGATGACATTTTACGTGTTGGAAAGAATAATAAAGTCTGTTTGTATAAAAATGTGTTCCCTCCACAACTCAAGCATCACACATTAGGTAAGCAACATTTCCTCGCTTTTAATGTGGGATGCCTGTGTAAAATGTTCAATTATTATTTTTAGCCTAAAAGTTATTTTATTAATTTTTATCTTTATTTTTGTTTCCAAGCCACCTTGCTCAGAACTCAAGAAAGAAAAAAAAACGCGATTTTACAGACTTTTGTTTATGTCATTTAGCAAAGCGTCAATATCTTTTCAAAAGCTTTTAAATGCGTTTTTCTCAAAATGGTATTTTTGAACTGGTGAGCATTGTGGCACAGTTAGTAATTAAGCTGTCGACTTCTGCCTAGTCAGGTGTCTCGTCACCTGATCAAGGTTCTAAATTACGAGACCAATTCCTCTCTCTTCTTTAATTTTTTTTTAAATCTGCCAATTCAATAAAGTTAAATAGAAACCTTGAATCGGCAGACAAAGAAAACTGTAACAAACCACTAGAGAAGACTGCAGCGATGCCATAAGTTGACAATATTTAACTAGAACTGAATTCAATCAAACAGTTTCAAAAATAGAACATCCTGTTTTTTATAATGCCTGCCCGTATATATATTTAAATCTTATTTTACTTTCTACCATTAATAAAAAGCAAGTGAAATATGAAATGTAAGATTATGAAACAATGGTTAAAGGAAATATATGTGGAAGAACTGGGCATGGACTATACTTTTTTATTTAAAAAACGTCGAACTTAATCATATGTGTTTTAACCTGAATAACTGACTACATTTTTAATGATAACTTTTAATATATGTATGTTAATGACAATAAAAATAAATTTGTTTTAAAGAAGTGTAATGGTGATTAACAATAATAGTACTATTAAAGAAAGACACACATATACGACTACTGCTCTTGAAAATACTAATGCCTGGAGAATGGTAGAAAGTAAAATAAGATTTAAGTAAAGCCGAGTTTATTATCTTTACTATTTTTTAAAGAAACCAGCTAGATATAAACTAATGGTCGTTCTACTTTAATGCAGTCTAATAATGTATTTTTTTCTTTAATATTCTAATAATTTCATTCTTTTCAATAAAAATTAACCACTATAACCCTCTTTATTTCAGAAAATCAATCTTATTTACAACACAATTGTTTTTTTTTAACACAATTATTCTAATTAATAAATAATTCATATAAGTTGTAATTTTACAACTGAGTTAAAAAGTGTCCATGCCAGGATTCGAACCATAATTGTGTTAAATTTAACCAAGTGTAATTACTTATCCAGCGTTTGCTGGAAATTCTATAACTTGCGATTTATTCTGTTGAGCTGTTTCAGATAACAGACCAGATGCCATGATCAATAAGGTTAGCTGAATGAAATGTCTTCGCGAGATTCGACCAGGATAGCTCAGTCACCATAGCATTGGCAGCTTAAGCCTAAAGGTACCTGGTTCGAGTCCTGCCTGGACACTTTTTCACTCACAATGGAAACACTTTTGGTGCAGCTCGCTCCTAGCATTGAGACCTGGTGCATTTTATAGTCCTATATTACGAAGTTTGAGAATCGATAAAAATTTTCTGTTAAAATCATTTTATTTTTATTTTTACAGCAGCATAACTTTCTGAAATGGAATTTTCGAGACCAGTTATCGGACTATTAACATAGAATTTTTCTTGAAAAAAGTACTTTAAAATACAAATTAGTTAGAAATAAGAATAAAATATTGAAAACGGTTTAAAAATTCCTGCATTATATTCCTGCAAAATTACATTTTTGGCGGCGCGAAATTGGCTTATTCGTTAATGAACAATTTTTTACGACAACCCTGGCCGATTGGCATTGTCGTCTACTGTATGTGAGTAGTGGCTTGGATTTGTAGTTTGGCGACTTTTCTCGCTTTTGGCGTGAAATCATCAATTTAAAATCCAGTAATTAAAAAATTAAAAAAAAATATATATATATAAAATTAGATTTTAACAGAGAAATTTTATCGGTTCTCTAACTTTTATGTATAGGGCTACAAAATGCACCAGGTCTCAATGCTAGGTGCGAGTAGCACCAACAGTGGTTCCCTTTTCAGTTGGAAAATTTCTCATATAAATTTGTTACCAATTAAAAAATTGTGATAAAATTAATCAAGTTATGATGTAATAAACTTTTATTAACTAATTTCTTTATTATTTATTATTTTAGCTGTCATTGGATTGATCCAGCCTAATGGAGCGTTGTTCCCTACATTTGAAATGCATTCTAGATGGTTTGTTGCTCTGATGACTGGTAAATGCCATTTACCTTCTAACGAGACTATGCTAACAAATGTAAAGAAAACGGAAGGTTTCCGAGCTCGAAGTTATGTTCAGTCTCCCAGGCATTCTGTTGAATCCCCATGGCTGGATTACATGGATGAAGTTGCAAGTTTCTTCGGAGCAAAACCAAACATGGCGGCCCTTTTCCTAAAAGATCCAAAGTTATTTTCAGCCTGCTTTTTTGGACCTTGTTTGCCATATCAGTATAGACTTACTGGTCCTCATAAATGGGAGGGTGCTCGAGATGCTATAATGAACTACAAACAAAGGATGTACGAGCATTTGAAAACTGGGCGGGAAAAATAAATGTTTTTAGAGAATTTTAAGTTTTATTAATTACAGCGGAGTATCGATAAAAATAATGGGAATTAGAAAATAAGGTACTTTTCCGCTATTGGGGCCTTGGTGTTTTTTTGTTTTGTTTTGTTTTGTTTTTTTAAAGCTTGGCGCAATTCGGGCTACAAAAAGTGAGATTTGTTGCCAAATTATATAAATAGCAGTGAAAATAATTCTAATCAAATTTTATGCTTATATATATATATATATATATATATATATATATATATATATACAGGGTGGTTATAATATAAGTACCTCTATTTGTAACTGTCTGTAGCTCGAAGGAATAACCCGAATGAAACCAAAATCGGTGTACTTACTAATCGAGAAGGGGGAAGAAGAATGGAACAATAAAAAATTGCAATAATCGCCGACAGATGGCGCTACTGAGTGTGAAATGTAATGTGTAATACAAGAACAAAGAATTAAGGCGTGAAACCGGATGACACACCTAATTTGTTGGAAAATGTCGCAATGAATGTGGTTACGCTTTCGCATGGCGGTGCCGATCATGTTCAGGTACCACATGGTCATTGTGCTGGAGGACACAATCCAGGCGGTGCACGAAGTGCTCAACTGCGGAATGTAACGCATCAGGAATGATGTTTCGCACATGTTGTGAAATGCGGTAAAGTCATTGAGGTTTGCGACACCTCCACGGTTTACAATATTACACATTACATTTCGCACTCAAAACCGCCATCTGTCGGCGGTTATTGCAATTATTTTTATTGTTCCATTCTTTTCCCCCTTTTCGAATAGTAAGTGTACCGATTTTGGTTTCATTCCGGTTATTCCTTCAAGCTACAGGTAGCTCTAAATAGAGATACTTATATTATAACCATCTGGTAGATATAAAACTATCCTGCGCCGCCAGGCGCCCTCGGGGGTAGCCCGCGGCACTTTTTCGACCATCGCGCCCAAGTCTCTGAAGGACTTTTAATGCACCAGGACTTTGTCTCGTCCGGCGCTGCGACCGGTCTTGGGCCGCCCCTCTGCGAACCCTAGACCATTCTACCAGGTATCGACCTCATAGGTCGTTGCGGCAGCAACCCTGCTCTGGGGAAACTTCCGCGTGGAACGTACACCTGATGAGACGCCGAAGAACCCCCGACGGCCTCGTTCGCGAAACCCCACAGGGGGAAACGGTCCCTCGGTCATATGTCGAGTTCCTCCGACGACTCTTGCTTTCCCACGGCTTCCGATCATAGACATGCATGGATGGGCAAGCTACTGGGCTCGTTGGCCGTGAGGTTCACATGTCATGCACTTTAAAAAGGAGCAGAAGAGGCCTCTCTCCGACCCAGAACCACGAGGAAATTCGGTTCTTTCCCATAGACGGGATTCGGATAGGTTGTCCCTACGCAGTCTGGCGCGAGGTTGAACCCGACTAGGCAGAACTAGCCGGTAACCCAGCGACAACTCCAGAACTACGAGATCATCCACATATAATATCACTCAAAAACGGAAGAATCCTAAGACACCGCTATCGGACTCTAGAGGTTGCGGAAACTTCCTCTAAGCGCGCCAAAGAGACGGGCCCGATCGAGATTAGTAACGAGAAAGTTAGTAGACGTGCCACTAGTCCGCCCGCCAGGTGTGGAAATGCCTGGCTGCACGAGAGACGTGCTCGGACTGGGTTTCGGACCTAGGTTTCGAGTTTCAGCTGATCGACGCCGCGTTAGTCGGCAGCCTCCGGTCCGGTTCCTCGTAATCACATAGCAGGAAGAGGGTGGTCCTTTCCTCGAAGAGAACGTTCGCGTCCCTGGCGCCTCTGGCCGGTCGCCTTCGGATAGTGACCGTCTCCTCGATTCAGGCACTCCCATCTGGTAGATATATATATTCTTCTGTTTGAGCATAAAAATGGATATATGGCTTCTTTATATTAAATAAATTCTATAAATATTGAAAAATTTGTTTGTGTATATAAAACAGCGAATAGGTAACCAGAAAATAAGTTGCCAAATTTCCTTCTCTGAATAAGGCTCTTATTCTGGAAAAGTACCGAAAAAAATTAAGAAATTTTAAAATTTAGACATTCTATGAAAAGTTACTTTTCTTTTACATAACGCCTAGAGTTATAAAGCTACATAAAAAATGTTTTATTTTATCCTTCTGAAAATATATAGTATCTAGACAGAAAACGCGCATACCCGTTTATAGTGCCGGAAAGAGCTGGAAATGGAAATTCATAAAATCCAAAGTACAGAAACGTGATAAGTTTTACCGTCGTACCAAAAAGGAGCTTTTATTGTTTTACTTGTTAGAGCACTGATGTCGTCTTTTTGAATATAACTTTTAAGACACAGAGGGTACTCTATAAAAATTTAAATTTCGTAACTTTTACAAAAATAACTATTTCGACATAAATTACTTTTAGTATGACAGATCAATGTTTGAAACATTTTTACTTTTTTCTATCTGTAGTAGAAGAAAGTATTGCAATCGAAAATTTTTAACTTCCGGTTTTCGATGGATTTACACGTTTTAGGTGTCACAGATCACGAAAAACATGTTTTTACAGAATGTCCGTCTGTCTGTGTGTCCGTCCGTCCTCATTTTATCATCGAAATGTATGCATAGAAAATGTATGCATAGAATTGAACCAAATTTCATTTATATGTTTTTGGCTATAAGCAGCAGGTCCCACTTGAATTTGGCGATATTCCGCCGGAAGTGGGCGCTGTGATAGCGATTTTTGTTCCATTTTCATTATACTATCATCGAAAAGTCTATGAAGTTACTCATAGAATTGAAGAAAATTTTAATTATATGTTTTTGACTATGGCCTGCAGGTCCCAGTTGAATTTGGGGATATTTTCCCGGAAGGGGATGCTGTGATAGCAACGTTTTTGTGATTTTGTCGATTTTTCGTAGTACGTCGGCTGCTCGTGCAGCGCGTTAGCCTCTAATATAGGAGATTTAATGCTTGAGGGAGGCCCCTCGGCTTGGCGAACCATGCCGTGGAGCGTTAAAGCCTCCCCCGTAGCCTCTAATATAGGAGTTCTAGCATCCAGGCGATTCGCAAGCAGCATACGTACAACAGAATATCAAAAATATTGATTTTATTAGCGCTGTGATAGCGAATTTTAAAGTATTAACATGTATGAGATGGAAGAAAATTTTGGCATTGGCACATCTGACTAGTTTGTATTTTTAATTATACCTCTAAAACTAACGACTTATTTATTGATCAAAGATGAGAAGGCCACCCTCTATATTTTTATAAAAAAATAAATACTAGATTTTTTTATTCTTATTTTTTTTTCTATTTTTTGCTGCGAATGCTTTTCAAGCAAAGAGTGATAAACTTGAAGTTCTTGTATTTTCTTGCATCAGATGCAATAAGAATATAGCCATACTTTTGATATATAAGTACCATATCTAAAGAAGACTGATTTTGATATTAGCAATTTATTCATTTTTCTTAAATCTGTAAATGCCATATTCATCATGTTCCTTACATTTGCCGTTTCAGTGTATTTATGTTTTGTTTGAAGGCAATATATAATAAGACTGATGAATGCTACTATTTTTTATAAATGTTGTATTCTTATTTTTAAACATATTTTAATAAATGTTATTATGAACACGCTCAACTGTAAAAGTGGCTGAATAAAATCATAATTTTTTAAAAATTTATATAGAGAATGAATTTTATTTCCTGTTGTAAAAAAATTACTTGATAATAAATCAAGTAGAGAATTATTTTGTTGAAAGTTTATTTAGTAGCGACAGAGTAATATTTTTGTTTTCATTTGTTAAGAATTTTTTTTTCAAATATAGGGCACTGCGATTATGGAAAATTCTTCTAGTTAAATCTATGCTTATTGAGCTTTAGCTGATTGAATTTTTCTAAATACAAACTAATCCACGAGCAATGAATAAAAATTTTGACTAAAATGTGTTTTTCATTTAAGATATCATACTTTTACTCTTAATTACAACATAATGATTAAAAAAATATTTGTAAGATACGTTTTGTATGTGGGTTTTCACGTCCCTCGTGTTCTAGTAGAGCAAGTGCGCTTCTTGTAAACCCGACTTAATGCCTAGGACCTGGCTCCCTTTTGTGTGTCCAGCCCCGAAACTGTTGGGGGACTCTGGCTCGTCCCCAAGTCTAACGTGGTGGTTTCTCAAGAGGGTGAGAATCACCACAAATCGCTACGACCAAAGTCGTCATTCACTTGGGTCTAATGGGAGTGATGCGCAAGTGGCGGTGCTCCCACCGGTCGCAGCGGTTACAGGAGGACCCTCCTGGGTCGAGCGCGTTATAAGTCCCTCAGGACTTGGGTACGGCGGTTCACGTGCCTGACGGGCGCCACTCAGTTTTATACCACTTCATTAAACTGAAAATCAATCCCGATAATGAATTAGGGGGGAAAAATTACAAAGAGATTGTCTTATACCTCTTATAGTTGCTAAAACGTGTAAAATAAACACTAAAAACATTAAAAAAAAATTTAATCATTACATCATAGATAGTGCAATTTTCGAATATTCTTATTTGATAATGGCTTTTAATAATGGCTTCGATGGAGCCGAAACATATAAACAGTCTAATAAAAATTTCTAATAATGGCTTATAAAGTTTTTATTTTACACCTTTTAGCAACTAGAAGAAGTATATTATTACAGGGTGTTATAATTTGGAATATATTTAAGAGATTGTCAGTTGAAAACATTAAAAATCTACCTCATCTTCCGATATTTTTATGTACCAGTGCGGGGGGGGGGGGGGGGGGGGGTCAAACTAAAATTCATGCTTTCGGCATAGATTATGAAACACTTTCCAACAGTAACAGAATATTATAAGGAACTCTAATTTTTCAATACTATGAAAAGAGATATCTAAATAAGCAATTAAAAAAATACATAACTGAGTAAAAATTCATTTTCAGCAATTGCTACCCATAATCGAAGTCTTTCGTGCAGCCCTGTATATAATCTACACAATTTGTAGACAATACATAATACACTAAAAATTACATAAAATCGGACATCACAGCGGAAATAGCACTTAGAGCAATTACCGATTCATAGTCAGACTTTTAACTGAATTCTCTTGTGCGATTCTGTACATGAACAATAAATCCTACGCACTTCAGAATCTACAGAAAATACGTTGTAGTGAACCTTAGTGATTCTTTTAAAATTCATTATATTTGAAGTATAACATGTTCAAAATGCACAGCGAACAATTTTACCCCATAGATCATAATATAAAGGAATAATTTTGTATGTCCCTGTAATTGAGCTGTAAATGTTACTAATTGTACACGCAGGTAAAAGAATTCTGTTGTCCACATAATTTCAGTATGTTTGAAATATCGTAACATCAATGAAATGCGCCGTAAACGATTTTTCCCCCATAGACCATAATATAATGGAATTCTTTTGTGTGTCCCTGTAAATAATCTATATTATTGCTACACACTTCATTTTCAATACCGAACATTCTATAGTAAAATTCAATGTGTAAAAATTTCATAACAATCCGAGTATATTTATGAAAGTTAGAGCATGGCCAGACAGACAAACCGAATTAATAAACACTTTTCAACTATGTTGGAAAATATTGAAAAAGTGTTTATTAATATAAGCGCAACCTGACACTTATAATCTGCCAATAAAGTTATTTATTTACTAAATGTCTTGATAATGTATTCATAATCAGTGCTGTTGTCGTAAAAAAATCACTCGGTATATAAGCACATGTTCTATAAATGTAGCAGAACATTCCTATTAGGGGCAGGGGACAGGAATCGGTAATCAGTTAAAATTACTGAATAATTTAATAATTAGTTAGTAAATTAATTAAATTAAATTAAATTTATGGTAATTAATTGATAATTATTTTTTTATTTATTTATATTAATATAATATCATAATCACATAATTCTCATTTAGTGTCATAATTTTTAGTAATTTAATGTAATTAGTAGAGAACTTTAATTTTACAGGACTCTATCCGGAAATTATCAATATTAGAGGTCATTAGTAATCTTTTGCATTTATAAATATTAATAATCATAATCACATAATTCTCATTTAGTGTCATAATTTTTAGTAATTGATGTAATTAGTAAAGAAATTTAATTTTACAGGACTCTATCCGGAAATTATAAATATTACAGGTGATTAGTGATATTTTGCATTTATAAATATTAATATAATATCATAATGACATAATCCTCATTTAGTGTCATAATTTATAGTAATTTAATGTAATTAGTAAAGAAATTTAATTTTACAGGACTCTATCCGGAAATTATGAATATTAGAGGTCATTAGTGATATTTTGCATTTATAAATATTAATATCATATCATAATCACATAATCCTCATTCAGCGTCATAATTTATAGTAATTTAATGTAATTAGTAAAGAAATTTAATTTTACAGGACGCTATCCGGAAATTATAAATATTACAGGTCATTAGTGATATTCTGAATTAATAAATTTCATTGTGCACTATAAAAAAGATAAGTATTTCCTAATCTATGAAAATATAACATAACCAAGAACGAAAAATGCAATAACCTCTCCCGAGTTACCCATGATTCCGAAAAGCGTTCTTTATCTTTTGAAACGAGTAGGTTTCCGAAATTTAAAGAAACACTTATAAAAAAAGTTTCTTTAGCTGTCACTGATTTTTGGAAACGTTTCTGACAAGGAAACCACTTTTGGTGCAGCTCGCACCTAGCATCGATACCTGGTGCGTTTGGTAGCACTATACGTAAAAGTTAGAGAACCGATAAAATTTCTCTGTTAAAAGCATATTTTATATATTTTTTTATACTATTTTTTATTGTATTTTTAATTGTTAATTTCTCGCCAAAAGCGAGTTAAGTCGCCAAATAGGGTGCAACGAATCCAAACCACTTCTCACTCACACAGCAGAAGATTATGACATTCGGCCAAGGTTGCCGGGGAAAAATTCTACAGCCAGTGTCGTGCCGTTAAAAATGCAATAATAATATTGTATTTTTTAAAAATAAAATTCGTAGATTTTTAAAGGAATTGTTAAACTTTTTTCAATATTTTATTCTTATTATTAACTAATTTGTATTTTAAAGTACTTTTTTTCAAAAAAACTTCTATGTTAATAGTCCAATAAGTGGCCTCGAAAATTGCATTTTCAGAAGATTATAATGCTGTAAAATAAAAAAAATATGATTTTAACAGAAAAATTTCATCGATTCTCAAACTTCGTCTCAAACTTAGTCTATAAAATGCACCAGGTCTCAATGCTAGGTGTGAGCTGCACCAAAAGTGGTTTACTTGTGAGCTGTTTTTGTAGTGCATCCCAGCGTTTCTGTAGTGTAATCAGTTTTCTCAACTTGAAATATAGGTTTTTTGGATGCTATCATTTCTCAAGTACACATTTCCATGTTCAACAAACATGTTTTAGAGACAAACATGATAAATTAACAGATTTAATATTAACATTAAAATGAATATTATTTTGTTATTCTTCTATGTATAAATTCAGTTACGCAGCTGAAAATATTTAATTGAGAATTGATAGCATGCAAAAAACCGATATTCTGGTTTGAGAAAACTGATTAATGCACTATACAAACTACTCGGAAACGTTTCTGAAAATCAGTGGCAGCAAAAGATATTTTTTTTTATAAATGCTTCTTCAAATCTCAAAAATCTATTGTTTTCTGAGGTTTCTAAAGATAAAGAACGCTTTTCCGAATCATGGGTAACTCGAAAGAGATTATTCGATATTTTCACTTGTGGTTATGTTATAGTCTCGTTGATTAAGAAATATTTGTATTTTTTGCAGTGTCATGATCGAGAATTTAGATTTTTAGACGATATTTTTTTTTTAAAGAAATTTAGAATTTTTCATTTTAAATTTATTTGATGATAGTTTTCTCAATAATAACAAAATGCTAATCTGTTTTTCAAAATATAAATGTATACATAAACAAATATTTCTTAGTAATTAAACACAAGCAAAAAATTTTAGTATAATATTTTTTTATAATACATTCAGTGTTATTAATTTTTAAACACAGTTTTTATTAAGTATTCAATAAACTAAGATAATGAGATAATACAAGCTTAAAAATCTTCCATATCCTAGAAAACTTTATTATCTCTGAAATCATCGCTTTCTAAATATCAAATTTTATCCCTAGTTTTACTAGAGAAATCTGGAGCTAAAATTTAAAAAAAAAATCTAGAAGGTACACGACATATACCCCCCCCCCCCCCCCTCCCACACACACACTACAGTCCTCTTTATTACAGATTTTATGGTTAGTTTTAAGCGGTGTCAACTTTAAAAAAAGGATGAAATTGGGAATTATTTTGGTAAAGTGGCATCTTTTTTTCTTCTTTTTTTTTTTTTTCTTTAGAGGGTTGACACATGAGGAAAGATGATAATTCTAACTAAACAAACAAATGGATTTTTTATTGCTAAACTGAGAGTAAAGCCGAAAGAGTGAAAAATGTCCCAAGCCTGGAATCGAACCCGGTACCTCAGAATAGCGCTCTGAGGCTCTATCACTGAGATACAAGGAACGATATCCCAACTCAGCATCTCTCACTCTTATATATGTCGGAACAGCTGCAACCGCAGCACAAGATGGAAACTGTAATCCAGAGCACCCAACCTTGTGGCAAATTTTAGACGACATTTTAGAATTTTTGCTGCGGTTGCAGCCTTTCTGACATATAAGAGTGAGAGATGCCGAGTTGGGATATCGCCCCTTGTATCTCAGTGCACGGCCTAACTCGATTTTCTCCTTCCCTTTATACGGCCGTAACAAAAAGTCATTTTCCCTTTGTTCAAGAGGAATAAGAGTTTCTCCCCGGAAGAACGTAGGGGGCGCTATTACTTACCATTACTAATGGAGAATTTCCTTATCTTTGCGTTTCGTTCGTCAAAACTATTTATGAATTGATATATCCAAGACTAATAAAAAACCCTTATGGGGAATGTGACTTAAACGAGCATAAAATAAATATATGCTCATTAATATATGCAAAATTCTTGCCCATCATTTAAAAAAATATGGCAAGGTATTTTACAAATGAAACCAATTTATCTGCATGTAAGAACTCTTTATCAAGAAAAATTTTAAAGTTTACTTAATTTTAATTTTATAATATTTAATGTATATTTCACTGTAAAAATTATCAATGTTTAAAGTCTAATCAAGAAATAGAATCTGCATATACCTATAGATACATATATATATATACAAGTAGGGTGGATAGATTTATGAATTAATATTTTAAAAATCTGAAAAAATATTCTGCAATTTCTGTAACCACACAATATTCTAAAATTTCCACAAAAACTATTCTCTCATAGTACATAATGCTACAGCAAAAAAAAAAAAAAAAAAAAAAAACTTGTTCATTCTCTAAAATAATAAAACCTGTAAAAATTATTATGAATTTGTTAAATAGTCCATGTTTTGAGAAAAAAAAAAGCGATGTGAGTTGATTGCCGGATATTGGCGAAATATGTTTTCTTATTCTGTTGATATTATGAAACATGAAAGTATATTTTTATTTTTATATACATACTTTTATACCATGACTTTCCAGAACTAGAATATAATATTTAATTTTATATGTAATTCTATTATATTTCTATATGCTTATATATTTCAGATCAGTACCTATAATGGTTAAATTTATTCAAAATTGTTTTGAATGTACACATATATACATATATTTTAAATAATTCAGAATCGTGTAAAAATAATCCATGTTTTGAGGAAAAAAAAATTCGATATGAGTTTATTGCCGGATATTGGCGAAGTTGCTTAATTTTCTTACTACCATTATGAAACTAGTAATTATTTTTTTAATTTTTTGCTGTGTATTTTACGCTCAGAATTATCAATGTTTCAAGTAATCCAGAATTTTAATGTATTGAAATTTACTTATAATGTTTGTTTTACATTTTGTAGTAGGATGTTATTTAAACTATTTTTAATTGCTTAAAGCGTTGTATTTAGTTATTTTATCTCTAAATCTTTTAGTTTTTCCTGTTTGTAGTAAAGAAAACGCCGAAGTAAAAGATAGATATGTTACATATAATGCTTATATATTTCAGATCAGTACCTATAATGATTAAATTTATTGAAAATTGTTTTGAATATACATATATATATATATACATATTTTTAATAATTAAGAATCGTGTAAAAATAATCCATGTTTTGAGAGAAAAAAATCGATATGAGTTCATTGCCGGATATTGGCGAACTTGCTTAATTTTCTTACTACTATTATGAAACTAGTAATTATTTTTTAAATTTTTTATTGTGCATTTTACGCTCAGAATTACCAATGTTTCAAGTAATCAAGAATTTAAATGTATATAAATATAGAAATTTACTTATAATGTTTGTTTTGCATTTTATAGTAGCGTGTTATTTAAACTATTTTTAATTGCTGAAAGCATTCTATTTATTTATTTTAACTCTAAATCTTTTAGTTTTTCCTGTTTGTAGTAAAGAAAATGCCGAAACAAAAGATACATATGTTATATATACCTTTTATAATGAATAATTGCAAAGATTCTTGTATTTTTATGTATAGAAGTAACATTTACTAAGCATTATTTATGGTAAGTATATCGCGCCATCTACCGGCGAAGCAGCCTTTTAACGATTCCGAAACTAAGGGGTGATTGTGAAGGCCGTATAAGGGAAGAGAGAATCGAGTTTGGCCGTGCTCAGTGGTACAGCCTCGGAGCGCTATTCTGAGGTCCCGGGTTCGATTCCCGGCTTGGGACATTTTTCACTCTGTCGGCTTTACGCTCAGTTTAGCAATGAAAAATCCACTTGTTTGTTTACTCATTAGTTTCGGGCGAATTTCACTCCTGGAAAATTAATTGGAATTTACTTGGATCATAACTCTAGGTCAAGTTATCACGTTTTAATAAAGTTGTAATTTTATTAAATTATATTCTCATAAGTTTTTCCTTTATAAAGACACCAATTTTGTTTATAATAGCATCATACCATGAATATGACTGGAAATTGAAAGGACAAACAGCAGAAGCATCGAACAAAACATTTAACTCATTTAAGTGATTTATGGGTGTCAGTCAGAACATTAAAACAAATCATCACTGACTTACTACACTCGCTGGTACATAAAAATTGTAATTAAATATATTAAATTGTATTCTCATAAGTTTTTTCCTTTATAAAGATACTAATTTGGTTATAATAGCATCATACCATGAATATGACTGGAAACTGAAAGGACAAACAGTAGAAGCATCGAACAAAACATTTCACTCATTTAAGTGATTTATGGGTGTCAGTCAGAACATTAAAACAAATGATCACTGACTTACTACACTCGCTGGTACATAAAAATAGTAATTAAATATATTAAATTGTATTCTCATAAGTTTTTCCTTTATAAAGACACTAATTTTGTTTATAATAGCATCATACCATGCATATGACTGGAAATTGAAAGGACAAACAGCAGAACCATCGAACAAAACATTTCACTCATTTAAGTGATTTATGGGTGTCAGTCAGAACATTAAAACAAATGATCACTGACTTACTACACTCGCTGGTACATAAAAATAGTAATGAAATATATTAAATTGTATTCTCATAAGTTTTTTCCTTTATAAAGATACTAATTTTGTTTATAATAGCATCATACCATGAATATGACTGGAAACTGAAAGGACAAACAGTAGACGCAACGAACAAAACATATCACTCATTTAAGTGATTTATGGATGTCAGTCAGAACATTAAAATAAATGATGACTGACTTACTACACTCGCTGATACATAAAAATTGTAATTAAATATATTAAATTGTATTCTCATAAGTTTTTTCCTTTATAAAGACACTAATTTTGTTTATAATAGCATCATACCATGAATATGACTGGGAATTGAAAGGACAAACAGTAGAACCATCGAACAAAATATTTCACTCATTTAAGTGATTTATGGGTGTCAGTCAGAACATTAAAACAAATGATCACTGACTTACTACACTCGCTGGTACATAAAAATAACTAATTAAATAATAATGAAATAAATAACGACATAGAACAATTGAAACTGGATACCTACGCTGCTGTATAAGATGGCACCATTGTTAGTTTTTGCCACATATTCTGCGTCTGAGTAACACCAAATTGATATTCTAGTGAACTATCTAATTCAGGGCTGATCATAATAAAAATTTGATGCTTATAAAGAATTTTTTTTTTTTTTTTTTTTTTTTTTTTACAATGTGATCTTTACAGCTACAATCCAAATTTAATCTATGATCTTTACAGCTATAATCGACCTTTCATCTGGGATCTTTTATTTAAAATTTCAAAGAAAAAAATTAACTGTAACGTTATTACAGGGTTCGTACGCTTTACCACAATTTTTAATAGAAATTTTCGCCTTTTTTAAATGCAAAAAAGTATTACAAATCCTGTAATACTTCACCTGTAATCGAGTTGGCTACAGTTTCTACTATTTAAATATTAAATAGAAAAATTCTTTTAACAAATTGTGGTAAAAGCGTACGAACGCTGTATTAAAAATGAGATAATTGCATTCCTTACATGAAAAAAAAAAAAAAAAAAAAAAAAAAAAAACTGAAAGCATAGTGAATTAATCTACATCTTATTTACATTGCATTAATGCAAATGAAGCAGATATTTAATATGTAATTGCATTTTTTATTCTAGAACATAAAGAAACCGTTTAAATTAACATTAATTCATTGTAATTAGCAATTTTTACTTATTTATTCAAAAATATGAAGGATAAATTAAGATCTAACTAATGTCTTGTAATCCAATGATAAAATGTCAATCCTTTTCTTTCCACAGAGAAGGGATAGTCATATTTTTATTAGTTTATTATCAACAAAAAGCGCCTCCAAGAGAGATTCTCTATTCTCATGTGAAAGAGGCCCCTCGCAGGGTGAAATTAGGGAGAAAGCCGGTGACCTGGAGAGAATCTACTTTCTAGTATCCCCGCATAAAAAAGGGAACCGGTTACGATTCATAAATATATGTACTTATCGATGAAGGGAAAGGGAGAATACTTGTCTCAACTCTCAACCTGCAAATTAGAATGTTTGGCTGCTTTTTTTATTCTTACATTTATTTACTTTTTTTTTTTTTTTTTTCAACGGGCATTGTGTTATTTAGAAAGGCGTGACATTTTGGAGAATTTTTCTGTGAAATATAGTTTTCTTAAGGCATTGTACTTACCTGCAAGGTCGGAAAAAAAAAAAAAAAAAACGTGTATTTTTGAGATATTTTTATAGAAAATAAAACGAGATATTTGAAAAACGTTTGTTTGTATTTTGTTTATTACGATTTAAAGAAAAGAAATTCGATTTTTGTAATGACGAAATAATGTTGGGTGCCCCAGCAGACCCGCCTCCTGGAAATGGTGACGTTCTGGTAGCCGTCCACGGTAATCACCGTAACTCTGTCAAATGTTATCTGAAATTATGAAAAGCATAATGTCTTTACTCCGACTACTTAAAACAAAGACAGTAATCTTTCTGTTTGGGGGGAAATTGATTTTGAACAAAATCTCGACCGTTCAAAATTAAGGTACCGATTTTCACAAAATTTTGAATTTTGATTGTTCATAAAAAATAGAAGAAATCATCAGATCGCCGAAAAGAACAATTACTCTCTAGATAATATTGTTGTTAAAAGTTGGTCAAAATTTGAAGAAGATTGGTTGAGATTTGTTTGAGTTATCGTGATCACCGACTTTAAAAATTATAGTTATGAGATAATCACGTTTAAAGAAAAATTTATCAAAATTGTTCAAAATTGGAATAAGATTGGTTGAGATTTATTCAAGTTATCGTGATCCCTGACTTTAAAAATTATAGTTTTGAGATAATCACGTTTAAAAAAAAAATGTTAAAAATTGGTCAAAATTTCAATAAGATTGGTTGAGATTTGTTCGAGTTATAGTGATCACAGACTTTAAAAACATAGTTTTGAGACAATCACGTTTAATGATTCATGTTTTGATTTATGTATGACAGAACAAAGTAAATAAAAGCGGCGTAACTTTCGTATTATTTATCAAATCGACTAGAAAATGCAACTGAATATTCTTTACTAATTGTACTTTCAGAAAATGAAATTGAAAACTGCATCTTTTGTAAGTTTGCGGATAGGTATAACTCCTTTAGGTTTTCTTATTTTTATATTTTTTCTCGCTCAACAACGCGAAACTTTTTAACATATTCACAAATACATTTTCCTTCCAATTTGCTTGAAAATTTTATGTATTTTTTATACTGATGTGCAAAATATTGGGTTGGCCGGAAAATTCGTGCCGGTTGAGAAAATCAATTCGTACCGGAAAAGGTCTATCATTTAATTATTAGACATTGATTCCGATATCTAATGTCTAATAATTAACGGCAGAATTTTCCGGTACTAGTTTCCCAACCGGCACGAACTTTCCAGACAACCCAATAGAATAGCGTTTTTCATTTTCTGATATGTTCAATATAGCTTGAGTTATAGCCAATTTCTATCCGATGCTATTTGTAGAAAAAAAAGTTTAAAACCCCATTTTTAAAGTCTATTCCGAAAGTACAGTTATTACTTACCAATCATACGTAGTATAGGGTAAGTCTTGTAATCGTTTTGAAAATCGAAAAAAAATTTTTGACGGATTTACACGTTTCAGACACTGAAGATTCCGAAAAACATATTTATAGAAAAAAAAATTTGCCGTCCGTCTGTGTGTCTGTAAACGCTCTATCTCCCGAAAAAATTGAGATAGAGACTTGCAATTTGGTATGTACTTAGTATGTAATAATGGGAAGAAGCCTATTACATTTCAATAACCTCGATTAACCGGAACTATTTTTTTCGGACTCTCGAAATATTCGTTCTGATAAGAAATTGTTTATTGTAAGAAATGAATATAAAAGACAATAAAAAAACATAAATTTTGCATAAAGCATGAAGTCGATCGGATAATTAGTTGCCGAGATATTTGAAATCCTATTTTCTACACTCTTCGATTTTTCACGACCCTGTATTTCATCCAAATTTCACTTTAAAGATATATTTTAATTGGAAATTTGACGCTTAATCAGATGCAATAAACCGCTAGTTAATAGGATTATTATTTTTGGAGTTATAAGGAAAAACCTCTTTCAAACAATTCAGTAATCGAGCCTTTAAAGTTTATGACGTCATCAAGCCACGATTTTATTTGAATTGCAATGCATTTTATAAGTAGTTTACACATTTTTATTTTTATATTTTACATTATGCATATCCATGATGGCTAAGTATTACGGTGGCCCCCAACGACTAGTTTTTATAGAGAGACGAAAAAGGCTGTTCAATTGCATAATGTGATACGAAAAGAAAGCGTGCAATTTCTGTACTTTTTTGAGCGAAACTGACCTCCAGATTATGTTAAAGAGTTGCTGTTTGCAGGTCCTTATTATCGGATGGGCAAATCCGGACTTCGCCCAGGGGGGCCAGACCTCGAGAAGCCCCCAAATCCATATATTAATTTATAAAATATTTACTTTTTTCTCTCCCCAATTCCAACTCTGAAAATTTTCGATTACAGAATACAAATTTAATCTTTAAAAGATTCTACAAAACTTTCTGAAAAACAAATTTCATTTTGGAGTCACAGAGCTCAGTGCTTTTGCAAAGCTAACCTCAACCACTCAGTAGCAAAGCACCGCTTCGCTTTGGCTGCAATCACAGAGCATAAGACAATAGCTATATCCTTTATTAGCTAAATTGTCATCTTTTTATATTTATTGAAAAAACACTTTCTACTTGTGAAGTAGAATCTGTTTGATTTGATATTATGTTGTTTGTAGTACAACTTAAAAAAAAAATGTAAAAAAAAGTAACTTGATTAACTCATATTTACATGTTAGAGTATTTGACACTCTTACATAAGTTGAAGTTGTTAAATTCACCTTAAAGTAATATAACAAGTTGCTAAAGTTATATAAGAGAGTTTTGTTCTGTACTAAGAAAAAAAAAAGAGTATTTTTATTAAGATACTTAATTTAGAATTGACAGAGCTAAGAATTTTCTTCTATTTAAAATCAAAAGTGCGAAAATATTATTTATGCATTACACATAGGACTGACCATCAGTTTTATTTGAATAAAGTTGCAACGATTCGTATGGGCCCCCTAATTTATCTTTGCCCAGGGCCCCAATTAGTCATGATTGGGGCTTGGCTGTTTGTTACGGATTCTCAATAATCGCAAAGTTTTTAATGACAACGACATTACTGTCAGTGATTATTGCAAATTACCAAAAGTCAGCGGTTTTATTAATGATCTGGAAAAGTTTTTTTTTTATTTCCTTGTTGATCGTTTCGACTCAGCGGTCTTGTCAGTAAAATCTTTAATAAAACTCGCTCCAATCATTTAGGAATATTTTTTTTATCTCCACATTTATCATTATTCTTCCATATAAAAAAAATCTCTGAATAAAGAAATATAAAACACATTTAAAATCATGATGTGGATTTTCTCTAAGTGTTAGCCAAATTGCAAAAGAGTTTAGAATATTCATTATTTTTGAGAATGAGAAAGCATATGTGAATAAATCGTCTACTAAATTTTCTCTGATAAGCGTACAAATACCTGAGATAAACGAAATCATTATTGTAGCCATGGAGGGAATCCAAGTGCTCTGGATACCAGTAATTATTTAAAGTTTTCTTCGCATTGATTATTGCAGAAATTTCTGCGATTAGATAAGTCAAAGAAAACTTTACAAAATTAGTGGTATCCAGAGCATCTGGAACCCCACCCTGCCTATGCCACTGGATGAAATGATTCAGTGAGAATATCTTAATAGAAAACCATGATTCTAGTTTCAAGTGCAACTTATAGCTATCAATGTGCAGGAGTCTTTTTCTGATAAAATAAAATCTACCTAATCTTACATAGTACAATCAAAATCCCATTCTACCATTTTATACACATAGGCAATTTCTTCGTCCTCTTACGGTGTAAATTATTTGTTATCGAAAATGCAGTCATGGTTTATTTTTGCCTTCAATTTTAAGAAGCTATTGTAAAAATAAAATGACACTTTTATCATACTTAGAAATTGATAACAAACGTTATATTTATTTAGCCTTGTTTATTATCTGCATTAGGGTTTTGATTTAAACCGAAGAAATAAATTATTTTTATTATAAAGTACTGATGAAATTTTCATTACTAACTATTATTAACCCCTTGAAGAGTGGTGGTATATTATTTATATCACTTAATTTTAAATCTCACACAGCAGGGTTGCAAGTTTGACCTCCTCTTTTATTCAGAAATTCCAAATTCATGCCGGAAACTCCAAAAAAAAATAATTTTTACTTTATGTAACCACGAAGTGTTATTCATCAAATAAAGCAAGATATTTCTGTTCGGAATTTCTGAAGAAAACGAGTCCACACTCGCACTGAAATTTTTAAATAAATATTTGCTGTTTTTAAATAAATATTTGTACGCGAAGAAATGCATTTATTTATTTGAAAATTAATTTGTTTGTAAATTCTGCTGGCAGTGAATTATTTCGATATTTTTGCAACAAAATTACTTTACTTAAAGATAATTTTATGAATTTTATAAGGAACTTTCTCTTTTACCAAATCAGAGCATTTATGAAAGTTTTTATTTAAACAAGTCTTCAGTATTTCTGCAGATGCATGGTTTTGGACACAAGTAAATTCGTATAATTTGAACACAAGTAAAGTCGTAACTCTTATCTTAATTTTAATTCCACATATGAAAATTTCACCAATATCTTTAACAAACATTTACGACGATAAAAAAATTCCTCCGGAATATGTGTGGTGGGAGTAAATTGGTTTAAAAATTAAGTATTTATTTCCACTTTATTCAGATCAGGACTGATAAAGTCTGAAAATAAAATCTGATGCAATTAAAATTGTTTTTTTCCAAATATAATACCGTAATTTCGCGCGTATGCGCCGCATCTTAGTTAAGTCTTTTTCAAACCGGAAATTTTATTGAATATAAGAAGTCAAATAAGTGCTAATCAGAAGAAAGTCACATTTTATTTAAAATAAATTCTGGTAGGAAATCGAATTGTCTGAGGTGCGGCGGATACGCGGGAAGTTACGGTAGATGCGTTAAATTTTCAAAATTAATTTTTTAAATAGAATCTGGTTGAAAATGTTTTTTTTCTATATTTACATTGTAAGTACAAGAATGTATCGTAATTTCCGGTCTATAATCCGCGGATCAAACAATCCTGTTTCAACCCAGAAATTTTATATTATAAAATGTAGCTTAAGAGATCGCTGTAAATATTTAACTTCAATTATTGAATACAATTTCTGAATTTGAAACAGGGATTTGATCCGGGGATTATAGGCCAGAAATTACGGTATCCTTAAATTCATTTAAAATATAAAAGTTTATGCAAGTGGATGAAAAAAAAAAGAAATATCAGACTAACATCCTTGTTCCAGTTTTCTATTGTTTCGAATCTCTTTTATGATTATACATTTTGTAACTGTCATCTAACGATATGCTTGATAAGATCCTTTCTCCAGATGTTTCTTATAATTGTGTATTCAATAAGATAAGAAACTTATAAGAATGTAATAACTCTTCTATCGTTGAAAACCTACTTCATAGAGATTCTGCTAAGAGATACTTTATCTCAGTCATATACTTTCCCATTATCACTTTTTAATGTGAGTTACGAAGAAATGAACTAAGACTGAAGGGATGAAACATTTCATTTTGAGTTTTTATAAGGCATGTCACCAGAACTAATTAATTTACAACTTATTTCACCATGACACGAAACATTTGTTCACTGCTTCATTAAAGTTTTTTTGTACTTAGAGCACTTCTCTCAATCATCTGATGCTTCGATGTAACTGCTGCTATTTGTTTTCGTTTTCTAGAACATTGTAAATCTTCAGTTCACGATGGTGAAATTGTTTAGCCAAATAAAATGCTGACACAGAATAAATTGCTTTTCACCTTTAAAGACTTAATCTATTGTTACCGATTACGCAGTAACATTTGAGGGTGTGAGAATAACAGTGGAGTAAGTCAATATTTAGTAATTTGAGAAATGAAGGGTTTTCTGAAACTTGTCGTATTGTCGTTGCATTAAGTCAGCCGTACTCAACCTTTTTTTCTCGCGGGCCGCAAACACATCTTTGCGGCGTTAGCCGGACCACAATACTCTTAACAGAAAGTAAAAAAAGGGGTAATTAAAATAATAAATAACAAAAGTAGTATAACAAAGCAATATAACATCAGTAGGATTAAAAGTTTGTCGCAGAAGTGTTACCAAACATTTTTAATACCACCATTTCCAAAAAATAAACTTCGTGGTAGATTTTTATTACATATTTTATAGAAATAGGCCCCAAAATTCGTTGTTTGGAAATAGTAGTGTACAAAATGTTTGATGCCAATTTTTTATGAGACAAACGTTCAACACTAAAAAGCAGTATTAGCTGTATAATAAGTATAAAACGTTATAATATAACAATGCAAAATCGTCAAGTTCTAAACAAAAAAGAATGAGATTTTCTCTAATAAACCAATCTTTTGCTCAAATCAAACACTTTATTTTATTTTCATTGTATAAATATATAGTGCAAATCTAATTAATTTGGAACAATGTTTGATTAGTGTTGAAGAAAAAGAAATGTATACAACACTATAGCACAAATAAGATTGCATGTATAAAGAAATTTTAATTAAAAAAAAAACAGCATTTAAGATGTTTAACATTGTGTTAAATAAATTATAAATAACTCGACAGATTTTGTCTTCCCATGAAAATATATAAATGAAGTCTTAAATACCCTTTATGCACATCTCAATTAATTTTATACATGGATTAAAGATTATGTGTCTCGGGCCACATGTGGCCCGCGGGCCGCAGGTTGAGTATGGCTGCATTAAGTGGTCTAACTTGTTTTGCTCTTTTGCGATTCTCTAACTGAAGTATGACTTATTTTGTCACACTGAACAGAAATTAATATACCTTCAGTGAAAATATGTTATCTAGATTTTTCAAATTTTTGACTTACTCCACTCTCGTTCTAACCCCCTCATTTCATGTTTAAGTAGTTTAAGGCTTTTCTAGAATACAAACACCTTTATTTTTGACACAATTATGGCAGCATTTTTATTGATCAGATATGCTCATTTAGATATCGAAAGAATCTAATATTTGTTCTTTTTTTCTATAAAATCGAACAGTTTCTCCAAAATATCGTCAAAGTTATGGTTTTGAACCGATTTTCGAGCCATGAAAATCATGGAAAAGAAGTAATCAATTAGAAATCGACATTAATCAAAGATGTAATACTTGAAAGAAAAATAACTGGTTCATTCCCTAAAACATGAAGAAAAATATTTAAAATTTCCATGCACGTAAGAATAAAAATGATTTTTTAATTGTATCTTAACCGTTTGAGTGCTATGAAGCGCGATAGCGCCTCAATGTATCTGCGGATAAAACACATTTTGTCTCAACCCAGAAATTTTATTCAATAATTGAAATCATTTAAGTTTTATTCAACAGTTGAAGTATTTACAGCGATCTAGTGAGTTACATTTTATAAGATAAAATTTCTGGGTTGAAACACAATTGTTTGTTCCGCGGATTATAGGCCGAATTTTCAGCACTCAAACGGTTAAAAATACGATATGTAAATGTTTTAAAAATTATCTCAACCTGATTTTAAAATGCACCATGTTTTATGGTGTGATGTTGTGTTTTATACCATCAGATAAAACTAACAAGGAGAGGGCCAAGCTTGGTAATCACATACAGTGAAAGCACCTTATAACGAAATAGAAAGTGCTCAGAAGATTTGCTCGTTATAACGTGCTTTCGTTAAAACGTTATAAAGAATTATTTCGTTAAAACATTATAACGAATTATTTCGTTATACAGTAAGAACTCCAATTATCTGGACCAATGTGGTCTGAACTTAATCTGAGTATGTAGAAGTCCGGATAAGGGAGATAATCATATAAAAGGCTGTTTATTAACATAAAAATATATCAAAAAATCGCGTTTGTTTAATTTAAAAAAAAAAAAGCTATTCCTTATGTATTACTAAATAAGTTATGTATTAATATTAAGCCTTCATTGGATGGATAACTTTTACTACAAACAGTAAAAAGAAGAAAAGCGTTGATTTAAAAAGGAATTTCAAGATACATTATATTTTTACGAATACATACTTACAATTCATATCACAAAATTTTTAATTTGCAATTATAGATCTAGATGACTGTATTTCAAACAAGTAGAGTTTTAATGTATTATTTTAACGGTATATATATAATATATATTACTATGCTACATATGAAAAAAAAAACGGACAAATTTAAAAGTAACAACAAATTATTTCCTGTTAAGTAAAAAAAAAAAGTGAAAAAATCGCTATATCGTTTTTTTCTCACTTTTCATGCTCGACTTTTTTTCGTTATATCGTGCTTTTCGTTATAAATATTTCGTTATATCGTTTCGAATTCAGTATTCTTTAACATGCAAACCAACTAAATGGTTATGAGAATTTCGTTATGTAGTGCTTTTCGTTATATCGTAATTCGTTATAAAGTGATTCAACTGTATTTTGATTATTTTTATATATGATGTAGGATAGAAGCCCCTTAGTCTCAGGCTCAACAGATTTTATACAACGCTCCTTAGTTCTCGTGTAGTAGGTGGTCTAACATTATAACATAACATAAATACCGTAATTTCCGGCCTATAATCCAATCATGTTTCGACCCGGAAATTTTATTTTAGAAAACGTAACTTTGTAAATCTCTGTAAATATTTGACTTTAATTATTGAATAAAATTTCTGGGTCGCAAATTTTATTTTATAAAATGTAACGTACTAAATTGCTGTAAATATTTGATTTCAATTATTGTATAAAATTTCTGGGATGAAACATGATTGTTTGATCCGCTGATTAAAAGCAGGAAATTACGGTATTTAAGTTGTGTTATAATATTAGACCCCCTATTTTTCCAGAACTAAAGAGCGTTGTATAAAATCCGTTGAACCCAAAGCCATTAAATAATAAGCCCAGTCAGATAAATGGGAAACTTTTCGCAAGTTGAAAATAGCGCCATCTAGCGGTTGGGAGTGCTGCATTCGGCACCAAGAATATTTTAATAAAATTTTGCTTCTAAAATTAAAGCTTAAAATAAGGAGTTCATATTTTCTAAGAAAGTCGTTTGTAAATTCCAGTGTCAGTCAGTAATTTCACATTTTACGAACATAATTTGTCTGTGCCGGAAAGGGTTAATTGCGTAGTGATGTAAATTTCCATCACTTTTTATTTAACTTTTAATAAATAAATCAACTTCTTCGCCACCACTATATTTATATAGAAATATTAATCCAGTAAATTTCCACATTTTTTTTTCATTATAGTTTTAGCATTAATGTAGAAGATCCCAATAATTAGCAAGCTTTTAAAGGAAGTGCAAAAACAAAACATCGATAAAAATCGTATAAAATATCGATATAAATAAATCGTATCGTTTCTCTGCGACCTACTTCTGTTTTGTCCTCCTTCCGCAGCAGCGGTTTGGCGCTAGTGTGTCGCTAACAAATTTAACACTATCTGACTGGGCTTATTATTTAATGGCTTTGGTTGAACCTGAGACTACGAGGCTTCTACCCGACAAATCATATAAAAATAATCAAAATCTGTGATTACTAAGCTTGGCCCTCTCCTTGTAAGTATATATTTTAGAAACATTTTTTCAAATAAAAACAGAAAGGAGCATCCGTCTAGAAGAGCATACAGAAACAAGTGGGTAAGTGTGATCGAATATGGCACAAAGAGTTTAATATTCCTTTCAAAACACTTTATCCTTTCTTTAATAAATTTAAATAAATTTAATTTAGTAACAACAAAAAAAAAAAGTCATGTTTTTTATAAAGTAAAAATTTACCGGTCTATTTTTCTCGTTTTTTCCAAAATCTGAATCGGCCCGATATTATACTCTGTCATAATAATATCTGTCATGTGGACTAAATGCGATATTTAAATAAAAAATAGTTTATATGAAATAGATATTTAAACCTATTGCGTAATCCTCTGTAATCCAGGTCCTACTACCAAATTGCGTATCTTAGAAAGTGAGACTTTTTGCAACAGTTCTTTAAAAGTATCTACCGTAATTTCCGGCGTATAAGCCGCAGCTCAAAGAGTCGTTTTTCGACCCAGAAATATTATTTTATAAAATGTAACTTAAAAGATCGCTGTAAATATTTAACTACAATTATAGAATAAAATTTCTGGGTCGAAAAACGACTCTTTGAGCTGCGGCTTATACGCCGGAAATTACGGTACATTGATTTGAAACTATATTGTTGCTAGCAAACGCCCATGTTTAGAGCTAACCTTGCCCACAGATTACGGAAGATTAGTTATTTTATATTTTACTAGATGTTACCACTGACGTCGTTCACGTAACATTAAAAGAAAAATAAATGCATTAAATAAGGAAAACGTTTCACCCCCGATAATTAAAAACATATGTAACTCTTGTTTTAACAAACTCCGTTTTTTCGAATATCTGAACAGGCACAATAGCGGGCGAAGCCCGCTATTATACTCTGTCATAACAATATCTGTCATGTAAATTAAACGCGATTATTAAAAAAAAATCAAAATTAAACATGTTGTACACATTCAAATTGTTAAAATATGCGAATATTTCCATAATCGGGGTTTTATCATGATTCAATACGTTCTTCAAACTCATATATTTACTATTCTCTGTTACTCATACTGATACTCGCTTTATACTATTCTCAAACATTTGAAAAATCCTTTAAACTTCCAATATCACGTCAGATTAATTTTCTTTTTAATTCTCTAATGACGTGATATTAATCTGCTTTCTGTACAAACACATACTCATACTCCTTGTATTATTGAGAAATCTTTGAAAATTTCCGTTTTATTACCAATATGACGTCATATTAATCTTTTTTTCAATTGGTGAAACTTTTTATTTCATTCTCATTTTTCACGTGGAACTCTTTCAATAGAAAATTAATCATTGTAGACAGAATTTTATTGTTGATGTTTAATTGTTGGCAACTGCTATAACGAATATGTTTAAATTTAATAGGAAAAGGCTGTTAGAATTTTGGTTTTTTATCTCTATTTATTAAAATAATGCGATTTTTTTCAAATTTTAATATTTTGAGCTTCATAGTAGGTATTTAGCTATAAGTACACAAAATTTTCATGCCTGTAAGTTATATAGATTTTGAGAACGGCTCTGTGACGGACAGACAACAGAGCGGGAGTAATAGGGTTTCGTGGGATGAACGAAACACTAAAAAGAAGGTAAAATTTTTAATTTTCAGGAGAGAAATTTGAAAAATACGGATTCATTCCAAGCTTATAGGTATAACATTAGATAGGGGAATTTGTGGTCTGAGTGGATGAGGAGCCTTGTTGTTCTCAAATGACCTGCCCAACAATGCGAAACTTTCTGACTCATTTTTGAACGCGAAGGCATAAAATTGGCAGGCCTGACTAATTGAAGCTATTTGGAATTAAAACGAGTTTTCCATTTTTTTTAATAAATAAATTACTTATCGAGTTATAAGCGATTCGTGTCACGTGACTACATGATTTTCCCATTTCTCGGGCTGCGGCGTCAGAAATTCTGTTCAAAACGCCTATTTTAGACAGTATTTTCTGAAGATGTTCTCCCTTTACCAAAAAATGGAGAACGTCTTTCGATTACAAAGTTTCTGAATAAGAACGCCTGCCAATTTCATGCATTTCTGAACAAAAATGAGTTAAAAAGTGTGTTTTAATTCACCAAACCTCAGTTAAGTGATAAAAATAATTCAATAAATTTTGATATATTACATGATAAATGTTAAATTTTTTTTTAATTGCAATTTTTTGAAAATTTTGAAAATTATTGAAATATTGGGAAGTCATTTGGTCAAGTAGTTTAGGAATCATGCAAGTTTAAATTTTGAACTCCTAATGTTAAATTCGTTAATAAAAATTCATTCTGTAATTTTGGATTTGCATATTTGAAGCTTTTAGAAATCGATTGCTGTTAATAATTAATTGGTCACAATTCAAATATTTTTTATAGATAACTTACTAAAAATACATAAATTAAAAATTATTTTTCATAAAAGAATACGAAAATATCAATTTTAAACAGAAATCGATTTCTAGAAGCTTCAAATTTCCGGTAAGTAGTTTTTAACTTTAAAACCTTCACTTATTGCAATCTGTTTTACAACAATTAAAAATGAATTTAACATTTGGAATTCCAAATTTTAGACATGCATAAATCCTAAACTACTTGACCGAATGACTTGCCGTTTGGTATCCTAAGGGTTACACTTACCAAAGAATGCATGTATGATGTCAAAATTAGTTGTGTAGTATCGAAAAGTTTCGAGTTTTGTATAATTTCTATGAGGCGTAGAAGACTTCCTAAGCAAATTTCAAGTGTTGCATTAATTAAGTAGAAGTTATTACTAATCGATTGGCAAGTTTCATTTTTATAGGATGGTTTGGGGTAGAGTTTTTAGGTGGTGATTACCTTTTTGTCCAAGGACTATACATAACAAAAGAATTGTATATAAGATGAATAAATATTTTTAAAAATAATATCGTGCATTTTTCTGAAAATAAAAGCAGTATATTTTAAAGTCATTATTTATCTAGTTTGAATTTTGGTAAGGTCCACTATTCAAAATACTTATTGTCTAACTGCTAATCTCCATATTTTGCCGACTCGTCCGGCAAATTAGAGAAATAATTTTTTTCAATCCTCGCTGTAATTAAAAAATAATTTGGTTGTAATTTTTTACGTTCATAATTGCCAAGTCTCCTGATTTTTGAATACCACTATTTAAGAATAGCAATATTCGCTTCATACAATAGCTGAATTCTGCGATTAAGTAAAACGATTATTTCTATTCAGAAATAATGGTAGTCAAAAATCATGAGACTTGGCAAATACAGTCGAACCCGGTTAAAACGCGTTTCAAGGGAGTGGACAAAAGTCGCGTATTAAGCGGGTTCGCATATTAAACGGGATTTGTATAATGTGACAGGAACTGAGCTTATTTACATATCTAATCGTCTCAATGAAATTTAGAGCTTTCATTTATATTCAAGATTGAAAATTGTGTCTTTTACGCATATTTAGATTACAGTTTAATTGCATTCATCCCATTTTCTGTTTTTGTTGTACCGATTGGAATAATATAACAGAAAATAAATATGAATTCAAGTATGGCTTTATTGCTGATTAATATGTTACAACCAAAAACTAGTCGTTGGGGGACCACCGTAATACTTACCCATCATGGATATGCATAGTGTAAAATAGGAAAATAAAACATGTGTAAACTACTTATAAAATGCATTGAAATTCCAATAAAATTGTGGCTTGATGCGTCATAAACTTTAAAGGCTCGATTACTGAATTGCTTAAAAGAAACATCCTTATAACTCCAAAAACAATAATCCGATTAACTAGCGGTTTATTGCATCTGATTAAGAGTCTCATTTCCAATTATAATATTTCTTTGAATTGAAATTTGGATGAAATACAGAGTCATGAAAAATCGAAGAGTGTGGCAAATAGGGTTACGAATATCTCGGTAACTCATTATCCGATCGACTTCATGCTTTATGCAAAATTTATGTTTTTTTATTGTCTTTTAATTCACTCCTTAAAATAAACAACTTCGAAAATTTTTATATATATTTTATCGGAACGAATATTTCGAGAGTCCAAAAAAATAATTCCGGATAATCGAGGTTACTGAAATTCAATAAGCTTCTTCCCATTATTACATACTAAGTACATACCAAATTTCAAGTCTCTATCTCAATTTTTTTCGGGAGATAGAGCGTTTACAGACACACAGACACACAAACATACAGACGCACAGACGGACGGCAATTTTTTTTTTCCTAAAAATTTGGTTTTTTGAATCTCTAGTGTCTGAAACGTGTAAATCTGTCAAAAATTTTTTTCGATTATCAAGACGATTACAAGACTTACCCTATACTACGTATGACGGGTAAGTAATAAAGCAACAAAAATAATTTTCCTGCTAGCCTATTTTTTTAATACAAACCAAAAATATTGAATCTCTGCAACACAACCCATTTATTAAAATCATATTTCCTATTTAGTACTTGTGATAATGAGCACTCTTATTAATCAGTCCTTAATTTGTAATATAATATCAAAAAAAATAAAAAAACTTATTAATTTTTGTGTAAAAACTATTGTTAGCATGGTAAAAGTAAACTAAACATAAAAAAACAAAATATATATACAATCGCAGTCGCATACTTATTTAATCTTCGTGAGTTTCACTCTTTTAGGTGCGTTTGTAATTATATAAATACGTAGCACCTATAGTCGTCATCTGGTCTGTCCGTCTGTCCGCATATAATAGCGGAAAAACTACCCCAACCGAATGGTTTGGAATTTAATACATATAATCGTTGGAGAATTTTGCCGAGTCATTTCAAATTTTATGAAAATCGAATCAAAACTTAAAAAGATATTAATAAAAGTTCTGAGATAACTTCAGTGAAAATTAAGTTAAAAGCCGAATATTTCAATTCATTAAAGTAAATAAACAAAAGATTCATTCATTGTGATTCCTAGAAATATTAAACCATGGAGGTAATCATTCGCAAAGCAAGATCTCCATGGTGAATTTTACAGCGTTGTTTGGTGTCGAAAGCAAAATTCGCATCTATAAACATGGCATACGTAATAATAATAATAAAAAAAAGGCATCCTCATATCGCTTATAGCAGACAATATAATTTATTTCACTGAAATAATAACGATGATTTTTTTTTACATTGTAAAACTAGTTATAGCACGAAACGAACGCACCTCATTTGTCACGTTTAACGTACAATTTCCAACTCGTTGTTTCTTATAACATGTATTATAAAACATAGTGGTGATAGAACATACATTACAAAACCTTACTAACAATAAATATAATTATATCTAATCATAATAAATTTTACAATGTATCGTTGCTAATCTAGCGGGGTTTTTTCTATTGAAATTATTTACCACTATTTCCGATCAGTAATGGACGTCTTAATTAATCTGTCATTAAATATGAATTATTACTATACGGAAACTGTTTTTTATCTGAAAAAAAAATTCGTTAAATTGGCAACACTGGAGAAGACAGAAGGAATTTCGAAACGCTGTCGCGTAATAACTGTTCGCGTATTAAACGTGATAGTTGGCTACTAACCGAAAAAAATCCGTGTATTAACCTCTTAAGACCCGAAGTTAAAATAATAGTACAAATACTCATTCTTTGCTTTTAAACAAACAAAATGACATCATAGAGGACAAAAAATATATATTTTTGAAATCTATTGTTTTAGGGGGCTTGTGATTTAGGTTCACAAATATGAATATAAAATTACTACCCCCCCCCCCCCAAAAAAAAAAAAAAAAAAAAAAAAAAATTAATTATCAATAACCTAAAATTACACAAAAAAAATAAAATAAAATAAAATAACAGCTTTAAATAAGTGAATAACCTGCAAATTCTTAATTTTTTTTTTATGAAGTTTTTAAGTTAAAGAATTGTGAAAATTACCTACTTTCTTGGATGAACTGTTTCGAAAGCATTTTGCAAACTCAGGTTAAAATAACATTTATATTATAATAAGGAAATCGACATCGGTGCTGCCATTTATTGGTTTCATTTTAAAGCAAAAGCATTCAACTTTATAGAAGTGAAGTTAAAATGTAAAAAAAATCAATCATTTTAGTTTTTATGAGCAAAGGAATCTAGGTACCCATTTGGGTACCCAGGACTCAAGAGGTTAAGTGAGATGGCGTATTAACCACGAGTTTCATAAACGGGTCCGACTGGATGCATGTTCTGATTTTTTCAAATACTCCATTGGCTGATTAAGAAAGTGTTTCTGCGATTTATCGAGATAAACATTTTACACTTTTCTCCAGCAATTTCTAGCTTGGTTTTACTTTTCTATTTAAATTGGTTCTATATCCTTGGTTCTATATTAAATATTAGAACCTGAACATTTTACGCATGAAAATGCCCTTTGAAAATAACAACCTACAAAATTCCTTTGCATGGAGGCATGGAACCAAGCCCTTATTATCGCATGGGCAAATCGGGACTTGGCCCAGGGGCCCCAAATCCATATATTTATTTATAAAATATTTACTTTCCCCCCCCAGTTCCAACGCTGAAATTTTTTAAATAAAAAATACAAATTTCATCTTTAAAAGATTTTACTAAATTTTCTGAAAAACAAATTTCATTTTGAAATCACAGAGCTCAGTGCTTTCGCAAAGCTAACCTGAACCATTCGGTAGCCAAGCACCATGGAAGCCATGCAAAACACCACTTCACTTTGGCTACAAGCACACAGCATATAACATAATAGCTATATGCTTTATTAGCTAAATTGCCATCTTTTTAGACTTATTGAAAAAATACTTTCTAATTGTGAAGTAGAATCTATTTGATTTGATATTACGTTGTGTGTAGTACAACTTAAAAAGATGTAAAAAGTAACTTGATTAACTCATATTTACATGTTAGAATATTTGACATTCTTCCATAAGTTCAAGTTATTAAATTTATCTTATAGTAATATAACAAGTTGCTAAAGTTATATAAAATAGTTTTGTTCCGTACTAAGAAAAAAATAATATTTTTATTAATTAAGGTACTTAATTTAGATTTGACGAGCTAAGAATTTTCTTCAATTTAAAATCCAAATTGCGAAAATATTGTTTATGCATTACAAGCATGACTGATCATCAGTTCTATTTGAATAATGTTGCAACGATTCGAATGGGGGCCCACTAATTTATCTTTGCTCAGGGCCCCAATTAGTCATGATTAAAAATTCTGTCCTATTTATTGGCCCTATTCTGGGAAGATATCTGAAGAAGATTTTGCAATAGACATTCTTATACAAAAAATATGTAATGTAGCTCTTGGAATATTTTTCATTCTAATATTTCTACTAATATTCCATCAATGGATTTTTTGATCCAGGACATAATAATAATAATAAACTAAACTAAAAATAAAAAACTTTCTGTTCTCTTTCTGAAAGAAAAAATAAAATATGGAATACGTTTATGATAAGTTTGAAGAGGATTTTTTGTTTGGAAAAACATAAAATGAAAGATAAGTGATTCAGAAATTTAAGATGAAGTTATAGATTTTTTAACGTTAAATTTTTAAACAATATCAAATATGCTAAAATATCTTTACAGTTGTAAATATGTACACTGAAAAAAATATTTAAGTAATTAAAAAAAAAAAAAAAAACTAATTGAGTTTTTATTAGAATTTTCAATATTTTTCTTTCGATAATTTCAGTCATCATACCTTTTAAAGATCTAGTTACATAGTTATAAAAATAATTTTATTCGATTTAGAAAAGTGAAATTCATTAAAATGTCCAAGTTTAATGGGAGGGAAAGGGCTATAAACGTGTTTGTTTAGCTCATAAATATTATATAATACAACGGATCATTGAGCTTCAATAAATTTTAACTACTGAAGAAAGATGGCACCACTAAAAGAATTTTCTAAATCTAAATTAACTGTAAAATTTTCCCTGAACAGAAGAAAAATGAGCTGGTGGCGTCATCTATATACAGACAACGTAAATACAAATATTTCCCGCTTTTTATAAAAAAAATTAAATACTTAAAACCCAGAATAGATTTTAAAAAATATATTTAGTAAATAAAAATAATCTAATTTGAATAATTTAATAATATTTTACCATTTTAGAGCAAGACATGGTTCTAAAATAGGAATAAAAATACGAATGATCTATAAATATATTTAAAAAAAAATAATAATACAATTCTCATATGTGAAGTCATAAGCAGAATTCGTATATAAAAGATCGATGAGCTTTATTTAAGGTACCTCTGAAAGCAAACATAAGTTTAGTAAAGGTTAAAAAAAAAAGAATTCTGACAATTTTTTTCTGAATGTACATTGCAGAAGGACATCAATATTATGAGTTTGGGTATTTAGTAAATAATGAAAATACATTAATAAATTATTTATTAACCACTAGCTGCATATATGCGATATACATGCGTAAATTGGACCAGTTTATTGGACTGTAAAGTTTACCCTGAACAGGAGAAAAACGAGCTAGTGGCGTCATCTACATACAGACAACTTAAATACAAATATTTCCCTCCTTTTTTTTTTTAATAAAAATACTTAAAGCCCAGAACAGATTTAAAAAAATATATTTAGTTAATAAAAATAATCTAATTTGAATAATTTAATAATATTTTACCCTTTTAGAGCAAGACATGGTTCTAAAATATGAATAAAAATACGAATGATATATAAATATATAAAAAATAATAATAATAAAATTCTCATATGTTAAGATTAATGATCATAAGAAGAATTCTTATATAAAAGATCGATGATCTTTATTTAAGGTACCTCTGAAAGCAAACATAGGTTTAGTAAAAGTTAAAAAAAATAATAATTCTGACAAGTTTTTTCTGAATGTACATTGCAGAAGGACATCAATATTTTGAGTTTGTGTATTTAGCAAATAATGAAAATAAATTATTAAATAATTTATTAATCACTAGCTGCATATATGCTATATGCATGCATAAATTGGACCAGTTTTTCCAAGAAGTTTCCAATTTAAGGCTCTTAGTTTTTTCTTTTCTTTTCTTTTTTTTTTTTTTTTTTGTTTATAAATTGCCTGAATACTATGCTAAAAAAATAAAATTTATTGTAATAAATAATATTATACTGCAAATAAATGAAATAGAGTGAGAGTTTTATTGTATGTTAGTTTTATACAATATATATAATTGCTAATTTCAAACAAACTTTTAAAAAAAGGAGGTTTCGAATTTGACAAATGTATACATGTAGATTTTGAGTGCGTTCACGCCTAAATTTTGGACATGTGCATCCAATTATTTTTTGTAAGAGTGCATTAAGGTCTATTTAGTGTCTGTTCTCCATGTTCTAACTTTTGAAAACATTTAAACAGTGGTGAAATTTTAATATGTGGTTGAGGCAGAGTTCACGCTAAAAAAAAAAAAAAAAAAAATAAATAAATAAATAATAATAATAATAATAATAATAATAATAATAATAATAATAATAAATAAGGTGAGATTTTTCTATTCTAATAAACTTAAATGGAATTTTTAAAATTTAAACAAGAACTATTTAACTCACGACCTATAATCATCGGATCAAACAAACAATCATGTTTAAACCCGGAAATTTTATTTAATAATTGATATGAAAAAATTTACCGCCATCTATTAAGTTACATTATATATATATATATATATATATATATATATATATAAACTGGGTCTAAACATGATTCTCTGACCTGTAGATTATAAGCCAAAAATTACGGTACAATTTTTGTACTCTGCAGATAAAAAGAACACAATATTCCTTCCTATTCTGTGAACTTTTAATGGGTATTGTAGAGTAGGGTAAGATAAGATGTGTTACGGTGCGGGTTTTTCTAATCTTGCCCATTGCCTGTAAATTGTTATGATCACATATATATATATATATATATATATATATATATATATTTTTTTTTTTTTTTTTTTTTATAGAATATTACACTTTTATTTCTTCATTACTTAACCCCTTACCTGTTGGGATTTTTCGACACCATAAACTAAAAATAGGAACGATACAGCACTTTTTTCGTACTAAAATATTTGTTTTATATAATCGAAAAATGTCTGCCAATTAATAAAGCAAAGATCGCAATTAAAAAAGTGGTGTCCAAAAGCTTTTAGTAATGAAACAAGCAAACTCTTCTTGCCCGAACTTTCAATTATACAAAACAAATATTTTCGTACGGAAAAAAGCGGTGTATCGTTCCTATTTTTAGTTTATGGTGTCGAAAAAGCGCAACAGTTAAGGGGTTAAGGCTGTTCTCAAATAAATATTTACCCCCGCTCAACAACTCGAAACTTTAAACACATTTTTCTACTCATTTTTAAGCATAAAAGCATAATACTTGCAGCCATTATTGTTGAAGTGATTTGTAATTGAACAGTTTTTTTTTTCCATTTCCCGATAAATAAATTAAATCTTGAGTTATAAACGATTGTTTTTCTCAGAAGGACAGTTTTGTTTCCTTTCCTGATCTGTTACATCCGGAAATTCGTTTCAAAACGACCACTTTGACAGCATTTTCTGAAAAACCTACTGCCTTTACCGAAAAATGGAAAAGAAAGTTCGATTACATAGTTTCTGAGCAAGAGCACCTGTCAATTTGATGCGTTTGTAAACAAAAAATGAAAAAAAAAAAGGTCCGAAAGTAGCCAGTTTAGATTTCAGAACAGCCTTAACCCCATTAGGACCAGCATCCCGTACATGAATTTTATTCAGTTGGCAATACTTCAAAAAAAAGAAAAAATCATTACTTATTTCATCATGAAAATTTCCTAATCAAATAAGGCAATATAACTCATCTTTATTACTGGTGCCAACAGGGTTGACAAATTTCGCCACTAGCGATTACGTTTTTTTTTTTTTTTTTTAATTTGGCGGCCAAGTTATTTAATTTGGCTTTTTTTTGTTTGTTTTGTACAAACATAAGAAACCTGTTCACCTAAGAAATTAGCACAAGAGGCATTTTTTTCTCCTCCCCCTACGTGTGCGTGGCAAGCTGTAAAATTTCTCTTTTCTCGCACTTTTAATGGAAGAACCACGTTTATAGGAATTTTCCATCTCATGCACGCAAAAAGCCATTCATTTCCGCTCGAGCCAGCTAGCAAGTTATGTGATTAGAATGCAGGCGTTCGAAGAGGTTTTAATAAAACAGTAAGAAATAGTGTCAATCTAGCCACTGTGGCATCTACAATTGGATACAATGCTGAAAAATGCTGACTTCGACAGGAAAATAGCCAAGAAATTGTTTTCCTGCTTCAGTGCTTCATCAATGGTCCCTCACCAGATATAGATTTTGTAGCACTCAACTATCCGGATATTTGGAGCTTTCGGCAATCAGTATTTCCGGAAAATGTCAGTTAATTCAGCCTTTATTTGTATTTTTTTAGAGATATATAATTTTGCTAAGTTTCATTAGAAAACTTAGTTTATAATTATCTTCCTAAACTATGTACTATTCTAAACTATGTAACTAATATTTCTAAACTAAGCTTGTTATTATTTTTTCTCAATTAATTCATAAAACCTTTGTGCTTTTTGTAAATTAGTGATGGGTTGAGGGAGTGAGTAAATATTTATTACTTGGCGACTAGAATTTTTTGCTGGCTACCATTTTTTATCAAACTTGTAAAGCACTGGGTACCAAATACAATTGCTTTTGAAGATGAATATATCCTCTCATGGTTCGGAAAGTGGAAATACCGTAATTTCCGGCATATAATCCGCGGATCAAACAATCAAGTTTTGACCCACAAATTTTATTTAATAATCGAAGTCAAATATTTACAGATATCTAGTAAGTTACATTTTATAAAATAAAATTTCTAGGTCATGGTTGTTCGATCCGCGAATTATACTCCAGCAATTACTGTATATTGATATTAGTTACAAGTAAGACATCCAGCACGTATTTCAATGAATTCCAAATCATGATGTGATCACTCACTTTAGAATTTCAAATAAATAAAAAAATTACCTCTGAATCAGAATATTAATATTAACAAGTTTGAAATTATATCAAACGTGAGAAATGAAGTGCTTTCATACTATATCTAGTTTTATAAATATTCAGATCTTGGTGCAATAGCTGTTGCACTCTTATGCAAAAATGCATGTATATAAAATTTATTTTATGTTCAGATTTTCATATTATAGATATTAATTTTATTTATGAAATTAAGTTTCCATACACTTTTACAAAAAATTAATTACAGTTCTGGTACATGAAAATTATACTATGCGCAAATATCCAATACAAGACTATGTAAAAAAACATATCGTTATTATTTCAGTGAAATAAATTATATCGTCTGTTATTTTCATATGATTAATTTACTTAATAAAATACGTACATTTTAAGTTGGAAACGTTTTATCTTTTGTTGACATTTACTAAAATTTTCAATGGGAACCTTAAGCCTAGCTTCCCGTAAGGCATGGTGACGTCACGGCGACGTCACTGTGAAGTCACACTGTGACTTTGTGACCGTCGTCGTGACGTCACGTGACGTCGATGTGAAGTCACTGTGACGTAAATGCGAGGTCGTTATGGCCGTTTTCAAGGCTTTCTGTGACCTCACAATGTGACTACTTTGTGAAGTCACCGTGCGACTTCAATGTGAAAAATGTGACGAATCTGCATCGGATAGGGTGACCAGATTTTACCCGAATCCTATACGGATTGTTCGGATCAAAATTTTTTTATGGTTCAAGTTTGTGACGTCTGTGACGACACTGCACTGGGTCAGGTGACCAGATTTTACCCGAATCTAATCCAGAAACTTCGGATCGATCTTTTTGGATTTGTTTGGCTACAGAATAGATTTAGATTAGTTGTCGTGTGACCTGATTTTCGTGAACCCGATCTGACCCGAGTCGGGTATAATGTTTTTACTGTAAGTCTTGTTTGGAATAGAATCTTGCATAAGACCGAGTAACCAGATTTTATCAGAAATTGTGTTACGATACAATTTCTGATGTCGGCTCGGATCTAGAGTCATACACGAATCCGGTTATATACTTCTTGAACATGATTGAATGTCAACTTGAACATGAATGATGGTTGACTGAAACTATATTTTGATTCAACCCGTATTCTTATCCTAACCCAACAACAACAACAACAAAAAATCTGTAAGCCCACAACCCGACCGAACCTGATAAATGATTTCGCATAGATTCGGATAACAAGATTTCACCAAATACGGATAAGATCGACGATAAGGATTGGATCGGCAATCATTTTTATTGATGCAACTCGTATTCAAATTAAAACTTTGCATCTGATTGAGAAACCGGTTAACACGAAACTTTCTGACACATTTATGAACAAACTTTTAAACGCATGGCACTTGCATGCCTGATTATTAAAGCTATTTGGAATGAATAGCGTTTTCCATTTTTAGATAAATGTAATACTTAAGATCAATGTCGGTCACGTTTTACCCGTTTCTGACGCTGCGCGTCGGAAATTTGTTTCAAAACACCGACTTTGATAGTGTTTTCTGAAACATCATCTGCCGTTACCAAAAAATGGATAACGCCATTCGATTATATATAGGGTAGATGTGCCAGTAATGGACACCCTTAAGGAATTTCTTTAACAATTATTTTTTAATTAATAGTTATAATTGTTATATTCAACATTTTTTAATATTATATTACTCTACCAACAATATTTAACCATGCTCATAGTCACATTTCCCAATGTGAATCTAAATTTAAATGTAAATAACAGAAATAAATCAAAACACCCTAAACTCCAGTAATGGACACCTCACAAAAAGTAATAGATAAATGATATTATGATTGCATTTAAAACTAGTGCTCGCGATTATACGTTTATATACGTTTAAACGTATACGTAGTCAAGCCTTTTTTCCATATGATTTCTATTAAAAATCGTTACCGGTTACAATACGTTTTATACGTATTATACGTATAATCGCGAGCACTATTTAAAACTAGAATTTAAAGATAGCATATTAATGAAATAAATAAAGCTGAATTTTTATTGGTTATTTTTTTATAAACCAAAAACATTGAAGGTGTCCCATTACTGGAAGGCGGTCCATTACTGGCACATCTACCCTTTTCTGAATAAGAACACCTGCCAATTTCATGTATTTCCGAATAAAAATGAATTCAGAAATATGCCAGAAATTAGCTATTTTGGATTTGAGAACAACTTTAAAGAAAATATAAGTATACATTTTCAAATAAACATTCTGAAAAATTTATATTAGGAATCAATTTAAGTAATAGATATACCTATTGTGCGATATTATTAAATAATAAACATTGTATCAAGCAGTAAAACAGTTTTCGTTGTAAATGAAATATAGAACTTAAGATCATAAATGCCAAAAAAAATATATATATATTTTTTTTCTTTACAAATTATTTTATTTATAGTTTTTGATAGAATACTAAATGCAGAACTTAAATATAAATTTTTACAGTAAAAACATTCGATAATACAGCTGGAAAAATTACCTTAAGTAAACAGTTATTTTATTGTTTCATCAATATTTATTCTTTTTGTGCATCTAACATTGACATATCTCGACAAATAAATTATTCAATGCATTAAAATGTCACATTTTTTTTCAAATATACCGGAAAATTATTTCTGGAAACCTACACTAGCAACGAAATTATTAAATTGCAAATCAAATATTAATAGTTTTAAAAATTGCAATGTTTTTAATTATAATGAATAACTATGAAAATTGAACTAAGAAACGCAAAACATTAAATAAATGCCTCCTTTTACATAACACTTTACATTTAGAATACATATTGTTAGTAAATTCTTTAAGCTTTTTTCCAAATAGTCTATTTAAAAAAATTTAAAACATTAAAGATAAAATTTAATACAAGTGATTTTTTAAAAGAAAATTTAAACATCTTAATTTTTAAATAATGCAATATTAAATGTACTAGTACTAAACATGCACTATTAACAAAACTGCGAAGACATTAAAAGTTACCTGCTGATCTATAGGTAAAGGTGTTATTGTTGAATGCTCCTTATCTGCTTCCCTTTCATTGAAAAATTAGACTGTACATCCACTACAATAATTTTCAAATTATTCCAGCAGAGAGGTGTGTTCATAGATCTGAGAAATCAAATATCACTCAGGCCTTATGAATGCACCCGGCTAGACACAGGGAGATGTTAAAATGGATGGTTTACTTTAAAATGGAGATTGTTCACTTTAGAACGTTAATTTACTTACACAGTATAAATCTACAAACTTCAAAGAACCCAACACACGCTAATCCTAGCTTCGAATGAGAAAAAGTCGTCTGCCTTCAATATGCGCGCCCAGTATTGTTTAAACACAACAAAATAACAGCTAGCAGATGTTTCCAACTTTACCGCAAATGATATAGGAAGAAAGTAATTTAAATAAAGACATTTCAAAACCTTTATAATTTGTATGGCTGAAAAATGAACTTCTAATGATGCTATGATATTCTTTTTTTATATGAGAGATTTTTGTTTTCTTAGAAATAAGCTGTGAAAATTTACATTTTTATATATTTTTTAATCCATTGCATTTGCTTTAGACGTCAAAAGTAAAGATAAATTTTAAATAATAATTGATTTAATAGGCTTTATAAAGTAATTTCGATATAAATTTAAATTGCAATCAAATTTCCTAAGTACAATTTTTTTATTTTTTACACTCTATCGAAAAGAGCAATATATTTAATAGAGGTGACATCTTACTAAGCACTGGCCAGTTTTGGATAAATTGCTATAGGAATGACATATACTTTATATCATGTTTTTAATTCATTTTTGCTCGGAAATACACGAAATTGGCTCGTGTTTTGTTCAGAAACTATGTTATTGAAAAACCTTTTCCATTTTTTATTAAAAGCAGAAGATCTTTCAGAAAAGAATGTCAAAGTCGGCGTTTTGATTTGAATATCCGACGTGACAGTGAAAGACAGGAGAAAAACTGGTCGTCACGTGACACGAATTGCTTATAACTTGATAAATAACTAAATTTCTATATAAGGATTTTTACCTGTGTATTATATAGTATATTTTGTTAAATTTCATGAAAATGGTAATTTTGGAAATACTCAATATATTTAAATAGTGTGTGACAATATTTTTATTAATGATTTAGGTACATGACATAATTCAAGTCTATATTTTATGAGTTTTTTTTTTCGAAATTCACTCTCCGATCACACCGTGAAGTCACAGAGTGTTGGCATTTTGGTCATAGGTTTTACGTGACTTATGTGACTTGCAGTGACGTCATTGCAACGTCACAAAAATTTCTAAAGCTGACAAAAAGTAATTTTCTTTATGTTATAAGATGTTCTAAAGTTTATTTTAAGTTTTCTTTAGATCTCCAAGACGTTCACATTTTGGTCACAGTGTGACGTTACAAAGTGGTGGCATTTTGGTCACAGATGTGACGTGACGTACGTGACTCACATTGACGTCACAATGACGTCACTGTGACTGTGCATGCTATGCGGGTTTGTAAGTTTCAGAACTTGAAACCCATATTTAGACTATTTTTCCCTTTAAAATCTTTTTCTCCGAAACATCTATCCAACAAACAGTCGGAAAGTTTATATGATTGCTATAATTAAGCAATTTTAGTATACAAATTCGGTTTTCTAATTCAGTAATATGGAAATAATATGACTCCATCTTAACCCTTTAACGGATAAAGCACTTCAATTGCTGAAATGTTGAAATAAATGGTTGACACCGGAAATTATAAACAAATTTATTTGTATATAATAAAAAAGCGATATTTCACATACATAATAAATGGAAAACATTTCTATTAAAATTCTGCTGTCATTGTTGAATTTCGTAATTAAAGTTTTCTGGTTTCGTGGGGAAACCAATGTCCGTTAAAGGGTTAAGTAGGACGTAATCACCATGGCAACCTAGAATCATTACCTGTCATTGGATATCATTGTATTAATTACGTATGATAGGATTTAACCCTTTCCGGCACAGACAAATTCTGTTCGTAAAATGCGAAATTACTGACTGACACCGGAATTTACAAACGACTTTTTTAGAAAATAAGAAGTCCTTATTTTAAGCTTTCATTATAGAAGCAAAATTTTCTTAAAATATTCTTGGTGCCGAATGAAAGTTTGGAATTAAAATTCGGTGTGCCCGGAGTGGGACCACTGTGCCAGAAAGTGTTAATAGAATGAAGAAAACTTTTATTAATATCTTTTTAAGTTTTGATTCGATTTTCATAAAATTTGAAATGAGTCGATAAAATTCTGAAACGGTTATATAAATTAAATTTCATACCATTCGGTTAGGTAGTTTTTGCGCTGTTATAAGCGGACAGACGGACGTAACAGACGACGAATATAGCTGCTAAATATTTATATAATTTCGAACGCACCTAAAAAAACACTTAAAATCAGACATTTAATAAAACTAAAAAACAATGCACTAATATCACGTAATAAAATCAATTACAGTTAGACAATTCGAGGTCTAATACAAGCTCCTCATCAATATATAGAAATGTTAATCGGAGACCAAAGCTGTTATTTACTTGGTGTCACGTTCGAACTTTTAATCTTTTACCACCGGTTTTTCAATACAGAAATTTTCGCCTATTCGAATCGCAGAAATGCTATGATTAAATAAGGCAAAGCTTACAATAAAAAATAACTGGTGGGAATAATCGACGATTCTGAGCATCTTATGCGTCACGTGTACGTGTCGCTCGTCCCCAGGGGGTTAAATCACCAGGGAGAATATGTCATAGTAGGACCACATATTCTGATGGAATTGCACATGCTTCGTATAGGGGAGATTTCTGTAATCTTGTAAACCAACCTTCTAGAAAAATTCTACTTTTAAAATTATTGCAGGTACAGTTAATTAATTTTAATATTTTCGAAATCTGAGTTGTGGTCGGAGTCCATTGAATAATTAACAAGTTTCTGATGTAAATTGCCAGATTTGTTAGCGCGTTTATGCTCTTATATGCAGATGTTGCATGATCGTCTTGTTTCACCTATATGATAAACAGAGTCACAACCTTTACAAGGGATACTGAACAGTACAGCGGTATTTTCTAAGGGAAGTGGGGTGGGGTGGCTTGAATTTTTTTTAAATTTTGAGATTTAACCCTTAAGTGCCTAGAGTATCAAATTTTCAACACTTTTTATTTAACTTTTAATAAACAAATCAAGTTCTTCGCAACCATTATATTTGTATCGAAATATTAATGCTGTAAAAAATCACATAAATATACTACTAAATAAAGTTCAAAATACATCTTAAAATTTCTGGTGTCTAATCCTTAATATAAGTAAAAAAAAAAAAAACAAAAAAAAAAACACAATTCTAAAAGAAAAATTCATGCATTCAAGAGTTAAGGATTGGACACCAGAAATTTTAAGATATATTTTTAACTTTATTTAGTAGCATATTTATGTGATTTTTAGAGGATTAATATTTCGATATAAATATAGTGGTTGCGAAGAACTTGATTTATTTATTTAAAGTTAAATAAAAAGTGTTGCAAATTTGATACTCTCGGCTTTAACCCTGCTTTGCATGAGTTTTTCTTTTACAATTGCGATTTTTTATACATATATTAAATATTAGACACCAGAAATTTTAAGATAGATTTTTAACTTTGTTCAGCAACATAGTTCACGGGAAATTTACTGGATTAATATTTCCATATAAATATAGTGGTGGCGAAGAAGTTGATTTATTTATTAAAAGTTAAATAAACAGTGATGGAAATTTACATCACTATGCAATTAAGGGTTAAGGGTTAAAGGCTGTACCAATATTAATTCATTTGAATTATTAAGATAATTTTTCGGACAATTTATATTGTGGAATAGAGACATAATTATAGGACTCCTGTGGTTTATGGAATGATACAGATTAATCTGAAAAAATCTTTTTAGCCATCGTATAGGATAACCATTATATTTCAAATAGGTAAAGAGTTTTTTTTTCCTAACTGAAGGATTTCGTCATTGCTGCACTATTTTCTTGCTCTTTGAGCTAAGGTTAAAACAAAGGCGATTTTATGGGAGACAGGATTTTCAGAATTAAAAGTTAAATACTTACCAGAAAACATTGCACTACATTATACTGACGTTAAAATTTCTTGTCATGTAACAGTTTCTTTTCCTTTAATAAAAATATCTAAGAAGAATATCTAAGTTTGTAGCCAGTTTCATTTTAAATTGTGAACTGAATTGCTGAATTTATAGAATTAGATTTTTCCAAAATTTCAGTTAAATCGTCTTGTTTGGCAATAAGAAAAACGTCGTCAACGTAACTTTCTCAAAAACAAATCTTGTAGCCTAAAAATAAAATTATTTCACGTTTAAGAAATTGCATCATGATTTATACGATTCTTACTGAGATGAGAGACCACAATTTTGCCGTTAATTTTTTTTATAAAATGTATTTTCAAAAATAAAGCAGTTAGAAGTTAAACAGAAATGTACGAGTTTCATAATGTCAATAATGACTAAATTAGATTCGACGTTGTAATTCGGCCATATTTTCTGAATAATTTCTCAAGTTAATTTATATTTAGTATTGATGTAAAGGATTTCACTCGATATAAGATCTAGTGAAACCGTGACACAAATCGACGGAAAATGAAAATTTTGAAGATTACCTGAAAATTGATAGGCAGATTTTAAACTATGAATAGACTTTTCGATTAATGGTTTCAATAAAGTTGATTAATATCTCGATAACTTGTAAAGATGCAATCTCGTATAAGTGATTATTGGTCTTAAAGAGGTATTTCTGGTGTGTTTTGGGTAAACCATAAAAGGGGAGAAACATTACTTGTGTAACATCTTTCATGGTAAGATCAGCAGGAAATTTTTCCGTTTTCTCAAAGTTGCTAAGCAATGTCTTAAGTTTTCTTTGTATAGTAGGCATAATGTCGTCGCTACCATGTCAAACTATCGAATATGAAAATATGCATTTTTCAGTACTTTTAAAAATGGGCCGATTGTCAACACTAAATTTTCTTAGAATTCTTTACCTTGTTATAATATTAATAAAATTTCCGTGAAGAACAGGGTTGCCAGATTTACCTTCTTTTTCATTCAGAAATGCCGATTTCATACCGGAAATTTTGAAAGAATTTTTTTTTATTTTAAGTAATCACGAAATGTTTGTCATTAAATAAAGCAAAACTTGCTGTTTGAAATTTCTTATATGAATTCGGAATTTCCGAATGAAAAAGGAGGCCAAAAATGCAACCCTGCTGAAAAATACTATTCAAATTTAGTGGTGACAATCGGCCAATTTTTAAAAGTAATGAAAATTACATTTTTTCACATTCGATAGTTTGACATGGTAGCGACGATGTCTATTACCAAAACTTCATAAGTAGAAGTATCTTCTAACAATTCAAGAGCTTTATTTATATATTACGGTCATATGGAATTACATTATACCTATGCGATGAATGGTTTTCCATCGTTTAATGGAGTTTCATTATAAGCGGTATATTCTGTTGAGCTGTCTATGACAGACCAGATGGTATTGCCAAACATGACAGACCAGATGGCATTGCCAAACATGACAGACCAAATGTTATTGTTGTCTGAGTGAACTGTGTCAGGCAGTGCGTTTACAATTTTAGTCAAATGTTTTATTTTCGATTCTCGGCCCGGACATTTTCTCACTCAGTTGGAAAATTGACAATTTATAAAAAAAAGTATTTCCTGAGAAAGTTCACCGGCTAATTAGAGACGTCAAAGGATGTACAAACTTGATGCAATCAATTTTTAATATGAAAACACTTTGGTGAAAACTTTGAATTTATAGTCTGCAGAAAATATCCGTATAACCTATAATTGGTTTTGCCACGAGATAACACGTACTGAAAAATCGACACTATTTATATCAAAGCAACGATTTTTAAAAACATCTATAATTCTGAACACAATCACGAACTGTTTTTTCGAAATTTGTATTATGTGAATAATTTTTTAAAGTATGTAGCATTTAATAAATCCTGTGAGATCTCTGTTTTCATATAATTTGTATATTTTAAGCGTCGGCGTCGTTTTATTTTTATGAAACTTCGCAGTTTGTTGAGGAATTCAACCTACGCAATTCCAAATTAGAAAGGCGGAAAACAAACATTTAAAAAACAGTAAAATAGTTAATATTCAATGTTTGTTGGAATTTCCCATAGAAAATGAAACACACTGCTTTGTTTTGTGAACTACCTTTTAAAAGCTTCCACTTTATATATATTTTAATATACTAATAGAATAATAATTAACTTGTACTGCACTATTTTTTCTTTTGGAACTATGGTTTTTATACTCATATTTAGACTGAGATACCACAAATTTTAAAGAGTAATTCATTGCCTTATTAAATAGCAGACTTCTGTTTTTAGATAAAGCGAAAATGTCCGTTTAAATATAGTGGTACACAATAACTGATTTTATTTATTAAATGTTTAATTTGAATTGATACATATATGTGCCAAAATCTCATAAATGTGATTTCTCAGTTCCTTGTGTATTTCTCGGCATTTCTTTGCAATATGAATTCTCATTTAACCCCTTCAGGGGCAAAGTACTCTTGTAGCTAAAATATTGAAATGATTGACTGACACCAGGATTCACGAACGAATTTATTTTAAATTAGGTAAAATATTTTCCTCATGTACCTTATAAATTCAAAATTTTATTTTAAAATTCTGGTGTCATTGTTGCATTTTGGGATTAAAATTAAGTAGTACCGTAATTTCCGGCGTATAAGCCGCAGCTCAAAGAGTCGTTTTTCGACCCAGAAATATTATTTTATAAAATGTAACTTAAAAGATAGCTGTAAATATTTAACTACAATTATTGAATAAAATTTCTGGGTCGAAAAACGACTCTTTGAGCTGCGGCTTATACGCCGGAAATTACGGTATATATAATATACCGGTGCCCTTCAAGGGGTTAATGTTAAAATATTTGTCTGTGACTTTTCTAGAATATTATGTTACTCCTACTGTAGAAATCTGTTTTTAGCACTTTCCAACATAGTTAAAATGTGTTTATAACTTCGGTTTGTCTGGCTGTCTGCCGTCTGGCAGTCCGTCCATGATCTAACTCTCTTAAATATACTCGAATTGCCCTGAAATTTTCGTATGGCATTGCCACTTACTATAGCATGATCCCTATTGAAAATGAGGTGTGTAGCTTTTACAGTTTATTTACAGGGACATTCAAAAGTATTCAGTTACATTACGGTCGATGGGAAAAAATCGTTTCAAGTGCATTTTGATGATGTTACGCATTCGAAACATGATGAAATTGATATATAATTATGCAGCGTACTAAAACATGGTTTTTCTAACATATGGTGTGCAAAACATTTATTGTACCTTTTCAGGGTCATACTGAATGATTCTGTTACACAATGTTCTACGGGGAAAATTCGTTTGTAGTGTAATTTAGTGATGTTTTAGTATTTAAAAATAATGGAATTTAAATGTGTTACTGAGATGCACTATGAATTCCTCACCGAATAGTATGGTGTGCATCGTTTTTATCGTTCACTTACAGGGACATACAAATTAATCCGGTTACAGTGTTTGTGCGATAATTACAGTCTATGTGTGAAAGTGCGTTTTCAACTTTTGCTTCAGTATATTAATTTAACTCAATTTTTGCATAGTATGTGTGTGTATAAATTATGTTGATAATATACCGGGCTACACAAAGGAATTCGTAAGTATTACTGACTATGGGAGTGAATAGCTTAGAGGTATTTTTAATTGTGGTACGCATTTTCCTGCTGAACTATATTTAGTAGACTAATATAAGTTTGTGGAATATAAATAAATCAATATACAGGGCAATTCACAGAACAATATACATCGTTCTTTGTGGTTGGTAAGAGCTGAAAGTAAATTTTAAATTGCCTTATGCGTTTTTTTTTTTTTGCCTGAATTAAATTTTAGTTTAACATGTGGTGTGTACAAAAGTCTTTATATAATGGTTTTATTAAAGATTTCGAGTGCATTTTCATGGATTGGCGAAATTTGCTAAAAGTGAATTTTCTAACTGAACTAATTTTTATCATGCTACATAGTATATATCCAAAACTATAGATAATATACAGGGCAGCACCAAATAATTTGACTAATTTTTTGACTATAGATGTTAAATGTTGAAACTGGATTGTTAAATGTGTTATATGTTTCCTAAACTGTTTATCACATATCTTCTTTCACCTTATTTAACTGTAAAGTTTCGTTACAGTTTTCTGGAAGTGTTGGAAAGTGCTTCATAATCAATGCCTCAAGCATGATTTTCCGTTTTTGATTATTTTTTAAAATGAAATTTAAATATCTCATTAAATATCTCATAAATCACTACTGTCCCATGTCCTCAACCCATAACTTGATCATTAAAACTTTCAACAAACAATAATTATTGAACAATTTTGAAACACCAATGCTGTTATTATAAATATGAACATCATAATATAATTTTTATATGAGTGAAATGTGTAATATTTGTTTTTTGGGGACTAATCTTGTATCCCTCACTTTTTAGTCCCTACTGTGCCGGTGTAGGTGAAAATTATATCTGTAGCTGTAAGGTTGAACACTTTTGAACAGAATTTATGAACAAATTCATTTCGACGTAAATAAAGGATTTTATTTTTAGGTGAATTATAAAAATAAAACATTTATTCAAAAATTTCTGGGACTAATTTTTGCAGTTGGGGATTAATATTACCCGATATAAGTTATATGATAGCGCCCTTCAAAGGGCTTTATCGTAAGTGCCGACTTAATGGGGTCAAAGGGGGTGCAAATCACGCAAATTTCTCCCACTTATTTTAAAATGTGAGATTTCTCTTAATTAATCACACTGATTAAATATTACAAAAAAACTTTTTTAAATTAGTGATAGAAGTATTCCTAATTGCCTATTTCACACCCTGCGAAGTCGGTGCTTTTGATAAGGGGAGACATTCAAACCTACGATGACAAAGATGATTAAATGCTGCTTTAAAAATACTTTAACATACATTAAAAAAAAGAACTTAATTAAATATAACCCTATTAATCTTTATCTTGTTTAATTGCAAATTTCTGTCATTAAATAAAGCCATTGTTTTTATCGTTGGCACCAGGATTCACGAACGAATTTATTTTAAAATAAGTAAAAGCTTTTCCTCATGTACCACTCATTCAAAATTTAATTATAAAATTCTGGTGTCATTGTAGCATTTTGGGATTAAAATTAAGTGGTATATATAATATACCGGTGCCCTTCAAGGGGTTATTTAATGGCAGACGTTTCGTTATTACATAAAGCGAAAATTCTTTCGAAAGTTCTGGTATGAATTCGGAATATCCGAATAAAAATTAAATTCCTGAAATGGACGCATATATGCGATTTACATGCAAAGGAGTTAATGCAGCCAAGCATATCTACATAGCTGCAATTTGTTTCCACTAAAAGTTAATTAAAATTTTTTGGCTTATTACATCGTAGATTTCGCCGATTAAAAAAATCAAAAATCACTGCTAAATTTTTGTGATAAGAAAAAATAAATGTTGGCAGCTATACCTTTATCTGCTTTTCATTAATTGGATTTTGTGTTTCTATTTCATTCAAATGCTTAGTACGAGGTATATTTTTTATTTCAACCTCCGATCGCGGGAACATAGCACATATCACTTAGCAATAACATGATGCGGCCACATAGGTAGTAGGCGGATCTGAGCATGGCGTTATTGTGTAGCTTCCTCATCTTGACGTCTGTCATTCTGTCATAGCCGAGAGCAACACAAATATGTTGGAGCTGAGCTGAGGACTTCTTAACATGGCCGGATTGATTCCCCCGCCAGGTGCGAGTGTATGTCAGACAATACGTCGCCTGTGGAGAACTATTCAAAACAAAAGGAAAGGCATTCTGTCTTCTCGAATTGTTTTGATTCATAACAAGCACGACCACATACTGCTGAGCTTCTTTCAAAATTTCAATGGGAATTTTCCGGTCACACTGCATACAGTCCAGATTTCGCATCAAGTGACTTTCTCCTTTTTAGAGAGCAGGTGTGGGAGGGCAGCGCTTCCGTATCACGAAAATCTTCAAGAAGACATGCTGACCTAGCTCAATACGCTAGCAATCTTCTATGAAGAGGGTATTGGAAAATTCCTCCACCAGTAATACAAATTTCTCAATCTTAAAGATGGCTATGCCGAAAAGTCACTTTGATTGTACTTCACTCTTGGTAATAACATCATTTTGGTTTTCCCAATTCTTTTTATTTTACGCCCCATCGGGTGTTTAAAAAAATCCCTCGTAATAATAAACTGTTTCGTTTATGTATTAAAATATTAATTTCATTTATGCATTTGAATTTCGAGAGTTTTAAATTTGGAATTTATTCTGGAGTAAAGATTGTTGTTCTCTCTCAAACGCTAAGGATGTGTGTTTATTTCCCTTTTTTCTAACAATTTCACATTATCTTCAGATGCAATCTGTATGTGTTGTCAAGACATATGAATGGGTATCTGGAAGAAAGATCTATGTTACAAGCTTAAAATTTAACAAAAATGAGGAAAAATCTATGTCATTGATTTGCGATGTCCTGAGCACGTAGTGCAACATAGGCCCTTCTTCAGATCGTAAGTATCCTGTACTTCCATGTCTTCATGCCGAGCCTTGATGAGTAATAAAAGACTAGTTAGATGGGTAAGGAAAGTAATAATATTATATTTCGTTTTTTGTTTTATTTTTTCAATTCCTACTATTAGTTCCCACTCTCCCTATATTTATTTGTATATCTTGTTCAAATTTTCAATCGTTAACAAAATACTTTTTATTCAGCCACTGAAGTTCAAATACATTTTTTTAAACTTGTAGTGGATGGCATTTTATGTTACTACAGTTTATTCAAATATTAATTCATTAATTAAATTTAAAATTAATTAATTTTAGTTTTATATGGGAGAAAAAATATTAATACTCAGCCGACGTATTTCAGACATTAGTTCCATTTAAAAGCCCTCACTCACAAGTCTTGATAGCGCAGTCGGTTAAGCTCTGAGCTCGTAACCGCAAGGTCACTGGATCGAACTTCACCTGGGACGAAAATAAATTTCTCTTATATATAAGTTATTCAGCAGGATGTAAATTTAGGAATAAATACCGTCATTGGCAAAGCATGTAGATCGCTGGAAAAATTTTTTCTTTTTGACCTAAGTAGGAATTGACTCTTTTTTTGTATTACTTGTTATTTAAAGAAAACAAACTTTTATGTTATGAAATTGCAATTCTTAACTCTGGGTAATCATTAATCATTCCATAGGTCCTTTCCCAACAAAAAACCCAACTTTCCAAGATTTGTAACATAGGCCTTCTTTCAGGCACCCATTCATATAATAATTAAATCGATAGTCTCTGGAAAGAAGTTTAAGTAAGTCCTACTGTTTTCTTATCTACTTATCTACTTTCACCGAGTAACCATTGATTTAATTAAGGTACAATCAATGAAGATATGTCCGGAAAATATAGATAAGGATTTTTCCTTTTATTTATAAGTTATTTTTCTTATAAGAGCTTTTCTTTATTGTATATAGTTTATCGTATCTGCCAAGTCTAATTGATTTTTGAGTAACATTAAATCTGAAGAGAAAGATTAGCTTTATATTTTGCGACAAAAATTTACGATTAAATAAATCGAATATTACAATTCGGATACAGCAATACGGAAAAATCGAGAGACGATGATGATATTTAAATATTTAGTATGTTTATAAAATAAATTGCAATACATAGTCAGTGTTGGAAAATTGGCGCAGCAGAGAATCTACTGTCACCGTTAAATTTAAACTGTACTCTTTGTCTTATTTAAGGACAGAGATTCAGAGATTTTTTTTAAGACGATGAATATTATTAAAATTTAGTGGTGAGAATCTCCCAACTGCTGCGCCACTGTTCCATCAGTGTATATAATATATTACAAAGTGGTCACAATTTACTTTCCTGTTGAATTTTAATAGCAGTATTTTGAAATGATAATCATCGTCATATTTAAAAGCGAAAGTTCAGGATTAAATAAAGCACATACTGCTATTAAAAATAATTGTTCACATTTTTCTAGGTGTTTTAACCACATTGTATTAAATATTACTCGTAGGTTATTCCTACACGACTTGAAGAATCATTTTTAGACGTACGCTGGATGGAGATTTTTTAGTAGACTATTTTATTTTAAGATTCATCGTATACCACATCGAATGAAGTTTATTTATTTACTACTTGAATGAACACTTTTAGACTTACTAATTCTTGTTAGCAAAATTCAGTTTCCTTACGGCGTGGGAAGGGGAATTCAGCGATTCTCGGATTAGGAACTTACTTAGAATGGATATTGCATCAGCGATGTTTCATTAGATCCTGATCCATGCGGTTAAAATAGGCGTTTCCGCGACCGTTCGTGCAGAGTTGCCAGTAGGCTACTATTTCAAATTCAGAATGTTTGATTTCAACAACTTTTTAGGATTCCGTACTTAAAAAAGTAAAAACGGAACCATTATAAGATCACTCTTGTGTCTATTTCTCCGTCTGTAAGAGTCCTTTTTCTCGTAAACTATGGGACGTGAAAGGTTCAAACTTGGAAAAGTTATAACTCACATATTTTCAAGATTATTAGCCATTCACAAATATGTTTAGGAAAAAATTAAGGGGCTAATTAAGTTACTTGAAAAAAAGTTTTCTTTTGTGTATCATGTGGGGTATCGTGTACAAGATCTTGTAATATCGAACTCAAAAATATATTTGTTTTAATTTTAGGTATTATATTTTCAGAGATATAGTCAAAAAATGCATTGCAAAAATATGTTCCCTACCTCCCCCGTCTATTTCAGAATATACTGAAACTAAAATTATAAAAAAATGGGTTAGTAGGAGTTTATTTAAAACTTGCAGGAAAACTATAACGATTTTCCTAGGTAACATAGTTTTTTGTGAAAAACGCAATTTTCTGTTACACACAAACTTTACTTTTAGGGCGGTCAGCAGGGGAACTGACGACTGCTCGAGGTATCTATCGACGCAGAATCATCCAAGGATATTTGATAATGATTTTCAAAAATAATATTTGTCAATAATTAGCCGGGATATTAATTAAATTACTTGAAAAAAAACTTTCTTTTTATGTTTCGTGTAGGGTATCGCTCATCTCGTAGCATCGAACTCAAAAATATATTTTTTTAATTTTAGGTATTATATTTTCAGAGATATTGTCGAAAATATACTGAAAAAATATCTCCCACCCCCCCTCCTATTTCTGAATCTACTGAAACTAAAATTAGGAAAAAATTAGGGGTAGTAGGAGTTTATTAATTAATAAATTTAATGAACGGAACCCTTTGAGCGCGAGTTATACTCGTATTTGACCGATTTTTATTTAAAATAGTTTAATTTTAAATAAAAATCGGACTTATTCTCACATTGTTCAATCTGTCATTAAATAAGGCAAATATTTCTACTTCAAAAAAGTGGTGTGAATCAAGTAATCTGAATTTAAAAATCAGTAGCTTACTGGCAACATTCCGTTCGTGCCTTCCCAGGAAATTACAGAAACTGTCCGAAATAAATTACAGTGAGAAATCCCTATAAAATATTCCTGACATATATGTCATGCCTGAATGGAGACTATTGTCGTATAACTTCCAAAACTGGCGACTTTCCTGTTGTAAAAATTGCTTGTATGTCTGGAAGTAAAGTTGTGGTTTTCAAGCATAAAAATATATAACTACAAAATAATTATACATTCATTCAATTAATACAATACAATAATTAATAGTAAATTGTTCATTAGCTTCTGCTTAGCTTTAATTAGCCATTCGAATTAAATATTTTCAATGATTTGTTAAATTTATTAAAAATGCGTTTTTAATAGTTTATTTTTATTAGTAACAGTCCTTGGGGCTGTTTTGTTATAATGAGAAAGTAAATGCGCCCATCACAAGTTTTTTTTTTTTTTTTTTAGTTATCAATCGTAAACCATTCAAGTTATTGAAGTTCTGATTTCTGCAAATTAAAGTAGACTTTTTAAATTGAAGAATAAACCTTCAAAAAAAAAAAAAAAAAAATCAAAATTTTTTATTTTTTAAGAATTTTGAAAATGAAAAATTAGTGCCAAAAATTAACTTCTCACTTCAAACAGCATAAACACCGACTTTTAAGATTTTTTTGTTACCACTAACATTTAATAGAAATTTCTGCCTTATTTAACCGCAGAATTATGAAATTAACAGGGCTTGTACCGTAATTTCCAGCGTACAATACGCGAATCGAACAAGCATGTTTCGACCCAGAAATTTTATTTTATGACATGTAACTTCCAAGATCGCTGAAATTATTTGAGCTCAATTATTAAAAAAAAATTCTGGATCCAAATATGATTGTTTGATCCGCGGATTTTACGCCAGAAATTACGGTAATCGTGTTTCTGTATTGTTGAATTCCCCCCAGAATTTCCAAAAAGTTTTATTTGGTTATAAGGAAATGCAATTTTAGAGCCCCCCCCTTTTTTTTTCAGCAAAGTTATAAAAAGAAATTATTTTTTAAAACAAATTCTGTTTACATAACTTGATCAAAATTAAATGATAAAAAAAATATCCCACCGCCCTTAAAAGTGTTAAATAACATTTTTTTACATTTGTTATAAAATTTTAGTGATAAAAAAAGCGTTAAATTTTGCAGCTATGAAACAGCCACCGTTTTGTGAAATTTGGATTTATCTTATCAATTTGAGGTTTGGCATTCAATGTACAAGGTGGCTATAATCAAACTGACGAGAAATGAGGCAAGTTTTGTAGGATTATTAAACAAGACGAGGGACAAAGGATTCCGTGAAAAAATGATGTAGTTCCAAAAGTCTCCGCTAGGGGATATGTGGAGCTGTGTCACAGAAAAGAGAGTCTAAATAAATGTAGAATCAAATCTGGAGTAAAATTACCTTTAACTTATCACATTGAATTCAGGGTCAATGTCGCCGCCATTTTTGTGGACCACATATTGCATTCTAAGCGCAGTATTCATAACGGCAGAAAGTAACAAGTCTGCAGGAATGTCCCGTACAGACCATGATACGTTACACTTCAAATGGCCAGGTCCAGGACATCTTCCACATAGACTTTCGACTGTAAGTAATCCCATAGCCAAAAGTCGCATGGGATAAGATCAGGGGAACGAGGTGGCTATCCAGTTGGAATGCAGCGACTATTGGCTGTTTCTGTTGTGAACTTTTGTCATAATAGCTGCTGTACTCGCAATTCAATGTAATACGCACACGTAACAATTCAATATGTAACGATGAAACATCTTTTAACTTACCAAAATTGTGGCCTGAGTTACTCCATGGTTACGAATATGGAAATAAACATCCCAGTAAAAATAAAAAAATAACTTGAGTAATCTGAAAGAGTACGTGAAAAATTGAATGATTACGATTCAAATCATTGTATCATAAATCGTGCAATTTTTGAATATTATTATTTGCTTTGATAATGGCTTCGATGGAGCCGAAACATGTGAAAAGTCTAATAAAACTTTTTTTAATTCTTGAAAAGTTTTATTTTACACCTTTTAGCAAGTACTAGATTATTACAGGGTATTATAATTCGTTATATATTTAAGCATTGTTCATTCAATGAACAACACCACACGAAGATATTAGCAATGGAGCGAACTCAGTTCAAAGATGCTGTAAGCGGAAGAAAGATACTAAAAACAGAATTTGTAGAAAGAAAAAGAAATCTTCTGGTGTGTAACTACAATATAATTTTAAATACTAAAATATAAGTAAAATTAAATGTAACTTAAACATAATTGTAACATATTTCAATATTTAGTTTCTGAACACCATCGCTATCACTGATGTGATTTCGTGCCATTCATGATTTTATATTTGTAACTCCACCTAATGGAGTTCCTTTTGCAATTTATATGTTACATTATTTCTTCAAAATATAACACAATAATCGTATATATACAAACAATGTACTATGCATATAATTAATTATGCATTAAGAATACATTAAATTAAAATAGTATCACTATTGTATGTAATAGGGATGGGCAAAACAGTTACTTTTCGTTATTAGGTTTCAATGTTTCAGATTAGCATTGGTAATGGGTTCCAATAACATTTTATTTGTATTGTTTTACAATAATCTGGATATCTTATCGATGGCTACTTTAACCAAATAGCGCTTAGCACGGGGAGAAGCCCGAACCCTGCAGGCAATTAACTTTTTTTCTGCACACTTGGGCTGGCAGGGCTTTCGTGTCAGGCTTCTTTTTTTTAGGCCAAGCCGGCCTGGACTTCAGTCTTCCTACAACTCTGCACGGGTCCAGGACATCTTGAGATAGACTTTCGACTTTAAGTAATCCTATAGCCAAAAGTCGTATGGGATAAGATCAGGGGACTAAGGTGGCTACCCAGTTGGAATGCAGCGACTATTGGCTGTTTCTGTTGTGAACTTTTGTCATAATAGCTGCTGTACGCGCAATTCAATGTAATACGTACACGTAACAATTCAATATGTAACGATGCAGCATCTTTTAACTTACCAAAATTGTGGCCCGAGTTACTCCATGGTTACGAATATGGAAATAAACATCCCAGTAAAAATAAAAAATAACTTGAGTAATCTGAAAGAGTACGTGAAAAATTGAATAATTACGATTCAAATCATTGTATCATAAATCGTGCAATTTTTGAATATTATTATTTACTTTGATAATGGCTTCGATGGAGCCGAAACATGTAAAAAGTCTAATAAAACTTTTTTTTAATTCTTGGAAAGTTTTATTTTACACCTTTTAGCAATTTGAAGAAGTACTAGATTATTACAGGGTATTATAATTCGTTATATATTTAGGCATTGTTCATTCAATGAGCAACACCACACCAAGATATTAGCAATGGAACGAACTCAGTTCAAAGATGCTGAAAGCAGAAGGAAGATACTGAAAACAGAATGTGTAGAAAGAAAAAGAAATCTTCTGGTGTGTAACTAGAATATAATTTTAAATGCTAAAATATAAGTAAAATGAAATGTAACTTAGACATAATTGTAACGCAATTCAATATTTAGTTTCTTAACATCATCGCTATCACTGATGTGATTTCATGCCATTCATGATTTTATTTTTGTAACTCCACCTAATGGTGTTCCTTTTGCAATTTATATGTTACATTATTTCTTAAAAACATAACACAAAAATCGTATTTATACAAAAAATGTACTATGCATATAATTAATTATGCATTAAGAATACCTTAAATAAAATTATATCACTATTGTATGTAATAGGGATGGGCAAAACAGTTACTTTTCGTTATTAGGTTCGTTATTATATGTTACATTATTTCTTAAATATATGCACAATAATAGTATTTATACAAATAATGCACTATGCATATAATTAATTATGCATTAAGAATACATTAAATTAAAATAGTATCACTATTGAATGTAATAGGGATGGGCAAAACAGTTACTTTTCGTTATTAGGTTCGTTATTATATGTTACATTATTTCTTAAAAATATGCATAATAATAGTATTTATACAAACAATGTACTATGCATATAATTAATTATGCATTAAGAATACCTTAAATTAAAATAATATCACTATTGTATGTAATAGGGATGGGCAAAACAGTTACTTTTCGTTATTAGGTTCGTTATTATATGTTACATTATTTCTTAAAAATATGCACAATAATAGTGTTTATACAAACAATGTACTATGCATATAATTAATTATGCATTAAGTATACATTAAATTAAAATAGTATCACTATTGAATGTAATAGGGATGGGCAAAACAGTTACTTTTCGTTATAAGGTTTCAATGTTTCAGAGTAGCATTGGTAATGGGTTCCGATAACCTATAATTTTATATTGTTTTACAATATTCCGGATATCTTACCGACGGCTACTTAACCAAATAGCGGTTAGCACGGGCAGAAGCCTGAACCCGGCAGGGACTTAACTATTTTTCTGCAGACTTGGGCTGACAGGGCAGCCGTGTCAGGCTTATTTTTTTAGACCAAGCGGGGCCTGGACTTCATTCTTCTTACAACTCTGCACGGGTCAAAATTTCAGGCCCTGCCCATATGAAAATCAGCTCATATGAACCCAGCCCATATGAGGCCCATATGAACCTATCCCATATGAAAATCATTGGTCCGGCCTGGCCTAGCCCGTGCAAAATTCTGTAAAATTATACTTGACACTACAATTTTTGAAAGAAGGAAAAGCATAGATTTTTAAATGGCCATTATTAATCAATTAAAGTCCTTTTTAAAAACAATACATACATTTCTAGGCAAAAAATTAACGTGTAGTAAAGCCTATGAAATAGAACCTGTCTATCACGGAAATATGTTTTAAAAGGAAAAAAATGTCTTGATCCGTGCAAAATGAGTAGAATAATCCGTTCAAAATGAATATAATAATTGTTCAACAGACGATATACCTGCTAAGAATGGAACCTGTCTATAACGGATTTTTCCCCTCTCCTGGTTTTCCTTTTGTTACTAAATCTGTATTTGAATGTAATTGTCTAAGTCATTTTTTTAATCAGTGCTTACGTACGTAATTATCTAAGTGGTCATTAATATTGTTGATATTTTGTATTCATGCATTTCGAACATAATCTAAGAATAAAATCGATGCAAAAGTAAGAGTGCTTTTAAAATAATATTAACTGTAGGATATTCTTGTTTCAGTAATATTGGCATTTTGTTTTGAAGAAATTGAGTCAGGCCGGGCTCGGTGCATGATTTTAGCCTTTATACCGTGTTGGGCCAAAAAAGTTTTGTACGTGCTTGGTTCGAACCAAACATTTTACTTTTATAGTGGCCGATAAAATTTTTGTACGGGCCGGGCTGGGCTCGGGAACACTTAACTTTTATACAGTGGCGTAGCCAGGGTGTGGGTCCAGATGCTCTGGATACTACTAATTTTGTAAAAAAAATTTCCTTATATAAATGGAGCAATTTCTGCGATAATAAAGGCGAAGAAAACTTTACAATAAACGAAGAAAACTTTAACGAACTTACAATAAACGAAGAAAATGCGAAGAAAACTTTACTGGTATCCAGAGCATTTTGACCAACTCCCTGGCTGCGCCACTGTTTTATATCGTGTCGGGAAGGGCAAATTTTTTTTATACGGATTGGGCCTGGTCTGAGCTTGGAAATTTCGAACCGTGGAGAACTCTAGCTTAGTGGCACAGTCATCATCTTAATCAGGGAGGGATTTAGAATCATTATTAATCATAAAATGAGCAATTTCTTTGATTTACATGTTCTTAAATAGGTTTTAATGAATAAAGTGGCGATTGATAACCGACTTAATAAAAATCACAACCACATAAACAATGTTTAGCATTAAGCTGTTTTGAGGATTCATAAAAGAGTCTTGTATCTTCAGAGTATTATAAAAGAAAGAATAAGCAGCAGTAGTAACATACGTACTTTGATGCAATTTTCAGCAATTTTTCATTCATTTTGCTATGAATGGGCTTCAATTTTGTAGCCTTAAATCTGCTGCATGTTAAAATTCTTTAAGTTGTTTATATTCTTTATGCACCATGTACTCATCTTAAAATACGTGCTTTTTTATGCATAATATTAGTTTTAGTGCTTATGATTATCTTAGTTTATAAATGACTTTTTAACCCTTAACTGTCCTATTATAGTAGAGCCAAACAGCGTCTTTCGATAAGTTTCCTCAAATTAGTTAGGTTAGTCTTAAAATTTAAAATTCTTACCACATAAATTGTACGATACAGATTTTTTCCGAGATCTTACACATTCCAATATGACGATAAACAAGTACTTCTAGTTTTCTTACTTTTTCTCATCATTCAAATAATTAAAACAACAATAATAAAAATTCACAAATAAAGATCAAGTAATCATTCGTATTATGCTCGTATTAGTAAGCGAATAAAAAAAAGATTTGTTCTATGGCTGCTTCATATATCACGTGACAATAAGTAATTTTCAATTCCATCTCTTCTCAAACTGAAATATCATGTGCTATCGAAAAACTAACCTTATCCTTTACGATTAATTTCACATTTGAAGCCTGCGAACATCTAAACATCAACATAAAGAAAAAAAACATATTAGTGACTGATAATTTTATCCCACAACGAAATGAATAATCCCATTTAAATATCAGACATTTATCCCAAATCATGTTATGACTGTGTAATGTTATATTGCAAAGATAAAATTTAATTTAAAATTCACTTGCCTCAGATTACATTTCAAAGTAGCAAAAGTTTTAGGCGAATGTTATTTTAACTCTTGAATACACTATTTTTGATTATGTTACTTTGTTTGATACGTTACCTTTTTTCAGCGAAAGAATTGTTTCGATTCTACAATTAAATAAAATATTTCTTTGCTTCTGAGTTATTTAACTGTTGGATGAAGACGGATTATAAAAGTTTTCAATCGTTAAACTTGTGGTATAAGAAATTTTGAAGTTCAGGAAACATTAGAAGAAAATAAACTGTCTCGGTCCAGTTATAGTTGTTAAACAGAAAATAAAAAAAAACTGTGTGTAATATTCATCTTAATTAAATACAAAAATGTCTTAAAAATATTTATATATTTTTTTTATTAAGAATTTTTAAAATACGGAACAGGCTTAGAAAATTTATTTAATAAAATATGAAATATGTACATAAAAATATATCGTAAAGCCAGGGCTCCCACTGGTGACTGTTTTTACATTCTATTTGCACCACTATTTAAAAAAAATAATTTTTGTAGTATATTTCTCTTGCAGATGTTGTCTAAGTGTATGTGACAAAATTTTGTTTTGAGAAAGTGGTGCGAGATAGAATTAAAAAATAGTCGCCAGTGGCAGCAAAAACGGATTCGCTGATATTTACATCTAATATTTATAGTATAATATTGTACGCCTAAATGTATTCAAGCATTAATTAAAAAAATAAAGTATACAGAGATCTGGATATTTCAACAAAGTTACTGTTTTTATATCGAGTCGAACTGATTACATCGATGGACTAGGGTTACCAATCATCCAATGTAATTTTTATGTTGATTTTCTTGATCGATTTTTCTGATTTTCTAAAGACTAATTCAGAGACAATAATTTTTAAAAATGTACAATTTGGAAATATTATATTAATTTAATCTGTAGAAAATTTAGCTTAATACTTCTTTTTCATATAAATAGTAAAACTGCCAGACAGCAACGAAATGATCTTTCTGCCAAGCTTTTTGGCAAATATTTTTCAAGAGAATTAGCTTTGACATGAACTAACATTAGTGATATTAGACATAACAATACTGAAATGCGCTTTTTACCCTTGTCAACTTTCCGGTCTATTTCCAAGTTAGAAAACATATCTGAAGACCGAAAATGTATTTATTAAAATTTAATAATATGTGTGATGTTCGTATGTGCGACTTATTTGACTCCATTTATTAATTAAAATTTCCGGTTTGAAAATACCGTAATTTCCAGTCTATAAAACGCAGGTCAAGCTATATATTACATTCTCCCCTATGTTGGAATTTCCTAAAATTTTTGCAGATCTACGACGATCATGACTCCTAGAAACCAAAACCACCCCCAGTTCAAAACTTTATCTATCTATCTATCTATATCACTTTTTATGGACACGATAACTTCCATAATTCTGTACAAATCGCTTCCAAACTGATAAATACAATCAAGGGGTATAAAATCTCGGTCAAGTTCGTTAATGGGCAAAATCAGACCCAGGAGGGATAATATATATATATATATATATATATATATATATATTAATTGAAAACAGAAAATACACCATAACTTCTTAATTATGATGATACATATCGAATCCGTTTAAGGTTATTATTACTTCTAGGAAAAGGGCCATAAATTTAGGCATGACAGATTTTTAATATAATTAAAAATGGCCTCAAGGGGGGGGGGGGGGGTAGGGGTTTAAGAAGAAAAAAATGCTTAACTTCGTAAATTCATAAGATATCAAATTCGCTTAAATTTATTATAAATCTTCTTAATATTATCTATTGAGAAGTTTTTTGTAGGACAAACAGTTACATCAAAAAATAAAATAAAGAAACAAAATAAAATAAAATAAAATAAAATAAATAAAATAAATAAATATAAAAATCTCTGCCGTCTCCGTCTATAGGCACAGGTAGATTTTGAAGTGGGGTTCCCTAAGGCTCCTATAATAGGAGCTGACGCATATCCATTTTGTTTCGCATTATTCGGGTCTCAGTTCAGCATCTCAATCTACCGCTGCCGGAGCTGGGGTTGCCTAAGGCCTCGTTCCCCCACCTTCTGAAAGAGGCTGGATGTTAAAAGGCGAAAAATTAGCTTGGTTTTTCGACTTTGAGACACATATCTGCGAGGATGCGTCAGCCTGTATTATAGGAGCTCTAGGGTTCCCAACTTCCGCGTCATGGCAAAAAGGTCCTTCTGCAATTCTCAGTAAACAGGCACCCCACGGTCTGCGTCTTCGAAATCTACCTGTGCCTGTAAGCCGAGCCGTGGGGGGATTTTTTTATTGCCCCATTTTATTATTCATAAAATTCTAAGTTAATTAGTAAAATAGACAGTGTATTTTTTAAGGTATTAAAAAACCCGGAAGTTTGACATCTATGCTATATTATCTGAATGGCAGGATTTCCCGCCAAGCAATGTTGGGCGTTTTTTATTTCATCTTGCTTGATTGCTACCAATTTTGTGAAATAGTAATATTCGCTTTATTTACATCAGATTAAATAAGGTGAATATTACTGTATCATAAAAGGGGTAAAATCAAGTAATTTGAATAAAAAAATAATTCCTGTATCAAATGGGATAAACATACGTAAGACTAAGCTGACGTTCATAAATGGTGATGAACCTTACATTGCATTTTTATCCCTTTTTCTTTTAGCTGTCCCGATCGTTCGGATATGTGTTGCTGATCTATGTATCATATATAGTTAGCAATAATTTCTAAAACTATAGTATTTATTACTTTAGCATTATTTATCAGCGAGATAAAATTAGATTTGAAAGCCTGTGCGGAAAAAAATGTCACTTTTAAATATTATTTTTTTAAAAATGACACTATTTTCAAACAATTGTATTCTTAGTAGATTTATACGATCAATAGAAATCTACCACAAAAATATACTTTTTCATAGGCTAGTTTTAAATATATACAGTATGCCCACTAAAGTCCCTTGCCACCCTCTTACCTTCGGAACAGCTGCTGCTATATTCATAAAAGTAGTGTCTAGGTATAGTAAAGTAGCCATGCGCTACTCAATGAAACCGCCTATGGCGCCACCTGGTAGAATGCTGCGGAGTTAGCATTCCTATCTTGAAAACGGAAAGAGATAGAGGAAAAAAGTGATTTACAAAGTTGTAGAGCATCATCGATTTAGTACGAAAAGACATCTTGTGGACATTAATGCGAAGAATATGATGATTAACAGGGGCGTAGCGTCAAGGGGGGCACGGTTCACTTTACTACCAGTATTTTTATACACTATATTTGGCCTTATTTAATTCATACCGTTCAAAGATTAAATAAGACTAAATGTAGTATATAATTATACTGGTAGTAAAATGATCGTGCCCCCCCTGACGCTACGCCACTGATGATTAAAACGCGCATTTGTTTTTTCTCACCGTCAGCTGCAATGCATATTTGGATCCTTATTTGAATTTCACGTTGCACACCTTGGAGCACAAATGGTGACAAGTTGGTCCAAGCGTCCGTAATGCGTCGTTTAAGGTCCTGCAATGTTTGTGTGTGTGTGTGGGGGGGGGGTCGCATACACCTGCTGTTTCATAACTGTTTTTTTCTTTCTTTATAAGATCGTTTTGTCACGCCACAATGTAGGAAATCACGAAAAACCATATGCGCGTTTTATCCGTTCTATTCTTCGCATTAATGTCCACAAGGTGTTTTTCGTATTAAATCGATGATTCTCTACAACTTTGTAAATCACTTGTTTTCCCTATCTCTTTCCGTTTTCGATATAGGAATGCTAACTCCACAGTTTTCCACCAGGTAGCGTCGTAGGCGGTTTCATTAAGCAGCGCCAGGCTACTTTACTATACCTAGACACCACTTTTATGAATATAGCAGCAGCCGTTCCGAAGTTAAGAGGGTGACAAGAAACTTTAGTGGGCATATTGTATATTTATTTGTTTAACAGAAATATATTTATCCTGTTTTATAACTAAAATCATTTTAAAATTTTGGTCTGTTTTTAAACGTTGCAACTTAGGCATCAAATGAGAAACAAATATAAAAAAAGATGATGAATAGGAACACAAAAAACTGAGATATATTTTAATTGAAAACAAGAATCGAAAGAGTGACACCATTACGATAAAATGATTAGCAATGACAGGACTACAACTGACGACTATTTTTATATACTATTCGTACCAGTATATCAAGAACAAACATCCTTTATGGTAGATTTCTCTTGCAATTTTAGATTATTGTTTGAAAAAGGTGGAATGAATGGAATATAAATATAGTCATCAGTGGCAGCCATGCAATGATAAAATATGACTTCTTTGATTTTTATTTATTTAAATGACGTCCTAAAACTATCAAAGACATTACCAAAACTTGCAAGTATCCAATAGTTTAACCCTTAATTGCATAGTGATGTAAATTTCCATCACTTTTTATTTAACTTTTAATAAATAAATCAACTTCTTCGCCACCACTATATTTATATAGAAATATTAATCCAGTAAATTTTCCATGAACTATGTTGCTGAACAAAGTTAAAAATATATCTTAAAATTTCTGGTGTCTAATATTTAATATATGTATAAAAAATCACAATTGTAAAAGAAAAACTCATGCAAAGAAGGGTTAAATATACAAGTCTGTTTAAATAAATAAAAATGTTAAGGGAGATGTGATATTTATTACTTCAGACTTTCTTAACAATAAATTATAATACATGCTAAAAAAAATGATAAAAATATTCTTTCTAAAAGTATCATGTCCTCCTCTCACTATATTATGCTACTAGATTCATATAAATATATTTACTTATATTACAGGATTATATGTATTGCATTATATAAACAAAATAACGAATTTTAAATTTTGGTCTTTCTTATAAAAGTTGTAACAAAGGAATGAAAAAAGAAAATACAGTCTTTTAAAAAAGCGAGAAAATTAGTACAAAAGACTCAGATATTTTTGAAATGAAAGCAAGAATCAAAAGAGTGACACGATTGCGATAAAGTGATTAGGAATGGAGGAAAAACGCTTCATTAAAGTCCTAAAAACTATCGCAGACGTTATCAAAACTTTCAAGTATATAATAGTTAAAACATACAAGTCAGTTAACTAAATAAAATTGTTAAAGTAGATGTGATATTTATTACTTCAAACTTTCTTACAAATAAGATATAATGCATGCTTTAAAAACTGATAAAAAACATTATTTCTAAAAGTATCATGTCCTCCTCTCACTATATTATGCTAGATTCATATAAATATATTTACTTATGTTACAGGATTATATGTATTGCATTATATAAACAAAATAACGAATTTAAAATTTTTGTCCTTCTTATAAAAGTTGTAACAAAGAAATGAAAAAAGAAAATACAGTCTTTTAAAAAAGGCGAGAAAATTAGTACAAAAGACTCAGATATTTTTGAAATGAAAACAAGAATCAAAAGAGTGACACGATTGCGATAAAGTGATTAGAAATGGAGAAAAAACGCTTCATTAACTTCCATTCACTTAAATGACTTCCTCCAAATATCTAAGAGATTTATTTGTAAGGGCCAGTTTGGCTCATTCCTTTATTTAAGATAGTATGAAGAAAGTAAATATCTATTTTTTTGGAATGAAATAAAATTCCTCTGAAATATTCTAAAATTGTTTATTTGTTTGAATAATAAAAAGAGCCTTTAATTTTATCTTTACAATTTGAAACGTAATATTTGTTCTTCAGATAAAATTTTAAAATGACTAAACGATGTAAAGAATCCAGAAATAATAAGAATGTTTTCTAAATAAAATGAAGATTAAAATCTGAAATTTCATGATTCGAATTCAGGTCGTGGAATGAAGAATGAAGTTATTATTTTTTATTTAAATAGAAAATCAATTTAGATTCGGTGCTATTATTAAAACCAGAACGGTTAAGTCTGAATAAGAATAAATGTTATTTCGTAAAAAAAACTGAGTTATGTCCTAATACGTGTTATTCGTCATTTTTTTCAATTAAATATTCTATATAGTCTTTTTAAATTTTCTGAAATACCAATTTACATTTATTAAGTACCGGGTGATCCAAAAGTCAGGACGAACTTTAAAAATGAATAATTCGAAAACGAATCAAGATACAAAGATGCGGTTTGCACCAAACGGATAGAAAAGAAACCGGGTTTTGTGTGGCAACGAAATAAAAAATAGTTCTGTTGGCGACCAACAGATGGCGGCTGTCGGATTTCTGATGTAGGATTATGCAAAGCAACAAACGATATAAAAAGGAGCAACTGCAGCAAGTAATGGTAGTCGAAGCTTGTATGCATCGAAATGCTGTCCATTAGTTGAGCACTGAAAGACGCCATCCGCCAAAATGTGTCTGCCATAACGCAAGAAATGCTACTAAATGCTGTGAACGGTGTGGTGCCTCGTTTCACAGCTGTACTCACAGCTGTACACAGCTGTACTGAATGATAGACAGCACATTGAAAATTTACTGTAGTACTGATTAACTGTAAATAAGCTGACTTGTAAGTTGTCAACATTTTTTCATTTGTAAATCATCTTTTGGTGCAATAAAACACTATAGCGCCATCTGTTGGTCGCCAACAAAACTATTTTTTTTCGCTGCCACACAAAACCCGGTTTCTTTTCCATCCGTTTGGTGCAAACCGTATCTTTGTATCTTGATTCGTTTCCGAATTATTCATTTTTAAAGTTCGTCCTGACTTTTGGATCACCTGGTACATGTAATTATGTGCGATGGAACCGCATTAATTCTTTCTCTCTCGCTATATGCAATTGTCAGTACCTCATCAAAAAGTGATTTTTTAATACCCGGGAGTAAACTTTTTTTACTTTTCATGTTTGAGTATAGGTGATTGGTATACGAAAAGATAAAGCATAAAAATAATTGCAGATGTAAATCTTTTAGACAAAAAAATATATTAAGACATCGAAAAATTAAGATAAAGAGGCAATCTTGGTAAATAATTAAAAAAAGTTCCAAACATACTATAGATTACTTTAGCTTCACTAATCATTGATATGTACTTAAGGTTGAATGTTTGTGGTAAAGGAATTGGCAAGAAAAACTGGAAACACCAATATTTCCTAAATAAATTGTTCTTTATAGATTTCTATAACCTTTGCAATAGAAGTATACCACGAAAATTATTGTTTCGAATAAGTGGTACAATTTTATGGTGATGCCTATTCTACCGCGAGAAACGTCCACCTCTACATATTTGAGTTATGCATACTTTCAAAAAAAAAGGTTGCATGTTTGGTCTCCTTTTTACATGCTTTCTTTTAACTTACATTTCTGTATGCATGTGGCAGTCAAATCTTGTTACTCATTTTTCACTCACTTCCTGTTGACATAGAGCTTTGAAATTTGGAATAAATACATATTCCTGAAGGCAATACATGAATTGTACATTGATTTTATAAAATTCAATCCTTAAGAGGAGGGTGGAAACGTCGGCCCAAAACTTGCATTTTCCCCATAGATTGTTTAATATTAATTGAAAAAATAGCTCCGTTGTTGCAACATTCATCCATTTTAAACACATTGTTGCCCGCATAATTATGAAATCAGCATTGCCATTTTTTTTTATCAAATAGTGCACTTTTACAAAAAATGTAATTTTTTATTTGTAAATCATGCTTGATGTTAAAATTAAATGCATTTCGAGAAATAACAGTTTAAAGCACAATTCCTTTAAATTTTATATCCTTTTGTTTATTTCTTTTTAAATTAGACACAAAAAACTGGTTGTATCTTAACTTTTGGAGGCCAGTGTATATATATATACTATATACAAGGGTTGGAAAATTATGTTTTATTGAAGCGAACTACAACTACAATTACCTTATAGAAAAAGTAGTTAACTACCACTATAAATACTTGTTTTAAAATTAGCGACTACAAACGACTTTTCAAAAGTAGTCACTACTTAGCTACTTTCAGATTTTGTCAAAGGATTCAATTTACAGTCGAAATTGAAGACACGGATTAACTATCAAAGTGACCTCTCGTTATATCGCGTCTGCCGAGATACAATTAAGTGAGTGCGATATAACCGAGAGCATTAAAAAATCAAGAAAGATAACATAGAAGATATAGTATTGTGTTTGTCTCCAAAATGTTCATTTATACTCATATTAAAAATTTCTTAGCGAAATTAAAAGAGAAGTACATAACACAATCAGCCATTAAATAGAGTTTCAAAGAAAATCTGGAGTGTCCAGCTCCACTCTAATTTCCGAACGCACTGCAGAATGCCGTGAGCTCAAATAAATAGTAGGGTAGACCGGGGCACGTTTACGCATGGGGCACGTTTACGTAGCGCACTTTTTCCGAAACGAGTTATAACTGGCGCGCCACCAGTCATGACAGATTGATGCTGCTCCCTAGCGGGTATTCTCACAAGTTTTTCAGCACAAGTCGAGCTTTGGTCTAGCATGCGGAAAGAATAACATGTTTTCTGTCAAGGTGAGTGAATTTTGTGTTGAACTTATTGGAACTGATTGTGAACTAATAATACTTAGTTAAGGATAAACAAATATATGAACATTAGCAGAATTTTATCCTTTTTTAAGAACTGTATTAGTATGAACAGAAATGTTATTAATTTTCGTTGCATGTTAAAAATAAATCCAAACATGGTGACGGGGCACATTTACGCATTGACATCGGGGCACCTTTACGCACGTTCTTACTGTGATTACCAATCAAAAAAAAGGATAAGACTGGGTTCAATAATTTAGATGCAAAAGATGGTCCAATGACAAGTGTGCAAAAGGAAATACTTTATTTTTTGTTTGTTAAAACTGTAACAGTGATGATGAAGATGACAAAAAACTTTATTTAATAGATTATTTGTTATATTTGCGGGGATGGGGAGGGGTGGGGATAAACGACTTTTTATTAAATATCACATTCATTTTACTTGATCGAGCGCCACCTGTCGGCGGATTTTTCTTTAATTAACCTTTCTTATTAATAAATCCAAATATACTGCTCTGATTTATATAGAACTAATTACATTTAAAAAATTTAACATTTTTAGCTTCACCCGTACCGTTTAATTGCTGTTTTATATAGAGAATACCACTATTTTAGAATACTAGTTTTCGTAAGAATTAAATTTATGTTCCTAATAAAAGTACACAGCCCGTATTCAGTTGATGCATATCAACAGTCAAAGTTAGTGATTTGCTGTTGAGCACTTACCGCGAGACGTCCTGCGGCCCCTCCCTCAAGGTTTTTTCTGTAACTGTGCTTTATTTACATAATTCAGCTAATAATGTTCCTAATTTATCCAAACCAGTTCCATTTTGATAAATTATCATAAAAATCAGCATTCGTAACTTCAGGGTGTATTTCTAGATAGCAGTTACCAGTATTTCCGAATAATAGTTTAAGCCAAATTTCAAATTATGTTCCTAGATTAACTAAATGAATCAGTCTTTAACGATACATAGTGGTTCTCCTAATTTGTCATTTGCTGAAGGGCACTTGAACATCCCCTCCGCCCGGCACCTCCTTCAATATTTTTTACCTAACTATGCCCCGTTTCCATAACTCAGCAACTATCTTTCCGATTTCAACGCAACTGGTTCCAAACATCATATTTAACTTAATAATCAACCTCTATAACATTAAAGTAAATTTATGAGTAGCGGTTACCACTATTTTCGAATAATAGTTTAAGCCAAGTTTGTAATTAAGTTCCTAGCTCAATCAAACTAACGAATTTTGATAGATGCATAGTGGTCCTCATATTTAGTTATTTGCTGAAGGGCACTTGAACAACTCTCCCCCGACCCCTCTTTCAAGGTTTTTCTCTAATTATGCCCTGTTTCCATAACTCAGCAACTATCTTTTCGATTTCAACGCAAGTGATTCCAAACTTTATAATTAACTTAATAGTCACACTCTATAGTATTAAAGTAAATTTATCAGTAGCGGTTACTAATATTTCCGAGTAATGGTTTAAGCCAAATTTGTAATTAAGTTCCTAGCTTTACCAAAAGAACGACATTTTAAGGATGCATAGTGGTCCTCCTAATTAGTCATTTGCTGAAGGACACTTGAACATCCCCTCCCCTTCGGCAACTTTATCAAGGTTATTTTCTCTAACTGTGCCTTATTTCACTAAACCGGCTAATAATGTTTCCATTTTTTCCAAACCAGCTCAATTTTGTATCACGCCTACTATACAGTGCCGTAGGCGTCGGGGACCTGTCTCAGAGGCTCTTTCGGAAAGAGGTTTGTTTAGAACAGAAATATCCTCTGGCGGTGAAAAGGGAAATAAAAGATTTTCCGGAGCGTACGAGCACGCCCGGTACACTGTACCGAAGCCATCGGAGACCCTGCCAGAGTTTCGATTTAAGTTTAGTACACGGGCTCGGGCAACGCCGGGCGTGACAGCTAGTATATATATGACACTAGATGGCAGAATTGTGTAATTATTTTTCTTTAGTGTTGCTTACATTTCTTTGACAAAACAAAGCAGTTTCTTGATAGGCATCATGTTTTGAAAAATAAAAATTTTTTAGATCTGCATTGTTTTTTCCACTCTTTGTTTCAATGGTGAGTTATGTCTATTATTATTCATTAATTTATATATTACTTTTTATCATTGATCCTTTTTTGGATCTCTTATTAATTTCACTTTTTTGGTGTTTTTCTGATATGTTATAATTAGTTTAATTTTGTTATTTTTAGGCCTAATGCTGCCAATATTTGATGAAATAACATATCTGTACAATGAAATATTCTTACGAATCTCCTTTCATGATTCTATAAGATATTCATAGTATTTCATTTATGTATTTTTATTTTATTATGTTTAATTATTTTTTTAGTATCTTCTCCTTGATTTTTATATTACCTCTTCCTTTGATTTCCACACATGTGCTTTCATTTTAACTATATATATATATATATATATATATACAGGGTGATTCATAAAAGATGGGCAGAACTTTAAGGGGTTATAGTACACTTAAAGACAAATAATATTAAATAGGAGACTAAGGGTCCCAGACGTATTCCCAAGGAGATAGGGGGCATTAAAGTTTAGGGTCCGAAATTTCAAATGATTATAAAACATGGAAAAATTGGTCGATTCGTTTGCGGTTTTTGCAAAAAATTTTCTTTATGCCAGTATTTTCTTGAAATAAAATTTTAAAGTTCAATTTCAAAAAATGCCGATAGGGGGCGCTTTAGACTTTGGAGTAACAAACAACTATTTTTTAACGTTATTTTTTGTATTTCTTTAAATGATTTCGAAAGCTTAGACTTAAACTTAAATTTTGATCTAAAAATCTGAGTCCTAACGAGTAATTAAGTAGCGTAAACTGAAATTTGAAATTTGAAACCCTTCTTCCCCCAGAACAAAAATCAGTTATTCCCGATCTTTGTGTCGTAGATTAGGCTCTAACTACTGCCGCGTTTTGCTAAAATTATTCTTTATGTCAGTATTTTCTTGAAAATAAATTTTAAAGAAAATTTTCAAAAAATTCCGATAGAGAGCGCTTTAGACTTTGGAGTAACGAACAACTATTTTATACCGTTATTTTTTGTGTCTCATTAAATGCTTTCTAAAGCTTAGACTTAAATTTTCAGCCCAAAATCTGAATCGTTAGACGTGGTTAAGTTTCTGCGGAGAGGGGTTTGAAATTTCTACTCCTGAGCACAGTTCAGTTTACCATGTCCACACATTGTGTGCTGTGATACGAGGTAAAAAGACACAAATTAGGATTATGTTACCAAAGCATATTTATTAACATGTAATCACAATAAATGTTCAAAATTGTGACCACCAGAGGTTATGCACGCAGAACAACGGCGACGAATGGAACGGCGAACATTCGCGAAAACATCAGGCTTTTCGAGCACTTCCCCTACAGCGGCGGAAAGTCTGGCGACCGTGTTCCTCGGGGGATTCAATGGGTGTCTCATACATAAGAGCCTTCAATCGTCCCCAAAAAAAGAAATCGAGGGGTGAAAGATCTGGCGAGCGAGCAGGCCAAGCAACAGGACCACCTCGACCAATCCATCTGTTCGGAAATGTGATGTCCAGATAGTTGCGGACGTCTCGTACGTAATGGGCTGGCGCTCCATCGTGCTGGAACCACATGACCCGCCGGATGCGTGGAGGAACAACGTTTAACAGGTCTGGCAGCACATGTTGCAGAAATGTGAGGTATGTTTTACCGTTGAGGCGTTCAGGAAGAAGGTACGGTCCGATTAGGTGGTCTCCGAGGATTCCTGCCCAAACATTGATGGAAAAGCGTCTCTGATGAGCATGTGGATACGTAGCATGTGGATTGACATCCGCCCATACATGTGCATTGTGTGTGTTAAATGTACCTTCACGTGTGAAGGTACATTCATCGGTGAAAAGCACAGTTCGTCCAAAATGTGGATTTAGCGCGTTCTGCTGCAGAAACCAGCGGGCGAATTCAATACGATTTGGATAATCCCCTGGAGACAGTTTCTGGACTCGTTGCACATGAAACGGGAGCAAATGTTCATCCTTCAGTACCCTCCAAGTCGTGGACTGTGAGGTATCCACCTGGCTAGCCACTGTTCGTGTACTTGTACTTGGCTGCGCCGCTACTACATCCAGAATGGCTTCTGCAACAACTACTGATTCGTCCTTTTTTGCACGACCTGCATTCGACCGGGAAGCGAGAAATGATCCCGTCTCACACAACTGTCTGTGCAAGCGCTCGAAAGTTTTGCGGTTAGGCAACCGCCTGTTAGGAAATCGCTCTCCGTACATTCGTTGTGCCTCTGCACCATTTCCATCTGCCGCTCCGTAAATTAAATGCATCTCAGCCTTTTCCTTATTCGTGAAGGGCACCATCTTCCGATTCATTACTACAGCGACTTACACTTGACTCACCGTTCAGTGGTTTTTATGCCTGAATCGTGTCGAAATTTTGCATACGTGTTCTTCTTCTTCCCCATTTGACATTTGCATACTTTCTGTTTCCTTCTTCACCCGGTGACTAGCGTCAGGAATGGAGCTTTAACGTTTGCATGAGCGACGTTTCCAACTGTGCCAGTGCCTTTATGAGTGAATTCCGACTATGCAGTCCTTGACGAAAGTTGTATTTTTGCCTCGTATCACAGCACAGAATCGTTGGGCATGGTTAAGTAGTGCAAACTGAACTATGTTCAGAAGTTGAAATTTGAACCCCCTCCCCTCGCTACTGAACCACGCTCAGCGATTCAGATTTTGAGCTGAAAATTTAAGTTTAAGTCTAAGCTTTAGAAAGCATTTAATGAGACACAAAAAATAACGGTATAAAATAGTTGTTCGTTACTCCAAAGTCTAAAGCGCCCTCTATCGGAATTTTTTGAAAATTTTCTTTAAAATTTATTTTCAAGAAAATACTGACATAAAGAATAATTTTAGCAAAACGCGGCAGTAGTTAGAGCCTAATCTACGACACAAAGATCGGGAATAACTGATTTTTGTTCTGGGGGGAGAAGGGTTTCAAATTTCAAATTTCAGTTTACGCTACTTAACTACTCGTTAGGACTCAGATTTTTAGATCAAAATTTAAGTTTAAGTCTAAGCTTTCGAAATCATTTAAAGAAATACAAAAAATAACGTTAAAAAATAGTTGTTTGTTACTCCAAAGTCTAAAGCGCCCCCTATCGGCATTTTTTGAAATTGAACTTTAAAATTTTATTTCAAGAAAATACTGGCATAAAGAAAATTTTTTGCAAAAACCGCAAACGAATCGACCAATTTTTCCATGTTTTATAATCATTTGAAATTTCGGACCCTAAACTTTAATGCCCCCTATCTCCTTGGGAATACGTCTGGGACCCTTAGTCTCCTATTTAATATTATTTGTCTTTAAGTGTACTATAACCCCTTAAAGTTCTGCCCATCTTTTATGAATCACCCTGTATATGTGTGTGTGTGTGTGTGTGTATGCATGCATGTTTCATAAAAAATAACGAATTGAAATTTCGGTGTTTATTTAAACATCGTAACTTATTTCTGAAATGAAAAACAAATATTGTTTATTGATAAATTTATATTTTTAAACAAATATTGTCTTTGAAAGGCCAACAAAGAGAGCACAAAAAAACCAAGATATATTTGAAAATGGGGAAAAAATATATAGAAAGAGTGACACAACTTCAACAAAATTGTTAAGAAAGTGAAAAAAAAAAACGCTTCTTCGAATTCCATTGACTTAAATGACAGCCTCAAAATTATCTAAGAGATTGCTTTATTTTAAGACAGTTTGAAAGAAGTAAATATCTCGTTTTCCGAATCAAATAGAATTTCTCTGAATTTTCTCCAAATTATTTATTTGTTTGAATAATAAAAAAGCCATCAATTTTCTCTTTTCAATTTCAAATATAAAAGTTTTATTCATATAACTTTTTAAATGATTAAGTGCTGTAAACAAAATCAAGAAATAATAAACATGTTTTTCTGAAACGCGAAGATTAAAATGTGAAATTTCATTATTTGAATTTAGACTGTCGAATAAAATACGTTGTAATTTATTTCTTTATTTAAATAGAAACTCAATTTATATTTGGTATTATTATTAAAAGAAGAAGCAGGTTAGCCAGTACAGAATAGATGAGATTTGGGGGAAAAAATCTAAGCTTTTTTTATCGTAATATTTGTTGTCCCTTTCAAATAAATTTTCTGTATTTTTTACATTTTGTGAAGTCATGGATGTCAACTGCTACAACTTTTGGCTCAGTAATTCTAACAGTGAATTTTCACCTTATTTAATCGTAGAAATCTGCGATTAAAGAAGACGAAGATTGTTGCCACAGTAAAGTTATTTATTTTTTTATACTGTAGTAATATAATTTATTTTTTAATATTACATAAATGGATTTTTTTAATAAATATAGAAAAGTCTGTAAAATAAGTCTATAAAAAGCTAATTAATGTATACTAAAATATGCGGAATAGTTACCACTGTAATTTAAAAGTAATTTACTTCTAAATAAAAAATATTTCTTTTAGAAAATAATGGTGCATTTACCGCATTAGTATAATATAATAGAAATATAATATAATAAAATTTATTTATCGTGTAAAGTAAGTGTTTTAAACCTTTCTGCTTGGAGCTAGTTTGCTGCAACTAATTCCAAAATGTAATATTCGCCTTAATCGCAACATTTCTGAAATAACATAATGAAACATTTTTTATTCTAAAATAGTTAATTCTAAGTTGATTCTAATAGTTTTATTCTAAAATAATTAGTCCGCAACTTACTAATTGAATACCCTTATTTAAAAAAAGATTTTTTTTTCATATTTGAGCTATTTGAGGTCTACCAATTTTATCTTAATACTTTGTTGAGACAAATAGAATTGTGTAATGACTTTGTGTGATACAATGTATGTGAAATCACGTTTAAAAAATACTTTTTGTTACTAGTGTATTAAAAAAGAACCTTGCACTATTTAATCGCAAATTAAATAAAGCGAAATTATTGTTCAAAATATCTGGTAAAACACACATGAAAGTTGGCAGCTATGAAAAGACGTTCCCTGACATCTCCGGTGAACAATGTGTTAATGTGTTATAAATCCTTAACCAAATAACACAGCGGGATATAACTGCGGTCCGCGTGAAACACTAATTTATTACAGAATTTCTGGTATTACTTAATTGCACATTTCCTGTAATTGAATAAAGAGAACATTTCTGTAAGAACTTAGTGAATCAACCCGTTTCGGAGCTGGACCACACTGACTTAGTTTATTATAACAGGAATTTATATATTTAGCTATAGTTACCGAAACGAGAGACGAAAAGTGTAGAGCCGAAAAGTGTTTGGCATCTGTCAGTATGTGTGTATGTGTGTATGTCTTTCGATAACTGTCGCACAAAGCATCCAATTAGCATGATGTTTGTTAGGTATGTTGGTGAGGTATCCGAGTTTAGCTGTTTAGTTTTTAGTTAAATTTGGTTGATTCGTTCGGAAAATATAGAACATATATTTTATCATATCACGATACTTCTGTATGAGAATTCAGATGGTTTTCGAATTTTGATTCATTTGTTTACATTCACTGAAAAGGAAATGAAGCTTTTGTATAATTGATTTAAATATTAAACTATAGGGCTCAGCTCCATACTCGCTAACGCTCGCCAACCCCCCGTGAATTGCGAAGCAATTCACATTCAGACCAGCAGCATTCAGGTCACAGCTCGCTTCGCTCGCTCGCCCCTTTTTTTCAGCATTTCTAGCCGGAATAAGTTCTACCATAAAACATTTGAACGTATGAAATTGACATTTTTTTAATGTAAAAAAGTAATTCTCCGTTGAAAACACAACTGAAAAAGCATTTAGTGGGCGCTACCAATGGGCATATAAATCATTTAAATACTATGAAAAAAGGATCTTTTGTACAGTACGACTTAAATTCATTAGAAAAAAAAACTACGCGATAGGAAGATAGTTTGTTTGTCATTGTTTAAACTTCGTTCGACATTTTATTCTTCTAATTGATTATAGATTTTTACAAAAAAAATTATTTTTTACTTCATCAATACAGCAACAGATGGCGGCAGGTGCAATCTAGACAGTTGATTTTTTTTCTCCGACTTTTGAGTGAGTGAAATTCGTAAATGAATTCTAAATAAGAGTTGAGAATTCATTTGAAATTAACGATATTGCTCATAATTAAAATGAGGAATCATCTCAGACGCTTTGGATTATGTACATGTTATTTTATTTTTAATAATTGCTAGTTTGAGTTTCATTCTATGGTCTCACTGCTCTCACTCTGACCGCCATATTGGAGGCGGAGCTAATCTAACACAATCTAGTCTGTTCATTGATCTGAGCTCTGCAAACTACAGTTGTTGCCAAACTATAAGTTACAAATTCAGCCCTATTTTCGCGCCGTGTAAGACAAATATATATATAGATTATGGATGCTAAATTCTCGCTATGCAAGGCTTTTAATTAATCCGATCCGTTTGAAACTTTGTCAATACATTTATCAGACGTTTGAAACTGACTGTGCAAAGTTAAACGAAATTTCATGCATCTGTACCAAAAATATAAAAAAAATTTGCTTTCTTTTACAAATTTGCCAGAATATGTATGTCATCTTTCATTTTCCTTTAATAGTTGCCGAGCAATTATATTTCATAGCGTATAAAAAAATCCTTAAAATAATTCTTTAAAAAAAATATTAAGCAGAAAGTTTAAATGAAGAAAAATTTGATTAACCAGTTTTCCGTAATCGGATCCTGAGCCAATGTTGATAGAGATGACAGAGATGACCGCTCCGGGAACCCAGATTTTGCTTTAGAGTTGTACTGCAACCACGGGGGGGGGGATACTTTGCAGCACCTGAAGTTTAACATAGTTTAAGGTCTGTTGAAATATTGACTAAACAGAGTTTTTCTGAGTTATTTGTAAAATTTACATGTTTTTAGGTCATTTTTTTAACAGATGAGCGTAAATTTGATAATATTTCGTATTATTTGATAATATGACCGTATTTGATAATAATAGCAGGGATGAACAGGAATGACCACCTCGGGAACTCAGCTTATGGTTTAGAGTAATAGTGCAATCCCGATCGAACATGATTGATCCTAGGGGTTCAACACGATTTAAATTGAATGTGGATACTATGAAAAGGGTGTAACAAAAACCACTTTATAGCGCCAAATCATGCATAATAAAGTATGTCAATCGACAGTGACCGATTATGGATGATTATCCAACAGGTTAAACCTTTTCATTACGTGCCGAGACTGGCGACTATTTTTATATTCTGTCATACCACAATTTCCAAAAAAGTTTCTTTGTGGTAGATATTTCTTAAATATACTAGTTTAAGTCAGTGATGGAGCAGTGGCGCACCAGAGAACCAATTAGCACCGCCAAATTTAAATAGTATTCTTCGTCTTATTTAAGGACATAATTTCAGGGATTTTTTAAGCCGGAGAATAATGCTAAAATTTAGTGGTGACCATCGTCCAAATGCAGTGCCATTTTTATTTTTCTACCACTGTTAAGTGTATGTTTCATTTCACCACTATTCTTTTATTTATGCAGAAACCTACGTTTTTATATCAATTTTATTTATTTTACGCTCTTTTCACTAAAGACCACTTTATCATAGATCTTAACTCTCTACTGCTTTTATTTTGTCAAAATTATTATTCTTATTTTATTTCATTTCATGTACCATTATTTATATATGTGTAAATGAACGTTTACATGCCATCTTATTTATTTAGCATCCTCTTCAAGAAAGATATTCCCCTATTTTTTCTGGTTTCTAATTTTTTTGACGTTGGATCGCGATTATACGCTGTACCATATAACAACTTTATTTCTCTTAAATTTACTAATATTTTTATATAATTTAATTTACCATTATTCAGTTATTTTATGCATCAGCCTACGTTTTCGTATCAAGCATATTTATTTAACGCCCTGTTCTCTAAAGAACATTGTACACGTCTTTTCGTTTCCAGATGTCTGAATCCTAACTTAGTGTTACAGAGCTATTCCAGTCATCGAGCCTAACCCCCTCCCCCATATTTATACTCTTTCTATTTTTCTAACACCATGCTCTCTTTCATAATAGCTTCTTTTCACAGCTCACAGCGGCTTCGTTCACCACGGTGCACCACGTGTAAACATGCAATTTATTTATATAGATGTGTTTATTCGTTTATTATTTCAATAAATATGCCCGCAGCCATTGAGAAGTCATTTCAGAAAACTCTGGCACCGCAGCTCGAATCATCAAAAATAACAATGGATTACTAAAATTGGAGGCACTCTAGAATTCTATTTAATCCTACGTACAGAACGACCCCACCGTTTATGAAGATATCCGGATTCACTCGCACCATCAACATCAACTAACACACCAGCTTCGTAACTAGAAAAATTTTCCGACTCACAATCTCAAGACTCAGAATCTCCAGCAAACAGAGCAGTAGTTATCCTAGCACTTCAGAGAGATCGCTTCCTGACGATCCAAACAAACAAAAATGAAATAGAACCAAAACTACAAAGTTACACATATACAGTTATACAAAATGTAGTAGCAAGAAGGACACACCTAGAGATCACTTGTAGAACCACAGAGGTGAGAAATGCCCCCAAAAACGATTTCCATCAAAACACATCAACTAATTACTAATTCAATATTTTAAACAGACGCATCCCTCAACAAAAATAATTCTTCTGAACGTTCCAGATAACATCCAATCAGAATTTGTAACTGAATGTCTATCCACGTTACTAGAAGTACGACTGCACGAAGTGCACTGTGACCATTTACGTTATCCCAAGAAAAGATGGGAAATACTTTTTACTCGGTGTTGTGTTCCCCAACTTCCTGGTAAAAATCCTCATCCTCCAGGTCAGTATCTTTATTGGTTTCTGTAAATGCTTGGTCCTCCACACACAACAATACTATTCTGAAGAATTGTAATGCCAGGCTTTGGGCATTGTACTAATACATGCCACCATGAAGCCAACTACGACAATTGTGGCAAATCCCATTCGGAGAGGGATTGTAGTGTCGCAGCTCATAGCATTAAATGCGCAAATTACACCAACCGCAAAAGCCCCCACCTTTATACCAACCACAAGGCTAGAATCTTTCTGTCCCACATTTCAACTTCACTACAATCAAGAGCGTCAACGTCTAGACAGGCAATTCTCCTCCTTAAGCAAATTCTCCAGCCAAAGGTTCGCGCAGTGAACCAGTACAGCCTTCCGCCTATTCTGGCCCTTCCAAACAGTCACCCCGCCCATTAGGCATCTTCACAGGTCCAGCCTTCCCAGAACACTCCTACCAAGAGTTTTCTTTGCCATATCTGAAGCTCTTCCTACTAGTGGTGCCAGATCACTACTTTTTTTATTCATAATCCTTGATTGCCACCATTTTTTGAAATAGTAAAATTTGCCTTATTGATAAATCAAGTAAGCTGAAAACAAGGCAAATTATGCTATTTAAAAAAATGGTACGAATGAAGTAATCTGTCCCGCGTAAATCGGGATACTTGGCAACACGTCTCTCTACACCTGGTCCTGCCAGAATGGATTCTTACATTAATCAACGTGCCACCAGCAATCGCTAAGTGACTCCTGTTAGCTCTCCTGCTCGTATAAACGAAGGACTTGTAGATACTTAAAAAAACACTACATTGAACTGTTAATAATCCATCTACTACCTTCTACTGTTATTAAGCTATATGTCGCTCTATCTATTTTGTTTTAAGCCTGTCCAGTATCACGCATGGGACTGCCCAGGCATGGTCGACCATCGGCCAGTTTGTATACCTACTCATGTTCAATAAACATTCGGTACCCGATCGAATGGATTAAAGACTCAACGCTTGCTGCTCCTGCCCGAGGCTTTGAAGGCACAAACGAGTCCTTGCTTATAGGGTAGCATTCTGGGAAGTCGCAAATGCTCTACAACTTGGTTTAATCTCGTTGAAAAATCTCCCTTTAGGCATGCAATACTTCCTAAATGTTGGGAATAATTCCGTAACCGAGATTGCTATATAGTTTTTAACTTTGAATGTTAAATAAACCCATCGACATCACAGTATTTAAGGTCTGTTTCATCTACAGGAAGTGAAAGCGGGAAAAAAGAAGCCTCTTTTTTAACTAGACTTTTTCTTTTGGTGTACGATATTTTGATAGACCTATTAGCGACTTCAAATGTACAGAGGCTTACAGCAGATTCACTAAGGTAAGTTTATATAGTATTTTAATACATTTAGTTAAATGTTTCAAAGTTGAAAATGAGAATAATTGAATTTGTTGAATTAATATATTTAATAATTTCTACATAGTTATATATTAGTGCTGTTCATTGTCTATGTACTAACTTACGTATTTCAAATTATCAAAATAAGAAAACTTATGCCTTTATAAAAATGTAATAAAAAATTTGACATAATAATAACAATTATAATGATGCATATTTTTCAGCTAGGGGTGCAAAACTGTGTTCCATGAATCATCAAGCAAACATTATTTTAGATTAGAATCATTTTCTTTGCTTAGTGATAGAAAACGTGTGATTAAAGAACCATAATATTACTTTTTGAAATGTGTGGTGGCAATATACTTTCATGCTAAAAGGTTTTGCAGCCATAATTCAAGCAAAGAATAAAGAAAGATGATCAGGGAATCATGTTTGGAAAACAAGGGGATAGACAGGGGTAGGGGTTTTTTTGCTATTTTTGAAGTGAAAACTTCTTTAGGCGCGTTGGGCAGTTTTTGAGATGGGAAAAAATCATTGAACTCGCGACACTGTTACTGTAACCGTCACTGTTACCGACACCTCTGTATATGTGAAGTGAAAACTTCTTTAGGCGCGTTGGGCATTTTTTGAGATGGGAAAGAACCATTGAACTCACGACACTGTTACCGACACCTCTTTTTATTTGAAGTGAAAACTTCTTTAGGAGCGTTGGGCATTTTTTGAGATGGAAAAAAAACATTTAACTCGCGCCATTGTTACCGACACCTCTGTATATTTGAAGTGAAAACTTCTTTAGGCGCGTTGGGCATTTTTTGAGATGGGAAAAAACCATTGAACTCGCGACACTGTTACTGTAACCGACACCTCTGTATATAAGTATGTACATGTATTGTGTATAGTTTGGTATGAGATAGGACGGGGCGGGCGCGTCGCGCGCCCCATGCTTGCCTGTGCGCTATTGTTTTTTATGAAAATTATTTATATATTATATTTAATATATATTTAACTATCTAACATATATATATATATATATATATGTTAGAGATTGTGACGGTGTCTCAAGAGGATTATACTAGGTTAACTAAATCTATTAAAGAGCTTCAGAGTAAATTTATAATTACATATGTCGATAAAGCTAACACAAGTTATGCATTAATCTGTAAAAAAAATTATGGTGAAATATTAGATGAAAGTTATAATAACAGCGATAACTATGAGCTATTGTAATTGAAAGTTTCAGTGATGGAAAACAAGGTTAAGGCACTATATAAAAAAGTTAAGTTGAAGCAGAAAAGTCAACGTTTCCCATACCTTGTTATAGTGCCAAAGTTTCACAAAAAACAGTGAAATTTAGAATTGTAACTTGTGGGTATGGTTCATACCTAGAGTCTGCTAATAAGAAATTGTTGGGAGTTTTGAGTATTGTGTTTGATAGAGTGTTGAGTACGGAATCCACATTTATCATAAAGAACAGTTACATTTTATTAGATAAATTGAAAAAAACATCAAAACATAAAGAGTTTGTTTGTATATGATTTTGCAGACCTATACAGTACCATTAACTTACTGGATTTAAAGGACAAGGTTATAGATTTTTATAACAAAATCAGCAATATAGATAGCGATAAAGATTGGTTTATTAACATGTTTCAGTTGGTAGTGCAGGATATGAGGGGTATGGTATGAGGGGAGTAGAGTATTTAAACCGATTCGTGGAATCCCAATGGGGGGGGGAAGTTACAGTTCAATTTTAGCTGACATGTACTTACATATATATGAGAATAACAATATTTTAAATAGAGAAATATTGCGTTATAGGTATATTGATGATGTTTTAATAGTTGGATTAAATAAGGAAAAATGTAAACCTAGATTTTAAATATTATCCAAATACTTTAAAACTAGAACTCTCCTCCCAGAATATTAAAAACATCAATTATCTGGATGTGAATTTAGAGTTGGAGAATGACAATTTGATAACAAGGGTTTATGACAAGAGAAATGATTTCGATTTTAAAACTTTAAAGATCTTAAATTTTGAATCGAACGTGCATATTTCAGCATTTAGAAATGTGTTTACAAACGGTTTAGTTCGTATTGAGAGATTATGTTCAAGAATTGGCGATGCAGTTGGCGAATTCATGGAGTGGATTAACATTGCATTGATGCAGGGTTACCCTGTGAACTTTGTATGGAGAAATATGATTAATTTTATAGGTAGAAGTAAATATAGATGTGAACCGAATTCAGTTTTGAATGCTAAGTGTGGTCTAGATCAGTTGTTCGATGAGTTCAGATAGGGTTGGTTACTGCTGTGTGTAGCTTAGTGTTTTGATTGATAGTTTGAATTAATTTGGTCTCGGCAGGAGAAGGGGGACGTTGCTTGCGTGGAAACCGGTTTTAAACCTGCAGTGCATGTCGTTAGCCATGCCCTCCTGCCTTCAGGTTTAATTTTCCTGGTATTAGTTTTTCGTTAGTATTTTGTGTTTGGTTATAATTGTATTATAGTTTTAATTGGTTATAATTTAGTGTTCAGTTTATATAATGTTATTTGTTTTTGGCTATATAGTGTGGTTAGTGTAAATTTATAATTGTATTTTAGTACACACACACACACACACACACACACACACATATATATATATATATATATATTGCAAGAAGAATGTCCTATAGAATTTTAGAAGTAGGAATCTGGATAAATAAAGATCATGACAAAATCTATTTATGACAAAATAAAACATGATATAAGGAAAGAGCTTATCAGTAGTGATATTAGACATACTATCAATTTTAATACTTCTAAAAATCTAAATATTTGTAAAGAAATAGAATAATCAATATTTAATTGTAATAGTAATCGAAGGGAAAATGACATTAAGGGAATTATATTTAATATAAAAAAGAAATTGATACCGGAGACTTTAACAACTTTACAATCTATCACAAGAAATGTTAATAACGATTTGGGCTTGGATTTATTGCGGTATAGAATCAAGAAACATGATCTACAGAGATATTGTAATTTAAAGAACTGTCAGAAAACTACGGAAGAAAAGATCTATTTTATATTGGATTATGTGGGGAATTGCTATAAAGGAGTTAATTTTGGTAAATATTTAAACAAGTACAATGATCTACTACCAGTGAGTAAAGTAAAAATACTTAAGGCATTTGAATATGTTAAGCCTTTAGGCCGTGTTATGTTTAATTATAATGGATATGCAAAAGACTTAAAGAGGGGTATTGATGAAAGTACATGCAGTTGCAATGATGGAGAATTTATTGAATTGAAAACTTCTTTAGGCGCGTTGGGCATTTTTTGAGATGAAAAATAAAACCATTGAACTCGCGACACTGTTACCGACACCTCTGTATATTTGAAGTTAAAATTTCTTTAGGCGCGTTGGACATTTTTTGAGATGGGAAAAAACCTTTGAACTCCCGACTAGTTCGGTATGAGGTAGGGTGAGGCGGGCGCGCCACGCGCCGCATGATTGCCTGTGGGCTATTGTTTTTTATGAAGATTATTTATATATTATATTTAATATATATCTATATATTATTTTTATGTAAATTAAACAGTGGTACTTTATTATATATATATATATATATTGAAATTCATGTTTTCACTTCTGTCGGCACTCCCGGAGTGCTTGTGTTTTTTTAATTTTTTTAATTCAGATTGCTTGATTAGCATCCCATTTTTAAAATAGAAACATTCCGCTTACTGAACGATGGATTATATACGTTAAAAATAAGGCCAATATTACAATTTTAAAAATGTGGTGGCTATCAAGCAATCTGAAAAAAAAAATATCGGAAATACAGCGTTTTCCTATCCTTAGAGGCAAGCCTTGCAGCGATCACTTTTAAGAGAGACCAAATCAAAATTTTGAACACTAATAGTTCCCTACGAAAATTTTCGTTTCAGATTTATCATGTAAATGTCGTAAAAAACCCCTTTGTGACGAGCGTTTTCTTGAAATTGTTGTTGTAATCCACCACGAAAGTAATTAAAAAAATATTGGTGAACAAAAAAGCTACCACTCCGATTCCGAGGCCTGCGCTGGAGGTGACAACGATAAATTGCTCGTTCCTAATTTTCCTAGAAACATGGGGATCTAGGTAATAGGTCAGAATTATTGTCATTAATTATATTTCATTTATATTTTTAAAGATATTTTTATTATAGAATAAAGATGGATTATTTTAAATAAAATTCTACTTTTACTTATCTTTCCTAATGTGATTTCTAGCTAACAAAATATTTAAGCGCGCTTTAAAAAAGGACTGAAACATAAACAAGCTGTTGAGGATGTTAAAGCTGGTCAGCTGGCAACATGGCATGTATATAGGAAACATAACATTCCTCACTCAAGCATACATCGTCAAATAAAAGTAGGACTTTTAGAGGCCAGCACTCTAGCTTATCTAAGAGTAGAAATAATTTTTACTGGATATTGCGTATCACGATTATTGTGAAAAAAAAATAATTTTTATTTTTAAATATTATTTATATAATCAAGAAAAAAATTAAGATGCTACAAAGTACTCTAATTTATTTTTATATTTATTTTAACTTCTTCGGCAACAAATGAGAAAAATCTAAAACTAGAATTAAATTCTACTGGAAAAATGAGCGTCTATGAGATGTAAAAATGAGCACTGAAATTTAATAAGAGTACATTTTGTAAAGAATATTTTCAATAAACTTATTTACAATAAAACTGTAATTGTAACATGTTCTACATAAACCTCAAGAAAAATTTTGGCTAGCTGACAGAAGTTAGTGGATTAATACATCTGTGAATGGAGTTGTTTTGCCAAAGAAATGTCAATAAATTTCTAAGCGATTTGGTTTCCTAAATTTTATGATATTTTTCTTCTAAAACATATTGATCTGCTCAGAAAATATAGTTTCGAGTTGGATGTTTAGTGAAGAGGAAAAAAGAAAGATCATAAACAGAAACTTGGATAAATGATTTGGAAATTTATTCCTTCGCTTTTATTTTCACGACTGATAAAAGTGATTAATATTAAATTAACCTAAAAACTTATAATTTATTTATTTAGATATAACGAGTTTTATTTATATTCATATATAGGTGTCCTTTTTCAACCATTTAATGGACGGTGGTATATTATTTATACCACATAATTTTAATAAAAAAAATTACTATAATTTGTAGATAAAATTTACTTTTTATAATTACCGTAATTTCCGGCGTGTAATCCGCGGATCAAACAATTCTGTTTCAACCCAGAAATTTTATTCAATAATTGAAGTTAAATATTTACAGCGATCTTGTAAGTTACATTTTATAAAATAAAATTTCTGGGTCGAAACATGATTGTTAGAACCGCGGATTATACGCCAGAAATTACGGTAACGTGATATTTTTGCAAAACTTGCATTTGTTTATTTTCAAATGAAAATTTCAGGGTTGCCAGTTTGGCTTTTTTAAAATTTAGAAATTCCGAATCCATATGGGAAATTCAGAAACGTAATTTGTTACTTTAAGCAATCACAAAATGTCTGTCATTGAATAAAGCAGAAATAACCATTTGAAATTTGTGGCAAGATTTCGGAATTTCTAAATTAAAATATTGGCTAATCTGGCAACCCTAGAAATTGCTCGTAAATTTTTGTGAGTTTTCAACATTAGAGCAACAGAATTATTTGCTCTGGAAACTTCAAAATTAAAAAGCGTATATTTTTATTATATTTTATTTCATTAAAATATTTTAGGAATTTAAAAATAGAATTTTATTTGTTCGTCCAATTTCCAATTCTTTAAAGAATATCCAAATCATCAGTTCCAATAATCTTTTGAAATTACTTACATTTAAACTATCAAACATTATGATTCATTATATAATATTTTATTAATATTAATATTAAAAATAATAATGTTAAATAATGATATACTTAAAATATTATTATTAAGATTAAGTTATAATGAATTATTTTTTACATATATAGGTTACTCAATCTCTGAAATAAAGTACTTATGCAACGTTATTAATAATCGTGTATAACGTAAATATAATAAGATTCTCTAAAAAGGGGGTCTTCAACCCGTAGCAAGCGGGCGGGCTACTAAGCTACAGCTATTTAAGAATGTAAATATGTCTTACTTAATGACAGAAACTTTGCATTAAATAAGACGGAGAGTAGATTTAGAAATTAGTAGTAGCAAACAACTTTCAGACAAAGAGGTTGAAGATTCCTAACTTACAAGGTGCAAGGTGTGTTTGGTTGACCTTTTTATGGATATAGGTAAATTATATCTATTTAAAAAGAATAATTTGGATATTTTTGGATTGTTAATTGGAATTAATTTGTACGGAAGTTTCAATAATTAATGATATTAAAATTACACTTATGAGTTTGAATCAACTTCAAGCTTTTTTTGTTCAAGAGCTCAAAACTTAATTATGTTTTAAAATATTTAATAAGTTTGGGGTGAATTTAAAGAAGACATAGATGCAACTGAAATATTAACTGAGATTATTTTAACCTATATAGATTACCTTACAGATTACCTATATATATTACCTTAAGATACCTATATTTGCGCTGTATAGTGCATATAACTATGCACTAGAGTGCTAGCTATGCACACTAGTGTGCATAGCTAGCAACCGGGAGAAATCAATAAATGGCAGAAATACATCGGGTTATAACTATTCACCAGTTGCAATCGGACGGATAGTTGTAGACATTTCCTTGATACCCATGGTAAGAGCTTTCCAACGACACCACTCTGGACCAAATCCCGATCTGGCAGTTGGTGACCTTCCGTAGTAAGTAAATTTATTTGGATTCGAGCCAGAAACTTATTTATACAATAAATTACCGTAATTTCCGGTGTATAAGCCGCGGGTAAATTAAGTCTTTTTCAAACCAGAATTATTTTTATAGAAATATATTCAAATATGTGCCAAGATGTAGTACGTTACATTTCATTAAAAATAATTTCCAGTTCGAAACTGATTTATTTGAGCCGCGGCTTATACGCCAGAAATTACGGTAAATTTATACCAGACGGTGCTTAATATTAACCCCTTGAAGGGCACCGGTATATTATATATACCACTTAATTTGAATCCCAAAATGTCACAATGACACCACAATTTTATAATCAAATTTTGAATTTATAAGTTACATGAGGAAAAGCTTTTACTTATTTTAAAATAAATTCGTTCGTGAATCCTGGTGTCAATCAATCATTTCAATATTTTAGCTACAAGAGTGCTTTGCCCCTGAAGGGGTTAAATAATTACTCTATATATTATTAAATAAAAATTTGGGTTTAAAGTATTTTGATATGACTTGAGGAAAATATCCGGCCATTCTAGTGTGTTAGTTAAAAGAAAATTACTTATTAATTAGTACATTTATTAAAATTAAGTTTCAGCGTTGTAAAGTTAACGTCTGATACCGATTTAATGAGCTTTGAAAAGCTGCTTTTCTAAATATTTTTAAAAATATGATAAATTTTGAATGTTTTACATAAATAAAAACTCATTATTTTGCCTTTAAAAGAAGCACTTCATGTTAAAGGAGGTAATTTTTAAAAACATAATACGCCGGTATCAGATATTAACTTTCGGATTGTAAAAACCGAATTTTGAAAAAAAATTGAATGCTTATATAACGTAAATAATATATCGAAATATACAAGCCGTCCACATGCTTTGCCTAAAGCAAAGCAGTGTGGTGAAAACAAACAGAAATTCTGTACAGCGAAAATATACAAGAACATTCTAACAAATGGAGCAAGGTATAGCAGCAAGCTAAAGAGCGTTGTGGTAATGATTACCGTAATTTCCGGCGTATAATCCGCAGCTCAAAGAGTCGTTTTTCGACCCAGAAATATTATTTTATAAAATGTAACTTAAAAGATCGCTGTAAATATTTAACTACAATTATTGAATAAAATTTCTGGGTCGAAAAACGACACTTTGAGCTGCGGATTATACGCCGGAAATTACGGTAATCCTTTTTAACACTATCCAACCTAGTTGAAAAGTGTTTATGACTTCGGTTTGTCTGGCCGTCTGTCCGTGCTCTAACTCCCGTAAATATGCTCGGATTGCCCTGTAATTTTTATATGTCATTGTCGTTATCTATAGCATGTTCCCTATTTCAACTGAAGTGTGTAGCACTTATAATTTTTTTACAGGGATACTCAAAAGAATTCCGTTACATTACGGTCTATGGGGAAAAATCATTTGCGGTTTATTTTAATGATGTTACACAATTTCAAACACATTGTAATTGATATATATCGCTAAGGTGCATTACAAGAAGCTTAATATGGAATAGGGTGTGCATAGCACTTATAGTTACTTTACAGGGACAGTCAAAAGAATTCCGTTACATTACGTCTATGGAGAAAAATCGTTTGCGGTTTAATTAAATAATGTTTCACTATTTTAAACGCATTGAAATTTATATATATCAGTAAGGTGCATTACAAGAGGCTTACTACAGAATATTGTGTGTATAGTAGTCATCGCACAGTGTGGTATTTAGTCCCAAAACATGGCCAAAAATGATTTTTTAAAATACGGGTTTCCTACCCTGTATATTATTCCTCAAAAAGCTTAATAGTTACTGCTTCTAAAGTCGAGACGTGCAATGCGCTAGCACAAGACAGCACGCCACGCGATCAGTCTGAAGTTCCGTTCGCTTCCAATGGTCCAGTGATTTTACGATGCGCTTAGATTTTAGTGTTTTAAAATCTCTTGTAGTTTATTGTCTAAACAATTTAGTGGTTGTTGTTGTGATGGATTGTTCTGAACTGGGAATGTACTTTATACACACTACATTTACTTAATGAATATCCTGCAGGTCGACAACTTAGGTATAGTTAATACTGGCATAAATAATTATTTCTAATATTTACAAAGGATTTTGTTATATTTTTAAACATATTTAAGCGATGAAAACTATTGTGTAATATGAAGTCCTTAGTATATAAGGCAATTATAAAAAAATCAGCCGCCCGAAACTGCCCCCCTATTTTTATCGAATTTTTTTGTTGGTTCCTACAATTTTTTATATAAATTATTGCTATTTATTTTTTTATTTATTTTGGTAACAGGGCCTTCTGAGTTTATATCTATGACTCGAAATGAGTTGTATACCATCGTGCAATGCTCAAATGAGTCAGCATTTGATGGAAATCATCAATTTATGCAGCAAGAATTATTGAGAAATTATTCTGAAGGTGATCCAAGGATAGCTGAGATAAAGCAAAAGCTCTCCGTTATTAAAAATAAGTTCATACAAAAATGGGTAGCTACTCATAAAAACAAGCACAATATTTGGAGAAAACAATACTAATACAAAATTAATACAGAAGAATTTGAAAAATATTGCTAAGAGACGGCTGAACTGTATGTGTCGCTATATGGTTTTTATCCCATGTCCCCTACAATGCACAAGGTACTTCGTCATGGAGCAGACTTTATAAAAAAAAGCTATTCTGCCAATAGGACAACTATCTGAAGAGGCTGCAGAAGCTCGCAATAAACATATTAGGTCATTAAACTACAGAAAACTACAGAATTAAACTACAGAAAAAAGTTTTCGCGAGTGGCCTGTACATTGATGTCCTGAATAGGCTTCTTTTAACTTCTGACCCAATAATAACTGGCATGAAATGCAACACAAACTAGAAAAGAAAGCCCTTATCTTCTGAAGTTTTACATCTGTTATCAGAAAGTGATATTACAGATGTTAATATTCTTAAAGACAGTAATAGTGATGAAACTGATGAATAAATGCTTTCATTTATAAATAAGACTTTATTTTAACGTTCCCACTCTACAATTCAAATAAAAAAGAAAACTGCTCAGTTAAACTGAGGACATTAAGATCACAGGCTTTTCACACTAATTGTATATTATACTCTTGACTCTTGAAAAATAAGGAAATTGACTATATATTAAAGGGGATCATACCCCCCATTCTCCCCTTTATATTTAATCAATGAACCCCCAAAACTAACCAGAGAAGTGTTTTATTACAATGAATATATATATACAAAATTGGAAGAAAATCGGATAATTGTGCATTAAAAACTCATTTATCTAAATTAAGGGGGAGTTAGCCCCCCGTTACCCCCTTTATGCTTAACCAATGAACCCCCAAAACTAATCAGAGAAGCGCCTTATCACAATGGATCTATAAAGAAAATTTGAGTTGGGTTGGGTTGGGTTGATTATTGACGGCCAATTATCGACACTAGGGATATAGGCCCGGGGGGAGTGCCCTTCGTGGGGGTCTTTCTAAGGGAACCTAATCCGTATTTACGCATGGAGAAAATCCACGGCTCGAAAGAAAACCACGAAAACTCCGAGCGATTAGGCCGACGGGCGCGATTGGGATCGAACCCAGCACCTCCGTCTACCAGCTTCGAGAGCACAACCTCTCAGCCACTAGTGGGGCCTAAAGAAAATTTGAAGCGAAACGGTTATTTCTATCAAGAGTTATCGCGTTACGTACATACATACGTACATACATACATACGTACGTACATACAGAACGAGCGGGCACTTAGCTTTCAGGCTTTGATAGCCTGAATAATTTCAGCCTTGCATTTCTGAGATGGAATGAATCGAACATCATTATTCTAAATTACTGGTGGAAGTCTATACATATTGCATATATTAAGAATGCGGCAATGTACTGTATAATATAATGTGTGTTAAAAATGGCTTAACATAAATTGATGCGACAGTAAAATTATTTATTTATTAACACTATAGTAATATAATTTGTTTATTAATATTACATAAATGTAATGTTATGTAAATATAATATAATCTGTAAAATAAATCTATGAAAGTGTAATATCATAAACTTGAATTAGCTTGTAAACGAAAAAAGATTTTTTCATGTTTGAGCGAATTCAGGTACCAATTTTGATTTTAATATTTTGTACATTTTTATTCCCCTAACATAAACATGTTTAATAATAGCAGTGATTCTAAATATTATACAGGGTATTTCAGTATAAAGTTTAAAAAACTTAAGAGGCGGTAGTGTACACTGCTACAATTTTTTTTACAGGAAACCAGTGTCGCAATCTGCTCATTTAGTCAAAATTACAGGGTGCTTCACATTAAGCGGAGCCCGGATTTTTTGGTCATAACATTAATGAAGACATTTTAACGATATTTACTACAGAATTAACTCGCGGTGTGCAAAAAGGGATGAAATCACGAATGGTGGTAGAAATACACAGCAATTCTGTCTGTGCACCGTATGTAATGTCAATTGCATTTCAAAAATATGTTCGTCTAATTTAGCGCTGATTGGATAAGGATGGTCGCCACTTTTACCACCTTAAATGCCATGAGACGTAGGGAAAGTGTGTTCGCTTCCAATCAGCACTAAATTAGACATTCAACTTTTGTTAATGTAGTTGGCTTTATATACGGATATGGTGCAGCGACAGAATTAGTGTGCGCATTTCTAGTACTTTCCGTGACTTCACCGCATTTTGGTTGTAAATATCGTAAAATATTTTCACCATTGTTAAAGTTCTGACCAAAACTCGGGTTTCATATTAAAGGGAAACGCTCTGCAATTTTGACTGAATGGATATAATGTGACCCTGTTTTATTATAAAAAAAAAATTGTTTTAAGTTGCTCAATCCCCTCTTAAAGTTTGTAAACGTTAAACTGAAACACTATTCACTGTATAGTATTGAATAGATACAATATATAATTAAAAATAATAATAAAAAATGAAAAAACTTATTTTGTTACTATTTTGCTAAAAAAAAAGTTAGCCACGTCGTTAGGAGGGATGCCAGGAAAATTCTAAAACTTTATTTTTAATACCACTATGTTCGCATAGTTTTATTAGGGTGATTTAATCGGAAATTTCTGTAATTAAATAAAGGGACAGTTTTTCTGCGAGAATATTGGTAACGAAAATGAGATTTTTGTATTTGTCTGGCAACCTTGGTCGTCAATAAAAGAATTCGCATCCACCTAACCGCAAAATTACTTGCGAGGTTCGAGATTACTGGGGGTAGTTTGAGAAAGGGGCTACTGGGATATTAGGATGATAATTTGCAGGCCTCCCACTCTGTACGTTTTTTGAATACTACTTCTTAAAAGAAAAATCTTTGTTTTAGATATTTTTTAGAAATTTTATACTACCTAGAAGGTAGTATTTGTAAAGTAGGAACGTCCTGCTTGTTAAGGGCACAAAAGACACTTTAACCGAGAAAGCCATCAAAAGGTTGAATCACTTAAACTAAAGGGCCTTAAAATTAATTATGATTATAAGTAAATTAAATTTTAATAGAATTTCGGCTTCCTTTCGCACTTTATTTAATACAAAATCAGCACGATCGACACCTGAAAGCACCATTATATCTCAAAGAGAGGGTTACCGTTCATCGGCTCAAAAAGTGAGCCAAATTCAGAATTTTATTTTCTTGGAGAGAATAAAGTACCACAAAAACTGAATTTACCCAATTATTATTTATAGCTTTTACTATAAAAAATCCTTTTTTTATACAATAATCATTGAAATGGATAAAGATATTGTCAGCTGTATATGGTTTTGCTGTGCGCGCATCACCACGTACGTATAGTGCACAGTTTGTCATATTTATCTGAAGCAAACGAAATCCAATTTTACAGAAAGCATATTGATTTTGTGTGCCATGAACTTATTTTTACGGACATTGAAAGAAATTTAGTAAAAACTATGAATAATAAGTAGGCAAATTCAGCTCTTGTGTTACTTTATTCTTTCTATAAAAAAGAAAATTCCGAAATTGACCAAATTTTCGGGCATAAGAACGGTAAAATCCCCTTACACTAACACAGCAAAAAATATTTTTTACCATCTAATACGTGATTCCAAAAACACACATTATTAAAGTATAAACTAATTTGTTTCTTGCCACTATCCCTTCAAGCTACTCAAAACTGCAACACTAAGCAAAATACGTCCCAGTACTTTTATACTGAAATCGAGCTGGAGGAAACGCCTAATCATTACTACAAATACAGACAGTTAAAAGTTTTTATCGGCAGCATTCATATTTTGAAAGTTAAAAGATATTTAGAGCAGAAAAACTATAAAGTAAAGATGTGTTAATTAAAATAAAATAAAACATTTATTCTACAAAAGCCAGAAATTCCACCAAAATACTTTATATGCACTAACATATTCCTCATTTTTCAACAAATATTTTCCCTTCTCCTTGAAAACATGCTTTTTCTGCGATTTCTTCCCAAGTCTGAAGAAAAGCGGGAACTTCCGTTTATTTCCTGCATGTATTGTCCATTTTCGTACAAACAAAAAAATCCACTCCCACCAGTTTGAACTAAAACAATTCTTTAAATATATATATATATCCTGCAAATCTTGCACTCATACTTACCTCGCACTGGGGTCTGCCTTGATCAAGAATGAGGCTTTCCCCGAGCAGAGACTTCTAATAGCACGTCGAGGGGTTGACGTTCGCCACATCCACGAATTGCGGTTGCTTGGGGTGCATAATTTTTGGTAGCTGGGACAGCGTACGCGCTGTCTCTACAATTCAAAAGAGAAATTCACTTTTCTTAGTTAGGGATGAAAGGGTTTAATTGACGGATATCTTCCCTGCTGTACCAGTGAAAAGACATTCTTCAAATAACGGGAATACACCGGCAGCACTGCTGCCAGAAAAATTTCCATAATTTGAGAAAAGTATTTCTGAGTGTGTATCAAACGTTTCGAAGATCCATTCCAAATTCACGAATATTTCACAGTTATCGAAGAAAACTCGCTATCGTTCATGGACAATATAGACATATCCAATATAGATGACATCATAACTTGCCATTTCACGGAAAAACATACGCAGATTGAGTACTTTGACACGACAGCACAGTCCTCAGAATTCCCAAGGTATTCATAGAATTTGCAATATTTTTCTGCAGTTATGCCAAAAAAACTGTTACAATTTTTTGCTAGAACTGTGCGAACCCTGTGTTTGATATATTCGAATTATTCCGAATTAAATCAATTACAGTTTCAGTTTTACCTAATTTCTCGAACATTTTGAAATAACCTAAATTCCTAAACACTCTTTTAGTTTGTGCAAGGTTGATTTTCCAATTCCTCGCACCCAACGAACAACCAATGAATTCGAATGCTGATTGTCACATAATCATTATATTTACTGTTGAAATTCAGTGGGGCACCTAGAGGTGGGCTGTGGATACCAGAACTTTTTAATAGTATTTTTCGTCTTATTTAATCACAGAATCATTCGATTAAATAAGGTGAATATTTCTATTCGAAACTATAGATATTCATACCTCACCCTTCTGGAGGCTAATCCAATGTTCAATGGAAAAACATTAAAACTGCATGTCACAGATTTTATCCTTTCAGGGGCAGAGTACTTCTTTTCGTAAAATACTGAAATGATTGAATGACACCAAAATTTGAAACAAATATATTTGAAAATATGTAAATGTTTTTATTCACGTACTTCTTCTTCTTCAAAAAAAGATTTTTTCATTCCAAAATTCTGGTGGAAATGTGGCATTTAAAAATTAAAATTAGGTGGTCCAAAAATGAAGCACCGCCTCTCAAGTGGTTAAATTATGTTAGGACTTGCGAAAAAACTGAAGAAAAGATAAGAAATTATTTACGTTTGAAATGCTACGAAGAAACCCGAGCTGCGAAATAAATTGAAGATGTGAGCGGCGATTCAAATTGAATGAAATAGAAATCATGGTTTTATGAACACATTCGCGACCTGTGTCATGAATTCATATCATTTCATATTTGTATCTTCCCCTACGGTCGTTCTTTTTGCATTTTATGAATTTCCATTACTTCTCAAATATATGTCTAATATTCACATTTATACAATCAGTGTACTATGCACATAAATGTATTGATTAGAAACACATCATAATTATACGAGTGTTAATTTTAAAATAAAATCCGTTTTTTAATAAGAAGAAAAATAACTGTAAATATCATTAAAATATATTTATGTTCATATTCTACATACTTTCATCTACTTTTCTACATAATTTTCATTCTTGCTCAAACATTTTCCGTACCTTTCAATAAGTTTTTGAATTCTCACGTAAAAGAAATCTGTCGCCAGTGAAGAAGCCCTATACATCAGTGCAGTTCTCAGTGGTGTACAAAACTGACCATGAAAATCAATTGATAACTGTGAAATCGTGAATCGTCGTCCTCTCGAATTTTGTTGTGAACATCACGAACCGAATCTTCAGAAATCTGAGAAGCTCGGCCTGGGCGTGGCTCATCATGCAAATTAACCCGCCCGTTCATAAACATTCTCAACCATTTTCGAACTCATAGCATTATCATCGTAGGCTTCACATATCTGAGTGTGAATTTCCGTTGCTGCCAAATTTCTTGCACTAAATAATCGAATTACAGATCGTATCTTATAGTCGGCGTGCGAATAAGTTTTCTTAAACAATATAAACTTCTATAAATCAGCAGACAGACAGACGATGTGGCTGCAAATGGAGGATATACACGCGCAAAGTATATTGGGAGCAGACGCGCATGTGCACTACGGTGATCGTGCGTCATTCTCACTCTCATTCACAAATGGAACTTATTTAAAAACAACCCTCGTGTACACCCATTTGTAATATAAAATTGAATCTGAAAGTATTTTTCTTAAATAATATAACAACGTAAGGATAACGACCTTTGGCCAGGCTTAATGATAAAAGACAAAATCTTGCGGTGTCAAAATGGTTAAGATAACACTGTAACAGTTCAACGTAGCAAACATTGATACATTATCAGTCAACACTTTCTTTAACTGAACTTAACACTGATGTACTAAATGAAATAAATTGTAACGTGTAAATGTGGATGAATAACGTATGAATAGTTTTCTGATATACATATTGCATTTTCGCAGTACGAAATAGGGTTGCCAGTTTGGACTCACTTTATATTTAGAAATTGCGTATTCATACCAGAAATTCCAAAAAAATTACTTGAAATGAAATGTCTGACATCAAACAAAGCAAAAATTACTATCCGAAATATCTGGAATTAATTAGGAATTTATGAATAAAAAAGGAGGCCAAACTGACTTTTAAAAACACAACTATCGCCAAATGCACGCACGCATATGAAAACGATTGGCATATTTTAGGAAATATATAAATTCAATTTCTTTCCTCATAAAGAATATTTAAACGTGTCTGCATCATTTTCCACAGCATGAAAGTAGCCAAGACTGAAGAAATGCTTCTCATACTGAAAGATTAAATATAAAAGATGGTTTTACAGGATTTTTTATTTCTGATGAATGAAGAAGCTTATTATAATCTCCATTTAACCTTTTGATTACGGGCTAGGACAGGTGACTATTTTTATATGCACTCGTTCCAAAATTTATAAAAAAATTTATTTGTGGTAAATTTCTTTTGAGAGTATCCTAGTATAAGTGTATGGCAGATATTATTTTTCAAAAAGTAGTGCATGTAGAATAAAGAAATAGTCACTGGGACGACATACATATCAATCCCGTAATAGAAAAGTTAAAAACCGTTCATCCAGCAAATTGTGATTCGATGTGATAATTACGGAAACATCCAAAAAAGTATTTCAATGTTCATACAGAATTTAACAGTGGCGTCGGTTCAGGGGAAGCTGGATAACTTTACTACCAGTATTTTTATATACTCAAGTTTGCCTTATTTAATCGCATGACATTGAAATATTAAATAAGGCTAAATTTACTATATAATAATACTGGTATTAAAGTGATCCAGCGTTTCCTGACGCCATACCACTTCTATTTATAATCTCCAATGAGTACCGCCAGTGACGGCTCGAGACTCGCTCTTTTTGGGGCACTAAATACAAGCTGAAAATTGCATTATTTTCATACCACTATTTTTTTAAATAAAACTTTTCTTTGGTTGAAAGGCAAAATTTTCAACTAAAATTTAAGGCAAATATTTCTTTTACAAAATAGTAGTATGAAAATAATAACTTTTGCAACTTTGCATTTAGTGCCCCAAATAAAGGCAGTAACGAGCTGCCACTGGGGAACCGCACCACCATTTTAGATTAGAAATCTAATATCTCCATAATATTTTTTTTGAGATTAAAATTTTTTCTATGATTAATCGCAGAATTTTAAACATTTTACTGCGATTATATATTGCAAAAAATTCTGTTCGAAAATTATGGTAGAAATGTACGCATCCTGGTATTTGCAACTAAATAACAAAATACACTTATTTCTAATGGACTGTCAAATGGATAAATAATCTATATTTAGTTTCCAGTCTTTATTTCTTTCCGCTCTGTTTAATTTATTCGATGAGTCAGAAGTGTTCCCTTTGATTAGTGAGTTTTAAATTTATGCTGTTGATGCATATCCCTGTTTGATCAGGGATCGATAAAAATCATGATGGATAACTATGTTGGAAAACTAGAATCTGTTAGAAGTTTAATGTAGTGAAAAATTATTTGGTTGCATAAAATTTAAGAAACTTCCAACAAATCGATTTGTTGATGTTTTTTGTGTGATTTAGTTGTTTCATGTTATTTGTGCGTGTTTTGTGAATGTGCGTTTATGTGTGCATTGAATTACTTTCTTGGATAGCTGTTGATAAAAAAAAAAGAAAAATACATTTTTTTTTGCATTAAGAGAAAACATATTCTGACATAAACGAAAGTAATAGCTTGATCGAGCTGTTTCTTTCACTAAAAATTAACGACAAATACTTTCCACAATCATGGGTAACTAGAAAGAGATTATAGTGCATTTTCGTTTTTGATTATATTATAATTTCGCAAATAAAGAAACATTTTCTTTTTTTACAGTACAGGAAATATACCATTGAAGCTTTTGATTGTTAGAAACTCCCACCATATGTAAGTGACAGTAAAACTTATTAAAACACAATTACCCATTTTCCATGTTTTGTGCTTTAGTTTATGAAAACAATCATTTATATTCCTTATAAACATTTATCATTTTACAAGAGACACGTCCTTTTATGTCTTCTATTACACAAAACTTATATTATTAGCAATTTTAATAAAATTATGCAACACATAAAGTACAATGTAGGTGTAGGTAATTGAAAAGAGCGTGTACTTAATTATTTTTCCTTTTAGAAAAAAATAATAATTTTATACCCGGAAAAAAATAGAGATAATCTTTAAATAGTGAGACATTAAGAAGTTTTGCATCTATTTAAATATACTTCGGCAGTTAAGATTCTTAAGTATGATATTGTTTTTGTTATCATTTTAAAATTTTTTAAAGGATACGTTTAGAATTATGCATTGAATAATGATTTCGATAATGATATTTGAATGAAAATTTCGCCAATGTATAAAATACATTAATTTTTTAAAGAAAGAGTATTTTAATCATTTTTTTCTGCTCTTTGCAGCTAAAAAGGCTGCAAATTATTTGCTAATACGTTTTTACTTAAGTTGTGTATTTTATAATCAAATAACATGCTTTAAAGAAATGTGAGTGTACTATGTAAAAAGCCTGTTCAAAGACAAGTCGTATGATACATCTTCATGGTTGTGCTTTTTGTATTTTCATAGGAAAAGGGATATTGAGATCAGAAATTTTAAATATGTTTATATTTAGTAAGTCAGGAGTATATAAATACACATAAATATTATTGCCAACTTCTACGCTTTATTTACCAGTAACATTGAATAGAATTTTTTGCCTTATTCAATCGTAGATTTCGCGATTAATTAAGGCCAAACTGACTATAAAAGATTAATGGTAAGAAAAAAGCATTAAAGTTGGCAGCTATACATAAGCATGAATAAAAATAAAGGTGTTTTTCTTTTTCTTTCTATTTATTTATATATTTACAATGTTTTTACATTTTTAATATGGGCCTTTTAAATTTCAAAGGTTAAAATAATTAGGCAATTTTTGACTGAGCTCTTCATAGACGATTAATATGGAATAATTATGCTTTGAATTCTGCGAAGAGATAAATTTTCACTACAGTAATTTCCTGTGTATAATCCGGGGATCAAACAAACATGTTTTGACTCAGGAATTTTATTTTGTAATTAAAATCAAATAAGTACTGCATTCAATTCAAAAGCCTCGGTACTATTTATTTTACTAAAAATGACGAAAACCTAGTTTTATCAAATATTTGTTTCAAATGAGTTTAATCCGTTAATTAAAAATATTTGAAAAAGGTTTTTTACTACATACATTTGCCTTTAAGTGACTCAGAGTTCCAATCTTTAAATGCATTTTTCTCAATTTTCTTTCATTATATCAATATGTTCTAAGTGATAAAACTTCAACAATTTTTTTTAGTCGACAGGGGCAAAGCAATTCTGTTTCTGAAATTTTGAAATGATGGAATGATGCCAGAATTTACGAACAAATTCATTTGAATATAAATAAATTGTTTTTTCACGTACATTACATAAGCAAAATTTTATTAAAATAAATTTTGGGTACCACACGGAAGTTTGGAATTAATATTGAGCCTCTTAAAGGGTTAACATACTCGCTATGTTTTTGGGCAATTCTTTAATAAAATTAATGATCGGATTTTCATTAAAACAAGGTGAGTACACGCCTTGGAATTCTCAACCAGTGTGACACCACTATATCATATTCAAAATTTTCTATTTAATATACAGAGGTGCCAAGCTCTCACCAATCGTCCGTAATATGTGTATTAATTTGACCCTGTTTAAGAACGTTTCGAACCAGAAAAATTATTTAACGGATTTTTATTTAGTTAATTTTAGATTTCTACATGGAATATATTTAATTTCAATTCTTAAAAAAATTTCCGGTGCGATTCGCATTAAACCTGGGTTAAATTAACCCACATATTACGCAACATTAGAGAGAGCTTGGCACCTCTGAATATTTCATACGCAGAATTTTTGACAACCTCATTTAATCGTAGAATAGGTAATATTGTCCTGCAATTAAATAAGGTGCAAAATTCTATTAAAAATTGTGGTAAATCTGTACGAACCCTCGTAATATAAATAGTTTATTTAAAAAAAACTAAAACGGATAAGTAAATAATCATTTGTATTGTATTTTCTGCACATGTAATGACAATTTATTTATTTTTTGTTTAACGAATTAACTTTTTGGAAATCAGTTGTTTACCCTTATAAAACAGATTTGTAAGATAATTGTGAAAAAAGAAACGTTACTTAAAGTTCAAAATTGTAGAAGAAGTGCGAATTTAAAATTTTCTTAATTTTTTTAAAATTAAATATTCCATCTCTTTATTTCAAAAAATCATTTTTCTTTATAAAATTATTTATTAATGTAAATAATATATTGTAAAATGCTTAAAAAAATATATATAAATATAATTCAAAGGGTACCCAGTCTCTTAAAGTTACAATTTTTAAAAGAACATTTCTTGGTCTAAACCTGTTTGTTTAATCGCCGGAAATTACGGTACAACATAGGTCTAATTTAATAAATCATAGATAGCATATTTACGCCTTTTTGTTGCAAATTTTTCAAATAGCAATTTTTGCCCTATTCAGTCAGAGAAATGCTGCAATTAAATAAAGCCAAAATTACTCTTCTTATAGTGGTAACAAAAATGCGTAAAAGTTTGCAGCTATGATAACTGAATTTCATTTAATTTGAGAAGTATAAAGCACTTCTAAATACTCTGAATTTTACATATTTGACAGATTCTATTTAGATTGACTAAGGAAATGAACATGGAATTAGGATGAGAATATCGATTATATCGTCGCTACCATGTCAAACTATCGAGTGTGAAAAAATGCATTTTTCATTACTTTTAAAAATGGGCCGATTGCCACCACTAAATTTTAATAGTATTCTTCAGAAGGGTTGCCAGTTTGGCCTCCTTTTCTATTCGGAAATTTGACATTTACCAGAAATTACAAATATAAACTTTAACTTTACTTAATAACAGGCATTTCCCGATTACTGAAAGTAAAAAAAAAATTCTCAAGATTTCCGGTTTGAATTCGGCATTTCTGAATAAAACAGATGGCGAAACTGATAACCCTGTTCTTCAGAGAAATATTATTAGTAGTTTTACTAGGCAAAGAATTCTACTAAAATTTAGTGGTGACAATCGGCTCATTTTAAAAGTAATGGAAAATGCTTTTTTTTTTCATATTGGATAGTTTGACATGGTAGCGACGATAAGACGATGTTTTTATTAAGTTTATGTCACATGTAAAACTATTTATGTTAGCATAACATTTTTAAGATGAAATTGTTTGCGATGGTGAGACTTTTTAATTAAGCTCATGAAAGAAAATAACAGAGAGGTATAGTAGATTATAAATATTTTATTTCTCTATTATACACCTGCGCGCGCGCACACACACACACACATATATATAAGGAGCAAACTTTTTCTGCCTTATATGAGCCTGGCATCGTTTCCACTGCAGGGCAGTGATTTTGTGATCGCGCGCGTTGCTATCTGAGTTTGAGACTTGCTAAGATATTATCAGTTCTGTGTTAACTGTGGTGCAGTTCTGATGTAATTATGATTTGGTAGTAAAGTTTAAATTGTGTTTCACTTTGTGTCAGAAAATATGTACTAGTTCCCACTGGGAAACAATTTTCCCTTTTCAGGGTTCCGTACTTAAAAAATAAAAACGGAACCATTATTTTTATTTGATTGTTCTGGAAATATTTACATTACGATGCCATAGTTATATTTTTAATGCGCCTTTTAACCGTTTGAGTGCTATGAAGCGCGATAGCACCGAAATGTATCTGCGGATCAAACAAATTTTGTTTCAACCCAGAAACTTTATTCAATTGAAATCATTTAATTTTCATTCAACAGTTGAAGTATTTACAGTGATCTAGTCAGTTACATTTTATAAGATAAAATTTCTGGGTTTGAAGCACAATTGTTTTTTCCGCGGATTATAGGCCGAATTTTCAGCACTCAAACGGTTAGAGGATTAATGAATTAGCGTTTATACCTATCTCCCTTTCACTGGATTAATAGGACTGCTCAGACGAGGGAACCAGGTCTGGAGAACATAGATGTCCTACTTGGTCACCTTTATTAAGATCTATACAAAGTTAAAGACTAGAATCCGTGTTGTGCCGTTTCAAATGTCTCTGTGTGTAAATAAACAATAGAAAATAACAATTAGTCTGATTCTTTAATGTGCTACTTGCAGAATTTAATTATTCTCATCGTATCTGCCCAGGCTCTATCGTTTGGAAAGTAAGCTTGCTGGTCTCACTGGCGCCCAACAGGTGGCTTAAATTACGATTTTTTAAAAATAAAATTCAACAGATAGTTCGAAGAAGTGATCGAACGAATTCTGAACTATTCTTTACTTAGAAATTATAAGTTCCTCTTTCAGTTTAATTAATGATGAGCCAGCTATTAAAGAATGTGTGTGACGTCGGTTTCTTTTTTCTTAAGTTTCTGTTCTTCAAGTCTAAATTTATGCTGTTGGCTATTCTTCAAGTTTACTGTGTTTATACATCGATATATTTTCTGCTATCTTAGATGTGTTGATAGTCTTTAAATCTCCCACCAAGTAATGGCTATTAAGGTGATGTTAAGTTCTAGAATACTTATCATGTTTTCAGTTTTATGTTATTTTACTCTAAGTATTTTCAGTTTTAAAAATATTAATGAAAGATTGCATCATTTTAAATGTTTTAATTTATCTTGCATTTTATAAATTATTTTCTAACTTAATTTGATTAGAAAGTTGTAATTTTGTAGTTTGAAGAAATTTAGTATTATACATGTTTTGATTTATGAAAAGAAAAATATTTTATTTTTACGTGTATGAATACACATAAAGAAAATTTGTTCTGCATGTATTTTTGCGCATATTTTTTCTATTCACACTGAAAGTTCAAAGTAAGTTGAAAATACTTAACCCGGGAGAAGTCGCATGGGGTATGACATACCCCGAGAGCGTACGGATTTTACAATTGCCACCACTACTTTTCGAAAAGTAATCTTTAGCGTATTTTATCCTACAATTTGTAATAGTTGTCACTGACTAAATAAGTTGAGAATTATTGTTTGTATTTATTGGTGACAAAGTAAAAACTATTCATACCCTAGATATGCGCGATTTCTCCCGGGTTAAAGTTTCACTGCAGTTATTGAAGCATTTCTTCTGTTCAAGTTCAATCTATGTCATTTGATGTATTGGTATTGAAATTTTCTTAGGGAGAAAACTAAGTTAAAATGTTTTCCTTGCAAATTCATTTTTTATTGTTTCAATTTTGATTGTTATTTTTTTAATTTGTCAACTGTTTTTTGGTATTCTTATAAAGATTACAGTTTTGAATTTCGATTTTAATACAAGTCTTAAACATTTTCGGCTTGTTTTTGGTAATTTTAGAGTCTAATGAATAATATTTATATCAGTATGTGGTCTTAATTTTTAATGTTGGAGTCAGTAAATATGAAAGTTCAATTAGGTATTATGCATTTCATAGAATATTTTGAGCTTTTATTGTTGCTTTGTGTATTCTAAGTATTAAGGCAATTTTGTATGTATTCTTTGAATTAAGAAAATTAGTAGAAAAAAGTTTTGATTTGTAAGTATTGAGGTTTTTGTATACAGATATGTTTATGATGGTAAAGCGTTTTCGATTTAAAATTCTGATTTTGATATTGATGGGATTTTATTTTGATTACGTATGGTAAATTTAAGTTTTATGAATATTATTTCAGTAATGTAATAGTTGTTTACGTAATTTGCAATGGCAAAGCTGACGCCTAGGTAGCAGTTTTTAGAGGCTTTTCTTCGTGAAGTTTCATAGTTTTAAGGTTTTAGTGACATATCTGCTTTAGGAAAATTTGCAAAAATTTCGGAACTTACAAAGTTTGTACAGAGGATTTGTTTCAAGTTGCTTTTGAAATAGACTTAAAAGTGTAACCCACTGTGAAAAGTGCTACATTGCACGAACTCATATAATCTTTTCCTCTGTTCGAAGATAATTTCATAAATTATTAACAACTAGAAATAAAATCGCTACGCGCGAGGAAAGGTAGTGTAAAAAGAAAGAGAGCACCTACATGAGAAATATAGGTAACATGCCTTAGAAAAAAAAACAGAAAAGGAGAATTTTAAGACCAACAATGTAGTCCAAGTTTCTTAAAGTATTTTACGAACCTTTAAAAATAATTTCGAAAGTGAATTCAAATGTCATTGATGGCATATACTATATCTGATTCTGAAAGATTTGCACGTCAGTGTTAGTAACATAAAAAAGCCATATGTGAGATATTCTTTCTCTATTCTCGCTTTCTGTTTGAAGTTCTTTTCCTTAATTGCTGGAAAACAAAACTCATGTCTTTCTTCCATAGCTGTACAATTTTTTAAGAAAATAAGAATTGCGTGTGGATCTGCCAATGTTTGGGTATAAATAACAAATTTGCTATTTTAAACAGATATTAAGGGACATGAAAATCACGAAACTTTCTCATGAGCGATTATTTAAAATGAATACTTATTTCTATGGAAGAAGAGATTTTATTTGGGAAAATTAATTATGAAATAATCGTAAACTTTGACAAATATTTTTCTACTGAGTATTTTTGATGTTTGGGCTCGGATTTAAAATCGTCCGATTCGGGATGCGAAAATAAGTGTCCGAACGCATCTATAGTGCTCACCTACACATCGTTGCTGACCACGTGCACCCGTTTACGGCCATAATTTTCCTGGTAGTTATGACTATTTTCAAAAGGAGAATTCCTGCCATTGGGCTAGAAACATCTCCGATAGCTTTTCGGAACATGATTCGAATTTTAATTCCTTTAACACCTTGACTACGGTTCGGGACATTTACGTCCCAGTGGATTATTATTTACACAAATAAATTATTTTGTAAATTGTGGTACGATTGAATATAAAAGTAGTCTCCAGTCCTGGCTCGTAATCATAAGGTTAATGGACATCTTTGTCACACTTTCTGAACCCGATTGATACATTAAGGAATTAAAGGTGGAATTATTTTTGGCACCATAAATGTTCAATGATCCATCTTCCAATCTGAGAGAATTAAGAGCTGCCATATTGTTAGGATGGGTTAATATTACGTTTCTATGGCTTTAGCCACTTGTAGACTGTAGAATCCATGCCTAGAGGAATATTTACAATCATCAAAGTCAGAGGAGTTCTGTTTGATAGTAGTACTTAATGTTCCTAATATTTTTGGACACTTAGTGAATTTTTTTGTTAATAAAAATGTTGTAATTTTAGTTTAACCTTTGATTACAGGCCAGGACTGGAGACTATTTTAAAATTCAATCATACTGTAATTTAGAAAAAAATTTCTTTGTGGTAGATTTCTTTTGAAAGTATCGTAGTATAAGTGTATGAAACAGATTATTTTTCAAACTATCGACAGTGACTTATATGTCTCGACCCGTTGCAAAAAGGTTAATTGTCTCAAAATAATGTGAGTTTTATAAAAATTTCTTTTTTATATATGCTATAAAATTTGGTTGCTAGACAACTGTTAAATGAAAACAGCAAAGAATAAGAAATATGTATTAAAGCGAATTTGTAAAAGTGAAAAAATTAAAAGGTTTTATATTTGTTGGACGGATATATATAAAATTCCACTTACAGTTATAGAACCATATGCAAATGTTTGGAATATCTACCGACAAAATTCGGAACCTATCGGATAAGTTTTAACCTTCCAGAAGTAAAATTTACCGTAATTTCCGGACTGTAATCCGCGGATGAAACAATCATGTTTAGACACAGAAATTTTATTTTGTAATTGGAATCAAATATTTACAACGATCTAGTAAGTTACATTTTACAAATAAAATTTATGGGTCGAAAATGATTGCTTGATCCGCGGATTATTGTCCGGAAATTACTATAGTATACATTTAAATAATTTTACAATAATTTTATATAATTATACTTTTAAATTAATTATTCAAATGTGCGATTTTCTTTTTAGCTAATGATAAAATTTAAAAATCTTGTGAATTCCCTTAACCTCTTGAGTCCTGGGTACCCAAATGGGTACCTAGTTTATTTTCTTCATAAAAACTAAAGTGATTGATATTTTTATATTTTAACTTCACTTCTATATAGCTCAATGGTTTTGTTTTAAAATGAAAACAGAAAATGGCAGCACCGATGCCAATTTCCTTATAAAATAAATGTTATTTTAATCTGAGTTTGCAAAATGCCTTCGAGACAGTGCAGCCAAGAAATTAGGTAATTTCCATAATTCTTTAACTTAAAAACTTTACAATATAATTTTTTTAGAAATTGTTGATTATTCACTTATTTAAAGCTGTTAATTTTTTATTGTGTAAATTTAGGTTATTGATAATTAAATTGATATTTTGGAAGAGCTAGTAATTTTAGATTAATATTTGTGAACCCAAATTACAAGCCCCCTAAAACAATACATTTTAGAAAAATATATTTTTTGTCAGCTATGATGTCATTTTGTTTGTATAAAAGCAGAGTATGAATATTTGTGCTATTATTTTAACTTCGGGTCGCAAGAGGTTAAAAAGGCAATATGGCATGGAAGAGAATGTTGCATTTATTTCGAAAGAATCAACCAAATTAAACCAAAAAATATGCAGCTTATTCGATAAACATAACCCACACATTTAACCAATTTAATTCTAATTGCGTGCTTTTACGACAGTTATTGCTGGACAGATATACATCCTTACAGATGAACTCGGACACAAAAATTTTTCCGTGTTTCACAGTGAGACTCAACTATATATTCTGCAATAAAATATTTTAAATTTAGTCAAATATTATCTGAAAAAAAAAAAACATTATGAAAGAATTTAATGTGTTTCATACGCGGAAAAAGGGAAAATTAAGCGAAGGAATGCACAACATTGATGTAAAATGCGGAATCATCGAAAACGGTGTGATACATTTCAAACAATTGTACCATATTTCACCACGCATCGATTCTGCGCATTTTCTGAATTCTGCTGTGAAACTCTGCTGCGTGTCTCTGCTGTGAAACAGTTACAACTAACCTCGCTGAGAAAATTTCCGAGTACTTTGAAAAGAAAATTACTGCATTTCCTTACTATTTTTTCAAGTTACGAATTTTCTAATGTGTCTAATCTATTTCAATGATACTGTATAATAATCAAGATGCATTTTTTTTTAATTAAAGAAAAAAAAATAATAATAGTGTTCGTAAGCCTTTACTACAATTTTTAATAGAATTTTTCTATTTAATATTTAAATAGAATGAATTGTAGACGCCTCGTTTAATTGCAGGATTTGTAATACTTTTCTGTATTTAAATAAGACGAAAAATTCTATAAAAAATTATGGTAAAAGCGTATGCACTCTGGTCATTATGAAATAGATTTTGATTTTGAGATTTTGATTTCTTGAGTTACAAACATCGTTAATCCATTTCTGCCTGACTTCATACTCTCTATCAGTACATAGTTTAACTATAACTGTTATATGTGTAATATAAAACACGGCTGCTACAGATCATGGAAATTTTCACAGACATACCAATATTTTCTTATAGAAAAATTCACCTAATTTGATCACGCGAATAAATAATGCATGTTTTTCTATAAGAAAATACCAGTATTTCTCCTCACAAAGTCCCTGACCCATAGCAACTATGTCAGTAGCATATGTATCAATGATTACGATCTGGATTATGAATACATTATTTAAGAAAAAAATTCTTTGTCTTATTTAATCGTAGATTTCTACGTATAATCTGTGGTTATATAAGATGAAGAATATATTTTTTAAATAGTGGTATTCAAAATCTCGTCTATGCGATACATTTTAACTTACATGTTCTTTTTTTATCTTTAAGTCTTCGCTATAAATCTCAACATTCATAAACAGGAATCGTACGCATCAGGGGATTCAGGAAAATTTAAGTATTTTAGTACCAGAAATGTCATAGAGTCTGGTCGCTGTATGTGAAGATAGAATTTATTTTCTTTAAATAAGAGAAATGTTACTTTACAAAAATTCTGGTAAAATGTGCTTGAAAGTCCTTGAAGCGTACGAACCCTGATAAAGTTGAAAACCACAAGCTAAAAAACTTTTTTTTTCTGTTTGGTGAGTTTAAATATTTCTTTCATCTTTATTATTCTTCTTAATATATATATATACAGGGTGTTCCGTTAAAGGGGTCCAATATTAATAGGGGTAATAGAGGAGATCACACGGAGCATAAATCAGTGTATAATGCCTGGCCGGATCTCAATAATTTTCAAGTTACAGCAAATAGAATGAAAAATCGGAAATTTGTAAAAAAAACCCTCATTGCTAAACTATCGATAATGCTACATAAAAACGAAGCACATATTTAGAAAGAGCAGAAAAAATCCTACGAAATGACATAAGTTGTTTTAGAATATTGAGAATTAATGGCGAGTTACAAGCTCTGAAACAGTGAAAAAATACAAAATCAAATATTTAGCAAAATAGTTAATCGTTAATTCCAAAAATGCAACTCTACCTACATCAAGGAAAATGTTATAAAATTTGGTCCATTCCGAAAGCTTTCGAAGAAGCTGACAATAAACCATATCAGTTTAATTGTATGGGAGAAATCAAGCAGTTCCCTAGTTACAACTCTGTACTGTTGCACGCTCGGAAAGAGCGAAACTCCACCCATGACGATTGTAAACACCCCGTTTTAATATCTTTCAATTATACATTTCTGATCAACCTCTATCAATACCCTTTCATTATTCAGTCTGGTCAAGTGAATGACATATTGTGCAGCTCTCGCCTTGTCTTAAAGCAAACTCCGTGACTGCTGCGTTTCCTCCATGAACTTTCAGGATGATGAAGAAGAAGTACTTTTTATGCAAATTTTCTATGTGTATAGGAAGAAAAGCGTAATAAAACAGCAGTCATCAGTGGGCGTTATGTTAAAGGGAGGCTGTTGTAAGTGGGATTGTAGTAAGTTGATGTATAATAATTATGCCGGAATACTCTAACGAAGAATATGCGGACATGCATCTGATGTACGGGCAAGCTCATGGAAATGCATGTCTAGCACAGCGCATGTACCGTGAGCAATTTCCAAGGAGACGTTGCCCAAGTTCGAAACTCTTCATAAAAATCGATAGACGATTACGGGAGACTGGATCGTTTAACACAGCAAGCATTGATGCAGGGAAGCCTCGACATGTACGAACACCTGCAATGGAAGAAGATGTACTGAATATTTTTAAAGATAACCCCTCCACGAGTACACGAGCTGCTGCGTCTGAAGTCGGTGTTTCTCACCAAAGTGTGTGGCGTGTTCTGCGTGCAGAAAACATGCACCCCTTTCATGTGCAGCGGGTACAACTGTTATCAGTAACAGATTGTGCTCAGCGGACAGAATTCGTACGCTGGTTGCTTAATGTAACAGAAAATAATCCACAATTTCTGGAAAATATTTTATTTACTGATGAAGCAACATTTACGAGAGAGAGCGTGGTAAACACGCACAATATGCACACATGGTCATATACAAATCCGTACACTGTTTTCCCGTCGAACGCACAACAAAAGTTCAGTGTGAACATATGGGCAGGTGTCCTCGGCGATTATCTCATAGGACCATATTTACTCCCAGATGTACTCAATGGCAGTACGTACTTGGTTTTCCTACGGGATATCTTACCGCAGTTACTGCAAAATGTGCCAGCAACATTGCGCCACAATATGTGGTTTATGCACGATGGCGCACAGGCACATTTTTTCATAGGTGTTCGCAATCACCTCAATTCAATATATCCTGGGAAATGGATTGGACGCAGTGGACCTGTTGCTTGGCCTGCACGCTCTCCAGACCTCAATCCGTTAGACTTTTTTGTTTGGGGACACCTTAAATCGCTGGTGTATGAAACGCCTGTGGATACACCGGAGGATTTACTAGCGCGAATCGTTGTCGCTGCAGGAGACATTCCCAACTCCGTCGGAGTTTTTCGGCGTGTTCGCCAATCTTTACGACGTCGCTGTCGGCTGTGCGATTCTGTTAATGGGCGCAACTTCGAACACCTATTATAATAATGTCCGTTCGTCTGCCTTCCGACATTGAACTGTGCAGCGCAGGCCAGAAGACTATGCTTCACGTATGTCATAAAGTACGTGGAATGTAATTCTTTATTTGTCATTTTTCTTTTATTTTCAACACTTTTTGGCACAGTATTTTGTAAGTCACAGACTGTGGTGTACTCAAATTGTAAATTACAAAGTTTGTATGAATTAATTTAAAATTTAGTGTCTTTTTTAAATTTATAATTAATAAAATTATTATGCTATTTGTTATTATTATTTCCTATCATAAATTATGATGCACATATACATACAATAATTGTCCATGTAAAACATGTGCTGAAACTTCTTGCATAGTTACAAATCGCAATATTTTTAATTATTTCCGAATTTTCACCACCAGTTTAATTTTAAGGAATTTAACTTAAGCTTTATATCAATAAAAGACCACTTTAAAATGTAGACTATTATTGTAAAGTTATTTTGGTTCATTCAACTCTTGAATAATTAAAAATGTTGCATCTCAGAAGAAGCATGATCGAAAATGTATAGTTGAGAGTAATTAAAAAGGCGGTGTTTCCAATCGTGATGGGCGGAGTTTAACCTTTGCTAGTGTCAAAGAAAGCGGATTTGTAACTAAGAAACTGATTAATTTCTCTCACACAATTAAACCGATATGGTTCATTGTAAGCTTTTTCGAAAGTTTTCGGAATGGACCAAATTTTACTACATTTTCCTTGTTGTAGCTAGAGTTGTCTTTTTGGAATTAACGATTAACTATTTTGATGTATATTGGATTTCGTACTTTTTTCACTGTTTCTGGGCTTGTAACTCGTCAATAAATATTGCTATTTTAATACAATTGATGTCATTTTGTAGGTTTTTTCTGCTCTGTCTAAATATGTGCTTCGTTTTTATGTAGCATTATCGATAGTTAAGCAATGAGGGTTCTTTTACAATTTTCCGAATTTTCATTCTATTTGCTGTAACTTGAAAACTATTGAGATCCGACCAGGCTTTATATACTGATTTATGCTCCATGTGATCTCCTCTATTACCCCTATTAATATTGGACCCCTTTAACGGAACACCCTGTATATATATATATATATATATATATATATATATTGGAATACAGACTGGAATAGGAAAGGTTGTTTTCTTTTTTTAAAAGATAAAACATGAGATCATAACATCATCAAAGCTTCCAAAGAAAGATTTGCCAAGGGAAATTGCTTAATTTAATTTATTTCTGTTATGATTTATTAAAATAAAACATTAGTTTGGCTGTTTATTATCTACGCCTGTATTAAATAAACTAAAAAATTCTTGCTTATTAAAAAAGTTTTTAAAAAGCAATTATCGCGTTTCGAATAGAAGTAAATTTAAAATATTATGAACTGTAGTAGAATTTCATTCGTTTTATATTATCGCTCTAAAACTGCGTGTAAAATTCGTGGAATTTAACACTTTACGGGAATTAAACCTTAACCATTTTCGTTTATTAAAAAAATCGACAGGAATATAAATAAATCTTTCAGTGGCAAAGTACCTCTGCTGTTAAAATGTTGAAATTATTGAGTGACATCAGGATTTACAAACAAATTTATTTGAAAATACATAAGTCAAAGGCTTCCTTTGCCTTCATTAGCACTTTGTTGACCCCTCAAGAGTACACTGGTGTCACCGCTCCTTGAATCCAAGCTTACGCGCAGACACAAAAATGGCGGTTGTCGTAGGCGGATTTTTTTCAGTGTTTGTACAGACCCTCGAATTTGAACACAAATAATTCCTAAAAGTTTTCTTTGTCTTATTTTTATAAGATCAAATTAGTCAAAGAAAACTTTTAGAAATTACTGGTGTGTAAATTCAGGGGACTATACAAACGCTTAAAAAAATCCGCCTGCGATAGCGCCATTATTTTTGACAGCACTGAGCCCTAGTAATCGAGGGAGGAGGGGGGGGGGCGGTGCCTGTGTTTTAAAACCTACACTGTTCACTAAAGGCGTGTCCTGCATGCCTAGTTCCACCCACATATTTTTCTTGCGTAAAAGTTTAATAATTCTTTATCGGAACGAATATGTATTTATGTTATATATATGGGGATATTTTGTTAGACTCTATTAAATATATTAATTTTGTATAAAATAAATTACTTGCTTACGCATAAATTCGATAAATGTATATAGGAAGCTTGTACAGTTTCAAAACCCAGATTTCATAATAAATTGCCTGTCAACAAAGTATTAAGAACAAAAATTTACCCCAAAATTCTGGTGCATTTGTGGCCAGAAGCGGCTCATTAGGGGTTCACAATCTCTTTAGTACCAAAATTGTAGTATATATTAAATTTTATCTTATTTAATCGTAAGATGTTCTACGATGAAACATGGAGAAATTTATTTTACGATATTACTGGTAGTAAAGTTATTGTGAACATCCCTGACGAACCGCTACTGTTTGTGCCATTTGGGGATTAAAATTAACTGGTATATATAATATCCCACTGCCTTTCAAAGGGTTAATAATTATTTTCTTAACTCCGAATATTCACAATTTCTCAGAAACAGAATTTTATTTAGATAAATGTAATATATTTTCCTTCTAAAATCACTTTAGATATGAAAATGCTTATTTAATAATGTAATATATTTATTTGCATAACGATCGTACAGCAATGTTAGAACGCTTTGAATAATATTTTGATAAACGCGAGTGCTGAGAGAATGGAGAAGTTTCATTTGATATCAAGGGAATAGTTAATGAATATTATAATTATCTCTGAGGTATCGTCAGGGAAGCGCGTGGAATAGGTTTTTGCTGATGTAGGATGTTTTGAATAGCCTGTTTCTAATTAACTGAGTAATTCTGATCCTCGTGATTTTGTATGAGAATATCATCTTAAATTATTTTGGGCTTTAGGGAGTTTAGTGTAATAGGAAACCTTTATATGTTGCAAACTAAAAGCCAAATAATATTGTCTCTAAGTACAGCGTAGAAACCAGTTTGTTGATCAAAAGTTTTAAATACAAATATATCTAATATGTTATCTGTTATATCGTCGCTACCATGTCAAACTATCGAATATGAAAAAATACATTTTTCATTACTTTTAAAAATGGGTCGATTGTCACCACTAAATTTTATTAGAATTCTTTACCTAGTAAAAATAGTAATAAAATTTCTGTGAAGAACAGGGTTGACAGTTTGGTCTTCTTTTTTATAAATAGATGCCGAATTCATACCGGAAATTTTGGAAAAATATATTTTACTTTATGTATCACGAAATGTTTGTCATTAAATAAAGTAAAAATTTCCTTTTTAAATTTCTGGTATTGATTCAAAATTTCTGACGAAAAAGGAGGCCAAACTGGCAACCCTACTAAAGCATACTATTAAAATTTAGTGGTGACATTCGGCTCATTTTTAAAAGTAATGAAAAATGCATTTTTTCACATTCGATAGTTTGTATATCTATTATATCTATTATATATAGATTATCTATGTTATTCTATATGCATGCATCAGTGGAGAGGGAAATAAGCTAGAGATATTTTTAAAAAATGGAACATGTATATTATGACATATATATGTAACTAGCAAAAATGAAATTTTTTTTCTTGTACAAAGCCGATTTCTGAAGAATAAAGTCTCAACAACTGTGCAATTCTATAGGTTTTCCAAACAGTCTTCTAAATATATATTTTTAATTGCTGCCCACACTTCCCTGTGATGCATGTGTTAATCAATTAAAAATTAGTCACTTAAACAATTATAAGCTTTGTACCTTAACCCTCTCGCTGCGCATCCCACGATTTCCACGGGCAACGTAAAAGTAGCAAAATTTGCGCAACCCGCGATTTCCACGGATTGCTCAGTTTAGAGCGCCGCAACACACCAAATTCGGTATAATTGGTGCAAATTTGGGTTAGTGCAAACTGGGCCACTTCCATTTGAAACTCCCTTTCACTTTTGTTTTACGCAGGAAGTGGACCATTGTAATCTTTGCACTAGAATTAAGTTCATGAAATGTTCTTGGTGCCACTATTTTCTATGCTTCAATAATTTTTTGGTTCAGTGCCATATTTGACAATAGCATTTTTTTGCAGACTTCTTTAATTTTTTATTACTATATGTTTTGTATTTTATATTAATCTGATTATTAAAATTTCTGAATCAGAACCACGGCTTTTCTCCGAAAATTAAATAAACAAATTAGCAAATTTTAAGATTTTATATCTCGATAACGAGGAGACGAGGATAAATGATTTATTTGTTAAAAACATATTTCACTAATATCTTTCGATTGCTGCTTACTTAGATTTTTTCATTATTACACTATGGCGTGAGTTCCTGGTAAGTATAACACCCCTTTTACGTTTCCGTAATTTAATCTTTCCTAAAATTTTACAATTTTTTTTACCACTCTTCAAATGTGTAACAGGTCCAAGATACAACAGAGTCAAATTTCAATCCATATTTTAGTATATAAGTTTTAGCCATATTTAAATGTAGAATATTGTACCTTAAATGAGGCGAAAATCCCTTTTATAAAATACTTGTTGAAGTTTGCTTCCGGTGTGAAAACGCGGTTCTACTATGATTTCTTGCAATTTATCTCCCTTTAAAAGTGTAAAAGCGGAGTTCTACTGTAGTTGTTCTAAATTTTTCATTAGTTTTATATGAAATGTTTTATCAACACATTCAAATCGGGAAACGAGAATTTTCGTTTTTATTTAAATAAACATCATTGACTAAGGGAGTTGCTTCTACATGCAGAAAATGCATTTATATCGTCGCCACCATGTCAATCTATTGAATGTGAAAAAATACATTTTTCATTACTTTTAAAAATGGGCCGATGTCACCACTAAATTTTTGTAGTAATCGTCACCAGGTTGGCATCGTTTTTCATTAAAAGATTCCGAATTCATACCAGAAATTTCAAACAGAATTTTTTACTTTATTTAGTAACAGACATTTCTTAACTTCTTAAAGTAACATTTTTTCTCTCAAAATTTCCGGTACGATTTCGGAATCACTAGATAAATAACAAGGCAAAACTGGCAAATCTGTTTTTAATAAAAGTTTTATTATTTTTTTTATTAAGCGAAGAATTATAATAAAATTTAGTTGTGACAATCGTCCCATATTTAAAATCAATGAAAAATGCATTTTTTCATATTTGATAGTTTGTCATGGTAGCGACGATATGTTGCCCATATTTGTTTCAGATTTTATATTTAAATCCGTATATTGAAAGATATTTACTGATGCATAAACTTGAGAAAACTATGTAGGAAATAATTTACGAAAGACTTTCAGAAGTGGCAGGGGCTCTATTGTTTTAAAACCCAGATTTCACAAAAACATACCGATCTGAATGTGTTGATGGTTGATTTTACAATTATGGGCATTTTTGAATAAGTTTTTTGCGTATGTGAAAAGAGATTAGCTTGTGGATAATTTGAAAAATAGTTTATTCTTTCACTTTGTTGGAGAAAACCTGTTTAGGATTTGAGCATAGCTGCCATCATTTACGCTTTTATCGTACCACTATTTCAGTACAGAAAAGTTTCATTTTATAGCCAGAATTTAGGATTAAATGGATGCAACTATTCTGGATGCAACTATTTGTGTTCAAAATTAGTGGTAGGAATGAACGTAAATGTTGGCAGCGATGCGTTTAAAGCACGCCAAATCCATGCGCACGAGCGTGGGCGTGTGTCACATATTTATACCTAAAGTACCTTTTACTAAAAGGGTATAATATCCATACCTTAACCCTTTAACGGATAAAGCACTTCAATTGCTAAAACGCTGAAATAAATGATTGACACCGGAAATTATGAACAAATTTATTTTTATATAATAAAAAAGCGATATTTCGCATATATAATAAACGAAAAACATTTCTATTAAAATTCTGCTGTCATTGTTGAGTTTCGTAATTAAAGTTTTGTGGTTTCGTAGGGAAACCAATGAGCGTTAAAGGGTTAATAGTAAATATTTTTAATCTTAAGTAACATTTGTTTGCTTTAACCTTTAAAGATAAGGGTTGTATATAGTAACATAAATACATGGGCAGCACATTCTATGCACCATCGGTTTTTAAATCCTAAATAGCACCTTTTAATGATATCCTTATTTAATGCAATGTTCAATAGTAGTATAAAACTAATGAACATGAAATTGTTAAAAAATATATAATTTAATTAGATTTAATATAACACGGACTGTTTGTAATAACGTAATGACACGACTGATGTACTCCATTCGCCAGCGTCATTAAAAAGCCTAAACATCAACTTTTAATACTAAAGAAGAATAGTGTTTGATGTCTAGTAATACTATAAAAGTAATAGACGTCACATATAAATATACAGGGTGTTCCAAAATTCAACCGACAAATTAAGAGGGGTGACAGAAGGCATCAAGAGGATGAAAACATACTACAGAACATGGGGTCGCAAACCACGTTCAGTGGGAGAAAATTGCAAAAATAATTATGAAGGGTGTGACGCTGAAGGGAACAAAAAAGGCCAATGATAATAACAAAAACATTTATATGACGTCATGCATGATGACAATGCATTGCAGTTCAACGTCAGAAAGGAGACGACGACATATTTTCATAGAATTGTTCGAAGTTGCGGCCACCATGGCCATTGCAAAGCCAACACCGACGGACGAATGATTACCGGACACGTAAAAACATATTACTAAGTCTCGTCGTCTCCTTTCTGACGTTGAACCGAAGTGCATTGTAACCATACTTTACGTCAAATAAATGTTTTTTCTATTTATTATTGGTCCTTTTTGTTCCACTCGGCATCACATCCTTCATAAATATTTTTGGAATTTTCTCCCAGTAACCGTGGTTTGCGACCCCATGTTCTATGGCAAGTTTTCGTCCTCTTGATGCCTCCTATCACCCCTCTTAATTTTAGGTCAAATTTTGGAGCACTCTGTACATATAAGTTTAATTAAGAAAGAAAATAGAAGTTATTACACAAGTAGACGGGCGGCATATTCCGTACACCAGTGATGACTTACCAATAAAAATAATGACACAGAGCAGAAAAAATTGCAAACTTTAAATTTAAACATCATTGGTTGAACATTAAAGCGTATCAAGCGCACATGTTAATCACGTACTTAATTTAGAATTCATAGCTGTTTTTTCATTGAGTGACGGATTCAGTACGCTATCTGTGCCTTTAAAGATTAATAAAGAGCAGCGATTTTTTAAAACCTTATTTTCATTCTTAAAAATGTCTTTTTTGGGGGGAAGTGAGACATACATCTTACCCCCGAAACACATGAAAATTATGTTTTAGCTATCGCTGTTGCTGTGTTAAGATTGATAAATCTTGGTTCAATAATAAAAATATTTAATTTAAAAGTTTGAGTTTTAAATCATTTTATTTAAAAGTAATTTATGTGAAAAAAGTGTGAGAAACGCCACATGGATTGAGCACGCAATCAACGTTTATAAACAATCGTAACTCCGGCACCAACGTTCGTTCGTTACTAAGGTTTAAAAATGTCTTATATACATTTTAAAATTAACTAACAAAACGAAACAGCGATAATTTTTTTAATAACAAATATCGTGGTTTTCAGAAACATATTTATTGATCAAAGGAGTGTTATAACAAATATTTATCATATTTGAAATATTCTTACCATTGAAAATATCTCTTTGTAAAAAGAAAAATGAGGAAAAAAAATGAGAAGAATGAAAAAACAACTTTGACTTTTTGAAAAACGAAAAAAATCCCTTTTAACATTTTGAAATGCTGAGTAATAACCTTATTTTTCTTACATTCTGTATAAAGAAACAGAAATATCTTTAAAAAAAGGAAGTTATATATTATTAAAAAATCTATGAAAAAGGCGAAAACGTATCGCTGGCTTAAAAAAAAAAAAACACTGGGTAAAATGATCAGCAAAAGTAAGTTCACTTATTTTAATATTAAAGAAAACAAAAATATTTTTTGATAGAAAAAAAAAATTAAACATGATCAAATATGCAGAAATGTTCCCCTTTATAAAATATATAGCTAAAAAAATATCTAGTACTCAATATTTTTTAAACAGTTTTCTTATTTTCTACTAGACGCTTTTTTTGTAGTAAAATAATTTTACATAAATTCTAAGACATTGCAAAATTATTTCATATTAATGGTCTCCACCTTGCAGCTTGCCGGCTACCAAGCTATTACAATTTCAGTATAGAAAAAATGCCTTATTTAATGACAAAACTTTGCGATTTAATGAGGCACAAATTGCATTTCGACATTTCTAGTGTCAAACAATTTTCATGAAAAAAAGTTGAAAACCTCTAGTGTATCTGAAATATTTTCAACAACTCTCTAACGCTCGCTGGTATAAAAACATAAAAGCGCAGCTGATTGAGTATTGCAATCGTCATTGCAGAGCTTCCATTGGCGGTTATTTTTATTTGTAATGATATTTCTAAAACATGTTATTTGGTCCATGTTTCTCTGCTGTTGTTGTAAAACAGAGGTGTCAAACTGTGGCCCGCCAGATACCACTAATTTTTTAAAGAAATCGTCGACTTCTTGAATCGCAGAAATTCGATGTCTAGATAAGTATTACGGTCTTGTCGCCTTTTGCGGTCACCGTAGTATTTCTCCTAGTCTTGAGACCTTAGTCTTATGGTATTTGCTGCCACCACCAATATTAGACTGCTACCGGACACGTTGTGAAAAGAAGTTATCACGTAAATAATCAACTAAAAATTTATTGATTAAATTTGCATGACAAGAAATGTTACAGTGATAGTCATTATTGGTCAATACAGATTATTATCACCCGCCGTATGCGATTTTCGAATGACAATGTCCCTGATCGCACGTTTTACTCTATTTCGTTATGCACCACTCGTACACATCGTTCCGTCTACATTGTAATTATTTCACCCTGGACCAAGCTGTCCGATGCACGTTCTCTCTGCAATTCTACACACTCCTATGTTCTCTTGGCTCTGCACGTCTACCCTCTACGCTTTCCCAGTACACTGTCTGTACCTATTCACTACGCTGCACACCAACGACTCTGGCGTCCTACACTCTCCTCTCCACATCAACGACTCTCCAAATCAATTGGGCTGTGTTTCTTATTTCACGGAGTTTCCATACCTGTAGAAGCATTTCTTCTCGAACATTCCACCCCTCTATTATCCTCTGAACCCAGCTCGCTAGGAATCCAGTGCTCATTGTATTCTCCTTCCAAAGCCGTATTAGTCACTTTCACAATGATCTCGTGAACCTCCCACAAATATATAATTGGATCAGGGAAATTCCATTGTCAATCACATACGGAAGTTTTACAGAAAAAGAAAAAATATATATCAGGATACAGGAATATATAATAATGATTAAATGTAATTAATTAAATTAATTAAAAATATACAATATAGGTTCTGTTAAAGACAGAAACCGGACAATAAATTATAAGGCTACTATATAATTTTAGTGGTATCCGGAGGGCCTCAGTTTGATACCCCTGTTGTAGAAGCTTACAGTAAAGAATATTTTTTTGGTAAAGTGGTATAAATAAAATATAAAAATTGTCGCTTGTGGCAGTCCTGTTATTGTAAGAGTGGATTTGGGCTGCAGTATCTGCTTTAAGATTTTGAATTTTCATAGGCACTTATTTTGCGAACCCTTAAACAACAAATAAACATTATAGTCTTTCCAATATTTTCCCAAGTGTTTACATAAATATTTTTTCATTTCTTTTCGTATCGATTTTTTAGTTTTGGTGGATATATTTTTCTTAAATATGTTTTGACTTTCCATTTTTTTAATTTAATGCATTTTGTTTCACACGCAGCTTGTTTGGTCATACAGGTACTTTACCTATCCGTGAAACTTGTGGTATGCAGCGATACCTGGGCTTATGAAGAAAATTCGTCCCTGAATGAAATTCTGTAGCCGACATCTTTGTTAAGTGAAGCGTTGTTTTCCGTCCAATTATACTACTATAACTGCTAACCAGTGTTGCCAGTTGGGCGGGTTATTTTTATTCAGCTTGATTGATTGCTACCACTTTATTGAAATAGTAATGAGAAATTGAAAAAGGCGAATATTTTTATGCCAGAAAAAGGGTAGCAAACACGCAATTTGAATAAAAAACGCCAACTAGCAACTGTGCTTCGATCTTCCCGTTTTTTTAATACAAATATTTCCACACAGAAAAATTAACTTTATTTAACGACAGAATTGTGTACTAAAATAATAAGACTAAAAATACGATTTTCAAGAATAGTGACATAAGGGGAGAAGTTGGCAACTAAGTATTGCAATGCGACTCGTTTATGTTCGTGCGCGCATTCAATAAATTGTTCTTTAACCTAGTCAGAAAAACAGCCAAAAGCATCTTCGTCAGCAAAAACATTTCCTCAGAAACATATCGCTGTACTTTGTAGAACAAAGATTTCCCACGTCTAAACCGCGGGCCATGATTATACAAGTATTTTTATAATCTCCCCTTTATTAAATCGCAGAATTTGAATTAACTTTCTGTTTTTAATTTAATCGAAGGAAAATAAGGCGAAGACTACTTTTAGAAATTACTGGTACTCAAATTCAAGTAACCATGCTAACGAAGAAAGCAAATCCGCCTACGACAGCCCCCATATTGTGTCAGAGCGTAAGACAGACGTATTCAGATTAACATACTTCTGTTGTTTTTCTGTCTGTTAGTATCTTATATTTTTTTCAATTAAACATATATATATATATATATATATATATATATTTAATTATTTATTTTTCTTACCGTAATTTCCGGCGTATAATCCGCAGCTCAAAGAGTCGTTTTTCGACCCAGAAATTTTATTCAATAATTGTAGTTAAATATTTACAGCTATCTTTTAAGTAACATTTTATAAAATAATATTTCTGGGTCGAAAAACGACTCTTTGAGCTGCGGATTATACGCCGGAAATTACGGTAAATTGTTTTTTTGAGTTTTGAATTGAAATAAATGTCAAATATTAAGTCGAATTTTAATTCAACAAGTAGTAGTATTCCATTTAATATATTTTATTGTATTAAAACTGCACGTAAAAGTTGTGAAATGTAACGTCTCACATAAATTAAACCTTGACCATTTTCGTTTATTAAAATAAAATTCTTCCGAAATATATTTAATGACGATTCACATATTTCAAGATAATAAGAATTTGTGAGAAACAGAATTTTATTTAGATAAATTTAATATATTTTCCACCTTAATTCGCTTTAAATATGAGAGTGCATATTTCCTAATATAATCTAATTATTTTCAGATAGGATAACAAGGTTAGAATGCTTTGAATAATATTTCGGTAAACGTGAAAGCTAGTATGATGGAGAAGTTTCATCAGATATTAAGAGAATAGTTAATGAATATTATAATTATCTCTGAGGTCAAAGAGAAGGTGTGGATTAAGCTTTTGCTGATATAGGATGTTTTCAACAGCCCGTTTCCAATTAACTGCGTAATTATGAACTTCTTGATTTTGTGTGTGATTATAATTTTTACCCTCCTGTTACCATCTGGGTCTTTTTTGAACCCATTCAGTTTTTTATTCATGTTTCGAATCAGAAAAAATAATAAACTCGGCTTAATAAAGAAATTAAAACAGTCACCTCGTAGACAGATATTATTAAATTAAATTTTTGGCACAAAACATTACAAATGTAACAACGCTTGAAAATTACACCTATAATGTTATTAGGAAGAATAAATTACTTTGGTGTTTAGGAAGTTAATCGTAATCGGAAGATTTTCTGTGTTTGAAACTAAAAGCTGTGTAATTATTTCACAAAAAAAATCCACCCGAGACCCGACAAATAATAAACAAGAACGTAAAATCATACGTGAAGCATAGATTATGAAACACTTTCCAACACATCCAAAAAACTGTAACGGAAATTCACCGTTAAATAAGGTGAAAGAAGATATGTAAGTAAACAGTTTAGAAAACATATACCACATTAAAAAATAGAGTTTTCGAAATTACCCTCCATTGTAAAAAGGTAGTCGAATTATTTTGTTCAGCCCTGTATATCATCTGTATACTTGGATATATACTACATAGAATGAAAAAATTTAGCTCAGTTAGAAAATTCACATTTAGCAATTTTCGTCCATCGATGGAAATGCATTCGAAAACTTTTGTACAGCACTTTAAATTATCTAAGCTCTTTTGTACACATTAAATATTAATCTAAAATTTAATTCAGATAAACAATGCATAAGGCAACTTAAAACTCACTTCCAGCAATTACCAACCGTAAACGACACTGTATTCTGTTCTTTGCGTAGCCCTGTATATGACTTTATATATATTCCATAAACTTATATTAGTCTACTAAATATAGTTCAGCAAGAAAATGCGTCACATAATTAAAATCTACCCTTAAGCAACTCACTGCCATAGTCTGGAATACTTACGAATTCCCTTGTGTAGCCCTGTACATGATCAACCGAATTTATACACACCATGTAATATGAAAAAATGTAGTTAAACTTAGAAACGCACTTATAACATATAGACTGTATTTATCGCACGTATACTGTAACCGATATCTTTTGTGTGCCCCTGTAAATGAGTGATAAACACAATGCACACCATACTTTTAAGCGATCAATTTATAGTAATGCATATAAATTTCATTATGTTTCAAATAGTGAAACATTATTAAATTATACTGCAAACGATTTCCCCCGTAGAACAATGTGTAACAGAATTCTTTTGTTTGACCCTGAAAATTAATAATGAATCCTTTGCACCCATATTCTACAAAAAGCATGTTTTAATGCGCTTCATAATTATATATCAATTTCATCATGTTTCAAATGGTGTAATATCATCAAAATGCACTTCAAACGATTATTTCCCATTGACTGTAATGTAACGGAATAATTTTGTCTGCCCTTGTAATAAAAGTATAACTGCTACACACTTAATTTGTAAGAGGGAACATGTTTTGGTAAATCACAATAACATACAATAATTTCAGGGCAATCCGTGTATATGTACGCGAGTTAGAGAACGGCCAGATGGCCAGACCGCAGACAATTCGAAGTCATAAACAGTTTTCAACTATGTTGGAAAGTGTTTAAAAAGTTTCTTACAAATCGTTGAATTTGCGTACCATTATTTTCTAATAGAAACATTTGCCTTATAATTTAATCCTGAAATTTCTTTTGTTAAATAAAGTGAATATTACTTTTTTGAAAAAGTGTTGCGATTTTCAAGGACCCATGTGATCCATTCACTGTAATAATAAAAGAAAGTTTCGCTATCTCTGTGCGTGTATTTGTTTATGTGTGCGATAGCTAGCAAAATCTAGCGCATCTAGCAGCCTGAAATTTTAGGTGAGGATAGGTGAGGAAACAACTCCGAGTTTTGTGTAACTATTCAAATAAATAAAACGATTACGTTTATCGATAAAAAAGGGATGTTTGTATGGACCTATTCAAGTAAATAATATTATTACGTTGATTGATCGAATAGGGATGTTTGCAATTTTTTTATTCGCGGGGATAGGGAGGGTTGAGGGTGACTTTTTAATAAATATCGCATTTAATGAACCGCGCCTCTAGTGGCGAATTTATCGTTATTTGACACCATTTTTAATATGTGAATATCTAATGATCCGATTTCAACAAAACTAACTTCATTTAACAAATTTAACTTTTGTAGGTTCATCCGTAGAGTTTAATTGCTGTGATGTATAGATAATTACCGCTATTTCTGAATAGTAACTTCAGCAGTTTTTTTTAAGTTCCAAGCCATTCATCCTTTGGTATGCTAAATAGGGATAGTTTCTAGTTTGCTGTCTTGTATCGAGTACTGGAACCAGGCACAAAAGAATGCGTATCCCGTTTAAAGTCATGATCAATATCATTCATATTTTCAAAGCTTATGAAAATCACTATCCAAGTCAAAGGAAATAGAGTATAATTTAATTATTTAAATTATTTACCACGAGCTGAAACATTTTCTCAGTTCGATTCTTATACAACATTTTCGTTTTAAAGAGCTAGCAGACAGTGGCGTAACCAGTAATATTATAAAGTTTTCTTTGCCTTCAATAATAGCAGAAAATCCTCCGATTAGATAAGGCAAAAATATTTTTATAAATTTAGTGGTATCCAAACCATCTGGACGCCCACCCTGTCTACGCCACTGCTAGAAGATGTCGCTGCGATCGACACGTTTGCTTTACAGCATCGTTCGACATTTATCGGATTCAAATTTTTAGTACTATTCTGTAGCCATTTTCCACACTATGTATTCTGGGCGCTGTAGCTTAGTCCCTGCTCTCTCTTGCTATGCCGCTGACAACATTTACAAGACGTATCTAAAATGAAAATTATTGTTTAGAAATAGTCAAAAAGTGACCGCTCCAACCTCATCGCCTCCCACATTAAAAAGCAAATGTTCCCTTAAACAAATTTCATTTATCCCATTTTCTGTTTCAAGAATTTTCTTGACCAAATTTATATTTCAAATTTAGATCTGAAATACTTGTTATATTTGAAAAATAAAAATTCATGAGCAGAAATGTATAATTAAGATTTTGGAAATGACAATTTTCTAAAATTAATTTTATCTTTACATCCAACAGGCACGTTCTAATTAAGTATTAATTATTTTGCTTTCATTTCCAATTTTATCACACAAAAGTCTGTCTGAAGATAATTAATTGCTCATTAAAAGTTCTAAAGAATTTAATTTCCTTATGTGTTCAGAGAAGTGACAGAACTGAAGACTGGAAAATAATTTGAAAAGAAAACCCCATTTTTGATAACATATTGCACATTTTCTAGTAATAAATTGTTTTAAATGTTTTATAATAATTTATAAATACTTTAATTAGAAACTTTAAATTCTGTTTTATACAGTTAGAATATTCTTTAGTTTATTAAACTGTTATAAATGTAATATTTACGTATATATCGTCGCTACTATGTCAAACTATCGAATGTGAAAAAATGCATTTTTCATTACTTTTAAAAATGGGCCGATTGTCACCACTAAATTTTATTAGAATTCTTCGCCTAGTAAAAATACTAATACATTTTTTGTGAAGAACAAGGTTGTCACTTTGGCCTTCCTTTTTCAGTCAGAAATGCCGAATTCATACCGGAAATTTTGAGAAACTTTTTTTCACTTTAAGTAATCACGAAATGTCTGCCATTAAATAAATGAAAAAATTCTACTTTAAATTTCTGGTGTGGATTCGGAATAAACAAGTAGGCCGAACTAGCAACCCTGGCGAAGAATATTATTAAAATTTACTGGTGATATTCGGCGAAATTTCTAAGAGCAATGAAGAATGCATTTTTTCAAATTCGATAGTTTGACATGGCAGCGAAGATATCGTCGCTATCATGTCAAACTATCGAATGTGAAAAAATGCATTTTATATTACTTTTAAAAATGAGCCGATTGTCACCACTAAATTTTAATAGCGTTTCACTGTTGCAACAGGAAGTTTTTTGACACCACTTTTTTAGTACTAAAATATTTGCTTTGTGTAATCAAAAATGGTCTGCCGATCAATAAAGCGAAGGTTGCGTTTAAAAATTACTGGTGTACAAAAGCTTTTAGTAACAAAACAAGCAAATTCTTCTTGCCTGAACTGAGTTCGGGCTACACTGTTAAGGGGTTAATAGGGTTTCAGGGTTGCAACATCACCAGTGTTGTCAGTTTGGACTTTTTTACCATTCAGAATTTCGAATCCATACCAGAAATTTAAAATAGAAATTTTTGCTGGATATAATGACAGCATATTTCGTGATTACTTAAAGCAAAAGTTTTTCTCTTACAATTTCCGGTATGAATTTGGCTTTTCTGCATAAAAAAGGAGGCCAAACTGATAACTCTGTCCTTCACAGAAATTTTATTAGTACTTTTATTAGCCGGAGAATTCTAATAAAATTTAGTGGTGACAATTGGCCCATTTTTAAAAGTAATGAAAAATGCATTTTTTCATATTCGATAGTTTGACGATAGTAGCGACGATATAGGCATAAAGGTTGTCCTAAAATGGACTGATACTTTTGAAATAGAATAACAAGCAAAAAGTGTCAACTGTAAGTAATTCTGCTTCTGCAACGTTAAAGAAGTCATTGGGATTTGCAACCACTTTCATTAAAAAATAAATAAATACAAGTATTTTTCTTTTACCCGCAAATTATAAACGCAAAACTTTATTTAATAATTCTGGTACAAATTTAAAATAACACGTTGACGGACAGTAGGAAATAGTGAAGTTCGAAAATTGACACTATATGTTTTTCTAATTTTTAGAATATTAGAAATATAGTTTTACTCTTTCTGCTTAAATAAACTTAATTTTGATTAATTCAGCACCTTTAATTACGTTACACTACTCCCTTCACAACCACGTGAGGGTGGCTAGTGGGAAGGGAAAAATACAGTAAAAAAAAAGTGATAAACACCTGTATATTCTTATAGAAAAATTTATCTTGATTATTCGATCAAATAATCAATTTGAATTTCTCTATAAGAATATACTGGCAAATATCATTTTTTTACTGTATTTTACCCTGACCACTAGCCACCCTGCACGTGCATACTGAAGCTTAAATCCAATAACAGGTGGAAAACGAACTTCAACCTAAACAATTGTCTCCAAAACATGACACTGGGCTTCTACTTGTACGCCGGTAAATGCACATTTGTGCTGCTATAGCCACAGTGTCTAAAAACGACCGTTTCGTTTTGGGCGGCTATAGCCGTCATGCCACATTCTGAACTTCGCTTTGACGGCTATAGCCGCAAGTGTCCGTCAACGTGTTAAAATTACGTGGTTTCAATAATAAACACCGCCCTTGAATTAGTTAAGAAAAGCACGTTTTTAACGTTTTGAGATAAACCGCTCTGAATTTCCTTTTATTCATTGCTGAGGTTTAGAACACTCAACTTGTTTTCAGTCGTAACTTCCGAAGTTATACAAATATGTTTGTGCAGGTTTTTTTTATATGCTGAGGAAATCTAGCTTTTCCATATATAGTTTTATCGAATAATTGAATTTGTTGAAGATTGAACAATAGTATGCCCTTAAGGGTCATGTCCCCTCAAGCAAAAACACCCGCTCGCTAGTTTTAATCATATGGGACAATTATTTTACAATATTTTGTTTGAATTTCAATATTTTAACCCTTTCAGGCTTCTAGTAATTCTGTTCGAAAAAAAGAACCTAAATGATAGCCACCAGAATTTGCAAACGGATTTAAAAATAAATAAATATTTGCTTTCGTCCATGTTCACTACAAACGCAAAATTTTACCTTGAACTTGCCCTTGAAATTGTTAAGCTATATCTGGTTACATTGGATAGCTGAGATCGATCTCTGCAGCGTCTCCTTTTTTCATTTTCAGATTTTCTTTGTGGATTTTTCATGAAGATAATTTTACTTTTTGAACTGGTTTCAAAAATAAAAGTATCCTCATAAAATATTTGCGAAAAAAAAATCGAAGAAGGAAAAAGGAGGGCGGGATAAAGATTGATATAAAATATCTAATGCAAAACAACCGCTTAAAAAAATTGAAATGCAAACGTGATATTGTAAAATAACTGTCTAACAAGACTAAAACTAGCGAGACGGTGTTTCCGCGTGAGTCAACGGGAGCGTTAACGTATTCAACTTAATGCTCTTTATTAATGTTGAACGTTTATCGCGGAAAAATGGGAGGTCTCCAACCAGTTACCTTACCTTCTTAAATCACTATTGCAATATCTTCGTGATAAATTTCTACAACATTTTAAATACAAATATACATCGAAAATTACTTTTTGGAAATAGTGGTATTTAAGAGGATACTGTTGAGACTCCTGCCATAATTTTCTGAACCAAACGATGATTCTAGCTCATTATATTGCTGATTTCCTGCTGCGCATTTTAAAACGTTTTTAGCTTAGAACTAACAATAAACAGTTACCAGCGTTGAAATTCAAGTCAACGGGAGCGTTTACGTATTCAACTTTCTTTATCTTTTATCCTATCTATCTTTTTTTCTTTATATGAGAATAAAATATTAACTCAGTAACAGTTAAAATTATAAGGTAGGGGCTCTTCAACTTCTTTGCTGAAAGACGTTTGCCATCACAAATTCCGAAGAGCAACCTTCTCTTCATTTATTCTCAAAGTATCTGTCATGAAATATGGCAACATTTTAAATTCGAAAATAGTAGTAAAATGGTAGTTAATTTAAACATGTGCATTTATTTTGACCACTTTGTCAACGCAACACTTGCGGATAATGGCCATAGCTGCCACGATTTATGCTTTTTCCTTACCAATAAACTTTAAAATTAAATTTTGTCTTATTTAATTACGAAAATCTGTCATTAAATAAGGCCAATTATTTCCTTAAAGATTAGTAAAGGATTTAACTCAATTTATTATATCAGTGTTTATTTATAAATAAAACTACAGAGAAAGTACATTACCTTTCGATTGCGATTACTTTTAAATTTCAGAACACGGTAAGGAAAGTAATTTAATCATAATTTATGTGTGTGTGCATGCGTGTGTGAATGAACTTCATATCCCGCGAATAACGTGGGAGACATACTTGGAGGTTTAATCACAGAATTTCAGCAATTGAATAAAGCGAAGTTTAACATTCGGGAATAGCAGTATCGTAATTTCCGGACTATAATCCGCGGATAAAACAATCATGTTTCGACCCAAAAATTTCATTTAGGAATTGAAATCAAATATTTACAGCGATCCAATAAGTTACATTTTATTTAACAAAAGGGTATAGCCAGGTTTCCTGTTAAAATATGCCCTTGAGTCAACCAGATCGAGTCCTACATGAATCGATATCCCTTCAATAGAGATAAGTTTTTGCTAAGTTTGAAGTATATATCTCAAACCCATGGGCAGTTATGACTCTTTATGTCCGTTTTGAAAAAAGGTGCATTGTGAAGAAAGTAGTGATCGAATTTCCCCGAAAAAAATCTAGGATGTGTAATATTAAAATACAAGTAGTGGATAATATTTTCAGATTATTTTCTGCAAAATATCCAGTTTTATAAAAAATTTCTTGTTTTTAATTAAGAATATATCGAAATTTTTCAGTGACCACCTTCAAGTTTTTACCAAAAATACTACGAGGTATGATGTATATTTGGTGTGAGTTTCAACTCTCTACGATGGGTGCACCATAGAAAAATAATTAAAAATGTGTTCCAGGAATGGTGGAGTTGGAAATTGCGTGTGTTATTACAAGTTCATATACAGTTCTATGTACAGTTTACGTATGTAGTTATGTCGTTGGTGGCATTCATTTGAAGGATACAATTATGTTTTGTTAGTTGACAGTTGACGGATTTTTTTAATAGTTTTCGGCTCAGTTTGACTTAACACTGTTGTTGATTAATCGAAAACAGTGTTAACACACTAAGGGAAACACAATCGGGGAAAAACTTCCCACCAGTAAATTTTAGTAGACATTTTTGCCTTACTTAAACGCTCTAGTCACAAAAAAATTACTGTCTTGAATAAGAACGAAATTTCTCTGCATTTTTACCTGTGGAAGATTATTCCGTTGGTAATCAGGCTCTGAACGGGAGACATGAATTCACGTCTTTTGGAGATCTGTAATTCAACCTATGGGCGGTGCTTTTGTGTTTCATATGTTACATTATTTCTCAAAGAAAATGCATAAAAATCGTATTTTTACAGTTAGAGTACTATGCATATTAATAGTTCGATTAGAAACAATACCACTATTACATACATCTTTTTATAATGGAAACACACGGTGATAAAAATTTTGTTAAATAATGGAAAAAGCAAATGTAACGCCCATAGGCGGGTCTTCATGTTTAAAAGACGAAAAGCAATGTGTTAAGTAAAACTGTGCAGAAAACTAAAAACAAAATCAGTAAACTGTCAACTAACAAAACTAAATGCTTTCCTTCAGATGATTGCCACCAATAGCATAGCTACATGCGTAAACTGTTCATAGAACTGCGCATGAACTTGTAATAACACATGCAACTTGCAATTCCTCTCACCTCTGGTAAACATTTTTAATTTGTTTTCTATGATGCACCCAGCGTAGAGAGTTGAAACTCACATCAAATATACCTCGTAGTATTTTTGGTAAAAACATGAAGGTGGTCACTGAAAAATTTCGATATATTCTTAATTAAAAAGTTAAATTAAATATTACAAAAATATTACCAATAATTATTAAATTATTAATAATTATTAATTATTAATAATTATTAATAAAAATTATTAATAATAACTATTAATAAATATTAATAATTATTAATATTAATAAATATTACAAAAATATTACCAAATTTTAATATTACACATTCCTGATTTTTTTCGAGGAAATTCGATCACTACTTTCTTCACAATGCCCTTTTTTCCAAAACGCACATAAAGAGTCATAACTGCCCATGGGTTTGAGATATATGTTTCAAACTTGGCAAAAACGCATCTCTATTGAAGGGCTATCGATTCATGTAGGACTCGACCTGGTTGACTCAAGGGCATATTTTAATAGGAAACCTAGCTATACCCTTTCTGGGTCGAAACTTGATTGTTTGAACGGTACATTACTGGCCGGAAATCACGGTAATCAGGGAGGCCATTATTATATACAATCGTGCAATATCAACGTATTTATGGAAACGATAAAGTCCAAATTTCACATAGAAAATAAGGTCACATGTCATTAAATAATTTTTTTCACACCAGAAAATAGTTTCCTTCTTGCAGGAATAGTAGCTTCGAAATGCAGTTTTGCTGTCAAATTTTGCCATGTTCAATGATTCATGATGCTGCTTTTATTTTTAAAGCGGCAGTTATGTATGACAGGCTGTTGGGCTCTTTTAGCACTTTCCAGCGTGTAGTTGAAAAGTGTTTATGCATTTGGTTTGTCTGTCTGTCTGTGTTGTTACTCTCGTAAATATAACCCAATTGTCATGAAATTTTACTCTTTACGAAATTTTACTATACCATGTTCGGTATTGAAAATGAAGGGTGTAGCATTAACCCCTTAACTGTGTAGCCCGAACTCAGTTCGGGCAAGAACCGTTTACTTGTTTTGTTACTAAAAGCTTTTGCACACAGTAATTATTTAACGCAACCTTCGCTTATTAATCGGTAGACCATTTTCGATTGCACAAAGCAAATATTTTAGTAAGGAAAAAGTGGTGTATTGTGCCTATTTTTAGTTTATGGTGTCAAAATACCTCCCACAGTTAAGGGGTTAATAGTTCATGAACAGAGACACACAAAATAATTCCATTTCATTATGGTCTATAGGCAAGCGCCAATAATAAATAGTGTGGAAAAAGGCTACAAAATAGTACTAAAAAATTGAATCTGATAAATGTAGAACGATGCTGAAAAGCTAACGGGTCGATCGCAGCGACATATTCTAGCAGTGGCGTAGACAGGCTGGGGGTCCAGATGGTTTGGATACCACTAATTTTATAAAAAAATATTTTTGCGTTATCTAATCGGAGAATTTTCTGCGATATTGAAGGCGAAGGAAACTTTATAATATTAATGGTTTCCAGAGCATTTGGACCCCCCTCTCTGGCTACGCCCCTGTCTGCAAGCTCTTTTCAACGCAAACATTGTATAAGAATCGAATTGAGAAAACGTTTCAGCTGGTGGTAAATATTTTAAATAATTAAATTATACCCTATTTCCGTTACTTGGATAGTGATTTTTATAAGCTTTGAAAACATGAATGATATTGATCATGGCCAAAAACGTGATACGCCTGGTTGCAGTACTCGATACAAGACAGCAAACTAGAAACTATCTCTATTTAGCATACCAAAGGATGAATCTCTGCTAGAAGAGTGGAAAAGATTAATTCCCCGATATGATAAAAAACTAACTTCAAAATCAGTTACATCTGAAATATACACTTACAAGAAGATTTTATTAACAGAAATTATGTTTATGTTGTCAATAGTGAAACGGTTACTTTTGCTACAGGTAAATCTATTTTTAAAGCAGATGTCGCTGCGATCGCCCTATTATTGTATCGCATCGTTGCACGTTTATCGACTACAATTTTGAAGAACTCTTTAAAGCATAACTTGCTTTTTAAAATTCCAAAAATTCGCATTCATACCACAAATTCCCTATAATATTCTTTTGGTTTCTTAATGACAGATATTTCGTGACTTCTTAAAATAAAAATTCTTATTTCAGAATTTCCGGTTTGAATTCGGAAATTTTTTGAAATAAAAAATATTAAAACCGTTTCTCACACTATGTATTCTAGGCGCTGTAGCATGGGGAAGAATCGTTTGCGGCGCATTTTATTCATGTTAGGATATTTCAAACATAATGAAATTAATATGTGTCATTGGGGGTGTACAACATCATTCTTTATCTGGAGTTTCCGATTAGTAGCATTTATAGTTCTATTACAGGGACGTACGAAAAGGGGGTTTACGAAAGAATCCATTTATATTATGATCTTTGGGTAAAAATGGTTAGCGGTGCATTTTGAACATGTTATGATATTATAAACATAATGTCTTTTAAAAGGATCACTAAAGTTCAATGCAACTTGTTTTTTATAGGTTATGGGGTGCTTTAACAGAAGTGACAGGACTGAATACTAGAAAATAAATTTAAAATAAAACCTCTATTTTGATAATATTTTGCATATTTTCTAGTACCGTAATTTCCGGCATATAATCCGCGGATCAAACAATCATGATTAGACCTAGAAATTTTATTTTATAAAATGTAACTTACTAGATCGCTGTAAATATTTGACTTCAATTGTTGAATAAAATTTCTGGGTCGTAACATGATTGTTTGATACGCGGATTGTACGCCGGAAATTACGGTAATAAATTCTTTTAAATGTTTTATAATAATTTATAAATAGTTTAATTAGAAACTTTAAATACTGTTTTATTCAGTTAGAATATGCTTTAGTTAATTAAATTGTCATCAATTTAATATTTAAGTAATATATATGCATAAAGGTGTCCCTAAAAAGGTCTGATACTTTAAAAATAGAATAATAAGCAAAAAGTGTTAACCGTAAGTAATTCTGCTTCTACGACTTTTGAGAACTTATCAGCATTTGGAACAACTTTCATTAGAAAATAAATAAATACATTTTTTTTAACCCGCAAATTATAAACACAAAACTTCATTTAATAATTCTGGTAAAAAATTTAATTAAAATTACGTTGTTTCAATAATAAACACCACCCATGAATTAGTTAAGAAAAGCACGTTTTTAAACATTTTAAGATAAACCGCTCGAAATTTCCTTTTATTCATTGCTGAGGTTTAGGACACCTGACCCGTTTTCGGTCGTAACTTGCGAAGTTACAGAAATATGTTTGTGTAGTTGTTTTTAATAGGCTGAGGTAATATTGCTCTTCCATATATAATTTTATCGAATAATCGAATTTGTTGAAGACTGAACAATAGTATCCCCTTATGGGTCCTGTTCCGTCACGCGAAAACACCAGCTCGCTTATGTTAATCCTACGAGACAGTTATTTTACAATATCTTGTTTGCATTTCAATATTTTAAAACTATTCCTGATTACATTGGATAGCTGAGATCGATCTCTATAGCGCCTCTTTTTTCCTTTATAGATGTTTTTTGTAGATTTTTTTATGAAGATACTTTTACTTCCTGAAACCTTTTCGAAAGTAAAAACATCCTCATAAATAATTTCCAAAAACAAAATCGAAAAAGTAAAAAAAAAGACGGTGTAGAGATTGATCTCAACTATCCAATGCAAAAAAATCGTTTAAACATATTGAAATTCAAACAAGATATTGTAAAATAACTGTCTCATAGAATTAAAACTAGCGACCGGCTGTCTTCGCGTGATTAAATGGGAGCTTTAACATATTCAACTTAACGCTCTTTAATAATGTTGAAAGTTTATCACGCAAAAATGGGAGAGCTCTGGCAAGTCACCTTCTTAAATCACTATTGCCAAACGCTAATCTTCGTGATAGACTTCGACAACATTTTAAATATAAATATACATCGAAAATTATTGTTTGAGATAATGGTATTTAAAAGGATAGTGTTGAGACTTCTGCCATAATTTTCTTGAACAAACGATGATTCTAGCTCATTATATTGCTGATTTCCTGCTGCGCAATTTTAATTGTTTTTAGCTTAGAACTAACAATAAGCTGTTACCAGCGTTGAAATTCCAAATATCTTTATATGAAAATAGAATATTAACTCATTAACCGCTAAAATGATAAGGTATGGTGCTCTTCAACTTTTTTGCTGAAAGACGTTTTCCACCACAAGTTCCGAAAGGCAATCTTCTCTTTATTTATTCCCAAATTATTTGCCATGAAATATGGTAAAATTTTTAATTGTAACATAGTGGTAACTTGGTAGTTCATTTAAGCATGCGCATTTATTTTGACCGCTTTGTCAACGCAACTCCTGCGGATAATGGCCATAGCTGCCAAAAATTACGCTTTTTTCTTACCAATAAACTTTAAAATTAAATTTTGCCTTATTTAATTGACAAAATATGTCATTAAAAAAAGGGCAATTACCGTAATTTCCGGCGTATAATCCGCAGCTCAAAGAGTCGTTTTTCGACCCAGAAATATTATTTTATAAAATGTAACTTAAAAGATCGCTGTAAATATTTAACTACAATTATTGAATAAAATTTCTGAGTCGAAAAACGACTCTTTGAGCTGCGGATTATACGCCGGAAATTACGGTATTTTCTTAAATATTAGTAAAGGACTTAACTCAATTTCTTATCTCAGTATTTATTTATAAATAAAACTACAAATAAACTAGATTAACTTTCGATTGCGATTAATTTTAAATTTTCGAATACGGTAAGGAAAGTATTCTAATCATGATTTGTGAGTGTGTGCGTACGTGTGTGAATGAACTTCATATCCCGCGGAAAACGTGGGAGACATACTTGGAGGATTAATCACAGAATTTCAGCAAAAATAAAGCGAAGTTTAATATTCGGGAATAGTAGTATCGCAATTTCCGGACTATAATCCGCGGATCAAACAATCATGTTTCAACCCAGATATTTCATTTATTAATTGAAATCAAATACTTACAGTTATCCAATAAGTTACATTTTAGTATACAAAATTTCTGTGTCGAAACTTTATTGTTTGATCCGCGAAATATAGGGCAGATGTTATATACAATCTTGCAATATGAATGTATTTATGGAAACGAAAAAGTCCAAATTTCACATATGGAATAAGGTCACATGTCATTAAATAAAATTTTTCCTACCAGAAAATAGTTTCCTTCTTGCAGGAATAGTAGCTTCGAAACGCAGTGTTCGTGCTGCTTCACTGGCACCTTGAGTGATTCATGGTACTGCTTTTATTTTTAAAGCGGCGCTTTTGCGTGTTAGGCTGTTGGGCTCTATAATACGTTCCAGCATGTAGTTGAAAAGTGTTTATGAATTCGATTTGTCTGTCTGTCTGAGCTCTAACTTTCGTAAATGTAGCCCAATACTGATGAAATTTTACTGTACAATGTTAAGTATTGAAAATGAAGGGTATAGCATTAACCCTGCAGTGCATGAATTTTTCTTTTAGAATTGTGTTTTTTTATACTTATATTAAGAGTTCGACACCAGAAATTTTAACACAGATTTTCAACTTCATTTAGTATCATATTTATGTTTTTTTCACAGGATTAATATTTCTATATAAATATATTGGTTGCAAAGAGCTTGATTTATTTATTAAAAATTAAATAGAAATTGTTACCAATTGGCTACACTATGCACTGTAGGGTTAATAGTTCATGTACAGAGACACACAAAGTAGCTCCATTGCATTATGGTCAAATATAAGAATCGTTTGCGGCGCATTTTATTGATGTTAGGATATTTCAAACATAATAAAATTAATATGCATTACTGGGGTGGACAACAGCATCCTTTATCCGGAGTTTATAATTAGTAGCATTTATAGTTCCATTACAGGGACGTTCAAAATAATCCCTCTATATTATGATATATGGGGAAAAATCGTGGTATTTGAAACATAAAAAAATTTAAAAGGATCACTATGGTTCAATGTATCTTTATTTCTATAGATTATGGCGTGCGTGGGATTTATCTTTCATGTAGAGATATGCACAAGAGAATTTGTTTAAAGGACTGACTATGATCGGTAATTACTAGACGTGATATTTCCTCTGTAATAAGCAATTTTATGTACGTATTAGTGCATTATGTGTTGTTTAAAATTCTGTAGATCATATACAGACCTGCACGAAAGACTTCGAATATGGGCAGCAATTGCTGAAAGTCGATTTTTACTGAGTTATGTATTTTTTAAATTCTTATTTAGATATATAATTTCATCGCATGCAAAAATTAAATTTCTTAATAATAATCTGTTAGTGTTGGAAAGTGTTTCATAATCTATGCCGTATGCATGATTTTTCGTTCTTGTTCAAAATTCAGATGATTCCTACCACATTTTTAATATAATGTAATTGTATTAAAAACTGATCTTCGGAACAAACGATGATTCTAGCTCATTATATTGCTGATTTCCTGTTGCGCATTTTAAAACGTTTTTCGCTTACCGTAATTTCCGGTGTATAAGCCGCGGGTAAAATAAGTCTTTTTCAAGCCAGAAACATTTTTAAAGAAATAAATTCAAATAAGTGCCAAGATGTAACACGTTACATTTCATTAAATACAATTTCCGGTCCAAAACAGATTTATTTGAGCCGCCGCTTATACGATGGAAATTACGGTAGAACTAACAATAAACAGTTACCAGCGTTGAAATTCCATATAGCTTTATATGAGAATAGAATATCAACTCTTTAACCGATAAAATTGTAAGGTAGGGGGCTTTTCAACGTCTTTTCTGAAAGACGTTTGCCAACACAAATTCCGAAAGACAATCTTTATATATTCTCAAGTATCTGCCACAGAATATGGCAACATTCCCAATCCTCAAATAGTGATAACGTGATAGTTAATTTAAGCATGCGTATTTATTTCGACCACTTTGTCAACGCAACGTCTGCGGATAATGTCCATAGCTGCCAAAATTTACGCTTTTTCTTATCAATAAACTTTAAAATTAAATTTTGTCATATTTAATCGCCAAAATCTGTCATTAAATAAGGCCAATTATTTTCTTAAATATATGAGTGCAAGCTAAGGTTAATGGTTTAAGCATAGATTCCAACATCTTTTAAATATTCCAGAGTTTGATCCAAGAGAAACATCTTTTCAATCGGAAATTGGATTTAATCAAAAAAATTTAAAATATAATAATATCTATGTAGTTAAATTTTTCGGCAGTTCTGCTGAAAAAATTAATTAGATATATATATTCACTGATATTTGGATTTAATTCGTCTCACGCATACCACTGAAGATGTGCGCTCATGATTGAGTTTCCATTTTGTGCTGCAAATTTGCAGTTTTTCCAATATAGAAGAGTGAGAAATACTAGACTGGATGTCATCCGGATAGCTTAAATGGTAGAGCACCATTGATACTTGACCACTTGGTGATACCAAGCGTTCCTGGTTCGACTCCCGGTTTGGACATTTTTTCATTCTGTTGGGATTTAATTCGTCTCATGCATACCACTGAAGATATGTGCTCATGATTGACTTTCCATTTTGTGCTGCAAAGTTGCAGTCGTGCCAATATATAAGAGTGATAAATACTCGACTGGATGTCGTCCCGATTGATGAAACGGTAATTTGTGCGGGATACCAAGGGTTCCTGGTTCAATTCCCAGTTTGGACATTTTTTCATTCTGTTGGTTGTACACTGTGTAGTAAGTGATAATTAACATCCTTTGTTATATAAGGGTTCGTAGGGGGTCCTAGAATTTTCAAAGTGTTACCACTATTTTCTCATAGGAAAAATCGCCTTACATAATCATGCAATTACATAAGATGAGTTCTTGATAAGAAAATACTGGTACTTTTCCTGAAATCCCAAGACTCCGTACGAGCTCTGTTATACGTAACAGTATCTTATAATTTGGAGACACATTTCCTTATATAGGTTTTCCGATTTTAAACATGTTTGTTGTGGATATTAAGAATAATTAAGTGATGTTGGCATCTACGGTTTAAGAGACGGTTTTCGTTTTCTTTTTTCGAAATAAGAGGATATCAGATTTAGAGAATATTATTCATGAATATATTTTTCCCTCTTAGAAAACAGATCATTATGTAGTCCATCATATAAAAACAATATCTTCTTAAAACAAATAAAAGTTAGAAGTAATAAAAATGCTAATGTCACATTTGATGACGCTCACGTACGATTGCGTTAGATTTTTCGCAACTGAAATTATTCAAATATTTTCCAAAACCTACTGAATAATATTTAAAGAAATGTCATTTTGACAATAATATTTCAAGTGACAGAAAGTTTTGATTTCAGAAGTATTATTCTAAAAATAGTTTTTAAAGAAAGTTTTCATGCGGAATGCACTGAACAATTTACAAGAATGTAATGATGTTTACATAGGTGCCAAGTATTACGGATTTTTAATACCACTATTTCAAAATAATAATATAAGTAAACAATTGTTTCTAAAATCCGTATAAATGCGAATACTGTGTATATTTCTGAGAATTAATATAACATATTAAGCAGTGTTGCCAGACTGTGGTATATTTTCATTCAAAATGTTTACAAAAAAAATAACAAACAATTATTTCCACTTAATCGCAGAATGTCGGTCACTGGTTAAAGCAAAAACTACGTTTCGAAATTTCTGGCATAGGTATTTACATTGAAAATTGGGGCTAATATTAGCCAAGCTTGTCATCTCTGATATAAAATGCAAAAGTAGCATGCAATGGCTTGGGATACAGATACCCGAAAGATGTGAATTCGCTTCAGCAGTTTCGGGATGCTTTATAATTTTTGGGGTACATTTCCGCTCCAAATGTCGTAGAAATATACCACGGAAATTATTGTTTACACAAAGTGGTACAAAGAAAAAACTTTTTGTAAGCAATTTAATCTTAAAGCATCCGCAACGGGTAACGAGAATTATCGGTTTTATTCCAAAATCACTATTAACTAAGAGCGTGGCTCTACCCTTACAAGTAGTCGATATTTATTTAGATTGCAATGCATTTTATATAAAATCTCTACACTGAAAGATATTTACTGATGAATAAACTTGAGAAAATTAATTTGGAGAAAAATTTATGAATGAATTTCAGAAGAGGGAGGAGCTTCTACTGTTTCCAGATTTCACAAAACCATGCCGTTGTGAATGTGTTAATTCTCAAATTTAAAATTTCAGACTGCAGAAATCTGAAGGCTTAAGAGATAATCAAAATTTACTTTTAAATGTTTTAACGTTTGTATCACGAAAGGTCACAAGTCTTGAATATAAGATGTCAAAATACTGCCCCAGTATTTTTATCTCCCTTCTCAAAAGCCCCCCTTCATCAAAAGCGTAACTATAAGTTTTTCTACGTAAATTGCACGGAAACATTTGGCAAGCTGACATAAATTAGTTATATAAATACGTATATGTGAATTAACTTATTTTTATTCTTATCTTAACTTATTTTGCCAAAGAAAAATCTAAATAAAATGCTGAATGTGGATTTATAAATATTGACATTTTTCTTCAAAAACTAATCGATTTTAAGAGCAAATATATATAGAGAACATTAAAATCTCCACAACAGTTGGCATACATACGTTCTGTATAGAGTGTGTACGTGTTTTTTGTACCACTATTTTTGAATCGTAATATTTGCTTTCTTCAAGCTTAGAAATTTTGAAATAATTAAGGCAGATATTACTATTTGGAAATACTGGTACTAAAAACAAATGTCTTTACAGGTCTTTCGACTTGAAGAGGCTAATATTTCATTAAACGGAAAATAATAGATAAATGAAACATTGAAAGAAACAAAAAAGACTCGAGCTGAAAACCTCTATTATTTATTTTTTTATAAATGAAAAAAAGGGATTTTTTAACCCTTTCCGGCCTTGAGTAAGTCTATTTTTAAAATGATGAAACAATGGACTGACACCAGGACTTACAAAAGAATTCATTAGATAATAAAAACTTGCTTATTATCCTGTACTTCATAAAAGTAAAATTCTAATTAAATTTTCCTGGTGCCGTTTGTCAGTTTTGGAATTAAAATTAGGTGTCCTTTTTTGTGGACACCGCCCGTTAAAGGGTTAGGTCCTAAATAGTCCTAAATACTGTTGCTAGTCGGGTGAGTTAAAAAAAAAATATATATAGCTCTATTGCTACCACTTTTGTTAAATTTTTGCTTTGCTTAATCTTTAAATAAGGCAATATTACAATTAAAAAAAAGTTGTAGCAATGAAGCAATCTGAATAAACAAACCCCGTGAACTGGCAACCCATGTCCTACTACAATTTTTTTAAAACTTTCCGCCATTTATAATCACAGAATACTATTACAGGGCTTTGTATATTAATATTTCTTACGAAAAACTTACGCGGTAAGTTTTTACAACATTTCAGACCAAACTAACCTTTGGTGTAGATTTCTACAAAATTTGCAAGAGAAAGCTCAAAAGAAAATTTTTCTTTCCAAAAAGTTTTCTTCAACAACGGCCCAAGTAGGAGCACTTCGATTAAATACGACATTTGTAAATTCTGCGATTTAAATATTAAATAGAAAATTTCTAATCTGAAATACTGATGTCATATTTCTTGGAAATCTTGAGACGTGCACGCACCTTGCTATTCTGAAACAATGTTATTAGAAAATCAGAAAGTTTTACATATACGTTACGATTATTTTTTCTGATACACACGGATACAACTACCCAAAATGTTAAAAGTTTTTAACTTTTAATCAAGAAATGCATAATTCACTGTCATTTTTCTCAAGTCAAATAAATTAATTAAGTAAAAGTTATTTGTCAAGCTGTTTATTCAAGTTACTATTAAAGTTAACTTAGGGTAAGATTACTATTCGGAAATACAGGAGCTGAAAAGTAAAATGCCTTTAAAGTACACCCGATCTGAAGCAGTTAATATTTCATCAAACTAAAAAGAATAGAAAAATTTAATAATCAAATTGAAAACTGTATTTTTTTCCCTTTTCATGAATGGCAAATTAATGGTTTCAAAACACGATATCCATTCACGTATTTATAATATTTTCCTGCATAAATATGTACTTAGTAGAACACACAGTTGCGAAGCCTTTAAATTTTCGAGTACCCACGTGTTTTAAACTCTTCAAAGTTTCCCCCGAGATAAGTCGGGATTAATAACATTGTTACTACCCACGGCTGTTGAAGTGGTTAAATTGTTTATAAATTTCAATAATTTCGTCTTGTAAAGCCAAGCAGTGTTGCTAGTGGGCTATTTAAAAAAAGAAAATCAGATTGCTTGATTGGCACCACTTTCTTGAAATGGTATATTTCGCCTTGTTTTCGCTTTATTTAATTTTCGACTTGCTTGATTGGCACCACTTTTTTGAAATGGTATAATTCGAGTTATTTCCGCATTATTTGACTTTCGACTTTTCGCATTATTTAATGCAAATTTTACTTTCTCAAATTACTGGTGGTAAACAAGAAAGTTGAATTAAAAAAAAGTAGCAGAATGGCAACACTGAATTGTAAATCCCGCTATATCCCGCAAAATCGTAGGTACATTCCTCTTCTGAAGACATTGGAGTGAGAAACATTAGTATTACCTGCACACTGGTGCGACTTTGGTAGTTAGCTGTGTTTGATTGAAAGAATGTCTACATAAAAAATGCTGTTGTACCACCCTTATTAAAAAATGTCACTTTTTTATTTTAAAATAACTAACATTTAAGATTTTGAAATTGAAAATGTATAACATTAAAACCTTTTATAAAATTTTCAAAGCTACATATCAAGGCATATTGAAACATAAGTTTTGGCTTTCGCACAACATATGATGTCAATGTCCGCAAAAACCCAATTCGACTCATTGTGCGTTGTGCCGCAGAACAGTGGTGCACCGTGAGAGGAGTTTAGGTGAGCCGCGATATTTTAAGTCAAGTGAGATTACATATTAAAAAAATAACACATGTATCGATACATTAATACATTTCCCATCATATGACTTACTTTCAAATGAGGTTTAGTGTCATAAATTTGTATTATTTGGAAATGTATTTCTCTGTTTATGTAATCTTTATAAGAGTGTGCGAGAAATTAATGAAATTGGCCTCACACCTTTATATAAATTTAATTATTCTACTAAAAATTTATGCCTTCTGAAAGAAAAATATAGCAATATAAAAGGCAGAAAAAATTATTGTTTGAAAATGATTTAAGAATATGCCTTTTCGAAAATTTTATCTTTCAAAGGAAATATTCTAATTAAGAAACATTCAAGCTTAAACAGCAAAAACATGTACGCGAGTGTCACATTGATGGTTGCAACACATGACCCATAAATTTCGCTTTTACTGCAATTTTTTAACTTCTAAACATAGCACAATTTCAATTTTTACACCATCGAATAGAAATTTTTTAATGCAATTTGTTTGAAAACTATATTTCAATTTACTGATTTTTATGGTATTTAAAATATTTTTCAAGAATGAATTTCTTTCAATCTCTACCATTTTCAGCCAGATTACAAAAGATTGACCCGTTTGCACTTAAAACAATATAAACAATAATTAATCAGTAACTAAATAAAACCATATAAATATTTCAGCATTTTTTCCGATAATATTCCACAACGATACATTTTCATCAGTAATTAAATAAAATAATTTAAATAAAACACATTTAACAAACATGAAATAGAATTACCATTGAAATGATCAGATTCACAAAGGTTGCTGTCCGTAGCGAAATCTTTTACAATTTCTTTTCTATTACTTACTTCTGAGCGCATGACATGCGGCTAATACGAAAGTATCACTTTTAATAAATTCCAAAGCTTTATTTAAATACTGTATTGAAAATTGGATATAAAAATAATTTTTGGTGTTGTCACCGGGCAATCTAAAAAAATATATTAAGTGTAAAAAATCTATTAACGTTTACACAAAAAAGAATGGTTTTCAACTATGTTCTGTAATACGGATCCCCTAGTTTTCTTTATAATGTCAATGCATATTAGAAAGAAATAATAATAATAATAATTATACGGATTTTAATCTTCTTTTTATTCGAAATTATAATAAATTATTATGTTTTTTGGCTCGAATGAGCCGTTTTGTTTATTTCCAATCATAATTTTAGCGTGCCGTGAAAGTTTCATTATGGGTTTAAAATAGGTAAAATATGTTAAGAATAATTATTATTAATAATAATTTTTAAGAATTAAATGCAAAATAGTTTAAGAAACACTGATATATGGGTGTACAAATGGCCTGATTGATGAGTTTTTATCGAATGTACATAAAGGAAGGCTATCTACTCCCAAGTCTTGAATGTAAGTTGTCAAAATATTGTGTCAGGAAATCTCTTTTCCTCACATACGAACTGCAACTCTTCCTACGTAAATTGCACGGAAACATTTGGCAAGCTGACAAAAGCCAATCTTATGAACACATATGTGAACGAACTTATTCTTCCAAAGAAAAAAAATCAAAATAAAATACTGAAAGATTTGGTCTTATAAACAAAGCGACAATTTTCTTGTAAAACAAATCGATTTGAAGAGAAAACATGAGAATTAATATTTCATGGAAGGAAAAGAGCAGAAACATGAAAAAGTAAAGAGAATAACCAAATAACGATGTTGAAAATCAGTATATTTTCACATTTTAATGAATGGAAAAATGATTTTTAAACTGATATTATTTATTCATATATTTAATGTGTCAATATGTACCTAGCAGAATGTTACTTCTTATTATACATATGAAGAAAAATTCTTGAAAATATGAAATATTAATCCGTTTATATGTTTTATTGGGTTTTACAGCCACAGCTTTTTGAAAACAGGATGTTTTCAACAGGATGATGAAGGATTTTTTTTTTTTAATTTATTTGAAATATCATAGGGAGAGTTGTGATTAAATTTGGAGAAATATAAATAAATAATTATGATTTTTAATCAAGTATGAATTTAAATACAGGGTGTCCCAAAAAGAAGTACCTATTTTTAAAAATGAATAAGAAACAAACGAATAGAGTTTTTGAATAAATTCTTGCAGGAAACGGTTGTGTGAAGTCTGGAATTTTGTTTAGAGTACTTTATTATGTTAGTTAAAATTCTTACCGACAGATGGCGCTGCGGCTACTGCATTCATCAGCAATAGTTGAAAATTAAATGACAATATTTTCAATATGTCCTCAATTCATCACAATAACATGCCGGAGTCTTAGAATGAACTTTCACTGATCACGTCTGCTTCTGTCTGGTCTTCACGCATGCTCCGTTCGTTCATATAGCCACCAAAATGTGCTGTAGCGCCATCTGTCGGTCAGATTTTGAACTACCATAATAACGTGTTCTAAACAAAATTCCAGACTTCACACATCCGTTTCCTGCAAGAATTTTTTTAATAACTCTATTCGTTTGTTTCTTATTCATTTTTAAAAATAAGTACTCCTTTCTGGGACACCCTGTAGTTGCATAATTGTTTTACAAAATATGATGCAGGAATTATGCGCAGTTCTCTCACGCTTTTAAAATTTTAGTTCCACTTTTTATTAATAATTTTTTCGACTTGTTTAATCGTGGAATTTTTCTTGTTAAGTAAGTGGAAGAAAATTATTCTTAAATTTGGCACGGTCATGGAACAGCTGCGAACTAGCGAAATAATTATCAGCGCTACATTTAAATAGTATTAATCGTCTTATTTAATGACAGAATTCCTGAGATTTAATAAGGTGAAGAATATTTATTAGAATTTAGTTATGACATTCAGTACGCTGGTGCCCAGCTGTTTCAACACTGCTGGTACCAAAAGGTCAAAACGTGCGACTCTTGGGCAAAACTTCCATCCCTTTAAAATTCGTGAAATTAATAAATTTTAAAGTATTTCATCTATACTAAACGCGGATATTTAGAACTGTGTAATGTTATTATACATTGGAGGTTACTACAAACGCAAGAATTCCTTCTGCAGAGATCATAATGTGTTTTTTTTTTGTTGCATAAAACTGAAAAAACTGCCAATAATAGCTCAAGGTTTTTCGGAATTGCATGACAGCGGGCTAGATCTTTCCACTATTTCAAAATATAGTGATCTCTCACTTATACGCGATGTTCAGTAATTACTTTTTCATACCACTATTTTAAAACAGTAAAATTCAATTTATAAGTTCAGCTATTTAAGAAGTCGGAAATTACCTTATAAAAAAACTGGTGTGGAAAAATGATTTCCGTGTATCGCGTATAAGTGAGAGATCACTGTAGCAGTCTTCGTCTTATTATATCATATAATTTATTATAATTTTCTGCGGTTAAATAAGGCAACGATTTCTATTCGGAAATAGTAATTAGCGTGCCAGTGGGCAAGCGTCCCATTGGCATACAAATTCAACACACCTGGTAGAAGAGACTTGGGTGTTTGGGACACTTTTTAGTATAATGCTCCTAATTTGCATTTGATGTACACGCTAAAAAAATCGCCAAAAAACGTAAAAAGCGCTGGCAGTGCAGTTTCCGGAAGATCAATGTTACCGCAATTTTCGGCCCATAATCCCAGGATCAAGCAATCCAGTTTCTAGCCAGAAATTTTATTTAATAAAATGTAAATTATTTGATCATTGTAACTATTTGACATCAATTACAAAATGATCTAAAATTTCTGGGTCCACGGCCTTGATCCGTGGATTATAGGCCGGAAATGACAATATTAAAAAAAATCCCTGACGGCTCGGCCTACAGGCACAGGTAGATTTCGAAGACGCAGATCATGGGGCACCTGTTTACTGGGAATTGCAGAAGAAAGACCTATTTGCCATGATGTCGCAGTTGGGACAACCCACTTCGAAATATACCTCTGCCTGTAGGTGGAGCCAGCAGGGATTTTTATGTTTTTAATTTTTTTTTACCATAAAAGTTGGTCCTATGAAAAACTTGTCAATATAAAAGTTGTATATAATATTAAGAAGATTTATAATAAATTTAAGCGGATTTGATATCTTGGGAATGGACGAAGTTATGAATTTTTTTCTTCTAAAACCCCCCTTCCCTGAAATCCCTATCCCCCCTCCTTGGGGACATTTTAAATGAAATGAAAAATCTGTCATACATAATTTTTTGGTCCTTTCCCTAGCAGTAATAATAACTTTAAACGGATTCGATATGTATAAAAATTAAGAAGTTATGCTTTTTTTTTCTGTTTTCATGTCTGCTTGTAGGCGGAGCCAGCAGGGAATTTTTGTTTTCAATTTTTTTTGCCGTTAGAGTTGGTTCTATAAAAAACTTGTCAGTATAAAAGTTGTAGATAATTTTAAGGAGATTTACAATAAATTTAAACGGATTTGATATATTGGGAATTGACGAAGTTATGAATTGTTTTCTTCTACCCCCCCCCCTTTCCCCCCGTTGGGGCCATTTTTAATGATATCAAAAATCTGTCATACATAAATTTTCGGCCCTTTTCCTAGAAGTAATAATAGCTTTAAACGGATTCGATACGTATCTTAATTAAGAAATAATGGGGGGTTTTCTGTTTTCACTAAAAGCCCCCCAATATCCCCCCCCCCTTGGTTCGATTTTGCCCGTTAACGAACTTGACCAAGATTTTATACTTGATTTGATGCTTGATTTTATGTATTAATTTGGAAGAGATTTGTGCAGAATTATTGGAGTTATCGTGTCCATAATAAATTGACATAGATAGATAGATAGATAGATAGATTTCTAGCCAAATAGATAGATAAAATAGATAGATAGATAAAGTTTTGAACTGGGGGTGTGTTTGGGTTCTGGGGGTCATGATCAGCGTAGATCTGCAAAAAATTTTCAAAAATTCTAACTTAGGGGAGAATGTAATAGGTAGTATTTCTTACGAAATCTACCTAAAAATCCGCCATGGAAAATTTTGGGTATAAAGCAACATTTTCCACGTTTTTTTTTTTTTTTTTTTTTTTTGCAGAATCACCGTAATGGAACTTTTTGTTTTCATCATGGGTCTTTTATTTTTTTCTTACGATATCTCCGTAATGAGTTTTCCATTTTAGAACGGGTCTTTTCCGTTTTTTTTTTTACAAAATCTCCGTAATTTTTTTTTTTTTTTTTTTTTTTTTTTTTTTTTTTTCTTTTATCATGATTATTTTTTGTTTATTTTCAAATTTTCTTTAAATTGTTTGTTACCATTACGGTTGATTTCTGATTTTTATGAAATATCCGTGAACGGAATTTTTCGTTTTCATAATGGTATTTTTTAATTTTTAATGTTTTTGTTTTAGGCATTCTTCATATACAGGGTGCTCCCTCTTATCGTTTTCAAGTAGCTAATTCCTAAACCGTTAGTTTTAGAAGTATACTTTTATGTTACAAAGTATTGTTGATCACCAGATCGAAAGCCATTTAAGTCAAAAGTCTTCGTGAAAGTTACAAAATTTATTTTTTTTGTGGTTCATGTGTCCGCTAAATTACATTTAAAAATTTTTTCTCAATTCTCTGACAATTAACACATTGAAAATTTCATTTTTGTAGGACCAAAACTAATCGAATTTTCTTTTTTTAATTTATGAACTGTTAACGTTTTTAGCACTAATGAAAAAACGCCTTTTAAGTGCCAAAAACGCTGAAAAATGACGAATTGCAAAGTATCATATCTCGATAGGTTTTCTTCGTATAAAACTGGTTTTTTATTAATTTCCGCGACTTAGAAGACAGTGGAACGGTATAAAATTTGGCATTTTATAACTTTTACAAAAATAACTAGTTTGACATAAGTGGCTTATGGTAAGTAATATTTTAAAACACTTTTGGAATTGAAACTATAACTCTAAAATTAACTGTTTAGAAATTAGCAATTTTAAAATGATTTACAGGACTCACTGTATGTGAAGAATTCCTAAAAGAAAAGTCCTAAAAAATTAGATATTACCTTTATCAAAATAGATTTTTTTTTGTATATATATATTTAGTATAACAAATATGAAAATATACTTGATTAGGAATTAGGACGACGTTAAGAGGGGTCACCTTATAATTTCACTTTGATTTCTAGATTTTGCTCGTGAAAGGGCATTTTTGTCACGTTTTTATGTTTTCTACAAAATTCTAGCTTATTGAATATGAAATTTTTGAAAAGAAGGTAAACAAATATATAAAAGTTTTCCACTTTTTCTTTGTTTACAAAATTAAGATTGTTTTAAGGTAAATTTAGTGGTTTTTTTATTTTAACTAAATAAATTAATACCCAAGATTAGTAAGAAAGTGCTATATATTGTAATTCGTGCAATTCGAAAATAAATATTAGTTAGTTTTGATAGAGATCTTCATACGCGCACAATTCATAAAGTTAAAGGGTTGTTAGTTGGGTACCTTTTTTAAAAATTATGATTCCTTCATTGCCACTCCTTTTTAAAAGTAGTAAAATTCGCCCTATTTTCGTATCGTATAATTTGTCCTTTAATAAGGAGAATAATTAAAAGAGTGGTGGAATTAAGTAGTCTGAATAAAAAAAAATTATCGAACAGACACCATTGTAAAAATACGCTATGACTTAATCATTTTAAAAATTAAAATCAGAATCAGAATATACATAGATGCCAAACCTTCAAATGTTTGAGTACAAAAATTTTCAATTAATAATCTACGTAATCTATGTTGTCGCAAATAGTCTTATTTATTATTATTAAGTCTTCTTTAGTGGTTTATTTTTTTGTCATTAAATAAAGCGAACATTTCTTTATTCTCGTCTATGTTTCATTTCGGTTATAATATAATTTCGACTATGATTAATTTTACCCAAATAGGGCAAGGAAAGTATTTTAATCAGGATTTGTGTGTGTGTGTGTGTGTGTCAATATTACTCGTGGAAAACGTGTGAGCCACACTTGGAAGACTAACCACAAAATTTGAGCGATTAAATAAAGCGAAGTTTAACATTCGAGAATAGTAATACTCAGGGCGAACCATTATTATATACTCTTGCAATTTGAACGTATTTATGGAAACGACTAAGTCCAAATATGATACCGCAAATAAGGTCACATGTCATCAAAGAAAAAATTTTCCACCAGAAAGTAGTTTTCTTCTTGTAGTAAGAGTAGCTTCGAAATGCGATGTTGGTACTATTTTTTAAAATTTATATTCGACTCGAGATACTGCTTTTATACTTAAAGCGGCTGTTATGTAAATCAGTTTGTCGGGCGTTTCTAACGCTTCCCAACATTATTGATACATGTTTACGAATTCGGTTTGTCTGCCCACATTTGTCAGTAGGCTACTTTTTAAAAAAATCAAATTGTTTGATTCCCAACAAATGCAGTGTTGCTAGTGGGCTACTTTTTTAAAATTCAGATTGCTAGATTGGCACCACTTTTTTTAAATGGTATGATTCGCCTCGTATTCACATTATTTAATCTGTCATTAAGTAAGGCGAATTTTATATTCTTATAAAACTGGTGGGAATCAAGAAAACTGAATTAGAAAAAAGTAGCCCACTGTCAACACTGAACACATGTTTAAAATAGTGTGATAGTTTTATTATCGTATTATTTAATTTGGCATTAAATAAAGCAGATATTTCTATTTCAAAAAAGTGGCGGGAAACAAGCAATCTTAATTTAAAACATGAACGAAAAATCATGTGTCAAGTATAGATTATGTAACACTTTCCAACAATTCCAAAATAATTGCACAAATCTTTACCATTTAATAATGTGAAATATGATATCTAATTAAACTAGGTCAACGTCAAACCGGGCGGAGAGGGCTACTTTTCTGCTTAAGCTCAGCTAGCCCTGCCCAATCTAAGTAAACAATTTCAAAAACGCATAACATATTTAAAAATCCAATACAGGAATTGCCAACAATATTCGGAAAAATACATTTTGTGCAGCCCTGTATAAGATCTATATATTTGTATATATACCACATAGAATGTTAAATTTTAGTTCAGTTACGAAATGCGTAGCGCAGTTTAAAATTCCCTTTCTGGAATTTCCGTCAGTAAACGGAAATGTACTCAAGAAAATTTGTGCTGTCCTGTATATGATCTACAAAATTGATACATACCAAGTAATAGACAAAAAATGAGTTAAATTTTAAAACGCGTTTAGCAACTGAAAAAGCACTTCCAGAAAATATTCTTAACGGAAAGTAGAGAATTCGTTTGTTCCTGCAAATGAACGATGAATGCTATACACTCAATATTCTATAGTAAACCTCTTGTAATGCACCTTGGTGATATATATATATATATAAATTTAAATATATTTGAAATAGTGAAATATTATTAAAATAAACCGCAAACGATTTTACTGCATAGAACGTAACGTAACGGAATTATTTTGAGTGTCCCTGTAAAGGAACTATAAGTTCTATGCACAACATATTCTATAGTAAGCCTCTTGTAGTGAACCTCAGTGATATATATCAATTTCAATAGGTTTGAAATTGCTTCACCCCATTAAAATAAGATGAAAATGTTTTTTCTCCATAGACCATAATGTAACGGAATTATTTTGTGTATCCCTGTAAAAAAGTTTCACTTCATTTTCAATACTGAACATAGCATAGTAAATCTCAATAATATATATCAAATGCATGACAATCTGAGTATTAGGCGAGTTAGAGCACTGAGATTCTGATGACAGACAGACAAAGAAAGCGAATTCATAAACACTTTTCAACTATGTTGAAAGGCATTAAAAAGTAGCCTAGTGGCAACACTGTGTCTGTCGTATGTCAGTCCTCCCGGGCTCTAACTAACGTAAATATACTCGGATTGTCATGCAATTGATATATGTTATTGAAGTTTACTGTGGTATGTTTGGTATTGAAAATGAAGTGTGTAGCATTTATAGTTCCTTTACAGGGAGACTGAAAAAATTCCTTTACATTACGGTCTATGAGGAAAAATAATTTGCTGTTTACTTAATGATGTTAGACTATTTCAAGCACATTGAAAATGATATATATCGTCGCTACCATGTCAAACTATCGAATGTGAAAAAAATAATTTTTCATTACTTTTAAAAATGCGCCGATTGTCACCAATAAATTATAATAGTATTCTTCAACAGCGTTGCCAGTTTCGCCTCCTTTTTTATTCGGAAATTTCAAATCTATTCCAGAAATTTAAAATATAAATATCTGCTTTATTTAATGACATATATATTTCGTGATTACTCAAAGTAAAAAAAAAAAAATCGTTAAATTTCCCGTATGAATACGGCATTTCTGAAAATAAAAGAAGGCCAGACTAACAACCCTTTTCTTTACAGAAATTATATTAGTATTTTTACTAGGCGAAGAATTCTACTAAAATTCAGTGGTGACAATCGGCCTATTTTTAAAAGTAATGAAAAATGCATTTTTTCATATTCGTTAGTTTGAAATGGTAGCGATGATACCACTGAGGTGCACTAGAAGAGGCTTACCGGAATTTCAGGCGTATAATCCGCGGATCAAACAATTCTGTTTTAACCCAGAAATTGTTTTCAATAATTGAAGTCAAATATTTATAGCAATCTAGTAAGTTACCGTAATTTCCGGCGTATAATCCGCAGCTGAAAGAGTCGTTTTTCGACCCAGAAATATTATTTTATAAAATGTAACTTAAACGATCGCTGTAAATATTTAACTACAATTATTGAATAAAATTTCTGGGTCGAAAAACGACTCTTTGAGCTGCGGATTATACGCCGGAAATTACGGTACATTTTATAAATAAAATTTCTGCATCGAAACATCATTGTTTGATCCGCGGATTATACGCTGGACATTACGGTACTATAGAATAATGTGTGCATTGTATTAACAGTTCCGTTAGAGGAACACTTAAAAGAATTCCGTTATATTACTATCTAAAGGATCTTTGTTTGCGTTTTATGTTAACACCGTTTAACTATTTCAAACATATTGAAATTGACATACAGGGTGATTATAAAAAAAATATACCGATATATGAGCCCTTATATATCATATCGTTCACAGAAAGTGAATGAAATTTTGGTTTAAAGTATTTTGAGGTAAGCGTTCAAGAATCATATGAAAAACAACAGCTAAACTCTAACATTTACGGTTACAGTGACAAAATTTCGAAAATTTCAAATAGCCATACCTACTTTCTTTATTGGAATGTCATCATCATAGAGAAAAACTCAAAAGGTTTGGAACGATACCTATAGCACGAAAATCGCCGGTGCTAGACAGACTAAGAAGAAAAGAGAAAAAATCTGTATCACTAGAACACGATTATTTTTTCTAGTGACGTCACATTTCACCACCGCAAAAATCATACGCTACACCGAGAATCGTGTACTGTAAAAGCTTTCCGGGACTTGATACGCAAATTTGAAAAATTGGTTGCACATGCGATCAATCTCAGTCGTTCTTTTCGAGGCCGTTGCAGAAGTTCATGACATGATAAAAGACGTACCTCTTGCAAGTGTACGCTGTGTTTGACGTGTTCTGCAGTTGCCGTATTCTACGGTCTGCAAGATTCTGAGCTCTGTTCTTCGGATGTTTCCGTATCAGTTCCAGTGTGTCCAGATTTTATAAGTGGATGATAAGCAACATCGGCTAGATTTTGCGAATAAATTTCTCATCGGATATGACGAGAATGACAGGTGACCTTTAATTAAACTGTGGACGGACGAGGCCCATTTCTCGTTTACTGGTATCGTTAATTCAAAGAACTGCGTGTACTGGGCAGACAATAATTCCTCTGATGTGGTTCCACTACCGTTACACGAAGAAAAAGTGACTGTGTGGTGCGGTATAACAAGCACCTGCATCCTCGGCCCTTATATTTTTGAAGTGGTCACGTGGAAAATATGTGAAGCACATTAAAATGTTTTGCTTTCTGTTGTTTCTCTGTTCTTATTGGTCGTTTTCACTTTTCTTCTTAGTCTGTCTAGCGCCGGCGATTTTCGTGCTACAGGTACCGTTCCAGCGCTTTTTATGGTTTTTCACTATGAAGATCACATACCAAAAAAAAAAATTGGAAGTTAGCGATGTTTCATTGAATGGGACTGCACGTAAACAAACATGCTTGTGCACCACCCTGATTAAAAATAGGAACGAAAAATCATACGTCAAGAATAGATTATGAAACATTTTCAACACATTCAGAAAACTGTAGCGAAAATTCACACCGTTAAACTAGGTGAAAGAAGGTAACTAAGTAAACAATTTAGGAAACATATAATACATTGAAAAATACAGTTTTCGATATTACATTTCATTGTCAACAAATAGTCGAATTATTTAGTGCAGCTCTGTATATGATCTATAGATTTGGATATATACTGCATGGTAAAATTTCAGTTAGAAAATTCACATTTAATAATTTTCATCAATCGATGAATATGCACTCGAAATCTTTTGTACAGCTCTGAATATTATGTAAAGACTTGTGTAGACACAACATAGAAGGTAAAAGGTAAAAGACGCATTCAGGTAAAACACGCATTAGGCAACTGAAAACTCACTTACAGCAACTACCAACTGTAACTACAATGTATCTTGTACTTTGCGTAGCCTGATTTATTAATTTATTTATATTCCACAAACTTTTATTAGTCTATTAAATATAGTTCAGCAGAAAAATGCTTAAAACAACTAAATTCTTACGAATTCCCTTTTGTAGCCCTGTATATGATCAACCGAATTAATATACATAACGTACTATGAAAAAATTTAGTTAAACTTTAAAACGCAAACCAAAGTAGAAAACGCACGTACCACGCACAGACAGTAATTATCGCACGTATACTGTAAAACCAATATATTTTATGTGTCCCTGTTAATGAACGATAAACGCAATGCACACCATTGTTTTAAGCGAACGATTTATAGTACACCTCAATAATGCAAATAATTTTCCTTATGCTTGAAATAGTGGAACACGAGTAAATTCACTGCAAACATCGCAGGGCGGGCCATTATTATATACACTCTTGCAATGTGAACGTATTTATGGAAAGTCCAAATATGATACAGCAAATGAGGTCACATGTCATCAAATAAAAATTTTCGCACCAGAAAATAGTTTCCTTCTTGCAGTAATACTAGCTTCGAAATATTGGTATTACTTTGTACAAATCCGTAAATGCTTCGTGATACTGGTTTTATTCTTCAAGCATTTGTTTTGCATGTCAGGCTGTTGGGTGTTTTAAACACTTTCCGACATTGTTGAAAAGTGTTTATGAATTCGGTTTGTTTGTCCACTGTTACCGGTAGGCTACTTAAAAAAAAAATTCAGATTGATTGGTTACCAACACTTGTTTTACCCCTTAAATGTGTAGCCCGAACTCAGTTCGGGCAAGAACAGTTTGCTTGTTTCGCTACTAAAAGCTTTTGCACACCAGTAATTATTTAACGCAACCTTCGCTTTATTAATCGGCAGACCAGTTTCGATTACACAAAGCAAATATTTTAGTACGGAAAAAGTGGTGTATTGTGCCTATTTTTAGTTTATGGTGTCAAAATACCTCCCACAGTTAAGGGGTTAATATAGTGTGATAGTATTTTTTGTCATATTATTTGATCTGTCCTTAAATAAGGCAAATATTTCTACTTCAAAAATGTGGCGGGAAGTAAGCACTCTTAATTTAAAACAAGAACGAAACTCATGTGTCAACCATAGATTATGTAACACTTTGCAACACTTCCAAAATAATTGTACAAATCTTTACCATTTAATAAGGTGAAAGATGAAAGGTCTAAGTAAACAAGATCAAGTTCAAACCAGGCGTGAGGCCTACTTCTGGGTTTAAACTCAACTAGCCCTGCCCAATCTAAGTAAACAGTTTGGTAAACGCATAACATATTTATAAACTTAATTTCAGGAATTACAAAAAATATTCTTAAAAATATCTTTTGTGCAGCCCTGTATAAGATCTATAGATTTGTATATATACTACATAGAATGTTAAATTTTAGTTCAGTTACGAAATGCGTAGAGCAGTTTAAAATTCCTTTTCTGGATTTTCCGTCAATAAACGGAAATGTACTCCAAAAAATTTCTGCTGCCCTGTATATGATCTACAGAATTTATACACACCAAGTAATAGACAAAAAATGAGTTAAATTTTAAAACGCGTTCAGCAACTGAAAAAGCACTTCCAGCAAATATTGTTAACAGACAGTAGAGAATTCGTTTGTGAGTCCCTGTAAATGAACGATGAATGCTATACACGCAATGTTCTATAGTAAGCCTCTTGAAATGTACCTTGGTGATATATATAAATTTAAATATGTGTGAAATATTAAAACATTTTTAAAATAAACCGTAAACGATTTTCCTCTATAGAACGTAATAAAGGGAATTCTTTTGAATGGCCCTGTAAAGGAACTATAAGTGCTATGCACACCCTATCCTATAGTAAGCCTCTTGTAGTGAACCTCAGTGATATATATCAATTTCAATATCTTGAAATTGTTTCACACCATTAAAATAAACTGCAAATGATTTTTCCCATAGACCGTAATGTAACGGAAAATATTTTGAGTGTCCCTGTAAAAAATCTATAAGTGCTACACACTTCATTTTCATTACTGAACATACCATAGTAAACCTCAATAATTTATATCAAATGCAGGGCAATCTTAGTATAATTATGCGAGTTAGAGCGCAGACATTCTGACGACAGGCAGTCAAATACTACTGTGGGCAAAAAATAGTAAGACTTTGTTCATAATTTTAAAATTCTTAATTTATTCTTCCAAATCTATTTCGTCCCCCTCAAAGTAATCTCCCCTTGCCCCAATACACTTGTGCCAACGTTTCTTCCAATCCTCGAAACAGTTGTTAAAGTCAATTTCCGGAATAGCCTTCAATGCGCGTAGAGATTCATGTTTAATGTCTTCAATTGACTCAAAACGGTTTCCCCGGAGCGGTCGTTTGAGTTTGCTGAATAGCCAGAAGTCACACGGAGCTAAATCAGGCGAATACGGTGGTTGCGGAACGATATTGGTTGAAAATTTGGCGAAAAACTCACGAAGAATTAATGCAGTATGCGACGGTGCATTATCGGTGCATCTTTCAAAATGGTTTTCACTGATCCTTCCGATATTCCAACGATGCCAGTAAGGTCTCTGACTGTTAATCGTCGATTCTCAAGCACCAATTCCTTGATTTTATTGACGTGTTGATCATCAGTTGATGTTGAAGGTCGTCCTGGAAGTGGTTCGTCGTCAACGCGTTCTCGACCCTCTTTGAATAATTTGTACCAATCAAAAACACTTTCTCGCGACAAACAATTATCACCGAAGGCCTTTTGCAACATTCTGAACGTTTCGGCACCAGAAATTTGATTCCGCACATAAAATTTAATTTGTTGAATAATTTCACTCATTGTAAAAATCGCCGAATGCACTTTTTGCACTTCAGAAAGACAAGCGTATACTAAACACTAATGATTATTTTGATGTGACATTTGGCACAGATGTCACTGACAGTCATACCAACCTAGAAAAAAATATTTCGACGAATGGGTTTTCGCGCGAAATTTAAATTAAAAAGTCTTACTATTTTTTGCTCACAGTAGTAAAACGAATTCATAACCACTTTTCAACTGTGTTTGAAAGTGTTAAAAAGTAGCCTACTGGCAACCCCATGTCTGTCGTCTGACTGTCTGTCCGGTCTCTAACTCGCGTAAATATACTCAGATTGTCACGCAATTGATATATGTTATGGAGGTTTACTGTGGCATGTTTGGTATTGAAAATGAAGTGTGTAGTATTTATAGTTCCTTTACAGGTAGACTCAAAAATTCTGTTACATTCCTATGAGGAAAAATAATTTATGGTTTATTTTAATAATGTTACACAATTTCAAGCATATCGAAATTGCTATACAGGGTGTTTCATAAAGGATGGGCAAAAATTTAAAAGGTGAGATCCAAACAAACAACTTTCATGAAAGAATGCATGGTCGGAAATAAAACGCAAAGGTGCTGGTGCATTTGGAATCTTGGCCCATGCACAGGGCCTGATTACCAACGGAGCATACTTCCACACAAAAAAAGGATAGAATTTTTTTCCTTATTCATTTCAGTAATTTTGCATGAATAGGGCGTTTTAATAAGACGAAAATTTGTATTAAATTTCACTGGTGGAAGTGTGCCCCGTCGTTAATAAGGCCCTGTCCGTGCAAACGTTAAAGCTCCATTCCTGCTGCAAGTTATCGGGAGAATAACGACACTAATAGCATGCAAATGTGATATGGAGAAGAAGAAGAACGCGTATGCAAAATTTACTCTCGATTAATTCATAAAAGCCGCTGATCCCAGTATGCAACTGTCAATCGCGGTAGGAACGTATCGGAAGATGTTGCCCTTCACTAACAGGGAAATGGCTGATATGCATTTTATCTGCGAAACTGCAAATAGAAATGGCTCAGAGGCTCAACTATTGTACGAAGAGCGGTTTCCCAACAGGAGGTTACCCGACCGTAAAACATTTGAGCAGTTGGGTGAAACAGGATCCTTTCTCGCTTCTCGGTCGGATGCAGGTCGTGCAAAGACGGAGGGAATAGTTGTGAAAGAAGCCATTCTGGATATGGTGGCTGATCAGTCAAGTACAAGTATACGAGCAGTGGCTAGGCAATTACATATATCACACTCCACGACATGGCGAGTATTGAAGGAAGAACGTTTGCATCCTGATCATGTTTAACGAGTTCAGGAACTGACTGAAAGGTATTATCCTCGTCGTGTGGAATTTGCCCGCTGGTTTATGCAGCAGAACGCGGTAAATTCACATTTTGCGGCAACTGTGCATTTCACGGATGAATGTACCTTCACACGTGAAGGTACATTTAACACCCACAATAAACATGAATGGGGTGATGTAAATCCACATGCCACTTATTCATATGCTCATTAGCGATGCTTTTCTGTCAATGCTTGGGCAGGAATAATCAGAGACCACCTACTCGGACCTTATCATCTGCCAGAATGCCTTGACAGAAAAAAATACCTTACGTTTCTGCAACAGGTTCTGCCCGAGATATTGAACGCAGTTCCCCCACACATCCGGCGGGTAATGTGGTTCCAGCAAGATGGAACACCAGCCCATTATTTAAGAGATTTGCGAAAATTTCTGGATATAACATCTCCAATCGATAGATTGGGCGAGGTGGCCCTGTAGCTTAGTCACCGCGCTCACCAGATCTTTCATGTCTTGATATATTTTTATGAGGAAAGCTGAAGGTACTTATGTATGAGACCCCATTGAATCTGCAGAGGGCCTCGTCGCCAAACTTTCGGCAGCTGCAGGGGAAGTGCGTGATATGCCTCTTGTTTTCAGAACGTTCGCCAGTTTTTTCTTTGCCGTTGCACTGCATACATAGACACTGCCGGTCACTGTTTTGAACACTTATTGCAATCACATGTCATCAAACTTACTTTTGTTACTTAATCGTTCTTTTGTGTATTTTTGCGTCGTATGACAACATCACCTTCAGCGTCCTCTAGCACCTTTGCGTTTTAATTCACACCATGAATTCTTTGATGAAAGTTGTTTGATTGGATGTCTACTATCACCTCTCAAAGATTTGCCCATCTTTTGTGAAACACCCTGTATATCACTGAGGTGCACTGGAAGAGGCTTACTATAGAATAAGGTGTGCATAATATTTACAGTTCCTTTAGAGGAATACTTAAAATAATTCCGCTCGTTTATCGTTTTTCCCTTTACGACAAAAATTCCGAATATTTTAAATGGCCACACCTACTTTTTGTATTGGAATGTATTCTTCATAGAGAAAAAACTTAAAAGATTTGGAACGATGCCTGTAGCACGAAAATCACCGGCGCTAGACAGACTAAGAAGAAAAGAGAAAAAATCTGTGGCGCTCACCAGTACATGACTTTTTTCCTAGTGACTTCACATTTCACAACAGCCGAAACCATAAGCTACGTCGAGGTCCGTGTACTCTAAAAGCTGTCCGGGACTTAATATGCAAATTTAAAAAATTGGTTGCACATGCAATCAGCCTCGGTCGTTCTTTTCGAGGCTGTTCCTGAAGTTCATGAGACGATAAGCGACGTTGCTCTTGCAAGTGCACACGGTGTTTCACTTTTTTTGCAGTTGCCGTATTCTACGGTCCGTAAGATTCTGCGCTCTAATCGTGCGAGCCTTGCTCATAATTTCCATCCATTTAAAATACGCGAAATTAATAAATTATAATGTTTTCATGAATACTGAGCGAATATCTAGGACTGTGCAATTTAATTGAGGCTCCCTCTTCAATAACAAGGCAAGTACAGTAATCGAAGTACAAAATATAAATGATAAATTTTACAACCCTATCGATTTCGTCCTTCGATAAAAATTTTGTAAAATAAAGGTATTTTTACACGATTTGTTATCTTTTCGTTGCGTCACAGTCACGATGCAATTTCACCATCACGATCGCGTTTCCGACCCCCAGTTCCAATGTAATTCTTGCTCCTCATGACCTGACACACCCACACGTACCGCTGGGACATAATCTTTTCAGCCACCCTTTATATTGCAATTCTTGCAATTCGAATATAAAAAAACAGTTAATTTTGATGGATATCTTCATATGCACGCAATTCATAAAGTTACAGTGTTGTAATTCGGGTACTTAAAAAAATAATAATTCATTGCCTCTCTTTTTTAAAAACAGGAGAATAAGTCTACCTGAAAAAAAGTGGTGGAAATAGAGCACTCTGAATAACAAAAAAAGTAGCGAACTGGCAACACTTTAAAAATACATTATAACATTAGCATTTAAAAAATTAAAATCAGAATAAGAATATGCATGGATACCAAACCTTCAGATTTTTGAGTACCACTATTTTCAAATAGTAATCTTAGTCAGACAATCTTAGTCTTATTTAGTAGTTTATTTATCTTTTTTTGTCATAAAATAAAGCGGATATTTTTATTTGAAAGTAGTTGTAGGAAAGTACCTCGAAGATTATTATTTGATAATAGTAGTAGCAAAAAAGTAACCGAGATTCCTGCTTTCAAGTTCAAGTTTATTTTATTTTATTTTATTTTATTTTTTTAACTGCCATTTTTCGAGTTAGCAGTTATTAGTTTATTTACCAAGAACTTTACTCAATTTCTTATCCCAGTATTTATTCATAAATAAAACTACAAATAAACCAGATTACTTTTCGATTGCAATTACTTTTAAATTTCCGAACACATATGGTAAAGAAAGTATTTTAATCATAATTTGTGTGTGTGTGTGTGAATATTACCCGCGGAAAACGTGGGAGACATACTTGGAGGATTAATCACAGAATGTCAGTGATTAAATAAAGCGAAGTTTAACATTCGGGAATAGTAGTATCGTAATTTCCGGACTATAATCCGCGGATAAAACAATCATGTTTAGACCCAGAAATTTCATTTAGAAATTGAAATTAAATATTAACAACGATCCAATAAGTTACATTTTATTAAAAACAATTTCTGTGTCGAAACTTGATTGTTTGATCCGCGAATTATAGGCTGGAAATTACGGTAATCAGGGAGGGCCATTATTATAAACAATCTTGCAAAATGAACGTATTTATGGAAATGACAAATTCCAAATATCACATAGCAAATAAGGTCACATGTCATTAAGAAATATTTTTCGCACCAGAAAATAGTTTCCTTCTTGTAGGAATAGTAGCTTCGAAACGCGGTTTTGGTATTAACTTGTTTCTCATGATGCTTCAGGATACTGCTTTTGTCTTTAAAGCGGTGGTTATGCATGTTAGGCTTGTGGGTCTTTTAACTATATCCACCGTATACTTGACAATTGTTTATGAATTCGATTTTTCTGTCTCTCGTGCTATAACTTTCGTAAATATACTCCAGTTGTCATGAAATGTTCACACATTATGGAATTTTACTATAGAATGTTCGATATTGAAAATGAATAGTTTAGCATTAATATTTCATGTACAGACACACTGTTACAAAACTCCTTTCACAACTCAGCCCAAGTCATCAATAAACTTTTACAGTGCAGCGCAAAATGCGAAAAGAACTGTTTTTCCGTTTCAGCGCAGATGTCTTTATAATTCAGCGAAAACAATTCCATTAAATTATCATCTATGGGTAAAATATCCATGAGTATTGATGTTAGGATATTTCAAACATAATGAAATTAATATGTATTACTGGGGTGGACAACAGCATTCTTTGTACGGAATATACAATTAGTAGCATTTATAGTTCAATTACAGGGATGTTCGAAATAATCCCTTTATTATGATCTATGGGAAAAATCGTTTGCGGTGCATTTTGAACGTATTATGGTATTTGAAACATAATTAAATTTAACAGGATCACTAAGGTTCAATGCAACTTATATTATATAGACTATGGAGTGCTTAGAATTTATTGTTCATGTACAGAGATGCATGAGCGAATTCGTTTAAAGGACTGACTGTGATCGGTAATTACTAGACGTGCTCTGTCCGTCGTAATATAGAAATTTTATGTAATTATTAGTGCATTATGTGGATTAAAAATTCTGTAGATCATATACAGAGCTGCACGAAAGACTTTGAATATTGCCAGCAATTGCTGAAAATCGATTTTTACTGACTTGTGTATTTTTTAAATTCTTATTTCGATATATCATTTTATCGTATGAAAAAATTAAATTTCTTAATAATAATCTGTTAGTGCTGGAAAGTGTTTCATAATCTATGCCGAATGCATGATTTTTCATTGTTGTTCAAGATTCATATTGTTTGATTCCCACCACATTTTTAATGTAGTATAATTGTATTTATTCACGCATTATTCTATCTGTCGTTAAAGAAGACGAATATTTCTACTTAAAAGTGGTGGGAATAAAAAAAAACTTCCAAAAAATTTTACAAACCTTTACTGTTTAATAAGGTGAAATATGATATCTAAGTAAATACTTTGCAAAACACATAACATATTTAAAAACATAATTTTCGGAATTACCAACAATATTCTGAAAAATATCCGAACTTATATTAGCAGCTCTGTATATTTTCGATAGATTTGTATATATACTACATAGAATTCTAAATTTGAGTTCAGTTAGGAAATGCGTAGCATAGTTTAAAATTCCCTTTCTAGAATTTCAGTCAATAAACAGAAATGCACTCGAGAAATTTTGTGCTCCCCTGTATATGATCTATAGAATTTATACCCCCAAATAGTAGTCAAAAATGAGTTAAGACATGGGCTGATAAATTCCTGGTCTAATAAAGAAAACACAGCTTTTTAACATAACTTTATAACTTTAATAACTAGCGGTATAACTTTAATAATAAATAATAATAATTAAATAAATAACAATTTAATAATAATAGATTAGTAATAATAATTTAATAATAATAATTTAATAAAAAATAGTAATAATAATTTAAGAATAAATAACATTAACTTTATAATGAAAAAGCTCCAAACAGTGCTGAGAATCATCGACTCGTTGTTGTTTTTGGTCAAAAGTCAACACGCGCGGCACCCACTTTGACAACAGCTTTTTCATAGACAAATGTTTATTCAAAATAAAACCTACACGTTCCTTGGATATCTTCAGAGTCTGAACTATCTCCATCAACCTCACTTTACGGTTCCCCAAAAGGATTTTGTGGACTTTTTTTTATGTTTTCCGGAGTAACCACCTCTTTTGCGTGGTGCATCACTGGTGTCCGTACGACCACGTTTAAATTCAGCAAACTTAGTCAATAATGGTTTATTTACCTGCTGCAATGTCCGGATAACGCTTATCAAGCCAAGCTTTTGTTTGAACGGTGTTTTTTCCCATCAAATAACAATTCTTGAAATGGTTGTTTATCCATTTTTTTGTTTATCAACAAAGTCTTTCATCTAAAACCACTCTTACGTGTTGTCGACACGGCGAATCGTCATGACATTTTTTCTGCTACCTTTTAAAGGTTAGTATTTACAAAAAAGCATCTGTTCGGCGATTACAACGCCATCTGTGTGCCAGACCAGGAACTTATCAGCCAATGTGCTAAATTTAAACACGCGTTCAGAAACTGAAAAAGTGCTTCCAGCAGTTATTGTTAACAGACAGTACCAGGTTTTTATGCGTGTCCTTGCAAATGAACGATTACTGCTATACACACGATATTCTATAGTAGGCCTCTTGTAATGTAACTTGGTGATATATATCAATTTAAATATGTTTGAAATAGTGAAACATTATTAAAATAAACCGCAAACGATTTTCCTTCATACACCGTAATGTAAATGATTTATTTGAGTGTCCCTATAAAGGTACTATTAGCGCCCTGCACAGCATATTGTATAGTAAGCCTCATGACCACCGCAGTGATATATATCAATTCGAATATGTTTGAAATTGTGTAAAATCATTAAAATAAACTGCAAATGAATTTTCCCCATAGACCATAATGTCAGGGAATTCTTTTGAGTTTCCATGTAAAAAACCTTCTGGCAACACAGTCTCTTCCAGCTGACTGTCCGTGCTCTATCACGCGTAAATATACTCGGAATGTCATGTAATTGATAGACATTATTGAGGTTTACTATGGCATATTCGGTACTGAAAATGAAGTGTGTAACACTTATAGTTCCTTTACAAGGACACTTAAAAGAATTATGTTACATAACCGTCTATGGGAAAAAAATAATTTTCAGTTTATTTTAAGGATGTCATACTAATTCAAGCATTTTGAAATCGATATATATCACTCAGGTGTACTACAAGTGGCTTAATATAGAATAAGGTTTGCATAGCATTTTCAGTTCCTTTACAGGAACATTCAAAATAATTCCGTTACATTACGATCTAAGGTGCAAAACTGATTACCGTTAATTTTAATAAGGTTTAACCATTTTAAACATACTGAAATTGATATATATCACTGAGGTACATTATAAGATGCTTACTATAGAATATTGTGTGCATAGCATTTATCGATCATATACAAGGACACACAAAATACTTTGATTAAAGTACTGTCTCTTAACAATAATTGCTAAAAGTGCGTTTTCATATGATCAATCCATTTCTAAATAAAAAAAAAATTGCCTTTTACTTGATGTGTATAGATTCTATAGAGAATACACAGGGCAGCCCAAAAGATCTCGAGAACATTTCGGTTTATTGGCGGAAATTCGAGAATGGAAATTTTAAACTGTGCTATGCGTAACATAACTGAAATGAAATTTAGCATTATTTTAGTATATACACAAATATATAGAACATATATTGGGCTGCACAAAAGTATTCGGATAATTTTCAGAATATTGTTTGTATTTCTTTAAATTGAGTTTTTGAATGTGTTATGCGTTTTCCAAATTGTTTACCTAGACGTTCCCCCCCGCGACTACAATTATTTTCTAAAACGAAAACGAATTTTCCAGGATGGTCATACCTTGTCATTCGTTGTTTACTTAGACATAACTTTCATCTTCTTAAATGGTAAAATTTGTAAAAGTATTTTCGATGTGTTGGAAAGTGTTACATAATCTATGCTTGAAGCATTATTTTTCGTTCTTGTTTTATTGTAGTCAAGGTTCTTGATTGATACCACTTTGTTTAAAATAGCAAAATTTGACTTGTTTTCTCTTTATTTAATCTGTTCATTAAATAAGTCACAAATTACAGTGTCAAAAAATTAGTAGCAACAAGCAAACCTAATGCAAAAAACACCACCCAATTGGTAGCACCGAATATTAGAAGAAAATGTGCCAGAATTGGAATCAATGGGGTAGCGTCAGAGGATGCTGTGTCATTTTACTACCCGTATTACGGTATTATACCAATTTTGGTCTTTTTTAATCTTTGAACGCTATACGGCGAAATAATTTAGGCCGTATTATTATATACTGTTAAGAAGTTAAAATATATGCTGTATAAACAGCTTTATTATATACTATATAGGCAGTATTATTGTATACAAATTTTGCCTAAATAAGACCAAAATTAGATATAATAATACTGGTACTAAAGGGATACAGCATTCCCAGACGTTACGCCACTGTTCGGAATGGCAAATCACATGCTACTGACGTTTGTAAATTTATAATCCTTTAAATGTTGTCTCTTCTTTGGTAGATGTGGGGATACAAGTAATCTCTCTTGTTCCATGTATTGGATGGTTGTACCACACCACACTTCCAGTATAACCATACTATCCAATACTACAGTATTCTTTTGAAGCATGTCCCACATGAATTAAACGTGTTTAAAATCAAAAATCTTACATAAAAAAAGAAATTAAAATAATACAAAATATGTAAAGACACATTCCGTTATATAAATTTTCCCGTTTAAAACATGGTTATTTGACTTCAGTCAGAATTAAGAAGAAAACCGGAAAATTGGAATTGGTGTTATAATATATGTTTAGCTGCAATTACTTTCCAAACACACAGCGCACTGATAAATTTTGACTCTTTCTTTTTCCAGTCTTGAAATACGGAAGCTTTTTATATATTGGGTTGTTCAGAAAGTTCCTTCCGTTTGGAAAAAACAGTTCGTACCGGAAAATTCTGCTCGTAAATTATTAAACATTATATATCAGAATTAATGTCTAATAATTAAATGATAGAATTTTCCAGTACGGACCAACTTTCCCAAACGGTAAGTTCTTTACGAACAGCCCAATACTTTCTCTAACTATACGTGTTATTCGCTCGTTTTTAGAAGGTACGGAATGTCCCAAAAGTGAGTCTCTTGTAATAACCTAAAATTTTGATCCATCAGTATGTTTGTAAAAATATTCCAATATCCGAATTTTATGCAATGATCATTATTAATTGTTCTTATTAACCCAGGGCACTGGTTTAGTTTTGAACCCCTTAATTTTAATCCCTAAATGCACTATTCGCACCAGAATTTTGAAATGAACAATTTCCTGTCATTAAGTACACGCCATTCATTTTGTGTAAAAATTGTTATAATTCATGAGACATAATAATTAACCCATTAACGACGACTTATTTTAAACTTGTTTTAATACTTCGATACCAGTGGACACCAGTTTTCCCATACTGTTATTTTAATGGATTGAATCTCAGATATTTTCACATTAGATAATATGAATTTTTTTTACTAAGATACTGGTGTTCATATTTAAAAGTTTCGTATCACTTAAATGGTAAGTTTTCGTACCAACAAGCATTAATGAGTTAATACAGGGTGTTTTACAAAGGACCCCTAACTTTAAAAATCAATAACCCGGAAACGGTGATAGATAGAAACATGAAACCAGTGGTATGTTTATTAAAAAAATCGTTAGAATCTTATACACCAGTCTCAAAATTTAGTTAAAAATAGCACCGATAGATGGCGTTGAGAGCGTTAAGAGTACTTTTAAAGAAAGTTCAGAAGCATTAAAAAACTAGCCGTCGAAGATTTGCCATTGAAATCTGACCGCTATTAGCGTACAGTGAAAATAATTCCGAAAGTAATGTATACCGTGGAGGAACGTGTGTTTATTGTGTTGGAGTACCACCGATTAAATCAGTCCTGCTGCCACAAGGAGAAGTTTTCAAACGCGATTTGAAGTCGTAAAAGGCTCAGATGAGAAAACAGTTCGTGAGCTTTAAAAAAAATTTTAACAGTCAGGCAACGTGGCCAATGCGTTAGTCGGAAATGTGGGTCAGACCCACTCCGACGTTACTCCTGAAAATTCAACGACACTTGCTTCAGTTATTGAGCGTAATCCGAATAAATTTGTCCGCAGACTTGCAGCTGAATCCGGAATCAAGCTATCCAGTACGCACAGAATCCTACGGAAATCATTACACGTGTTCCAGTTCAAGCTGAACGACAATGAGCGCATTTCGCTAACGAGATGCTCAAGAAGATTGATTGTTCTGGTTTCGATGTTGGCCGAATATGGTTTACAGATGAGGTCCATTTTTCTCTGGATGGTGTCGTTAACAGACACAATTGGCGATTTTGGGGTACAGAAAATCCAAAGTTGACTCACACACGACCACTCTATAGCCAAAAACTTAAAGTTTGGGCTGCAATCTGTCGCAAAGGCATTATGGGTCCCTTTTTCTTGTGAGAAACAGTTACAACTGAGCGGTATATTGCGCCTTTGAAACAATTTGTCACCACTCAACAAGCGTTAGACGATTAACCAGACACGGTGTGGTTCAAGCAAGATGGGGCCCGTCCGCATCGTACACCAGACGGTTTTGACTTTCTGGACGAATACTTTGACGATAGAGTTATTACGTTGAACTATTCGAGAGTGAAGGGAAAAGGCATGGAGTGACCTCCGTATTCACCCGACCTCACTCCCTGCGATTACTTTTAGTGGGGAAGATTAAAGGACATTGTTTACCGGAACAATCCTTTAACACTCTTCGAGCTCGAAGAGGCTATTTGACAAGCTTCTGTGTCAATTTCCAGTGACACACTACAGAGAGTCACTGACAATTTCATTCTGCGTTTGCGTTTGCGACATGTCTGTTGTGTAAAAGGTGCACATATTGAATAACTTTTAATGTAATATGCCTATTTATCGCAACGCCATCTATCAGCGTTATTTTAAACTAAATTTTGAGATTATGTATAATATTCTTACGATTTTTTAATAAACATACAACTGGTTTCATGTTTCTATCTATCACCGTTTCCGGGTTATTGATTTTTAAAGTTAGGTGTCCTTTGTGAAACACCCTGTATGAATTTATTAATAATCTTCATAATTAAAATTATGTTTTTGATTTTTTACTTAGCTTTTTGCTTTTAAATTTTAACTAATACAAATATTAAAAAAGCGTGTAAATATATAATTCACGACATAAATAAAAAAATTTAGTAATGAGCCCTCTACTAATCTAGGGAGAAGGGAGAGCTTCCCGATAAAATTACAAAAGTGGAATAACCTAAGGTATATGATAATTATTGTAAATGGGTCCTGTGGGTTTCGCTTCCATAAATTGTTTTACGAAGATCAAAATAATGGGGCTGTGTGTGTTTCGCAGCTGTATATCATTAGTAAGACAATCATTCTAACGAATCCCTGTGTGTTTCTCGCAGCAAAAATAATTAAAATGTCATTTACATAACGGGCTCTGTGAATTTTGCGTACATAAACCGGTAAAACGACATTCCTTTGTAGCAGAACCCTATGGGTTTCACGCCTCTATAAAATGGTTATACAGCAATCACTATAACGAAGCTTTTTCAAACCCGAGTACATAACTATGGCGGTCAGTATTTAAATCGTAAATATTTTCTTCCAAAAACATTTTGAGAAGACGAGGAAATGTACTATATTTTGTATAAAGATTACAATCCGAAAGCTAAAAGAAAGTACAAACACAATTTTTAAAATACGAAAAAAAAATGGACTAAACAATGTTTTCCTTGTAAAAAATTTCGTTTAAAATATCTAATCATAAATCAGCAATTGGCTTATTCATCTAATCTTTCATACTGGGTCTCAATAGCAAGGTTGGCAACAAACATGAACGATGCTGGCAACAATGTAGTTTCAAGATTATGAAAGTGGCAATAACGGTTACAACACTGAACTTAGTTTTGCGTCAAGCCACGCATGCTAAAATACACAAGTTGGCTATAGACTAGATTACGGAAAATAATTTTGTCTGGATCTTGAATATCCCCTTTTAACCCCTTTCAAATTTTCTGAACCATTTTTTAAGTAGATTTGTTATGCTGCATTTCACGATCTTACCTAAAACTGCTTGCAAGATGTGCTGAAATGACCAACTAATTATGACACTCCATTTATACCGTTTAGGAGTGCAATTAAAAAAAAATCTTTCATAATTCATCTCGATTACGTTTTACAAATTATACTAAAGAGCTCAAGTTTCTAGTTAGTTTCGTCTGTGCGATGATGAATTAATCAGGTCAAAGCCTTTTGTAGATAAATATAAAGATTATAATATAATCTGATTTTTGTTTCATTTTGATGAAAAAGTTCTGTTCGTTAATCCCAGACAGTAGTGACTGGAAATATTCTTTACATTTTCTTCTTACATCAGTAAAACCTATTCGGTACTTTATTGTTACAACATCGTTGTCGTCAAGCATAACAGTTCACCCTAAATGTAGCAGTTGAAATAAAAATATCATTGTTTTTGCAAAAGTAATGATTTAAAAAATATACAAACTTTCCCGAACTATGTTATTAAATCAATTCAAATGTATACTTCAAATAAAAGAACAGATAAATATATGATAAAATAATAAAATAAATAAAATAAAACTCAATTTAGACGTCGCCACATGAATTCTGAGATAGTACTGTAAATAATGACGAACGGTGATGTCTTGTATTGCGCCATTTTACGATGCTCATAATGTCTCAACAGATCGGGTATGACATCCAGTGTTAATGTAAACAAAATTATAGTTGAGATTTATTCTGAAATTTTTGTAGCCTGCATCTCGCAAAAAGAATTTTTTTTTTATTCATGTATAAGTTGATATCTATGATATCTATGAAACAATTTTATTGCAGCTTCCTTATCATCAGGTAACTGCCAAATGGAAATTCATCTAAACGTCAATGAAAAATATAATTTATAACTGAAAAATATTTTAAATTCGAGAAATAGCCAATAAAGATTTTTGCGTGGATTCGATAAAATAATTGTAATAAAAATGATACACATTCAATAAATAGTAAGTCACAATGTTTGACAAACTTCTAAAACTGGAACTAATTTTATTGGCTAATAACCGAACGACGCCAAATGTCTTATTTGATTCTATTATCTGCAGACAAACGAAGTCTCTATTGTTCACCGTGGTTGAAGAACGGTAAAAATTACAAACTATTCAATTCTGTTTGAAGCGCTCAGCACGTATTTGTTTTTTTCACTCACATGACTTTCCTGTTATAGTAGTTCGGTGGCCTGCAAACTACAAGTCCTAGGCGCCAACTAAACGGGGTGAAATCGGCATTCAGGCATACTTCTAAGAATATTTAAAAACGTTTTTTGTCCGACCTAATCACTATAATAAATTAAGACAATTATTTTCAAATTTATGGTGGAAGTTTGTCTGATTTGCTCCTGTTAAGTTGTTAAGTTGCTTCAAGTTGAAGATCCCTTCTTTAGACATTTAAATTGATATCAATGGATCAAAGCAGCCAGGAATCGTATATTGTTTAAGCACGTTATCTTAAATTTTCGTAAAGTTTGAAGGTGTCCAAGTTTCAGGACGTCAGATAAATTCACGTGGCAAATTTTAATCGAAGAGTTTCCAACAACCCACCGTAAGTATCAGAGATGCCAGGAATTATGAGGAGTAATCTTTATATTACTTCATCGCAGAAAATTAATTTAACTTCTCATATTAAGCAAGGTGGAAATTACTCTAAATTACTCTTCGGCCAGAGAATGAGTTGCCGGTAACCTACAGCCACGAAGTTTTACGCGTTTTTGTGCAAACTAAAATTTAATAGAAATGTTTGCCTTATTTAATCGGCAAGTTTTGACTGTTACTCTCGGCAAAATTTACCATTAAATTGTAGTGGTAATGTAAGCGTAAAAGTTTGCAACTACACGAAAATCCTTGTTTTAATTTACATCATCCCAAAATCTTATCCGATTGAAATTTTTCTATTATAATGAGATCTATGAAATGAACATACACTTAACGAAAGTAATCTTGATAAAAAAAATATTTTTAACTATCAAAATTATCAAAAAATACAAATTCAGAGAATTTATATATTATGACCTACATTATTTATTACATGAAAATAATCAGCGCCATCGAAAACATGGGTATATTCTTTTAAAGCTCATTACAATCATTGAATTTCTACATATAGAGAAAATTTACTTTCGACGGTCTAAGGCAGCAAGTCTCATCCTGTTACGTCGCCTAAATCTCTTGTGTATGTTTCCATGCGTGCGTACTACCCCTCGTCTCATAAACCCGCCTCCACCCCTACATTAAAAGTGTTTCTTTTTGTTAGTCTATAGTGCTTTTAATTCCAGTAAATCTTACAACTGGAGTTTCAGATATTTTTGCTGAGGAAGTTTGATGAGAAATTTGGATTATGCAACGATATTAAAGGAAAACGTGTTCCACCATTTATTGAAAGAAATACCCTGACCACTAAAACGCTCTCCACTAAGCCCCTCTGACCCCTAATAACTTAAGAATTTAGGTCCAATCTAGTATACGGGGGTACATTTGATACTACTCACAGGGCACCCAAATACAAATATTGTCCCAACAAATTTTTAAAGGTAGGTTTTTACAACATTCGCAATGTTTGTTACAAAATTTGCAAGAAAGATCTGAAAAGAAGATTTTTATATGAATAAAGTGGTTGTCAAAAAATGAACCGTTTGGCATACTTGTAGTCATAGAAGAATCGATTGGTGGAGGTGTCTCCGCAGGTAGCTCCCGCACGGTTCATAGGCTGCTTCTCAAACTTTATCATATTCATAATTCATATTAATTATATGATTAATTTCATTCCCATATGAATTGCAAAAGTTACTTTGGTCGTCTGCCTTGGTTTAGCGAAATATTCAAGCCTCTAAAATTAACTTATCGACATTTGTATAATTTTATTTTTATCACACATTTACAGATTCTGTAAATATTTTGTAATACTAGCCTAGCTTCAAAATTAATAAAAACAGCGCTGGTTTCATTTTAATCGACATTAATTTAAGTTCTTCAAAATAACTCACCATTCTATGCAAATGTTCAAATGCAGCTCGTAATGATTTCATTTACATATCAGGTCCTGTTTTATGGAGCTCAGTTTTTGTATTTTTATTTCAACCATTTATTTATTGATTTTTCCAGCAGTTCATGTATTACCACTAAACGAAGTTCTCAAGTAAGGTAAGGTATAGGTTCAACGGGCTTAAACCTCATTCACTACACATGGAAATTTTAATATAATTACTAAAATTAAGAAAGTTAAGTAAAAAATTCGAAAACTAGGTTACTATAACAACAATACAGTTCTATATAAAATTAGATGGGTTTGAGCACTCTGGACCTACACTTTACATGCGTGCCAACCCCAACATAAACATAAGATCACAGATTAAATATTACATACAGATAGGACACTTCCATAAGCTCAATGGTAACCGAATCACAACTTCAGAGACCCTGGTGACAACAGTCGCAAACGTTCCGAGCGTGTCGCCACAGGTAGGTATTACTTATCTTATTTGTATAGTATCTATCTTTTTTTTTAAAATATAAATGCGTCGTTGCAGTTTGTTATGTTTGTTATTGTTTAAAACAGCAAACATATATTATTTTATCATACAAATACTTACAAATATACATATTTACACGAGTTTCTTCCAGATTTACACCTTTTTCTTAATAATTTAAACTGAGAAACTTTCAAATATTTAAATGACTCCATACTTGTAAAATTTGTTTATGTTATCGTAATACTTATGAAAAGTATGTAAAACCACTTTTATATTTCTTAACGATGTATATGTTAAAAAATAAATAAATATAGAATATTTAGAAATACTATTTATTATTAAATTTTAAACAAATCAGTATTAAACAACGTTATTTTAATACTATTTTAAATAAATTTTATTTATAAATTCCATCTAGTGAAACATTTTAAACAGCATTATTTAATACGATTTTAAATATTTTTTAAATTTAAAAAGTAATAAATATAGCATATTTAAAAATTCCATTTAGTACCACATTTTAAACAAAGTAAACGCACATGATTGTGCTTGACAAAATACCATATTTTAAACAACGTAAACGCACATGATTGTGCTTGAAAAAATACCATATTTTCTGACATTTTGCAATAATTAATTGCAAAGAAAACAGCCCTGAAAAGAACACTTGGAAATATAAAATAATTATATTCAAGAAAAATAGCTCTGAAAAGAAATTTTATGAAAATGAAATACTGTAAAATGAAATACTAAAATAGCTGTCGTGTCGATATTAAATAAACAAAACTGCCAACAGGTACATGTGACTGTGACAATTTCACAGTTTATAGATCGCGCGCGCTAGTGTTAGTTCTTGACTTTTCTCAGTAGTGGCGCTTGTATCGGGCCGGTTCGGGTTTTCGCTCCGCTGTCAAATCTGTATGACTATATTTAATCTGTGACCTAAGGTTAGACACACTACCAAGTGGAGAAACACTGGGCAGTCACAAGTTATTGTTTGTTTCCATAGGAGAAAAATATGTAGTAGCCTGAAAAATTCCATAATACTTTCTTTTGTATTAAGTTTTTTTTTATATTTAGATTTTTAATACAATTATTTCGAAGGCTAATTAAATGTTCAGGTTATCTTAAATATATTTGTCTAATTACGAGGGGCAGTCGGAAAAGAAGTTTCCCCTGGCGACTGTGGTCAGAGGTGTGTATGAAAGACAAAAAATGTAATGAGACATTAAAGATAAAACATAATTTTATTTTTCCACATAAGTACCAAGTACATTGAGACATTTGTCATACCGCTTTATAAGCTTCAAAAAGCCCTCCAGGAAAAAATCAGGGCTTTGAATACGGTCGAAGCGTTGAACGGCTATAGGCGAAAGACAACACAGCAGGTGAGCGCGAACGTCCAAGACACCGATACTGTTCGGTAGAGATCGACCGCGATCAAGCAGATGGCGCTGTTGCAATGCCTGTGCAGATGGCGCTGTTGACTGCAACAACGCCATCTGCAAAGGCACTGCAACAGCGCCATCTGCTTGATCGCGGTCGACTACCCAATGGTGTATAGGCTGCTTGCACGTTCGCGTTCACCTGCTGTGTCGTCTTTCGCACATAGCCATTCAACGCTTCGTCCGTATGCAAAGCTCTGATTTTTTCCTGGAGGGCATTTTGAAGCTTATAAAGCGGTATGGCAAATGTCTCAATGTACTTGGTATTTATGTGGAAAAATAAAGTTATGTTTTATCTTTAATGTCTCATTACATTTTTTGTCTTTCACACACACCTCTGTCCACAGTCGCCAGGGGAAACTTATTTTCCGACTGCCCCTCGTATAATGTTATCTTAAATATATTTGTACAAATTTTTGGATAAACTTATAACAAGTTTTATTTTTTATAACTCTAAATATAAAAAGGTAAACAAAATATATAATTGTCCAAACTGCCCTGATTCAATGAACTAAAATAATGTGTCAAAAGTGGGTATTTCTATTTCAAATATTAAAGTTTGTGCAATTTTTGATGTATAGAAGACCCATGACGACACAAAAAATATCATACAGTATCATACAATATCGTAAAGAATTTTATGCGAATTTAAACGGTAGTTTTCTTTCACCTTTTAATTAATTAGAAATGAAGGTATAGACATCGTTCGGATATATATATATATATATATATTGACATACTGTACGTTATAAACAAAACCTAATTTTATTGTAACCAATTGTTTGAAGGTTAATATACGAAACTCGAAGAATTCTAAAGTTATTCTATTTTAATTTTCACTAGTTCACAAAGTCACCCAAGTTTGATCAAGTGAACAAATGTTAAATTTGCAGTAACAAATTGATTAATCGATGGTATGTTTATTAAGTACATCACGGAAATGTCACATGCGACACTACATCAATTAGTTGACAAACTTATGCAGTCAAATTAGTTTCAGGCTTTTCTAAGGAATTTTAATTAATTTCGCTGCTTATAAAGTCTTATTACGAGATTCGTGAAAGGTTATTGCTGTAGATAATAATTCGTGTCTCTAAGTAAATATTTATATTTTCTTGTTGCTTAGTAATACGTTGTAGTTGAAAAACATTGAAATTTTAATTAGAGAATAACTTTATGGATTATTCTTTCATAGTAATTTTTTTGTTGTAACTTTGCGCAATTTTTTCTCATCTGTTTTCAAAAAGTTTGTAAGGTTTTAAGTGGCATTGTTTGAATTGAAAATGAACTTTTGGCTGAATTCGATTAGTGTGCGTTAATTTGAAGCCATGATGCGACGTAACCTAGGGTATCTAACCTCTAGTCTGCGGACCACAAAGCTGCCACTACTCTTGAAAAGATGTATGTATGTATGTATCTTCTGGTATGAATTTAAAATTCATACCAGAAATTCGGATTAGTAATTTTCGTGATTACGTCATTCACAGAGTTTTCCTATTGTCTTCCGTTTTCCCCCCAAAAATTGTGCAAACTTTTAATTTTCGCTGACTTTTTCGAAGTTAATGCTTATTCTAATTCTTTCAGGTCAACAAATCTAGCCATTAAAAAAAATAAATGCAGTTTAACCTCGAAAAAGAATATCTGGCTCGTGAAGAGCACAAGTATTTAAATTACTATGGAATTTTATCTTAATCAGACAAAAATAATTTTCAGATCACGATCGAAATTCATCACCATGGATATCATGTTCACCGAAAAAACTAAGTAAACCAAGAACAGTTTCATATTAGGATTAATCATCACTGTAATATTCTAGTAATACATAAAATGTTGGCACTCATCTTCGATTACTAAAAGAAATGCGTTGTCTTTCGAATAATATTTGTCTTTCAATTTTTCATAAAACGTGCACGAAAAATTGAAGGTTATAAGCACGGACAAAAGAAAACCGCTTATCTAGCTTTTTTATGGGTCTCGGATTTCAGTACTGAGTACAATTTTGAAAGATAATCATGGGCGCCGACTTAACGAGGGAAACGGGGGGTAAAAGAGGCAAACTTCGACCACTAATTTTACAAGGTTATTTATGTCTTAATTAATCCCAGTGATTAAACAGACAAAAAAGCTTTCTAAGATTACTGGATGCATGATTGCCTATTTTTTCCCGTGTAGTTCTCCTACGAGGATAAACATTTTGAACGATGACCAGAAGGCTTGTTTCTAGGATCAATACAGAAATATATATAAAAAATATGTACAAAAAATTAATATATTTACAGAGTAAAAATTTTAATCTTTAATGAAATAATTTTTGGCTGCTGCAGATACGAACGTACGAAAAACGTGCCATCAGTCTGAGTTCATCACTGCTGCTCTTCCGGACTGCCTCAGATACCTCAGCATCTAAGTGTAGCACTTTCCCTGAATACTAGGCTTGCAGATCATACAAAACTATTGTCGGCAGATTTTTTTCAGCGTTTATACGGTTAATTTTTACACCAATAATTTTTAATAATTTTTACTAATCTTCGTCATATTCTCTGAGATTAGATAAGTCAAAGAAAGCTTTACTGGTGTGTAAATTCAGGAGACTGTACAAACGCATAAAAAAATCCGCCTAAAACAGCCACCATTTTTGTGTCAACGACTTCAGAGAGCGGTGAAGTGTAGATTCTGTGATGCAAGCTAGCACCTCCGAAAACTGTGGTGCTTCTATCTGTGAAGGAGCCTTTCTCTCCAACCACACATTGCAACTGGACTTAGATCCTAGTACCTGCAAAACATAAGGACCAACCAGTGGCTGAGATGTTCTTCTCTCAAAGCTTGTAGACGGGAGGTACCGGGTTCACACCCCTGTCGCGCTCGTCGACCTAACCGTTCAGAGTTTTCCATGGTTTTCTTCGAACCTTGCCGTAAATACGAGTAAGGATTCCTTAGAAAGACCCCCATGGAGGGCACCACCCCAAGGTCCTATATCCCTTGAGTAGATATTAGGCCGTCATAAAATCAACCAACCAACCTGCGAAAAATAAGATTTTATACTTTTAATATTATTCTGTTTGTTATTTTTTTTTTAAATGTCGCAATTTTTATTAGTGAAATGAGCATGGATTTTTCAGACAATCTAGGCATATACAAAACAAACTATTTAAATTATAATAGTGTATATAGGCGGTAGTTTAATACTAACATTACAAAAATATAATTCAAATAAAAATTTATACCTTATTAAAGTCTCTAAAAATTTGTCAAAAAAATCATTAACCCTTAATTGCATAGTGATGTAAATTTCCATCACTTTCTATTTAACTTTTAATAAATAAATCAACTTCTTCGCCACCACTATATTTATATAGATATATTAATCCAGTAAATTTCCCGTGAACTATGTTGCTGAACAAAGTTAAAAATCTATCTTAAAATTTCTGGTTCTAATATTTAATATATGTATAAAAAAACACCATTGTAAAAGAAAAACTCATGCAAAGAAGGGTTAAGATATTCTCGAAAATAATCTTTTACACCAACAGAAAAAGAAATATTCCAAACAGATCACAGACAGTTAACCGTTAACTGGGAACATTATGTCCGTAATAACTAAATGCCTCTCGAATACATGATTTCCTCATACCAAATTGGAAGTGATTTTTTCTCCAGAGTACAGCGCCATCTATCGGTGACAACTGACATGATCTTTCAATATACAGGGTGTAACTGAAATGCTTCAACAAACTTTGAGGGATGATAGTACTCATGAAGACGAACAAAAAATGCAATGGAACATGGGGTCGCAAATGACGTTTAACCCCTTCAGGGGCAGTGGTATGTTTATGAAAGCGCTTAATTTTAATTCCAAAACGCCATAATGGCACCAGAATTTTGCTAAAATCTTTTCCATTTAATATGTATGTGAAATATAGCCTTTTTCTTATTTACAAACAAATTTTTTATAAATTCCGGTGCCAGTCATTTATTTCAACATTTTAGTACTAAAAGTAGTTTGCCCCTAAAAGGCTTAAAGGATAAAAATAGAGAAAATGCGTCTGAAAATGGACAGGCACCGGAATTTACAAAAAAAATTGTTTGTAAATAAGAAAAAGACTATATTTCACATAAATATTAAATGGAAAAGATTTTAGCAAAATTCTGGTGCCATTGTGGCGTTTTGGAATTAAAATTAAGTGATTTTTTAGACATACCACTGTCCCTGAAAGGGTTAAATGTCATTTGCGACCCCGTGTTCTATTGCATTTTTTGTTCATCTTCATGAGTACTATCATCCCTCAAAGTTTGTTGAAGCATTTCAATTACACCCTCTATATCAGTAAACACCGTAAACCGCTATTGCGAATATTGATATGGAAAGTTAAAAAAAAAATAACTTTGTTTTAAAATTTGTAAGTCATTTCTAGAATTTATGTATCGGACGCTCATGCCCTATTTCCTTTATAACATACATTCGATTGAGATTAATTTTAAATTTCCGAACACATAGAATAAGGAAAGTATTTTGATCATGATTTGTTTAAGTGAATTTCATAACCCGCGAAAAACTCGGAAGCAATACTTGAAGGATTAATCACAGAATTTCAGCTATTCAATGAAGCGAAGTTTTCTATTCGGGAATAGAAGTACTGAGAGTGAGCCATTATTATACACAATCTTGCAATGCGAACGTATTTTTGGAAACGTAATAAGTCCAAAAAGTACATAAAGTCACATTTCATGAAATGGAATTTTTCACACCAGACAATCGTTTCATTCTTGCAGGGATGGGTTTAGAAAGAGATTACCGAATTAGGGCTTTAGATTCAGTCGGTAGTTCTTCACGATACTGCTTTTCTTCTTAAAGCAGCGGTTTTGAATAACAGGAGGTTTGGTAGTAAGGCGGCTGTACTTTTATTGACCCCTTAATTCTCGCGCCCGTGATATTCACGGGCTGTGTATTCTACCTTTTTTAAATTCAGATTCTTTGTTTCCCACCAGTTTTTTAAAAGAGTGAAATTAGCTTTATTCTCGCATCATTTTTATCAGCCATTAAATAAGGTGAATATTTTTACTTCAAAAAAGTGGTGGCAATCGAACAATTTGAAATTTTAAAAAGTAGCCTACACAAATATATAGCGACGCTGAAGGGGTTAAAGTGTCTTGATTGCTGCTATTTTTTATATAAATGTTTTGGTTATTATTTCTGTATGTAATCTGTAATTAAATAAGGCGAATATAACTGCTTCAAAACAGTAGTAGCAGTCAAGCAATACGAATTTAAAGAAACACTACCCAACTGGCAACACCGAATATTAGACGCGAGGTTGCCGGTGTCGGGTGCAATGGCGTAATATAAGGGGATGAACCATTGTTTCCCTAACTGTATTACTATATACTAAATTTGATGATGTGGATTGAACGGTAAAACATGATTTGTTTAAGTGAATTTCATAACCCGCGAAAAACTCGGAAGCCATACGTGAAGGGTTAATCATAGAATTTCAGCCATTAAATGAAGCGACGTTTACTATTCGGGAATAGTAGTACTGAGAGTAAGCCATTATTATATACAATCTTATAATTTGAACTTATTTTTGGAAACGTTTAACCCTTTTTATCCTGATGGTACTTATAAGTACCACTTTAACCCCTTCGCGACCAGCGTCCTTTACAGAATTTTTAATCTTTTACCACCGATTTTTCAAAACAGAAATTTTCGCCTAATTGAATCGCAGAAATGCTATCATTAAATAAAGCAAAACTTACAATAAAAATTTACTAGTGGGAATAATCGAGGATTTTGAGCATCTTATGCGTCACGTATACGTGTCACTCGTCCCCAAGGCGTTAATAAAACACCTATATATTCGTAATATGACCGTTTTTCCTAACGGTATTCACAATGGCACAAAGAGTGTATTTCTGTCAGCAGGCAGGAGATGGCAAATTCAAGCACATATCCTCTTTCTTTGCATTGTAGGCATTTTTCATTTGCCACGCTACATTCGAAATCCATTTTGAAATAGAATTAACATGCATGTTGTTCTTCATTTGAGTAATTTTAGTGGTTTATTACCAGTTATTTAGTACTATTATTTTCTATTGTTTTCTACACTCTACAGGTGAACATTTCCTATATTTTATTTGAAGTTTGCTATTTGAAATTGACTATTTTATTTTAATATCATAGGGTAAAAAATTTATGGTGGTTACAGTTGCATAATTAACCACTAAAACACTATAAAAATTATTTTCCTCTTTCCTATGTTTATTCTGCACCAAAACTTCCAATGATGCAAAAATACAATTAAAAAGTGCCGGAAAATTAATTCAGGATATAAAGGGTTAAGTTCAAATATCACATAGTACAGAAAGTCACATTTCATGAAATGAATTTTTTTGCATCAGAAAATAGTTTCCTTCTTTCAGGAATTGGTTTGGAAAGAGATTACAGTGTAGGGGCTAAAATGCTTTTGATAGGTCTTCACGATACTGCTTTTTCTCTTAAAGCGGCGGTTTTGAACAACAGAAGGGTTGGTAGTAGGTTGGCTATATTCTTTTTAAAGTGTTTTGATTGTTACTATTTTTTATATAAATATTTTGCTTATTATTGCTCTGTTTAATCTGCCACTAAATAAGGCGAATATTACTGCATCATAAAAGTAGTAGCAATCATGCAATCCGAATTTAAAGAAACACCACAGATTTGGCAATACCGATTATTAGACGCAGGGCTGCCGGTGTCAGGTACAATGACGTAATGTCAGGGGATGCACCATTGCTTCACTACCTGTAATACTATATACTAAATTTGGACTTATTTAATCTTTGAGTGTTATACGATTAAATGAGGCCAAATTTAGTATATAATAATATTTATAATAAAGAGATTCAGCATCCCCGGACTCTACGCCATTGGTCAGAATGGTGAGTAAAATGCTACTAAAGTTTATTAATTTATAAAATTTGAAATGTTGGCGTTTCTTAGTAGATTCGGGAACACAAGAAATTTTCTTTTTGTCACTATCTTGTTCCATGTATTGGACGGTTGTACTACACCACACTTCTACTACAACCATAGTTGTGAAAATTACAGTATTCTTCTGAATCCTGACCCATGTAAAATATACGCATGTTTAGAACAAGAAACTTTATTTAATGTAAGAAATTAAATTTGCGCAAATATATAAAGGCACATTATAATAAATATATTTTTCCGTTCCAAATATGGTTATATGGCTTGGGACATAATTTGGAAGTTAACCAGAACGTTGTCATTGGTGTTATAACATATTTAATCAGGAACTATCAGGAGATTACTTATCAGGAACCATCAGGAAATCGGTAGATTTCTGAGTAAAAAAAACCGTGTAATTGATAACACGTTCCATGCGCCCAAGGGCAGGATTCCCATAATAATATATGAATTGATTTTCCATACCACAATTTCCGACTAATATTATTGTCCTTATTTAATACTAAAAATCTACGATGAAATCAAGCAAATATTACTATACGAAAATGATGTTTTATTCAAAATTCAATTGTGGTATTTCACTGGGAACTATGTCTACGAAATACATGACAACACACCAAGACTCAAATTTGATGACCTCTAACAAATTGGTACCCACGACATTTTGGAAAAAAAATATTGTCATACCTGCATTTAAAAAAAGTAGTATTCGCTTTACTTTGTGACAAATTATGCAATTAATTAAGGTGAAAATTTCTATTAAAAAAAAAAAACAGATGTAACTCCACGAGTCTTGTATATTGAATACAACTGCTCCAACAGCACGGATATTGTTTCTGAACACCGGTAACTGTATTCATTGTTGACATTTGGTTTCCTTTTTATACAGATTCCTTGACTGCTACAACGTTTTTGAAATAGTAATATTCAGAATATTTAATGGCAGATTAAATAAAACGAGTACCGTATATACAGGCGTATAAGCTAACCCCCAAATTCGAGATGAAAACAGGTTTGATACCAATAATGTAGAATGGTTTTCTACGCCTTATTTAGCCTCATTTCATTCTAAATTATTTAACCCGAACAAAACTATTGTAAAATATTGGTATTAAACCTGGTTTCATCTCGAATTTGTGACTCGGCTTATACGCAAGTATATACGGTATTACTATGTCAAGAAAAAGACCGCGACCTCTGCTTTCATACTAAACTTTTTTTTTTTTTTTTTTTTTTTTTTTTTTTTTTTTTTTTTTTTTTTTTTGCCATCTGTCGAGATATTTAGCAGCTATTAGTTTAAATTCCAAGGACTTAACTCAATTTATTATGACAATATTTACTTATAAGTAAAACTGTAAACAAACATGATTACCTTTCAAAATTGAATGTATCCTTTGAAAGAGATATTATGTTTAAAATGCACTGATTTAAAAATAAGTAATATATCTTGAAAAGAAAGTATTTGATCAGCTTTATAGATAAAATAAGTTTGGAAATCGAATCAATTACGGTCAGTAGACATTAAATGTAAGTCTCTGTACAAACATTATTTTTACGAAAAAATGAAAAGTTAATATTTGTTTTCACTAGATTCATTTTAACACAATTATTCAAATTGGTAAAGTAATCATATGAGTTGTAATTTTCCAACTGAACGAAAAATGACCGGGCCAGGATTCGAACCTGTAATATCTTGGCAGACCATGGCAGCTTCAGCCAAGATATCCCAGGTTCGAATACTGGCTCGGACATTTTACGTTCAGTTGGAAAATTACAACTCATATAATATTTGTTTTCTCTAAATTATTTACATGAATAGGGCGTTTATGTTTTATTTCTATTATAATATACTTTATAGATAAAAAAAGGTGGTATAATCTATATCATTAACGGTCCACAGACATTAATGCTCTGTCGAAACATTAGTTTACGATATATTAATCTATGATAGTTCTCAATTATTTAAATGCATCGGACGTTTATGTCTTCATTTCCATTATAATATACTTTCGATTGCGGTTTATTTTAACTTTCCGAACTCATACGGTAATGAAAGTATTTTTATCATGATTTGTGTGTGTGTGTTTGTGAGTGATCTTCGTAAGCCGCGGAAAACACGGAAGCCATACTTGAAAGTTTTATCACAGAATTTCAGCGATTAAATAAAACGCAGTTTACTATTCGGAAATAGTAGTACTGAGAGTGGGCCATTATTATATACAATCTTTCAATGTGAATTTATTTTTGGAAAGTATAGTTTCCAAATATAGCATAGATCACATGTCATGAAATAGAAATTTTCACACCAGAAATTGGTTTCCCTCTTTCAGTAATATTGGTTTAGAAAGCGATTTTAGTGTTTGTGTCTCGTAGTATTCTTGTAGTGGTTCACGATACTGCTTTTTTCAAAAAGCGGCGGCTACATTTATATCAGGATGTTTTGATAAATACCGTTTTTTTAATATCAATATTTTGCTTATTATAGAAGAAGGTAATCTCTCATTAAATAAGGCGAATATTACTGTTTCAAAAAAGTAGTAGCAACAAGCAATCCAAATTAAAAAAAAAACCAACAGCCAACTCGCAGCACACAATATTAGTAGAAGCGAGGCTGACGGTGTCGGGTTCAATACCACAATGTCAGGATTTGCTGCATCACTTTACTACTGGTATTACTATATACTAAATTTGGACATATTTAATATTTGAAAGTTATACAATTAAAGGAGGCCAAATTTAGTATATAATAATACTTGTAATAAAGGAATGCATCATCCCCGGACGCTACGCCATTGGTCAGAGTGGCAAATCATATGCTACCGACGTTTATCGACTTATAATAGTTGAACTGTTGGCAACTCTTTCGTAGATGCGGAAACACAAGAAATCTCTTTTGTTCTGTGTATTGGACGGTTGTACCACTCCCCATTCCCACTCCAACCATAGTTGCGAACATTACAAAATTCTTCTGAAGGCACATTCTATTAAAAATTAACTTTTCCCGTTCAAAATATGATTCTTTAACTTGGGTCAGATTTCGGAAGAAAACGGGCATTGGTGTTTAATTGGAATTGTTTTTTTAACACTCCACGTACAGCTCGATTTTGTCTCTTTAGTTTCTTGAAATATGGGATGCTTTTCTTACACTACCTCTATCTATATCTATTATTCGCACGTCTTTAAAAGGCACTGTTTTTAAATGGTATGTATTAGCTCAACTCTGGGAATAACCAAAAATGTTGATGCTTCAGTAAGTTTTTAAAAAGTTTCAGATAAAAGTTTTCAAATAAAACGCAGTTTACTATTCGGAAATAGTAGTACTGAGAGTGATCCATTATTATATACAATCTTGCAATGTGAACTTATTTTTTGAAACCAGTAAGTCCAAATAACACACAGGTCATGTATTATGAAATAGAAATTTTCGCACCAGAAAACTGCTTCCTCCTTGCAGGAATATTGGTTTAGAAAGTGATTCTAGTACCTGTACCTCGTGGTCTTTTGGTAATGATTCCCGAAACTGCTTTTCTCTGAAAGAGGCGGTTACATTTTTATCAAGGTGTTCAAATGTTGGCAACTCTTTCGTAGATGCGGGAACACAAGAAATATCTTTTGTTCCGTGTATTGGACGGTTGTACCACACCACATTCCCACTCCAACCATAGTTGCGAACATTACAAAATTCTTCTGAAGTCTGTCACATGTGAAGTATACGCATGTTTATAACTAAAAATTTTATTTAATAAAAGAAATTAAATTTGTCCAAATACATCAAGACACATTCTATTAAAAATTAACTTTTCACGTTCAAAATATGATTATTTGACTTGGGTCAGAATTCGGAAGAAAACGGATATTTGTGTCATAACATACGTTTAATTGCCATTATTGTTTTAACACTCCACGTACAATTTGATTTTGTCTCTTTAGTTTCTTGAAATAAGGGACGATTTTCTAATACTTCCTCTATCTATATCTATTATTCGCACGTTTTTAAAAGGCAATGTTTCTAAACAGTATGTAATAGATCACCTCTGGGAATAACCAAAAAGTTTGATGCTTCAGTAAGTTTTTCTAAAGTTACTGATTTTAAAGATACTGATACGAATTTTATGGAATGATCATTAATAATAATTATTACTAACCCTTTGAAGGGCGGCGACTGAATTTTAAATCCCTAAATGCCCCCAGAGGCGCCAGAATTTTTGAATGGAATTTTTTTTAATTAAATACGCAAATAACAGATTTCACTTATTTTAAAAAGCTTGTTTGTAAATTGTTCTGTAACTCAATAATTTCAGCATTTTATTAATAGGAGTAATTTGCCCCTGAAAGGGTTAACATAATATTAGTTTTGTACATATAATCTGCCTAGCGCTATGATTGGTTAATTATTCACATTTTGTCTAATTATTAAATTAAATTAGATCATATGGTTGAGGTATGTGAGCGTTATCTTGCGCGTATTGCGTGCAGTCTCGAAAAAATATGTACAGTTAGTATAAAAAATAGGGCACGCATGCCTTTAGTCACTAACCGTTTACAATAAATCATACCAAAGGTATCATTAAACTAGAAATATTGTCTATCAGAATATGAATACATTTTTTGAAATAGTGGTCATCTACATATTATAAACTGTCCCAACTTTTATTTTTTAAATGCTAAGACCCACTTTGACACCCTATTTGAGTTCTTTGTATCAAGACAACCCTTAAGCTTATATACATTTTATTAAAATTTTATAGTTTCCCGAGTTCCATACCTGTCTATCCTATTGGGCATTTCCATTTTTCCTATAAAATACTTAATTTCAGTTGGAACTCGTAAAATCTCACTGTCTATTTTAAAGGACAGTATATTGCTGCTATCTGTATACCGAAAAAGTAAAACAATCGAAGAAAAATGTATATTTTAATCATTTGAAAATGGCGGCGAACAGGTGAAAGATTGTTGAAGGTAAGTACACATTTAAACTCAGATTTCATATATTTTTGAAGAGTATTTTGATATTAATGCAACATAGTATATCTAATTATACATATCGTATTTATGAAATTAAACCGTAATTTAAGTAATGGAATGTATATTTTGGAGAATAAACACACGTTTTTATCGATTTCCTTTGCTAAATATCTAAATGGGGTTGTTTCTTTTTCAAAAATGAAAGTTTGTACGATGTTTGGTGTATAAAAGACCCATGGCGATAAAAATATCATACAATCATAAAAAAAATTTACCTAAATTCAAGCAGTACTTTTCTTTTACCTTGTATTAATTAAAAACGAAGTTATAGAAAATCGTTCTACATTATAAGTAAAACGTAATTTTACCATAATCAATTGTTTGCCGGTTAATAGATGAAACTCGAATAATACTAAAGTAATTCAATTTTAATTTTCACTAGTTTACAAAGTTATCCAAGTTTGATGAAGTAAACCAATGTTGAAATTGGACTTAGCAATTGATTAATCGATGGTATGCTTATTAAGTGTGTCACTGAAATGTCACATGCGACGCTAAACCAATTATTTGACAAACTTATGCAGTGAAATTAGTTGCAGGCTTTTCGAAGGAATTCTAATGAAGATCCCTGCTTTTAAGGTCTTATTACAAAATTTCTGAAAAGTTATTGCGGAACTAAATAATTTGTGTCGCTAAGATAATACTTATATTTTTGTGTTTCTTAGTAATACTCTGCACCAATTTAAAAACATTGTAATTTTTATTGGAGAATAATTTTATGGATTATACCTGCCAACATCGCACTAAACTTACGTACAATGCAGGTTAATTTAACTGAGTTTAAACACGTTTCAATCCAGAATTTTTTTTATAGAAATACCTTCAAATAGGTTCTACGTAACAACATGATATTAAATATATATTATTTTTTCAGATATATTTTCTGGTTAGAAACGTCTTTAACCTGGATGAAATTAACTTATATGTTACGGAAGTTTAGTTGAAAGTTGGGTATAAATTATACTTTCATAGTAATATTTTTTAGGTAACTTTGCTCACTTTTTTTTCACGTATACTTTCAGGGAGTTTGTAAGATTTTAATTGGCACTATTTGAAATGAAAACAAACTTTTGGCTGAATTTGAATAGTGTGCCTTATTTTATATTTTAGACATTATATGACGTAACCTGTGGGATAGGAATTTTAGTCGACGGTTCACAGAGTCACTTTACAAAAGAATTATTTACATTATTTAATGTCTTTGCGATTTACCCTAGAATTACTCTAGTATATTGTACGATCTAAATTTTGATTTCATACTAGAAATTCCTAAAAGTAATTTTTATGATTAAGTCGATCACGGAGTTTGCCTTTAGTCTTCATATTAAGAAATAAATTTATGTAAGCTTTTAATTTTCGCTGGCTTTTCCGATTTAAATGCTACTTCTAATTTATTAGGTAAATCAAGCTAGTACAAAACCAAGCTAGTAACCGTCATGAACAAAATATAAATATAGATTCACCTGGAAAAAGAATATACAGCTTGTGAAGAACATATGAATTTAAAGCACTATAGAATTTGATCTTAATCTGACCAAAATAATATTCGGATCTCAATCGAAATTCACCATTGGGAAAATCACGTTTACCAAAAATACGAATTAATTTAACAACTTTTGCTAAAGCTCACACCAAGCATTGAGACATGGTGTATTTAAAATCTATTAGGTCAAATTTGGAGATCCGACAAACTTTATCTGTTCTTAGTTACGTCCCGTGGTTGGTTCTCTTTGGGGCACTAAATGCGTGGCTGAAAATTTTATTATTTTCATACAGTTATTTTTTAAAAGAAATATTTTCCTTTTTTAATGGAAGACTTTTCTGCTAATAAATAAGGCAAAGATCTATAGGGCCATAAAATGCACCAGGCCTCAGTGCTAAGTGCGAGTTTCACCAAAAGTGGTGCCGTTATGAACTAAGAACAGTTTCATTGTAGGATTAATCACCACTATAATATTCTAATAATCCATAAAATGTTGACGCTCGTCTTCGATTTCTAAAATAATTGCGTCATTTTCAAAATTACATTGATCTTTCAATTCTTCATCAAACGTGCTTCAGCACGAACAAAAGAAAATCGCTTAACCTTCTAATTCCCCATGGTAAAATACGTTCTTAAAATTCTACAATTCAGAAAATTTGAATTCACACCAGAAAATTTCAGTAATAAATGTAGCTTTATTCAATGATGGAATGTTTGTTATTAAATGAAGCAAATATTACTATTTTAAATTTCGGGGATGAATATGGAATAACTTAATTAAGAAATTTACTTAATTGGAGATAGTTCTGGTAGTATATATATGCTAACCATGGGCATTAGAGGGTTAACACTTTGCCGTCCGGCGACACCACATTGGTGTCGTACGTAAAGAAACTTAATTTTAATCCTTAAATGCTACATTAGCACCAGAATTTTGGAATGAAAAATTCCGTTTTAAGAAGCACAGGAAGAAAAGATTTTACTTATTTTCGAATAAATTTGTTTCTAAATTCTGGTGTTAATCAATCATTTCAACTTTTTATGAATGGAAGTATTTTTAGGAGACATGCGAACGGCAACGTGTTAATTAGCTTTTTGTGGGTCTGGGATTTCAGTTCTGAACGCCCAATTGTGTAACTACGGCCACATAATTGCCCTGTACCTTGGTCCATTGCCTAGATAAATGTTCACATGTGAAATCACTCATAAAAAAGCATTTTGATGTTACGTATAAGTTTAAATGCTGTATTTTTGGGAAATATTTGATTAATATTCCAAAATGCTGGTGCGATTGGGGAATTTGATGATTAAAATTGAGCGGTATGAATAATGTACCATCATTCCTATAATGGGTAAATGCGGCATTTTGGGATTCGGAAGTGTTTTAACGCTCAGTTTTTTCCCTGAAAAAAATTTGCAGTGACTTCTACGTTTTTAGACAATATAGACTTTTGCATTAAATATGCTAGTCTATTCGGTAAGTAAACGTTAACTAATTTCACTACTAAATCTGAAATTCAAAGGATTCAACTTCAGTCCTGCAAATCGTTTTTAATTTTATCCTACTTTAAATAATATATAATATCCTACAATCTGCAATGTAATTTTCTTAGATTATAAAGAGGGAGTCCGGCCTTCTTATCGTTAACCAATAGCTAATTCATAAGCCGCTAGCTTTGGACATACACTTCCAATATCGGAAATATTTTAAATGTTCATATCATCAAATCATCGTATGAAAATCCATTTACGTCAAAACAGTTAATTTTTTTAATGTTACGAAATTTTGAATTTTTAAACGTTTGTGGGTCCTATATGTTATATTTAGGAAGACTTACTCCATGATCTTACAAGTTCAGCAGTACAAATTACCATTTTATACGATCAAACTTACTGAGTTTATGATACATTTAATTTTTAAAAATTTCAATCGATTTGTGACACTAAAAATGTGTTTTCTCGTTTTCAGTACCGGAATGGTGCAAATGGTAAGGGAAAAACAAAGCAAAATTTATCAATTTCTATCAAAAATATTAGTAGGCCTGAAAACAATTTTTTTTGTCGAAGGGCGTAGTATTTTCTCTGCGCATTACATGATTTTGTCTATTCAAAAATTTTAACTGTTAGAGAAGAATCTTCTGTGTTTCGACAAATTTCTGCTCCGTCAGAACTCTTATCCCCTCCCTCCTCTTGCCAAACTTTCCACTACGCTTTGCCTCCTGCAGCATACAAGGATAAAAACTTTTAATTATGTTGCATTTTCTCTCCTATTTATAACTTTGTGGAGACAATCATCAAAAATGCAATTTTCTCCCCAACAAAGTATCTGCTTCACTTTAGCGTTTCTAAACAGTCCTTAAAATCTGTAACTTAAACAATTCTCTGCCCCATTTGCTTCTACTTAATAATGATACAATGTTTCTAATCAAGTAATTGAGCAAATAAAAAAAATATCTACTTTTTAGTTCTATATTTACTTTTGAGACTATTCTTTCAGGAATATTTTGGCGTTAACGAAATTTTTCGTAGAAAGCGTAGTAATTTTCCACAGGTGCCAAGCTCTCACTAATCTTTCGTAATATGGGAGTTAATTAAACCCAGGTTTAATACGTTTCGCACCAGATTTTTTTTTAAGAAATGAAATTAAATAAAATCCACATAGAAACCTGAAATTAAATAAATAAGAATTTATCAAATAATTTTTCTGGTTCGAAACGTTGTTATACTGGGTCAAATCTATCCACATATTACGTAAGATTTGTGGGAGCTTGGAACCTCTGATTTTCTGCCACATTGTCGCCTTGAATGCTGAAAACTGCCTTTTTAAATATCTGTTTTAAATGGTTAATTTATTTATATAAACAAGGCCTTTTAGGAGCCAAAGGACTTTGAAGTTTCTGCTTCTCTCTAGCGTTTCTACCATTATGTATTGTTATAGTTTCAGAAATAGTGATCCAGAAGTACGCCAACCCTCAAAATTAATATAATTTTTAAGTTTACAGTTTATCTAATCAATTATTTAGTGTAACAGTGTATATATCTACGGCGGTTTAACACAAAACAAAATATAATATTAATGAAACAATATTTTAAATGAAAACATATCTCTTAATGCAGTTTCTAAGATTTTTTCCAAAAAAATCATTAAGACATTCTTCAAAATAAACTTCTCCAACCACTTAAAACAAAATTATTCCAAACAGTTTAATTAACCGTCAACTGGGGCAGACAAGCAGATTTCAGTCAGTCATTTTTCTGAAGTACGTTGGGGACTTGTTTTTTAAATTAAAAAATTAGTGGCTCACTACTGGTACACGACCAACTATAGGTGAATAAACCTTATTTAATGACAGATTAAAAAGTGCAAATACCGTAATTTCCGGCGTATAATCCGCAGCTCAAAGAGTCGTTTTTCGACCCAGAAATATTATTTTATAAAATGTAACTTAAAAGATCGCTGTAAATATTTAACTACAATTATTGAATAAAATTTCTGGGTCCAAAAACGACTCTTTGAGCTGCGGATTATACGCCGGAAATTACGGTAATACTATCTGTAAATAGCGGTACATTTATGATTAAAAAACCTTTAATTGATAACACTGTTTCATGCATTTACGTTCAGGTTTCTCATAATAAAATATGTTTGAATTTTGCATACCACAATTTCCGATTAATAATATTGTCCTTATTTGATTACCGAAAATCTACGATAAAATAAAGTGAATATTACTATACAAGAGTAATGTTATTCAAAATTCAATTGTGGTACTTCCCTGGGAAATATGTATACGAAATGCATGTTAAAACATCAAGACTCAAATTTGACAATCTAGTACACATAGTTACTCACTACATTTTACGAAAAATATTATCATATCAGTATTTGAAAAAAGATGTATTTGTCTTACATTGTGGCATAAATTCTGCAATTAATGAAGGCGAAAATTTCTATTTTAAAAATCATCTGTAACACCGTGAGTCACCTATATTGAGTATCATCACTACCTCCTTAAGAGCCTACGCTAGTCACGCGAAGAAACGCTTCAGCTAATGTTAAGTCTATGGGAAGGTTATCGCGCGATTTCTCGCTCGCATTTTAATATTTTTAAATGATTCTTTTTGCATAGGATAGCTGAGGTCGATATCTAACGTTGTTACTTTTTACTTTTTCGATTTTGGATCCAGCTTTTTTATATAAGGGTAATTTCACTTTCAGAACCGGTTCCAACCGGTTCCAAAGTTGAAAATGTCCGCTTATAAAAAAACCGTAACCAAAATCAAAAAAAGTAAAAACTAACAACGTTAGAGATTGACCTCAGCTATCCTATGCAAAAAGAATCATTTAAAAATATTAAAATGCGAGCGAGAAATCGCGCGATAACCTTCCCATAGACTTAACATTAGCTGAAGTGTTTCTTCGCATGACTAGCGTAGGCTCTAAAGAGCCTACATCAGTCACGCGAAAACACGCTCAAGCTAATGTTAAGTCTATGGGGAGGTTCTAGCACGATTTCTCGCTCGCATTTTAACATTTTTAAACGCTTTTTTGCATGGGGTAGCTAATGTCAATCTCCTACGTTGTTAGTTTTCACTTTTTCGATTTTGGTTCCAGTTATTTTATATAAGGGTACTTTCACTTTCAGAACCGGTTCCAAAATTGAAAATGCCCGCTTATAAAAAAACTGCAACAAAAATCGAAAAAGTAAAAACTAACAACGTTAGGGATCGGCCTCAGCTATCTTATGAAAAAAAAAGTATTTAAAAATATTAAAATGCGAGCGAGAAATTGTGCTAGAACTTCCCCATAGACTTAACATTAGCTTGAGCTTTTTTTTCCCGTGACTAGTGTAGGCTCTTAATTCTAAATGCCGATCGTATTCACGTTTTCCCCATACAGAAATTGGAAGTTAATTTTTTTCCAGAGTACAGTGCCATCTATTTGCGAACACTGACATGATCTTTCAATACATATCAGTACGCTACCTCTGTAATACATTAACGTATATATTTCGGATGTAGTGATCAATAAACAACATAAACAAAGGCTGTATTGAGAATATTTATATGGAAAGTTAAAAAATATAGCTTAAAAAATAAACTTCGTAATTAATTTCTGGAATTTCACAAATGTATTTATTATATTTATTATATTTTCTTTTATAAATAACAATTTAAATTTCTGTAGTAACTGATATTTTTAATTTTAAAGATTTGTTTTTAACCCCTTCAGGGGCAAAGTACTCTTGTAGCTAAAATATTGAAATGATTGATTGACACCAGGATTCAAGAGCAAAATTATTTTAAAATAAGTAAAAGCTTTTCCTCATGTACCTTATAAATTTAAAATTTGATTATAAAATTCTGGTGTCATTGTGGGATTAAAATTAAGTGGTATATGCCGGTGCCCTTCAAAGGGTTAATAGAAAAGTTCGTTTTTTAATTAATTATAATATATAATTTTATAACACTGACCTTTATTTATAAATAGATTTCCCTAAAAAATAACTCAAACAATATTTATTAACACTATAAAATTTAATTAATAAATCAAATACTCTGAGTACGTTTTAAAAAGATTAATGCAAAATACCAAAGTAGTGGATTAAATTAAAATTACTGGTAGCAACTGATAATACATGCCCCAGATGGTAGAGCCCAGGTGACGCTACTATCTGGGAAAATGCGGACTTCCATTTTTGAGACAAATACGATAGGCATTTACCGTAATTTCCGGCGTGTAATCCGCAGCTCAAAGAGTCGTTTTTCGACCCAGAAATATTATTTTATAAAATGTAACTTAAAAGATCGCTGTAAATATTTAACTACAATTATTGAATAAAATTTCTGGGTCGAAAAACGACTCTTTGAGCTGCGGATTATACGCCGGAAATTACTGTAGTTATTACGGAGGTAGTGGTGCTACTGATCTAACAGCACGCATATTGATTTTGAACGCCGGTAACAGTATTCAGTGTTGTCAATTGGGAGCTTTTTTTATACATGTTCCTTGATTGCTACCACTTTTTTAAAATACTAATATTCGGCATATTTGATAGCAGATTAAATAAAAATTGTATTACTATTTCAAGAAAGTGACCGTGATCCCTGCTTTCATACTAAAATTTATTTTTTTGCTTCCATCTGTCGAGCTATTTAGCAAGTATTAGTTTAAATTCCAAGGACGTAACTTAGTTTATTGTGACAATATTTATTTATAAGTATAACTGTAAGTAAACGAAATTACCTTTTAAAATTGAATATATACTTTGAAACAGGGATTAGGTGTAAAATGCACTGATTTAAAAATTATTAATGCATCTTGTAAAAAAAAAATTATATCAACTTTATAGACAAAAATGTTGTATAATCTATATCATTTACGGTCCACACACATTAAATGCACTGTGGAAACATTATTTAAATTAAATTAAACTTAATGTTAAATTAAACTTTGCTATTTCTCAATTATTTAAATGTATCGGATATTTATGTCCCATTTCAATTATAATATCCTTTCGATTGCGATTTCTTTTAACTTTCCGAACAGATAGGGTAAGTAATGTATTTTAATCACGATTTGTGTGTGTGTGTGTGTGTGTGTGAGAGAGAGAAATTCATAATACGTGGAAAAGCCGAAGCCATACTTGAAGCGATAATCACCAAATTTCAGCGATTAAATCAAGCGAAATTTAATATTCGGGAATAGTAGTACTGAGAGTGGAACATTATTATATACAATCTTGCATTGTAAACGTATTTTTGGAAACGAATAAGTGCAAATATTACACATGACATAAGGATACATGTCATGAAATAAAATTTTCTTCACCAGAAAATAGTTTTCTTCATGCAGGTATATTGGATTGGAAAGCGGTTTCAGTAATGATAAATCTATGGTCTTGTCTCCACGATAGTTCACGGTACTGCTTTTTATATTAAAGCGGCGGTTACGAATATCAGGAAATTGGCAGTTGGAGCGACATATTTTTATTAATGTTTCTTGATTGCTAGCACTTTTTTAGCATCAATATTTTGCTTATTTTCGCCTTTTTTAATCTGTCATTAAATGAGGCATATATTACTGCTTCACAAAAGTAGTAGCAATCAAGCAATCCAAATTTAAAGAAACAGCACCCAAGTACAGAGCCTAGAATACATAGTGTGGAAAACGGTTTTAGCGTTTTTTAATTCAAAATTTTCGAATTCAAACCGGAAATTTTGAAACAAGAAATTTTACTTTAAGAAGTCACGAAATATCTGTCATTAAGTAAGGAAAAGAGCATTATAGGGAATTTCTGGTATGAATGCGAAATTTAAGAATTTAACATCAGAACTACAGGAAATTTTACTCAAGCTTTTTAAAACTATTTTAAATCAGAAATTTTTTTTTAAACTACTTAATTTATTCATTTAACTTGTTTCTGTGAGTTTTATATTTAATTTATTTTAAAAAGAAATTTCTGGTTCGAATCGGAATATATTCATTTTGTAACCGTTAAAATGACGGCTCATGGAAGTTCTAGTGTTAAAAAAAACCAAAAACCCAAACTGGTAATGCTTTAAAAAGTGCTAAAAAATTGTAGCCGATAAACGTTCAACGATGCGGTACAATTACAAAGATATGGTAATCTTATTCCTTTAATGTACATATTTGATTTTACTTACTAAGTGAAATGTCTGGATCCACTCAGTATTATTTTATCTATGGATGATATAACTAAATCCAATCCGGGAACTTTTGCAGCAGATAACGCATACCGTAGATGCCAACTGTATTAGACTTCTACTTACTAAATGAAATTTCAGGTTCTAAACAGTTTTTTTTTATCCACATATAATACTAAATGTATCTCGGTAACTTTTACAGTGCACCACGATTGCCATAGACGCCAACTTTCCGCTTTCTTTCCAAGTCATATGTAACCAGAATTTTTACCTAATAAATGAAATAAATTAAACACTACATAGATGAGAGGGCGCATTTCACTAGTCGCATTTTTTTGGTTCAATACATATTTATTTGTCTTGAGAAAACCTGAAGGTTGGCACTTATGCTGTATTCAGCGGGATTTGGAACTCATAGTCAATACTTTAACCCCTTGAAGGGCACCGGTATATTATATATACCACACAATTTTAATCCCAAAATGCCACAATGGCACCAGAATTTTATAATCAAATTTTAAATTTATAAGGTACATGAGGAACAGCTTTTACTTATTTTAAAATAAATTCGTTCGTGAATCCTGGTGTCAATCAATCATTTCAATATTTTAGCTACAAGAGTACTTTGCCCCTTAAGGGGTGATAGAAGACACCTAGAGATAAAATTAATGGTATCTAAACCATCTGGACCTCCACTCTGTCTAAGCCACTGTTAGAAGATGTCGATGCGATTGATCCGTTATCTATTGAGCATCGTTCTACAATGATCGGATTAAATTTTTTAGTACTATTTTCTAGCCGTTTTCCACACTATGTATTCTAGGCGCTGTAACTCATGTGGCAACACCGAATATTAAAAGCGAGTCTTCCGTTGTCGGGTTCAATGGCGCAATGACATGGGACGCTGCATCACTTTACTACCTGTATTACTATCTAATAAATTTGGACCTATTTAATCTTTGAAAGTTATAAGATTAAATGTGGCCAAATTTAGTATATAATAATACTTGTAATAAAGTAATGCAGCATCCCCGGACGGCACGCCATTGGTTGTAATGACAAATCATATGCAACCGACGTTTATCAAATTATAATATTCGAACGGTTCGCAATTCTTTCGTAGACGCGGGGACACAAGAAATCTATTTTGTTCCTAGCATGCCTTTATTCACTAACCGTTTACAATAAAACCGTACCAAAGTGCCTTTAAACTAGGATTATTGATTTTCAGAATAGTAATAGAATTTTTTGAATAGGTGTCGTCTACGTATTATAAATTGCCCCAAAGTCGATTTTCAAATGTTAACAGCCACGATTGACATTGTATTTGAATTCCTTGGATAAAGGCAGCTCCAAAAAGGTATAGTAATAGTTTACATGCATTTGATTAAATTTTCATAAAGTTATGTAAGAAAATGTACACTGACGGAAAAAAAATCCCAACACCAAGAAAGACTTGTGTTAGATAAACGAAATTTCATAGGCGTGGTTATACATCTGAAAGATGACATCGATTCAAATTTCGCGCTTCGCGCATGAGTGTGACGCTAGTAGCGCCACTCACAATTTGCATATCAGGTTTGCTTTAAATGCGCGCTGTAAAGTTCGTGAGCGTTATTTATCTACGAAATTTGACGTATTGAGTTGATGTTAACCAAGAATGCCTTTAAGAAGACGAAGAAGCCATTATAAATAACTCACCGAGGTTGAATGAGGTCGTATAATAAGGCTACGAGAAGCTGGATTTTCTTTCGGCGATATTGCAGAAGGACTTGGCCGGAATGTATGCACTGTGCATAATTGTTGGGAGCAGTGGGCAAGGGATGGTATTGCCTCACCGGTTTCCGGGTGGCCATGTGGCACTACTGAGAGGGAAGACCGATGTATTCGGCGTATGACTGTGGCGCATCGTACTGCGTCTGCGCCCCACCAGTGGCTGAGAGCTTCTGCTCTCAAAGTTGGTAGACTGGAGGTGCTGGGTTCAAACCTCTGTCGCGCTCGTCGACCTAACCGTTCGGAGTTTTCCGTGGTTTTCTTCGAACCTTGCCGTAAATACGGGCTAGGATCCCTTGAAAAGACCCCCACGGAGGGCATTCCCCCCAGGGCCTATATCCCTCGTGTTGATAATTGGTCGTCATAAATCAACCCAATACAACCCGTACTCCGTCTGCGGCAGAAATTCGAGCTGCAGTTGGTACCACAGTGACACAACGAACTGTTAGAAATCGGTTACTTCAAGGACAGCTCCGAGCCAGGCGCCCTGTAGCGCGCATTCCACTGAATCTAAGCCATTACCGTTTGCGACGCCAGTAGTGTCAAGCCAGAGCTCATTGGAGGACGAAGTGGAGATCTGTTGTGTTTTCTGATGAAAGCAGGTTCTGTCTTGGTGCCAGTGATGGTCGTGTGTTGGTCAGAATGAGGCCAGGGGAACGCCTGCAACAAAACTGTCTGGGGCCTAGACACACTGGACCTACACCTAGAGTCATGGTCTTGGGAGCAATTTCCTATGACAGCAGGATCACTCTCGTGGTTATCCCAAACACACTTATTGCAAATTTGTACGTCAGTCTGGTAATTCAACCTGTAGTGCTGCCATTCCTAAACAGCATTCAAGGGGGAGTTTTCCAAAAGGATAACGCTTGCCCTCATACCGCTGTTGTAACGCAACGTGCTCTACAGAGTGTCGACATGTTACCTTGGCCTGCGAGATCACCAGATCTATCTGCAATTGAGTACGGATGCGATATCATTGGACAACAACTCCAGCATCATCCACAGCCAGCACTGACCATCCCAGTATCGACACAAAAAGTACAACAAGCATGGAACTCCATACCACAAAGTGACATTCGGCACCTGTATGACACAATGCATGCACGTCTGCACGCTTGCATTCAAAATTCTGAACGTTAAGCGGCTATTAATTTCACATTTGAATTGCATTTTCTTGAGCTTAAATTAACATGTGATCTTGAAAATCCAATCAATTAAACATGTTAACTCAAAGCCATTAAATAATAAGCCCAGTCAGATAGTGTTAAATTTGTTAGCGGCACACTAGCGCCACTTCTTCTGCTGCGGAAGGAAGGCGAAACAAAAGTGCGTCGCAGAGAAACAATACGATTTATTTATATCGATATTTTATACGATTTTTATCGTTTGTATCGATGTTTTGTTTTTGCACTTCCTTTAAAAGCTTGCTAATTATTGGGATCTTTTGCATTAAAGCTAAAACTATAATGAAAAAAAATGGGGAAATTTACTGGATTAATATTTCTATATAAATATAGTGGTGGCGAAGAAGTTGATTTATTTATTAAAAGTTAAATAAAAAGTGATGGAAATTTACATCACTATGCAATTAAGGGTTAAATTAATCTTACTTGAGAAAAAATTGATTTATATATGGTTTATTTAACCAATGTTAAATAAAGAAACAGTAAAATAAAAATAAAAAAATAGAATATGCAAAATCGAAAAACAAAACACTTACCCCGTCATTGTGTTGCCATTCCTTCACGACAAACCACCATCCGCGAATCGTTTTTCGTTTCAGCATCCCATCCGCTAGATGGCACTATTTTCAACTTGCGAAAAGTTTCCCATTTATCTGACTGGGCTTATTATTTAATGGCTTTGTGTTAACTAGACAAATGCATTGTCCAAATTTAATTACTGTACAATAATTTTTTCTTGGTGTTGGGATTTTTTTTCCGTCAGTGTATTAAGGGTATATGCAAATATTTAGAAAATAATGAAAAAAAAACAAGGAAAAAATTCCATAATACCACCATTAAAATTTTAGAGTCGATTAATGAATAAAAAAAAAAATGAAGCTTTTTGTCATTAAATAACAAAGCCTTTAAATAATAAGCCCAGTCAGATAAATGGGAAACTTTTCGCAAGTTGAAAATAGCGCCATCTAGCGGTTGGGAGTGCTGCATTCGGCACCAAGAATATTTTAATAAAATTTTGCTTCTAAAATTAAAGCTTAAAATAAGGAGTTCATATTTTCTAAGAAAGTCGTTTGTAAATTTCGGTGTCAGTCAGTAATTTCACATTTTACGAACATGATTTGTCTGTGCCGGAAAGGGTTAATTGCATAGTGATGTAAATTTCCATCACTTTTTATTTAACTTTTAATAAATAAATCAACTTCTTCGCCACCACTATATTTATGTAGAAATATTAATCCAGTAAATTTCCACATTTTTTTTTTTTCAATATAGTTTTAGCTTTAATGTAAAAGATCCCAATAATTAGCAAGCTTTTAAAGGAAGTGCAAAAACAAAACATGTATAAAATATCGATATAAATAAATCGCATCGTTTCTCTGCGACCCACTTCTGTTTTGTCCTCCTTCCGCAGCAGAGGTTTGGCGCTAGTGTGTCGCTAACAAATTTAACACAATCTGACTGGGCTTATTATTTAATGGCTTTGTTAAATAAAGCAAATTGTTATTTTTAACATGTTCTAACATAGGCGAAATGTGGGAATTCGCGTAAATTGTTTTCATTTTCAGATTGCCATCCGATTAATGAATGTTATTGACATTTTCGTTGGCTTGTTCGGTATAGAAATTGAAGTGTGTAGGATGTATGGTTCATTTACAGGGACATTCAATAGAATTCCATTACAATACGGTATTTGGAGAAAAATCGTTTGCAGTGTACTTTAATAATTTTACACTGTTTCAAACTTACATTGAAATTGACATATACAGGGTTCGTACGGCTCAGGAAATTTTCCAGGAGTGTAACCAGTATTTTTTTTATAGAAAAATAAATCTAGGTTAAACTCAAGAAACTTCGCTTCCTCTTAAGGAGAGATTTTCTGCAAGAAAATTCTGGTACCAAAGAATTTCCTGGTCACAAAATTCCAGGAGGCGTACGAACCCTGTATATACCATTGAGGTGCACTACAAGATGTTTAATATAGAATAATATGTGAATAGCATTCATCGTTCATTTACAGGGACGCACAAAATAATTCGATTATTGTCTATGAATAGTAAATGCTGAAAGTGCGTTTTCAGTATCGGTACGCCTTTTTAAATTTAACTGCACTTTTGCATATTACTTGGTGTACATAAATTCTATAGATCGGGCTGCAGACATAATTTTGAGTACATTTCCATTTGTTGATGGAATTTGCTGTAAGGGAATTTTCAACTGTATTGTGCGTTTTCGAACTGAAGTTAAATTTTAGAATACTGTGTAGTAATTACGGGTGATTCGAAACTGGAGGAACAAACTTCTAGGAGGGTTGTGGTACACCTAGACGACTCGGAATCACATAGTAAAGCAGGGTCTGAAATATAATCTTAATGAGATAGGGGGGTTGTTAGGGGCTGAATCATCGTGATCGAAAATTAACATTTAAAGCCTGATACTGAAGTTACCTGAAGATTTCTGCCTATGCGCCTGGTTCTTAACATCTACAGTTTTGCACATTTGAGGGCGCTGATTATCTGCTGGAGGGCACTATTCACTCGTAGACAGAAATCGTCTAGGTCTACCCCAACATTTATGTGTAACATTGAGGTGTACCACCTCCTAGAAGTTTGTTCCACAAGTTTTGAATCACCTTTCTGTTGATTTCATTCTTTTTTATAACTAAATGATTGATTATATTAAAGAGATAGCTGGAATAAGATGTATAAAGTAAAACTAAAAATGTGTTTTATACAAAGGAAGCAAGATTGAAAAAAATAAGACCCTATTTCTTTTTTTTAACATCGATAAAAACCATCAAACTTTTTTATTTTGTTTTTAGCACATTACATATTATTTGTTTATGTGTTTTAATTGGATCAAAACTTTAGCCAGAATTATTAATATATGTTTGAATTGACTTTCATTTCTATCTGCTTTCAGTATTAATTTAGGGACAATTTCTTTTTGGTAGATATTTGGAAGCTGAAAACATTAAGAAAAAAAAATTCATACCATACTGTATAACCAATGTCATTAATCAAACATGTTTTCAGTTCTGACTAAACTATGTATATTAAGGAATAATGAAAATTGTACAAAAGAACAAAAATGAATTTCCCTGTGAGAACCTTGTTTTAAAACAAAACATTTTGAAAATGTAAAGGGAAACCTAGGCTGCACCGCAAGGAGCCTGACGGGCTCCTGGTGTATCTACGACCACCGAACCCAAGTCCTGAGGGAGAAAAAATTTAAAAACAATAATTATTGTGGTATGAGTAGGGTTGAACGTTTGTTGCTGAAAAAAATACAAGAATTTCACTTCAGTGTTGCTAGTCTGCTACTTTTTAAAAATCCAGATTACTAAATTGCACCAACTTTTTAAAAATTGCATATTTTGCTGTTTCCTCCGTTATTTAATATGTCATTAAATAACGCGAATATTTCAACTTCCAATAATTGGTGGAATTCAAGCAATCTAAATTTTAAAAGTGTAGCGGACTGGCAATACTGCACACTTGTCACTATTTGAAAATATCTCCATTCTATTATTAACCCCTTAATCGTCGCGCCCGAGACATTCACGGGCAGTGTAGGCTACTATTTTTTTATTCCGATTGTTTGATTCCCACCAGTTTTTTAAAATAGTGTAACTGGCTTCAATCTCCTATTATTTTATCTGTCATTACATAAGAAGTATATTTCAACTTCTAAAACTGGTGGCAATCAAGCAATCTGAATTTTTTTAAAGTAGCCTACATTTATCGGGCGCGACGATTAAGGGGTTAATTTTTGTAGCCTATTTCTATTACAAATGTTGTAGAAGTCTGCTAAGAATATAATTGTTTAGAAATTGTGAAATTATAAAGGTGGCAGGTTGAAGCCCTTCCATTTTACTAACGAAAAACATTCAAACCTCGGTGCGATTATTTATTTTTATTGCAAAAAGATTCGACAGTAAGATTATATTAATCCTCGAAAATGTTTTTATAATATTAATGATCCTAATGACATTTTAAATACAGACAGACACATTCATACACACACGCAGGCACGCCCACATACACATTCTATCTCTCTCACACACAGAATATGCATTTCATAATAATAATAATACTGAAAGTAGAATCGGACAAAAAAAAAGAGAACAACCCATACATTTTATTCAACATATAGAAAAAAAAACACTCTTCGTTTCAGAAAAAAACTGAAATATCCATTTGACTACAAATTATGTCTTCTTTTAATTTATGTTTAAAAAATAAATTTAGGTGGTCGTCTGCATACTAAAATTGTATCAAACTCTGACAATTAGCAATATAAACAACTAAGTTTAATATCATAATTGGCGTTTTCGGTAAATTTTACCTTAGGATACGAAATGGGAAAGCATTCTTTCAATTAGTTTAGGAATCATGAAGTTTTTCAATTTGGAACTCCTAATGTAATCTATCAGTAATCGTTGCAAGACAGACTGGAATACGATACACTTTTAAGAATAACTCATAAACGATTTAACGGAATCAGCTGTCATTTTAAATTCACGTACCTGAATCATATAGCAGTCGTCGATATTTGTTAAAAAATATTGGTTACAATTCATAATTTTTTCTAACATTATTTTCGAAAATATATATAGTTTTTAATTAATTTTCGATAAAATATGATCAGTATCCAATTAAATCTTTAAGAGAAATCGATTGCTGACACTTTAAACATGTGAATCCAAAATTGCAACTCAATTAGCCAGGTAGTGTTTCAGCTATACTTAAAAAGTACTAGCTTTACAATCTGGTTTGCAATGATTACAAATAAATGTAACAGAAATACACGAAAGGTACAATCAAAACGATTAATCAAACCAGAATTTATTTAATAAAATATGTTAAATATGAACAGCAGAGAACTAATGTAAATAAATAAGTTAACTAGTTTTAAATAAAAATAATATTTTAATTACCTCACTTTTAAAGACTCAATAATTCATAAACTGCTTGGCTAAATGATTTCCCCTTTCGTATCCTATACTGACATTTGTGGGGGTTAGAACGCGACCTACGTTATACACGGCTGATGCATGACATGTAAAATGTCACATGCAGCGAAGCATTTTTGCATTGGTGCAAAGCGGCGCGTCTCCCGTTTTGCACCAATCGCCGTATAAAAATGATTCACTCCATGTGACGTTTTAAACGACATGCACAAGGCCATGTATAACGGTGATCGCGGTTAGAATGACAGTGTAGTAAGTCAATATTTAGTAATTTGAAAAATGAAAGGTTTCGTGAAACTTTTAGTATTGCCATTGCATTAAGTGGTCAACATGTTTTGTCCTCTAGCGTCTCCTTTAGTGAACTATGACTTATTTGACTGTCACACTGAAGAGAAATTAATATACGTTTACTAAAAATATGGTTATCTAGATTTTTCATATTTTTGACTTACTCCACTGTCATTCTAACCCACTCATTTAGCAAATAGAGCCAATGGTGATGTGAAAATTATGTGTTCCTATTGAAACTTTCGGAAATTGGTACAGTTTCAGCATGCAGGTTACCGCAAATCGTATATTTTTAACATACTGTAATTTTCGTCCTATAATCCACGAAACAAATAATCATGTTTCGACACAGAAATTTTATTTAATAATTGAAGTCAAATACTTACAGTAATCTAGTATATTACAATTTATAAAATAAAATCTCTGGGTCGAAACATGATTGTTTTATCCGAAAATTATAGGCCGAAAATTACGGTACATTGAAAAAAAGACATAATTTACAGTCGAATGACTATTTCCCTTTTTTGTGAGAATTTAACAATTAAAATGTATGGGGTGTTTTCACTTTTTATTGATCGAATGTACACATTTAAGGAAACATATTTGTGAAAGAGAAGTATATGATATTATAAAATGAGTCAAAATAAGACAAATTTACATATATATAAGTAAGGGAGACCGTTGTATCTAGCACCAGAATGTAGCTAGGGCCATTACCCTTATTTTAAAGAATATTTGGATCTATGTTTTGTAATTTATCTGGGTGAGTGGCAACATCATGTTATAGCTACATTATAAAGGGCACACGTGCCCGTAAGTAACGCTGACATCATTTTGTGAATGGCAACACTTAATGGTGAAATTTCTGTTTTGTGATTTTTTCTACTGCAATTTTTTTTTTCTGAACTTCAATTTTTACACCGTCATATAGGGAAAAATCTACTTTCAAATGCAATTTCTTTGAAAACTGTATTGCAAACTATTCATTTATTATAGCATTTAAATTAAATTTCCAGCACGATTTTTTTTATCTATCTCTATCGCTTGCAGACAATTACAAAGTATTATTAACCCGTTTGCACTTTAAACTATATAAAAAGTTCAGCATTTGTTTCCAGCAAATATTCCATTACGAAATTAAAACTTCATTAACCCGTTCCGGCTCAGGCAAAGTCTGTTCGTAAAATGAGAAATTACTGACTGACTCCGGAATTTGCAAACGAAATTTTTATAAAATATGAACTCCTTATTTTAAGCTTCATTGTAGAAACAAAATTTTATTAAATATTCTTGGTATCAAATGCAAATTTGGAATTAAAATTAAAAAGTTCAGCATTTGTTTCCAGCTAATATTCCATAACGAAATTAAAACTTCATTAACCCGTTCCGGCTCAGGCAAAGTCTGTTCGTAAATTGAGAAATTACTGACTGACTCCGGAATTTGCAAACGAAATTTTTATAAAATATGAACTCCTTATTTTAAGCTTCATTGTAGAAACAAAATTTTATTAAATATTCTTGGTATCAAATGCAAATTTGGAATTAAAATTAAAAAGTTCAGCATTTGTTTCCAGCTAATATTCCATAACGAAATTAAAACTTCATTAACCCGTTCCGGCTCAGGCAAAGTCTGTTCGTAAACTGAGAAATTACTGACTGACTCCGGAATTTGCAAACGAAATTTTTATAAAATATGAACTCCTTATTTTAAGCTTCATTGTAGAAACAAAATTTTATTAAATATTCTTGGTATCAAATGCAAATTTGGAATTAAAATTAAAAAGTTCAGCATTTGTTTCCAGCTAATATTCCATAACGAAATTAAAACTTCATTAACCCGTTCCGGCTCAGGCAAAGTCTGTTCGTAAAATGAGAAATTACTGACTGACACCGGAATTTGCAAACGAAATTTTTATAAAATATGAACTCCTTATTTTAAGCTTCATTGTAGAAACAAAATTTTATTAAATATTCTTGGTATCAAATGCAAATTTGGAATTAAAATTAAAAAGTTCAGCATTTGTTTCCAGCTAATATTCCATAACGAAATTAAAACTTCATTAACCCGTTCCGGCTCATGCAAAGTATGTTCGTAAAATGAGAAATTACTGACTGACACCGGAATTTGCAAACGAAATTTTTATAAAATTTGAACTCCTTATTTTAAGCTTCATTGTAGAAACAAAATTTTATTAAATATTCTTGGTATCAAATGCAAATTTGGAATTAAAATTAAAAAGTTCAGCATTTGTTTCCAGCTAATATTCCATAACGAAATTAAAACTTCATTAACCCGTTCCGGCTCAGGCAAAGTCTGTTCGTAAATTGAGAAATTACTGACTGACTCCGGAATTTGCAAACGAAATTTTTATAAAATATGAACTCCTTATTTTAAGCTTCATTGTAGAAACAAAATTTTATTAAATATTCTTGGTATCAAATGCAAATTTGGAATTAAAATTAAAAAGTTCAGCATTTGTTTCCAGCTAATATTCCATAACGAAATTAAAACTTCATTAACCCGTTCCGGCTCAGGCAAAGTCTGTTCGTAAACTGAGAAATTACTGACTGACTCCGGAATTTGCAAACGAAATTTTTATAAAATATGAACTCCTTATTTTAAGCTTCATTGTAGAAACAAAATTTTATTAAATATTCTTGGTATCAAATGCAAATTTGGAATTAAAATTAAAAAGTTCAGCATTTGTTTCCAGCTAATATTCCATAACGAAATTAAAACTTCATTAACCCGTTCCGGCTCAGGCAAAGTCTGTTCGTAAAATGAGAAATTACTGACTGACACCGGAATTTGCAAACGAAATTTTTATAAAATATGAACTCCTTATTTTAAGCTTCATTGTAGAAACAAAATTTTATTAAATATTCTTGGTATCAAATGCAAATTTGGAATTAAAATTAAAAAGTTCAGCATTTGTTTCCAGCTAATATTCCATAACGAAATTAAAACTTCATTAACCCGTTCCGGCTCATGCAAAGTATGTTCGTAAAATGAGAAATTACTGACTGACACCGGAATTTGCAAACGAAATTTTTATAAAATTTGAACTCCTTATTTTAAGCTTCATTGTAGAAACAAAATTTTATTAAATATTCTTGGTATCAAATGCAAATTTGGAATTAAAATTAAAAAGTTCAGCATTTGTTTCCAGCTAATATTCCATAACGAAATTAAAACTTCATTAACCCGTTCCGGCTCAGGCAAAGTCTGTTCGTAAAATGAGAAATTACTGACTGACACCGGAATTTGCAAACGAATTTTTTATAAAATATGAACTCCTTATTTTAAGCTTCATTGTAGAAACAAAATTTTATTAAATATTCTTGGTATCAAATGCAAATTTGGAATTAAAATTAAAAAGTTCAGCATTTGTTTCCAGCTAATATTCCATAACAAATTAAAACTTCATTTAGCAATAAATAAAATAGTATAATCTAAACACACTTTTAACAGATATGTAATCGAAATAAGTGCTTAAAACCGCTAAAATTTTCAGAATAAGAAAAACTGCTGTAATGTAACTTTTAGCGATTTTTTCAGCTATTAAGGTATGGCACGAGGCCAATACGAAATTACCGCTTTTAACCCCTTGAAGAGCACCGGTATATTATATGTACCACTTAATTTTAATCCCAAAATGCCACAATGACACCAGAATTTTATAATCAAATTTTGAATTTATAAAGTACATGAAGAAAAGCTTTTTCTTATTTTAAAATAAATTCGTTCGTGAATTCTGGTGTCAATCAATCATTTCAATATTTTTATTACAAGAGGACTTTGCCCCTGAAAGGGTTAATAAATTTCCAAATTTTATTTGAATGTATAATTGACATATTTCATTTAGAAATGCTCTTTGGTGTTGTTAGGGGCAATGTAAAAAATATTAAATGTAAAAAAAAAATTATTAGAGTTTTAAATAAGAAAATAAATGGTTTTCACTTATATTTTCTATCCTGGGAAGCCCGGGTTATATGCCCTAGTTATTATAATAGCCATTTTGAATTTTAGAAGAATGACTTTCTGAGAAATTAAAGTTGGAAAACTGTTTTGAAAGCTGAAGAGTAAAATCTTGCCCCTGGATTGTTTTATTGTTTTACAAATGTCAGGAAAATATTTTTCATCTAATTACAACACCTAGATTTACTTATTATCTTGAGTGCTAAATCCGTATACTACCAACTTTTACGCTTTTTCTTAACACTAAAATTTAGTAGTTAACTCTTTCAGGGACAGAGTACTTTTATTCGTAAAATGTTGATATATTTGAATGACGTCAGTATTTACAACTATATTTCTTTGCAAAATGGTAAAAGCGTTCCTTCACATACTTAATAAAAGAAAAATTTTCATTCCAAAATGCTGATGCCAATGTAGCATTTAGGAATTAAAAGTAAGTGGTCCAAATACGAACACCTACCCTTCAAAGTGTTAGTTTTGCTTTACTTAATCGACGAAACCTACAATTAAATAGGGCTAAAATTCTATTAAATTTTAGTGGTAACAAAAACGCGTAAAAGTTGACTGCTGTGGGTATGTGCGATATCGAATATATCAACACTTCACGTGAAATGTTTAATAGAGCCCATTTTTTGAGAAATCACCTAATGCTGAACCTAGAGCCCCATAATTGCCTTTTACCATGACATTAGATAAATTTTCAAACGGAAAATAACTCATGAAAGAAGAAAAAAATAATTTTATGTATAAAGCATTCATGTTAGTATTAGGGAAAATTTTCGGAAACTTACTCTAAAACTCTGGCGCAATTTTTGAATTTGATGATTAAAATTAAGTGGTATAAATAATGTACCACCACCCTTCAAAGAGTTAAATGTGATATTTTGTGACTTAGAAAAGTTTTGCTAAACAATGTTTTCTCAGAAAACACTATGCGGTGAATTCTACGTTTATAGACAATATAGATTTTTGCATTCCGCCTTTTACTCTCCACTTACTACACGGATCCAATGGACCCGAAAAGTGTATTCTAAGCGATTAATAGAACCAGAATGTACTTCATAAAATAAGTTAAATAAAAACAACAGACACCTAAAGTAAATAAATATTTTAATTCTTTTTAAATCAATATTGCGGTGTAAAATGTTTTTTTAAATGTTGAGTAAAATTACTTTCCATTAGTTCTTGGATTAAATACGATAGTCTATTCGATAATGCAACAAAATGTCGTTTGTGATCTAAATATATGGACTTGTTAATGACGTTAATCACGTATTCAGTTATTGCGAATGGTTCTAAAGAAAGTTTAGGGCAGCCAATTGGGCTTTTTTAATTCAGAAATCTACGATTGTCTCTAAAATGTAATGATTGTCAAATTTAATGACCGATTAAAGAAGCGAATAATGCTATCAGGAAATAATGGTTTAATTTGTAATAATAAGACTGCGTAATTGACAGCACTCTTTCACTTGTTCCCGCATCTACGTTCAGGGATCTCCCAAGAATATATTATTGAATTCTGCTAATAATAATTTCAGATTAATAATATAATTCCTATTTAATTACAGAAAAACTACGATGATATAAGACGAATGTTACTGTACGAATGTAATTGTATCCTTATTTTAAATGTGGTATTTCCTTGGGAACAAGACCAACAGATCAAGTCGCAAATTTGACAGCCTCTAACATATTGGTACTTACTACATTTTGAAAATGAATTCTCATACCAGTATTTGCGAAAAGAAATATCCTCCTTACCTTAGGACTTAAATTCAGCGCGTAATTGAGGTGCAAATATTTATTTAAAAAACAGCCTGTAAGTCCGTGTGCCGCGCAGTGAGTACCAATGCTCAAACTGTCAATTTTGTCGTCGAATACCGGTAACAGTTCTTCAGTGTTGCCAGTTACGCGGAATTTTATACGGATTCTTTGATTGCTACCACTCTTTTCGAAATAGAAATATTCGCGGAATTCAGTGACAGATTAAACAAGGCAGTGTTGCCAGTGGGCTACTTTTTTCAATTAAGATTTCTTGATTGGCACCAGTTTTATGAGAAAGTAAAATTCGCTTTATTTAATGACAGATTATATAAGGCAAAGCCATTAAATAATAAGCCCAGTCAGATACATGGGAAACTTTTCGCAAGTTGAAAATAGCGCCATCTAGCGGATGGGATGCTTGCATTCTGCACCAAGAATATTTTAATAAAATTTTGCTTCTAAAATTAAAGCTTAAAATAAGGAGTTCATATTTTCTAAAAAAGTCGTTTGTAAATTCCGGTGTCAGTCAGTAATTTCACATTTTACGAACAGAATTTGTCTGTGCCGGAAAGGGTGAATTGCATAGTGATGTAAATTTCCATCACCTTTTATTTAACTTTTAATAAATAAATCAAATTCTTCGTCACCACTATATTTATATAGAAATATTAATCCAGTAAATTTCCCCATTTTTTTTTTCATTATAGTTTTAGCTTTAATGTAAAAGATCCCAATAATTAGCAAGTTTTTAAAGGAAGTGCAAAAACAAAACATCGATACAAACGATAAAAATCGTATAAAATATCGATATAAATAAATCGTATCGTTTCTCTGCGACGACGCACTTCTGTTTCGCCTTCCTTCTGCAGCAGATGAAGTAGCGCTAGTGCCCCCGCTAACAAATTTAACACTATCTGACTGGCTTATTATTTAATGGCTTTGATATAAGGTGAACACAACGCGATTTATACCATTTGAAAAAAGTGGTGTCAATCAAGTAATATGAATTTTAAAAAAGTAGTCCACTGGCAACACTGAAACAAAAACAGTATTAATATTCCAAAAAGTAGCAGCAACCAAGTAAACTGAACACAACAAATCCTGCCAGACCAAAGCCATTAAATAATAAGCCCAGTCAGATAAATGGGAAACTTTTCGCAAGTTGAAAATAACGCCATCTAGCGGTTGGGAGTGCTGCATTCGGCACCAAGAATATTTTAATAAAATTTTGCTTCTAAAATTAAAGCTTAAAATAAGGAGTTCATATTTTCTAAGAAAGTCGTTTGTAAATTCCGGTGTCAGTCAGTAATTTCACATTTTACGAACAGAATTTGTCTGTGCCGGAAAGGGTTAATTGCATAGTGATGTAAATTTCCATCACTTTTTATTTAACTTTTAATAAATAAATCAACTTCTTCGCCACCACTATATTTATATAGAAATATTAATTCAGTAAATTTCCACATTTTTTTTTCATTATAGTTTTAGCTTTAATGTAAAAGATCCCAATAATTAGCAAGCTTTTAAAGGAAGTGCATAAACAAATCATCGATAAAAATCGTATAAAATATCGATATAAATAAATCGTATCGTTTCTCTGCGACGCACTTCTGTTTTGTCCGCCTTCCTCATCAGAGGTTTGGCGCTAGTGTGTCGCTAACAAATTTAACGCTATCTGACTGGGCTTATTATTTAATGGCTTTGTGCCAGACGGACAACTGCACCTCGCTTTCAAAAGTAAGCAATATCACGAAATTATGATAGTTTCACGAAGTCCCTGAACAACTTGTGTTTCAAAGCTAATATCCTTTAAAGAAAGTTTTATTATTTTCTGGTGAGAAAAATTATCTTTTATGAAATGTGAACTGGTACACATATTTTTTAACGAAATTATGATTATATATAACCTGTTAACCGGGAAATAAACATTTGTCCAACTCGTTTCACAAGGGGGACTTTTTTCTTCATAGTGATAAGTAATATCATCAGGGCCTGATTACCAACGGGGCACACTTCCACCAGTAAAAATGAATAGATTTTTTCCCTTATTCATGGCATTAATTTTGAATGAATAGGTGTTTTCAAAAGACGAAAATTTTTATTAAATTTTACTGTCGGAAGTTTGCCCCTTCGGTAATCATGCCCTGATGCGTTCATAATATTGCGGAAAATTCCCATGAAGAGAAATTTTGTTATGCCTATTTCAGTAGTAGTTCGTGTATAACGAAATATTTCGTCATACCCAGTTAATAGGTTTAGGAGATAATAAAAGACCGCACGGTCCTTCTAATTGAGTACCAGTATTTCTCAATAAAAATGTTTGCTTTTTAAACAACAGATAAATTTTGCGAAGTATTAATACATAGAAATAGGTGTACTGAAAAGTAAGGTTAGTGCCTACATTTTTAATTTGTGCTGTTCCGATCTAGTTATTTATTGGCACATGAAAATAGCCCCTGAGGTTAATTTAGTAGCAATTTTCTTTTTTCAAATGATCAGTCTTGTTTGTGTCTTTTACTCAGATTTCACTCCATTCCACTAGTCTGTTTTTTAGAGGGTATTTTACCGAACATTCAATGTGATGATAAGATCATCAAATTTTTGAGTATATTTCTTATGAAATCGTGAAAAACTATGCGTATGTATGAATGTAAAAATAATATTCAAAGTGAGTTTCTTATTTTTTAATATAAGTACCACAAACTGAAAACATATGATTGGAATTTTCAACGATTGTTTCCTTTTATATTTATACATTTAGTTATTTTTTTTATACAAGTCTTTATTTTGGAAGAACGTTATTTGTTCAGTTTTATTCCTATAATCTATATATTAAATCATGATAAAAATTCCAACAAAATGATACTAAAGAAAACAAGAAAATGGTTTAAAAGTTTTATTACTTTTTACTTTGATTCCTTTCAAATGACGAATTGATCTTCCATTCTGTGCATTTTTATTTGTTTCTTTAAGTATTTATTTCCGTTAACTATTCAATTCAACAATGCTCTTTTTGAAGAACCAGTGTTAGAACTCTTAAATACAACGAAATCAGATTACATTTTTTAGATAAAGGAAGTGAATATTTTAAACTAGGAATTTAAATAAAACTTGAAACTGTTAATATAAATATAAGATATTCAATAAGATAAATATGGTACAGGGTTCGTACGGGTCCTGGAATTTTAAGACCAGAAAATTATTCGGTACCAGTATTTTCTTATAGATAATCTCTTCTTAAATAAGGTGAAATTACGCACGTTTGAACTTGATGTATTTTTTTAGAAAAATATACTGGTATGCCACCTGGAAAAGTAACGGTACCCGTACGAACCCTGTGGTAAAATAAGATATCAAAATAAGTTAATTTTGACATTATTAAAATGCATATAATATTTTACCTCTTTTTGCAGAGTGCATACATTTTTTACCAGAATTTTTTAATATAATTTTTATCCTAATATAATCGCGTAAAAATATTACTAATTTTGTTATCAAACATTGCGGTTAAGAACAATGCAATTTAAATATTAAATAGAAATTTCCTAATCAGAAATAGTGGCGCAGATCCTTTGGAATTTCCAAGATGAGTACGCACCTTGTTTTTGGGATAAATCTGTTTTGGATTTATTATGAAAATAAAATAGAGAACATAATTTACTATAAGAATAGGGAAATTTAATATCCCAACGGTAAAGTACGTTTTTTCTTTTGACGAAAAATAAAGGAAATTCGTAAAATTCAAAATATCGTATTTCGGTATGTTTTCGTCTAAATAAAAGGGGGGGATTTTTGATTGTATTTTTAAAGGCACGTAACTTTTCTAAATTTAATTTGAAGGAAAAGGCGTCGTATATAAAAATAAAATTTCATAATTCAGTTGATTATGACTATATTTATTTATATGTAAAACTGTACGTAAACGAAATTACCTTTCAAAATTGAATGTACACTTTGAAACAGGGATTAGGTTTAAAATGCACTGATTTAAAATGATTAATTCATCTTGAAAAAAAAAAGATTTAGTTCAACTTCATAGACAAAAAAAGGATGTATAATCTACATCATTAACGGTCCACAGACATTAAATGCTCTGTGGAAGCATTATTTTTACGATAAATTAATATTTGCTATCTCTCAATTATTTAAATGCATCAGACGTTTGTCCCATTTACACTATAACATACTTTCGATTGCGATTTCTTTTAACTTTCCTAACACATAGGGAAAGTAATGTATTTTAATCACGACTTGTGTGTGTGTGTGTTAGTGAACTTCATAAACCGCGGAAAGCGCCGAATCTATACTTGAAGCATTAATCATCAAATTTCAGTGATTAAATCAAGCGAAATTTACAATTCAGGAATAGTAGTACTGAGAGTGGGCCATTATTATATACAATCATTCATTTCGAACGTATTTTTGGAAACGAATAAGTGCAAATATCACACATGACATAAGGACACATGTCATGAAATAACATTTTTCACACCAGAAAATAGTTTCCTTGTTGCAGGAGTATACGTTTGGAAAGCGGTCTACATGGAAATTCATATACGTTGGAAGGGTTCACGATACTGCTTTTTACTGAAAGCGGCGGTTACATTTTTATCATGGTGTTTTGGTTGGTGCCATTTTTAATTTTAATATTTTGCTTATTTTCGCTGAAATTAATCTTTCATTATATGAGGAATATATTAGTGCTTCACAAAAGTAGTATCAATCAAGCCACAGAGTAAGACAGAGATCCAACTTCGCCTGAAAAGAGCGACTGCGGCAGATGACTTATAAACTAAATCATCGCTTTGGCGTTTTTTTCCGTGATTTCCGTTTAATTGTAACCCTATTCAGCTTGACAGCTTTTGCTGTTGTCATTTGCACAAGTGCAAATTTTCGGCGTTCGCCATAGGCGTAGCGTCAAGGGGGGGGGGGCACGATGACTTTACTACCAGTATTTTTATATAGTATATTTGGCCTTATTTAATTCATACCGTTCAAAGATTAAATAAGGCCAAATGTAGTTTATAATTTTACTGGTAGTAAAATGGTCGTCCCCCCGCCCTGACGCTACGCCACTGGCGTTCGCTATTTCATTTTTGAATCTTGATTAATATTTATTATTAAAATTACTCTTTGAAGATCAAATAGGTCATTATAATTCTTCAAAATGTAAGTTATGATTTATTTTTTGTGTTATTTTTGTTCTTGTTTTTCAAGTTCCGTAATGTTTGAAATATTTTATATCTATTCAGTGTTGACAGATTTTTGCCGAAACGTCATGTTAAGGCTCACTGTGGAGACGCGAAAAGTTTTTGGTTTCCATCCGTCTGATTTCCGTAAAAATGGTCCGATTAGGTTGATTTTTAGTTGGTATGTTTGCCAGGTATCCGGAATTAGCAATATAGCCTTTGGTTAAATTTGGTTCATTCATTCTGAAAATATAGAACATTTTTAGGCCATAATGCTTGCCTATGGGGATGCAGACGATTTTTCAAATTTCATTTTTATCTGAAATGAAAATAGAATGTTTGCATAATGGATTTAGACGTAAAATTATGACTGCTAAATTTTCGATATGGATTTCCAATACTTTTAAAATTTTGCCGATAAATTTAATAGAATTTAGAAATTAATTGCTTAAAATATTTGAAAATGTTTTTGCATCTGTTCGGGAAATATAAACATCTTATTTTCATATTTTTTACAAATTTTAAAAGCGTTTATTTTTACTTTCCACTTTAATTTATTCATTGCTGATGAATACCTGTTTATTTTTAAAATTAAATAATAAGCAATTCATCAGAATTTTACACTATCATTGTATAACACCGTGTTTAACCTTCCTACCCTGAATGGGTCGAATAGACCAATTCTATAATTTGTTTAATTCGATTGGAACCAGATTTTTTAGCAAGTTAAATAAATGTAAGTAAAGTAGTAGTAAAAGTAGTAGTGTAAGTAAAATAGATCCCTGACGGCTCGGCCTACAGGCACAGGTAGATTTCGAAGACGCAGAACGTGGGGTGCCTGTTTGTCGGGAATTGCGGAAGAAATGACCTTTTTGCGGATGATGCTGCAGTTGGAACCGCGTACTTCGAAACGGAACTTGTTTGCAGGCGCAGCCAGCAAGGATTTTTTTTTTTTTTTTTCTATGAGTTGGTCCTATAAAAAACATGTCAATATAAAAGTTTTAGATAATATTAAGAGGATTTATAATATATTTAAGCGGATTTAAAATATTGGGAATTGACGAAGTTATGAATTTTTTTCTTCTAAAACCCTCCTTCCCTCCCCCCTTAAGGCAATTTTTAATTATATCAAAAATCTGCCATACATACATTTTTGGCCCTTCTCCTAGAAGTAATAATAACTTTAAACGGATTCGATACGTATAATAATAAAGAAATTATGAGGATTTTTCTGTTTTCACAAAAGCCCCCCCCATTTCCCCCCCCCCCCTGGTTCGATTTTGCCCATTAACGAACTTGATCGAGATTTTATGATCCTTGATTTTATGTATCAGTTTCGAAAAGATGCGGGAGTTGGAACCGCCTACTTCGAAAAATAACTTGTTTGCTGGCGGGGCCGTCAGGGATTTGTTTTGTTTTTAATTTTTTTTTTGCTATAACGGTTGGTCCTATAAAAAACTTGTCAATATAAAAGTTTTAGATAATACTAAGAGGATTAATAATAAATTTACGCGGATTTGATATCTTGTGAATTGACGAAGCTATGATTTTTTTTCTCCTAAAACCCCCCTTTCACCCCCCCTCCTTGGGGCCATTTTTAATTATATCAAAAATCTGTCATACATACATTTTCGGCCCTTTTCCTAGAAGTAATAATAACTTTAAACGGATTCGATACGTATAATAATAAAGAAATTATGAGGATTTTTCTGTTTTCACAACCCTCCCCCCCATTTCCCGCCCCCCCTTGGTTCGATTTTGCCCATTAACGAACTTGACCGAGATTTTATGATCCTTGATTTTATGTATCAGTTTCGAAAAGATGCGGGAGTTGGAACCGCCTACTTCGAAAAATAACTTTTTTGCAGGCGGGGCCGTCATGGATTTGTTTTGTTTTTAATTTTTTTTTGCTATAACGGTTGGTCCTATAAAAAACTTGTCAATATAAAAGTTTTAGATAATACTAAGAGGATTAATAATAAATTTACGCGGATTTGATATCTTGTGAATTGACGAAGCTATGATTTGTTTTCTCCTAAAACCCCCCTTCCCCCCCCCCCTTGGGGCCATTTTTAATTACATCAAAAATCTGTCATACATACATTTTCGGCCCTTTTCCTAGAAGTAATAATAACTTTAAACGGATTCGATACGTATAATAATAAAGAAATTATGAGGATTTTTCTGTTTTCACAAAAGCCCCCCCCCCCCCAGTTCCCCCCCCCCTTGGTTCGATTTTGCCCATTAACGAACTTGACCGAGATTTTATGATCCTTGATTTTATGTATCAGTTTCGAAAAGATGCGGGAGTTGGAACCGCCTACTTCGAAAAATAACTTGTTTGCTGGCGGGGCCGTCAGGGATTTGTTTTGTTTTTAATTTTTTTTGCTATAACGGTTGGTCCTATAAAAAACTTGTCAATATAAAAGTTTTAGATAATACTAAGAGGATTAATAATAAATTTACGCGGATTTGATATCTTGTGAATTGACGAAGCTATGATTTTTTTTCTCCTAAAACCCCCCTTCCCCCCCCCCCTTGGGGCCATTTTTAATTACATCAAAAATCTGTCATACATACATTTTCGGCCCTTTTCCTAGAAGTAATAATAACTTTAAACGGATTCGATACGTATAATAATAAAGAAATTATGAGGATTTTTCTGTTTTCACAAAAGCCCCCCCCATTTCCCCCCCCCTGGTTCGATTTTGCCCATTAACGAACTTGATCGAGATTTTATGATCCTTGATTTTATGTATCAGTTTCGAAAAGATGCGGGAGTTGGAACCGCCTACTTCGAAAAATAACTTGTTTGCTGGCGGGGCCGTCAGGGATTTGTTTTGTTTTTAATTTTTTTTTTGCTATAACGGTTGGTCCTATAAAAAACTTGTCAATATAAAAGTTTTAGATAATACTAAGAGGATTAATAATAAATTTACGCGGATTTGATATCTTGTGAATTGACGAAGCTATGATTTTTTTCTCCTAAAACCCCACTTCCCCCCCCCCCTTGGGGCCATTTTTAATTACATCAAAAATCTGTCATACATACATTTTTCGGCCCTTTTCCTAGAAGTAATAATAACTTTAAACGGATTCGATACGTATAATAATAAAGAAATTATGAGGCTTTTTCTGTTTTCACAACCCCCCCCATTTCCCCCCCCCCTTGGTTCGATTTTGCCCATTAACGAACTTGGCCGAGATTTTATGACCCTTGATTTTATGTATCAGTTTCCAAAAGATGCGGGAGTTAGAACCGCCTACTTCGAAAAATAACTTGTTTGCAGGCGGAGCCGGCAGGGATTTGTTTTGTTTTTAATTTTTTTTGCTATAACGGTTGGTCCTATAAAAAACTTGTCAATATAAAAGTTTTAGATAATACTAAGAGGATTAATAATAAATTTACGCGGATTTGATATCTTGTGAATTGACGAAGCTATGATTTTTTTCTCCTAAAACCCCCCTTTCCCCCCCCCTTGGGGCCATTTTTAATTATATCAAAAATCTGCCATACATACATTTTCGGCCCTTTTCCTAGAAGTAATAATAACTTTAAACGGATTCGATACGTATAATAATAAAGAAATTATGAGGATTTTTCTGTTTTCACAAAAAGCCCCCCCATTCCCCCCCCTTGGTTCGATTTTGCCCATTAACGAACTTGACCGAGATTTTATGACCCTTGATTTTATGTATCAGTTTGGAAGAGATTTATGCAGAATTTTTCCAGTTATCGTGGTCAGAAAAAAGTGACATAGATAGATAGATAGATAGATAGATAGATAGATAGATAGATAAACTTTTGAACTGGGGGTGGTTTTGGGTTCTGGGAGTCATGATCGGCGTAGATCTGCAAAAATTTTTCAAAATTTCCAACTTAGGTGAGAATGTAATAGGTAGTATTTCTTACGAAATCTACCTAAAAAAGTAAGGTAAATAAATGCTACACAAAACTACGTTAAATAAATATGTCAAATAATTTTTATAAACAAATTCTGGTGTGAAAGGTTTTTATCAACGTTGAGTAAAATTTCAACAGGGTACGAAGGTTAATTCAATGATTCTAATTTCTGGAACATTCGAAGAATTTTATATGCTTATAAATATGCATGCAATTGAAAAAATAATAATTGCGGATTGTACGATGTTAAAAAATATCAAAAATAAGATTTAAATAACAAGCAGCAACAAGCAGTCGCCGTTTTTTCCCCTTCCCTCATTTGTCGCCAAGAAAGCGATATATAGCCGTTATTAGAAACCTCGCTTCTATTATGGGCGTAGTTTCTGCGTCATCCGCAGATATCGCCACTGTCTATGTGTAATCCCATGTTAAAGAAATTACCATTGAATTCTATGAGAGTTGATTCTCTGTTTAAATTTCCTTACTCTGTGAATCAAGCAATCCAAATTTAAAGAAACACCACCCAAGTTGCAACACCGAATATTAGAAACGAGGATTCTGGTATCGGGTTCAATGGAATAATGACAGGGGATGCTGCATCACTTCACTACTTGTATTACTATATAATAAGTTTGAACCTAATTAATCTTTGAAAATTACACGATTAAATGAGGCCAAATTTAGTATATAATAATACTTGAAATAAAGTCAAGCAGTATCCCCGAACGCTACGCCATTGGTCGTAATGGCAAGTTATATGCTACCGACGTTCATCAAATTATAGTATTTGCTAGGTTCGCAATTCTTTCGTAGACGCGTGAACACAATAAATTTATTTTATTCCACACATGCCTTTATTCACAAACCGTTTACAATAAAACCATACCAAAGTGTCATTAAAACTTCCCTTTTACAATTGTGTTTTTTTTATACATATATTAAATATTAGAAAATCGAAACATGCAAGTTGTTCGAATTGTTTTCTTTGTTATGCCTGCTTGGTATGACGTTTTCGTGACGCGTGTCAAGGCTTTCTTATCTAGGGGGCGTTGGTAGAAGGCGTGCCGTGCATTTAAAAAAAATCTGTTCGCTCTACTTTCCACCACCAGGGAGTACCAAATCTATGTCTTAAATAATTAGCTATATCTTAATTAGTTCATGTTAAGTTGAATGAACCGATTCCCGTTGAAATCGGACCCGCAGAAGCCGATAAAATAAATCACCCCCATGATATTAATATTCATAAATGTTCGTAACTAAGGTCTTGAAAAAATGATACCGAAGTTTATTTAGTACCTGGGAGACCTCGGAAGAATGTGAGAAAAGATTTCGCTTGAACCTGACCAACTTTAAATGCAAAATCTTTTAGTTATATTGTCCACCAACAGGGGGTGCACGCTGTTGTACACAAACCTCTTTCCGAACGAAACTCCGGGCGTGTCCCTGCTGCTTATGACAACGTATAGAAGGCGTTCTGTGCACACGCAGAAAATCTTTTCGTTCCACTTTCCACCGCCAGTGGTCGCCAAATCTATGTCTTAATTAGTTATCCATATATTAATTAGTTCATGTTAAGTTGAATGAATCAATTGTCGTTGAAATCAGACCCTTTATTTGAATCGGACAAATTTTAAATTCAAAATTGTTTAGTTTCACTTCCCACCGCTAGGGGTGCACGCAGTTCTAAATAAAAATCTTTCCTATCAAAACTCCTGCACGTGTCGCTGTTGCCTATGACACCGTATAGCAGGCGTGATGCGCACGCGTTGGAAAATGTTTTAGTTCCATTCTCTACCTCCAGCTGGCGCTAAATCTGTATCTTAATTAGTTATCTATACCTTAATTAGTTCGTGTTAAGTTGAATGAACTAATTCTCATTGAAATTGGGCCCATAGAACTCGAGAAAATACCGCTCCCAGGTCATTAATGTTCAGAAATAGTGGTAACCAAGGACTGAAAAAATGATACCGAAATTTATCTAGTACCTGGGGAACTGAAAAAAGGTTTCGTTTGAATCTGGCAAATAATTAAATAGTTCTGATTTTGGAGGCAGGAGGGGAGGGGAAGGAGGAAGTTTGGATCAGAGCATTAACGCGATATTTAAACTACAACCGAACACTCACCCCCACAGAATTTAACCACAAAAAATAGGAATTATCATTAACGTTCTAAACAGAAACAAAAACGACTTTTTTTACATACAAAAACAGTAAATTGCCGTTGTTAATTTCTGAAATCAAGTACATAAATGACATATACATGAAAAAACTCAAAAAATAGCATAAAATAACTTGCTGTTCGAATTGCAATCAGCTGACGACGTTTTCATCTGCCAATCACAACTACCCGGTTGACTTCCAGTTGTGCCTACAATTCTGTCAGCTACCAATCACAACTGCCCTCCAATGGTTTTGACTTGTAGTGGGCGATTTGTTACGTCATTTGAAACAAAAAACGCCGCAAAACATGAAAAAAATGTTAAAAAATGCATAAAAAATGAAATTAAAAGAAACAATCTTATAAAAAAATCGGGATAACAAATAATCCGCTCTTCCCTTTTAAAATTATGATTTTTTATTTGAAAAGAATTATCAACTTTCTCCAAGTTAAAAAGAGTAAAAAAAAATACGATTCTGAGTGTATCTGAGGATGAAATGGAAACAACCACCGAACCAATCAAGCATTCTGGGCAAAATTACTTAGTGACAAAGGAAAAAAATCGCCAAAAAATTAAAAATTGCTGTACGAATTTCGCATAAACTTTATTGAAAAGAAGATAAAATTTACTATATTGGGCTAAAAAATTGGAACCATATTCCGGTTATTAATGTGGATAAATCGCAGCAAAACGTAAAAAAAAAACTAAAAATCACATTATTTTTTTATCTGTAAAGAATTATCAACTTTATCGAAGCTAAAACGAGAAAAAAATTATGATTCTGAGCGTATTTTAGGCTGAAATGGAAGCGCAACCACAGAACCAATCAAGCACTCTGGCAATATTTCTTAGTGTCGAAGGAAAAAATTTGCCAAAAATTCAAAAATCGCTATACGAATTTCGCATAAACTTTATTGAAAAGAGGATAAAATCTACAATATTCGACTAAAAGATTGGAACCGGGTTCCTGTTACTAATGTCGAAAAATTGCAGTGAAATCTGAAAAAACACTAAAAATATCATTAAAAATTAAATAAAAGAAAAATCTATTAAAAAATTCCAAAATCTGGCTTCGAGGTGCAAAACTACATGCATAGAGGTACCTTCCCACCAAATTTTGTAGCTCTGCGTGCAGCGGACAGCTGCTTCAGAACACAACCGAGAAACAGATACACAAATTTCCTTTTCTATTATAGTTGGAGATTTCTCCCGAATTCTCCACAAATATAACAAATTTAGTCTTCCATAACGGATTTCATTGAGTCGCCGTCATCATCTTGGTACATGTCTATTGATACTGGCTGTCTTCGTCTAAGCTTTTATCCTACAACTTCCTTTTTCTTACCTTGTGTTTGCAATTTAGGGTCTTCACAATTTTTGCCTTTAATGCTTTAGCCACCACAAATTCCGGAAGGTAAAATCAGCCATATTTAATCGCAAAGTTTCTGCCATTAGTTAAGGCAATTTTATCTATTATAAAATAGTGCTCATTTGGTAATCTGCCGGCGATAGTTTGAAAACTCTTACTTTATGTCCAAGTTTAACATCTGTTCCTTTTGATACACCAGAGCCATTTCCATTTTTCTGAAGAAAAAAAAAACATAACATGATTTGAAAAGACAAATAGTAGATGATAAGCAAACAGAGAAAAGACGCCGCGTGTCGAGGTAAAGACAACAACAACAACAATAATAATAATAAATAATATGAAATTTAAAAAAAGATAAGTTAATGAAATTTAACTTGCAGCATACTGTCCGACCACGTATTGTGTGGAATATTATCAAGGGTAAAATAAGGACGATTCCAAATACAGACGCCTCGCAGGGAGAAATAAGAAATATAATTACTGGAGAAGCAAACTTCCACCAGTAACTTTTAATAGAATTATTCGGCAGATTTTAGCGCCTTAATCCTGCAGAATTTCTATCCAGAAAATTTCTATTCCGTTTAACTGGTGAGAGTTTACCCTTGCGGTAATCAAGCTTTAGTTGTCACCCCTAATAACTAGTCGATTCTTCCATTTCCGCCTTTAAACCGGATGTTCACCTTTCCATCTAATCGGTGGTACAACAGTATGTGGTTAATATTTTTACCTTTTATGGAGCATCGCAAATATTTAGATAAAATTCAGATTTATACAATATGACCAAGGAGCCGGAAATCTCGCTCAGTTGATTGTTATCACCCGACTTATCCACGATGGATTTTAATATTTTTTGACCGGTGTTACTACTTATTACGAAGGCAACAATTTCACGAAAATATAGCTAAATATATGTAATTTATAAGCGTAGTTAACAAAAATATACAGTTTAAAATACTAACAGTGGTGCTAACCTCTCACTAATCTTCCGTAATATTTGGACTAATTTGACCCAGTTTAACAACGTTTCGAACCTGAAAAACTATTTGATGAATCTTTATTTACTTAACTTCAGATTTCTATGTGGAATCTATTTAATTTCATTTCTATATAAAATTTCTGGTGCGAAACGTATTAAACCTGGGTTAAATTAACCCACATATTACGGAAGATTAGTGAGAGCTTGGCACCTCTGTGCTAATGTACATACCTTTAGATATGGTGATGAAGAATTTTATAAGTTATGAAACTGGCAGAAATATTCACACAAAACGAACACTCACCCCTTCTTATGGTAATAACTCGCTTAAAATGATCTTTAACCTTTTAACTTCGGGAACAGGAATCTACACTTGTTGTTTCCTTACGGGAAGATAAGGATGTCTGCTTCCCCCTTTTGAGTACAGGTGACTAAAGCAGGGAGCCTGTAATTAGCGCATCTGTTTCTCGTTAACCAAATCTGGTCTCACCTGGGGATTTTTTCCCCGAATGTAAACGGAAGAAAACATATTATGGCTCCACTTTAAATGTGAATGATATTTAGAAAATACTTTTTTACGATGAAAATGTTACTAAATTGCGGTAGTCAAATACAGTTTTTGAGCAGCATAATTGAACGATTTCATGAAACTTTTAAATGTTTACCATATAATAAATAAAAGAAGATATATTCAAGTAAATCCAACTATACAAACTGAGTGTAACGTAAAAATGCCTCATTGTTTTTTAATTTTTTTATAGGAATTTAATTTAATTAAATTTGAGTTTGGAATTATTTTACAGACACAATGCACTATGGCCATTTAATTAAATTATATTTTTATTAAAATATTTAATAAAATATTTGTACTTTTGTTTTTTGCATGTGACTTCTTACAGTATTAAAGGGTATTAAGTTTATTGCACTGAATTTTTATTTTTCCAGCAATTCAAGGACACGTAGGGTAAAGCTTAGGTTATAACTATATAACAATCTTTTGCTTTTAAATTTTCTACTGCGATATGTATATTTTTTAAATAAAATTTTCCATTAAATATAGTAAAAAAAAATATTATAGTTTTACATATTCTGTTTTTGAAATGTCTCATACTTTAAATAAAATAAACTAGTATAAATAATTTTTAGTATAAAATAAGCTATAAAAAGTATATACATCTTTATAAATTTAGAATTTTTATTCCTTTTATAAATGGTCGTATTTAGTTTGTAAGGGTATACCAAAAATTAAAATAAATATTTTTTTCCATAACAACAAAATAAGATCACTAAATATAATTAATTATATTATATTATATCATAAATATTTTTTTGTTTAAATGTAATCATGGAAAAAAATTCTACTATTAATTAGAAGATGGAAGTTAATGTTCATTATTAATTCGATAATAATGATTAAAGGACGGAATATTCGTTAAGGTATGTGCACTAAAATCTAGAATTTCAAGCAATAAGGATGATCAGATAATGATGGAAATAACCATAATCATACAAAGAAAAAAATATTTTTATACGGGAAAAGGCAAGATTTGGCATTAGAAAGATCAGTTTGAGCCACATTTCCATTGAAAGCCATTCTGGAATACGGAATTTGTGTGTAAAAATATTTTTAAATCTTGCTTAAGAAAAAAAAAATCTTTACATTCTTTAACTTTAAATTGTGCAAATAGGAATTGCAAATTTCTATTCACGGCTAAGTATTAGAAAGAAACCTTTATAATTATATTATGTTAAAAAGTGTAGGTGATTTTTGTAAAATGTTTTATTAAATGATGTTGAAATATGTTCGATGTAGATGATTCAATATTAATTAACAGTACAGATTTAAAATAATGTCCTTTGTATATTGAATCTTATTTTCTGTGAAAACAGAAAAAAAAAAAAAATAATTATTTTATTAAAATTTATTCTATTACTTACTACCAAGCTTTTCCAAAAAGTTTAAACAAATACTTTTAAAAATTGATTTATTTTTATAATATTCAGCCGCAGCAGGAGTGGTGCCCTGGCACAAGGCGCTGAACTTGACAAGCACTTAATTGTACCGTCAGCTAGCAGAACCGATAAACCTATCTTTAACAGAAGAATTAACTTTTTTTTTTTCAAAACACTACATAAAATTGCTATGTCGTACTTTAAAATTTTGATAAGTGAGATAAAAATTATTGGTACAATTTCGGTTATTTAAAGTTTTTAGTGTTTTTGAAATGAAACTTATTCTCTGAAATAAGCATCATATTTAATATTAAACGATAATAAAATATTTCAAATTAACAATACAATATCAAAATACTCGCACTTTTCACGAGTTTACCAGAATGGGGGGGGGGGGAGCGGGGCTTAGAGTGCTGAAGCAACTGCATAGCTCATATATTATGTTGTCTCTTTCACTGCAAACAGAATGTAAAACCTTTAATAATTATTATTATTACATTAAATAGAATTTATTCTATGCGGGAATAAATATGTGAAAATTTCTTTACAAATTCGTGTACAAGAATTATGAAATCATAAAAAGTAATTTTCATATTTCAACATACACTTAAACGAAATAATTTTATACATGCTTATTTAAATGATGTTAAAGTAAACTAATATTGTTCGCTTCAATATATACTGATTAATATTAATTTTATAATATGCGAAGTTTAACATGGCGGGAGAAATTATGAATCAAATTAAGTAGAAATTCAAACTATGACAAGCTGTTTCTCGTGCAATCTTCAAAAGTTTTTTACAAATCAAAATCGGGATTTTCAGTCACTTTTACCCTAATGCGAACTGATATTGTCCCTAAAACTTTCTTTTGCTTTCAAAGCAGGTAAGACACCTACTGTGTAAGTAGTTTTAAAGGACTTCTCTACTTCCGCTTTTGGGGGTGTAAAAGATTGGGATTACGGCAATCCCTACCCCGTACTTTACGAAGATTTTTTCTTGGGATTACCGTTATCCCACCGTAAGCAAAAGGTTAAAAATAGTTTGGTAAGAGGCAGCAAAAATTATGCATTCGTAACTCTATTCAATTTCGAGATAACTAAGTGAGAAGGATTATTCTCTGAGCGCCATTGGCCAACGTTCCTTTAAGGTGGTTGTCAAATGACCTGCTGAACATCGCAAAGCTTTCTGACACAAATTCTGACTCATTTTTAAACGCAAAGGCATAAAATTGGCATATCTGACTATTGAAGAGATTTGGAATCGAAATGATTTTTCCATTTTTTGATAAATAAAGTACTTATCGAGTTATATGCGATTCGTTTCACGCGACAACCCGTTTTTTTTCCTTTCTGGAGCTGAAAAATCGGGAGCTCTGTAGAAAACGCCGACTTTAAAGGTGTTTTCTGAATGATCCTCTGCTGTTACCAGAAATATTAAGTACGCAATTCGATTATAAAGTTTCTGAATAAACAGACCTGCTCATTTCCTGCCTTTCCTAACAAAAATGAATTAAAAAATGTGTCTGAAAAGAACCCCTTTCGATTTGAGAACATCCTTAAAATATCACACGATACTTGAAAATGAAATAGGTAATTTAGTTTAGATTGTTAATTAAAGTACTGTTATGTTTTCTGAACACAATGAAGTTGTGTATCATTAACAAAAATAAGGTCGATTTTTTTTTCCTTTACCGTGCGATAATACAAAAAATGCTACATTCTTCTCAGTTATAAATGAATGTTACGAAAATTCTTCGTTGTTACCCAATGATGTATAGTTGTCCAGATCTATATTTATCGTCTTCTTTGTTTATCTAAATCAGCATAGTACAATTTGTTGTTGGCGGAATACCAATATTTCCAAAAATAATCTATACTAATATTATAAAGGAGTAAAGATTGTTTGTTTGTTTGTTTGTAGGGGGTAATCTCTGGAACTACCGAACCGATTTCAAAAGTGATGGTGAAAAATTGATGGTGACAACCCCTGCTCAAACATAGGCTATATTTTATGTCGATGCCACTAACCCCAGGGGGTGCAGGAGCAAAAAACGTTATAAAATTGCCATTTTTTAGCTATCAAACTGGCTATCAAGCCCTGAGAGCTTGCCAGCCGGTTCTGTATGTATGTATGTACGTACGTAATGCGATAACTCTTCATAGAAATATCCGTTTTCCTTCAAATTTTGTTTATAGGTTCACTGTGTTAAGGCGCTTCCTTGATTAGTTTTCGGGATTGATTGGTTAAGTATAAAGGGGGGAACAAGGGGCTAATTCCCCCCCCCCCCCTTAATTTATATAAATGGGTTTTTCATGCAGAATTGTTCCGTTTTACTTCAAATTTTGTTTATAGGTTCATTGGGTTCAGACGCTTCCCTGATTACTTTTCGGGATTGATTGGTTAAGTATAAAGGGGTGAACGGGGGGCTAATCCCTCCTTAATTTATATAAATGGGGTTTTCAAGCAGAGTTATTCCGTTTTCCTTCAAATTTTGTTTATAGTTTCACTGTGTTAAGGCGCTTCCCTGATTAGTTTTTCGGGATTGATTGGTTAAGTATAAAGGGGGGAACGGGGGGGGGCTAACCCCCCCCTTAATTTATATAAATGGGTTTTTCATGCAGAATTATCCCATTACCTTCAAATTTTGGTTAAAGGTTCACTGTGTTAAGACGCTTCCCTAATTAGTTTTCGGGATTGATTGGTTATGTATAAAGGGGGGAACGGGGGCTAATCCCCCCCCCTTATTTTATATAGATGGGTTTTTCATGCAGAATTATTCCGTTTTCCTTCAAATTTTGTTTATAGGTTCACTGTGTTAAGGCGCTTCCCTGATTAGTTTTCGGGATTGATTGGTTAAGTATAAAGGGGGGGAACGGGGAGGCTAATCCCCCCCGTAATTTATATAAATGGGTTTTTCATGCAGAATTATCCCATTTGCTTCAAAATTTGTTTATAGGTTCATTGGGTTAAGACGCTTCCCTGATTAGTTTTCGGGATTGATTGATTAAGTATAAAGGGGGGGAACGGGGGGCTAATACCCCCCCTTAATTTATATAAATGGTTTTTTCATGCAGAATTATCCAATTTCCTTCAAATTTTATTTATAGGTTCACTGTGTTAAGGCGCATCCCTGATTAGTTTTCGGGATTGATTGGTTAAGTATAAAGGGGGGAACGGAGGGCTAATCCCCCCTTATTTTATATTAATGGGTTTTTCATGCAGAATTATTCCGTTTTCCTTCAAATTTTGTTTATAGGTTCACTGTGTTAAGGCACTTCCCTGATTAGTTTTCGGGATTGATTGGTTAAGTATAAAGGGGGGGAACGGGGGGCTAATCCCCCCCTTAATTTATATAAATGGGTTTTTCATGCAGAATTATCCGATTTTCTTCAAATTTTGTATATATATTCATTGTAATTAGAGATTTACCAGATTAGTTTAAGGGGTTCATTAGTTAACTATGAGGGGGGTAACGGGGGGATGACCCCCCCCCTTAATATATTGTTTATTTCTTTACTTTTCGATGGGCTCATTTCAAATTCTTTGAAATAAGAGTATAATATACAATTAGTGTGAATAGCCTGTGAACTCAATGCCCTCAGTTTAACTGGGCAGTTTTATTTTTATTTTTTATACTGAAGGAGCTAGAAATTTGAAATTTGTCATTGTAGTTACTTATAAGATGTAAATGCTCTCTAAGAACAAAATAAAAAAGAAATTGAAATTTAAAAGGGTGAAATGAACGAAAAGCGTTCTAAAAACAGTCTAAATTACAATTTCTATGAAATCTCTGCAACTACAGAAACGATTTCAAAAGTAATGGTGGCAAATTGATGGGGACAATCCCTACTCCAACATAGGCTATATTTTATGTCGGTGCCACTAACATCAATGGGGTGCAGGATCGAAAAATGTTCGAAAATTGCGACTTTTGTACACTGAAGGGGCAAGAAATTTGAAATTTAGCAGTGTAGTTACTTATAAGATGTAAATGCTCTCTAAGAATAAATTAAAAAAAAATCGAAATTTAAATGGGTGAAATGAGCAAAAAGCGTTCTGAAGTCATTCTAAATTACAATTTCTATGGAATCTCTGGAACCACGGAACCGATTTCAAAAGTGATGGTGGCAAATTGGTGGTGACAATCCCTGCTCCAACAGCCTCTTTAATAAAAAACTATGCGTTGCTGACGACTGGGTTTTTCGCTAATTGTTGCAACAGATTAATCTCGGAAAATGAAACATTTGAAGTTACTGAAAAAAATGATAGCTCAAAAAGTATTTGTCAGAAAATTGTTAGACAAACTGCGTTTGAAAGGTAAAAAATTGTATTTTTCTTGATATAAATTTCAAATCTAATGATTATATCGTTTTTCAAATATTGAATTTCAAAAATTACCAAATTTTCCAATGGAGTACCATAGCGAAACCTTCATGCGTAAAAAGATAATGATAAGGGCGACGTGTCCTGACGTGAATATTGGCTATAGCACGAGTCACAAATTATAGTAGCCTTATTATTCTGTTAAAATATAAAAGTTATTTATGAAATGTCAATATTTTGTTTGATTAAAGTTTCGTTAAAAGAAATTGACCAGCGTAGCGGGCGTAGCTTGCTAGTGTTAAATATAGCGACGATTTCTATTAAAAAATAACAGCCCGCGGGTCGCAAGTTGAAATATACTTATCAAGATGAATTCATTTTTCTGTATTTCTATATTCTCTACCGGTTCTTATAGTTATACTACAATTCAATATCGTAATAAATTAAAATTAATTTTTTTTTTACTTTCTATTTCTGAAGCAAACATATACATAAACAAGAAATGATTACATATAGAATTTCTTTTCATGGGAGCCGATAGCATTCCTTACGGGAAAAATAATGTCACTTGAAAGAAGCTTTCTAAAATTCGATTTCAGTAGAAGCGTTTATACTGTAAGATTTTCTAAAATTAAACTTAGGAATTCCTCTTTATTTCTGTTATTAAGTTTGCTTGAATTTTTGGATAATATATTTTTTACCTAATCTTCTTTCAACTAGATTTATTTTTAAGATCTGGTTTTTTAATATGTACATGATTTAAACTGAAATATTTTAATAATGTATAAGATTTTACAAATAAATGTATTTGAACTTTTTAAGCCACATTTATTAAAAAATACCTATAATTTAATTTATGACGTGGAAATATGTTGTCTGTGTTTTTATCATGTTTATATGCATATTTGTTTTCGAACATAAATTTTCCACATCTCAATTTAAAACAACGTTGTCCGACTGTGACTCGCGATGTCTCGATGATACAAGATTTTATTTCGTATTGTTCACCTTGCTTAGTTGCAAAAATTAACAAGGCGAATTATGCAGTTACACGGGGCGATGAGACAAGGAAAATTATACAGTTAAACAAGGCGATAGAATAAGGCGTATTATACAGTTAGCCTATACTAGTGCCATCGAGAACTTGCAGTCCACAGTTGGATACAAAGTTATGATTTGGTTAAAAACTATATGTGTGATTAATTAAAATCTTCTGAACCATGCAAACCCGGACACACGAACTCAGTTTGCGAGGATGTTTTTGACCAGAAAGAATAGCCGTTGACGATGCATGGCCTTGCAACATTTTGTGGTCGGACAAGGCGCATTTTATCATAGATGGAGCAGTGAATACTCAGAACTGTCACGTATGGGGTACTGAACGTCCTAATACTGTGCATGAAAAGTGTTTGCACCCTGATTACGGCTTTACGGCTGATTTCATTCTTGGTCTTTTTTTTTCAGGAGAACACTTCTCTCAGAGTCCTAAAAGGTGGTCCATTACGGGTACCCGTTACTGCGACCTCCTTCAGCAGCATGTCATTCCATCCTTACAAGAAAGTTTAGAGACTACCGTTTTCATGCAAGATTGTGCACCACCTCACATAGCCCGAGTATAGGGACGGCACTTCTTCGAGTCCACTTTAGAGATGATCGGGTAATTTCGAGAAGTTTTCCGTCAACCTTGCCTCCTCGTTCTCCAGACTTGAATCCCTGTGATTTCTGGTTGTGGGGACTCTGCCCGATTTGAAAGCAAGCATAAAACGCCATGTTGCTTCAATTGATCGAGAAACTCTTCGCGCTACTGTTGAACACGCTATAATACGCTTTGAACATGTGCTTGATGCAAATGGAATGCACATTGAACATATTTTGTCAATAAAAAAAGTTTTATATCCCGTTTCAGATTTTAGGTCCTCATGCGGCACCTTCTCAATGGTGGTCGAAATTTGAACTATTTTTTTATTGTAAATTTCAGTTCCCCATGGTCCATATAACGTATATTCCAAGTTCCGTCGATATCTGTCAACTAGAGCGCAGTCTAAGTAGGTCTAAACAGGATAACTTTAATAAAAAACACTCTGTATATAATCGTTGCAGAATTTTGCCGAATCATTTCAAATTTTATGAAAATCGAATCAAAACTTTAAAAAATATTAATAAAAGTTTTCTTTATTGTATTAAATCCTATCATACGTAATCTATATAATAAAAGCATAAGTCATGTGACTGAGGAAAACAAATACGGGCTAACCACATCTTTTTCCATATGCCAAGTGGCCATTCTTATTAAAAATTATTTTTTTTTAATAAAATTTTATAAAAGTTACATTTTTAGAAATATTGTTGAAAAAATTGTTTGCTTTAGAGATGAGTTACATTAAAAAAATGTATAGATTCTGAGAGAGGTTCAGTGAAAATTAGGTTAACAGCCGAATATCTCAATCCATTAAAGTAAATATACAAAATATTCATTCATCGTCAGTCATAGAAATACTCCTCATGGAGGTAATCATTCGCAAATTAAGATCTCCATGGTGAATTTACAGCCATGTCTGGTGTCGTAAAATAAAATTCTCATCTGTAAACATGGCACACGTAATAAAAAAAGAAAGGCACCCACATTTCGCTCATAGAAGACGATATAATTTATTTCGCTGAAAAAAATAACGATGATTTTTTAAATTGTAAAACTAGTTATAGCACGAAACGAACGCACCTCATTTGTCACGTTTAACGTGCATTTTCCAAAATTTTTATACTTTTACTTAAATATTCATAAAGTTAAAAAAGAAACTGAGCTAGCGTTGGGGTCTTTAATCTGTGTTCCGCGTGCCACCAAGCTACCGCTATTTCAGAATAGAAAAAAATTGCCTTATTATATCGTCGTTACCGTGTAAAACTATCGGATATGAAAAAATGCATTTTTTATTACTTTTAAAAATGGGCCGATTGTCATAACTAAATTTTACTAGAATTCTTCGCCGAGTAGAAATACTAATACAAATTCTTTAAAGAACAGAGTTGCCACTTTAACATTAATTTTTATTCAGAGATACCGAATTCATAACGGAAATTTTGAGAAAAGAATTTTTTCTGTAATTGATCCGGAAATGACTGCATTAAATAAAGCAAAATTTTCTATTGGAAATTTCTGGAAAAAAATTAAAAATTCTGAATGAACAAAGAGGCCGAATAGGCAACCCTGGTGAAGAAAATCATTAAAATTTAGTGGTGACAATCGGCCCATTTTTGAAAGTATTAAAAAATGCATTTTTTCACATTCGATAGTTTGACATGGTAGCGACGATATCATGACAGACATTTTGCGATTAAAAAGTCTAATATTACCTTTCTGAATTTAAGGTGATAAAAGAATTTCAGTCAGAATGTTTGAATATCGCTATTTTGCGGATTTATCCATAAAATTCGAAAAATAAAATTAAGAACTTCACAAATTGCATGCGGGCTAATTTTTTTGAAAATGAGCGCGAAAGTTATTTGCAAAAAATCTCTATAAAGTGAAACCTGCTCAAAAGCAATTAGAGCACGTTTGCTAGTTTTGTATCCTTTTAAATTCAGAAAATTTGAATCGCAATTTTCTGCTTAATTCAATGCAGTGTTGCCAGTCCGCTATTTTTTTTTTTTAAATTCAGATTGCTTGATTGTCACCACTTTTCGAAATTGTAAAATTCGCCTTTATTTTATCTTATATAATCTTTCATTAAATAAGGCAAATATTGTAATTTGAAAAATGTGATGGCGGTGAAGCAATCTGAATTTGTTTTTAAATAGTAATTTCGACTACCAATATATTTAAAACGTTTACCGTAATTTCCGGCGTATAAGCCGCAGCTCAAAGAGTCGTTTTTCGACCCAGAAATTTTATTCAATAATTGTAGTTAAATATTTACAGCGATCTTTTTAGTTACATTTTATAAAATAATATTTCTGGGTCGAAAAACGACTGTTTGAGCTGCGGCTTATACGCTGGAAATTACTGTATATGTTTAGGGTCCTACCGTAATTTCCGGCGTATAATCCGCAGCTCAAAGTGTCGTTTTTCGACCCAGAAATTTTATTCAATAATTGTAGTTAAATATTTACAGCGATCTTTTAAGTTATATTTTATAAAATAATATTTCTAGGTCGAAAATCGACTCTTTGAGCTGCGGATTATACGCCGGAAATTACGGTAAATGAAAAGCATATATGCCCTAATATACAAATATGCCCTAAAATGAAATGCATCTGGATTCAGGGTTTTCAGTTTAGTATTCTTTTAAATTTAGAGATTCAGAAAATTTTAAATAGTTATTTTTGCTTTATTTAATAACAGATATTTTGCGACAATATAAAGAAAAACATTCATTTCGAAATTTCTGTTATGAACTCGGAATATCTTAATAAAAACTGAGTCCAAACTGATAACCTTGCGTGGAATACGCAAAAGAATGGGGAAAATTATACAGAATTTCTAATTATATTTACCCCACTTTATAAGAAAAAGAATCTTGACATTTTTCAGGCTAGTGTGTGAGATTTTCTTTTCTATGGAAGCTTTGATAAAAGGTGACGAAAACATTTGTCAAGCGTTTTCCATATTTAGCCTGTGGTTAACAGGCTATAGTTAACTATAGTTAACTGTAGTAACTATAGTTAACACTTTTTCGGAATATAAATATTCGTCTTATTTAATCACTAAATATTCTGCGATTATATAAAGCGATATTAGTGTATATAAAAAGCGAATTATAAACGCACAGTTTTGACACCTCTGCTTTAGACCGTAGAAAATTAAAACTTATCGTATATCGCCAAATCCATGGAGGTGTTTCGGACAATTTCATGCATAAATTAGCTTTGTACTTAAAGAAAATATAGCCTAAACACATAAACTGAATATTTTAAATTTGACCAAGATTTATCTGAATTTTTGTTCATATATCCTTTAAGTAAAAAGCTAATTTAAGCGTGAAAGTGTCAGTAACGGCCACATGGATTTGGCGTACATGAACTATACAATTGTACGGGCGGAATTTATCCAAGGAACTGAAATATGGTGGCAAAAGTGTTTGTTACCATTTGAAAATTTTACGTTTTTATAGTTTTTAACATGTAGAGGACACTTATTTAAAAAAATAGGTGCATTTTCGGAAAGTAGCGACAATTAACACTGAAATGATACCTCTCACCTCTCTCTACAAGAATTTGGTGATACAATAATATGGTCTGAGGATTTTTTTCAGAACTGTGCATTTGAGATTTTTAAAGCCTGGGCGATGTAAGTAAGTAATTTTGAATATATAAGTTAAGAGCAAGGAATTCATTTAGGCAAATGTATTAATATTCATTCCTATAAATAGGACTGTCAGAATAAGTGATATTTCCACGAAACGTGCTTAGAAATAACAACGGAAGCCGTTTTACCCCTGGAAGTCACTGTAGTGTTTGAGTGTTCAACTTGTGGTGAGCGTGCCAGCCATATATCACTATTTTAGAATAAAACAAGTTGCAAGTTATACGTTAAATGTGAGAAACGAAGTGGGTTCGTTTTGTGCTATAACTAGTTTTACAATGTAAAAAAAATCATCGTTATTATTTCAGTGAAATAAATTATATCGTCTGCTATGGGCGAAATGAGGAAGCCTTTTTTTCTTATTACGTATGCAATGTTTACAGATGCGATTTTTTTACACCAGGCAGCGCTGTAAAATTCATCATGGAGTTGTTGGTTTGCGAATGATTACCTCCTTGGTTCAATATTTCTATGACTCACGATGAATGAATCTTTTGTTTATATACTTTAATGTATTGATATATTCGGCTGTTAACCTAATCTTCATTGATGTTATCTCAGAATCTATACATTTTTTAATGCAACTCATCTCTCAAGCAAACAATTTTTTTGAAAGATCTCTCTTAAGCAACTTTTATGCAATTTTATTCTAAAAAAGAATTTTGAATAAAAACGGCCACTTGGAGTATGAAAAAAGATGTGGTTAGCGAGTATTTGTTTTCCTCAGTCACATGACTTTTACTATATAGATTACGTATGATAGGATTTAATAGAATAAAGAAAACTTTTATTAATATCTTTTTAAGTTTTGATTCGATTTTCATAAAATTTGAAATGACTCGACAAAATTCTAGAACGCTTATATATAAATTTCAAGTCATTCGGTTAGGTAGTTTTTGCGCTGTTATATGCGGACAGACGGACGGTCCAAACAACGACTATAGGTACTTATTTATATAATTACGAACGCACCTAAAAAATTGCTTTATTTAAAGACAGAAAGTTTGTGATTACATAAGCGGAAGATAAACTTTGGAATTTTCGGTAGCAGACAATTTTCAGGTAAAAGGCTTACAGAATCCTACTGAAACCCGTACAGAATATCAGAGTTTAATCATTTAAGAAAATGTGTCTTACACACCTTTGCTTTTAAGCTGCTCATTTATTTCAATTTTCTGTATTCATCATGTAAAACCCTTTTCCTTATAAATCCATGGCTTTGAAAAATACATAAAAGTTTTGTTAAAATCTATTTTCATTTAAATCTGCTAGAGAAATAACTATTTATACATAAAAAGAGAAAATATTTCGCAGCAGTCGAAAAAAATCATTGTATGCAAAGAAAGAAAAATGAAGAACATTTTTTATTTGATTCAATCCATTTTTATTCCTTAAAGTAAAATTCTACGTGGGTAATATTTTCAAATAAAAATTTTATCTATTTCAATAACAACTGAAGCCGTGAAGCGTTTTTTCTGTGGTTGGTTTGAGGTCTAGAAGTTAAATCGCCTCTGGCTATTCATGAAAATTACTTTGTGGGATAAATCTTTCTGCGAACCGAAGTTTAGTTGGATTTTGATCTCTTTTATTTATTTCTTTATTTCTTTTTTAAATTTTATAGTTTTCCTATTCAAATTTTTCCTTATAATGGTGTTTGGAAAAACGATGTGAGGATTTGAAGAATAAACAGTTTGTTTGTAATTTATCACTTTCTTGTATTACATCTATACATTTGATTTTGTATTAATTTTTCTTTTTATCTGTCTGTATCAGGAGTTTTCAACAATTCAACTGCCAGCAGAAGATCTACTACTATTTAATGACTATTCGCTTTAATTAATCACAAAAAATCGAATTATTTTTTGCTTTATTTTGACCCCTTGAATTTGAATACCAGTATTTTTTAAAAATATCCTTTACGTCATTTAATATCAGAGAAATAAGGCTGCATTTGGAAATTTTTGGCATACAAATTCAAAGAACCGCCCAAACGTAAAAAAAAAAAGATCCGCCTACGACAGCCGCTATTTTTATGTCAGTGCGTAGCTCTGTTATTCAGAGGGGTGTGGTCATAACCTGCGCGTGTGCTCGTGGGTAAACGGATTTGTCCGTACGCCGTGCCGTACGTGCTTTTAGAATTTGATTGCTGTTACTCCGAGCATTTGGATATCTCTATTTTTTAATAAAGACACATTACTTACTTGACATTTAATTACGAAAATTCAATGAATAAAAAAGCCGAAGATTAGTATTCAAAAATAGTGTTACTTTCGTCAATAATTTGTTTATTATATTAAAAAAAGTATTAAGAGTTTAATTAGCACTGTTTCTTAACATCCAATATAATATTAATTTGACTTTAAACACGATTTCTGTTACCATCGTTATACGTTCAAATGACGGTACACTATGCAGGTTCCCAAGGGTCAGCTAATTTAAATTGATCTGTTTTGAATAGATATCTCCATCTTATTTAATCGCATGATTCTCCAATAAGGCAAAGTTGACAGTTCAGAAATAGTGGTAGTAAAGGTTTCTGACGCAAAACAACCGTGATTAATGCTTGTGTAGAATCGTAAGCGAAACAAGGTAATTAAAGCGATTTATAACTAACACATTTACCGAGCATTAAATTTGTCTCATTTAAACGCAGATTTATAAAAAGCGTGGATTAAAAAAGGACATATTTCTATTCTAAAAAGTGTTAATAGAATATGAGGAGGATTAACAACTCTGTAAATGTTTCTATATAGTTTTTAATATAAAAAACATGTAAAAAGCATATGTGTAACAAAAGTGTTTGAAAAATTTTTGTTTATAAATTTTGTTTAAAAATTTTGATAGAAATATTTGTAAAAAAATTAGAATGATAGAAAATATGTCAAATAAGAAACAGAAGAATATATGAATTCAAAAGTGGCGTTCAACATATAACTGTAATAAATTATCAGTGAAACATAAATTAGGAAATACATTTTTTACATGCAAAAGTTTTTGTACACTAAAATTGTCCGGAGCAGCAGTATGAACATTGTGAAATATTTGTTTATCGGTAGTCTGTCACTTTTATAATCTATAATTTTTAACCACCTTTTTTTGGCATTCTGGGCATTTTTAAACAAATGGAAAAGAATGAATATTAAATGTTACAAAGGACCACGCACAAATTATATGGAAAAGTAGCCCGGGAGGAATTGGCTGGGAATTTGCAGGTGATCAAGTGACTCAACAGGCACAATCCTGAAAAATATTTAGTTTTGAAGCTGTTTCGTCTAAAGATCTTGATCCTACACAGCACGAAATATTCTTTTGGAAGTATAAGATTTTATTCTTATATTTAGGTTCAGATACCACAAACTTTAACCCCTTGGGGACGAGCGACACGTATACGTGACGCAAAAGATGGCCAGAATCCTCGATTATTCCCACCAGTAACTTTTTATTGTAAACTTTGCCTTATTTAATGACAGCATTTCTGCGATTCAATTAGGCGAAAATTTCTGTTTTGAGAAACCGGTGGTAAAAGTTAAAAAATTCTGTAAAGGACGCTCGTCGCGAAGGGGTTAAATAGTAGTTCTTTGCCTTATTTAGTAGCAGACTTCTGTAATTCCATATGGTGAATATTTTTTTTAAAGAATAGTGGTAGTACGGAAGAGAATGAATTTATGTATTAAATGTAAGATTTAATTGATTCATACATACACCGCGCAGTGTACGATTAATTCATATTGCTAGTTGGAACCTCCCATTTTTGTCAAATGAAACAAACACAATTTTTCGAAATGTTTTCGTCTCCATGTAATTCTCAATCAGATTGTATTAGTCAATAAAGGGTATAGCCAGGTTTCCTAGTAAAATATGCCCTTGAGTCAACCAGATCAAGTCCTACATGAATCGGTAGCCCCCCAATAGAGATTCGTTTTTGCCAAATTCGAAGCATATATTTTAAACCCATGGACAGATATGACTCTTTATGTGCGTTTTGGAAAAAGGTGCACTGTGAAGAAAGTATTGATCGAATTTCCCCGAAAAAAAATTAGGGATGTGTAATATTAAAATACAAATAGTGGATATTATTTTCAGATTTGTTTCTGCAAAATAGCAGTTTTATTAAATTTTACTTGTTTTTTCTTGAACTTTTTAATTAAGTATATATCGAAATTGTTCAGTGACCACCTTCATGTTTTTACCAAAAATACTACAAAGTATGATGTATATTTGGTGTGAGTTTCAATTCACTACGCTGGGTGCATCATAGAAAAAAAATTTAAAATGTGTTTCAGGGATGGCGGGAGTTGAAAGTTGCGTGTATATAAAATTATAGCAAATAACAAAACACAATGGTATCCTTCAAATGATTGCCACCAACAACATAACTACATACGTAAACTGTACATAGAACTGTGCATGAACTTGCAGTAACACACGCACATTGCAACTCCCCCAACCCTGGAACACATTTTTAATTTTCTTTATATGATACACCCAGCGTAGAGTGTTGAAACTCACACCAAATATACATCATACCTCGTAGTATGTTTGGTAGAAACATGAAGGTTGTCACTGAACAATTTGGATATATACTTAATTAAAAAGTTCAATTAAAAACAAGAAAAAATTAATAAAACTAGCTATTTTGCAGAAACAAATCTGAAAATAATATCCACTATTTGTATTTTAGTATTACACATTAGGGTGGAACGAAACAACTTTTTTTTAAATTTCAAAATGCTATAGTTTTCAAAAGTTGCATTTGATCAAAATAAAGACGGAAATTAAATATTAGCGTAATTGGATTATGTTTCCAGGTGCCGCAAGAAGGGTAAACTTTAGGTTTTTATTAAAATTTTGACAATTTTCGCAGTTATGTAAAGAATAATAACAGTAATAATTTCAATATGCTATAGTTTTCAAAAGCTGCTTTTGATCAAAATAAAGATGGAAATTTAATAACAGCGTAATTGGATTATGTTTAGAGGTGCCGCAAGAAGAGCAAACTTTAGGTTTTTATTAAAATTTTGACAAATTTCGCAATTATGTTTAATTTTTTTTCAATAGATTATAGTTTTCATAAGTTAACTTTTAAATCAGTTTAAATCAGTTTTAAATCTTTTTAAATAAAAACATGGTAAACTTACTGCGTAATACATTTTAATTACAGAAATAATGAAACATAAATATTATATAATGAGGTAGAAACAGAACAAAGTTCAGAAGAGAACACTATATTATCCCAATTTTTTTATTGCCTCTACGTCCAGTGTCTCTGAAACTTGAAGTAATCAAAATCATAGTCAAATGAGCATGAAACTGTGATTTGTGGCTTCTACTTGCGATCGAACTTGAGTATCAGACAAAATTGCTGCAACAATTCCAAGCGCCGGCCGCTCTGCAGGATATTGGTCTGATTAGTGATGAAGAATGAAGTATGACAGAAATGTATTGACAGAATGAAAATTAGATGAGAACAAATGAAGAACCGAAAAAGATATGTAGAAGAAACTGTAAAACTAGTTACAGAAAGTAATTGTTTTTTTATGTAAGAAAAGACAACACTATTGTGCAAGAGAAGAAAGGAACTAAGTATAACAAAATAACTGTTATTGAAGAACATATGTCACTTGTTCCAGGACTTGGATCAAAATTTTCAAGACACATAAAACCGATTTCTGGCACTGGAAAAGGTATAGAAGACAACATAATGACATTTTTAAATGTCAACAACCAATACTTAAACATTACTGCAATTGGATATGATGGAACTGCCTCGAACAGTGGATTGAATAATGGTGCGATTGCTTTATTGGAAAAAGAATTATGAAAGCCATTGCAGTGCTTGATTTGTCTGTTTCATGCAAATGAACTACCCGTTCGTCATATATTTTCTTTCCTAGATGGAAAAACTAAAAATCAAAATGAATTTGGAGTGAAAATAAGGAAACAACTGGAAAAGTATTATGAACTTCCAGTGACTGAGTTTTCACCTACTGAAAATAACATTCCATTGCTAAAATTTAAGGATAATTTAAGTATGGACCAAACATATTTCTTACAAATGTGTAACACAATCTCCGTTAGAAGTTGCTCTTCTGATTTGTCTATGAAGAAACTAGAAAAAATTTGTCATTCACCATGATTTACCTAAGCAAACAGAATAATTCGCTTGTACAGTCGTGGAAAAAAAAAACGGAGCACCCCCCACTAACTCTGCAACAAATTATAGTAGAGGGAAGTGACTGGTACCAAACGATTGGAAATAAAGTCTACTTTTAAGTGATGTATATAAAATTTGCTTAGGGGGCCATATACATATAAAAACACACCCAAACTTTGTTTTTTTTCAATAGCAAGACCCAAATTTGACAACATATTTGAAATCTGCAGTTCCAACTATGCCTGGATACCAAATTTCATTAAATTCCAACGATTAGTTTCTGAGAAATTAATTACTTTATAATGAGCATATTTAAGGGGCTGTATCCAAATTGAAGTTCGGTACTCGATTGTTGAAATGCTGCAGAATGTCACCTTTTAATGTATTATGTTTTACCCATATGACCATTTTACTCACTTAATAAGTTTCGGTTAATGTTATATGCTGTAAGATAATGTTTACAAGTGTTGAATTATCCGATTTTAACCCCTTGGGGACGAGTGACACGTATGCGTGACGCATAAGATGCTCAGAATCCTCGATTTTTCCCACCAGTTATTTTTTATTGCAAGCTTTGCCTTATTATATCTTAGCATTTCCACAATTCAATTAGACGAAAATTTCTGTTTTGAAAAACCGGTGGTAAATTATTAAAAATTCTGTAATAGACTCTCGTCACGAAGGGATTAAAAAACCATAAGATTATTTGTAATTAAAATAGTCTTAGAATATGTAAATGTTATTGGAATTTTACAGGTGCTTTTATAATGCTTTTTCTCAGATTTTGCATCTATTTAACTCGCCTTTTCTTTAGTTTATTGGCAGACAAGTGAATAATATTGACAGATACAAAATTTAGAATTAAGAAAAAAATAGTATAAAGCAGCGTAATGAAACAAAGTAAAAATAACAAAAAAAAAAAACGCAGATAAATTGTTTTTTAGTCTGAAAATAAATCCAGACATTGCTTTTTTTTAGTAGCGAGAGGGTGGGGGGGTGTCTTGTTTTGAGATATGTTCGCAGAATTTACATTCCGATTTATTTGAAGACCTAAAACTAAATATATGTTATAAAGACATCTGAATAACATTACATCCGTTATTCTCCTTCAGAATAGGGGTAATAATTCTATGATTAAACCTATTCTGGTAGTTCATTTGAAATTTTACAATTAACTCATTAATGCCTCCTGGCAAGAAAACTTGCCATATGACATTTATTATTTATTATTATTATTATTATTATTAGAATTTTTTGCACACTGCTAGCGATTGGGAAATAATCTTGCCTATCAGAAAACTATAAAAATAACTTGTAATTTTTTTTCAATTAGCCTGTTTAATCGAATAGATTTAAATACGAAAGTTATAGAAGAAATATTGTAATTTTTTCTTCGCAATAAACTACCAATATAAACCTTACCTATTAATCCATGTTGAAACAGTTTGAAGAGACACTTGAAAATGCCCAGCTATATAACGAAAACTTCTTCCAGCGTGCCACATGCCAATCATTTGGCCTTTCGTTGCTTCAGTTAATTGTGGGGCCATTTTGTTTCAGCAAATACTCTACACATATGCATTTATAATAAACTTCACTTCAAACATATATAATGCAGAAAAAACAATATAGCTTTATTAGACTGGAAAAGAAGCTATAAATCCATTTAAAGGTAACAAAAATGATTAAGTTTTTTCTAAGGTAGAACTGATCATATTTTTCAAAAATGAGCTTTATTAATTTAAAAATAAAAGCGAAACTATTTTCCATAAATGAAAACATATATCTCATGCAAATACGTTTTACGTAATTTTAATGAAAAATTTTAAAGCAGACATTGAAAAAGTAAAAGAAATATATATATATATATATATATATATGCTAATAAAGGCTGGGGTTCTGGTGCCTCGCTATCTTATATCTTACTACAATCGCAGGTCGTTGTCAGAGTTGTTTAACGTAAGATCACGAAGCATTGAAATACGGTTTACGCATTGTTTATAGTGTAAGACAGACTTAATCTCTAAGTTTATCAAGTCACTATAATCCCAGCCTATGAGTATAATATTTTCTCAAAGAGGAATGAGAGCTCTCCGACCCGAATATCGATTCTTACCACTAAATTTTAATAGTATTCTCCAAGGTAAAGAATTTCAGAAATTTTGTCCTTGAATAAGGTAACAAATACTATTAAAATTTAGTGGTGTCAATCGGGATTTCGAGTCAGAGTGCTCCCATCCCTATTCAAACTATGCTTTAATGCACATCATAGACGGCCCCTTAAAGCAGCATTTTGTCGTTTTTTAAGCATAATTTGAAAACTACTTGGAAAAAAAAAATGAAATTTTGAATACACATAAAGCAGGATATAATAAATATAAATCCATCAAAAAAATTGTAGGTTGCAATTCATAATTTTTTCGAATATTAATTTCATAATTCATAATTCATAATATAAAATTTTAAAAAATACAAATTTGACGTAGTTATGTTTGGGTTTTTGAGTTTTATAACCAAACAAAACGTTAGCACATTAGGATTATAATTTCAGGAGATATTAATAAAAATATGAAAATGTAATTTAACATTAGAAGCTCTAAAATTTGAATGTTTATAACTCAAAAACTTATCATCCAAATGACTTAAAAGTTTGTATCTAGGCATAGTTTGAGCCGAAGATTTAAAATATCATGTCAAAAGTGGGTGTTGCCATTGAAAAAATTAAAGTTTAGGCTGGTTTTAGTATGTAGATGGCCCCTTAAGCAAATTTTAGATACATCACCTAAAAGTAGACTTTATTTCCAATCGTTTGGTACCAGTCACGTCCTTCTACTATAATCTGTTGCAGAGTTAGTAGGGGGTGTCCCGTTTTTTATTCCACGACTGTACGTGGGAACAGAATATCCATCACAAAATCTCCAAATACTGACTGTGTACATTTTGAAAGTGTATGCAACTGTTTGGTTTAACATAAAGCTGAAACCATCTATCTATGGACGAAGCACTGGTGAAAACGTGTCAGCTATTTGCGTTACCTCAATTACACTCAGAGGCGTAGCGTCAAGGGGGGCACGGATCACTTTACTACCAGTATTTTTATATACTATATTTGGCCTTATTTAATTCATACCGTACAAAGTTTAATTAAGGCAAAATGTAGTATTTAATTATACTGGTAGTAAAATGTTCGTGCCCCCCCCCCTGACGCTACGCCGCTGATTACACTCCTAAAAATGTAATTGATCCAATCATCCAAAGCAATGCATACTTTACTGCACCTGAAAATGTTCTCCATTGTATGCTATCAGGTGATAGAAGTCATTAAGGGGTTTGCATTACGCCGATTTGTAAAAGCAGGGACTGGAAATGAAGTTGGCATCAGATTTTTTTAAATTCCTGTATGCATAAACTTTGATGTCACGGATTATATTGATATGATTCAATGGCATGATGTTAAAGCAACATAACCTCCTATGACGATGTATATTGCTGACGACAAAGCAAAGCAGTAAATAAAGTAAGCAGAAGTACCTGATCATGAGAGTCAACTTCAAATTTTCAATATGTGAAATAAAAAAGTAGTAAAAAGTATTATTACATTAGTTAAAGAGTAATTGTTGTAAGTTTGAATGAATTTTTGAAAGAGATGCATTTATAAAAACCAAAATAAATTTTCAAAAGATCATACCAACATTTGAAACAAAAAAAAACAATCCAATGTGTCAGTGTGATTATTATGGACCATGTGTGATTATTACCCGTAAGGCATGGTGACGTCACGGCGACGTCACTGTGAAGTCACACTGTGACTTTGTGACCGTCGTCGTGACGTCACGTGACGTCGATGTGAAGTCATTGTGACGTAAATGCGAGGTCGTTATGGCCGTTTTCAAGGCTTTCTGTGACCTCACAATGTGACTACTTTGTGAAGTCACCGTGCGACTTAAATGTGAAAACTGTGACGAATCTGCATCGGATAGGGTGACCAGATTTTACCCGAATCCTATACAAATTGTTCGGATCAAAATTTTTTTATGGTTCAAGTTTGTGACGACACTGCACCGGGTCGGGTGACCAGATTTTACCCGAATCCAATCCAGAAACTTCGGATCGATCTTTTTGGATTTGTTTGGTTACAGAATAGATTTGGATTAGTTGTCGTGTGACCTGATTTTCGTGAACCCGATCTGACCCGAGTCGGGTATAATGTTTTTACTGTAAGTCTTGTTTGGAATAGAATCTTGCATACGACCGAGTAACCAGATTTTATCAGAAATTGTGTTACGATACAATTTCTGATGTCGGCTCGGATCTAGAGTCATACACGAATCCGGTTATATACTTCTTGAACATGATTGAATGTCAACTTGAACATGAATGATGGTTGACTGAAACTATATTTTGATTCAACCGGTATTCTTACCCTAACCCAGCAACAACAACAACAAAAAATCTGTAAGCCCACAACCCGACCGAACCTGATAAATGATTTCGCATGGATTCGGATAACAAGATTTCACCAAATACGGATAAGATCGACGATAATGATTGGATCGGCAATCATTTTTATTGATGCAACTCGTATTCAAATTAAAACTTTGCATCTGATTGAGAAACCGGTTAACACGAAACTTTCTGACACATTTATGAACAAACTTTTAAACGCATGGCACTTGCATGCCTGATTATTAAAGCTATTTGGAATGAATAGCGTTTTCCATTTTTAGATAAATGTAATACTTAATATCAATGTACTTTAATATCAATGTCGGTCACGTTTAACCCGTTTCTGACGCTGCGCTTCGGAAATTTGGTTCAAAACACCGACTTTGATAGTGTTTTCTGAAACATCATCTGCCGTTACCAAAAAATGGATAACGCCATTCGATTATATATAGGGTAGATGTGCCAGTAATGGACACCCTTACGGAATTTCTTTAACAATTATATTTTAATTAATAGTTATAATTGTTGTATTCAACATTTTTTAATATTATATTGCTTTACCAACAATATTTAACCATGCTCATAGTCACATTTCCCAATGTGAATCTAAATTTAATTGTAAATAACAGAAATAAATCAAAACACCCTAAATTCCAGTAATGGACACCTCACAAAAAGTAATAGATAATTGATATTATGATTGCATTTAAAACTAGAATTTAAAGATAGCATATTAATGAAATAAACAAAGCTGAATTTTTATTGGTTATTTTTTTATAAACCAAAAACATTGAAGGTGTCCCATTACTGGAAGGCGGTCCATTACTGGCACATCTACCCTATTCTGAATAAGAACATCTGCCAATTTCATGTATTTCCGAATAAAAATGAATTCAGAAATATGCCAGAAATTAGCTATTTTGTATTTGAGAACAACTTTAAAGAAAATATAAGTACACATTTTCAAATAAGCATTCTGAAAAATTTATATTAGGAATCAATTTAAATAATAGATATACCTATTGTGCGATATTATTAAATAATAAACATTGTATCAAGCAGTAAAACAGTTTTCGTTGTAAATGAAATATAGAACTTAAGATCAGAAATGCCAAAAAAAAAAGATATTTTTTTTTCTTTACAAATTATTTTATTTATAGTTTTTGATAGAATACTAAATGCAGAACTTAAATATAAATTTTTACAGTAAAAACATTCGATAACACAGCTGGAAAAATTACCTTAACTAAACAGTTATTTTATTGTTTCATCAATATTTATCATTTTTGTGCATCTAACATTGACATATCTCGACAAATAAATTATTCAATGCATTAAATTGTCACTTTTTTTTTTCAAATATACCGGAAAATTATTTCTGGAAACCTACACTAGAAACGAAATTATTAAATTGCAAATCAAATATTAATAGTTTTAAAAATTGCAATGTTTTTAATTATAATGAATAACTATGAAAATTGAACTAAGAAACGCAAAATATTAAATAAATTCCTCATTTTATATAACACTTTACATTTAGAATACATATTCTTAGTAAATACAGTTTTTCCAAACAATCTATTTTAAAAAATATAAAACATTAAAGATAAAATTTAATACAAGTGATTTTTTAAAAGAAAATTTAAACATATTAACTTTTAAATAATGCACTATTAAATGTACTAGTACTAAACATGCACTATTAACAAAACTGCGAAGACATTAAAAGTTACCTGCTGATCTATAGATAAAGGGGTTATGATGGAATGCTCCTTATCTGCTTCCCTTTCATTGAAAAATTAGAATGTAAATCCACTACAATAATTTTCAAATTATTCCAGCAGAAGCGATGTGTTCATAGATCTGAGAAATCAGATATACCCAGGCCTTATGAACACACCCGGCTAGACACAGTGACATGTTAAAATGGATGGTTTACTTTAAAATGGAGATTGTTCACTTTAAAATGGAGATTGTTCACTTTAAAACGTTAATTTACTTACACAGTATAAATCTACAAACTTCAAAGAACCCAACACACGCTAATCCTAGCTTCGAATGAGAAAAAGTCGTCTGCCTTCAATATGCGCGCGCAGTATTGTTTAAACACAACAAAATAACAGCTAGCAGATGTTTCCAACTTCTACCGCAAATGATATAGGAAGAAAATAATTTAAATAAAGACATTTCAAAACGTTTATAATTTATATGGCTGAAAAATGAACTTCTAATGATGCTATAATATTCTTTTTTTATATGAGAGAGTTTTGTATTCTTAGAAATAAGCTGGGAAAATTTACATTTTTATATATTTTTTAATCCATTGCATTTGCTTTAGTCGTCAAAAGTAAAGATATATTTTAAATAATAATTGATTTAATAGGCTTTATAAAGTAATTTCGATATAAATTTAAATTGCAATCAAATTTCCTAAGTACAAATTTTTCATTTTTTACACTCTATCGAAAAGAGCAATATATTTAATAGAGGTGACATCTTACTAAGCACTGGCCAGTTTTGGATAAATTGCTATAGGAATGACATATACTTTATAACATGTTTTTAATTCATTTTTGCTCGGAAATACACGAAATTGGCTCGTGTTTTGTTCAGAAACTATGTTATTGAAAAGCCTTTTCCATTTTTTGTTAAAAGCAGAAGATCTTTCAGAAAAGAATGTCAAAGTCGGCGTTTTGATTTGAATATCCGACGTGACAGTGAAAAACTGGTCGTCACGTGACACGAATTGCTTATAACTCGATAAATAACTAAATTTCTATTTAAGGATTTTTACCTTTTTTTATTATGTAGTATATTTTGTTAAATTTCATGAAAATGGTAATGAAAATTGTAAAAAAATTATCTGCCTCATATATGTAGACAGATATTTATTTATTATTTTATTTTGGAAATACTCAATATATATAAATAGTGTGTGACAATATTTTTATTAATGATTTAGGTACATGACATAATTCAAATCTATATTTTATGAGTTTTTTTTTTTTTTCAAATTCACTCTCCGATCACACCGTGAAGTCACAGAGTGTTGGCATTTTGGTCATAGGTTTTACGTGACTTATGTGACTTGCAGTGACGTCATTGCAACGTCACAAAAATTTTTAAAACTGTCAAAAAGTAATTTTCTTTATGTTATAAGATGTTCTAAAGTTTATTTTAAGTTTTCTTTAGATCTCCAAGACGTTCACATTTTGGTCACAGTGTGATGTTACAAAGTGGTGGCATTTTGGTCACAGATGTGACGTGACGTACGTGACTCACATTGACGTCACAATGAAGTCACTGTGACTGTGCATGCTATGCGGGTATGTACATTAGAGAAGAAAATACTGTTTCTTAGAAATAGCGTTTTGCATTTAAAAATAATATAAAATCAAACCTCTTTTAATGGACACCCTTATATACGGTCACCCATCTCTTACGGCCAACTTAAAATTTCTTAGCGAACATTAACCTCTCGTTATAACTAACAACCAATCTCCTGCAGTCACCTCATTTTTTCAGACTAGTTTTTTTGGTCACATAGGTGTCCGTTAATCAGAGGTTTCACTCTTTTAAAGTTTTATAAATGTGATTTGTTTTATTAAGATACAATAGTTAAAGATTGCACTTCTTTCATTTCAATGTAGTACTATAAGAATATGTAAAATTAATAAAAATTAATATGGTGAAAATTGCTATATTCTACAAAATAATTCTTTGTATAATGGCATCTAAAAATTCGTAATACATATAATGTGCAAGTTTTCTGCAAAAGTATCATATTTTGAATATTCTGTTTACAAAATATATGCATATTATGCTAATTATCAAGAAAAAAACTTTTTTTTAAAAAGGCAAGTTTTATCGTTTTTTCATAGAAAAGTCATTTTTCAAGCTCTTTGCGGCACCTGAAAATATTTTAGTACAGCAACAAAATTTTATATTCTTCATTCTAATCCCAAGATGCAACATTTGCCGACTAAAGCAAATTTCTAACTGAAAAAAAAAATTAACCATTATTTTCGTTCCACCCTATTACACATCCCTGATATTTTTCGCGTAAATTCGATCACTACTTTCTTCTCAATGCACCCTTTTTCAGAACTCACATAAAGAGTCATAACTGCCCATGAGTTTTGAGATGTATGCTTCAAACATGGCAAAAACGCATCTCTATTGAAGGGCAATCGATTCGTGTAGGACTCGATCTGGTTGACTCAAGGACATATTTTATTAGGAAACCTGGCTATACCCTTTTCCAGTCTGATTTGATTTGAATAATATCAGAAGGTTTGCAACCATAACATTATGATACAATTAATGATTTTTTTTTCAAATCAAATGAAAACAAAATTATTATTAAATAAAAAAAGCTAATGAAAAATCTCATGGAGACAAGTAACATTTCATCAAATAATTTTACTGGTTAAACATATGTTTATTGCATTTGAAAAAATTAGAAGATTGGCAGTTATACGAATTAAGATCTTCCGATGGTCATAACGTCAAAACTAGTCATTTTTCAGGATTGAATCTATTGAGATATTTGATCATCATTTCAACAATACAATATATCAGAATTTCAGTCACTTCCACTGGTTGTACATTTCCATATAATTTGTCAGTGGTCCTTTCGTACAAAAAATATTAACACTTAACAGACAGGTTGTTTTTTCTCTGCCTGTCTCGGTTTTGGGGCATTTTTTAACACATTATGTTTGGGGAGTTTTCATCTTTTAAGCAGGAAGTTTTGAAAAGGCCTATGGGCATTATACTTGCGTGATACATTATTTAACAAAAATATCTTCCCTGTTCGTGTTTATATTATAAATGAATGGACCGTAATTTCCGGTCTATAATCCGCGGATCAAACAATCCTGTTTTGACCCAGAATTTTATTTTATAAAATGTAACTTACTAGATTGCGATAAATGTTTGACTTCAATTATTAAATTAAATTTCTGGGTCGAAACATGATTGTTTGATCCTCGTATTACAGGGCGGAAATTACGGTGTATAATAATGGTATTGTTTCTAATCGAAGTATTTATATGCATAGTATTTTTTCTAAAAATACGAATTTTGAGTATGTTTTTTGAAAAATAGTGTAACACACGAAATGCAAAAGTACCGCTCGTGGGCGCAATTACAAGGGTGGTTAAATTATTATTGTCCTGAGTGTGTATACATTATTTGTACTGCAATGATTGATGTGGAATATTGAAGCTTAATGTCTTAGATGCCTATATGCTAAATTTCAGAACCGTAGCTGCTATATTAACATATTTGTTTTCGTTTTATGCGCGAGAAGTGGCACCTAGCTTAAAAAATGGAGAAAACCAAACAGCAAGCTGCCATCAAGTTCTTTCAGAAAAAGGAACAGCAAGCTGTTATCAAGTGCTTTCAGAAAAAGGGGTTAAGCCCAAAGGAGATTCGTGAGGACATGGTCAGTGTATTGGGAGATGGGGCCCCTTCTACCAGGTGGTAAAGAACAGGTGCCACGAATTCTGTTGCGGCAGGGAAAGCTGTCAACAGGCCCCTGGTTTTAGTCTTCCAACAACAGCATGCATCCCAGAAAACATTGATGCTGTGCATGACCCGATTATGGCACACTGGCGAATCATCATGCAACAGTTAGCAGATATCTTGCACATCTCTGTAGGTTTAGTAGAAACCATTGTGCATGAACACTTGGCATTCAGAAAAGTGTCAGCCCGTTGGCAGGGCCTGATTACCAACGGGGCAAACTTCCACCAGTAAAAAAGAATAGAAATTTTGTCCTTATTCATGGCTGTATTTTCGCATGAATAGGGCGTTTTAATACGACAAAAAAGTCTATTAAATATTACTGGTGGAAGTGTGCCCCGTCAGTAATCAGGCCCTGCCCGTTGGGTACCCAAAATGTTATCCTTTCAACAACAGAGAGACAGAGTTCGATGTACAGTCGTGGACAAAAAAACTGGACACCCCCACTAACTCTGCAACAAATTACAGTAGAAGGAAGTGACTGGAACCAAACGATTGGAAATAAAGTCTACTTTTAAATGATGTATATAAAATTTACTTAGGGGGCCATCTACATACAAAAACACACCCGAACTTTGTTTTTTTCAATAGCAAGACCGAAATTTGACAACATATTTGAAATCTGCAGTTCAAATTATGCCTAGATACCAAATTTCATTAAATTCCTACGAATAGTTTCTGAGAAATTAATTACTTTATAATGAGCATATTTAAGGGGCTGTATCCAAATTGAAGTTCGGTACTCGATTGTTGAAATGCTGCAGAATGTCACTTCTTTTAATGTATTATGTTTTACCGATATGACCATTTTAATCACTTAATAAGTTTCGGTTATTGTTATATGCGGTAAAATAATGTTTACAAGTGTTGAATTATCCGATTTTAACCCCTTGGGGACGAGCGACACGTATACGTGACGCATAAGATGCTCAGAATCCTCGATTTTTCCCACCAGTTATTTTTTATTGTAAGCTTCGCCTTATTATATCTTAGCATTTCCACGATTCAATTAGACGAAAATTTCTGTTTTGAAAAACTGGTAGTAAATTATTAAAAATTTTGTAATAGACACTCGTCACGAAGGGGTTAAAAAACCATAAGATTTTTTGTAATTAAAATAGTTTTAGAATATGTAAATGTTATTGGAATTTTACAGGTGCTTTTATAATGCTTTTTCTCAGATTTTGCATCTATTTAACTCGCCTTTTCTTTTAGTTTATTGGCAGAAACGTGAATAATATTGACAAATACAAAATTTAGAAAAAAAATAGTATAAAGCAGCGTAAGGAATCAAAGTTAAAAAAAAACGCAGATAAATTGTTTTTTAGTCTGAAAATAAATCCAGACATTGCTTTTTTTTTAGTAACGAGGGGGGGGGGGGTTGTCTTGTTTTGAGATATGTTCGCATGATTTATATTCCGATTTATTTGAAGACCTAAAACTAAATCTATGTTATAAAGACATCTGAATAACTTTACATCCGATATTCTCCTTCGGAATAGGGTTAATAATTCTATGATTAAACCTATTCCGGTAGTTCATTTGAAATTTTACAATTAACTCATTAATGCCTCTTGGCAAGAAAACTTGCCATTTGACATTTATTATTATTATTATTATTATTAGATTTTTTTGCACACTGCTAGCGATTGGGAAATAATCTTGCCTATCAGAAAACCATAAAAATAACTTGTAATTTTTTTTTCAATTAGCCTGTTTAACCGAATAGATCTAAATACGAAAGTTATAGAAGAAAAAGTTTAATTATTTTAAGTTCGTTATTAATGGAATAAAAACTGAACATCCATACATATTTGTAAAGATTACAATTTTTGATTGATATACAAATGTTAGTAAAAGTTTAAATTAGCATTTTTAAGTAACAAACTAATACTTTCGCGGTAACATTTTATCTAACAACCATTTAGTGTAATATTGCAAACAATTTAACAAGATTTGAGTAAATTGAATTAATAAGTATAAATATCTCAGAGATTATAATGCTTATATATTAAAGGTTTAAATGATGTAAATTGTTTTTGACCAAAATTTTGAAGATACCTAATGCAAGAATTATATAAATTTTTTCTCATAAATGCATCATCAGAATCTATTTAAAAAGAACAGAAAACAGTTCACGAGTCCTACTATTTTGTGGAATACATTGAAATGAATAATTACGTGTATACACCACGAAATTAGCTTTGTTCTCAGAAATTTTATGTTAATTTTATCGTCACAGTTTTTTGAATATTTATATGAACAAGTATATAATTTTATGGATTTGATATGTTTTAAATCCGTGTTTCAAAATTAAAGATATAAAGCAAATAGAAAGATTTGTAATCATATTGAATTTTTACCTAACATTATTAAATTACTATGTTTTCTGTCTTTTTTTCCAAATGCAAACATGATCTACAAGGACAATCTGGCCCACATAATAAAACCTAAAATCAACTGTGGAAGAAAAACTGGCAACCAAAATTTTAAAGTACTGATATTTATCTAAATAAAAAAAATATGATTACTTCTATCATAGAACTTTAACAAAAGAGTAGAAGAACATCGTGGGCTGGTTAGTACACAAAAAATTAAAAGGCAAAATCCTCAGCCCTACTAATAAGCCGCATTTTGTAATTAAATAACAAAAAAGGGAGGGAGGAATTTGCTAATATAATGTATAGCAATTAGTTTTATCAAGAACTTCTTCCAATCTGCGTGGCATTGATTCAATGAGGCTGTTAACAATATCAGTATCTCTTTTAATAGTTTGCGAAGCATGAGAAACCGATTTCCATAGCTAATCAGTCGTTCTAATTCCCTGCAGGCGAACTTCATCATTCCACAGAACCCAAACATTTTCCATTGGGTTCAATTTGGCTGCATTGCTTCGCCATTCTAACTTCATTATGTAGTTCTCTTCGTACCAAGTTTTAACTACACCACTTCTGTAGATAGCACTATTATCCTGAAAATTCCAAACAAAATTATGAATTATGAACTACACTTAATAAATAATGATTTCTATAACATTAAAATTTATATTTACAACAAAAAATGTTAATGAAATAAATATCTAAATATATTCGCAAATATTTTAGCGTAAATTTTGCGAAAAGTTTTTTTATAAATCAAAACGTGAACAAATTGTAAATGGTTTATTTTTATTTTTAGTAAAAATATTATAATTCTATGGAAGATTACAACCTGCTAATAGCAAAAGTTCTGAAAATATACAACACTAGGAAATATGTTGTTTTAAAATTTCTTATTAATATAGTTATAAATATATATAGATATATATATATAGAGAGAGATGGATAGATAAATAGATAGATAGATAGATAGATTTTGTCTTAATTATTTTTCAAAAAACAGCGGATATTATTTTTTTAAATAAATTTACATGCATTTTTTTTATACTGATTCATCTGCTAAAATCGTTAAACATGAAACAAAAGAAAATTAATTTCATTACTGAATTTATATTGAAAATTTTCACTCAGTTCTGTAAAGATGGGCCAAAGGCGTGTTTTATCACTGTCGATATGATATGTGTGGCAAAGCTGACAAGTTAAAGGATTTATATCTGCACACCTGTCATAAAAAGAATTTTTATTAAAATTAAAAATAACTAGTTATTCTATAAAACCGAAATTAATTCTAATGCTATGGCATAGCATATAGAAAAAGCTTCTTTTTAAAATATTTTCCTAATTCATTTAATGAACGAATCAATAAACATTCTAGAGCAAGCAGTGATAATTCGGATTTGAATATTGAAGCGCGGAGGGGGGAGGGGGGTGTTTTGGGAAAATAAACCAGTAAAAAATTATGATCTAAAACGTGCAAAACTATGAAATAAATAATTTTTAATATATTTCTATTATTAATATTAATAAATAACAGTATATAGTATGCTCTGAAAACCATATTGTTTAATAATACCATTTACCAAATAACAATATATACCTGTTGGAAGAGAAAAAATCCATCCACAGAGTGATTTTCTAAAACTTCAGGTATCATTGCGTGTTCTACTATGTCACAATAAGATATTCCGACTAGATGATCTCAATGCACAGCAGAGATGCAATGCTCTGTGCCGACATGCAGTCCCACAATGAAATTGCAATTCAGCCGCTGCGTTTAATATTATTTGTATACCGTGGCTGAAACCTAAATCCCAATCGACGGTACACTCAAAACGAAAAACTGGAGACTGACTAAAGGCACCTTTCGTCTTTAAATAAAAATGAGCTCCATTCATTTATGCCTCAGTTAATATATGTTTGGGCAAAGTGAAGGCGTTGAAGTCGCTGGTTTTCAGTTAATGCTGGTTTTTTAGCCGCCATCCGAATTCGAAAACTTGCTTCTTTGAGCATGTTGTGAATGGTACGAGATGATACATAATAAAAAGAAAGTTTGCCGTATATATATTCATAATACATTCTATCGCCTCTTAGTTATATATGCTCACTTGAAGTTGCAAATCATCTTTAATTTGATTAGAAGACATATAGGGATCTACTGTATAGCAATTGAAACAACTTCTCGAGCTTGGCTGTCTGAAAAGATCCTTGGCCGACCACAACTACCGTAATTTCCGGCGTATAATCCGCAGCTCAAAGAGTCGTTTTTCGACCCAGAAATTTTATTCAATAATTGTAGTTAAATATTTACAGCGATCTTTTAAGTTACATTTTATAAAATAATATTTCTGGGTCGAAAAACGACTGTTTGAGCTGCGGATTATACGCAGGAAATTACGGTACAAAGACGGTTTATCAAATTTGTATTGCTAAACATAAAAAAAAAATTACCAGTAATGTAAATTAAATTTAAATTTAAATGAATTGAATGTAAATTTAATTTTTTTCGCAATAAACTACCAATATAAAGCTTACCTGTTAATCCATGTTGAAACAGTTTGAAGAGACACTTGAAAATGCCTAGCTATATAACGAAAACTTCTTCCAGCTTGCCACATACCAATCATTTGGACTTTTGTTGCTTCAGTTAATTGTGGGGCCATTTTGTTTCAGCAAATACTCTACGCATATGCATTTATAAGAAACTTCACTTCAAACATATATACTGCAGAAAAAACAATATAGCTTTATTATACTGGAAAAGAAGCTATAAATCCATTTAAAGGTAACAAAAATGATTAAGTTTTTTCTAAGGTAGAACTGATCATATTTTTCAAAAATGAGCTTTATTAATTTAAAAATAAAATCAAAACTATTTTCCATAAATGACGTAAACATACATCTCATGCAAATACGTTGTACGTAATTTTAATGAAAATTTTTAAAGCAGACATTGAAAAAGTAAAAGATATATATATATATATGTTGTGGAGTTTTGGGGTTCTTTCTAAAACACAACTTACTTAAACTTAAAAAGCTCATTTATTACTCAATCTTCACTTGACAATTAAATATTTAGAAAAAAATAAGTATACCCTGATTAGCTCCACTGAAATCTGTTGCCATGGAAAAGGTAGCAAATTATATTAAACTAATCAAAATATCAAAACTTAAGAATCCGAATAGGTTAATACAACAATGATAATTTTGAACTCATCATTTTAAGACAATATTAAATGTAGTAAGGGGCAACAGATTTCTAAATCAAGTAGCATACTGGATTGCATAAAGAACACCCAACTCCACTCCAACCCGATCAAGCTCAAATCTCCATACACATTAAATTAACAAAAGTGTAATCATCATATAATTTGGAAAGATGCAGACAACCTGAAATTCCTCCAATATGAGGACCAAAAGGGGAAAGAGTTAAATCCGTTAATAGAATAGGGATATGATGATGTACTAAAATTTTAGAACAACCATAGAGATTCTGAACAAGATCCGATCGGTTAACCAAGAATCGTATAGTGGTGTATAATGACTGGATATTTTTTTTTTTTTTTTTTTTTTTTACTTTTTAAAATAAAACAATTTTGGTGTATATTTTAGAAAAACAATGTTTCTGAAAGAGGAGAGTTAAAGCTTAATTTAACATTTTATGAAATTAAATTTAATATTACTGTTTCACTTATTAATCTATCCATCCTTAAATCAAGATCAAAAATACGATTGTATAACATTGAGTGAACTTCAATTTATGTTCATTAAAACAGTCAGTTATGAATTTAAACTTCAGAAATTTTAAAGTCCTAATTTAATAAAGTTGAATTTTCTCTCCCTTTTTTTTTTTTTAATTAATCACAGAAAGGTTAGGCCATTCTTATAGGTCTACTGTGAATATAAAAAATTAATTATTTAGAGATTTATACAAAGAAAAACATACCAACTTTGATAATAAACAAAAAAAAAAAAACACAATTTATTTGAACATTTAAAATAATGAAGCAACTAAGTTATCAAAAATAATCTTAATAAAACAATATAACAGCTGATCTTTTAAGTTGAAACCACTCACTGGTTACTTTTAAATTACACATCATATTTTTAAAATTACCATCATATTACCATTTAATGGTCGTTCAAACATACAAACATTATGTATTAACCTACAGACTATTTCTGTTCATAATGTTTATTCTTATTGAAATTATCCAAAGATATTCATTTCACTTTTAAACTCTGGTATAGCAAACATATTTTTTTTTTTTTTTTTTTTTTTAAAGAGGTACAAATAAATAAAAAGAAAAACTATGCAAATAGTACTTACAACAGGTAGAGAGTTCTACAATTTTAGTCAATGGGCACTTAGGAGCATTTCCTCCTTTTTCAAAATCTGATGAAGCACTTAAGCTGGAGTATTCAGGCTGGGGAAAAATTCAGACGTGGTTTCAAGCTAACATTCATCAATCCTCTCATCTCACTGCATCACTTGCCATCAACTACTAGGTCCATCATCTAGTCCGGAGGGGAAAATCGTTCTACGGTCCAGAACTTCACCGTCGGAGTCAGTAATTTCACCTTCCTGAAGCATGTGTTTTATTCGAAGATAGCCATCACCGTAACTCAGAACACTACGACTTCTAACGACCGGTTTAGTTCAATATCTATGATCACTTCTGATGGTTAAGAAGTCATAATCTTGGAGCGCCACTACGCCAAAAAAAAATAGGCTACACATATCTTCTTCTTAATTTCTCGTTAACAGTTATAGATCCGCAATTCGAAAATGCCCTTATAGCCTCTTTTCATCATAACATCATGACTTAGGATGGTTAATGTAGGGCCATCAATGCCCCACTCTCAAAAAAAAAAAATCTTCCAGAAACCTGTCCGCCTTCAACAACTTCGCGATCCAGCCCACAGGCCAATCTTCGAGCCCCGTAATAAGTCGAATTTTTTTTACGAGTCAAACGACAGGTCTCTTGGCCAAGCAACAAGTGTCGTAAACATTCATTCTCCCGCGCTGCTTGAAAAACGGGACCGATCCACTCTGCCAGGGGTACGGGAATGGAAACAAAAGGAAAAATGGACTCATCGTGAAGACTACAGCTTGCCGCTCCACTCTGCCGGCCGCTTCATGGGGGAAGGAAACCATGCATCACCCCCATGGCGTGTGCTGAAGGGGGGTCCTGTTAGCCTCTGTTTACATGGGCGCCAGCTATCCGCCTGATAGCAGAGCCAATTGAAGCCTGACGTAAACTTACAAAGCCTAATTGCGTGTATAGTACACTCATAAGATAACGTAATTCTTATACAGGGCGGTCGGTCATTCTTATATCAAAGTCAGACTAGATGACTCCAAATTTTCCACCTGTGCAGTCTACTGACAAAACATCCCTCCCTTGCTGTCTGCTTTTCGTATTTGAAAAACAGGAAGCTACGTTAGACTATAAACGTTGAAATTACTTTGCAAAAAGAAAAAGAAAGAAGAAAAAATAAAAACTGATTTTATTATAATTATTACAATTACTTTTATTTATTTAAATTTTTATTAGAAACAGAAAAAAAGAGTGCTTTTAAATAAATGTTGAGAAAGTGATTTAAATAATTAATGTAGATTAAAAAAAAAAAATTTGTTGAAACCAACCGTAACATATATATATATATATACTAATAAAGACTGGGGTTCTGGTGCCTCGCTATCTTATATCTTACTACAATCACAGGTCGTTGTCAGGTTTGTTGTGCTCCCGCGATCATTCACTTACGCTTCAGTTTAAGCTAGCTTTCAATTTAACGTAAGATCGCGAAGCATTGAAATACGGTTTACGCATTGTTTATATTGTAAGACAGACTTAATCTCTAAGTTTATCAAGTCACTATAATCCCAGCCTATGAGTATAATATTTTCTCAAACAGGGATGAGAGCGCTCCGACCCGAATATCGATTCTTACCACTAAATTTTAATAGTATTCTACAACGTAATGAATTTCAGAAATTTTGTCCTTGAATAAGGTAACAAATACTATTAAAATTTAGTGGTGTCAATCGGGATTTCGAGTCGGAGTGCTCCCATCCCTATTCAAACTATGGTTTAATGCACATCATAGACGGCCCCTTAAAGCAGCATCTTGCCGTTTTTTAAGCATAATTTGAAAACTACTTGGAAGAAAAATTTGGAATTTTGATACACATAAAGCAGGACATAATAAATATAAATCCATCAAAAAAATTGTAGGTTGCAATTCATAATTTTTTCGAATATTAATTTCATAATTAATAATTCATATTATAAAATTTTAAAAATTACAAATTTAACGTAGTTATGTTTGGGTTTTTGAGTTTTATAACCAAACAAAACGTTAGCACATTAGGATTATAATTTCAGGAGATATTAATAAAAATATGAAAATGTAATTTAACATTAGAAGCTCTAAAATTTGAATGTTTATAACTCAAAAACTTATCATCCAAATGACTTAAAATTTTGTATCTAGGCATAGTTTTAACCGAAGATTGAAAATATCATGTCAAAAGTGGGTGTTGCCATTGAAAAAAAATTAAGTTTAGGCTGGTTTTAATATGTAGATGGCCCCTTAAGCAAATTTTAGATACATAATATAAAAGTAGACTTTATTTCCAATCGTTTGGTACCAGTCACTTCTTTCTACTATAATTTGTTGCAGAGTTAGTGGGGGGTGTCCAGTTTTTTTTTTCCACGACTGTACAAGGGCTGGTTTAGAGCTTAAGGGGCCTGACCTGAAGCAGTTCTGTGATAGATTTGTGACAGTTGATGACACGTGGATACATCTCTATGATCCCGAGTCCAAACGACAGATTATGGAGTAGCGGCACAGCAGTTCACCTCCCCTCCACAAGTTCAAGTTGCAAGCATCAGCACGCAAGGTTACGGCCACACTTTTTTAGGATGCGAAGGGTGTGCTCCTTATTAATTACTTGGAGGCTGGACACTATCTCGCAGGCCTATTATGCAGCCCTAATCCCTAAGTTACGCGAAGCAATCAAGGAAAAATGGCACGGGATGTTGCAGCAGAAAAGTGCTGTTCCACCAGGTCAATGCTCCGTCCACAGAAGCCATGTTACTGGTGCCGCAATCCATGCAGCTGGTTTTGATGTGTTGAAACATCCTCCCTACTCTCTAGACCTCGCCCCTAGTGACTTTCATTTGTTCTCTAAGTTGAAGGAGCACCTTAGAGGGACAAAGTTTCAGTCGAATGCAGCTGTTATGCAAGCTATTGGGGCATGGCTTTCAGATAAGCCAGAGACTTCTTTGGAGCAGGCATAGTAGCTTTACAGCATAGGTGGCAGAAGTACATTACTGTGAAATGAGACTTTGTGCAAAAATAATATTGTTTATAGGTCAGGGACAATAATTATTGAACCACCCTCGTAGATATATCCAAAAGACATGTTTTCACGTTATTCTACGTGACCTGTGCTAGGAAATCAGAATGGAAAAACGTAAATTTATGTATTCTGTCCGTTAAGTGTTAACATTAATGAGAAGTTCTCATTTATTAATAGTGACAGTGCTAAATCTCAATCAGTAAGAGAAAGTAAGATTAGCGTTGTGTCAGAAGATGCCTATAATCCGACCTATAATCCACGGATCAAACAATCATGTTTCGATTCAGAAATTTTATTTTATAAAACGTAGCTTACTAGATTGCTGTAAAGGTTTGACATTAATTATTAAATGAAATTTGATGCATTTTTTTCTTCTAGCTTACTTATGTGACTTCAATTATAAAGGAAAATTTCAGGTCCACAATATGTTTGCCGGATTTGTGGTTGATCACCGGTTTTTATGGTGACTGTTTCAAAATATTTCCACTGAAATAAAATCATATGCACCACAAAATTGTTCTCTGCAGAAAACAAATATTGATGCTCATATTTATTCTATAGATTTTTTTTATCTTTTTATATTTTCTACTCAATAAAATTCAGTTATTTCGTTGCAAGTAACATACATTGTTCTCTGACATGAGATAAAGAGGAATATTTATTACTCAAGTTAAAAACATTAAAGGGGAAGAATAACAACATTAATTTCTCATGAAAAGCTAACATTACTCTGAATGGTTTTCTTATACTTTCGTATTGTAAGTACGATGTGAAACAAATTATGTATTTCCGTTTGAGGGAATCACATTTTATTCAGACGATACACAAATATATAAAATTATGTTGTTTTGAGTTTTTTTCAAGCATCCTGAGCTAGCGTACTTTACATTTTTTTTAGTAAACTTTGGAATAAAAATAAAATAAATGAAATAGATGGATTCACTGTAAACATTACACTTGAAATGGTGATTTACTTTTCAAAAATATTTGCTCTAAAAAGTTACGCATTCTTTATAATTTATTAAAAAAAATAAGTGTATTATCAGCAAATCATGTACAATTATGCTGGTTGGTTGGTTGATTATTGACGGCCAATTATCTACACATGGGATATAGGCCCGGGGGGAGTGCCCTTCGTGGGGGTCTTTCTAAGGGAACCTAACCCGTATTTACGCATGGATAAATCCACGGCTCGAAGAAAACCACGAAAACTCCGAACGATGAGGCCGACGGGCGCGATTGGGATCGAACTCAGCACCTCCCGTCTACCAGCTTCGAGAGCAAAACCTCTCAGCCACTGGTGGGGCTGTACAATTATGCATAAGTTTGTCTAAAAGTTGTACATAGTTGCATTTTCTTTTTTTTTTAGAAATAAATGTATTTGTATATTCTGTAGCAAAAGAAAATACACATTAATAGGGCTTTATAAAATATGTTATGATTTTTTGCAAGTTTAATCTAAAAGTTAATTTCGTTATTTTTATTGCTATTTCTTCTGACATTAAATAAAGTATTGATTTTAGAAAATACTCGTTCAATTTTTTAATAAATTATTGGGGCCTTCTCATCAATTTTAGAAATGTTTTATATTAAAAAAGGTAAAATGTTTGGTAGATGTCCCGCTACAGGGGTGTTACTGGCGACTAGTTGGAGACAACACTTGAAAGAAAAGCAATTTTAGTTTTAGATTTCTTTAACATTTGAAAAAAGACATGAATATTAACATTACGAACATAACAGGCAACTCTTACGCTTTTTCTTTACCACTAAAATTTAAGAGTAAATATTTCCTAATTTATTCGCCAAAGTCCAGAATTAAATAATGTAAAATTTTCTATTAAATGTTAGTGGTAAGAAAAAAGCGTAAAAGTTGTCAGGTACGCTCGAATATTATTGTTTAGAAATTGTGGTAATAAAAGTGACTGCATCGATCAGTGTTGCCAGTTGGCTACATTTATAAAATTCAGATTGCTTGATTGGCACCTCTTTTTTAAATGGTATAATTCGCCCTGTTTCCGCCTTATTTAATCTGTCATTTAATAAGGCGAATGTAACTTTCTGAAAAAACTGGTGGCAATCAGGGAAACTGAATTAAAAAAAGTATTCCACTGGCAACAGTGTCACCGGCCCTACTTTCGATCGAGACATGAATCATCCTTCTTTTTTGAGAAAAACTAACTTGCATTAAGATTAATTTTATTACTCGCTAATAACTTAAAGTAACTTTCGACCTATAATCCGCGGATCAAACTATCACACACACACTCAGAAGTTTAATTTAGTAATTGAAGTCAAATATTTTTTGTGATCCAGTAAGTTACAATTTATAAAATAAAATTTCTGGTTCGAAACATTATTGTTTGTACGGTAACAGATTGTTGACATGTCAAAATTATACTCGTATTTACATAGATGCAAACTTCTACGCATTTTGCTACCATAATACACTGCTCAAAAGAATTAAAGGATATTTGAAGTTTTATATAAAATAAAGATATAAACGAAATTTTTTTTGCCGAAAATAGAAGAAGAGAATCACAAATGCAAATTTTTCTGGTTTTCAAACTGTGGAGTATGCAAATTTTGAGTTCGACGTCAAAAACGTCGCTTCAGCGGCAGCGAATGAAATTTGACTTTCAACTGGATAAAAGAGAATGAAGACAAGGATGATCGGCATTCAGTGATTGCTTTGTTTCGATGAGTAAGATGTCTCAGCGAAGTCATTTGACAGATTCAGAAGCTTGGAGAGTTGTTGGTAGGTTAGAAGGGGGCCAAACTCAAGCCGAAGTAGCGCAAGCCATTGGAGTGTCACAAAGTGTCATTTCCAGGATCTGGAACCGTTTTTTGGAGAGTGGATGTGCAGGTCGAAGACCAGGGCAAGGTCGTAGACGGGTAACAACGCCCAATGAAGATCGGTATTTATCGTTAACAGCTCGGAGACACCGAAACATGAACGCTACTCTTCTCCAACAACACTTTCGCTCGGCTACAGGCACCACGATTTCAACTCAGACTGTCCGAAACCGGCTCCATGCTGTAGGTCTGTATGCTCGCCGACCGATGGTATGTGTTAGATTAACATCAAGGCATCGTCGCGACCGCAGGGAGTGGGCAACCGAGCATGTCAAATGGAGGAGAAATGAATGGAGCAATATTCTGTTTTCTGACGAGTCCCGTTTTTCTGTGCATCCGGATAATAGGCGTATTTTCATCTGGAGGGACCGTGGCAGTAGGAATAATCCTGCGTTCGTGCACGAAAATGTCAGATTTGGCGGTGGAGGAGTGTTGGTGTATGGTGGCATCTCCATTTACGGGCGCACTGACCTCTACATCATTCGAGATGGAGTTCTGACTGGTCGCCGATATAGGGATGAGATCCTCAGACCTATTGTAGTCCCTTACGCTGCAGCAATCGGAGATAACTTCATTTTAATGGACGATAACTGCAGGCCACATCGTGCAAACCTGGTGGAGGATTTCCTTTTCGAGGAAGGAATCGTTCGAATGGAATGGCCAGCGTGTTCTCCAGACATGAATCCAATCGAGCACGTTTGGGACGCTCTAGGAAGACGAGTTTCTGGCCGCCAACAACCCCCACAAACTCTCCAAGAACTGGAAAGAGCTCTTCTGGAAGAGTGGGACAGAATACCCCAACTCGTCATTAATAATCTCATTGAGTCCATGCCTCAAAGGTGTTCAACGTTGCTGGCCGCCCGTGGAAACCATACCCCCTACTGAAAATGATTTTCTTTGAAGAAAACACCTTTTCTTATTCTTTTTTTCTCATATGCACAAATTGTGTTTTTTTCCTTTTGTACACAAATGCGCAATAAAATGCATTTTTTTCTGCCAAACATGTGTAATTTATTCTCATATAACCTACTATGTCTGTCGACCATGTATCAATCAGCTAAAAAGTTTCCCAGATACAAAATCCACCTAAAACTGCAATATCCTTTAATTGTTTTGAGCAGTGTATTTGACTAACAATACTCGCCTTATTTAATCGTATCAATGAACGATTAACCACTTAACAGTTTTGCCCGAACGCCGTTCGGGTAAGAACAGTTTTTTTACTTCGTTACCAAAATCTTTTTGATACCACTAATTCTTAATTATAATCTTCCATTTATTTTTTGAGAGACATTGTTCGATTACATAAGGCTAATACTTCATTACGGAGAAAGTGGCTTTATATTCCTATTTTTATTTTATTGTGTCAAAAAAGTAGAAATTTTAAAGGGTCCAGCGATCCAGTAAGTTACAATTTATAAAATAAAATTTCTGGGTCGAAACATGATTGTTTGATCCGCGGATTATAGGCCGGATATTATGGTATTATAAATAAATTTCACTTTAACTTTAGCAAACATTCCAAATGAACACATTGAACGGTTTACGATAAAGCAATATTTAAAAAAAAATCTTTTGAAAAAAAAATCTATTTTTACAGTGCCTTATAAATAAAAACAATCCTGCAGAAGGAACATAAGTTTTCAAAAGTTATTCGTTGTCTTTATTTTTATTTCAATTAATAATTTCTGAATGTTTTAAACGCACATGAAACTCACAGAATATTCAAAAAATAAAATGCTCGAAAAAAAATATATTTCCAATCTAGGTAAAAAATATAAGTTATTGTACGAATATGTTAATTTCCAGGTTGTTTCTATGGAGATAAATTATTCATGAACTTATGGGGATAGCAAAATTAGTTTCTTGATTCATAAATCTTTCATTCCTAATCGAGAATGAAACTTGTTAGAATTATAACTCTAATATATCATTTTTCATTATTTTCAGATTTTGCTCAATGAAACCCATTTAAAAATGTCCATATTTTTGAAACTTTCTTATTTGTTTTTTTTCCTTTCGTCAGCTTCCTGAGACAAAAGCGTCGTTTTTTCTTTAATTATGGTTACTTAATCTTTTAATTCATCAGGTAGTTAAATTAAGAGATATTTTATATTTTTAATCAATATTTCAAAGATTTAGGTTATAACTTGATATATTTTGTAATAACTTTTTTAAAATAAAATCTTCATTTTAAATAACTGAAGTATACGGGAGTAAAATTTTTAAAGGAGTAGAATTTTATAGTGTGTAAATACAGTTTAACTACACTAGGGTTAACCCGGCCTGTGGACGATAGATATGCATACAAACTTTGGAATTTCTACACACACACCACTATTTCTGTTTATAAAATTTATATTTAAGATTTAAATCCCAGCATTTTCAGTCGCACTGCTTAATTGCAGAATTTTTATTGTTTTTCTTCAATTAAATAAGGTGAAGATTTTTATTATTGTGTTGTAAAAATGATTGTGTTGTATAAATTGTGTTGTAAAACTGTACGAACCCTAGGTCAGATATGAAATTCCTGTAAAAACGTCGTTTGTTTGTACTTTTTATTTTTTCCCCAGGTCACCAAATGGTCCATTTTTAGGTAGCTTTCAATACAAAAAAGTATAAAGCTACCTATTGCAGCCGTTCGGAGGAAAGCAGTTCCAGAAAATTTCGATATATTTTCACCGATCATGACCCCCAGACCCCAAAACCAACCTCCGTTCAAATGTTGATTTATATATATAGATATATCCATATATATATATATATATATATATATATCTGACCTATGTTATACGATAACGCTCATATTTATAAATCGATTTTGATGAAACTAATTGTGTGTATTAAGCTAACCAATGTCTCGACCGAGTTCGTTGGCCAGCTTGGTCCGCCATTTTGTTTCAAGATGGCGGCCATTTAAAAATTGAAAAATTAAATAAATATACAAAAAAGTTAAAAACTCAAATTTATTTTTCAATTACGTGTTAGGCCTTGATACAAGGATTCCAGAGCATTTTTTGGTTTACCCCTATCTTAAAAAATGGCTGAGATAGAGCAGTTTGAAATTCTAGGGTGGCTGACATTTTGAAACAAAACAGCACATTAACGCGATTACTCGCAAATCATTTTCTTTCATTGTTGTAATAATTTTCCCAATCATACGCATAAAACTATATATTCATATCCGTCAGCGCCAAAATTGGCGACATTGGCGACAAAATTGAAAAAAATGGCGACATTTGGCGACCAAAATAAGTCTTCATAAATGAAGCCAATTTGGCTATTGCTCAATAATTTGGCGAATTTCTTATTCAAATTCAGTATTAACGAATCTTTTGTAAACGTTTCTTTGCATTTTAACTTGCTGTTTTCGTGTAACATTAGCTAAAATTTTAAAACGAAGATATAGGAAAGCTACCTTTTCCTCTCGGTACAGGCCGGAAAGACTTTTTAAATTGTACTTTTTTCATGCAGAAATCCAATTTTAGATTTTTTACGGGGGATTTTGCAGAAACCACCCCAAACGTTATTTCTATTGCAAATATTGCGAAACCTGCCCTGAAAACGTTATCGAAACGGAACATTTAGGAGCCCTGTATCCTACATACAGTCTTGCCAATTGCTGGTACGCAGTACCGCATCTTATTTTTAACTTCTTCCACGCACTAAAAAATGTATTCTCGAAGGTAAATAAAATGTTTACAATGACTATCCCCTCTACGCAGTGCTAAGTTCGGGAAAACCATAACTGGACAGCAGTGTTGGGCAGAATCTGATTACAAAGTAATCAAATTACAGATTAAATTATATTATAATCTCCTCACTATGCAATCGATTATCATGTAATCATTACAAAGTAATTTGAATATAATCTGATTATCGCATAATCTGATTACCGTGTAATCGATTACAAGACAATTCTAATTTTCTGTTTTAAAATATAATTAGATTAATCTGTAATTAGATTAATTTGTAATTAGATTACAAGACACTTCCGATTATGTTTTCAATTGTATAATCCAATTAACCTGTAATGGATTACAAGATGATTCCGATTACGTTTTTAGTTGTATAATCCAATTAACCTGTAATGGATTATAGGTGAATTTCGATTACGTTTTTAATTATATAATCTAATTAACCTGTAATGCATTATAGGAAAATTCCGATTACGTTTTTAATTGTATAATCCAATTAATCTGTAATGGATTATAGGTGTATTCTAATTACATTTTTAAGAATATAATTTAGATTAAATTGCAATCTGTTACAAGTTAATGTCAGTTATGCTTGTTCAGAATACAATTTGGTTAACGTGTAATGTAATGCAACTAAATCTTAATTAAATTCTATAAAATGTATTTAAATTAAACTGCAATCTATTACGAGCTAATTCTAATTGCATTTTTAACACTTTCCAACAAAGTTGAAAAGTGTTTATGAATTTAGTTTGTCTGTCTATCAGTACTCTAATGCGCGTAAATATACTCGGATTTCCATGCAATTGATATATGTTATTGAGGTTTACTGTGGTATGATTGGTATAGAAAATGAAGTATGTAGCATGTAATTTACAGAGACACTCAAAAGAATTCTTTTACATTACAGCATATTAGGAAAAATCGCTTGCGGTGTATTTTAATGATGTTACTGTATTTCAAACATATTGAATTTAATTTATATCGCTGAGGTGCATTACAAGATGTTTACTAAAAATTATGGAGTACATAATAGCATTCACCGTTCATCTACAGAGACACACAAAAATTTCGGTTACAGTACTGACTATGAACAATAATTGCTAAAAATACGTTTTTTTCAGTTGTTGCACGCGTTTTTGAATGTAACTATTTTTTTATATTGCTTGGTTTGTATAAATTCTATAAATCATATACAGAACTGCACAAAAGTTCTCTAGTACACTGACTTTTATAGACGGAAACTCCGAATGGGAATTTTCAACCGTGTTAATAACCGAATTAAATTTTAGCATACTGCTATGTAGTATATATACAAATCTATTAATATGCAGAGCTTCAGAAAAAAAATCGGATATTTTTTCGATTATTAATGGTATTTACTGCAATTGGGTTCTCAAATATGCTATGCATTTTCCAACTTCTGTACTGAGTCAGATATACCGATTTCAGCCTGTTCGTTATTATGAATACTCCATAATTTTACAAAGAGATAGGTTTTTTTTATAGGGATTTTACCCCCCAAAAAGTAAATACATGAGTTTTAAACTATTATGAAATGTTAAAAACTACTTACCGCTCTCAAAAGAACGATTTTACAGTATTCTTAAACTATAGATCTTAAATATCTGTGGTTTAATTAATTAATATAATGTATTTAATTTTTTATAGATAATCTAACGATTGGGAATGCAATGTTAAAAATGAAGGAATATTAAATTAATCCATCCCGTGGACATACAACATTTCGGTTCCGACACTTTGGTCTTGTGTTTAAGTCGCAGCACTTCGATCCTGACATCTGGGTCCCAGTGCCATTTCAGTCCCACAAAGTGACATAATTTTACAGAAGACATTGTCTTTTTTTTTTTTTTTTTTTTTTTTTTTTAATCCAAAACCACGTGAATTTTACTACAGTGCGAATATAAGTACCCCATAATCACAAACACATATAACTCGAAACCTGTATCGACACCAACACAAATATCGTATGATAAACGTAACCGTTTTAGAAAAGGGGGGGGGGTGCTCTATAGATTTTTTTATAGAAGCCCTCGCATATTTTGGTGTACCAAAATATAAGGTGCTGGCAAATTAAAACAATTATAACTTAAGCTGTAATTATCGTAGAACACTGATATTTTGTATGGTAAACGTAATCTTTAAAACGGGGAGGGGGACGTTGTTGGTGTTTTTAACAGAAGCCCCTAACTATTAGTATAGCGTAAATATAAGGGCCCGATAACTATACACACTTACATCTAGGATCCAAATTGTCGCAGAACATACAAATTTCATATGATAAAAGGAATCGTTTAAAAGGAGGAGGAAGGGCTTTTTTTTGGTCCTGTTTGCAATTAGTAATATTTTCTTGAAATTAATCTAGTGTTTATAGTTTAAAAAAAGTTTTATATTTAATATCGAAATTCATGGAATTTCTGTTTACGTTTTCGTGCATTCTTTTGATGGAAAAATAATTTTTCACTTGTTTGGGTAATATTGGAATATATATGTTCATTTATTTATTATTCTCTAATTGATTAAAATAGTTTAAAGTCATCCATCGGGTTCGTTATCAGATTTCCACCCAGCCCACGAAGACATATTTTATCAGCGCATTTTTTATTTTAAACTTCTTGCAATTACGAATATATTCAAGGTGATTCAGCATTTATGGTTGAAAAAAATAAAGTTTTATATTTAAAATTCAAATTCTTCGAATTTCTGCATGTATTTTTATGCATTATTTTGACGAAAAATTAATTTTTGTATTTTTGAGTAATATTTTAATATTTTAGTTCTAATTAATCATTATTTTGTAATTACTTAAAAATACCGTAAAGCGTAGTTTTGCATTGGGTCGGGTAATCCGATTTCTACAGCGGAATTGAAGTGGGCTGGGGGAAAGCCACACATTCAAGGGATCGGCGAAACTGCAATTTTCCGTTTGTTGCTCACAGGCTATCAAAGCCTGAGAGTAAATGTGCCCGCAGGTTCTGTATGTACGTATGTATGTACGTATGTATGTACGCATGCATGTATGTATGTACCGTATGTACGTAAATGCAGGCAGGTAACGCAATAAATCTTGATAGAAATATCCGATTTGCTTCAAATTTTGTATATAATTGATAAGGCGCTGAAAGGCGATTTTGTATATAATTGATAAGATTCTGATAAGGCGCTTCCCTGATTAGTTTTGGGGGTTCATTGGTTAAGTATAAAGGGGGGAGACACGGGGGAGTAATCACCCCTTAATTTAGATAAATTGGTTTTTCATGCAGAATTATCGGATTTGTTTCAAATTTTGAAAGTAGGTTCATTCTGACAGGACACTTCCCTGATTAGTTTTGGGGGTTCATTGTTTAAGTATAAAGGGGGAAAACGGGGGGCTAACCCCCTTTTAATTTAGATAAATGGGATTTTTGTGCAGATTTATCCGATTTAACTTCAAATGTTGTACATACGTTCATTCTGATAAGACGCTTCATTAAATAGTTTTGGGGGTTCATTGTTTAAGTATAAAGAGGGGAACGGGAGGCTAAATCGCCCCCTTAATTTAGATAAATTGGTTTTTCATGCAGAATTATTCGATTTGCTTCAAATTTTGTATGTACGTTCATTGTGATAAGGCGCTTTCCTGATTAGTTTTGGGGATTCATTAGTTAAGTATAAAGGGGGGGGGGACGGGGGCTAATCCTCCCTTAATTTAGATAAATGTGTTTTTCATGCAGAATTATCCAATTTGCTTCAAATTCTGTATATAGATTCATTGTTATAAGGCTCCTCTCTGTTTAGTTTTTGGGATTCATTGGTTAAGTATAAAGGGGGGGAGGGGAGCTAATTCCCCCCTTAATTTAGATAAATGGGTTTTTCATGAAGTTTTATCCAACTTGCTTAAAATTTTTATATAGTTTCATTCTGAGAAGGCGCTTCCCTGATTAGTTTTGGTCGTTCATTGATTAAATATAAAAGGAGGAACCCCCCCTTAATTTAATAAATGGGTTTTTTCATGAAGAATTATCCAATTTGCTTCAAATTTTTATATAGTTTCATTGTGATAAGGCACTTCCCTGTTTAGTTTTGTGGGTTGATTTGTTAAGTATGATAGGGGGAGGGGTGAACTGAGGCTAATCCTCCCCATAATTTATTGTCAATTTCTATATTTTTTGAGGGCATTATTCTTTGAAATAAGAGTGTAATATACATTTAATGTGAACAGCCTGTGAGATCAATGTCATTAACTGGGCACTTTTCCTTTTTTTAGCTAACATAGGCTATCAAAACCTGAGAGCTAATGTGCCCGCAGGTTCTGCATGTATGTGTGTACGTATGTATGTACTTAACGCGGTAACTCTTGGTAGAAATATCCGATTTGCTTCAAATTTTGTATATAGGCTCATTGTGACAAGGCTCTTCCTAATTAATTTTGGGGGTTCAGTTATTAAGTATAAAGGGGGAATGGGGTTAATCCACCGTCTCTTAATTTAGATAAATGGGTTTTTCATGTAGAATTATCTGATTTGCTTCAAATTTTGCATATAGGTTCATTGTAAAAAGATGCTTCTTTAGTTAGTTTTGGGGTTCATTGGTTAAGTATAAAGAGCGGGGAACGGGGGCTAATCCCCCATTAATTTAGATAAATGTGTTTTTCATGCAGAATTATCCGTTTTGCTTCAAATTTTGTACATAGTAGTTTTATTGTGATAAGGCGCTTCCCTGCTTAGTTTTGGGGGTTCATTGGTTAAGTATAAAGGGGGTAACGGTGGCTAATCCCCCCCTTAATTTGATAAATGAGTTTTCCATGCAGAATTATCCAATTTATTTCAAATTTTGTATATAGTTCCATTGTGATAAGGCGCTTCCCTGATTAGTTTTGGGGGTTCATTGGTTAAGTATAAAGGGAGGAACGTAGGGGGGCTAATCCCCCTCAATTTATTCTCGATTTCTTTATTTTGCGAGAGGTATTATTCTTTGAAATAAGAATATAAAATACAATTAGTGTGAAGAGCTTGTGAGCTCAATGCCATGAGTTTAACTGCGCACTTTTCCTTTTATTTTGTCATTTTCCGATTATTTAAATTTTGCTATATTTTATTACTAATTCTACAGGGTGCCAACCAGAAGTGCAAAATGTAGGTGCCAATGGACCGATTGCCGTCACTAAATTTTTAGTATTATTCGCCTAATAAAAAGAGAAAATTTAGGCGAAGTATACTAATAAAATTTAGGCGAAGAATACTAAGAAATTTAGTGGTGGTAATTGGCCCATTGGCACCCAGTTTTTACACCCCTGGTGTCAACGGTCACAAAAAGTTTATGAATTTTAAAAATAGGTTGCTTCGAAGCTCATACATTTAACCCTTCTCCACTATATGAATGTCAGCATTTATGTTAAACAAGATTTATTCTAATCTAAAACCTGAAAAAAAAAACTGTGCCATATAGTTCATCCATCTTTTTTAGGGTTTCGTTCATCTCACGAAACCCTATTACTCCCGCTCCGTTGTCTGTCCGTCACAGAGCCTTTCTCAGAAGCTATATAACTTACAGGCATGACAATTTGTGTACTTATAGCTAAATGTCTACTATGAAGCTCAAAATAATAAAATCTGAAAAAAATCGTATTACTTTAATATAGAGAGATAAAAAAAAAATTAACAGCCTTTTTTTATTAAATTTAATCAGTTTTCGTTATAGCAGTTGTCAACAGTTAAAAATCCACACTAAAATTCTTTCTACTGTAATTAATTTTCTACTGAAAGATTTCCACGTGTAAATGAAAATGAAATAAAAAGTTTCACTAATTGTAAAAAATATCAATATGACGTCATATTGGTAATAAAATGGAAATTTTCAAAGATTTCTCAATAATACAAGGAGTATGAGTATGTGTATGTACAGAGAGCAGATTAATATCACGTCATTACAGAATTAAAAAGAAAATTAATCTGACGTCCTATTGGAAGTTTAACGGATTTTTAAAATGTTTGAGAATAATACAAAGCGAGTATCAATATGAGTAATATAAAATAGTAAATATATGAGTTTGACGAACGTATTGAATCATGATAAAAACCAGATTATGGAAATATTCGCATATTTTATCATTTTGAATGTGTACAACATGTTTAATTTTGAAATTATTATTATTTTTAAATGTCGCATTTAGTCCACAGGACAGATATTATTATGACAGAGTATAATAGCGGGCTTTGCCCGCTATCGGGCCTGTTCAGATATTTGAAAAAACGGAGTTTGTTATAAAGGGAGTTACATATGTTTTAATTATCGAGGGTGAAACATTTTTCTTAATTAATGCATTTATTTTTCTTTTAATGTTACGTGAACGACGTCACGGGTAGCAGCTAGTAAAATATAAAATAACTAATCTTCCGTAATCTGTGGGCAAGGTTAGCTCCAAACATGGACGTTTGCTAGCAACAATATAATTTAAAATCAATGTAGATACTTTTAAAGAACTGTCATGAAAAGTCTCACTTTCTAAAATACGCAATTTGGCAGTAGGACCTGGATTACAGAGGATTACGCAATAGGTTTAAATATCTATTTTATATAATTGTTTTTATATATATATCACATTTAGTCCACATGACAGATATTATTATGACAGAGTGTAATAGCGGGCTTCGCCCGCTATCGGGCCGGTTTAGATATTCGAAAAAACGAGAAAAATAGACCAGTAAATTTTTACTTTATAAAAAACATGACTTTTTTTGTTGTTGTTGCTAAATAAAATTTATTTGCATTTATTAAAGAAAGGATAAAGTGTTTTGAAAGGAATATTAAACGAAACTCTTTGTGCGATCTTCGATCACACTTACCCACGTGTTTAGGGTTTCGTTCATCTCACGAAACCCTATTCTTCTCGGTTCTCTGTCTGTCCGTCAGAGTGTCCGTTATCAGAAACCGTATAAGTTAGAGACTTCAAATTGTCTGTACCTACAGCTGAATACTTACTGTCACACTGATAATCATAAAACTTTGAAAATATCTTCATTAACACAATATATTAATTAAAACCCTAAAAACCCCCTCATTAATGAAAAAAAATCAACTAAAGCGTTGAATTTAATCAAACCGCAATCTGAAACTCCAGAAGAAGGGAAAGGGTTGCCATGGTCATTGCACTTCAATGGCGATAACAGATTGAACGTTTTCAAAAACACCTCTATCTCACATAAACTATTCCACCTGGGAACGTGAAATTTCTGACACACACACACACAAAATTAGCTTTCAGAATTTCTAAAAATATTTTAATTACGCCCATTAGAAGTGTAAATAACAATTCAAAATCGATTTGAATAAATTCGCTTAATTTCCTTCCATTGGAAAACCACAGACGAACAATCCGACACCTGTTCACGCAGATCAAAGATGGCGGACTATGCATTTTTCAGGCTCTATAGATTTTTTTTTATTATTGCATTTATCGAATTGAAATTAATACATCTATACATATTTTTTTTTTACTGCGAAGACAGAAATCTATTATTTATAAAGTTGGCGTGATTAGAACGGAACTTACGAATTAATTTTTTGTTAATGAATTTAATTTTTATCAGAATCAAAAGAAAATTTGCAGCTGGTTGTGAAGTTGGAAGACTTATGCCATTTATGAGCGAGACATCCCGGCCCTTCACTTTTCGTCTCAACTGTTGAAGGGAGGGAAAAAAACGCTGATTTTTTTAATATTGCATTTACCAATTTGAAAATATTGTATATATATGCATATATTTTTTCGGTGAATCCCGAAATCTAATTTTTATAAAGATTACAGTATTAGAACCGAAATTATATTTTATCATAAAATGCTGATTTTTTTTTTTATAAAACAAAGAAATATAATGCTAATAGACAATGCTGTAAATAATAATGCGAAAATGTATTTTTATGTATACTTTTCAAAAAATATATCGCATTTAGTCCAAATGACAGATATCATTCGCCCGCTATCGGACCTGTTCATATATTCAAAAAAACGAAAAAATAGACTGGTAAATTTTTACTTTATAATAAAAGATGAATTTTTTTGGAAAAAGAAATTAATTTGAATTTATTAATTAAATGATAAAGTATTTTGAAAGGAATATTAAGCGAAACACTTTGTGCGATCTTCGATCACATTTATCCACTTGTTTTTCCTATCTTTTTTTTTTTTTCGTTTGTTTCACACAACTTCTTTTTTCATCTTCGCAAATGACTGGTTAAATTCAACATTCAATTCATTGAATCTGCTTCTGTTTTACCTCAATAGCTTTTCATACTGTGTCAGTAAAAACAGTTTGTATGTTGTTAGCACTGGGGTGTAATTTAAGAGGGCTGGTGGAGAGCACCCCGTAATTAACTTAGATTGTAGCAGCCTTCAGAAATCAGACAACATGAGATAGTTTTCTTGTATATCATTTTTTAAAGAATGAATTTATGAAATTGATTAATTTCGTTCATTAAGTTTAAAATGCAAACAACGAAGTGTGTTTGGGCAATCCAATTTTTTTAATGCGCAAAATATATACGTTTTCAAAATTACTTGGAAAATTAAAAAAATAGTAAACTATATAAAGCAGGGAAAGGGTTGATTTAAGACCTAATTTCGTCACTATAAATTAAAAAATAGGTTCCATATCCATAAGGTAACATCAGTGTTAAATCGATTCATCACTAGATCGCGATGTTAGATTGATGATAAATTTTGACATCGTTCTATCCTAATTATAAATATAATATGCTGACAACTTAAAACACTTATAACTTGAATTGTAATTATAGTAGAACACAAATATTTTGCAGAGTAAACGTAATCTTTATAAAGAAGAACATTGTCGGTTCTTTTGACTAAAATCTGCTAAATTTTAGCATAGCACAAATATAAGGACTGCGTAACCTCAAGCACTGATAAACTGTCGTAGACAACACTAATTTTTTTAGGTAAACTCAATCGTTTACCTTATTAAAATCAGGCTTTGTGTGCCATAATTGTTTGGCCCTTTTTAGGTGCGTTCGTAATTATATAAATATGTAGTACCTATATAATCGTCGTCTGGTCGAGTGATGAGCGATTCTGAAATAATCGAGAATCGATAAACATCGATGTCGTATAAAGCAACATCGATAAAAAAATAATCTTTTCTCAAATTCTAGTATCGATGTTCTAGAATCGATTCTCATACAGATACTGCAAAAAGAGTAAAATTGATCAATCAATTGGCAGAAAATTTGATCGAGAATCTTTATAACTGGGGATTTGACAGTAGATCGATATTTCTGGCGCTCATTTCATTTTTCTAACAGTATCTAGTCTTATCTTAAAATGAGTCTATGAAATTTTAGGCTATTTAGAAAAGGACTAGCTGTTTGTCCAAATATAGTGTTGTACCCGACCAGAGCCTGAAAAATCCAAATGGAATCAACCCGACAGAAAAATTCTATCAAACTGTAATCCGATCCAAAAAGGAGAAAATAATTTTAGTCGACACGGCAGCCGTATCGGAGATCCGAACCTGAAAATTGAAGTTAACCCGAAACCCGAACCAAACCCAACAAAGAATTCCATTGAACCGTAATCCGATCCGAAGATGACAAAAAAATTTCCGTAGAAATGCAACCCGACACCAAACTTGAAATTTCAGTTAATCCGAAACCCAACCCGAATCAGACAAAATAAAATCTATCGGTCCGTAACACGATCCAAACCCGACAAAATAAATTCTGTCACCACGCAACCCGATCCGAACCTGAAAGCCAAAGAAAAAATTTCATCGAACCGTAAACTAAACCGCAACCGAATAAATAAATTCCTTCATCTCGCAACCCGAAGAATAAGTTATCTAAGTTATATACACTATATTCGCAATGATGACCGGTCACTTGCGATTTTAGACGTTTTGTTAAATATCTGGAAAGATACATGAGGAATTATCCTGAAACTTCAGGTGTGTAAACAACGTGATAGACGTCATATATTTCCGCGAAGATTTTTTCCCGAAACCCCATAAAGGGGCATCAACAAATTGAAGAAAAACGAATATCTTTTGGCTAACCCTGTAAAAACTAATATTGCAAAAGCATTCAAACTTTAGATTATGATTAAGTGGCTTATTGTAATAATTTGGGTTCATTTTTATAAAGATAGCATGTATACTCGAAGAGAAATTAAGGTTTTTATAAAAACAGTCCCAAATTTTACCAAGTTTTTTGCTTATAATTTGCAGAGTTTTTAATATAAAAACAAGTTATTTTCAGAAAATATAGACAAACAAAATTGTACACAACACCCTGCAATCAGAATTAAAAAATAATAAAAATTATATGAAAAATGAGCAGGTTTACTAAATATTGTTTCACTGCGCATGCGCGAAATTCAATCAAAATATACTGTACATAATATATTAGCTAAATATATAGACTAACTTTTATGAAAGTCTCAAAAACATAGCTTGAAAATTCTGTTAGTAATCGTCGATAGAATAAGCTCGAAATTCGCTGTTCCCAAAAGGAAGCAAAAAGATGAGGGGTTGTATCAAATATAGAATGCGAGACACTTCATTCTTATTATGTCAACTTTTATAAGCTAGTATATTTGGATACAACCCCTCATCTTTTTGCTTCCTTTTGAGAACAGCGAAATTCGAGCTTATTCTATCGACGATTACTATGAGAATTTTCAAGCTATGTTTTTGAGACTTTCACAAAAGTTGGTCTATACATTTAGCTAATATATTATGCACAGTATATTTTGATTGAATTCGCGCATCCGCAGAGAAACAATATTTAGTAAACCTTCTCATTTTTCATATAATTTTTATTATTTTTTAATTCTGATTGCAGGGTATTGTGTACAATTTCTTTTGTCATATTTTCTGAAAATAACTTGTTTTTATATTAAAAACTCTGCAAATTATAAGCAAAAAACTTGGTAAAATTTGGGACTGTTTTTATAAAAACCTGAATTTCTCTTGGAGTATACATGCTATCTTCATAAAAGTGAACCCAAATTATTACAATAAGCCACTTAATCATAATCTACAGTTTGAATGCTTTTGCAATATTAGTTTTTACAGGGTTATCCAAAATATATTCGTTTTTCTTCAATTTGTTGACGACCCCTTGTGGGGTTTCGGGAAAAAACATTCGCGGAAATATATGACGTTTATCATGTTGTTTACACTCCTGAAGTTAGAGGATAATTCCTCATGTATCTTTCCAGATATTTAACAAAACGTCTAAAATCGCAAGTGACCGGTCATCATTGCAAATATAGTGTATTATCTATATTTTATGTAAGTTACTTTGAAAATTAAAAACTACTTATACTATACAATACAAGTGGAGGGGGTGATTTAAGATGTATATATATATATATAACAAAAAAAAAAAAAAAAAAAAAAAAAAAAAAAAAAAAAAAAAAAAAAAAGTTTTTCATATTTTAAAGGTAACATCGGATTTCAATCACCTTATCTCTAAATCGCGATATTACATAAATAATAAACCGATTTAAGAAATTTCTATCGAGTGCAAACCTAAATAAAGTGCTGAAAACTTCAATCATTTATAATTCGAGCTGTGTTCGTCCTGGAACACTCATATTTTATATGGTAAACGTAATATTTATAAAAGGCGGGGCAATGTCCGTTTTTTAATAGGAACCCCTAAATTTTAATATAGCGCGAATATGATGCCATGATAACCACAATCACTTAGATCTTGCTACAAATTTCGTATGGTAAACGTAAACATTTTAAGGGAGTTGGTTCTGCGGATATTTTTATAGATAAAATACCGCTGCAACATATACAGCCCAAATTATAACTGATTAATGTTCATGGCACCTTGTACTTATGATATATTAAAATTTGAGGGGTTTGATAAGAAATCGATAAATCCTCTCTAAATGATTGCGTTTAACGTAAGAAATTTTTGTGGGCAGCTTTAATTTGTATCCGAGTTAAATGTGTTTGTGATTATCGGGCTCTTACATTCATGATATACTACAATTTAGGAGGCTCCGATTAAAAAAAAAGAGAATGTCTAATATAAAGTTATGTCACGTTGCTCAAACACACACATTTTTTGCGCGGTGTGACAATTTAATCATGAGTTATAATTTAATTTTTTCAGCCTCTTATATTCAGCTTTTTATAAAAATTGGGTGATGATAAAAAAAACGGTAATGGATCCTGATAATGTATACTCATGATATTGAACCGTACAACGTTTGGTGGGCTTATGGTGATTACAGTCTGAGTTACAGGGACAAACCGAAATGGCATGACCCCTCATGAGCAAGCCCTTTATAAATTTTACGTGCTACGGCAATTAAAACAAGAGTTATATGTATTTTAAGTTGTAAAGATTTTTTGGTATACACAAAAATATGGGAAGCTTAAAAAAAATCGACAGATCCCCCCTACCCCACCACCTGTAAAACAATTACTGTTACCATACGAAATTTGTGATTGAACCTTGCGACAATTTAGACTCCAGTTATAAGTTCTTTTTGTTATCGAGCCCTTATTTTTGTTAAACTATCTTTAGTATAGCACGAGTATAGTACAAAATAATTCAGGCATGTGTTCATCTATTGTTAGAAATTGCTGAATGTGAATTTTCAACCTATTATGCATTTTCTCACTAAACTAAATTTTAGCGTACAATGTAGGATACATGCAAATCTACATTATACATACCAAATACAGTGTTACACAACATAATTGGAGTATTTTTCCCGGGTATGGTTGGATAATTCCTGAAATCTGGTTTTACATGTGTAATTAGAGTTGCAAAATTTCGGTTTATTCACAGGTTTATTTCCAATAGACCCGGTTTATTCCCAGGTTTATTCCCAAAAGGCTTGGTTTATTCCCCAAAAAACAAGTTTATTCCTGAAAAACTCGGTTTATTCCCAGGTTTAAACCGGGTTTTTTTCTAGCCTTTGCAACTCTATGTGTAATGCGTTTGCTAAGATGTTTACTTTGGTGTTTTATTTACCTTATTAAACAGCGAAGTTTTGTTAAAATATTCTAGTGCTGGAAAGTGTTTAGCAGCATGATTGACGCAAAGAAGAAAGTATTCGATTCGTAAAAAAACTCCAATTCCGTTTTTGAAGGATTTATGCGTTTTAGAATGTCACGATTTGACTGCTTTTACAAAATGTCTGTCTGTGTGTCTGTATTTGACAAAAATGCTCTGGGAATTCTATCTTAAGAACTAAAGCACGAAACTTACTAAAATTTGAGATTCTGTTAGACCTTGATATAAGTTAACGCTGATTAGTTGTTGGTGTAAATCGTCCAACAGGTGGCACTGTTATACCTTATTTTTTATGATTTCCGAGATAGCTATATATCTCAAGAACTATTGCACGGATTTTCATCATACTTCAGGTTCAGTTATACCTTGATATAAATTGGTGCTGATCAGTTTTAGCCTAAATTGCGTGACAGGTGGCACTGTTATGCTTAAATTTTCATGTTTTCCGCGACAGCTATATCTCAAGAACTAGTTCAAGGATTTTCAACATACTCCAGATTCAGTTAGACCTCTATAAATTGGTGTTCATTAATTTTTGTATTAATCGCTCAACAGGTGGCGCTGTTATGCCCTATTTTGCATGATTTTCGCAATAGCTCTATCTCAAGAACTAATACACGGATTTTCATCAAACATCAGATTCAGTTATACGTAGACGTTGACATAAGTTGCTGCTGATTAAGGTTTGGTGTAAATCGCCCAACAGGTGGCGCTTCTATATAGCGCACTTTTCAAATTTTCTGCCATAGATATATCTTAAAGAATTAATTCACGGAATTTCGAAAATTTCATATTCTGTTACCCAGCTAGAAAATATTTGCACTTTTTATGCAAAAAAGTATCAATAGTACACAATTTGTGCAAAAAAAGTGAAAATTTTTGAATATTTCAAAAGTGTACACTTTGTGTGCAAATTATATGCACTTTTTATACATACAAAAAAATGCATCTTTTTTGTTTTCAGAAAGTGTGCACATTTTTTGCATAAAATAACTGCATACTCCGTGTTCGCAAAAAGTGTGCATTTTTTATGCACAAAAGTCTTTATTTTTTATGGATGTAAAACTTTGTATATTCCAAGTTTTGATTATTCTATGCATGTGTTACCAATTCAAAATCTGTAATTTTTTTCAAATGTGCACGTTTTTCCTATTACAACACAATATTCCCTAAAAAGTGCATTTCTACGTCACAGATTGTGCCCTCTTCCACCAATATTTTCGCCTCACCCTTTGAGGGATGTGAAGGAGAGGGGGGAGAGTGTAAAAATTATTTCACGCTTTCTGTTGCTCTATGACCTGAAATTTGACTGTAATAATATAAGATTACATTTTTTCTCAACATTTTTTAATAATAATTACTAACCAAATGTACAGGTTCTTAAAATTTGCAAATAAATGTTTAAAATGCAAAACAAAATGCAAGATAAATGTTTAATATTCATAGTTCACGTCAAACATCATCGGCGCAACCAGGGGGAGGGAGGTTGTAACCCTCCGCCCCCCGGGACGTATGTTGAGTTTGGAAGAATTGGACGTATATACATATGTTCATATTTTATAGATATTATGAAGAAAAATATAGCTTTAAGACACATATTTTACTGTAAATTATTTTTAAAAAAATTGATAAAATTATTTTTTTTTTTGAAAATTACAAACTTAACGGTGGAGTACCTCAAAATTTTCATCTCCGTAAATATTCAAAAATTAAAAAAAAAAAAAAAAAATATTTAATTTGAAATTTTACAATTTTACCCCTGTCGAATGAACAAGTAAGATATTCTATATCTCCCAGAGACAGTCAAAATGATCTAATTATAAAAAGCATATATATTTATTATAATTTTGAAATGCGATAATTAGTCGCCTTTGAAGACGATTAACCACTGCTAATTTTTTGAACGGTCGGTGACTGCCTTGATGACAGGCACGATGATAAATAGAGGTGCCGAGGATATATTTAGTCTGCGTCTGCGCGGTATGGCGCGATGCCTGTCCTTTCCCTCTGTTGTCGTTTGTATAATTAAGTTGATGGCCGCGTAAACAATTTTTTTTATAAATAAGAAGTTATGAAGACTTATCTTTTTCACCGACTGATGATTTTTGTTTAGCAGAAAATAGGCAAGTTATTCAATTTTATGTTGTAAGTTTCTATAATAAATATCGTACGTATTGTAAATGAATATTGATTTGTATAAAACCACCCTAATTGTAGTTATAACGATAGGCTTACTCGGCTATTGAGAAAAAAAAACAAGTAGTTTGTTTCCTCTTGCCATTTCAATTCAGCTAATTTTTATGTATAAAAAATACTTTTATAAAAAAGATAATCGTTACTTTTAAATATTTTTAGCCGTCAGTTACATAAATATGTAGCGTACTAAAAAAATACTTAAATTTAACGTCCTTAGTTGCTTATATATAGCGGTCTCGCAGACCACTTCTTTTTTCAATTTTCACAGTAACTTTTTATTTTCAGTTTTAACTATAGCAGGGTTCATAAAGACTATTTAGACTACTTAGAAACTCCTTAGAAATTAAAAAGTTTGCAAGGAGTAGGGGAGACTGGTACACACTGGACCTATGGGCACAGTAGACCACCCCCTAATATTTTATTTTTTTTATTTTTTTTCAGCTTCTCTTCTATCCTAATAGACAACAGCACTGCACTGATTATTTATAGCCTTTAGAAAATATGTTTAGCTCAGATGGAACTATTTTATCCTGATTGGTTGTTTTGAGCTTCTAAAAGTAAAATTTTTCATCATCATATTTTCATATTTTTAGCAATTAAAGGTTGTAGATAAATAAGATAAAACACATTTTTTGCTAAGCTTTTTAACTTTAAAGTTGATATGTTTAAAAGAAAGCTATAAACAATATTAATATGATTATTTATTGAACTTCAACATGGGGCACAGTGGACCACCCACTCCTGGGGCACAGTGGTCCACAATCCACTCTGCTCCAGTAATGCAGAATGTTCAAAATATTTAATAATTGCTTATTTTCTATAAAGAATTATTGTTTTAAAGTAGTTATTTAACTGTAAAATAAAGTAAACAAAGAAAAATAACAATTTATTTAACATAATAAGAAATATTTTGTTTTGTATTTACTGCCTTTGATAAATATATATAACTAAGTCTAATTGGTGATGATTCTGTCAAAGTAAGATTCATGAGACACAAATTGAATAGATATCAGTTTATTTTTCCCGAAACTGTAGATGAATCGTTGTTGATGTCAATGATTTCATAATGTTGCTCTCAGACCCAAAAGTATTTCAGGAAAATTCCTGGATCAATCTTACTCATAAGTATTTTGAAATTTCATTTGCAAATTTTAATATGCGCTGATTTTTTTGTACTTAAGTAATGCCTTCAACTAAATTGCAATTGTTCCTGTATTAATCTGTTATTATTTTCAAAATATAATTAATTTTTTGTTTCAAAATGTTACTTGTAAATTTATTTTACTATGTTATTTTGCGGGTAAAGGGGAAATAAAGAAGAATTAGATTAATGAAAAATAGATTTATATTGCATTTCAGATAATACCTAATAGCTGTCCACTGTGCCCCAGTGGGTGGACCAGTGTTCCCCATTTATGGGGCACACTGTCCACTTTTTGGATGCCCATAAATTTTATTTGTTTTTAAATGTATTGGAAACTATGTTCTGAGAAAATTATGATGAATGCATAAAGGTTTAAGGAATATTCAAAAATATTTTCATGCAGATCGGCTTGTCCGTTAAAGAGAAAAAAAAATTAACTGAAAAAGTGGTCCACTGTGTACCAGTCTCCCCTACTTAGAACTCCTTAAATAAACAAAACAAAATACTTCTTAAATTATAACAAAATATAATTTAGTGTTGAATAATGATTAAAGGAAGTAAAATAAAAGTCTTCTCATGTTTATAAAAGTAAAGTTCAAGTAATTACTGCCATTCTAAAAAATTAAATTGTATATTTTTTTTTGTTTGGTTTGGTTTGGTTTGTACATACTGCATGTTTTTTCCATTCAAAATTTACTTTTAAAACCTAGGTGCATGTGATATATGATGAGAATTTGAGATTTACTGTCCTGTATATATATATATATGTATGGCCATTGGTCACTTCATAAAATAGTTCCCTGGCACTTTTGTATTCAAATTTACGAAACCAATAAGCAATGCATTATGAATACTTTGTAAAATTTTAGCACTAGTTATTAGATTTCCTTTGAATAAAATACATTTTCTCCCTAAATGAGATATTAAAAATTAGGGTGGGTGTGCAAGTTGTACGACGCATGGCATGCATGAAAAAATATGCTAAGTTCTTTAAAATTCTTGTTCTCCTTAGAATTTTCCTTGACTTCTTCGATTCTTTTCTCCAGTCTGTATGAACCCTGCTATAGTTACTCGTAAAATTTTGTTTTGTTTGAAGCCTTAGTATTATTGCTAAAGACTTCTGAATAGGTAAATTTTAATTATAATAGTCATGTACATAAAGTTTGTAACAGATGCAGTATCCTATGCGTTAATCAAGCCTTTTATTCATCTTTCAATCAAGCGGTCTCTGAAACCACTCACAGTATAGTATGCGACTCTTTTTGTAACAGGAGTTAAGGGTTAAACTGCATAAAGTAATACATATATAATAACAAAAACAAGTTAAAACGAATATTTGTACGCATATCCTTTTATATCAAAATGCAATTTTATTTCTTTAAATGTAAAATTCAATAAATGTTCTTTTATTTTCAAAAGAATTGAATTTGAAAATTGAATTTTCTAGTTTGTAGCCAGAAATTGGTAGACTTTTTTTTAACTTAGTGGCCATTTTTCGCAATCGTAATTCTTGTTATGTTAAATTAAAATACATTATTTAGATTATAATTAACAGAGCATTCTCTGAACTATTTCAAAAGTGCAATCAATTTACAAAAACTCATTTTTTATTTCATTAACATTAGCCACCTTATTTTAAAGTATTTATTTAATAGCCACCTTATTTTAAAATTAAAAATACATAATCATAAAATACATAATATTGAACTATGTAATCAGCTTTGTCAAATATTTATTCGATGAAACCTCTGAAACTGGAATCTAAAGGAATAGGAAAAAATACCGCTCTATATGGATTTCCTTCGTAGGATGTATAATTGTTGAAACATATGTTGTAGGATATGTTTGTAATCTGTAATTCTTAAAATGTAATCTGGAAAATTTTAAAAGCTTATAAAATAAATTTATATTACTATTAACATGTTAAGTTAAAGCATTACACACAATGTAATCAAGTCAAGTTAGTTTAATTTTTTTTTAAATGTTAGCATCAGAAGCTTGAAATTTTAGCCCCCTCTGAAACAATTTTAAAGGCCCTAAGTGAAATCAATTATAAGCCAATTTTTACTGGATTGTTATTGATTTTTTTGAATTACATCTCTTCCAGAGTGTGAAAATTGTGGATTTATATCAAATAGCTGATAGATGAGAAAAAAGAAAGCCGAACTAAAAATGTGGTTGAATACAGTCAGTCCATCACATGTAAGTATGATTTTATAATTTAATAAAGCTTTACATTATAAATATTTTATTAAGGGTGCACATACCCTTTAAACAGATGAAAAATTTGATTTCGGAGACAAATATTTAAAGTGGCCCCATGAACTCATTTTTACACTAAATACCTCAGTTTTTTTTAATACTGTAATACTTTCTCCATGCAATATAATATATAATTTGCATTAAACACTGTATAATTAATTAATAATAATTATTCCTTAATGTCTGTTTTTTTTAATTAATGAAAAAGTATATAGCTTGCGCGCATGATTTTAAAAGATCTATACACTCTAGAGCTTTGAAACTTTTAATATAAGTTTAAAAACATTACAAAAATAAAATGAACTAAAATCTAATGAATAAACAAAAAATTTCTATTTTTTTTTTTTTTATTTAAAAAAAAAAAGAAATTTTTTATCATTTTTGTCACTCGAATGCCCATACATTCAATAATTTTTGTTAAATTTCTTAGATTTTAGTTCAATTTGAAGAAAATGATCTAGTAAAGATATATATAAAGTTTCGAATCATTACCTTTGATACATTTCGAGTTATCATGCGCGCAAGTAAAAAAATATCGATTTTGAGGAAAATCAATTTAAACATAAATGTTGCATTAAAAATTCTTAAATAACACGTACAATGCAGCTATTGTTATTTAAAATTTCTATATTGTTGTAGGATAAACATGTGCAGGAATTAAGATGATTACATATGCATAAAATTTATTATGAGCTCCAAAACGTGAAATTATTAGTCGGTATATAACATGAGAAAATTCAAATTAAATATTAATGTTACATTAAAAACATTTTTAAGGTATAAAAAACTGAAATATTGTTTTTTAAAGTTGATATATTTCTATAAAATACATATTTGTAAGAATTAGATTTATTACCTATGTTTAAAATTTAATATCACCTTCAAATGTTGAAAAATTTTCACGAAACTCGAGAACGGCACGACATTTGAGATTGCTACTTAAATTTTACTTTTGTATTTAAAAACATTTTCAAGGTATAAACAACTCAAATACTGTTATTTAATGTTGATATATTCCTATAAAATACATATTTGTAACAATTAGATTTATTACCAAGGTTTAAAATTTAATATCACGTTCAAATGTTAAAAACATTTCACAAAACTCGAGAACGGCACAACATTTGAGATTGCGATTTAAATCTTACTTTTGTACTTAAAGTACTGCAAGATATATATTATTTTAAAACAAATTATAATTTCTGTTCATATTAAAATTAATATAGCAAAATAATAAAGTACAACCTTTTACTTCAAAATTAACTGCTCCAAATATGAAGATATTTTTCAATTAATGCAAAAGTATACAACTTGCGCGCATGATTTAAAATATCTATACACTCTAGAACTTTGAAACTGTTAATATAAGTTTAAAAACATTACAAAAATAAAATGAACTAAAATCTAATGAATAAACAAAAAATTTCTATTTTTTTTTTTTTTTTTTTTTTTTTTTTAAAGAAATTTTTTATCATTTTTGTCACTCGAATGCCCATACATTCAATAATTTTTGTTAAATTTCTTAGATTTTAGTTCAATTTGAAGAAAATGATCTAGTAAAGATATATATAAAGTTTCGAATCATTACCTTTGATACATTTCGAGTTATCATGCGCGCAAGTAAAAAAATATCGATTTTGAGGAAAATCAATTTAAACATAAATGTTGCATTAAAAATTCTTAAATAACACGTACAATGCAGCTATTGTTATTTAAAATTTCTATATTGTTGTAGGATAAACATGTGCAGGAATTAAGATGATTACATATGCATAAAATTTATTATGAGCTCCAAAACGTGAAATTATTAGTCGGTATATAACATGAGAAAATTCAAATTAAATATTAATGTTACATTAAAAACATTTTTAAGGTATAAAAAACTGAAATATTGTTTTTTAAAGTTGATATATTTCTATAAAATACATATTTGTAAGAATTAGATTTATTACCTATGTTTAAAATTTAATATCACCTTCAAATGTTGAAAAATTTTCACGAAACTCGAGAACGGCACGACATTTGAGATTGCTACTTAAATTTTACTTTTGTATTTAAAAACATTTTCAAGGTATAAACAACTCAAATACTGTTATTTAATGTTGATATATTCCTATAAAATACATATTTGTAACAATTAGATTTATTACCAAGGTTTAAAATTTAATATCACGTTCAAATGTTAAAAACATTTCACAAAACTCGAGAACGGCACAACATTTGAGATTGCGATTTAAATCTTACTTTTGTACTTAAAGTACTGCAAGATATATATTATTTTAAAACAAATTATAATTTCTGTTCATATTAAAATTAATATAGCAAAATAATAAAGTACAACCTTTTACTTCAAAATTAACTGCTCCAAATATGAAGATATTTTTCAATTAATGCAAAAGTATACAACTTGCGCGCATGATTTAAAAATATCTATACACTCTAGAACTTTGAAACTGTTAATATAAGTTTAAAAACATTACAAAAATAAAATGAACTATAATCTAATAAATAAACAAAAAATTTCTAAAGTTTTTTGATTAAAAAAAAAAATGAAAATTTTGATCATTTTTGTCACTTGAATGCCCATACATTCAACAATTTTTGTTAAATTTCTTAGATTTTAGTTCAATTTGAAGAAAATGATCTAGTAAAGATATATATAAAGTTTCGAATCATTACCTTTGATACATTTGGAGTTATGCGCGTAAGTAGAAAAATAACGATTTTGAGGAAAATTAATTTAAACATAAATGCTGTATTAAAATTTCTGTATATCACCACTGTGTATATACAGCTATTGCTATTTAAAATTTCTATATTGTTGTAGGATAAACATATGAAATAATTAAGATCATTACACATGTATAAAATTTATTATAAGCTCCAAAACGTGAAATTATTAGTCGGTATATAACATGAGAAAATTCAAATTAAATATTAATGTTATATTAAAAACTCATTTACAATTTAAATTAGTATAAATAATCTTGAAAAGTCTAATATTAGGGGAAAAAAAGGTGAAAATATTTTGGTACTTTTCGGTTAGCCAGGCGCCAGTGATATATGTACATATATAAATATGTATGTATGTACATACATATATGTGTATATACATAGATGTATGTATACATATCATATATGTGTATATATAAATGTGTGTGTATCATATATGTGTATATATATACATGTATATGTATCACTGGCGCCCGGCTAACTGAAAAGTGCCAATATTTTTAATGTAATCGTTAAAGTTATCGTTTTTCTTTTTTGTCGTTTTTTTTTTTTTTTTTTCTTTTTGTAAATGAACTATTCATATTGGTAATATAATCTTATACAAGTATTAAAATTACTATAGGATATAAATGATCACTGGTAACTTATTTAAAATTTAAATTATCTTGGAAAGTTGAATATCTTACAATTTGTTGTTTACCTTACTTACTTAATTTTTAAAATCTACCTGCAGAATACATTTCACCTTCAATATTTTTTAGCGATTCGACTTTTGCTGTTTTAGAACGTTATCTCAATTTCCTTTGCTCTTTTGTTTGCATACTTGCTTTTCTCTCTGAAGAAGCTATACGTTTATTATCTATGCTTTCAAATCCATGAATCGAAAAATTGCTACGAAGTAATTGCAATGAATCCATTATGTCATGCCGTCCTTGAAAATCTTCATTAAACAATATTGTAGCTTCGTTTGTTGCAATATGTACAATTGTTTTCCCCGATCCTGTAGTTTTGGGGCAAAATTTCCAAATCATGGCATTCAAGCTTTCATTTGGGTTTTGTGTTCGCCCTCCCAAACAACGTTTTAAAAGTGACGGCTGTGACAGATCATTAAACACTGGTTTGGTTGCTTCCATTACCACAGAAGGGATAGGTGATTTATGATTGTATGAAATGCCTTCTAAACGTGATTTATTGTACTTACACCAGGTGTAGACATTTTTTGGGAAAAAATAATGAATTAGATTATCATTTGATGATATTTTGTGATAAAATATCGCCCAAATTGCTTTACGCATTTCAATCAAAGAATCTTTATGTTCTCTGATGGCATTGCCATAGTAGCTTGTTATTTCATCAATAAGGTTATCAGTTAATCGCCCTTTACCACCCAGTGTTTTTCCATCACTCAATTTTTTTCTTTTCTTGCTTCAGCTTTCTTAGACGGGTCCCCATACGCTTCTGAACGTGTCCAACACATTCGACTTTTTTCGATAGTTACATTCCCATAAGGTTTTGCATTACACACTGAAGGAAATGTTTTTGTGTCACCGTCCCCGATGTGTTTCAAATATTTTACACCACGTGTTTCTTCGGATCTTAAAAATATTCTGACCATACCGTCAACTTCCATCTTTCCTGCAGAACCAAAATGGTTTCGATTACATTCGTGTTCTTCAGAATATTCACACTCTTTACAATACGAGGACATCACCTCAGTGTCAAATACTTTCCCACTTTAGGCTCCAATTATCGTACACACACCTGTAAGTGATGTATGACCACGAGTCTTCCATGTACCATCACCACTTACAGTAACGGACAAAGAAGAATTTGACAATATAGCTTCAGTCTGGGCTGCTTTCTTCATCGACATTTCTGCAGTTTCTGATGTCACTTTCAATATTTTATTTACAATGACAAAGTATGATTTTTGAGCAATAGGTGGTAGGAGATCCATGTCACAGTAAAAAGTCTCCATTCCTGCTCTGCCTTGTCCAATCATTCTCATAGAATATGTAAACCTTCTATTGATTTCAGGAATATTTTTCTTACTGCCTAACATTGTGCAATTTCTGAAAGTTTTTACAGAACACTTACATGTCATTTCAAATTTAGATGACAGTCCAAACAGTGACGACTCACTTAGCATAATATTACCCTTACAGAATTTACAAGATAAGTTTTGTTGTATAAAATTAATCAATAAATTTATATCAAACAATCTGTATCCTTCAAAATTAGGTGTTCTAAAAACACTTTGTTGTGCAGGAGGTAAAACATCCAACTTTAATTTTTTGCTTGATGCACTAATGTGTTGATGAGTTTTCACATTAGTAAAATGATTGCCAGAAAACTTTCGTTTTTTAGGACGAGTCCCAGACTCTCGCTTCACATTCTCGGACACAATAATGAACGAAAATAAACTAGTAAAATAAATTAATAATATAAAACTAGTAAAATACACTCTGAACAAAAAGCTTACTCTCAAATGAAACGGAATCGAATTATAACGCTGAAAAGCACATGTAAAAAAACTTTAAACTGCAGATATTACGAAAGCCGGGAGTAGAGATGTTTCCGTCCTTCTGTTTCTCCAAAAGAATTAATAATTCATGGAGTTTGCGATAAGAGGAGAAGCAAAATCTGCAGCTTTTAAAACGTAAACAAACACACCGCCATGATGACAGAATCAGCTGACTCAAGTGGATCTTTAATTCGCGTGAAACGGACCAAAGCTGATTTACATTTTTTACTATAACGAGAGTAATTTTACGAATATTTTAATGCGGTTTGTGGCAAATTGTTCAGAAGAAAATTAGCTATCAAATGAATTAAAAAACAAAAAATCGATTTTTTCAAAATTTTAAAGGATATGTGTCCCCTTAAAGCGTCCAATTTAATTATGCTGTTTAGAAATTTGGGTACTTTCTTGTTACATCGACCCTAACAATTACAATTATACCAAGGTTGCAGTTATGATTTTGCGAAGATCATCGCAAATCTTATGTATGCATCAGATACAGTATGCTCTCTTATATGCTCAGATACAGTATGCATTTTTAATAGTATAGATACTAAATTTCAAGTTTGAGATTTGGGAAATTGTTTATAAGAACAACATTTGCCAGTTTGGCCGTATATTACGCATGAAAATAAGTGAATCAATTTTAACTATTATTTTTTCCTGTAGAAAAACAAACTACTTAATAAAATCTAATATTGAATTTTTATATTTATGTAATGTCTGTAAAGTAGTTCAGTTTGCATATTTCTGCATGATTTATTTTTTTTTCCTTTTTTTTACACAGGAAACAAACGGGATACAGCTTGAAATTGATTTGGTAAAAGAAAATCATCCAAAGATACAGAAGCGCAATCTAAGTAAAATATCTATTTGAACATTGTAAAACTGACTGTAACTCAACAATGAAAATGCTGTATATTTATTACAGAAAATACAAGAAAATTTCAAGTATATTTATTTTATAACATATAACAAGTATCATTACAAGTCCCGAACATTTACTGGTGGATACATTACATTACCGGAACAAGTACCATTAGTTTATTATTTATGTTGTGATTTCAAATAAACGCAGCGGCTGTACCGCAATGGTCATTTTTTTTGTGTGTGTGCCGTGTTTTCTTTCGCTTTTTCCCAACAGCAGCTAGATTTCAGCGGTCGTCCATCAAAGCCCTCTGCGGTCAGAAGAATTATTGTATCCGGTTGCAACGGTTAAAATTTGCAATGACTGCATTGGAAGTGAAATGATGAGAAAAAGCTGATTGCACTTGTGTTGTAAATAAAAAAAAATAAGTAACGTTGATTTTTAATACCTTTTTCTAAGTGCAAATAGGGCCTACCGTAGCTGAGTGGTCAAGGCATCGCACCACTAATCGCTTGCGAGTGTCGGTCTGAGCGGGTTCGAATCCGGGTTCGAATCCCGGGGGCTCCGTTGCACACTCTTTGTGGAGCTTCCGGGTGTATTTCTGTGTGTTGTAAATTTCCTTCTGTGTGCTATCTCGTCCCTGTATACATTGACCATGATTTATAAGCGGGCGCTTGATGCCAAGCACACAGGTCAGATGTATGTTAATCAAATGTCAAATGTTTAGTACAGATACATTAGTTAAAACATTTTCAACCAACAACTAGAATTTAGTGCAGCTCTTTTCAAGTAAGTGTAATAATTTTCTCTTATCGGGTTTTAACAATATTGAACATTTTTTTTTTTTTTTTTTTTACTGTATGCAATGTTATTTCTAATTATAAAATTTACATATTTAAATTTAAGCTTATTTTCTTTTTCCCCATGTTGGCGAACTTGTACCATGTCTGATAAAGTTATTATTTATAATCCTATTTATAATTATGCATCTTTCCAAAAGTGGGTTTATTACTATGGTGATAATAACTGTAAATTTCACAGTAAGCTGAATCTTGATATAAATATATGCTTAAAATGTTCGATATGCAAAAAGCTATTTTAAAAAATGCACAAAATCTGAGGTGCCAAATACGCTCAGATTTTGTGCACTTTTTATTTTACACATTTTTTTCATACCAAAAAATCCCTAAATTGTGCATTTTTATGCGTAATCAGAGGCTCTGATTATGCATAAAAAATGCACAATTTAGGGATTATTTGGTATGCAAAAAATGTGTAAAATAAAAAGTGCACAAAATCTGAGCGTATTTGGCACTTCACATTGTATATAAAAAGTGCACAATTTAGGGATTATTTGGTATGCAGAAAAAGTGCACAAAATCTAAGCGCATTTGGCACCTCTGATTGTGTATAAAAGTGCAACATTTAGGGATTATTTGGTATGCAGAAAAAGTGCACAAAATCTGAGCGTATTTGGCACCTCTGATTATATACATTTTGTGCACAATTCTGTTGGCACTTTATATGCACAATTAATTTTGCACTTTTTATACAAACGCCGAGGTGCCAAATACGCTCGGATTTTGTGCACTTTTTTTGCAAACTTTTTCGAGCTGGGTAGACCTTGACATAAATAGATCCTTATTAGTTTGTTTATATACCGTGCAGCAGGTGTCGCTGCTAGGTTCTGTTTTTCACGGTTTCCGTAGTAGCTATATCTTAAGAACGAACAGTTTGCATTTAACTTTGATTTCAGACGATTTGATTTATATAAAGAAAATGTAAGGCCACAGCATACTAGTTCTTTCTTGTTAAGTTATTAGTTTTAGTGAAGTCGTGAAAAATTAACTTTACGCAACCAAAAAGAAAAAAATAATCTTATTTTAGAGATGCAAAACAGTATCTACCACAGACGACTTTTAATTTGATGGAATATAAATATGGTCCATTACTAAAGTTTATTAAATAATAAAAAATTCAACATAAAATAAAGTAGAAAATATAAATTTCATTAAAATTGTTATATTATAGGGGAAATTATTTTTACACTGTAGATTAAATGAAAATCACAAAATTAACATTCGAAAAGTAAGTGTCTTTTCATGCAATTATAGAAAAAATGCTGAAGATTTTAGCCACTGAAAATGCATTATTTTAACGACGATATATTTCAAAAGTCATGCTATTTGTCAATTGTATTTTCCTGTTATAACTAACCTATAGATCGGTTCTGTTATTTTCTCGCAACATTAGAATCCCCGAGTTTCTACCATTACAGAAAATAAAGTAGAAATAAAAAAAGCAAGAGAAATCTTGCGTCAAGCATAGATTACCCAATACTTTCCAACACTTCCAGAATACTATAACGAAACTTTAGCATTTAATAAAGTGAGAGAAGATATTTAAGTAAGTAATTTAGTAAAAAGCATTTCATAAAAATAATTATTACATAGCAATTACCGTCCATAGCCCAAAAATAGACGAATGGATCTGTGAAGCTTTGTAAATGATCTATAGATTGGTATATGTAATCTAGATAGTATGCGAAAATTTAGTTTAGTTACAAAAAGCATAACACAGTTGGCACTGTCTACATTTAGCAATTTTTGACAATAAACGGAAGTGTACTAGAATTATTTTGTACAGCCCTGTATATTATTTACAGATTTTTATACATGTCACATAATATAGTAAAATTTAATTCAAGCAAAGAAACGCATTACACTATTAAAAACACACTTCTAGAAATTACTATCCATAGCCAGCAATGTATCCAATTCCTTGCGTAGCACTGTATATTATGAATTTATTTATACTCTACAAACATCTCTTAGAGTACTAAATATAATTCAACTCAAAATTACATAACTCAATTAAAAACTATCTTTAAACAATTCACGCCCTTTCAAAGTAATGCTTACGAATTCTTTTGTGTTGACTTTCTTTTGTGTTGAATTCTTTTGTGTACATGTCATGCACAGTGTAAGAGAATGGCACAGAATATGAAAAATGTATTTTTTCACATTCGATAGTGTGACATGTTAGCGATGAATAGTGTATTTTAATGACAGTTTGTTTGTTTGACCATTTGCTCTATATAACGACACACTTTGTCAGTCTAATAGGGAGACTGCAATCAACTGATGATCTTCTAATCCGCCAATCGCAACTGCGCGTCCGACCTCCAGTAACACCCATGATCGTCACGGCACCAATCGCAACTGCCCTCCAACATTGTACCCCCAATGGTTTATTTGTGACGTCATTTGCAACTATTTCTTATCTCCCTTTTCTTATATCATTCCTTTGAAATAATTAAAATAAATATTATCAACAAAAAATCATGTAATTGATTTAATTAATTCTATCAGCAAAAAATGTGTGAAATGGAACAAAATAAAAACACCAAATTTTATCTACCGAAATCAAGTAAAAAAGATGCATCAGATTTAGAAAAACACCGTTCAAATTGTCAACTTATGCAAATAAAGCGCTGTTTTCAAAATCACGTGACTCACATGCAATTTACTGCTGTCAAGTTATAAACATTATTTCTGTCGAGTGGTAGTTACGTGAACCTTTTCATGAGCCACGTTATAATATAATGTCTTTATAATTTTGATCCATGTGAATGAACTTTATTAAATTATGTTATAAAATTTGTAAAAATCGAATGAGAGCTTAGTGCTTCGTAATAAATTATGGAAGAAATTAGTTCATTTCAATCAGACAGTAGTGATTTACAAACTGTTCACCATGCTGGTACTTCCGGCACTACATGTAAAAAGAAACCGACTATTTTAGATGGACGTTTTTTCGAGAAAATTGAAAATAAATCTTCGTGTGATAGAATTATAGCGAAATGCACTAAGTGTAATATTGAGGTAAAAGCCTCAAATAATTGCACTTCCAATTTTGTTACCCACCTTAAAAGGAAGCATGGAAACACTTATTTTGAAGAATATCGTGCTTATTTACAGGAAACAAAAAAACAACGAAAATCAAGTATTTCTGGACAATCAAGTCAAAACATAGTATATTTGCAACACAATTTTGACAAAGATATTGTAAACTATTTCATTGATTCTATGATTTCGCTAAGAAACATTGATAATATATATTTCCAAAATCTACTGAAAAACCTCAATTCTAGTTCAAAATCTTTGAACATAATGAGTCGGAGGGCACTTGGGAGAAAAATTGGAATATATTACAATGAACAAGTAGCAAATATTAAACGTGACTTGGAAGATATATATTTCGTTTGCATAACCACAGACATATGGTCAGGGCGACGAAGAAGTTTCCTAGGAGTGACAGCACATTGGATTCATCCAGTTACATTAAAAAGAATGTCTAGAGCCATGGCTTGTGAAAGATTCAAAGGCATTCATAGTTATGACAAAATTTTTGAAAATCTTATGAACATCCAAAAAAAAATTCGGATTGAATTCCAATAAAGTAATAGCTGCTATTACTGATAATGCAAGGAATTTTGTGAAAGCATTTAAAATATTTGGAATTGAAGAAAAATGTATTTTAGAAGATGATGATGATTTAGATACAAAATATAATTCATCTAGTAGTGATTATGATTCTGACACTGCGTCTAGCATAAATGATGATGTAGAAGATGTAATTAATTCGAGTGATTGTTTACCATTACACTTTAGGTGTGCATCTCACACACTCAATTTGTGTGTAACTGCTGACTCTAGCAAAATTCTGGAAGGCCATGACACAGAAATTTCAAAAATACACGAACAAGTGATAAAAAAATGTAATAGTTTGTGGAAAGCAGCATGTCGGCCTAAATCTTCAGAAATTATCATTTCCATTTTGGGACATACTCTTAGTCGACTAAATGAAACACGATGGAATAGTTTATTTGATGCAATGAAACAGTTTCTCTCCATCAAAGAAAAATCGGCTATTTTGAGCAAGGAACTGAATTTGATAACTTCATTGAAAGACCAGACTTTACATATATAGAAGAATATGTGAAATGTAGTAAAGACATTGCCGGGGCTTTAGATATTCTTCAAAGTGAAAAAGAAACTTATTTTGGTATTTTATTACCAATTTTGTTGTCATTACGACATAAATTACGAAAATCATTGAATGAAGACTTTATATATTGTCGACCTTTGGCCGAAGTTTATTTAGAAAGTATAGAAAATAGATTTAGTGAGTTCTTTAATATTTCATCACCTCAAGCAGAAAAAGCTGCAATAGCAGCTTTATGTTATCCGAGTTTTGTAAAATTTAAATGGCAGTCTTGCATTAGTGAACCAGCTTATACAAAAATTAAAACGCTATTTATTAGCAAATTGACAAAAGAAATCAGAACAAACGAAAATCTGGATGTGCTGAGTTCTGTTGATAGTGAAGAAAAAGATGACTTTTTTACCATTGATTCTGCTCATGAAGAAGCAAAACAAGACCCTAAAAGAAAAGCCACATTATTGTATGCGCATTTCTGTCTGGAGGAAAAGAAAAATCTAAGTATATTGAACTCTTATAAAGAGATTAAAAACATCTTCATAAAATACAATACACCGCTGCCCTCGTCGGCATCTGTAGAAAGATTACTTTCTTATGCAACTATTACGAATTATTGTAAAGCTAATAGGCTTTCGGACGAAATGTTTGAAAAACGAGTAGTTTTAAAAGCCAATCTTAAATATTACGAAGAATGTCCATAAACACCTAGAAACTATTTTATATCTAAGAAGCAAAATGTTTGCTTCAACATTAAAACAAAGTATGTTACTGCTTCATTTTTTAAATTTTGTAAATTGGTTTAATTTTTTTTATGTGGTTTAATTAAGTCTATTTTCCAGAAAGAAATTTAGAAATGTTATTGATTAAATGTAACTGTAAATAAAATATCAATGTCTCTGAAATTTCAATTTGCATGGTTTTATTAAGGTAACTATAAGTTTAGCATAATCCTAAATGTGCTCCTAACCTGACTTGAAAAGAGGGAGGAGGAGGGCGAAAGTCTGATTGTACTAAATGTACTAGCTATATTTCTTTATATTTAATCTTTTCATAATAATAATTATTTCGATTAAATTTTAAAATGTAAATTTTTTTCAGAATGGAAAAACTCCTTAATCATATATATTATTTCTCCTGTCAACATCCCTTTTTTCTCAGAAAATACAAAACGCAGAACGACGAATGAGATAGCATATGAAAGGATTTTGAACAGGCTTCTGACATAGCACACTTAACATTTCGTTAAAACATGTTTTTGATTAAAATTTGCTGATAATTAAACATTAAATCGGCATTGTTTTCATAAAAGAAATGAAAGGTTTTCCTCAAAATATTGTTGCCAAAAAAAAAAAAAAAATACCACATTATATGACGCTCAGCAATTATTATAAAAAACACCGCACGGGTTTATTCTATAATTATGATTAAAAAGCGAAATTGAAATTGAAATGTTTAGATTTATATTTCTATGTCCCATGTTTTTTTCCTGAAGCGGATGACGTCATCCTATAATGCAGTTAAAATACGATTGTTATTTTTTTTTTCTCGCGCGTGCATTTTGCAATCTTGGATCAGTTTTTTCTATAACTTTGATGGAATAAATTAGATGATATTCTGGCTTGACTAAAAACTAAATGTTTGCAGATATTTTTATCCTTACTTTTTCTTTAGAAGTTTAAACCTGCATCTAAGAAAAATTACATCTTGATAAAAAATGGTTCTTCTCTATTATCCCGTCGACCACTTTTCATAACAAAAAACTATCGCCAAATAAACGGGAGAACGTTGCCATTGGAATATCAAAATGAATAAATAAATAAAATATAAGAATTTAAGGACACAATTGTTATTTTAATTAATGAAATAACTAATAAATCAGTGAAACATAATGAAAAATACACGCAAATGTCGAGTTAGAAACCACTTGATGACGTAACAAACACGTATAATGCTTCTGATATCAAGTAAATGGGACTGTATTTTTGGTGTTTAGTCTTACAGTTTGGTGATAGTTTTTTGTTATGAAAAGTGGTCGACGGGATAATAGAGCAGTACCTAAAAAATATTAGATTTCAGTGCGAAATCCTCGCACGGGCCCTCTGGTTTATTTTAATTGCATTTTAAAACGAAGAATGTTTACTTTGTTTAATTAACATGTGCGATTCCAGTGCTGCCTGAACGAGTCTGTTTTGTGGGTTATGGTTTTTAGTTATTCCTAAGTGAAGAAATTTCTATGCAAATAAGCTTCAATATAAAACTCTTACGAAACTTATTTATTTATTATAGAAAAAGAGAAAATATCACATTATCAAATTAGTAACTATAATAAATATTTTTATTATTATTATTTAATTGTTTGCTCAGGTTTAGTTAATGATAAATTCCTGGTGAAGTTAAAGTTAGAGTAAAGTGATTTAATTAAAAAAGGATCACACTTTACTTTATTTGATTTCATTGAAACTAACCTTATTTCTTGAAGATCCTTGATGGCTTGTTCATCCCTTTTCTCGATTTTTTGGCATGGTATATTTTTTTAATTGAATTATGAATATACAGACGTGAAAAGATGATTGTAGTCTGACATTTTACCCTTTAACTACTGTTAATGGTCTCAGAGACAGCTGCTTTTTAACACTTTCCAACATAGTTGAAAAGTGTTTATAAATTCGGTTGGTCTGCCGTCTGTCCATCGCGTAAATATGCTCGGATTGCCTTGTAATTGATATATGTATATATAAGTTCATTATTGGTGTTTACTATTTCATCTTTGGTATTGAAAATTAAGTATGTAGAATTTATGTTTTTTTTTTTTTTTTTTTTTTTTTTTACAGGGACACTCAAAAGAATTCGCTTACTGTAAAATATCGTGTGCATAGAATGTATCGTTCCTTTACAGGGACACTCAAGAAAATTCTGCTACATTAAGGTCTATGGGGACAAATCGTTTGCGGCGTATTTTAATGCTGTTACACTGTTTTAAACATTTTCAAATTGCTACCTATCAATGAAGTGTCCTATAAGGTTCTTACTGTTGAATATGGTGTCCATAGAATACATAGATCATATACAGGGCTGCAGAAAATAATTTGAATATTTTCTTTGACTATAGGTAGTAATTCCAGAAATTGGGTTTTTAAATGTGTTATGCATTTTATAAGTTTACTTAGTAAACTCTGAAGTTTTGTTGTGTTGGAACGTGTTGGAAAGTGTTTTATAATATATACTTGATGACACATGATTATTCGTACTTGTTTAGATTTTCATAGAGACTATCACTTTAACTAGATACTAGGGATATTTCTTTTTGCATTGGATTGATAGTACTATATGCAATGACTTCGGAAAAGGTGAATTTTGATTAGAATAGTCCTTTACAGATGGTGCAGAAAAAGTATGCTATCCATTTAAAGGTTTAAAGATTCTTTTATTCATATTTAGATCAATCAGTCACAGAGATTGCTCACATTAGGAATGCTACAGTTTTTTTTATAGTTAGTTAATTGTTAATCTGTGTTAAACATAATATTGATTACACTCTAAAAAATATATATGTAAATTTACACATAAAAACAGGTGTATAGATAATACAAAAACGATTTGTCTATGAGTGTAAAATGTTGTGTAAATTGCCAAAATACACGCCTAATGTGTAAAAAAACACATTTTAGTATGTAATTTGATGATAACACTAAGCGAATAAAAGTGATCTGATAACTCTTGAAATATACACTTTAATGTGTAAATTGCACAAAAATACACATATTTCTGTGTAATATTCTTACACATGCAAATGTGTAATATTCAGTGATTACACATATTTTTGTGTATTATGCAAATTGCACATATTTTGTATAACTTGTAAAATACACAGTTTCTTGTGTAACATGCAAATACACAGATTTCTGTGTAATAATCTGTTCTTACACACATTTCTGCGTAATATACAAAACACAGATTTTTGTGTAATATTCAAAATTGACAGATTTTTGAGTACATAGCTTTACCTTTAAAATTTGTATGTATAAATTCTCAACTAAATGTTTTTATGATTGCAAAACAAAATTTCATGGAGAAAAAAAGAATTCATGGGCATGGTGTGTTTATTCTTTCTATCAGGTTACACATATAGAAAAATCGTTTTTGTATCATCGATATACCTGTTTTTACTTAAAAAAGGATCAAAAGCATGGCCTTCCGGCCTGTACCTGGAGGAAAAAGTATCTTTCCTATATCCTCGTTTTAAAATTTTAGCTAATGTTACACGAAAACAGCAAATTAAAATGCAAATAAAACGTTTACAAAAGATTCGTTAATACTGAATTTGAATAAGAAATTCACCAAATTATTGAGCAATAGCCAAATTGGCTTCATTTATCAAGACTTATTTTGGTCGCCAAATTTGGCGATATTTTGCCAAATGTCGCCAAGTTTGGCGAGAATATGGCGCTAACGGATATGAATATATAGTTTTATGCGTATGATTGGGAAAATTATTACAACAATGAAAGAAAATAATTTGCGAGTAATCGCGTTTATGTGCTGTTTTGTTTCAAAATGTCAGCCACCTTAGTATTTCAAACTGCTCTATCTCAGCCATTTTTTAAGATAGAGGTAAACCAAAAAATGCTCTGGAATCCTTGTATGAAGACCTAACACTTAATTAAAAAATAAATTTGAATTTTTAACTTTTGAGTATATTTATTTTAGTTTTAAATTTTTAAGTGGCCGCCATCTTGAAATAAAATGGCGGACCAAGCTGGCCAACGAACTCGGTTGAGACATTGGTGAGCTTAATACACACAATTAGTTTCATCAAAATAGATTTATAAATACGAGAGTTATCGTTTGACATAGGTCAGATATATATATATAATATAAATCAACATTTGAACGGAGGGTGGTTTTGGGGTCTGGGGGTCATGATCGGTGAAAATATACCGAAATTTTCTGGAACTGCTTTCCTCCGAACGGCTGCAATAGCTTTATACATTTTTGTATTGAAAGCTACCTAATAAGAATAGCCAGCTTTATCTAAAATTCTCAAAATATTAAATAACAGCATTATCACCACTCAGTGGGGATTATTAACATTCAGTGTTTGAAGTTAAAAAATGAAAGTATTGCATTATTTTCAATCCCCAACTATTTTTTTTTTATTTGGTGTGCATGAGTTTAACAGTAAAAATGAAATTAAAAAAAAAGTCCTTCCGGCCTGTACCGGGAGGAAAAGGTAGCTTTCCTATGTCTTCGTTTTAAAATTTTAGCTAATGTTACACGAAAACAGCAAGCTAAAATGCAAAGAACCCAATTACAGAACATTCGTTAATACTGCATTTGAATAAGAAATTTGCCAAATTAGTCAACTATAGCCAAGTTGGCTTCATTTATAAAGACTAATTTCGGTCGCCAAATTTGGAGGTATTTCGTCAAATGTCGCCAAGTTTGGCGAGAATTTGGCGCTAACGGATATGAACATATAGTTTTATGCGTATGATTGGGAAAATAATTACAACAATGAAAGATAATAATTTGCGAGAAGTCGCGTTCACTAAAACTCATAAATTAATCGTTGGATTTTTGTAATGTGCTATCTTGTCTCAAAATGTCTGCCACCCTAGAATTTCAAACAGCTGTATCTCAGCCGTTTTTTAAGATAGAGGTAAAACACTCCGGAATCCTTGTATCAAGGCCTAACACTCAAGGAAAAATTTTGATTTTTTAACTTTTTTGTATATTTATTTTAGTTTTAAATCATTAAATGGGCGCCATCTTAAAACAAAATGGCGGACAAAGGTGGCCACCGAACTCGGTCGAGACATTGGTGAGCTTAATACACACAAATAGTTTCATCCAAATTGATTTATAAATACGAGTGTTATCGTATGACATAGGTCAGATATATATATATATACATATATATATAAATCAACATTTGAACGGCGGGTGGTTTTAGGGTCTGGGGGTCATGATCGGTGAAAATTCATCGATATTTTCCGGAATTGCTTTCTTCCGAACGGCTGCAATAGGTAGCTTTATACTTTTTTGTATTGAAAGCTACCTAAAAGTATAAAGCTACCTATTGCAGCCGTTCGGAGGAAAGCAGTTCCGGAAAATTTCGATATATTTTCACCGATCATGACCCCCAGACCCCAAAACCACCCTCCGTTCAAATGTTGATTTATATATATAGATATATCCATATATATATATATATATATATATATATATATATATCTGACCTATGTCATACGATAACTCTCGTATTTATAAATCAATTTTGATGAAACTAATTGTGTGTATTAAGCTCACCAATGTCTCGACCGAGTTCGTTGGCCAGCTTGGTCCGCCATTTTGTTTCAAGATGGCGGCCACTTAAAAATTTAAAACTAAAATAAATATACAAAAAAGTTAAAAATTCAAATTTATTTTTTAATTAAGTGTTGGGCCTTGATACGAGGATTCCAGAGCATTTTTTGGTTTACCTCTATCTTAAAAAATGGCTGAGATAGAGTAGTTTGAAATTCTAGGGTGGCTGACATTTTGAAAGAAAACAGCACATTAATGCGATTACTCGCAAATTATTTTCTTTCATTGTTGTAATAATTTCCCTAATCATACGCATAAAACTATATATTCATATCCGTTAGCGCCATATTCTCGCCTAACTTGGCGACATTTGGCGAAATATCGCCAAATTTGGCGACCAAAATAAGTTTTCATAAATGGAGCCAATTTGGCTATAGCTCAATAATTTGGCGAATTTCTTATTCAAATTCAGTATTAACGAATCTTTTGTGAACGGTTTCTTTGCATTTTAGCTTGCTTTTTTCGAGTAACATTAGCTAAAATTTTAAAACGAAGATTTGGAAAGCTACCTTTTCCTCCCGGTATAGACTGGAAGGACTTTTTAATTTTTTACAAGCCTAAGGAATTAAGATTAGAAACAATTATATAATGCTTTTTTTGTTTATTTATAAAGGTAAAATACCCACAGAAATTTTCCAAATTATGTCCAACTTAGATTTTATTACTTTTTATGCAATTTTAAACATGTACAAAATTTAGGATTTTAATCAATGATTTTTATTAAAAAAAAAAGTCAATTGATTTAAGTCATGATTTAATCACTGATTTCAATCGTCTGATTAAAATCGTTGACACCCTACTCGCTACATAATTTTTTTCAAAATATAGCATGCTACACTACAAATTTTGAGGTGGAAATTTGCAACCAGTGTGGTTTTGCCACTTGTAGCACACTACTTTTGACCACTGGACAAGACATATCATTTAAAAATAACACAAAATCAAGCGTAATGCAGATTCATCGAATACTGAAAAACATTCTGAGAAGTGTGTTTTGGTAGTCGACATTCTCATATACGTTACATATTACACATATTCAGGCTTAAAAAGCGATATCCGAAGAACTAAATGTCCCCTATGGCAACTTCTAAATGTTTATGTTATTACTATTTTTTACGACTGACAAAAAACAAATTTTAACTAAACTTGCTTAACTTTAACGCCTTGTAGAGGACGTTTTCAATTGACTGACAAGGATTGCTTGAATATTTCTCTCATACCGCATAATTTTTACCAAACAAATATACTGAACTATTAATTGTTATGCATAATGTATAAGCATGGTCGTCAAAACATGAAAACGTTCTAGAATATTATTATTTGCTTCGAATTCTTGAACTGCCATCACTGATACTTAATGAGAAACAATTTCCAAGACATTCAGAATACTGTAACAAAACTTCACTTTATAAAACTAAGGTAAAGAAAAATGTTTAAGTAAACAATGTGGAAAACGCATATCGCATTTGAAAACCCATTTTCAGCAAGTCGGAAAAATATGCGAACCCTTTTACGCAGCCTTGCATATACAGTTGACCTAGCTATGCTCGGTCAAAATTAGCTTTGAGGCTCCAAGCATGTGTTTTGGCATTGAAAAACTTAAAAGTCAATTTCCCCTATCATATGTAAATTGATTGGTTGAATTCTGTTTTCGAGAACGTTCTGTGGACTCTGATTGGTTCGATCATGTATCTCGGCTACTATTGGGAATTTCTAGAAAACTCGTTCAGATTCTGAAAGCCAGCTTTTTCGCCTAATATCGCCAAAATATCGCCAAGTTTGGCGACATTCTTTCATTTAGTGCCAAGCATGTGTTTAGAAAGTTCTATGTACACTGATTGGTTTAATTCTGTTTTCGAGAACGTTCTATGGACTCTGATTGGTTGAATCATGAATCTCGTCTCCTATTGGGAATTTCTAGAAAATTCCTTCAAATTCTGAAAGTTATTTTTTTTTGCCAAATGTCGCCAAAATTGCCAAATTTGGCGATTTTTTTCCATTTGGCGCCAAGCAAGTGTTTTGGCATTGGTAATCTTAAAAGTAAATTTTCCCGCCAAATCTCGCCAATGTCGCCAACACTTTTTAAGATAAAAATATCTTGACCCATAATGATCAATCACCAATATGATCAACAACATGATCAACCAACATGACCAACAATCGAAATTTCTCGAACATGTGACCTAGCCCAATAGTCTTCTCGTTCTCGAAACCCGTAGGATATAAAATTTAGTCAAAATAGTCTGAGACGCTTTTTAGATAAAAATAGCTTGAACCATAGTGACACAAAAATGACCCACTAATCGGATTTTCTCGAGCATGTGACTTAGTCCAATGATTTTCTCGTGCCCAAAATCTGTAGGATACAAAATTTAGTTCAAATCGTCTGAACCGCTCTTAAGCGAAAAATAGCATTCTGAAATAATATTCTGTTCATGTTGGAAAGTGTTTCATAGTCTATGCCAGATGCATGATTTTTCATTATTTCTGTATCAAATTAATACTGTGTGTGATAGAAACTGTCTTTTATGGTACATATAGAGGGTTGCAGTTATTAATAAAAAATACAAAATTCTTAATAATACTAGAGGGGCCCGGCCCCCCTGCTCGCTACGCTCACCAACCCCCCGCGTAATCGTGCCCTAGCCAAACCCAGACGTAATCGTTTCGCGTTTCCATTCTTCCATTCTGGATCGCTTCACGATCCTGTATTTTCTATGCATTCAATTTTTAGATTCCACTACGTAATTGTTGTTGTAATTTAAATGAAACCTAAATTTATTATAAGAAGAACGAAAAATCATGCGTCAATCATAGATTATGAACACTTTTCAACGATTCCAAAATAATTTTACAAATCATTACCGTTTAATAAGCTGAAAGATAACATCTAAGTAAACAATTTGGAAAACGCATAACATATTTAAAAACGTAATTTTAGGAATTTCCAGCATATACAATATTCGGAAAAATATCCGAATACTTTTATTCAGCCCTGTATATGATCCATAGATTTGTATATATACTGCATAGGATGCTAAATTTTAGTTTAGTTAGGAAACGCGTAGCACAGTTTAAAATTCTCCTTCTGGAGTTTCTGTCAATAAACGGAAATGTGTTCGCGAACTTTTGTGCTGCCCTGTATATGATCTACAGAATTTATAAACACCAAATAATAGACAAAAAGTGAGTTAAATTCAAAATCGCGTTCAGCAACTTAAAACGCACTTCCAGGAATTATTGTTAACAGATAGTAGAGAATTCTTTTGTGTGTCCCTGTAAATGAACGATGACTGCTATACACACACTATTCTGTAGTAAGCCTCTTGTAATGCACCTTAGTGATAGATATAAATTTTAATGCGTTTAAAATAGTGAAACATTATTTAATTAAACCGCAGACGATTTTTCTCCATAGACGTAATGTAACGGATTTTTTTGACTGTCCCTGTATTGTAACTATAAGTGTTATGCACACCATATTCCATATTAAGCTTCTTGTAATGCACCTTAGTGATATATATCAATTACACTGTGTTTGGAATTGTGGAACATCATTAAAATAAACCGCAAATGATTTTTCCCCATAGACCGTAATGTAGCAGAATTCTTTTGAGTGTCCCTGTAAAAAAACTATAAGTGCTACACACTTCAGATGAAATACGGAACATGCTGTATATAACGACAATAACATATAAAAATTGCAGGTCAATCCGAGCATATTTACGGGAGTTAGAGCACGGACAGACGGCAGACGTGTAGACGGCCAGACACACCGAAGTCATAAACACTTTTCAACTAGGTTGGAAAGTGTTAAAAATCAGCTTCATCCTTCACCAAACAAATCCAGCCTATCACCTCAATTATTTATGAAAGAAAAAGATAAAAAAATTGAAATAAAACAAATTTATTTACAAAACAAGTTTCAAATACTTTTCTTTATGATTAGATTTCAATATCTTGAATAGTCCTATATTTGTACAATACTTACAATACAAGTGCTGAGTTTGTTTTAATAGATCAAAATGACCTTTCCCGAATTCGAAACCTAGCTAGATGGATTTCTCGTGCTCGAATTAGTATAGGCAACACGTTTCGTGTAAATCGTTTGAGTATTTTTCCATTTATAACAAAAAACATTTTCAGCGCTGAGTTTGTTTTACCCTGTAAAAACGAATTTTCTTGTATTCGGAACCTAGCTAGATCTTTTTCTCGTGCTCGATTTAGTATAGGGGACAAGTCTCGTGAAAATCTTCCCAGTTGATTACGATATCATTCATATTCGGGAAAATCCCTTGCTCGTTTAATATATATGAATAATCGGGAAAGTCCATTGCTCGTTTAATATATATGAATTTGGCGACAGTAATTTGGTCGACAGGATAACTAACAAGTACCAATTGTATATATAGTGTTACAAATATTGTAAATAGTTAGTGTTTGTGCTTAAAAATAATATAAATAGTTCAATTAAGCTCTATTCATAAGCTAATATTAATTTTTGTTGCATTGCAGTATCTCAATTTGTTGATTTTTTGCAAGCAAGTAAAAGCTATTGGATTTCAATGGGAGTCTATGAAAATTTGGCAAAATACTGAAAATAGCGCCAAGTTGGCAGCTAATTTTGGCCGACAAATTTGGCGTTATATCGCCAAGTTGGCGCCAAACTTGGCGACAGACCCGGGTCCCTATCCCTTGGTAAACCCCCCCCCCCCCTCAATAGTGCCCATCCTATCTAAATTCTCTACTTTCATGTTAATTCCCCCTAAGAAAAGTCATAAAGCGCTGACCAATCAGATACGTTTTGCGGTATCTACGCAGATTTTCATTGTTCCATTTCAAAAACATTACTTTTTTTTATATATAGAAGGATACTGTTCTTGGTAGAAAATGTTTCATAATATATGTCGGATGCATGATTTTTCGATCTTGTTGTATCATATTTCTACTGTGTGTGATAAAAATTGTCTTCTGTGGTACATATTTAGTGTTGCGGGTATTAATAACAATTTAAAATTTCTGATTTATATTCTGTTTATGTGGGAAAGTGTTTCATAATCTATGCCAGCTGCGTAATTTTTCGTTCTTATTGTGTGATAAAAACTGTCTTTCATCGTACATATTTAGGGTTGCGGGTATTAATTAATAAAATTTAAAATTTCTGAATAATATTCTGTTCATGCTAGAAAGTGTTTTATAATCGATGTCGGATGCATGATTTTTCGTTCTTGTTGTATCAAATTTCTACTGTGTCTGATAAAAATTGTCTTTTATGGTACATATTGTAAATGTGCCATTGAAATTACACGTAATTGTAACTATAAGTTCTCAATTATAATTATAATTACACCATAATCATAATCATAGCATTATAGTTATGATTACAATCCTAATTAAATTTCAAATCCAGATTATGATTACATGTAATTGAAATTATAATCTGTTACATGCAATTATATTGTAATCAGATTACAGATTAATCAGATTTTTCTCAACTCTGTGTAATCATAATCATAGCATTATAATTACAATTACAATCCTAATTGAATTTCAAATTCAGATTATGATTACATGTAATTGAAAGTATAATCTGTTACATGCAATTATATTGTAATCAGATTACAGATTAATCAGATTTTTCTCAACTCTGTGTAATCATAATCATAGCATTATAATTACAATTACAATCCTAATTGAATTTCAAATTCAGATTATGATTACATGTAATTGAAATTATAATCTGTTACATGCAATTATATTGTAATCAGATTACAGATTAATCAGATTGCAAATTTGCCCAACTCTGCTGGACAGCTGTCCTACAGATATTTACAACTATAGTCTGAGTGTCGCCGGAGATGACAATCGGAGGCAAATAATTGAACATAAATAATTACAGCACCCCAATAAAACTGCATCAAGATCTCACATCTATAAAAACAGATGTGAAAAATAGATTCCCACGGAGGGGCAAAGCAACAGTGAGACCAAGTAATATCCTGCCATTGGCTTTTCTGTGTAATTAAGAAATCCAATGAAAACAATCTATGTTCATATATATTATTATTTCGGGGCGGAACCGAATAGTATTATAGCCAATGGTAAAACAAAATCCATACAAGAGGGTATGTTGGTAGTCCTACTTTTCCTAAGCAATCGAAAATGTTGCATAAAAAACGTTACTTCGCTTGTAAACAACCGCTTGCCTATGCGTTATTCATAGAGAGTTTTGTCTCTTTCAAAGAGATATAAAAAATTAATCTTGCGTGAAGTGACATGTATGTCACTATATCGGAGATAGTTTATATATGCTTCTAGCAGTAAATAAGAAGCAGTTTTTTAAAATATATCAACAAATGACATTTGTTAATAGTCGATGTTTTTTTGCTGTTAAAAGCATTTTGTGTGCGTGAAGAGTTGAAGTAAATAGATAGACTCTGAAAAAGATTGTGATCGATCATCGGAGATGTCTCAAAGTCTATTGATAAAGGTAAAATTGTTGACTAATGATATATTGTGTGCTTTGAAGTTCACGATTTAAATTCATGAAAAAGAGTAACATGTTTTTTAGAAAACCCAGAAGTACACATGTAATTAACTTTAACAAAATTGAGATGTATCTAATGTGTAACCAGTTCGAAGTAAAAGGTGGAAGTTATGATACTTTTAAAAGCATCTCTATAAGTTACAATTCTAATTTTAATTACCTAATTTTATGTTTGAGTTCTAATTGTATATATATATATGTGTGTGTGTGACGCTTCTACTTGCATCACCATACTTTTTGTAGACTCATACTCAAGGCAAAGGTTTCTCCGAAGAATTTTACAGTCGAACACCGAAAAACCACTTCATTGTGTACGTAGAGAACTCAAAATAAGAGGTAGTTCGTTCCGGTTCACATTTTATTCGAAAATCAAAAGAGATTGGCTATGATTTACTTTCCACGTAGCTAAATCTATCCATGCTGATTTTAAGACCGTGAAGAAGACTTGATGATTTAAATTATTATATTAAGAAGACATCTTTGGTTCGTATAGGCAGGTATTTTATCGAATCTATCGGCGGCCAAGGAGAACATTCGAAGATTAGGAAGTACATGACGGGGCTGCATACACCGCCAGATCCCGGAACAGTCTAACTCAAAACGCGGTAAACGCCGTATATCATTTTTTCAACGCTCCAGAATACATGCTATCTAAAAAGTCTCTCGACCAATCAGCGCGTTCGGATTAATTTCTCCGGCGCTCTTATATGGAAGCGATTTTACCGTGAGTTGGAAAAAGCGCAGCAACAAATGCTTCGAGAACAATCTCATGAAATCTACTCCTTTCGAGTAAATAAGAAGAGAAGCAAAGAAAAACGAATACATAGGTTTTAACAAGTATGGCAAGATGCCAAGATAATTTTTACATTGAGACTAAAGTCTTTCATAATTTGAGGAGTAATATTATGTCAGGAATCGTAGGGAAATAAAAAATAAAGAAAAGAAATTCATAGGTTGTTATTTCAAAAGAGTAAAATATTTTTAGCTGGGAGATTGGTGTTTTTTAGAAGAATTAAATTCTAGGATGCATTTTATTTAAAGAAATAAAAGTGCGTAATTTTAATAGAGCATCTATCAGCGCCATTTTTTAAGAGAATGAATTTGAAATAAACTATATTTTGCTAGGTGTAAATTTGACGAAATAAATGAAGCAAGCCTCCAGACAAGCTGCCAGCACCTCCGAGAAAGCCTAGTTCACGCACGCCAAACGAATGAGAAGATAATTGAAAGGATCCCAGACACCGTCACACTTATAGAAGCAGTCAGATCAACACTAAAACAAAATCAAGCAGACCAAGCAGCGGCAATAGAAAGCACCACCATTTCACCAACAGAAACAGCAACACCTCAAGTCCCACAAACATACAGTCAAACAGCCGCACAACCAGCCAAAAAGTTTGTTCTGGAAAGCTCTAACCGCAAAACCCTCATCATTAAAGGTACATCAATAACACCGGGAAAAGAAATCGAAATAATGCTATCTAAAGAGGCAATTGCAACGCCAATACACGTGGATAAGGTGGCCCCCAGGAGAAATCACGTAGAAGTTACCTGCAAAACAGAAGAGGACCTAAAGCGCCTACAAACAGAGCTGCAGCACAATCAAGTTCTCAACAAAAAACTTAATTTTCTGCAGAAGGCAGTTCCAAAGCATAAAATGATTCTCCTGGGTGTCCCAGAGGCGCTGACGAAGGAGGCCCTCACTAATATTCTTGGCAAAACATACCATATAACTGAAGAAGACATCATCGTCCTCAAGGAGTTACCTAATAGACACAACGAGGCGACAAAAGATTTGATTCTTCTGCTGCCTAAGTCACTTGGCATAGAGCTCATAAATGATGGAGGCATCGTCATCGGCCTAAAGACCTGTCGCCTCCGACCACATACTACCATCCTACGCTGTCGCCGCTGTCAAGGCCTTACCCACCACGAACGGAACTGCAAGGCGGCCACGTCTGTGTGTGCATGCTGTGGCGAAGCACACCATGAAGAAACATGTGCAGCAGCTCCACGATGCATCAACTGCACCAAACATAACACACAACACAACACACATTTTCCAACAAGCCACAAAGCATCAGATTCTGGTTGCAGTGCCTACCGCTCAAAATATAGTTCAGAACGGGAAAGACTTAACCTGCTTTTCCAAATTGGTAACAGTTCGCAAGTTCACCTAACACCAAAAGAACCAAACAGACATCAACAATTCAACACACAGCACCCAACCATACAAGAGGCAACACCAGCAAATAGCCCCTATCATCACGATGAATGGTATGGTAATCGCTCATATAGAAATGAATACCACCCACTCTATCAAGGAGGCCACAACGGGCATCACCATGACTGGCAAGGTAGGCCCTTCTATTGATTCTAACATAATTTTTGTTACTAACTTAACCAAGAACCCTTTATTTAAGTACCTTTTAATTAAGTACCTTTTCAGAAAACCAATATGTCTCTTCTAGCACCTTCGGACCCCCCTCCATTTGGCCACATCAAAATCATTCAGGTTAATTTAAATCACTGCAAGGCAGCTAATGTCAGCCTAAAAAATTACATGATATCAGAAAATATAGACATTGCATTGCTGCAGGATGCCTACTGTGGCAATGATGGAGCGCTGCTGTCAATTTTTCCGAAAAATTGGGCGAAGTTCGCGTCCAAAGATAACAGTGCTCATCTGGTCGTCCAGAATACGGATCTGGCATACTCACACCTATTCACAGGAGACAACTGTGTTTTCATCACTATAATGGCGAAGGAAGGAAAACTAATTATAGGCTCTACCTACGCAGCACCGCGTTTCAATTTTGATGAAACCCTTATGGAGTGGCAACACTTAATAACTCATAAGCAGTACTTCATTTGCGGAGGTGACTTCAACGCAAACTCCACTGTTTGGGGTTGCCCACAGGAAACCATCCGCGGAGACAGTCTCATCGAGCATCTCGCAGTCCATAATTTAACCATTGTTAACATTGATAACAGAACACACACATTTGTCAGAATGAACAACACAGGTATTATAACACACAAAGGATTCCCAGATCATACGCTGGCGAATCCGAAGGCGGCACAAAAAATCAGGGACTGGCGAGTAATGGACATCCACAATGCCTCGGACCATAAATACATACGTTTCGGCTTTGACATTACACCACTGACTACAACTAAACGACGTTTCAACACAACCCGAGGAAATTTTAAAAAGTTTACACAAATCATCAAAACACACAGACCACTCCTTGCACAACACCTAAGGGATGCAACAAACATCACCGACATTAACTCCTTCACAAAAAAACTTATTGCTTCCATGCAAGAGGCGGCACGAGCATCCTTTAGACTAAAAAATACTCGGAGGACTCCAGTCTTCTCGTTCTGGACCACCGAACTAAAGACACAACGAAACAAACTCACAGCGCTAAGGAGAAAGATTAAACATCTACGAGAAACACACGGAAACACACCTTATTTTGAAAACCTTGGCGCTCAGTACAAAATACTCTCATCAAAATTCAAGAAAAGTGTTCAGGATGCCAGAGTCAAAGCCTGGCGGAATTTCTGCAGCAATCAATCAGAACCTTTTGGCACGGCACAAAAATTTTTTACAGGAAATTTCTTCACACCAGACGAAATTAAACTTGAGCTTCCACCCTCCATTTCATCCAGGCAAGCAAATATGGAGCACCTAACTGCAGCACTTTTCGGACCATCCTCGTATCCCAACAGGGACAATTCAGACCTCAATTTTTCGACACCTAATGATAAACCCTTTTCTAAAGCTGAAGTAGCATCTGCTCTACATACATTTAATGATAAAAAAGCCCCTGGCCCAGACTGTGTGGACTTCAAAATTTTAAAATTAACTTTCAAAATCATCCCAAAGTTGTTCGCCAGATGGGCCAATCTGTGTCTCAATCACAATTACTTCCCTCAAACACTGAAGCAAGGTGAGGCCGTCTACTTCCTGAAAAAAGGAAAGAATGCCTCAGAACCCACATCCTATAGACCTATTTGTCTCCTACCAACTCTGGGGAAGCTGCTAGAAAAACTACTAGTCACGACTGGTGCACTTCATGGAGACGAATGGGATCTTGCATCATAGGCAATATGGGTTCAGAGAGGGTCGGTCATGCATTCCTCAGTGGCAGGACCACTGGGATTACTCGGATAAAGGTCGACATACCCACAAATTGCTCCCTTTTGTCTCCCTAAACCTGCTTAACCTCGCCCCCCACACCTCAGCGTTCCTCACAGGACATGGTCCATTCCCTACTTACCTCAAATATTATAAACGTGCAGCCTCCAATGTGTGTCCATGTGGCCAGCGGGGCTTGCCTTCTCATTACTATTTTGACTGCCCACTGACCGTTGCCTGGCATCTCAGATCTCCCGAAATTCCCCCACCCTCTTGGCTAACCAATATTCTAACAAGACCAATCTTACTAAAAAAATTAAAAAATATTTTTAATTTCTTAATGGATTTATCGAACTTAACAAATTGAGTAACCAACTCTAGCTTTTATCAAATTTTTAACTAAACATATTAAATTCTTCACCACCAATCAGTACTGTAATTGATCTTCCTACCCTCCTTCTCCTGACTTTTCCTTATTTTGGCTGTACCTTGTCAGTGTTTGAGCACCTTGCTGTGCTCCCTTCGCAGTCTTTAGCAGCGGTCTCATCTCTCCAACGCAACAACTTGTGGCGCCATCTGTCGCGTGGGAACTGAGTTCTCAGATTCCGGCGCATCATTATTATCCAAGGACCGCCTTGGCCGCGAACTGTGTGTCATGACGCAGGAGCGTTAAGGACTGTTCACCTACAAGTTCTTCATCACTGCACCTGCCGCTGTCTGTCGCGAGGGAGTGCAGGCTCCAGCGGTTCAGGCGTTTTTCAGTTTCTTTTTTTTTTTTTTTGTTTTTAGCTTTCTTGCCTGCCCCTTGTCGCGCTTAGGCTTGTCCTGGCAGTGCCGGCCTTTGGCCTAGTTTGTATTTTCTTTCTTTTCTTTTTTGTTGTTGTTTGGGCCGTTTGCGTGTGCGCTGGCGGTCTCGGCGTCGTGCCTTCCCTTCCGCCTGTGGCTGGAATCACCAAAAACGAATCCCCGCGTGCCGGGGAACATCCCGGGGGAGGTGCTAACGCTCTACGGCCTGGCTTTGCTGGGCCGAGTGGCCCCCCTTAGGCATTCAATCGAAATACTGGAGCGAGAAAATAATTTAGAATAATGGGATTTACACAGAATTATAGTTTTAATGAGGTCAACGGCGAAAATTTTTTAATTTGTTTCATATATATATATGTAAAAAAATTTTTGTTAAATATTAACTTTTCTTTTTTCTTTTATTCTGGTATAGTTTATTCTAACTTAACACTAGAACTGCGATGAAGGGTCATTTTGACCCGTACCAAATGAAAAAACATCGATTCGAACCAGAAATTTCTTCATAATTTAATTTAAATAGAGACCGCACAGAAATAAATTAAATAAATAAGTTAAAATTAATAATAATGCTGGTGTGAAATATTTTTATGAAACATGAGTAAAATTTCCAGCGGTTCAAGTGTTAAATTATGTGCATCGAAGTGCTTAAGATGTACATTTATATATAATATTTCCTCGTCTATACAGGTATTTTTAGACTGATATAATTAACAAACTAATTACTTATTTTAGCCTTTTTATAAGTATTGCTTTCAGTCTATCCCTAAAGTTGAGAGTTCGACGTAAACATATCACAACGCTATTTTTTTATATAAATATTCTTATTGCAGTTAGAGGAATTGGTTTCTTTTAATATTTTATAACTTAGATAATAAATACTTGTAACTCTAAATTTTACTCTCAACCAGGATTTAAATTTATACGATCACCTTTTAATATTTAAGTATACTTGTACTGACTAAAATGGGTAATAAAAATGTGGTTTTACACAATGTCCCCACAAGCAAAGTTTAGAGAGTTTATTTGTACACAGTAACCGGGTTGTCTTTACAACCTGTCTATAACTTCTCAGCATTGCATTTTCTTTATTACTTTATGGTACGTGACCTTTTTTATGACTAGTTGTTCAAAATAATTTATTATAATAATTTTAGGTTACTAAAAATTGGATTAAAATTCTCTTTCTATTGTATTCTTTAATTTTGATATAATTTTAAATTTACATATTACTGGATGATTTTAAAATTAATTATTTTTTTTTTATCTTATGTGTAGTTTTAGTGTAGAGTTTTTTTTTTTATCTTCGATGCACCAAATAATTTTAGTGTTTTTAAAATTTCTGTGTGACGGGTTTTTTCTGGATACTATTTTTCTATGATGACCAATAATTGATAAACAAATGACCAGCACAATTTTTTCGATACAAATACATGCAAATGATACAAATTACTGAGTACGCTAATGATTTGATGTTATTGTTTTAGTTATTATTCATTTACGAATGCGCAACAAATAGTTGCAAAATAAATTAGAGAACAATTTAAAGATGTATCAAAAAGTTTAAAACAATATTTTTCCAAATATATATTGAGTAAAGAAAACAAAAGCAAACCTAAAGAATTGTGAAAAATTTTTCAACAGATCATTCTCTAAAAAAACAAAAAGGAGATAATAGTATTTCCAAATACATATCAGAGATTCTCAAATCATTTATTTTATTATTATTATTGTATTATTTTCTAGTATTGTTTTACGTGTATTTTGTATTATTATTATTATTCCTTAAATATTCATTTGTGAATAACTCATTTGCAACATTAATTTATTTTCCATATGTACGGCACACAGAGATAAAAATAAGAAAAGTTTAGCCTGCGAGCGTGACAAATTTATTATTGAAGCTCGTACACGAGTACAACACCATGGAATTAACAAATTAGAAAATATTGCGGTAAAAGTAACATGCGCGCACCGCACACAATCGCCACCGATCTCAAGTCCTGAGAGACTTTTAATGCGCCAGTAGCTTTGTCTCGCCACGGCGCTTCGGCCGACCAGAGAGCCGCACCTCACTGCGGAACCTCCAACCTAGTACCCACGAGTCGATGACATATGTCGCTAGGACAGTAACCCCACTCTGGGGAAACTCCCCACAGGACGAACCCGACGAAGGCCACCCGGCGACTTCGTCGTCGAAATCCCATAGGGGGAATCGGTTTCTAGGTCGTGACGAGCAACCGCGACAACTTTTGCTTTCCCACGGAGGCCGAACATTGACATGCATGGAAGAGCAAGCAACTAGTCTCTTCCTCCGTGAAGAAAAAATATTGCGGTAAATAAAACTGACATGGCTAATTTTGACAAACTTGTCAATTTACTCCCACCATTTGATGGTAAAAAGGGATTGACATTAAAATTTTTTTGCGTGATTTCCAACAATTAGCAGAACAGATTACTTGTCTGGACGCTATAAAATTAATTTTGTTAAAACAAACTTTATAGGCAATGCACGTGAAAGCTTGAATGCTGACACTGAAATCGTCTTTTAATTCAAGGAATGTCTACTGTTAAATAAGAGAAATAATATTATTCGTAAAACGTAGTGGATATTTAGAATAAAAAAAAATAGTTAAATTATGCAGCACTGTTTATATATCAGGGATGAGAATTTTCCGACTTTTTCCATACCAGTCTAATCTTAGAGAAAATGTTGACCCGTTAAATCGCAGAATGTTCCGATTAAATAAAAAAAGTTTTCTCTAAGATTAGACTGGTATGCAAAAAGTCGGAAAATTCTCATCCCTGATATATTGAATATAGAGAACACTGGACCTAGAAAATTAAAAAGTTAGTTTTACTAAAATATATTATTTAAGGTTTTGACAAAATTTTCATAAATAATATTTTCTGAAAATAGTGTTCTTCTGTTACATTTTTTGAGTATAGATCTTAAAAAAAGAAACATTTGAATCCGGACATTTTCATTAGAAAAATGCTGAAATATAAAAAGGTTTTAATAGTTAACTCCTAAATTAAATGCAGCGTTCCGAGTTGGGCGTTTAAAAAAATTTGAGATTGCTTAATTGCTACCACTTTTTAAATATAGAAAAAAATGTCTTATTTAACTAATTTCAATCTGTCATTAGACATGGCAAATATTACTACTTCAAAAAGGTTGTAGTAATATATAAATATGAATTTAAATCAACCAGCTATATCGGAAACACTGATTAAATACAAATAATCAGATTTAAATCATTGAATTTATTAGGTTACAAAAACGAATCTTAGGATGCTTCTATCGTATGCTTCCATCATTCAATTATTCATTTATGTTTGATAATTACAAAGTACGTACACCATCAGAAATACCAAAGAGTATGACACTACTATTTCAGATAAAAATCTTTGCCTCATATTTATTATTCATATTAAAATGAATTCTGCGATTGATTGTAGGATATGTAATATTTCTATCTGAATTAATAAGGTAAGACATTCTGTTTGCAAATTGTGGTAAAAATGTAAGGGCCTTTTAAATTTTATATAAATTTTTGAAATTTTCCAAATTATCAAAGAATTCAACACTTTTTATTAATTTACTTTTTTTTCGTAATTTAAGAGAGAATTTACGAATTTTAAAATTTACAGAATATAAATTTGTAGTATAAGTTTAATTGTACCCCTCGCAACCTCGCCTTCAAACTTTAAGGATGACTTTAAGGTTCGATTTCAGTCTGAATCAAAATATTTTTACTGCTTCACCTACAAAAAAAAAAAAAAAAAAAAAAAAAAAAACAAAAAAACAATATCAAACACGTTCAACTTTATTTAAAATATATAAATTTTGCTAAAATATACATATATTTGGGGATCAAAGTTTACAGGGATATATAATATCCCCCGCCCTTCAAAGGGTTAAAGTGATATATCTCAAAATGAGTCTTTCAGAATTGCGCGCAAGATATCACTAGAACTACTTGATATTTTTAGACATTAGTATTTGCACTCATTGCAACAATATGCATATATGTATGCAGAGAAAATAATTTACAATACTTTTAATTTTATTTTAAAATATAATTTTTTCTAAAATGTACATATGGTTAGGTTCAGATTTAAGATATAGATATTATGTATAAATCTGGGAAGTATATCAAGTGGTTCGAGAGACATCTTGCGCCCTATTAAACCCCTTCAAGGGCAGTAGAACATATTTATACCACTTAATTTTAATCAGCAAATGCTACAATGGCACCAGAATTTTGCAGTACAATTTTCGTTTTATTATGTTCTTGAAAAAAAGTTTTTACTTAACCCGTTAAAGACTGACGTTGCGTTTTCGCAACATTGTGTTTCTTACACCAGGTTTTAAGGTAAAACCAGTTTGTGTTTATTATAAATATTTTCTTTATTTGATTTGAGAAACACCATGATAAAGTAACTCTTATATTTCTATAATATAAAAGTGGCATGAATCGCAATATTTATATTTTATTCAAAAAATAATCTGGTCCTTAATGGGTTAATTTGAAAGAAGAAACGATATGAAAGTATACTGTTAAGCATTGTTTACATAGGGATACACTGATATGTTTCTAGTAATAAGTAACACAATTATACAAATTTGTTTATATTGATTGTTTTAAAATGCGCAAAAAATTTTGCTTGTTTTCCACAAACTTCTCGAAAAATTGGATTTTTTTAAATTTTAAGAATAGTATGCTTCCTTATATAAATCGAAAGTAAGGCGAAAAGGCCCGTTAATCTTTAAAGTAACGGGCGGCGTACTTAGTCACCAGTAGTGAATTATAAAATAATTACGTGATTAAATACATGCATTCAAATTTCCCTCTTTCCAAAGCTCTTCAATGTTCCACTAAAGTTTTAAGTTGAAGTTCGCAGTCCTTTCTAATCTCTTTCATTATTTTTTGTTTAAATCCTCACTGTTGTATGGAACATGCAGTCCATGTATTTATATATACAGTAGAACCTCCATAAGTTGACCACTCAAGGGACTGTAACTAAGTGGTCAAAATACGGAGGTGGTCAACTTAGAGAATTTTTAGAAAATATTTACTACAATATTAGAAAAAAATTATTAAACTTTTTTAGTATTTTTTAAGGAAAAATTTAGAAAAAAATTAGCTTTTACTCATTTTTATTTTTACTAAAGGTACAACACATTTTTACAATTTTTGAAAGAATAATTAAATTTTTGTTTGAGTCCTTTTGTTATTCATTAGGTAACTGCAAAAAGCACTTTCACAGTTTAAAAGTCCATTAAGCATGCTTAGGCATTTTTTTGCAGCGAAATCTTTAAGTTACTCCATCATGCGCTGTACATCGTCTTCCTTCAGAGTTGGGTACTTTTCAGTTTCGACCTCACTTGGATCATCATCCTCTTCACTGCCCATTTCTTGTACCTTAGAGTCCTCGCTGCGCTTAGTTGCAGAAAATATCTCATTGAAGATTGGTTCTGGTTCTGGTTCAACACATGTTACTAACTCATCGTCCATGGTAACATAATCTTCAAAATCAACCCCATCAAAAACTGGCAAGAGAGATAGAGGAAGCTCATCCTCTTGTACTGATGTTATAGCTGTAACAAATCCAACTTTCTTCAAGCAGTTCTTAATCATGGTTTGCGTAACTTTATTCCAAGCAGAATTAATCCAATGAACAGCATTCAAAGCATTTACTGGCGCAGCTGTTGACGATGCCCATGCAGAAGGACCACAGGTTTGTGCTTTCGTGATCACCCATTCCAGAAGTTGAGCTCTGTAGTACATTTTGAAGGACTGAATAATGCCTTGATCTAAAGTTTGGGTTTTCAAAGTTGTGTTTGGAGGCAAAAATTTCAGCTTTACATTTCTGAGATTATTCACTTTCAGGTGGCTGGGGCAGTTGTCCACGGTAAGTAGAATAGACTGCTTCTTTTTCCTCAATTCTGCGTCAATTCCTCTAACCCACTCTTCGAACAAAGCACTGGTCATCCAATCGGATCTATTCGCTCTCCAAAAAGAAGCAGGAAGGTCTTCAGGTTTTAAATTTTTAAATGCACGAGGTTTTGCAGATTTGCCGATCACAGTAGGCTTCAATTTTTTCACAGTCATACTAGCACACAGAAGAACAGTAAAACGCTGTTTTGAAAGTTTTCCTCTTTTGCAAGAGTTACCCTTCATTATACTAGACTTCTATCAGGCATTGCTTTAAAGAAGAGACCGCATTTATCTGCGTTAAAGTTGTCCTCATCTTTAAAACCTGTAGCAAACATTGGGAATTTTTTAATAAACTTTTCCACCACTTCAGCTGAAACCTCATTCGATCCCCCACACAAAACGTTTTGAAAAATCTCGTATCGTAGTTTGAATTTTTCAAGCCAACCTGCTGACACTTGAAAGTCCTCTATTTCGAATTTTTTTGCAAATTTTTTTGCTACCTCCTGAAGCATAGGTCCCGATATTCTTGCATTGATTGATCTCATCTCTTTAAACCAACGAAAAGTGGCTTCTTTCACAGCGTCGAGACACTTTTATTGCGTTTTCTTTGGAGTCCCCCGTTTTCGTAAGAATGTCTTTCCAAATATTCTTGCTTGCGTTTTAAAATGTTGCTCACAGTTGTCTTAATCACACCAAATTTTTCCGCTGCCTTTCTTTGGCTGCTCCTTTCCAGAAAATTAAGAAGATCCACTTTCTCTTTTAATTTAAGTTCTTTTAGAGCTTCTCTTTGCGCCATTTTTAATGAAAATTCGCAAATAAACGACCGGTCCCTTCACGACGCGACATCCAGAAAAAAAAGAACAGAATGTGTTTCAAATGTGAATGATACACGTTGTTTTTCAGTTCTGTCTATATCTACACCGCTATGCACATCCCGCCCTCCCCTGACATTTTTTGACAGATTCCAGGAATTCTGGCATTTCCCTCCCATTGTATCATACTGGAAGTGGACAATGAATGGAGCACCAAAAGGGGGGCGACTGTTGCTCAGATAAGCCGAATGACTGATAAAGAAAATCCTGGAAGCCAGATGGAGAACAAACGGAGGAAAAGCAAATTCAAGAAAACATCAATGGTCAAGTTACAGAGAGTAAAACCTACTAAAAAGTGGTCAACATACAACTTACGGAAGTGGACAACATAGAGAGGTAAATCTCCATTGAAAATGCCTTGTGACCATTCAAACTAATAAATTTTGGTCAACATAGAGAGGTGGTCAACTTTGGAGGTTTTACTGTATATATATAATGTATTCTATTTTCTTTCTTAATTAAACATTCTATCTAAATGTTATGTCTATAATTTTGTGCAATAATATCTCAATTATTTATACAATTAATATACTCTTTGGCATCAAAAGTCAATATTTATTCTTTAAAAGAGGTGACGCATAAAGTACACCGCCCGTGTGTTTTTGTTACTATAAACCATACATGTTGAATTAATTCAAATTAAATTAGTTTTTTTTTTTCATATTTCTTACTTTTATAGCACAACTAAACAAGGATACACATTAAACAACTGTATACATTACTACATTAACATACTACACTAAACAAGGATATCTTTAACACGTTCGCTGCCAGCTACGAGTATACTTGTAGTGCTATCTACGTTTCTTCATCTAAAATTAGTTATTCAAAAGTTATTGAAATTTCAAAAGAAATTTTTTTATTTTATGTAATCACGAAATGTCTGTAATAATACAAAGTAAATATCGCTATTAGTATTTTCTGGTATGAATTTCAACTTTCTAAATAAAATGAAAATTCCGGTATTTTTAGCTTGGCAGTGAACGTGTTAAAAGTCGTTATGTTTTAAAAACGGTTGACGCGATTTTTGTTTCTTACGTACCTTATACAAGGAAAATTTTATTCAAATTTTGTGGTGAAAATATAAATTAAATTCAAATAAATTTTAGGTGTGTGTTCGTGTTGTTTATTACGGTGATTATCTACTCGAGGAATATAGGCAGAGGGGGGATGCCCGAACGATTAGGCCTACGGGCGCGATTGGGTTCGAACTCAGAACTTCCCGTCTACCAGCTTAGAGAGCAGAACATCTCAGCCACTGTTGGGGGAAAATTAAATTTAGAACAAATTACTATCCCCTTCAAAGATTAAACGCATAACAAATCTATACGGAGGGGTGTGTGGCGTGATTGAAATTTTACATCTAAATTAGCATTGCTCTTAAAATGTTTAAAGTCCAACCATTTACTAAATATATTTTTATGTTTAATGAAAATATAGCTATCACACTGAAGAAGCATCGATTTTCGAAAACATCATTTATATACTTTAAAAATATATCAGTATTCTGTTGCGAGTTGACTTCCATGTCGCAACCGCAACACGTGAACATTATCGTTTTCCGGAAAAAAATGTTTTTTAGAAGAATGCTCTGAGCAGTATTAGGCAATGTTTATTAAACATAAAAATATTTTAAATAAATGTTCCGGGTTTAACCCCTTGAAGGGCGTTGGGATGTAATATATCACACTTAAGTTTAATTCCCAAACGCCACAATGACACCAGAATTTTCAATCAAGTTTTGATCTTATAATATACGTGAAGAACACATTTACTTATTTTGAAATAAATTGGATTTTAAATCCCGGTGTGAATCAATGATTTCAACATTTTCTGTACATAACAAAGCCATTAAATAATAAGCCCAATCAGATAAATGGGAAACTTTTCGCAAGTTGAAAATAGCGCCATCTAGCGGTTGGGAGTGCTGCATTCGGCACCAAGAATATTTTAATAAAATTTTGCTTCTAAAATTAAAGCTTAAACAAGAACGAAAAATCATGCGTCAAGCATAGATTATGTAGCACTTTCCAACGCTTCTAAAATAATTTTACAAATCATTACCGTTTAAAAAGCTGAAAGATGACATCTAAGTAAACAATTTGGAAAACGCATAACATATTTAAAAACGTAATTTCAGGAATTTTTAATATATACAATATTCGGAAAAATATCCGAATACTTTTATGTAGCCCTGTATATGATCTATAGATTTGTATATATACATAGGATGCTAAATTTTAGTTTAGTTAGGAAACGCGTAGTACAGTTTAAATTCTCCTTCTGGAGTTTCTGTCAATAAACGGAAATGTGTTCGCGAACTTTTGTGCTGCCCTGTATAGGATCTACAGAATTTATACACACCACGTAATAGACAAAAAGCGAGTTAAAATTAAAATCGCGTTCAGTAACTTAAAACGCACTTCCAGGAATTATTGTTAACAGACAGCAGAGAATTATTTTGTGTGTCCCTGTAAATGAACGATGACTGCTATACACACACTATTCTGCAGTAAGCCTCTTGTAATGCACTTCAGTAATATATATAAACTTCAATGCGTTTAAAATAGTGGAACATTATTTAAATAAGTCGCAGACGATTTTTCTCCATAGACGTAATGTAACGGAATTATTTTGACTGTCCCTGTAAAGTAACTCTAAGTGCTATACACCTACTATTCCATATTAGCTTCTTCTAATGCATCTTAGTGATCTATATAAATTTCAATGCGTTTACAATAGTGAAACATTTTTAAAATAAACCGCAAATGATTTTTCCCCATAGACCGCAATGTAACGGAATTCTTTTGAGTGTCCCTGTAAGAAAACTATAAGTGCTACACACTTCAGTTGAAATAGGGAACGTGCCATAGATAACGACAATAACATATAAAAATTGCAGAGCAATCCGAGCATATTTACGGGAGTTACAGCACGGACAGACGGTCATACGGCCAGACAAACCGAAGTCATAAACACTTTTCAACTAGGTTGGAAAGTGCTAAAAATGGAGTTCATATTTTCTAGGAAAGTCGTTTGTAAATTCCGGTGTCAGTCAGTAATTTCACATTTTACGAACAGAATTTGTCTGTGCCGGAAAGGGTTAATTGCATAGTGATGTAAATTTCCATCACTTTTTATTTAACTTTTAATAAATAAATCAACTTCATAGCCACCACTATATTTATATAGAAATATTAATCCAGTAAATTTCCACATTTTTTTTTCATTATAGTTTTAACTTTAATGTAAAAAATCCCAATAATTAGCAAGCTTTTAAAGGAAGTGCAAAAACAAAACATCGATAAAAATCGTATAAAATATCGATATAAATAAATCGTATAAAATATCGATATAAATAAATCGTATTGTTTCTCTGCGACGCACTTCTGTTTTGTCCGCCTTCCGCAGCAGAGGTTTGTCGCTAGTGTGTCGCTAACAAATTTAACACTATCTGACTGGGCTTATTATTTAATGGCTTTGGTACAGTCGTGGAAAAAAAAAAAACTGCACACCCCTCACTAACTCTGCAACAAATTGTAGTAGAAGGAAGTGACTGGTACCCAAACGATTGGAAATAAAGTCTACTTTTAAATTATATATCTAAAATTTGCCTAAGGGGCCATCTACATATTAAAACAAACCCAAAATTTATTTTTTTTCAATGGCAACACCCACTTTTGCCATGATATTTTAAATCTTCGGTTTAAACTATGCCTAGATACAAAATTTTAAGTCATTTGGATGATAAGTTTTCGAGTTATAAACATTCAAATTTTAGATCCTCTAATGTTAAATTACATTTTCATATTTTTATTAATATCTCCTGAGATTATAATTCTAATGTGTTATTTTTTTTTGGTTATAATACTAAAAAGCCCAAACATAAATATGTCAAATTTGTAATTTTTATAATTTTATAATATGAATTATGAATTATGAAATTAATATTCGAAAAATATATGAATTTGAACCTACAATTTTTTTGATGGATTTATATTTATTATGTCCTGCTTTATGTGTATTCAAAATTTTAAATTTTTCTACCAAGTAGTTTTCAAATTACGCTTAAAAAACGGCAAGATGCTGCTTTAACCCTTTCCGGCGCGGAGTAAGTTTGTTTTTAAAATGATGAAATTATCGACTGACACCAGAATTTACAAAAGAATTTAATAGAAAATAAAAACGTGCTTATTTTCCCGTAGTTTATAAAAGTAAAAATTTAATTAAATATTATTGGTGCCGTTTGTCAGTTTTGGAATTAAAATTAGATGTCCTTTTTTGTGACCACCGCCCGCTAAAGGGTTAAGGGGCCGCCTATGATGTGCATTAAAGCATAGTTTGAACAGGGATGGGAGCGCTCCGACTCGAAATCCCGATTGACACCACTAAATTTTAATAGTATTTGTTACCTTATTCAAGAACAAAATTTCTGAAATTCTTTACGTTGGAGAATACTATTAAAATTTAGTGGTAAGAATCGATATTCGGGTCGGAGCGCGCTCATCCCTGTTTGAGAAAATATTATACTCATAGGCTGGGATTAAAACAAGATTTTCTCAAATCTTGTTAAATTGTTTGCAATATTACACTAAATGGTTGTTAGATAAAGTATTAACGCGAAAGTATTTGTTACTTAAAAATGCTAATTTAAACTTTTATTAACTTTTGTATATCAATCAAAAATTGTAATCTTTACAAATATGTATGGATGTTCAGTTTTTATTCCATTAATAACGAACTTAAAATATTTAAAATTTTTCTTCTATAACTTTCGTATTTAGATCTATTCGATTAAACAGGCTAATTGAAAAAAAAATACAAGTTATTTTTATGGTTTTCTGATAGGCAAGATTATTTCCCAATCGCTAGCAGTGTGCAAAAAAATCTAATAATAATAATAATAATAATAATAAATGGCAAACGGTAAGTTTTCTTGCCAAGAGGCATTAATGAGATAATTGTAAAATTTCAAATGAACTACCAGAATAGGTTTAATCATAGAATTATTAACCCTATTCCGAAGGAGAATAACGAATGTAAAGTTATTCAGATGTCTTTATAACATAGATTTAGTTTTAGGTCTTCAAATAAATCGGAATATAAATCCTGCGACACCCCCCCCCCCCCCGCTGCTAAAAAAAAAGCAATGCCTGGATTTATTTTCAGACTAAAAAACAATTTATCTGCGTTTTTTTTTTTTTTTTTTTTTTACTTTGATTCCTTACGCTGCTTTATACTATTTTTTTAAAATTCTACATTTTGTATTTGTCACTATTATTCCCGTTTCTGACAATAAACTAAAAAAAAGGCGAGTTAAATAGATGCAAAATCTGAGAAACAGCATTATAAAAGCACCTGTAAAATTCCAATAACATTTACATATTCTAAAACTATTTTAATTACAAATAATCTTATGGTTTTTTAACCCCTTCGTGAAGTGCGTCTATTACAGAATTTTTAATAATTTACCACTGGTTTTTTAAAACAGAAATTTTCGTCTGATTGAATCGTGGAAATGCTAAGATATAGTAAGGCAAAGCTTACAATAAAAAATAACTGGTGGGAAAAATCGAGGATTCTGAGCATCTTATGCGTCACGTATACGTGTCACTTGTCCCCAAGGGGTTAAAATCGGATAATTCAACAGTTGTAAACATTATTTTACCGCATATAACAATCACCGAAACTTATTAAGTGAGTAAAATGGTCATATCGGTAAAACATAATACATTAAAAGAAGTGACATTCTGAAGCATTTCAACAATCAAGAACCGAACTTGAATTTGGATACAGCCCCTTAAATATGCTCATTATAAAGTAATTAATTTCTCAGAAACTAATCGTAGGAATTTAATGAAATTTGGTATCTAGGCATAGTTTGAACTGCAGATTTCAAATATGTTGTCAAATTTGAGTCTTGCTATTGAAAAAAAAAACAAAGTTTGGGTGTGTTTTTATATGTAGATGGCCCCCTAAGCAAATTTTATATACATCATTTAAAAGTAGACTTTATTTCCAATCGTTTGGTACCAGTCACTTCCTTCTACTATAATTTGTTGCAGAGTTAGTGGGGCGTGTTCAGTTTTTTTCCACGACTGTACATAAGTACTTCGCCCTTGAAAGTGTTATATGCGTTTCGTACAATTCCAGCTTATTCATGAAAGTGTTCAGCGGATTTGGTACTTATACAAATTTTATTTTTTTTAACTAAGTTCTGCTACATTGCAGAATTTCGACTCGAACTCGAAGACAATATAATAGCCTATGTGAAGTACTTTCAACTATTTAGCCACCAATACTGTAGATAGGGTACAATATATTTTTTATGGTGTTAATCTTTTAAAATTTTATGAGTTTTGTTTTTGGAAAGACTCCAAGTTTCTTTATATCTTATTAAAATAATTTTGTCTAAATTTTATTTCATTCATGATATTCTAATTCATTTATAAAACTGATTTTTACTAATGAATATGACCCTATAAATTATGTGCAATTGTAACCACTATTTTTGTATTGCTTTTTTTTAATTAAACTCAAACTTTGTGTCGTTAAATAAAGAAAATGTTTCTGTTATAAAAAAAGTACTTAATTATTTTGCATTTTTTATATAATTCTTATGTATTTTATATATACTATACAGATGCAAAATTATAATATTTCAATTTTGCACTTGTTTACACCACTGAAAAAGAGTGTACTTGGTTGAGACGTTCTTAGTTATAATTTAACTAAAAAACTCAACTCTGAGAGAAACTTAAAACTAAATATACCAACAACTGATACCAAATGGAAATATTTCGATTCGAACTAGTATTTCCTCATAAAATAAATAAAATATATAGCATACAGAAAGTTACATTAGAAAGCATACAGATAAGTTAAATAAAAAAGTTAAATAGTTTTAAATGAAAATTCTGGTGTGAAATATTTTTATAAAACTTGATTACTGTCCCCGGTATGTTTTTGTGTTAAATTTCTAGATTGTCATAATAAATAATAAAATTGTACCGTAATTTCCGGCGTATAAGCCGCAGCTCAAAGAGTCGTTTTTCGACCCAGAAATTTTATTCAATAATTGTAGTTAAATATTTACAGCGATCTTTTAAGTTACATTTTATAAAAAAATATTTCTGGGTCGAAAAACGACTCTTTGAGCTGCGGCTTATACGCCGGAAATTACGGTAATTACGATACAATTTTTATTGTATTTCTTTTTTTGGTCTTCTGAAAAATTAAATGTAGCAATTTGTTTTATAAATGTAGTCACATTTTTATGGAAAATATTTTAATAATTTTTTATATATATCTCTGATATAATATCTGTAAATCCTCAAACATTTCTTCTGTTTTTCATGTTAGACTTGATATAGATGGTTTTCAACAAAAAACCTTTTTTTTTGTATTCAATATCACTCGTAGCAGAAATAACGAATTTGACATAACAATTTACAATTTCTTACAAGTAAAAAATGCAAAGTAAACAAAAATGTTGTAAAGAAATATTGGTACCAAATATATTACGGATTTTGTGGCTTTTAATAAACACATAATTAAATTAAGTAAAGGTGGGGTAATAATGAGCATAGTAATCATATTTTCCTTAAATAAAAAAGGATTTTTGCCAAAATACAATATAATTAATATAATATCTGTAAATCCTCAAACTTTTCGTCTGTTTTTCATGTTATAGGACTTGATATACATCGTTTTCAACTAAATACCCACTTTTTTGTATTATTCATATACGATGAAGTCGGTATTATTCGTAGTAAAAATAGCAAATTTGACATAATAAATATATTAATATAAAAATAATAAAAATATTTTTTCCATATTTTTGATGCAACTTTGAGAATTTTCATCAACATTTTAAACAGCATTTTTAGTGTTTAATCATTTTTTCAATTTTATTGGTCTCATATTACCTTTTGTGGGGAAATAACAGCCAACTGTGTGTTCCAACATTATTGTAAAGAAACTGAAACAATAAACAGGGATATAGAATACGGACGGTTATTCTGAATCGTAAAAGACCAATTGCTGTCACTTTTCAGGAATGGCTGCTTTCACCCTTTTTAACTCGATGAAAATTTTCCCGAAAAAATGGTGGCAATCGGCATTCTGTCACAGTATTGCTAGTTGGGCTACTTTTTCTTATCCATGTTGCTTGATTGCTATGATGAAGCTCTTACACATGCAGTTAATGCCGACTCTTGAAGAAATTACATTTGCAGCTTTGTAAGAGAAGCCTTTGACATGGCCAACCCTAGACTAGGCATTCTAGTATTAAATATTAAAAAATACTATTTTTTTCAGATACGTATATGAGGGCGTTCGAATGACAGTGGAGTAAGTCAAAAGTTTTAAAAATCTAGATAACCATATTTTCACTGAACGATTATTAATTTCTGTTCAGTGCGACAGTCAAATAAGTCACAGTTTATTTAGGGAGTCGCTAGCGGGCAAAACAAGTTGAACCACGTATCAAGTTGAACCATCTATCTATCATAATACGCATTATCGATTTTATAAAACGTAATTTTATTACTTACAAATTATGTTTATATTCTGTCGAGACATGGAAGTAAAACCAGCAGCACGTGAAATTATCACTTTTAGATAAGAAAATTGATGTTTTAGAAAATCGCTGTGGCAATATTAGGACGTGTAATGTCGGTAAAACATAAAAAGATTTTAAATGAATGCTCCGGCCTTTACCCTACAGTGCATGAATTTTTCTTTTAGAATTGTGTTTTGTTTTTCTTATATTAAGAATTCGACGTCAGAAATTTTAAGATAGATTATTAACTTCATTTAGTAACATATTTATGTTATTTTTACAGGATTAATATTTCTATATAAATATAGTGGTTGTAAAGAACATGATTTATTTATTAAAAGTTAAATGGAAAGTGTTGCCAATTGGCTACATTATGCACTGTAGGGTTAACCCCTTAATCGTCGTGCCCGAGACATTCACGGGCAGCGTAGGTTACGCCTGTTTTATTCAGATTGTTTGATTCCCACCAGTTTTTGAAAATAGTGTAATTGGCTTTATTCTCGCATTATTTTATATGTCTATTAAATAAGACGAACATTCCTACTTAAAGAAACTGGTGGTAATCAAGCAATCTGAATTTTTAAAAGTAGCCTACACTTATCGGGCGCGACGATTAAGGGGTTAAGCATTTTTTAGACAATGTTAAAATATATGTAAAAGCATCAGACAATCCACCGTGGACTTGAAGCTCACTCAAACAATAATCTTCTACGTTCCTCTACATGTTACAGAACGTTGGCTTGAACTCAAAGGAGTAGGAATTGACTTCTGCTTCACATTTCTTCGATGGTAATACTGCAGATATGGTACAATTCCTTTTTAGTGGTGTTATTTATTTAAAATGTATGAGTTTTGAATTAACAACGTGTCCTAGTTTCTCTATATCTAAATATAATTATTTTATCTAAACTTTATTTCCTTCATGATATTCAAATTCATGTATAGATTTTTTTTTACTAATGAATGCGAGCCTATAATATGTGGGAAATTTTTACCACTATTTCCTTATTGCAATATTTCGCTTACTTAATCTCAAAATTTTTGTAATTTATTAAAGAAAAAATTTCTATTATAAATTAGAGACACTTTTTTTGAATTTTTTTATAATTATATATATATATATATATATATATATATATATACAGGGTGTCCTAAAAGTCTGGAAACGGTCGAATAACTCGAGACGTATACATCGGATTGAAAAACGGAAAAATGCATTTTCAATACTTTTGAAAAATCTATTTAGGGATTTTTGATTTTCAATATGTTAACACACACTTTAGACTAAAAGTCTTCAACCTTTCTGCCTGAAACCCTTTGCCAATACAAATTCCGAAAGATAATCCTCGCCTTATTTAATCACAAAGATTCCCTAGTTAAATAGCACAATCTTTTCTATTTTAAAAATTGCCGCTCTTCTCCGGTCAGGACGGTCGCTTGAGGGGGGTGGGGCAGATGCCTCTTCAAACTATAACCCGGCTTACAAAGTACATTTTTCAGGGGAACAGAAGATAAGTAAATAAAATTCTTTATTTTAAAAAATACGAAAATAACTAATAAATATTTTTTAAAGCATTTAAATAAAAATATTGTGACATAAATAATAAATTTTATTCTTGATCTCCAATAAAAAGACCTGCTCGGTCCTCCCAGTAATAATATTGGGGGAAGGGAGAAATTACTAAAGATATAAACAAAGATGGGATAACATAAGATATATGGCGACTTTTGAGACTAGGCTTGGTGGGTTTCTAGCCCATAATGTATTTATACGATGATCAAAATAACTGGGGGCTGTGTGCTTCGCAGACATATATCACTTATACGGCGATAACTGTAACGGGATCCTGCGTATTTTGCCACACAACTCATTAAATTACATTTACTATAACGAACTCTGTGAATTTTAACAGAGCCCTGTGGGTTTCATCTCTATTAAATTTTTATACGGCAATCACTATAACGAACCTTGTTCAAATATGAGCCCATAATTGTGGCGATAAGTATTTAATCTCTTTACTTCCAAAAAATATTTTTTGAGAAGACGAGTAAATGTACTATATTTTGTATAAAGATATAAACCCGAACGCTAAAGAAAGCGCAAAAATATTTATAATATATTAAAAAAAGACTAAACAAAGTTTTCTTTGGAAAAATGTTTTGCCCAAAATATCTAATCATAAATCAGCAATAGTCTTATTTGTCTAATCTTCCACAATAGGGTTCATAGCCAAGGTTGGCAACAAAAATGAACAATGCTGGAAACAATGTAGTTTCAACATTATATTAGTGACAATAATGGTTGCAAAAATAAAATGCGTTTTGTGTCAAAACGTACAAGCTTCAGTAGTCAAGTTGGCTATAGACGGGATTATGGAACTTTTTTTTTGTGTATCCCTTTTTACCCCCTTCAGGACTGCATTTCTAAAATTGCTGAAATAAGTGTCTAACAATTTTGTAGAAGATTTCTTATGCTCCATTTCACGCTCCTTCATAAAACTGCTTCCAAGATATGTCGAAATGACCAAAAACTTTCGACACCCCCTTTATCTTCTCTAGAAGCTGAATTTAAAAAATCCTTTCTCAATTTATTCCTTACTTATTACAAATATATACGCAAGAGTTCAAATTTCTAGCTTCAATAGTTTCGTCTGTGCAATGATGAATCAATCAGGAAAAAGGCCTTTTGTCCTTATATATATACAGGGTGTCCGAAAGGTCTGGAAACGGTTGAATAACTCGAGAAATATACATCGGATTGAAAAAACGGAAAATGCATGCTCAATATTTTAAAAAATCTATTTGAGGATATCAAATTTCTCCCTGCAACTGTGCCCCCCCTGGGGAAAAGGGGGCAACTTTGACATCTTAAATAACAATGTATCAGCTGTTCTCTGTATTTTTGGCATAATGTACATATGTAAACTAAATAGGAAAATATACGTAAATGAGAAGCATATGATATTATAAAATAAGTCAAAATAGGCCAAACATACATACATATAGGGAAGTCCTTTGTATCTAGGGCCAACATGTACCTACGGTCATTGCCTTCATTTTAATAATTATTTAGATCTAAGTTTATATTATTCATCTTGGGGAGTGGCAACATGACTTTTTATTATTATAGCCATTTTGAATTTCAGAAAAAGGACGTTTAGTGAAATGAATGTTGAAAAACTCTTTTGGAAGCACAAAAGTAAAATTTTGCAGCTGGATTATTTCATTATTTTACAAAGGCAAGAAAAATATTTTCATCTAACTACAACATGACTGTTATCTGAAGAGCTAAATGAGATATCGAATATATCAACCATCCATGTGGAATTTTTATTAGCGCCCATTTTCCGTGAAATCACACATAAATTGTATCTAATGCACATAATTGCCTTTATTTTCGTCCATGGAGCCTTGGAAGTGATCAACACAAATCTTGAGTTTAGTGTGTACCATAAAGAAATTCAATTTTTTTTTCAGTTCTAGAATAAAATATACATAATGATGAAAACGTATTTAGAAAATTAGGTGGTGCCTTTAAATAATTTAATTAATATAATTGAAGATCAGGTAGCCTCAAGTTCACTTCTGCAAATCGTTTAATTTTGATCCTACTTTACGTAATGTCTAATATCCTACAATCTTCAATGTTATTTTTAGGTAATATAGAGGGTGTCTCACGTTAGTATTGTTAAACAATTGCTAATTCTTAGGCCATAAGTTTAGGAGGTATACTCCCAATATCAGAAATATTTTAAATGTGTTTTTCATCATATGAAAATCAATTTACGTAAAAATAGTTACTTTTATTTAAATTTCCGAAATTTAAAGTTTTATACGGTTGTGACTTCTATATGTTATATTTATAAACTCTTACTCAATGCTCTAAAAAGTTAAACTGTACAAATTCCGTCATGCTAATACCAAAATTTACCGAGTTATGATACATTGTACATTAAGAATTTCAGCGTTGTCTGACACTAAAAATGAGTTTTCCAATTTTTTGTTCCAGAATAGTGCAAATCGTAGGTGAAAACACCACCTAAATTTATCAATTTCTGTCAACGATATTAGTAGGCGTTAAAAAACTTTTTTTGTCTAAGGGCGTCGTTTTCTCTCTATGTATTCCTTGGATTTGTCTATTCAAATTTTTTATAAGTGAGGGCGAGTATCTTCTGTGTTTCGAACAATTTCTGCCCCTTCAGAGCTCTCACCCTATGATCCTGCAAAAAATTCCACTACCCCCTTGTTTTCTTCAGAATACAAGATTAAAATTATTAAGTTACTATATTACATTTTCTGTCTTATACTTTGTGGTTACAAAAATAAACAATCAGTTAAAATGCTATTTCCTCCGCACCTAAATTTCTCTTTCTATTTAGTGCTACTGAACAGTTTTTAAAAATCTTTAACTTAAGAAAATTTCTGCCCTATTTGTTTCTATATATTAATGATACAATGTAATCAATCATGTAATTGAGCAAAAAAAATCTCCTTTTTTTATTCCTGCAGGATGATTTTGGTGTTAATGATATTTGTCGTAGAAAGCATTGTATTTTTCTTCCAAATGGTCTTCTTGAATGTTGAAAACTGGTTTTTTAAATAGTTGTTTTAAATTATTAATTTACCTATAAGAATTACTTATATTCTATTGAAAAAATATTTATTACAAAACAATGTCGTAAGTCAAAGAACGTCGACATTTTATTGTTTTTCAGTTTGTTTTCAAGTGAATTTGTATGTATACCTACAACAGAAAAAAAACAGAAATCTCTTATTATTGAATTTGATTTAAATTATGTTATCCTGTACATAGAAATAATTATTAACTATTAAGATTCTGGTCTTTTTTTGTATGTTTAGAACACAAAGACACCAATTTCTGTATTTTAATGAAAAACAATTAGTGCACAGAAAAACTAATACAAGTTAATGCGCATAATATATTGAATATTAAGTAAAGTAAATAACATGAAAAAAATGAGGTGGACGAATAAATAACTTTTAAACATTTAATTAGCATAAAAAAACAAAAAACGTAACATTACATGAACATATAACAGAACTACAAATACACATCCAGTGTATGCAAACGAAACTTAGTGCAGTACAAACGAAACTTAGTGACATAGATGTCACTAGCGACAGGAGGACTTACAATTATTACAATTATTTTAGTGGTGCTGATATCCAGAACTTACTTTCTGAGTAAAAACACCACAACTCTTCCCCGCACTCCGCACCACAATTTTTATTTGAAGTTTTTAACCTACTTATTTAACCACCCCCCCTTTTTTTTCCTCTTTGGCTTTTATTTAACTTACTTTATGAAAAAAATTCTGGTTCAAATAGACTGAAATAAATTATAGGAATGGGTCGATTCGGCCCATTCAGGCAGTGTTGCCAGTGGGCTACTTTTTTAAAATTCAGATTGCTTGATTAGCACCACTTATTTGAAACGGTATAATTCGCCTTGTTGTGGCTTTATTTAATTTGTCATTAAATAAGGTGAATTTTAATTTCGCAAAAAACTGGTGGCAATCAAGAAAACTGAATTTAAAAAAAAGTAGCCCACTGGCAACACTGCATTCAGGGTTGGAAGGTACGTTATATTAACCGGTTAGTAATTCTTCAAATTCTTGTTGATCGTCTTAGTACCTGTGGTACAGCGCCTAGAATACATAGTATCGAAAACGGTTTTACCGCTTTTTAATTCAAAATTTTCGAATTCAAACCGAAAATTCTGAAACAAGAATTTTTACTCTAAGAAGTCACGAAATATCTGCCATTAAGAAACCAAAAGAACAGTACAGGGAATTTCTGGTATGAATGCAAAATTTGGGAATTTGAAAAAAAAGCCAAACTGGTAATGCTTTAAAAAGTGCTAAAAAATTGTATCCAATAAACGTGCAACAATGCGATACAGTAATAGGGCGATCGCAGCGACATCTGCTTTAAAAATAGATTTACCTCTAGCAAAAGTAACCGTTTCATTATTGACAACATGAACACAATTCCTGTCGATGAAATCTTCTCGTAAGTGTATATTTCAGATGAAACTGATTTTGAAGTTAGTTTTTAACACTTTCTAACCTAGTTGAAAAGTGTTTATAACTTCGGTTTGTCTGGCCGTCTGGCCGTCTGGCCGTGCTCTAACTCCCGTAAATATGCTCGGATTGCTCTGCAATTTTTATATATGTTATTGTTGTTATCTATAGCATGTTCCCTATTGTGTAGCACTTATAGTTTTTTTACAGGGACACTCAAAAAATTCCGTTACATTGCGGTCTATGGGGAAAAATCATTTGCGGTTTATTTAAATAATGCTTCAATATTTTAAACGCATTGAAATTTATATATATCACTAAGGTGCATTACAAGAAGCTTAATATGGAATAGGGTGTGCATAGCACTTATAGTTACTTTACAGGGACAGTCAAAATAATTCCGTTATATTACGTCTATGAAGAAAAATCGTCTGCGATTTATTTAAATAATGTTTCACTAATTTATACGCATTGAAATTTATATATATCACTAAGGTGCATTACAAGAGGCTTACTACAGAATATTGTGTGTATAGCAGTCATCGTTCGGTTACAGGGACACACAGAGTCTCAGGGATACAAATCTCTACTGTCTGTTAACAATAATTCATGGAAGTGCGTTTTAAGTTACTGAACGCGATTTTAAATTTAACTGCAATTTTGCATATTACTTAGTGTATATAAATTCTATAAATTCAATAAATTCTATAACTCGCTTTTTGTCTATTACGTGGTGTGTATGAATTCTCTAGATCATATACAGGGAAGCACAAAAGTACGCAAACACATTTCCGTTTATTGACAGAAACTACAGAAGGAGAATTTTAAACTGTGCTACGCGTTTCCTAACTGAACTAAAATTTAGCCTCCTATGTAGTATATATACAGATCTATAGATCATATACAGGGCTGAATAAAAGTATTCGGATATTTTTACTTATATTGCATATGTTGGAGATTCATGAAATTACGTTTTTAAATATGTTATGCTTTTTCCAAATTGTTTACTTAGATGTTATCTTTCAGCTTATTAAACGGTATGATTTGTAACATTATTTTGGAAGCGTTGGAAAGTGTTACATAATCTATGCTTGACGAATGATTTTTCGTTCTTGTTTATTATTTCAGGGAATTAATCTTTTCCACTCTTCTAGCAGAGATTCATCCTTTGGTATGGTAAATAGGGATAGTTTCTAGTTTTCTGTCTTGTAACGAGTACTCCAGGCCCTGACTATCGCACGGGCACCCAGGGCCCATGCCATGGGCACGAAATTTCTGAGGGGCACGACATTTTTGATAATTTCACCTAAATTCCCATTAAAAAAATCATAATTGTGCCAACGATTTTATTTCTCTTAGGACTTTTGTTTACACTCACCTCAGTCTCAGTTTGGTTTTATTACTTAATATCAATAACATCATTAAAAGTACTCTAGTAAACGTTTTCTAGTAATTGATGTACTGTATTTATCAACTCATTCAATTTTATCATATTGCACATTTATTCGAAAAGTGACGTAATTGAAAAAAAATGGGATATTTGAGATATTAATACGATAAAATGACAAAAATATATCTGAATCTATGGTTAAAAGCACATTTCAATAAATAATAGAAAAAATATTTTATTTTTATTCCTGGAATCGTTTTTAAATTTTCCGGAAAACATAAATTTTTGAGTTGATACTTTTAAAATAAATGTGCACAATGTAAAAAAAAAAAAAAAAAAAAAAAAAAAAATTAATAAATCAAACAATCTAAGGGGGCACGGAAAATTGAAAGTGCCCTAGGCACAAAAACTTGGTAATCGGACCCTGACTGCAACCAGGCACAAAAGAATGCGTATCACGTTTTTTGGCCATGATCAATATCATTCATATTTTCAAAGCTTATGAAAGTCACTATCCAAGTTTAAAGAAATAGAGTATAATTTGATTATTTAAAATATTTACCACCAGCTAAAACGTATTCTCTGTTCGATTTTTATACAATGTTTGCGTTGAAAAGAGCTAGCAGACAGAGAGGGGGGGGGGGGGTCAAAATGCCCCGGAAACCAATAATATTATAAAGTTTTCTTCCCTTTCGAAATTACAGAAAAGTCTCCGATTACATAAGGTAAAAGTATTTTTATAAAATTAGTGGTATCCAAACCATCTGAACCTCCACCATGTCTACTCCACTGCTAGAATATGTCGCTGCGATCGACCTGTTATCTTTTTAGCATCGTTCTACATTTATCGGATTCAATTGTTTAGTACTGTTTTGTAACCGTTTCACACATTATGTATTCTAGGCGCTGTACCTGTGGGAGGAAGAATAAGAAATAGTTTTTAAAGGATTGGCAGCATCATCAATTGTACTTCTGGAACAATGGGTTTTGAAACTGAAGGTATCATATCAGAGTCAGTTGGTTTAGGACTTGTAGTATTTGGGACCCAAGAGTCAGCTGGTTTAGGACGTGGAGTATTTGGGACAAAAGAGTTAGTTCGTTTAGAACTTGCAGTTGTTGGGTGAAAAAGTCAGCTGGTTTAGGATTTGAAGTAATTGGAACGCGAAAGTCAGCTAGTCGAAGTTCAGTGACACTAGGAGGCATTAGTTGAGAATCACCTTGATTAACAATTGTACTACCACTTCTGTGAATTTCAGCATCACTCTTTTCAGAATTTGTATTATTATTTAAATGTTCCTTTGAACTGACATTTGTTATTTGATTAACATGTCTTTTCCAAATATTTGAACCAACTTGAATTCTATAATGTAACTTGCCCTCTCTTGCAATAATGCGACCAATATTCCACTTTGCTTCAGGAGTATAATTTCTAACAGTCACGTTCTGTTTAATTTTCAATTCTTTTACTTTAGTACTGGAATTTCTCGCATTTTGCTTATCATGAACAAAATTTGTAACATTCGGAAGAATCAAATTAATTGTTTCCTTATATGCCGCTTTAAAAACAGAGATGCAGGACTCTCCCCCGTTGTAACATGAGACATATTTCTGTACTGTAAAAGAAAACTGTTTAACTTCGTTTGTAACGTACCAGATTCTAAAGATAAGTCTTTTAATTCATGTTTAAGAATTTCAACATATCTGTCGGCCTGACCATTTGTAACTGTATGATATGGAGCACTAAACCTATGTTTTACACCATGCTTCTTTAAGAATGTCTGAAATTCTTCAGAAGTAAACTGCTTAGCATTATCCGATACCAAAAATATAGAATACACGTATCTGGCAAAAAGAGAAGAAAGACAAGTAATTGTATGTTCTGAAGTTGTATTAAGAACAATGAAAATTTCAGGCCATTTGCTATGAGCATCAACCACAAGGAAAATCATTTTTCACATAACAGGACCAAAACAATCAATATGAATTCTTTGCCATGGTGTAAGCCATTCCCAATGATGGGACCTTGGGATGATTTGTTAAATTGGCACAGGTTGTGCAATTCCGTAAAAGATCTTCATTATTTTGTTCAATTACTGACCACCATACAAAACTGTGAGCTAAGGAATTCATTTTCGCAATACCGAAATGCAAATCATTTAAAATTTATTTTCTATGAATTTCAGGTATAATTACTCTACATCCTTTTAAAATTCAAACATGTTAAAGAGAAAATTCTTCTTGCTTGTCTCCAAAATGTAAATTTTTAGGAATTGGAGAACCAGACATTAGATGATAAAAAATTTGACGTAATAAAGGATCAGATTTTGTAGCTACAGCAATCGTTTTGAATTTAAAGGTAAAGTAGAAATTTGTTTAATTTGAAAAAAAAAACAGATTCATCAATTACATTACCTGAATTTAAATTTGGAGGTAAATCTTCACTATGTAATGGAAGTCGTGTAAGAGCATCGACATTTCCGTGTTCGGATGTTTTTTATAACAAATGTCATATTTAAACGATTGTAAATATAATTCATATTGTTACATTCTATCAGCTGAAAGTACAGGGATATTCTTAGTAGAAAAAAACACAGACACAAGTGGTTTACTGCCCGTAAATAAAGTAAATTTGTTACCAAACAAATATTAAAAAGAAATCTTTACACCAAAGATAATACTTTAACGTCCAGAAATTCAAGGGCAGTGACCTATTTCAGACGTTTTATCGAATATCTACTAAAATTCTTGAGGTAATGCACAGAATGCCCTTGAACTTTGAGGAGGTAAAGAACCTTTTTTTACTTCATGTTTTTCAGTGATGATTTAATCACGAGGACAATTAGGGGGGGGAGTAATAATAATTTTATTATTAATATAATATTTGCGTTTCCCCAAGAATCAGAAAATGCTCAAAATGTAGCTCACTATACCAAATTACTATGTAGGTCTTGTTCAAAGTTTTTGTTCATTTGTGTAAGTATCGAACGTATATTCTTGAATATGTTAACGTTTCTGTGAAAAATTCAACTTTTTTATAGCATGCAAAGTTTAAAATCAATTTTAACACTGCTCTAAAAACTTTACAAAGAAGTGTAGAAATAGTATACTGAAATTAAAATCTTAATAAATATTTCGTATGCAATAAATTTAAACTGCGCATGCATGAAATACGGCAAAGATTTTTGTCATTATTTGGTAGTCAATACTGTAGAGCAAATCATATAAAAAGACCAGTCAAATATTGAGAAAACTCAAAAAGATACAGATAATACAGTGAGCTAATAGATGAATTGGGAAAGAAATTCCATATAATCCTACGGGATTTCCTTTTCAATTATTTATCAATTAGGTCTTTACATGAACATATAAGAGAACTACGTATCCAGTGGCTAATCGCAGTACAAACAAAACTTAGTGACATAGATGTCAATAGCGACAAATCCGTCAATTTTTTTTTTTCGATTTTCTAAACGATTACAAGACTTACTCTATACTACGTATGATGGGTGAGTAAAAACTGCCACGACTAATATAAATTGCTATTTGTGTCTTAATTAATTATAGACTTTTATGAGTTAAAAGGCCAAAACAATTGTCAAAATTAGTGGTGGAAATATGCATGATTACTTTCTTTGACCATGTGCAGAGTTACCAGTAGGATTCTGTTTTAAAATCCAGATTACTTGATTGGCACCGCTTATTTGAAGTGGTATAATACGCCTTGTATCCGTCTTTTTTAATTTGCCATTAGATAAAGCGAATTTTACTTTCTCAAAACTCGTGGCAGTCAAGAAAACCGAAATAAGAAAAGTAGCCCACTGGCAACACTGGTGAAACCTGCGCCTAAGACAAGTCTGATAGCTTAGGGAAGTACCGTTTTTGCAGCTGAAGAAGTGGATCATTTGAGCACCTTTGGTAGGCGCTTGTACCACTACTGGTTCTAATGAACAAAAAGCTAGATTAATTATTTAGAAAGACTTAGAACTACAAAAAAGTGCTTATTTAAAATAAATATAAATTTGGTGTATGGTCTATTTGTGGGCCCCCAAACCCACAATTGTTATAATTTAAGAAATAGTGACCGAGAATTGGACCACCTCTCAAAATTAATATAATACTCAGTTTTAAATTTACGGCTTATGTAACCAATTATATTGAGTGTAATAGAGTATATGAACGGCAGTTTAAAGAAAAATAAAATATAATATTAAAGAAACAATATTTTGAATGAAAGCGCATCTCTTAATGAAGTCTTTAAGAATTTGCCAAAAAATCCTTTATTAAGACATTCTAGAAAATAAACTTATTTAGAGATTAACAGTGCATATAGACGGTAGTTTAATGCTAAAATTACAAATAAACTAATTCAAATAAAAACTTATATCTTATTAAAATCGCTAAGAATTTGTCAAAAAGTCGTTAAGATATTCACGAAAATAAACGTTTACACCTACAGAAAAAAAATATTTCAAACAGTTCACGGAGCGTTAACCGTTAACTGTTAACCATGCGTTTTAGACAATCCGATTTCTGTCAGTCGTTTTTCAGAAAAACGTTACGGAATTGTTTTTTTAGTTAAAAAATTCCTGGACCACTACTGGTACATGGCCCAATATAGGTGCATGTACCTTATTTAATGATATATTAAAAAATTCAAATTATACTATCAGGTGGTAAAATTCTGATGAAAAGAAAATGTGTAATTGATAGCACTGTTTCACACGTCTACGTTCAGGTTTTTCATAATTAATATATTAATGAATTTTGCATACCACAATTTCCTATTAATAATATTGTACTTATTTAATTACAGAAAATCTAAGTTAAATAAAGCGAATATTACTATACGAAAGTAATGTTACTCAAAATTAAATTTTGGTATATTCCTGGGAACCATGAATGCATGCGAAAAACGAAACACATGCCCACATATCGAAACTCAAATTTCACAACCTCTAACATATTGGTACTCACTACATTTTGTGAAAAATATTATCATACCAGTATTTGAAAAAAAGTCGTTTTCGCTTTACTTTGTGACATAAAATGTAAAATTTAATTTAAGCGAATATTTCTATTTTAAAGAAAAGCTGTAAATCTGCGAGTCCCGTATAGAGAATATCATTGTTCCAACAGGTCACATATAATTTTTGGAAACTGGCAACAGAAACTACATACATCAAAGCCATTAAATAATAAGCCCACTCTGATAGTGTTAAATTTGTTAGCGACACACTAGCGCCAAACCTCTGCTGCGGAAGGAGGACAAAACAGAAGTGGGTCGCAGAGAAACGATACGATTTATTTATATCGATATTTTATACGATTTTTATCGATGTTTTGTTTTTGCACTTCCTTTAAAAGCTTGCTAATTATTGGGATCTTTTACATTAAAGCTAAAACTATAATGAAAAAAAATGTGGAAATTTACTGGATTAATATTTCTATATAAATATAGTGGTGGCGAAGAAGTTGATTTATTTATTAAAAGTTAAATAAAAAGTGATGGAAATTTACATCACTATGCAATTAACCCTTTCCGGCACAGACAAATTATGTGCGTAAAATGTGGACTGTCACCGGAATTTACAAACGACTTTCTTAGAAAATATGAACTCATTATTTTAAGCTTTAATGTTAGAAGCAAAATTTTATTAAAATATTCTTGGTGCCGAATGCAGCACTCCCAACCGCTAGATGGCGCTATTTTCAACTTGCGAAAAGTTTCCCCTTTATCTGACTGGGCTTATTATTTAATGGCTTTGACATACATAGATAGCGTCCGAAGATGCATGGCAGAGGTGTTCACCATATCAAAAGCGAGGTCACATCAAAGAAGTTCGTACGCAACGTAGCGGAAGGGGTTGAACTACTGAAAGTTAAATAATTATTTTTACAGATTGTAATCGATTAATCATCAGATTTATATCAATTTCTGTTGGCTTCTAATATAAATATCGAAATATTAGTTATAATATAGTGAAAGTTTGTGGTAAATGTGGAAATAAATATGTGTAATAAAATTGCAGTATCCATCTATCAAAATACGTGTGTTTCAAGCCACCAAAGTTACCACACTTTATAAAATAATTTTCAACCCGTTTGTTGAAAGTAATGCTGAAATATGTTTATATCGTCTGCAATTAAATTATTTTACGCTATAGTTGTTGAAAATAGATTGTAATTGTTTCCGTGAATGTCAACAGAACTATTTGTTGTCATGAGAATTCAATGTTGTGTGGTTTGATGAGTGGAATAAAATTTTAGTTTTGAAATGTCGTTGTTTAATTGGAGTCAGATGATTTAAAATAAAATGAGTAAATAAATTAAGTACGACTGAATGAAATAATATTTAGGGAGGTACTTCGGGCACCGTTTGATTATTTGTTACACGCTTTTATTACGTAACTTTATTTCTTGTGTGTAAAGATGGAATTCACTCAATTTCGGAGGTGCTAAAATCGTAAAAATTAGGTACACAGATGTTTTTCCGGTAACAATATATTTTAATATGTTTAGAGAGCAAGATATTTCTTTAATATAGGAGCAGTGGCGAGATAGAAAATCATACATAAATCTGCGCATTCTCCTGTGTATATATTGTGAATCTTTACTCACTAATTGAAGAGGTATCTTGTTTATCAGATTTATTGAAAAATATTTTTGATACAATTTGTTTTGATAAAAAAAATTATATTTAAAAAGCATTCACTATATATTTTAATTGCTAGAGAAAAGGCAATAGTTCTTACATAATGCTCATATATTATTACCTTTACTGCTGAAACTAAAATCATATTGTGAATGTTTTTAAATGCACATATTTTATCGAAACAATGCGTATCAAAAATATTGACAATACATTTGGTAATAAAGATGGTAATCAACGCCGATCATAAGGTAGCGCAGTTGTGTAAATTACGCTCCCTTATTCTAGAATTAAGTTAGACGCTTACTAAGTATGCTGTTCTCACCGGTATAATATATATACCGGTTTCTTTTATACATACTCTTTGATTGCTACCAATTTTTTAAAATAGTAATATTTGCCAAGTGTAATTGCTGATAAAAAAACGAGTATCACTATTTCAAGGAAATAACCACGACCCCTGCTTTCGTACAATCTTTTCCCCTGCCATCTATATAGCTATTCTGCAGCTTTAAATTTCAATTACGTAACTCAATTTATAAGGACAATATTTATTTGTAAAAGAAAACTGTAAAGAAACAAGATTACCTTTTATAATTGAATGAATCCTTTGAAACTGATATTAGGTTTAAAATGCATTGATTTAAAAATAAGTAATGTATCTTGAAAAGAAAGTATTAGATCATCTTTATATACAAAATAAATGGTATAAGCTATACCAATTACCTCCGACAGATATTACATGTAAGGCTCTGTTTAAACATTATTTTCGCGAAAATTAATATATGCTATTTTTTAATTATTTAAATGTATCGAATCTTTATGCCCTATTTCCATTATAACGTACATTCGATTGGGATTAATTTTGAATTTCCGAACACGTAGGGTAAGGAAAGTATTTTAATCATGATTTGTTTGGGTGAACTTCATAACCCGCGGAAAACGAAGCCATACTTGAAGGGTTAATCACAGAATTTCACCTATTGAATATCACCTATAGTCTCCGGATTTTTGCACACCAGTAATGTTTCGGAGAAAATGTTGTTCTTTTAAATCGCAAAATGCTCCGATTGAATAAAACAACATTTTCTGTATTAAATTACTGGTATCCAAAAAGCCGGAGACTTGGCAGGTCTGGTAGTACTGAGAGTGAGCCATTATTATATAAAATCTTGCAATGTGAACTTATTTCTGGAAACGTATAAGTCAAAATAGTACATAAGGCCACATTTCATGGAATGCAATTTTTCCCACCAGAAAAGAGTTCATTCTTGCAGGAACTGGTTTGGAAAGCGATTGCGTTCTAGTGTTTTGACTCTGTTGGTAGTTCTTCACGATACTGCTCTTCTTCTTAAAGAAGAGGTTTTGAATAACAGGATGTCTGGTAGTAAGGCTGCTGTTTCTTTAATAAACTGTCTGGATTGCCACAAATTTTTATATAACTATTTTGCTTATTATGACTTTATTTAATCATTAAATAAGGCGAATATTACTGCTTCAAAACAGTAGTAGAAAACATTCAATCCGAATTTAAAGAAACACTACCCAACTGGCAATGCCGAATATTAGACGCGAGGCTGCTGTCGGGTTCAATGGCGAATGTCAGGGGATGCACCATTGTTTCACTACCTGTATTACTATACGCTAAATTTGGACTTATTTAATGTATGAGTGTTATTAAATTAAATGAGGACGAATGAATGAAGCCAAAAGTTAGTATATAGTAATATTTGTAATAAAGAGATTCATTCTCTCATGATGCTACGCCATTGGTCGGAATGGCAATTTATATGCTTCTATAATTTATTAACTTATAAAACTTGAAATGTTGGCGTTCTTTTCGTAGATGCGAGAGAACAAGAAACCTTCATTTTGTCACAATTTTGTTCCATGTATTGGACGATTGTACTACACCACACTTCTACTACAACCATAGTTACGAACATTACACTATTCTTCTGAATCCATGTAAAATATAGGCATGTTTAAGAAAGTAACTTTATTTAATAAAATAAATTAAATTTGTGCGAATATATAAAGAAACATAATATTAACCCGGGAGCAGTCGCATGGGGTATGACATACCCCAGGGTGCGTACGGTTTTTATAATTGTCACCACTGTTTTTCGAAAAGTAATCTACAATTTACATTATCATAGAATTTGTAACAATTGTCTTAGACTGAATAAGGTGACGATTATTAATTGTATTTATTGGTGACAATGTAAAAACCATTCATTATCTGGGTATGCGCGACTTCTCCCGCGTTAAATACAATTTTGTGTTCAAAATATGGTTATTTGATTTGGGTCATAATTCGGAAGAAACCCAGAATGTTCTCGTTGGTGTTATAACATATTTAATCAGGAACTATGAGGAAATAGCGGCAGATTAAAAACCGTGCAACTGATAAAAATATTCAGTGCGCCTAGGTTCAGGGTTCCTATAATAACATATTAATGGATTTTCAATCCCACATCTTCCGATTAATAATATTGTCCTTATTTAATAACGAAAATCTACGATGAAATAAAGCGAATATTACTTACTATAAGAAAATATTATTAAGAAATTCAATTGTGGTATTAAACTGGGAATCATGTCTACGTATACATGCCAACACATCAAGAATCAAATTTTATGACCACTAACACATTGGTACTCATTACATTTTGCGAAAAATATTGTCATACCTGCATTTCAAAAAAGTAGTATACGCCATACTTTGTGACATAAATTCTGCAATTAATTAAGGCGAAAATTTACATTTAAAAAAAACTGTAAGTCTGCGAGACCTGTATATTCAATATAACTGCTCTAACAGCAAGGATGTTGTTCCTGAACACCAGTAACAAGAACTCATATTTTATGTCAAAGTATCCGTACATTTGGGCATTTTAAATCTCCTGAAATATTAGTTTTGTTAGCTAAAATGAAATTATAGTTCAATGAAAAATAGTGCATAATGAAATTTCTATGTATTGAATGATTTCACACAGGATTTCAAAAGATCGCTAAATGGACATTTAATTTTAAATTAGTTTTATTTATTAAAATAAGAATTTTTTTTTTTGTTACAGACACACATGTTATTAACAGTACTTTTTAGCTCACAGGCTATCAAAGCCTGAGAGCTAATGTGCCAGCCGGTTCTGTATATACAGGGTGTCCCACAAGGTACGCAGCGTCTAATATGTACAGATTCGGATACAGCACGTCAATATGAGTATTTTGAATGGTAACAAGTGGGGTCCCCGAATATAGCGTGATAGTCTAATTACAGGATGAACGTTATCATAGCTGCGAACTTTTACGCTTTTTTCCTACCACTAAAATTTTATAGTAAATTTTACCTTATTAAATCTCCGAAATCACGGGATTCAATAAGGCAAAAATTTCTATAAAATTTTTAGTGGTTACCACAAATTTGTATAATCATCTGGGAAATCTTTCATGTTGTACACGTCGTCATTTGGAACACCCACTATTGGATTCGTCAATAACGATCATAGCTGCCAACTTTTACGCTTTTTTGATACCACTAAACATTTATAGAAATTTTTGCCTTATTGAATCCCGTGATTTCGGATATTTATTAAGGTAAAATTTACTATAAAATTTTAGTGGTAGGAAAAAAGCGTAAAAGTTGGCAGCTATAATAACGTTCATCCTGTAATTAGACTATCACGCTATATTCAGGGACCCCACTTGTTACCATTCAAAATACTCATATTGATGAGCTCTATCAGAATTTGTACATATTAGACGCTGCGTACCTTGTGGGACACCCTGTATGTATGTACCTATGTACGTATGTACGTAACGCGATAACTCTTGATAGAACTAACTGATTTGCTTCAAATTTTGTTTATAGGTTCCTTGTGATAAGGCGCTTCCCTGATTAGTTTTTGGGGTCATTGGTTAAGTATAAAAGGGGGAAACGGGGGTCTAACCACCCCTTAATTTAGATAAATGGGTTTTTCATGCAGAACTATCCAATTTTCTTAAAATTTTGTATATAGGTTCATTGCGATAAGGAGCTTCCCTAATTAGTTTTGTAGATTCATTAAGTATTTTCATATTTAACTAGTTACAGATATAGAGTAGAAATCCCCATATTTTAAATATTAAGAGCTAAATAAATATTATTGGCATTTTAAACAGCAGTTTCATGTAGGTAATTGAAAATTAAACGATGCATTTATGTATCTTAGGGTGTTTTTCAAATGATCTGCTCAAAAACACGAAACTTTCTGACACAGCTTTTGACTTATTTTTAAACGCAAAGACATAAAATTGGCTGGCCTGACTATTGAGTTGATTTGAGATCGAAATGAATTTTCCATTTTTTGATAAATAAATTACTTATCGGGTTATAAGCGATTCATGTTACATGACGACACGTTTTTGTCCATTCTTGTGCAACGGCGTTGGAAATTCAGTTCAAAACACCGACTTTGACAGTATTTTCTGAAAGATCTTCTGTCTTTACCAAAAAATGGAAAACATCTGTTGTTTACAAAGTTTATAAATAAGAACACCTGCCAATTTCATGCGTTTCGGAACAAAAATGAACTAAAAAATATGTCATAAAGAAGCCAATTTGGATTTGAGAACAGCCTAGCATGCATAAACTCAGAAAAGCTTTTATAGATATATCGTTTAACAACTGGTAATATGGTAATATCAATATTAGAAATCAAATTGAGTTTTGCTTATCTAAATTTAAAATTATAATATTTCTAATTTTAAAAAAAAGTGCATTTTGAATTTGTTTTTCAACATTTGGTTTATAAAACCGTCAATTTTTCTCTTACTTTGTGTAATGGTGATTATTTATAATGTATAATTTAATTTATTTAATTTTAAATGTTTTTATTTAATTGGCCCTCTTATCATAGACCCCTGACCCCCTGATATATGTGGCTCCTAACTAAAATGATAAAACGCAATTTTCTTGCAAATGATAAAACACCCCTTCTCTTTTCCCTTTTATTGTGATGCCGCGTGGGGAATTCGGTTCAAAACGGCGACTTTCACAGTATTTTCTAAAAAAAAAGAAAAAAGGAAAAACTTTTTCTAGTATTACATAGTTTCTAAATAAGACCACCTGCCAATTTAATGCATTTTCGAACAAAAACGAGTTAAAAAATGTGTCAGGAAGCAGCTTCTTTGTGTTTGAGAACAGCCTTAAATAATTATTGATACGCTTTTTTTCTAGTTATCAATTTAAAATTGTATTGAATATGTATCAAATGGTATGCATCTTTATTTGCAATAAAAGTTACAGAATTCCTGCTATACGAAACGTACAAATATGCATGTCTTCTATTTACTGACTTTCATAAGAGGAGAAAGAAATTCATGAATACCTTATAAGCGATTCAGGTACAACGGCCGTGTAGCGTAATCACAATAGTGTGTTTCTCGTGTGTGTAATTACCCAGGTTCAAATCCAGTCGGCGGAAAGAAGGTAAGAAAGTTTACACCGTAAAATGTCTACCATAACTCTCATGTGATTCTGTGTGCGTGGTCGATAAAAGTAATGTCTGTTATATGTGAATCCGTCTGAATATTTGTTATGTAAATTTTAAAAAAATAATGTACGTATTTATTTTTAAAAAAATTAAATACTTTTTACATTACGTCGAATAATAATAACTTCGGATGTTTTTTATGCACATTAAGTGACCTTGAAGTGTCCCAAATTCCTCCGGTATTACTTCCTGAAATCTTCCCTAGAACGACCTGAGGAGGAACCTGAAGGAGGTTCTGGGGAGCTCCCCGGGATGCTATGAGGCGGACATTTTCGGTTCCTGAGGACCTTCTGGGTGACAAATGTTTTCATCCTCCGGGATACCTGGGGGATGAATGTCAATTTTCCTGGGGATGTCCTAGGGAAGCACATGTGCTATATGGGATCCCACCGCTCTTCAAAGGTTACAGTATTTGTCATAAAAACGTATTTTTTGAAATTTCATTCCGTCACCAACTGGTGATAAATCGCCAAAGAAACGAAAATTTTACAATTTTTTACGGACGTGGTATCGAGGTTCCGCAGAAAATTTTCTATAGGCGTATATATCTCCATGAGAAGAACATTCTGCATTTTTTCAAATTTTTTTGAGTATGAGCTTATGGAGAATTATCCTTGGGAGAGGGAGCCATTATTATATACAATCTTGCAATGCGAACTTATTTTTGGAAACGTATAAGTCCAAATATCACATAGTACATAAAGTCACATTATTTCATGAAATGGAATTTTTCATACCAGAAAACATTTTCCTTCTTGCAGGAAATGGTTTGAAAAGCAACTTCAGTATCGTAGCTGTGGTCCTGTAGATAATTCCTCAAGATACTGCTTTTTCTCTTAAAGAAGCGGGTTTGAGAAATAGGAGGGTTGGGAGTTAGGCGGCTATATTTCTATTAAACAGTGTTGGGCAGAATCTGATTACAAAGTAATCAAATTACAGATTAAAATACATTATAATCTCCTCACTATGCAATCGATTATCATGTAATACATTACAAAGTAATTTGAATATAATCTGATTATCGCATAATCTGATTACCGTGTAATGGATTACAAGACAATTCTAATTTTCTCTTTTAAAATATAATTAGATTAATCTGTAATTAGATTAATTTGTAATTAGATTACATGACAATTCCGATTAAGTTTTTAATTGTATAATCCAATTAACCTGTAATGGATTACAAGATGATTCCGATTACGTTTTTAGTTGTATAATCCAATTAACCTGTAATGCATTATAGGAGGATTCCGATTAAGTTTTCAATTGTATAATCCAATTAACCTGTAATGCATTATAGGAGGATTCCGATTACGTTTTTAATTGTATAATCCAATTAATTTGTAATGGATTATAGGTGGATTCTAATTACATTTTTAAGAATATAATTTAGATTAAATTGCAATGTGTTACAAGTTAATGTCAGTTATGTTTGTTCAGAATAAAATTTGGTTAACGTATAATGTAATGCAACTAAATATTAATTAAATTCTATAAAATGTATTTAAATTACACTGAAATCTATTACGAGCTAATTCTAATTGCATTTTTAACACTTTCCAACAAAGTTGAAAAGTGTTTATGAATTTAGTTTGTCTGTCTATCAGTACTCTAATGCGCGTAAATGTACTCGGATTTCCATGCAATTGATAGGGTAAATGTACCAATAGTCGGCCACTTAACTGTTTTTTTGTATATAAATCTCTACGTAGAATTTTAAAAAAACGACACAACATTTTAAACAGTGATATATGTTAAAACATATGTTTCTTATTATGTTTCAGCAATTATTTTTAAAAAACACGGTAATAGTTTTTTTTAGACAAAGTTAAGTTCAAAAAGGGCAAGTTCTCCAATAGTCGGCCACTTTAACTCCAATGTTCGGCCATCACTGCACCAATAGTCGGCCACTTCAGAATTTTGTTTTACCTGAAAAACGACTCTAACAAATTTGACTAAATTTTGCATTCTGCCATTTTCGGTTATAAGAAGATGATTGAGCTATCTCACATGTTCGAGAAAATTACATTAGTGGGTCATTTAAGGTCACTACGGGTAAAGCTAATTTTATTTTATCTGCTAAATGGCTTTAACTATTTTGACTAAGTTTTGTATCCTACATTTTTGGGATACAATAAGACCATTGGACGGGGTCTCATGTTCGAGAAAATATCATTAGTGGGTCATATGGGGTCACTATGGGTCAAATAAATTTTATCTAAAAAAACGGCTCTAACGATTTTGACTAAATTTTGTATCCTACCGTTTTGGGGTACGAAAAGACCATTGGGCTGGGTCACATGTTTCAGAAAAATCGATTAGTGGGTCATTTTAAGGTCACTACGTGTCAAACTAATTTTATCTAAAAAGACTAAAACGATTTTGACTAAATTTTGTATCCTACCGATTTGGTGTATGAAAAGACTATTGGGCTGGGTCACACGTTAAGGGTCACATGTTAAGGTCCAAGGTAATTTTATCTTATCTAATAAATGTCTTTAACGATTTTGACTAAGTTTTGTGTGCTACCTTTTTGGGATACAAGAAGACCATTTGGCTGGGTCACATGTTCGAGAAAATTCAATTAGTGGGTGATTTGGGGGTCACTATGGGTCAAACAAATTGTGTTTAAAAACGGTTTAAGCGATTTTGATTAAATTTTGTATGTTACAGTCGACTGCAAAAAAAAAATAAATAAATAAACGCTGGTACCCCTTCTGGTCGCGCTCAAATTGAAGTTAGATTAAAGTGGGTTTTGAATCGAGTTATGTATTTTGAATCCCACAGTCGAAAAGCGAAGGGGCGGTCCCAACTGCCGCATTCCAATCTATTTGTTTTAACACTTTTCAACAGAATTGAAAAGCAAATAATGGGGGTCCCAACTGCCGCATCTAATCGAGTTGCTTTTAACACTTTTCAACATAGTTGTAAAGCAAATATGCATACATTCCTGCATCAGCGAAGGGGCGGTCCCAATTGCCGCATCACGGCATTCCAATCTAGTTGTTTTAACACTTTTATGCATTTTGAACATTTAGCAACACCGAATATTAGAAGCAAGGCTGCCGGTGCCGGGTTCAATGGCGTAATGTCAGGGGATGCACCATTGCTTCAAACCTGTATTACTATGTTCTAAATTTGGACTTAGTTAATCTTTGAGTGTTATTAGATTAAATGAGGCCTAATTTAGTATATAATAATATTTGTAATAAAGAGATTCAGCATCAACTGACGCTATGCCATTGGTTGGAATGGCAAATAATATGCTACTGAAGTTTATGTACTTATAAAATTTGAAATGTTAGCATTTCTTTCATAGATGCGGGAACACAAGAAATCTTGTTTTTGTCACAATCTTGTTCCATGTATTGGACGGTTGTACTACACCACACTTCTACTACAACTATGGTTGCGAACATTACAGTATTCTTCTGAAAATACCCATGTAAAATACACGCAAGTTTAGAACAAGAAACTTTATTGAATAAAATAATTTAAATTTGTTCAAATATATAAAGACACATTAAATTAAATATATTTTCCCGTTCAAAATATGGTTATTTGGCTTGTGACATAATTCGGAAGAAAACCAAAATGTTGTCATTGGTGTTATAACATATTTAAACAGGAACTATCAGGAAGTAGCAGTAGTTGACTGATTAAAAAAATTCGTGTAATTGATAACACTGTTCCATGCACCTAGGTGCAAGGTTCATATAATAATATGGTAATGTATTTTCTATACCACAATTTTCGATTAATAATACTGTCCTTATTTAATACCAAAAATCTTCGATGAAATAAAGCTAATATTATTATACGAAAATAATGTTATTCAAAATTCAATTGTTGTATTTAACTGGGAACCGTGTCTACTAAATACATGTCAACACCAAGACTCCCTTAATAGATAAGACTTGACAATCCGGAGAAAGTCTACACTGTAAAAAATATTAGTGTTACTTTACACCAAAAATGGTGGCAACAAAGTTGCCACCAAAAACGGTGTAAAGAAACACCCCTTGTAAATTGGTGTAATGAAACACCAAAAATTAATTAGTGTAAAGAAACACCACTTTTGGTGGCAACAAAGTTGCCACCAAAAGTGGTGTAATAAAACACCATCATCAATTTGGTGTGCTTTAACACCAAATTGGGTGTCCTACTAACTAATTCAGGATATGCCACTTCGATGCAGCATCACACCAAATTTGGTGTTCAAAATCTGTCTTCCCAAATTATCCTACGAGGAAAAGTGATTGAAAGGTTATGGATATTTATGTAAAGCTACAGGCATTTTTACTGGATTTTTCCCCTCTTAATTAAAAGATAACATATTTTGAAACAACTTTTATAATTAAAATTTAAAAAAATATATTGAGGATTTCAATTACAAATTTGCGAATTAATTTTGAAATATCCTTTTCTGAATCAAAGAGAAAAATATGTCTAAGTTTTATATAAATGTATAACAGTTTACAGAAAATTTAGAGATCTTTTTCTCTTTGATTCAGAAAAGGATATTTAAAAGTCAATTCGCAAATCTGTAATTGAAATCCTCAATATAATTTTTTTAAATTTTAATTATAAAAGTTTACTGATGTTTCAAAATATGTTATCTTTTAATCAAAAGAAGAAAAATCCAGTAAAAATGCCGGTAGCTTTACGTAAATATCCATAACCTTTCAATCACCTTTTCTCTTAGGATAATTTGGGACGACATATTTCCGGTCAAAGACTTGAAAAGAGCTATAAAAAATAATTTGGTGCTGCAAGATTTATCGGGTGTTTAATTACAACAATTATGATAACAACTTTGTTGCCACCATTAATAAAACCTTATTCAATTACAGTTATAATTAAAAAGAATTCCATATAGAAATTTAACAATATAAATGTTGTGATTACATAAATGTTAAAATAAACTTAGTCAGGAAATTCTGTTAGACTTTGTAACACCTAATATTTTATTATCCTAGTAATGAATGTTTTGCGTTTTGAATAAATTTCTTAAGAAATACCCCAAGGAAAATGTTACTCACTTTAAATAAAAATTAATTTTAAAATATCACTCTTAAGAAGCTTAAATTAATTGGATTTAATTACAAGTATTACTTGTTAGTGATATTTAACTATGGCATCCCAACACATCTTACATTTCTGGTTATAACTTAGTTGATCAATAGAATAATCAGGTAACCATGTATGCAGAATTTATTCAAAATTTTAATAGTAAGAATTAAGAACAAAATAACTTTTATGATATTTATTTAACTAATACTAAATTGGAAAGTATAATACACATTTGTCAATACTAAAAGTATTATATGAAAATAATCAGAGACTAATAACTAAGTAAGAACGAATGAAATACAGTGAAGAAAGAAAAAAAGTTAAATTCAAAATATCTTAAAGAAATTTGAATGCATTAATAAACAAAATAACCTAACTTAATTTGAACAGGCAAGCAATGCTTATAATAATTCTTAACAGCTTGCAGACCAATGGGTTAGACACATACTTTTCTCATAAAGTTAGCAAAAAAAATTATAGAATTTTCTCTGAAGACATTTACTTACTCATATCTTAGGTGGGCAAAGTTCTGACAGTAAGCCTTTGGTCAAATCAGTATATTTGCAATTTCACAATAAAAAAATGATTTTTATAAGCACATAAAAAAGCATAAGTCAAGGTTAAAAGTAAAGAACGGTTTTAGCTAATCATAAAAAAAAAAATTGCATATTGCAGTGTACCAAACCACACAAACAGCATATAATTATTACTTAACATTATCAAAACACATTTCATGGTTAAATATATTGATATTAACCAAAATAGTATACCTACAGTTAAACCCAAAACAGGCTTACACAATTTTTTAATTGTCATTTTGGATTTGTACTGTTCAAATTGCCCACTTAAGATATATTACACACAATATTATACAATTTTTATATGTAACAAAAAAAAAATCTTAAGTATTACATTCCATGTATGAAACATCATTTAATGTTACCAAAATATGTTTTAAGACAATGTACCAGTTTCCATTTTTGTAGTAGCTGGAAAATGGATATCTAAATTGCAAGAGACTTGCATCCATAAAAAAAAATCTTGAACAGTCCTTATTAGACATTTTTTAAATTTTATATGCACCAAAATGATCATTGAAAACACACTCATAATCTTCTAAAAGAAAAAAAACTTTATCACTATCTGTTATAATGAGCAAAATTTTTGAAAAAATTGGTTCTTCTTCAACTAATTTCCTAACAATAAATAAACCACTAACATATTTTAAAAAGTTAATAGTAAAGTGTGAAACAGAATATAGTTCCCTAGTAAATCCTTTGTCTTTCACAATAACCTGAGCAGCTTCTGGTTGTATAGAACTTAATTCAAGTGGTTTGGTAATCCCAACCGATTTAGTATGCTGAAGGTATCCATTTGAATTACAAGCATAATATGCTTGACGTAATTGATGGCGATTTGCTAATGTGAGAGTTATATTTTTAAAATTTTTTCCTATTGCAGCAAGTCTCTTAAAATAATAATGCTTCGCTTCAAATCTCAATGTCCAACAGTGACGGAGAGGCCCAAAATTTAACATGTGAGAAGGGTAATGAATAAGAAAGTGCTGCTTTGGTATCATCATTTTATCAGGAAAAAGTTCTCTAAAAAAATGTAGGTGGTCATCAATTCTAATTTTTAAATAAGCAATATGGTCTACTGTGAGAACAGGGGCAAAAATAAGTTCAACAATACCCTTTAAATCTATAAACAATTTCCAATATGAATTGTCTTCAGGAATGACAGCAGCACACATTAACGGGAGTAATCTGACAAGTGTCCACATTCGAGCAGCTGTCTGATTTATTTTACATTTTTTATTTATTAAAGATGGTTTATCAATAGAATCTAAAGGTCCATAAGGCCACATTTCAATTTGTTTATTTATATAATCAATAGAAATTACTTTGTGTGTGTGTAAAGCTTCTAAAACTAAACATGTTTCATATGGGACAACTCCTTCTAGCAAATCATGGGCAATATCAGGAGGGAGACCACGTGTAACATGAAAAAATTCTGAATTAAATGGAGAATTGTTTTTTATTCCATACTGAATTAACTTTGTGTCATCAGCAAGCAACTCTGTTACATGTTGTTTATAGTTTTCAGGAGTCCTCAATGTAATATGATCATCAGTATATGTGTTTTGTATCTCAGCCTTATTACACAAGCATGTTCTGCAATAACAGTTTACTTTATTAGAGAATGATTCCACAAAACCACCAATCATATTGCTTCCTAAATTGTCACCACTAATAAAAGACAGACAGCCAACAAAAGTTTCAGCTCTCACAGAAATTCCATCAGTTGCAAGAATATTCAAATCCTTAACTAAGGGTTCAACAATTTTACCAATACCAAAATATTTCACATCTGTACTTTTACAAATAATAACTAATTGAATTATATAAGTTGAAGATCTATACTGTGGATATACATTTCCTAGAACATAGTAAAATGCCAGTAATTTGTGAGTTTTTCTATGAACACCTAATGGGTTACAAATCTCAAATTCATCACAAAACAGATTTAATTTTAAGGAATGGAAGTTGGTAGAAAACAGGGGATGAGTTTTACAGAATTTACCATCATCAAAACTTGTTATAAGATTTTTGGCTTTGTCACACTTAGGGTTCACAACTTGTGTAAATACATCATCTTGCATCAACAAAAATTTCAAAGTTTTTAATATAGACACATAATGAAAACAACACGACTTGTTGAAACTATTATTTCCTAAAATATACTCAACAGGAAGAACCATTTGCATGTTTGTTTCATAGTACTTCATTCTCCTATAATTATTAGATAATGAATCAATGCTCTCAAAAATACAATTTTGTTTCAAAATTTCATTAATCTTTAGAAAACTCTCATTACTTATACTTAAATTAGAAGTTTCATTTTTAATTTTGTTAATTAAATAATCACTCTGCATTTCCAACAAAGAATTAAAATCCTGCAAGATTTTTTGGGTTGTGGACAAAGGTAGCATGTGTTTTTCCTGAGCTTTTAATAATAATAAACTAACATGTCGTTTCATTTTTGAATCAAAATTTTCTTCAGTTGCACCTATATCATCTTCTACATTTATTGATTCAAAGTCCATTAACGGATCTTTACTACAATTAATGTGACTTAAAAATTCTTCATCGCAATTATTCAAATTATTTTTACTTTTATCAGTGTGCGTATAATATGTATGTTTTCTACTCAAATGTGATCGATAAGAGGAAAAACTTTTGAATTTGGCTGTATAGCTTATGAAAGGGCAAAATATTGTTTTATTTTGTTTTGTATGTACATTCAAATGTTTTGAAATATCTGGCAGATTTTTAAAGCAGCTTACTTGTGGACAGTTGATACATGTTTTACATATGTAATGGCCAGGAAAAATAGATCTATCTTGAGAAAATGTATTCCTGTGTTTTCTATAAACATGAGATTTATATGCGTGAAAATTAGTAAACTTATTTGGACAGTCATGAACAGCACATTGCAAAAAAAAAATTGTTTTCTTGGCTATGAAACAAGTTTAAATGAGTAAGATACTTGGTAAAAACTGTAAATGTTATGTTTGGGCAAAAATTACAAATTAAAACCATGATTATAAAAAAGATAAAGCACTAAACAATATAAATTGACTTAAGTATAAAATGTCTTTCTAATTGTTATCCTTACATACAATTTTTAAGTTTTTGTGCAAAGTTTACAACAATTGATGGTAATTTCTTCTTGTCTGACTGAATGTCAAAGATGAACTTTTCTATAAAAATAAGGGTTTTGATGCAACGTTTTGGATACTCGCAATTAAATATAAAGTATGATGCTATCAGATTGGTGACTGCTTCCGATAATGAATTGCAGTGGAGAATAATTTCATGCTCAGCTAGCACATAGTATTTTTCTTGTTTAGTCTCAAACCCAATGATTCCTACATGAGGCGATGAATAACCTGCTTTCTTAATGTCATCAATAGAAGTAGTTGCCTATAAGAGAAATTAAAATTAAAATCAGTGCTACTCGATTTCACTGCATGACAAATACAATTTTAATTTTTTTCTTTAAATATAGCATAAACCTCATCATGCGGTCGATGCAGTTTTTTTTTTTTTTCTTGGGGACCATTTTGTGAAAAATAAGTTATTATTGTGAAATTTATCATATTTTTGTGAAAAATAACATTTTGTAACAAAGGATGAAATTTAGCTAACTCAAATTCAAACGAAGCATTTAATAATAATTTCTTCTTTAAGTCCTTCTGTTAAAGTTTTACTTTTCAGTGAACTTGTTTTGTTGGCAAATTACAAATTTTAAAACATAACGAAATAAAAATAATCAATGAAGAGTATGTTTTTATGGAATAGAAATTTGTGAAAGTGTCTATTTTTTTAAAATGAATTTTGTGAAGGAGAATTTGTTAAATAAGATTTTTGTGAACGGGCTCTAAATAGACCCCAAAATTTTCCTGGATCGACCCTTGATCATCCAAGCATGCTATTATAAAACTTGATAACTGATAATGTAGAAGAAAGATTAAGACAAGATTTATCGTTTTATAGACAAAACATTTACCACATAGATTTTAGCTATATTTCACTTATACAAAGAGTAACGTGCAGAAAACAAACCAACTTAGAAAGTATGGCATGCAGGAAGAAAAATTATAAAGAAATATTTATTGATACTACAAGTTTAGTAATCCTTTAACAAACAGTTAAAGAGATTTAGCAGATTCTGATATGTAAAATAAAGAATGTATTTTTTCTCTTTCATCTGTTGTAACTGACTATAAATGCTTTATTTTGGCAGTCTATTGTAAATTACATAAATATGGGCAACATCAACAACAACAAAAAAGGTTTGTACAAGCAAATATTTATCATTTTGATGAGATCTTTAGTTTGATTCTTTATCAAGCAATTCAAATCTTTAATGAGATTGTGACATAAGGAAACAGACTACATTATCAGGGTTGTTTAATTTAAATGTAAGATTTGATAGATAAATATTTTTCTAATACTAGGTGAAATCTAAAAGTTATAGCTTCTAATCAATCTTAGAGACAAGTGACTCATTTTTTTAGCATATGAAAGTAATTTATAAACACATGAGCAACAATAGTTAAAGCTGATATTTGCAGTCTCCTTTCATAGAAACCTGTGAAATATTAATTGAGGCGTATAATTTATTTATAAAATGTGAAAACATTGCCGTATTTATTATAGTGCTACATTTTACCTATTATTCAATTGTAATGTTGAAAATCCCCAACATTTTGCACAATCAGCCTTCACCCCCATCTCCCAACCCAAAACCGACCCACAGGGCTTTGTACGGAGGCTCTATTAAATATTATTTAAACTGAAATTTAAATCATGATAAAAATCATTTTTATAAGAATGTCTTTGATTAAATGCAGAGCTAAAACTAGGATTTTTCTAACATATTAGGCAGGAATCTTAGAAATCTTTTCCTGAAAATTTAAGGGCAATGGAAGACATTTTAAACATTTACATGTATGTAATAACAATACTTTTTATGCAAGTCAATAACAGGTGGCACACTGCTAAATAATATTCCTATCATTTTCAACCACATTAAATTCATTTCTAACACATGCAAATAAAATACATACTTTTCACACATTTCATAAAAAAGAAAAATAATGTTACAAACTAAGACATTTTAATTTAATATCAAAGAAATGTTTCTAATATAGATGCACAGAAAATAAAAGTGGGCAAGAAAAATATGGTTACTTTTCCATTATACGGATACCATTGTCGCCAAGCATACATTTAATATATACATTATGCATTAACATACATTTTGGCATGGTGTCAGTATAATGGAAAAGTACCAAAACATGTTATTGTCTTGTACGGTCACTAACACTGTAAATAAATTAAATAGCATGTTATAAAAACTTTAAACATTTAATAAGAGTGATAAAAATTGTATAAAAAAATGCTGTCATTTTGTAAATGTGAAAGCAACATTGCATATAAAATATTACCTAACTATCTTATGTAAACATTAGGCACAACATCCCTTGAGGAGGGGAAGGGGGAAACTCTTACTCTTATGTTAAACCTTTCTTCTCCAAAGACACCTTATTTTTGCAGATAATCAAATAAATTAATAACAGTATTTGTAATTTATCACTTACCGTGTATGTTAAAAATAGCTGGTCTTCAGAAAAATGCACAGGTAATGAGATCAGCAGAAATTCATCTTTAGCTATTGCTGTGTCAGCTTGCTCTTGGAGACATTTCAGAGTTTCAACCCATGAAGGAAGGCTTTTTCGTGCCAATAATAAATTATAGAGCTGCTTATTATATAAACTGAGAAATTTTGGAATACACTGAAAAATGTTAGATTTCCCTGTTATTCGGAAAAATTCATCAGCAAAGTGCTGTTTATTAAATAAGTTTGGATATTTAATTTTTAAATCAGCAACTTTCATATATTGATTGACAATTTCATCTCTTCTAATGTCAAATGTTTCATTTAACTCAGATGAAGCACTAGCCTGTTCATTAATAACCATGAGTTGTTTTTTGAACTGTGGTATTTCTTTCTTTTCATTCGCTTTTTCTCCTTTGTTATGGAACTTATTGGTTATTTTCTTCTGCTTTACTTCCTCACTTTGATCAAATCTACGCATATTTTTCAATTTATCTCGAATAGCCTGTCGCCATCCACCATATCCAGTTCCAATGGACTCTTTTAAATATGGGTATTTAGAAACAATGGCTCTTGCCATGTCGGTCACCATAACTGATGTCGGATATTTTGAATGTTTCACAACAGATGAACATATGGTATGTATTAATTCTGACCGCAAAACCCTAGGTAAGGGTACCTCATCTTGCAAAGCTTGTCTTAGGCGACTTGAAAAGTCTTTAGCGGGTATTGTGAAATTATCTAGGGGAAAAGATGACTGTGGAGTTGCTGCAGCAAATAGATCTGGTTCTGATGATTCACAGGAATCAGAATCATTTCTCTCATCAGTGAAAAATGGTTCAGTTATATGGGATGATGATTTCGATTCAGCACAGTCAGGAACTGAATTTTCAATATATAATACTTTGGGTGTATCTAACACAATTCTATATTTCTTACCTGGAAGAATGTTTTCATCTTTTTGTACATCAATGTACTCCTGCCAAACTTCATTAAAAAACTGTATAATAATGGATACTGTCCGATCAATACAAAATCTAGCATACACCTCCTGAAACATCAAATAAGAATGCATAAGTTTCAAGTACATCTTGTATAAATTCAGTAACCATACCAGGAGTTGATCCTGACAAAATTGGAGGCCTATTTCATAAAAACTCATTTAATAAAGCAAGCCCATTCTCAAAATCCATTTTACTAACATAGCCATAGGCTTCTTACAAAATTCATTATTTATTAAATAAAAACTACCCTTACATGATTTAATGGAACAGATGTCGCAGACGCACCGGGATTTGTGCAATTTTTCTTTGCGCCATTTTGGCAAAAAAACCCAATTTTCCCAATCTTTTTATTACACACACGCATTTAATTGAATTTATTATTTTTATATTATTTGATTTATTTACACATATATTCATTTTTATTATAAAAAAACAGGTTGCTATACACAGCAAAAATCGCCATTTATGGTGCCAAAAAGAAAACCCTGTGCAGTGACATCTGTACCGATTTAATCAAAATTGTTTGGGTGTACTGAAATTAATGATTAAAAATTGAAAAATTAATTAAATCCATGATTATTGTTTCTTTCTTAGCTTAAAAATCAGAAAATATAATGATTAACGAAATACAATTATTTGATCGATTGGAAATTTTTTTCTTATTTACGGCTATACCAAAAACAACCATTTTACAGGTAACAGAAAAATCGCCAAAAATAACTGCTTCATCAGCAGTTATGACAGTTGAAGTTGAATAAAATCTAATAATCTTAATTTTACAATGTTTATGAGAAACACCATAGAAAACACATGCTATTTTTTATGTAAGTAGAGGATATTTAAAAGAATAACAGGACAATCTTCAGTAATGTAATGCATGAAAAAGTAAACAAATAAGTGATTCAGCAAATCTTAAAAATGTATTTTTATTAATATAACTATAAAATGCAGAAAAATATTCTGGTACTTCTATATTATCCAGTCAACCAATTTCCGTAAAAAAAAAAAAAAACTATCGCCAAATTATTTGCCAAACTGTAGCATCCAATAAACAAATGAAAGAATGTTGCCATTTGAATCTCAAAAAAAAAAGTAAGGAAAAGAAACGAAAGAAAAAGAAATTAGGAAAGCCCCATTCATTAAAGTATCATTTCTCAGCAAGTTTAAACAATAAAATTTACAATACATTAAAGAAAAAAGAAACCAAAATAATCTTTGATATTTATTTATTTACATTATTTTTTTAAATTATCCCTCTCGACTGTTGGATAAATATTTGTGATGTCAGTTGAAAGTGATCTATTGTACGTAACTACACATTGCAACATTTTTTCAATGCTTTTTCTGTTTAAATATCATGATGTCGAAGACGTAATTTTTATTTTAGTTAATGAAGTAACTAATAAATCAGTAAAACATCATTAAAAAATCATTAACATCCAATTAAAAATCATTTGATGAAATAACAAGCACGTGTAACGCATTTGACGTCAACTGAATGTGACGCCACGATCATTATTTTTAGCTTTAAATCCCATAGTTTGGCAATAGCGAAAATTTCTCCATCTTTGCATAAAAATTGATTAGTTTACAACAATGGATGTGTTTTAGAAGATATGGATTTGAAACGAACAATGATTAAAGAGGACATTTTAAAACATTCTTTTAAATATTAAAAAAAAAAAAATTAAGAGTATTCAAATCCAAACTGCTTATTTTGATACATATTTTTAAATTCAATTTTGCTCTAAAATGCCTCCAATTGGCAGGTTCTCTTATTCAGAAACTTTTATAATGTCTGTATTGTCACAATGTTTTGATAAAGGAAGAATATATTTCAAAAAATGCTGTCAAAGTGGACATTTTGAACAAAATTTCCCAAAGCGATAGCGCTGAAAACAAAAAAAAATTATACTGTGAAAATAAATGTTCGTAATTCAATTTCTAATTAATTGAACGAAAAATAAAAACATAGGTCCCTTATAAATCTCTTCATAAATCACACCGCCAAGTTTCATGTTTTTACTTTTAAAAATGAGTCTGAAAATGTGTCTCAAAATTTTGAGTTGCTGAGCGTGGAAAAATATTTTTTTAATACCGCCTTAACATAAAATTTCCATGGTGCCTTTGAGCAGATGCAATGCAGAATGCGCATAGGAGCTCACTCGGTTGTATTATCACAGGGTAATGTACTTTATTTATACTACGTTCTTTTATTTACTGAATATGATATGGACAAAGGAATATACTATTTGCATGATCATAAGTCCTTGAAAATTTATTTCTTGCAGTACTGAATATAACTGCAATTTCGAAATGATTTGCATTACACAGTTGTTTACAGATTGTCTGTTTGGAGTTTGCATCGAAAATAGTACTGTGTTTCACTAGGGGAAGAACTTCTAAAATAAAATTTATGAAACACTTTTTCATAAAGAAGCTTATTTTACTCATATTGTTATAGTAATTTGTTTCTGTCAGGTTTTGACGGGTTCCATCTAGTATACATAAAATAATACATATTTATATAAAGACTGTGTATATTTTTTAACATGTGACACATACAACGTTTATTATTGTCCACCCTGGGTCACCTCCTGAATTCAACACTGTTTGTATCTTTACATTTAAAAATTAGCCCGTCATTGTGTCAGAAAATTTTGAATTTGTTGCACAGTGAACTTGAAAACAGCTTTAATAGAGCTTTAGATTTAACTTTTAAAGTTCAAAGTTGATAAATTTTGGGGAAAATGAAGCAATAAAGAAGAAAGTTAAAATTTAATATTTACTTACGTATTAACACCACCGTAGGTACAGATTTGGCGGTTTTTAAGTGCCGCCAATCTTTTATAGCACTAAAAAATGGCGTCAAAAATCAGCAAACAACAAGGAATCCAAAAGATAACTGTGTGCGCGTGCAAACAACAAGATTGTTCTTTATTGGCACATTAGCGCAACTTCTGCTGCGGTGGCGTTAGTACACAAGTACCATTTAATAAAGTAGCATTAAACATCAATATTGTTTAGAAAATAGTAAACATTAATTTCTTTACAAAAAACATTGCAAAATTTAAATATCTTACATTTTCAAATTCATCCAATGATGCTGGTAAATTAAACAATTTACTTCTTGAATTATAGGATACCAAAATATCTTTTTCCATGCTAAAAATGATAAAATATAAACTAAATCAAATTTTAGAATAATACCATATACAAGAGCATAAATCAAGAAAAAATAAGTAAAGTTTCTAATATTTAAAAATTAGGGCTGTAGCTAGATGTGAATAATAGGGGGGGGGTCTCAAGAAAATGTAGCGGAGGCTCATATTTGTTTTTCTCTCTCTCTCTGACACATGCACGCACAAAAACACACACACATATATATATATAGATGATCAAAGTATTATGCAGAAAGATAAATTAGTGTATATTCATATTCTAGGCACTATGTTTTTTATTAAATTGTTGATAACATCATTGTATACTAAGAAAAGAAAAGGCTGGAGAATAAAAATTTCCAGTGTAAACTAGTGTATAATTATACTGGTGAAATAATAAGTGATGATGTCAACAATAAATAAAAAGCTTGCGGTTCACCCGTTTCATAAAGAGTTGCAACCTTTAATCAAAGTATTATGCAGAAAGATAAATTAGTGTATATTCATATTCTAGGCACTATGTTTTTTATTAAATTGTTGATAACATCATTGTATACTAAGAAAAGAAAAGGCTGGAGAATAAAAATTTCCAGTGTAAACTAGTGTATAATTATACTGGTGAAATAATAAGTGATGATGTCAACAATAAATAAAAAGCTTGCGGTTCACCCGTTTCATAAAGAGTTGCAACCTTTAATTATTTTATTAAAATTCCCTACCCTTAAGGATTTTAAAGTTGTATTTGTATACGATAAAAAAAATTGACAAAATCAAGGATGTACTTTGCATTTTAAAGTTATTGTTTTTAAAACACTTATTTAAACTAATTTAAAACACTTATTTGCAGTTTTTATACATATTACAATTTAGTATTTGTAAGAATGTTAAAAAATGTAAAAGGATCCCAAAACAAAGTTCGATTTTTGAACAGTTTCATTTGGTGACCTGAGAATCTTTCCTAAGGGGGTGTGGGGGGGGGGTCATTTTTTTTTAATCTAGAAGATTTGTAAAAAATACTGTTATTAGGATTATATTAATTATATCACAACTATTGCAGAATTATAAAATAAATAAAAGTAGATTTCCAAAAGCTAAAAATCTTCTACGGAAGCAGCAAATTATATTTTTATAATCACAAAAGTTTGCTTTTGAGCAAATGTTTAACAAATGGTAGTACGAATTTCTAGAAAAGCCAAACACAAAGAGAGTGTAGTCCAGGGAATAAGCTTACTTTTAATTATGCTGCATACAAGATTTCAAAACTCCTCACAGTACAGAGGAAAAATTATGAAAATTCAAATCACTATGGACTGCTTAGATATTTAACAATAAATACTGTTTTTTTTTCACATAAACAATGATTTCTAAACGTTATTATTCAGATACAACATACACTACTGATTTTTTCCCCTTTAAAATATGATTTAAATGTTCTTTTAATGCAATCCACAAGTATTTTGCTTTAAAAATAAAACAGGAACTAAATATTATGTTCTAAAATATGATAATTTTTTATTAAGGGCTAATGTTAATTCTATAGGGCATTATTTTTCTAATATCTCGTTTGCATTTAAATATTTTTAAATGATTTTATTTTATTTTATTTTATTTTTTTTGCACTGGATAGCAGAGATCAATCTCTATTTCCGCCGTTGATTACTTTTTCGATTTTTTTCTACGAAGATACTTTCATTTTCGGAACCGGTTTCGAAAGTAAAAGCATCTTCCTAAAAAAAATCCGCAAAGAAAATCGAAAACGTAATCAACGGCGGAAATAGAGATTAATCTCTGCTACCCAATGTAAAAAACAAAAAAAAAAAAAACATTTAAAACTATTCAAATACAAACGAGATATTAGAAAAATAATGCCTATAGAATATAGAATTAACATTAGCGATCGAGTGTTGTCAAGTGCGTGAAGAGGATTATTAAGCAAAAACAACTAACAAAGTAAAAATTCTCATGCTTTGTTTAGTTAATTTCCCTCATCTAACTATACAAACACTATTTAGTATTATCTATTAAATATATAAGGAATAATTACTAGGCTTACCTTATGTTTTTAACAGCACTTCATAATGAAATCAAAATGGTTCATTCCGTTCTCTGCTCTGTTGTCGTCTGCTGACGCAACACTCTGACGTCATCGTATATTTCAACACCACAGAGCTGGATTGCGAGATAAAAATGTACACCTATATTGGAGTTTTGGTTTCCGGAATTAATTTCAAATTGTCATTCTTGGTGTGTGATATCACCGATTTTTTTTTAAAGAGTACAGATAAACTATTTTAAGTGTATTATAACACTTAATTCAGTGTTGACACCAAAATTAGTGCATATTTAAACCTTATTTGGCATTTCATAAACCCAAATTAAGCGTAATTATACTCCCCATTTTTTACAGTGTATGGGAGAAAATGTCCGCGGTAATTGCCACTTATTAATTGACTTTCTCCGGAAAGTATCGCCGCCTGGTGGATACTACCGTAGAGTTGCCAAGTCTCCGGCTTTTTGAACACCAGTATATTTTTAGAGAAAATGTTGTTCTTTTAAATCCCAGAATTCTCCGATCAAACAAAACAAAATTGTCTGTACTAAAAAACTGGTATCCAAAAAGAGAATAGAAAAATCTAGCAGCTCTGCTACCCACCGATACTAGTTCATAAGCAAATGCATAGAACAAATGGAGCTGTGAAAAAATTTCATGTCGAAAATACTCCTATTACTGACGATTGATGGCGCTAGTAGCAGGAGTATATAGCGGTCAAAGGAAACTTGCTGATTGTGAGGCCTGATACTATGATAAGGAGGCCTTGGTCAACACATCATGACTCAAATTTGATGACCTTTAACAAATTGGTACCTACAACATTTTTCAAAAAATAGTTTCATACCTGCATTAAAAAAAAGTAGTATTCGCCTTACTTTGTGACATAAATTCTGTAATTAATTAAAGCGAAAATTTCTGTTTTAAAAAACAGCTGTAACTCCGCGAATCCCGTATAATGAAGCACGGATATTGTTTCTGATCCCCGGTAACAGTATTTAGGGTTGACATTTGGGAACCTTTTTTATACACATTCCTTGATTGCTACAACTTTTTTGAAATAGTAATATTCATAATATTTAATGGCAGATTAAATAAAATGAGTACCGTATATATACAGGTAAATAAGCCAACCCCCAAATTGGACATGAAAACAGGTTTTGTACCAATAACGTAGAACAGTTTTCTACGCATTATTTAATCTCATTTAATACTAAATTATTTAAAGCGAACAAAACTATAGTAAAATATTGGTATTAAAACTGTTAAAATTTGTGGGTCGGCTTATACGCGAGTATATACGCATAGTTGCCAACCTCCCAATTTTTTTAATACCAGAAAAAGCATACAAAAATTTTCGTTTTATTAAATAGCAGAAATTGTACGATTTGATAAAACAAATATTTTTTTCATAAAAATACTGGTTTGAAAAAAATCGGGAGGTTGGCAACTAGGATATACGGTATTACTATGTCAAGCAAAAGACCGCGAACTCTGCTTTCATACTAAACTTTTTTTCCCCGTTTTTTCTTTCTTTTTTCTTTCTTTCTTTTTTTTTGTGCCATCTGTTGAGCTATTTAGCTGTTATTAGTTTAAATTCCAAGGACTTAAAGCAATTTATTTTAACAATATTTACTTGTAAGTAAAACTGTAAACAAACATGATTATCTTTCAAAATTGAATGTACCCTTTGAAACAGATATTAGGTTTAAAATGCACTGATTTAAAAATAAGTAATATATCTTGAAAAGTAAGTATTAGATATTCGTTATAAATAAAATAATGTTAAAATCAAACCAATTATGGTTAACAGACATTAAATGTCTGCTGACCGTACAAACATTACTGTTGGTACAAACATTATTTTTACGAAAAATTAACATTTGTTTTCTCTCACTTATTTACACGTATTCGACGTTTATGTTTTATTTCCATTATAATATACTTTCATTGCAATTTCCTTTAACTTTCCGAACACATAGGATAAGGAAACTATTTTTATCATGATTTGTGTGTGTGTGTTTGTGAGTGAGCTTCGTAAGCAACGGAAAACGCGGAAGACATACTTGAAGGATTTATCACAGAATTTCAGCGATTAAATAAAACGCAGTTTACTATTCGGAAATAGAAATACTGAGATTTAGCCATTATTATATACAATCGTGCAATGTGAACTTATTTTTGGAAAGTCCAAATATAGCACAGATCACATGTAATGAAATAGAAATTTTCACACCAGAAAATGGTTTCCTTCTTTCAGTAATATTGGTTTGGGGAGCAAGTCTAGAGTTTGTTTCTCGTAGAGCGTTTGAAGTGGATCGCGATACTGCTTTTTTCTAAAAGCGGTGGTTACGTTTTTATTAGGGTGTTTTGATAAATACAATATTTTTAATATCAATTTTTGCTTATTGTGGCAGATATTAACCTGTCATTAAATGAGGCGAATATTACTGTTTCAAAAAAGTAGTAGCAACAAGCAATCCGAATTTAAAGAACCAACAGCCAACTCTCAACACACCTTGTTAGAACCGAGGCTGACGGTGTCGGGTTCAATCGCACAATGTCAGGAATTGCACTTTACTTCTTGTATTACTATATACAAATTTTGGACATATTTAATCTGAACGTTATACAATTAAAGTAGGTCAAATTCAGTATATAATAATACTTGTAATACAGGGATGCATTATCCTCGGTTGCTACGCCATCGGTGAGAATAGCAAATCATATGCTACCGACGTTTATCAACTTATAATAGTTGAAATGTTGGAAACTCTTTCGTAGATGCGGGAACACAAGAAATTTCTTTTGTTCCATGTATTGGACTGTTGTGCCACAGCATATCTCTACTCCAACAATAGTTGCGAACATTACAATATTCTTCTGAAGTCTAACACATGTGAAATACATGCATGTTTAGAACTAGAAATTTTATTTAATAAAAGAAATTAAATTTGTAAAAAATACAGGAAGACACATTCTAGTAACCCTTTTATTAGGGATTTATTTAAAATAAAACATAGAGAACAGGCTCACCAGATATTTTGAATAGTGTCTTTTGTGTACTTGGTTACAGATATTCCCTGATTAAAAAGATGCGAAAAGTACTGTTTGAATTTTCTGGTGTAAATTAGAAATTTCTGAATAAAAAAAAAAATAAAATCCGTGCACAGTACTGATGACGAGTCTAAAGTCGTCAAATGAAGTCAAGGGGTTAAACATTAACTTTTCCCGTTCAAAATATGATTATCTGACTTCGGTCTGAATTCGGAAGAAAACGAGCATTGGTGTTTAATTGGAATTATTTTTTTTAACAGTCCACGTACAACTCTTTTAATCTCTTTAGTATCTTGAAATATGGGACGCTTTTCTTATACTTCCTCTAACTATATCTATTATTCGCAACTCTTTAAAAGGTAATGTTTTTAAATGGTATGTATTATCTCAACTCTGGTAAATAACAAAAAATGTTGATGCTTGATTAAGTCTTTAAAAAGTTTCTGATAATTTTTTCAAATAAAACGCAGTTTACTATTCGGAATTAGTAGTACTGAGAGTGGGGCATTCTTATATACACTCTTGCAATGTGAACTTATTTTTGGAAATTCCAAATACAGCACAGATCACATTTCATGAAATAAATATTTTCACACCAGAAAATTGTTTCCTTCTTTCAGTAATATTGTTTTGAGAAGCAATTTTAGTGTTTGGTTTCCGTAGTACTCTTGTAGTGGATCACGATACTGCTCTTTTCTGAAAGCGGCGGTTACATTTTTATCAGAGTGTTTTGATAATTACCGTTTTGTAATATCAATTTTTTGCCTGTTAGAGCAGAGATTAACCCTTCTTTGCATGAGTTTTTCTTTTTCAATTGTGTTTTTTTATACATATATTAAATATTAGACACCAGAAATTTTAAGATAGATTTTTAACTTTGTTCAGCAACATAGTTCACGGAAAATTTACTGGATTAATATTTCTATATAATTATAGTGGTGGCGAAGAAGTTGATTTATTTATTAAAAGTTAAATAAAAAGTGATGGAAATTTACATCACTATGCAATTAAGGGTTAATCTGTCATTAAGTAAGGCGAATATTAATGTTTCAAAAAAGTAGTAGCAACAAGAAATCCGAAATTAAAGGACCAACAGCCAACTCGCAACACACATTATTAGAAGCTAGGCGACGGTGTCGGGTTCAATGGCACAATGTCAGGAGTTGTTGCATCACTTTACTACTTGTAATACTATAGGCTAAATTTGGACATATTTAATATTTAAACGTTATACAATTAAAGTAGGCCAAATTTTAAAATATAATAATACTTATAATAAAGGGATGCATTATCCCCGGACGCTACACCATTGGTGAGAGTGGCAAATCATATGCTACCGACGTTTATCAACTTATAATAGTTGTAATGAGGGAAACTCTTTCGTAGATCCTGGAACAGAAGAAATTAATTTTGTTCCATGTATTGGACGGTTGTACCACACCACATCTCCACTCCAACCATAGTTGTGAACATTACAGTATTCTTCTGAAGTCTAACATATGTGAAATACATGCATGTTTAGAACTAGAAATTTTATGTAATAAAATAAATAAAATTTGTAAAAATACATCAAGAAACATTCTATTAAATTTTTACTTTTCCCGTTCAAAATATGATTATCTGACTTGGGTCAGAATTCGGAAGAAAACAGGCATGAGTTTAATTGGAAAAATTTTTTTGAACACTCCACGTACAGCTCGATTTTGTCTCGTTAGAATCTTGAAATCTGGAACGCTTTTCTTATACTTCCTCTATCTATATCTAATATTCGCCCATCTTTAAAAGGTAATGTTTTTAAATGGTATATATTAGCTGAACTCTGGTAATTAACCAAAAATGTTGATGCTTCAGTAATTCTTTCAAATGTTTCAGATAATTTATTTAAATAAAATGCAGTTTACTATTCGGAAATATTAGTACTGAGAGTGGGCCATTTTTATATACACTCTTGCAATGTGAACTTATTTTTTTGAAAGTCCAAATATATCACATGTCATGAAATAGATATTTTCACACCAGAAATTGGTTTCCCTCTTTCAGTAATATTGTTTTGGGAAGCAATGTTAATGATTGGTTCTCGTAGAACTCTTGTAATGGGTCACGATACTGCTTTTTTCTGAAAGCGGCGGTTACGTTTTTTATTTCGTCAATAAAACAGTTTCAGATAATTGTTTTCAAATAAAACGTAGTGCTTCAGTAATCTCTTCTGTTCCATGTATTGGACGGTTGTACCACAGCACATCACCACTCGAACCATAGTTGCAAACATTACACTATTCTTCTGAAGTCTAACACATGTGAAATACATGCATGTTTAGAACTAGAAATTGTATTTAATAAAAGAAATTAAATTTGTAAAAATACACCAAGACATATTCTATTTAGCCTTCGGTTACAGATTTTTTTTTAACAAAAAATATACAGAACAGACTCACCAGATATTTGGAATAGTGTTTTTTCTCGATTTGCTGACAGATATTCCCTGATTAAAAAGATTCGAGAAGTACTGTTTGAATTTTCTGGTGTAAATTCGAAATTTCGGAATAATAAAAAAAAAAATCCGTGTACTATGACGAGTCTCAGTCGTCAAATAAAACCAAGGAGTTAAACATTAACTTTTCCCGTTCAAATTATGATTATATAATTTGGGTAAGAATTCGGAAAAAAACGGGCAATGGTTTTTAATTGGAATTACTTTTTAACAGTCCACGTACACCAGAACTTTTTAGTTTCTTTAGTATCTTGAAATATGGGACGCTTTTCTTATACTTCCTCTATCTATATCTATTATTCGCACGTCTTTAAAAGGTAATGTTTTTAAATGGTATGTATTAGCTCAATTCTGGTAAATAACCAAAAATGTTGATACTTGAGTAAGTCTTTAAAAAGTTTCAGATAATTTTTTCAAATAAAACGCAGTTTACTATTCGGAAATAGTAGTACAGAGAGTGGGCCATTTTTATATACACTCTTGCAATGTGAACTTATTTTTGGAAAGTCCAAATATATCATATGTCATGATATAGATATTTTCACACCAGAAATTGGTTTCCCTCTTTCAGTAATATTGTTTTGGGAAACAATTTTAGTGTTTGGTTCTCGTAGTACTCTTGTAGTGGGTCACGATACTGCTTTTTTTATTAAAGCGGCGGTTACATTTTTGTGAGTGTGTCTTAATAAATACCGTTTTTTAAAACAATTTTTTGCTTGTTATAGAAGAAATTAATCTGTCATTAAATAAGGCGAATATTACTGTTTAAAAAAAAAAAGTAGCAACATGAAATCCGAAATTAAAGAATCAACAGCCAACTCGCAACACACATTATTAGAAGCGAGGCTGACGGTGTCGGGTTCAATGGCACAATGTCAGGAGATGTTGCATCACTTTACTACTTGTATTACAATATACTAAATTTGGATATATTTAATCTTTGAACGTTATACAATTAAAGTAGGCCAAATTTATTATATAATAATATTTGTAATAAAGGCATGCACTATCCCCGGACGGTACACTATTGGTGAGAATGGCAAATCATATGCTACCAACGTTTATCAACTTACAATTGTTGAAATGATGGAAACGCTTTCGTAGATCTGGGAACGCAAGAAATCTCTTTTGTTCCATGTATTGGACGGTTGTACCACACCACATCTCCACTCCAGCCATACGCTCTTAAAATTGTACCTCTTATTTATAAGGCACGAGCAAATAGTGCCTTCTATTATTTTAACGTAAGAGGCATGTAGACAAAGTACCTCTGATTAGGAGAAAAAAGTTAGAGGCACAATGAAATGAAAGGCACCGATAACAGAGAGAAATCTGGTCAGAGGCACGAAGTTAACCTCTGACAGATTTGTGCCTGTAAAAAAAAACCTTTCTAGTGTCAGAATTCCAGTTTCAAAATATGATTATTTGACTTGGGTCAGAATTCGGAAGAAAACGGGCATTGGTGTTTAATTGGAATTTTTTTTTAACACTCCAAGTACAGCTCGATTTTGTCTCTTTAGTTTCTTGAAATATGGGACGCTTTTCTTATACTTCCTCTATTTATATCTATTATTCGCACGTCTTTAAAATATAATGTTTTTCAATGGTATGTATTAGCTCATCTCTGGGAATAACCAAAAATATTGATGATTCTGTAACATGTCTGCAAACTTCTACGCTTGTTTCGAATCAAATCATTATTTTAGCCCCGGAAATTTTAATTAACAAACGTAATAGAGAATAAAGTACGGCATGGCATTAAATAAATTCACTATACAAATTATTAAATATTTTTCTGGTTCAAAACATGAATATTTGATTTAAAAAGGCGTAGTAGTTGGCAGCCCTGCTGTAAGTATGATGTAAGTCTTCAAATAAAACGCAGTTTACTATTCGGAAATGGTAGTACTGAGAGTGAGCCTTTATTATATACAATCATGCAATGTGAACTTATTATAGAAAACCAGTAAGTCCGAATATGACACAGGTCACTTGACATGAAATAGAAATTTTCGCACCAGAAAACTGTTTCCTCCTTGCAGAAATATTGGTTTAAAAAGTGATTCTAGTACCTGATTATCGTATCCTTGTATAGTGATTCACGAAACTGCTTTTTGTGAAAGCGGCGGTTACATTTTTATCATGGTGTTTTGGTTGATATCATTTTTTAATATCAATGTTTTGCATTTTTCGCTGAAATTAATCTTTCATTAAATAAGGTAACTACTACTGATTCAAAAAAGTAGTATCAACAAGCAATCCAAATTTAAAGAAACATAAGCCAAGTGTCAACACTCAATATTAGAAGCGAGGCTGACGGTGTCGTGTTCAATGGCGCATTGTCAGGGGTTGCTACATCACTTAACCACTCGTATTACTATATACTAAATGTGGACATATTTAATATTTGAATGTTATACAATTAAAGGGGGCCAAATTTAGTATATAATAATACTTGTAATAAAGGGATGCACCATCCCCGGATGCTACGCCATTGGTCATAATGGCAAATCATATGCTACCAACGTTTATCAACTTATAATAGTTGAAATGTTGGTAACTCTTTCATAGATGCGGAAACACAAGAAATCTCTTTGTTCTGTGTATTGGACAGTTGTACCACAACACATTTCCACACCAACCATAGTTGCGAACATTACAATATTCTTCTGAAGTCTGACACATGTGAAATATACGCATGTTTAGAACTAGAAATTTTATTTAATAAAAGAAATTAAATTTGTAAAAATATATCAAGACGCATTCTATTAAAAATTAACTTTTCCCGTTGAAAATATGTTTATTGGACTTGGGTCAGAATTCGGAAGAAAACAGGCATTGGTGTTTAATTGGAAATTTTTTTTAACGCTCCACGTACAGCTCGATTTTGTCTCTTTAGTTTCTTGAAATATGGGATGCTTTTCTTGTTCTTCCTCAATCTATATTTGTTATTCGCACGTCTTTAGAAGGTAATGTTTTTCATTGGTTTGTATTAGCTCAACTCTGGGAATAAAAAAATTATTGATGATTCTGTAAGGCTTAAAAAAGTTTCAGATAAAAGTTTTCAAATAAAACGCAGTTTACTATTCGGAAATAGTAGTACTGAGAGTGAGCCATTATTATATACAATCTTGCAATGTGAACTTATTTTTGGAAGGATCAAATATAGCACAGATCACATGTCATGAAATAGAAATTTTCGCACCAGAAACTGGTTTATTTTGCATGAATATTTGTTTAGAAAGTGATTCCAGCGTCTGTTTCTTGTATCATTTTCAAAGATTCACGAAGCTGCTTTTTTGTGAAAGCGGCTGTTACATTTTTATCAGCAAAGCCATTAAATAATAAGTCCAGTCAGATAGTGTTAAATTTGTTAGCGACACACTAGCGCCAAACCTCTGCTGCGGAAGGAGGACAAAACAGAAGTGGGTCGCAGAGAAACGATACGATTTATTTATATCGATATTTTATACGATTTTTATCGATGTTTTGTTTTTGCACTTCCTTTAAAAGCTTGCTAATTATTGGGATCTTTTACATTAAAGCTAAAACTATAATGAAAAAAAAATGTGGAAATTTACTGGATTAATATTTCTATATAAATATAGTGGTGGCTAAGAAGTTGATTTATTTATTAAAAGTTAAATAAAAAGTGATGGAAATTTACATCACTATGCAATTAACCCTTTCCGGCACAGACAAATTATGTTCGTAAAATGTGAAATTAGTGACTGACACCGGAATTTACAAACGACTTTCTTAGAAAATATGAACTCCTTATTTTAAGCTTTAATTTTAGAAGCAAAATTTTATTAAAATATTCTTGGTGCCGAATGCAGCACTCACAACCGCTAGATGGCGCTATTTTCAACTTGCGAAAAGTTTCCCATTTATCTGACTGGGCTTATTATTTAATGGCTTTGTTTATCAGGGTGGTTGATACCTTTTTTTAATATGAATATTTTGCATTTTTAGCTGAAATTAATCTTTCATTAAATAAGGCGACTATTACTGTTTAAAAAAGTAGTAGCAACCAGCAATCCAAATTTAAAGAAACGTCAGCCAACTGCCAACACATCATCAGCCTGGAAACATCTCATTTAATTTTGTTATTTCCAGTTCTTTTAAACTTTTTTTTTATTAGTTTGTTTTTTACTCTTCGTTTTCATTTTTATTTTATTTAGTTTTTGTTAGTTTATTTTATTCTTTGTTTTTAACTTTCTTCTTTCATGATTTTTTTTAATTTTCCCAGGCATCAGATAATGAAGGCGTTTAATAAAGGTCACTAAGGAGATTTTTGGTCTTTTGGAAGAAGCAAAAGGCTTTGTGGATGTCCAACTGAGAAAGGGAAATAGGAGAAGAAATAATACTAGCTTTAGAAAAGTCAAAACAATGAGTAGGACGCAATGGCAGGTTGGGTACATACAGCGCCCTCTACACACGTATGCGTATATTTGCGGACATACTTTCCTTATGTGAAATCGGTTTTCTGACGTATTCCCTGCTTCCCCACGAAATTTGAACGATAAGTTTTGAATCACACTGAATACTAAATTTGGACATATTTAATCTTTGAACGTTATACAATTAAAATAGGCCAAATTTAGTATATAATAATACTTGTAATAAAGGGATGCACCATCAGCGGACGCTACGCCATTGGTCAGAATGGCAAATCATATACTACCGACGTTTATCAACTTATAATAGCGGAAATGGTGGCAACTCTTTCATAGATGCGGAAACAAAAGAAATCTCTTTTGTTCGGTGTATTGGACAGTTCTACCACACCACATATCCACTCCAACCATAGTTGCGAACATTACAGTATTATTCTGAAGTCCGACACATGTGAAATATACGCATGTTTAGAACTAGCAATTTTATTTAATAAAATAAATTTAATTTAAAAAAATACATCAAGACACATTCTATTAAAAATAAACTTTTCCCTTTCAAAATATGATTATTTGACTTGGGTCAGAATTCGGAAGAAAACGGGCATTGGTGTCATAACATGTGTTTAATTGCAATTATTGTTTTAACACTCCACGTACAATTTGATTTTGTCTTAGTTCCTTGAAATAAGGGACGATTTTCTTATACTCCCTCTCTATATACAGTAAAATCTCGTTACAACGAATCTCTAGAGACCACTGATTAAATTTGCTATAATGAAATATTCGTTAAAGTGAAAATATTTTTATACTGAAATAGAATAATATGACTTTTTTTTACAATCCAAATTATATTCGTTAAATTGAAAAATTCGTTAAATCGAGGTTCGTTGTAACGAAATTCTACTGTATTTATTATTTGCACGTTTTTAAAAGGTAATGTTTCTAAATGGTATGTAATAGCTCTCCTTTGGGAATAGCCAAAAATTTTGATGCTTCAGTAAGTTTTTAAAAAGTTACTGATTTCCGAATTTTATGGAATGATCATTAACAATAATTATTATTAACCCTTTGAAGGGCGGCGACTGAATTTTAGATAATTTAATTTTAATCCCTAAATGCCCCTATAGGTGCCAGAATTTCGAAATGGAAATTTTTCTTTTATTAAATACGCAATTTATAGATTTCACTTTTTTCAAATAAATTTGTAAATTGTTCTGTACCTCAGTAATTTCAGCATTTTAGGAAAAGAAGTACTCTTTCCCTGAAAGGTTGACAGAATACGAGTTTTGTACATATAATATGCCTAGCGCATTGATTGGTTAAGGTGCCTGACTACGTACGGAGCAATTTTTTCCAAAAACGCTGTTTAATTTTTTTGAACTTATTTTTATTAATATTATGAATAGAAACTGTGAAGAAAAGCAAAAAATATTTCATTCATTCATGAAATTTTGGTAAATGGAGGATTTTGTGGTAAAATTTAGCGAAATATGCCCCAATACGCAAAACACGCTATAGAAATATATATTGTATGTATCTTAATTTCCTTTTTACACTTCATATTTATGACATTGCTGAAGGCAATGAACTAAAATCTAAGAGATATTTTAAATGTTTCAAAATTTGTAGCTCATCGCACCTTTTTACATGCTGATTTTCATAAAATTCATCAATGTTTTTCCACGAAAACATCCATAAAACAGAAAATGTTTATTCTAAAATTAAATCTTTAGTTCATTGCTTTCCCAATAGTGTAAATAACACGCAATTTAAATTTCATATTGATATTCTAATAACTTTTTGAGAAATCATGTTTTGCGTATGGAATTTTCACCAAAAATTACATTTTCCAAAAAATGCATTTAAAGTTTAGATTTCTGTTTTACTACAAGAATTTGCACAGTAATATTCATCTGACCTTCACTGTTTTTATGAGCCATGCACTTTTTTTTAAGAACTGAGCCTTTTTAACACTTTCCAACCTAGCTGAAAAGTGTTTATGGCTTCGGTTTGTCTGGCCGTCAGCTGTCTGGCCGTCTGCCGTCTTTCCGTGCTCTAACTCCCTTAAATATGCTCAGATTGCCTTGCAATTTTTATATGTTATTGTCATTATCTATAGCACGTTCCCTATTTCAACGGAAGTGTGTAGCACTTATAGTTTTTTTACAGGGACACTCAAAAAATTCCGTTACATTACGGTCTATGGGGAAAAATCATTTTCGATTTATTTAAATCTACGACTGCTTGTGAACTCAATATTCAATATTCGTCATAAGGTGTATGTACTAAGAGTGGGCCGATAAAAGCATTTATCTAATTATTGTTAAAATATTAGTGAGCTCCGAATATATATAATTGTTTCAGCCTAATCCTAACCATCATCGATCAGAATAAATATTCAAGGTTTCAAATATATTCCTTGGAAAAAAATATAAATTATAGATGTTATCTTCCTCTATGCTCGAGTAGTGGGCATTGTAAAACTCTGATGAATTAGCATAGTCGGCCCCTATGATGTGATCAACACAAGTCTTGAGTTTTGTGTGTACCATACAAAAGTTTTAATACTTTTCACAATGATGAAAACATATTTGTATGTTTAGGTGATTACGTTAACTAATTTCACTACTAAATATGCAATTCAGGGGATTCAACTTCAGTCCGGCAAATCGTTTTAATTTTGATCCTACTTCAAATAATATCTAACATCCTACAATCTGTACTGTAATTTTCTTAGGTTATATAGAGGGTGTCCGACATTCTTATCGTTAACCAATTGCTAATTCATAAGCCGCTGACTTTGGAGATACACTTCAAATATCAGAAATACTTTAAATGTTCATATCATCAGATCATCGTATGAAAATCCATTTACGTGAAAACAATTAATTTTTTAATGTTACGAAATTTTGAATTTTTATACGTTTGTGTGTCGTATACAGAGGTGCCAAGCTCTCATTAATATTCCGTAATATGTGGGTTAATTTGACCCAGGTTTAACATGTTTCGCACCGAAATTTTTTTTAACCCTTTCCGGCGCGGAGTAAGTCTTTTTTTAAAATGATGAAATAATGGACTGACACCAGAAATTACAGACGAATTCATTACAAAATAAAAACTTGCTTATTTTCAGGTACTTAATAAAAGGAAAATTTTAATTAAATATTCTTGGTGCCGTTTGTCAATTTTGGAATTAAAATTGTATGTCCTTTTTTGTGGCCACCACCCGTTAATCCTTTCCGGCACAGTGGTCCCACTCCGGGCACACCTAATTTTAATTCCAAAGTTGCATATGGCACCAGGAATATTTTAATAAAATTTTGTTTCTACAATGAAAGCTTAAAATAAGGAGCTCTTATTTTCGAAAAAAAGTCGTTTGTAAATTCCGGTGTCAGTCAGTAATTTCTCATTTTACGAGCAGAATTTGTCTGTGCCGGAAAGGGTTAAAGGGTTGAAACATCAAATTAAATAAATTCCACGTAGAAACCTGGAATTATATAAATAAACATTCATCAAATTATTTTTTTGGTTTGAAGCGTTGTTAAACTGGGTCAGATTAAACCACGTATTACGGAAGATTAGTGGGAACTTGGTACCTCTGCGTATATGTTATATTTTGGAAAACTTACTCCATGCTCTAACAAGTTAAGCAGTACAAATTACCATTTTCTACGATCAAAACTTACTGAAATTATGATACATTGCATTTTTAAGAATTTCGAGCGATTTGTGACACTAAAAATGCGTTTTCCTGTTGTTAGTACCGGAATGGTGCAAACGGTAGTGGGAAAACATGCGAGATTTATCAATTTCTATGAACGATATTAGTAGGCCTTAAAGCACATGTTTTTGTGGAAGGGCGTAGTATTTTTTCTGCGTATTCCTTGATTTTGTCTCTTCAAAAATTTTAAATACCAGGAAAGAACCTTCTGCGTTTCGACAAACTTCTGCTCCTTCAGAACTCTCATTCCTTTCCTCCTCTTGCCAAAATGTACACTACCCCTTTTTCTTCTCCAGCATACAAGGCTAAAAATTGTAAATTATATTACATTTCCCTCCTATGTATTATTTTGTGGTGACAAAAAATTGGCAATCATCAAAAATGCAATATCTTCCCCACCGAAGTTTCTGCTTTTCTTTAGCGTTTCTAAACATTCTTTAAAATTCTGAAGCTTAAACAATTTTCTGCTCTATTTGCTTCTACGTAATAATGTTACAATGTTGTTAATAATGTAATGGAGCAAATAATAATAATAAAAAATCTCCTTTTTTTTTTCTTTTTTCTTTTTACTTTTGAGACTATCCCTTAAGGAATATTTTGGAAATTTGTCATAGAAAGCATAGTAATTTTCTGCCACATGGTCTTCTTGAGTGTTGAAAACTGCTTTTTAAATCCCTGTTTTAAATGGCTAATTTATTTATATAAAGAATCAGGGCTCCCAAATGGTCCGCTTTTTGTGTACCGGTATTTTCTTACAAAAATTTTATGTTTAAATTTTTCTTGCAAATTTTGCAGAATCAACCTTCTAAGGTGAATTTTTGCGGATATGTTGTAGATACCTACCCTGAAATTTTCTCTTAAAAATATTGGTATTCTGTTGGCGGACCATTTGGGAGCATGAGAAGGCATTTTTGGAGCCAGAGGACTTCGAAGTTTCTGCCTCCCTCTATTGTTATAGATTCAGAAATAGGGAACCAGAAGTGGGCCAACCCTCAAAATTAATATAATACATATTTGTTTAAGTTTATAGATTATATAACCAATTATTTAGTTAGATTAATTTTAACACAATTATTCAAATTGGTAAAGAAATCATACGAGTTGTAATTTTCCAACTGGACGAAAAATGTCCGGGCCAGGATTCGAACCTGGGATATCTTGGCTGAGACCGCCACGCTCTACCAACTGAGCCATCTCGGTCGAATCTGGAGGGCATAATTCATCCAGTTAAACTTATTGATCATAGCATCTGGTCTGATATTTTAATCAGCTCAACAGAATAGATCGCAGGTAATGGAAATCCAGTAAACGTGATACGTGTAATACGTGATTACATTTGTAATCACATCAGACCAGATGCTATGATCAATAAGGTTAACTGGATGAATTATGCCCTCCAGATTCGACCGGGATGGCTCAGTTGGTAGAGCGTGGCGGCCTCAGCCAAGATATCCCAGGTTCGAATCCTGGCCCGGACATTTTTCGTCCAGTTGGAAAATTACAACTCGTACAATTATTTAGTGTAATAGTGTATATATATATACGGCAGTTTAACGCAAAACGAAATATAATATTAATGAAACAATATTTTAAATGAAAACATATCTCTTAATGAAGTCTCTAAGATTTTTTCCCAAAAAAGTATTAACCCTCTAAGCGTGTGGAACGTAATATTCCGTTCACTAAGCTCCAGGTTTCACTGCAATATATGCAATGTTTAAGATAATATAATTCTATAGATTTAATGAATTTTCAAAACATTGAAGAAGGATTCATACTCTCAAGGGTTACATGCATATTTGTAATTAAGTTTTATTTATAATGCTGAAAGAATCATATTTTTTTAGCATTTAAAACAAAATGCAGAGAAAACAACATTACAAATTTACCCTTTTTCAAAACGCTCAGAGGGTTAAGTTATTCTTCAAAAAAAAACTTCTCCAACCACAGAAAACAAAATTATTCCAAATAGTTTGCAGACAATTAACCGATAACTGGTGCAGACAAGCAAATGTCAGTCAGCCGTTTTTTAGAAGTACGTTGGGTTTTGTTTTTTAAATAAAAAATCTAGCCTCTCACTACTGGTACACAACCAACTAAAGGTGAATTTATTTTATTTAATGACAGATTTAAAAAGGCGAATAATACTATCCGTAAATAGCGGTAGATTTATGACTAAAATAAAAGTTTAATTGATAACTCTGTTTCATTCGTCTACATTCAGGGTTCCCATAATAATATATTCTTGAATTTTGTATACCACAATTTCCGATTAATGATACTGTCCTTATTTAATTCCAGAAAATCTACGATGAAACAAAGTGAATATTACTATACGAAAGTAATGTTATTCAAAATTCAGTTGTAGTACTTCCCTAGGAACCTTGTCTACGAAATACACTCCAAAATATCAAGACTCAAATTTGACGACCTCCAACACATTGGTACTCAGTAAATTTTGCAAAAAATATTGTCATACCCATATTTGTAAAAAGTTGTATTCGCCTTACTTTGTGGCATAAATTCTGCACTTAAGGCGAATATTTCTATTATAAAAATCATCTGTAACTCTGCGAGCCCCTTTTGGATACCACTGATCTAACAGCACGCATATTGTTTTAAAACGCTAGCAACAGTAGTCAGTGTTGACAGTTGGGAGGCTTTTTTATACAGATTCTTTGATTAATACCATTTTTTTGAAATAGTAATTTTCAGCATATTTGATAGCAGATTAAATAAAAAGAATATTACTCTTTCAAGAAAGTGACCGCGATCTATGCTTTCATACTAAAATTTATTTTTATTTTTATTTTTTTCTTCCATCTGCCTAGCTATTTAGCATCTATAAGTTTCAATTCCAATGACGTAATTCAGTTTATTATGACTATATTTATTTATGAGTAAAACTGTAAGTAAACGAGATTACCTTTCATAATTGAATGTACACTTTTAAACAGAGATAAGGTTTAAAATGCACTGATTTAAAAATAATTAATGCATCTTGAAAAACAAAAGAATTAGTTCAACTTCATAGACAAAAATTGTAGGTATAATCTATATCATTAACGGCCCCCAGACATTAAATGGTCTGTGGAAGCATTATTTTTACGAATAATACAATCTTTGATTTTGAACGTATTTTTGGAAAAGAATAAGTGTAAATATCACATATGACATAAGGACATATGTCATGAAATAACATTTTTCGCACCAGAAAATAGTTTCCTTCATGCAGGAATACTGGTTTGGAAAGCGATTTAATATTTACCTCTCATAGACATTTGAAGCGTTCACGATACTGCTTTTTTCTGAAAGCAGCGGTTACATTTTTAGTATTAATATTTCATTAAATGAGGAATGTATTAATGGTTCACAAAAGTAGTGTGAATCAAGCAATCCAAATTTAAAGAAACACCATCCAAGTTGCAACACCGAATATTAGAAGCGAGGATTCCGGTGTCGGGTTCAATGGAATAATGACAGGAAATGCTGCATCACTTCACTACCTGTATTACTATATAATAAATTTTAACTTAATTAATCTTTGAAAATTATACGATTAAATGAGGCCAAATTTAGTATGTAATAACACTTGTAATAAAGTCAAGCAGCATCCACGAACGCTACGCCATTGGTCGTAATGGCAAATCATATGCTACCGACGTTCATCAAATTATAATATTTGCACGGTTCGCAATTCTTTCGTAGACGCGTGAACACAAGAAATGTATTTTGTTCCACACATGCCTTTATTCACAAACCGTTTACAATAAAACCATACCAAAGTGTCATTAAACTAGGATTATTGTCTTTCAAAATAGTAATAGAATTTGTTTAAATAGGGGCCATCGACTTATTATAAATTGCACCAACATTGATATTCAAATGTTAACAGCCACGATTGACATTATATTTGAGTTTCTTGGATAAAGGTAGCCCCAAAAAGTTATAGTTTACATACATTTTATTAAATTTTCATAAAGTTATATAAGAAAATGTATTAAGAGTATGGCCACAAACTAGGATCTCAAAGGGAAAAAAAGTAGTATCAAAACCAGTAAAATTTTAGAATCGATTAACGAATAAAGAAAAATGGATTTTTTTTTTCGTTAAATAATGCAAATTGTTATTTTTAACGCGTGCCAACATAGTTGAAATGTGGAAATCCGCGTAGTTTTACCCAGATTACCATGCAATTAATTTATGGTACTAACGTTTTCTATCACTTGTTCGTTATAGAAATAAAAGTGTGTAGCATATATAGTTCAATCACAGGGACATTCAGTAGAATTCCATTACAATACGGTCTTTCGAGAAAAATCGTTTGTAGTGAACTTTAATAATTTTACACTATTTCAAACTTATTGAAATTGATATATAATACCATTGAGGTGCTTTAAAAGATGCATTATACAGAATAATATGTGCATAGCATTCATAGTTCATTTACAGAGACGCGCAAAATAATTCGATTATTGTCTATGAATAGTAAATGCTGAAAGTTCGTTTTCAGTATCGGTACGCGTTTTAACTGCATTTTTGCTTGCTGTATATAATTTCTATAGATCGGGCTGCACAAATAATTTCGAGTACATTTCTATTTATTGATGGAATTTGCTGTAAGGGAATTTTCAACTGTGTTGTGCGTTTTCGAACTGAAGTTAAATTTTAGAATACTGTGTAGTAAATTCGGGTGATTCGAAACTGGAGGAACAAACTTCTAGGAGGGTTGTGGTAAGCCTAGACGACTCGTAATCACATAGTAATGCAGGGTCTGAAATATAATCTTAATGAGATAGGGGGGTTGTTAGGGGCTGAATCATCGTGATCGAAAATTAACGTTTAAAGACTATAAGCTTAAAATACGTCATGACTTGCCTGATAATGATGTTACCCAAAATTTTCTGCCTACGTGCATGGTTCATACCATCTACAGTTTTGCACGTTTGAGGGCACTGATTTTTGCCTACGAGTGAAAAACTCGTAGACAGAAATCGTCTAGGTGTATCCCACCCCGCCTAAAAGTTTGTTCCACCAGTTTTCAATTACCTTTCTGTTGATTTCATTCATTTTTATAACTAAATGATTGATTATATTAAAGAAATAGCTGGAATAAGATTTATAAAGTGAAACTAAAAATGTGTTTTTTTTAAAGGAAGCAAGATTGAAAAAAGTAAGAGCCTATTACTTTCTCTAACATAGATAAAATCCATCAAACTTGTTTTATTTTGTTTTTAGCACCTTACATAATTTTTGTTTATGTGTTAATTGGCACAAAACTTTAACCGAAATTGTTAATATATCTTTAAATTGATTTGCATTTCTATTCGAATGCAGTAATAATTCAGGTACATTATCTTTTTGGTAGATATTTGGATACTGAATACATTAAGGAGAAAAAATCAAACTATACTGTATAATAGGGTGGATCGAAAAATCGAAATGTGGATAATCGAATCGGCGCGGGGTAAAAAAGTTGCCTTTTATGTATATTAGTTTACATCTGTTTTTTTATTGAAATCCTTTCATATCTTCCGGTGCCCCAAGCGCCCCAAATATAATTAAAATGTGAAATTTTTATGAAAATTTATATAGTTTATTAATTTTATTATTATTTTTAATTACTTTTGGTGCGGGGTGGAAAAATTGTCTTTTATGCATGTTAGTTTAGATGTTTTGATTAATTGAAATCCATTCATATCTTCCGGTGCCCCAAGCGCCCCCAAAATAGTTAAAAATTGAAAGTGTTTTGAAAATTTATAATTCTTTTCTTTTTTTCTTTATTATTTCTATTAAGTACTTTTAGCACGGGGTGCGAAAGTTGTCTTTTAAGCATACTAGCACACATGCAAAACAGTTTTAACTTTGATGAATGTCTTTCGGGAGCCCCAAGACACTTAAATATTTGCCGAAAATCGATTTTTATGCAAATTTTGAACTTAAAATTATAAGTAAAAATAAGAGTTAAATAATAATTTGTATAGCGTAATTAATAGATATAGGGGATGACAAATCGTTTATCGTTTACATTAAATGTATAAAATAATTTTTTTATACTATATTGTTATACACGAAATTTTGAATAGAGCAGCTGCTTCAATTTACCAGTGCTGTTTTACGAGATATTAGAATTGTACACAAAAAGACCCTTCGAATTTAGTAGATAGCAAAAAAATCTGTCAATAGCGTACAAAGGTTCAAAATTTAGTTGCAGAGGCGAGCAATTTGGCAGTTTCTCTGTCTACAGGGTGATCTTTTTTAAAGTGACAGTGTTTGGAGTGCCCTGAAGCGCGATCTAACTGCCGAAATGGCACCAAACTTGGTATTTAGACTAATCAAGACATGGGAAAAAGGATTCCGTGAAAAAAATTAGTTCTAAAAATCGCCGCTAGGGCATTTTGTGGCGCTGCTGTAGCTTACAATAACGAGAATTAGCATAAAACACGGGTATCAAAGAAAAATGCAAATGTTGTCCGATGACAGCGCCAGTAATAGGGCCTATAAAAGCAAGTAGTAGACAGCTCCGACAAATAATCTCAGCTGAAGTAAACGAGCTCAAGTGGACATGCCTCTCACGTTACCGGAACGTGCGTTACTGGTGAAGCTAATATGAATCAATGTAATGCGTCCGCAGCTCTTCGGGAATTTCGAACCAGAAAAAAATTACGAAAGGGGCTGTGGCATGTTGAAAATTTCCATTGCTCAATACTCAGAAGATCAAGCTAATCCTTTATGAAAGGGGTCTTGTGAATTGTCACTATTCAAGTGAGATAGTGTTATACAGAAGGGTGACAGGTTGACGTGGTCAGCTGGTCTCTCACTTGTAGAAAGGGGATAATCTCCTTGGAATGTATTTGTTGTATTGAAGGCATTGAAGGCTCTCTGAATGAGTAGATAAGAATTGTAAAGTATTGTTCTTTTGGATACAAAGAACTGGGCCCCTACGAAATGCAATTTTTAGACTGGGAAGTAAAGGGATTAAAAAAGATCGTCAATTAGAAGAGAGTATGGGGCGTTTCTTTCCCCATAGAAAAAGGGCAGTTCCCAGAAGGAAGGGACTGAGAGATATCTGTGGTTGCAAGAGGTTTTGGTTGAGGGCAGGCGAGAGAGCAGTTGGATGTGGAACAAGCTTGAGTGAGGTTGTCTTTGAGTGGACTTCAGACTCGGAGTTCGTCTGAAATTGTAAATTCACGGAATGGATATGATTATCATATCTGTTTCATTTTTACTTTTGTTTTCTTTTTTTAATGTGTTAATTTAAAATAAAGTTTTTTTCGTTTCAAACGAAAATGGATTTTATTAATTATATATACGAGTGTCCACGTTACCACAGGGCCTTTATCGCTGAATGGTTTTAAGAAAATGATTAAGAAGTTCGAGGAAACGGGGTCACTGACCATTCGCGCTGGGAGAGGATGTAAACAAGTATCAGAAGATGTAATAACTGATGTGGCAATTGCAATTGTCGAAGGATTGCAGGGAACCATTGCTGGTACTAGCAGCGCCCGGGTGTAGCTCGACAATTGGACATGAATTATTCCACGGTATGGAGAGTTTTGCGGCACGTTATTGGATTTTACCCCTACAAAATCAGCCTCTTGCACGAACTGAAACCAAGTGATTATGATAAGCGAGTGACATTCGCTCTATCGTTTCTTGCCAGGGTAGAAATTGATGATGCTTTCCCATGGCATATTCTGTGGGGATATGAGTGCCATTTTTATCTCAATGGGTCCGTAAACACACAAAATAGCCGAATTTGGGGCTTCTCAGCATCCTCACACCGTGCATGAAATCCCATTAAATTCCCCAAAAGTCACTGTTTGGTGTGGTTTCACAGCCGAATTCGTAATTGGGCCATTCTGTTTTGAGACCATCACTCCTACAGGACCCGAAACGTGCACCATAAATGCAGAAAGGTACCATGAAATGCTGCAAACGTTTGTTATTCCACAACTTCAGCAAAGAAACCGTCTCCAACAGACAATCTTTATGCAGGATGGTGCTCCGCCACACATTGGTAATAAGGTAAAGCAGCTGTTGCGCCAAATCTTAACTGATGATAGAGTCATAAGTCGGAGTTTTCCAGTTACATGGCCGCCGCGTTCCCCTGACCTCACGCCATGCGATTTTTGGCTCTGGGGTTATTTGAAATCTCAAGTTTATGTTGGTGGAGTATCAAATTTGTCTATTCTAAAGGACAACATAACAAAGACAGTGCGGAATATTCCTTGTGATATGTTACGTAAGGCTGTGAGAATGCACGGTGTTATTTCTGAGAACGGTGCTCACATTGAAGGTGGTCTAATTCCTCACCGGGGAAGTTAATGTAGTAAATAAACATTAATTATTTAACTGTACGATTGTATGTGTTAATATTTTTCTTTTCTCACATTTTATACATTGCAAAGCGCCACAAAATGCCCTAGTGGTGATTTTTTGAACTAATTTTTATCACGGAATCCTTTTTCCCATGTCTTGATTAGTCTAAATTCCAAGTTTGGTGCCATTTCGGCTATTAGATCGCGCTAGACGGTGCTCCAAACACTGTCACTTTAAAAAAGATCACCCTGTATTTTAATAGGATTATTTTCCGATGGGAAAAAGACAATATAAAAGTGCTAGTGATGAAGAGCACAATGTACTACACAAAGATCACAAAGAAGGAACATTATAATCTAGTAAAGAAACCTGACTCTCTGCACACAGTACGGTACATCTGCAATAGGAGAAACTAAAGGCCTTTACGACATTTACTACATCTTTTGATGTGCAACAATTGGTACTAAAGCCTTTTGTGGGCCCAATCGGTTCGGCAATCAAAACCTGCGAGAAGCTACCTGTAGCTTCCTTTTCTTCAATAAGTGTGGAGAATATGCCAGATAACATATATAGAATGGTTCTCAGCAATGATCAGCAATATTTATATATTTGCGTATGTATAACGTGGTGAAGATGGTTCTGAACTGGCATTTAAAAACCCTATTCCAGTTGTTTACAGACCAATAATGGTTGTTTGTCAGATGCCTCTGACTGCAGGTAGAACGTTAAAGTTGTAGGTGGCCACAGAAAATCCATCGGATAATCTTATTATTTTTACAACATACATTATGAAACTATGGACCTATATGGTTCCATATCAAAACAAAGCCCTCCATAACAGAAGTACATCGGTATATTTGGAAACGTATCACATTTTCTAGATACTTGGAACCCAATCAAAGAAAGTTTGTAGACGCTATTGTTCAACTAGATAGGTTCTTTTGTCATCCAGAAAATTTGTTATTATCAATGCTTTCGGATAACACAGACCCTACGAGGTCTTAAACAATACGAAAACTATTTTGTTCTAGAAATGAAAATAGAGGATCGCCAGAAATAAGAATTTTTTAAGTACCAAAAATACACTTCAAAGCAAAGTATTATTGTGAAATTATTGACTGGCAATGAGTTGGAAGTTTTGAACCACCTCTTTTGATGAATGTGCCTTACGAAGAAATGGCTTTGGTAAAAGTAGGAAAAACTGAGAAATTGTCATAATATCTGTGCCATACACAAGATGATAAAAGATGCATTCGCCTAGAGCCTGAGGCATCAAAAAGTGTATCTGGACAAGAAAAGAAACTCGCTTTCATATTGAATAGAATAAAATCAAGACGCCATATCAAACATTTTAATCCCAAAATGAATTACAAACTTTAGAAATAGGTATATCTTCAAATTAAAAGAAGTATACAATTTGCTACGTAAGATAAATTTTTGTAATTTTTATGATTTATGATTTGATTTTTAAACTTATACTTTATGTATTATTATAAAATTATTATTATTTATAAGTTTATACTTTATTAATTAAACACTTTGCCAAATTTGTAAATAATTTTCGTAAATTAAAAATATTTAACCCTTTAACGGATAAAGCATTTCAATTGCTAAAATGTTGAAATAAATGATTGACACCGGAAATTATAAACAAATTTACTTCTATATATAAAAAAAAACGATATTTCACTTATATAATAAATGGAAAACATTTCTATTAAAATTCTCCTGTCATTGTGGAATTTCGTAATTAAAGGTTTGTGGTTTCCTAGGGAAACCAATGAACGTTAAAGGGTTAATACATTTTTTTTTAAATTTCAAATTTTAACTATAATTGGGTCACCGGCAGATATGAATGGATATCGATAAAAAACAAAATACAGAATTTTGTAATACACCCAATATGCAACTTTCTCACACAACACCAAATTGAATAAAAAAAAATCAAAATCAAAAAATATATCAATTTTCATAAAACCTTCAATTTTTAACTATTTTGGGGACGCTTGGGGCATGAATGGATTTCGATTTAAAAAAACATGCAAACTAATATAAATAAAAGACAACTTTGACACCCCGCGCCAAAAGTAATTTAAAATAAAACAAATAAAAAAACAAAAAATATATAAGTTTTGATAAATTCAATTTTTAGCTATTTTTAAGGCACTTGGGGCACCGGAAGATATGAATGGATATAAAAAAAAAAGTGTAAACTAATATACATAAAAGACATCTTTTGCATCCCGCGTCAAAAGTAACTTCGAAAACAATTTTTTTTCGCATAGATACTTTTCGATCTACCCTGCTGTATAACCAATTTCATTAATCATATATGTTTTTAGTTCTGACTAAACTATGTATATTCATGCATAATAAAAAATTTAAACTTTTATAAGCATGTGCTAAACAGTATTAATTTCTACAAAAGAACAAACATGAATTTCACTATGAAATCCGTGTTTTCAGAAACCTGTTGTAAAACAAAACATTTTTAAAATGTAAAAGGAAGATAAATACATTTTAAAAACAGTAAATGTTTTATGAGTAGGGTTGAACATTTGTTGGCGAAAAAAATTCAAGAATTCCAATTGCAGTGTTGCTAGTCTGCTACTGCTTAACCCGGGAGAAGTCGCATGGGGTATGAAATACCCCGAGTGCATACGGATTTTACAATTACCACCACTTCTTTTCAAAAAGTAATCTTTAGCGTATTTTATCCTACAATTTGCAACAGTTGTCACTGAAAAATGAAGTTGAGAATTATTGTGTGTATTTATTGGTGACAAAGTAAAAACTATTCATGCCCTAGATATGCGCGATTTCTCCATGGTTAAAATCCAGATTTTTTAAAATAGCATATTTTGCTGTTTCTCCCGTTGTTCAATCTGCCATTAAATAAGGCGAATTAAAAGTTGATTAAGTTGATTAAAAAAAAGTGGTGGAAATCAAGCAATATGAATTTTTAAAATGTAGCGAACTGGCAATACTGGCCATTTGTCACTATTTGAAAATCACTTCTTTCTATCATAAATTTTTGAGGCCGATTTCTATTGCAAGTGTTGTAGAAGTCTGATAAGAATATAATTGTTTAGAAATTGTGATATTATAAAGGTGGCAGGTGGTATTCCTTTCATTTTGCTAACGAAAAACATTTACACCTCGGTGAGAGTATTTATTTTTATTTCAAAAAGACTCGACAGTAAGATTATATCAATCATCGAAAACGTTTTATAATATTAATGATCCTAACGATATTTTAAATACACACAGACACATTCACACACACGCATCAATTTAGGAGGTTATCGCCGTTACAAGCATTTTGAATCATACAGGTAAATCAATAAAACAGTTAAATGGGCAAAACTGTTAAGTGGTTAAAATATTTTGTAAAAGTGACATCAGATATAAAAATATAAACTTATTTATAACTTTTTTGTTTTGAGCGGGTATACCCTCACTCATAAGGAAATTGCGTTTATAACATAATCCAACTAAGTACGACAGTAGTGGAAAAACGCGCAGCAGTAGGACGCGTGTCACCAATAAATTTTAATAATATTCTTCGCCTTATTATATATCAGATATTCTATTATTAAAAAAGCACTGCTATCAAATAAGTATCAAATAAATATCAAATTTAGTGGTGACAATCTGTCCACTGCTGCGCATCGTTTAAACCATTAAACTATATTTACATATATAGCTTTGAGATATGCACGTTCCTACATTTTCTATGAGACCACTTTTAACACATTATGCAATGGAATATATTTCTTTACTAGCAGATTCGCCCGGCGTTGCCCGGTCCCGTCAAAAAACAATACATAATGCGAAATCACTCTAAAAATCGTTGCACGAAACCCTTCGGTTGATACATATCTGGTTGTATTCCAACCATGGGGATGCCTAGCCTAAGGATTGCTCCTTGGGCTGCTGTTTTCTCTGTTCTTAGTGAGAGTGGCATTGTTCCCGTGAGGACGCAGAGAGCTGAGGTTGCTGTCTTCTTGTATGCACGGGAGATCAAAAGCAGACACTGTGCCTGAATTGCTGAGAGGAGTCGCAGCCCGTGGGATTTTTGTAATTTTCCCAAACTACAAAAATCCCACGGGCTGCGACTCCTCTCAGCAATTCAGGCACAGTGTCTGTTTTTGATCTCCCGTGCATACAAGAAGACAGCAACCTCAGCTCTCTGCGTCCTCACGGGAACAATGCCACTCTCACTAAGAACAGAGAAAACAGCAGCCCAAGGAGCAATCCTTAGGCTAGGCATCCCCATGGTTGGAATACAACCAGATATGTATCAACCGAAATTTATACCAACAGAAATTATACCATACAAAACATATTTTGAATGGGCAGAGAATGCAGAGGAGCAGCCAAATTTGCAAGTATACACGGATGGATCGAAGACTGACGCTGGTGTAGGATACGCTTTCTGCATCTACAACAAAGAAGACACAATAACAGAACATCAAATACACCTGGACACCTCAAACTCCGTTTACCAAGCGGAGCTGCTCGCAATTTCCGACGCAATTTCCTGGCTGCAAACATCCACACACGACAAAGCAACAATAAATTCAGACAGCCTTTCCAGCTTAGTGGCACTTACAGACATGAATACAGAAAATTATCTAATAGGTCAAATAATAAAGAAACTGCAAAACACAACAAAAAAGATCCTCTTCAACTGGGTAAAAGGCCACTCAGGAATTGCGGGCAACGAACACGCTGACAGACTCGCCAAGGAAGCCACACAACCGGACACATCAATAAAACACATCTTCCACCCAGCACCTCCATCCTACCTCAGAGGACAACTAAAACACAAATACACATCTAAATGACAAGACCAATGGACAGCGGAGCACAGGGGACGAAAAGCCTACAGCCTCTGTCCAAAAGTCACCGAGGACTTCCTGGTCCCACACCTAAACATCTACCTGTACATAACCAACCACGGCCCGTTCCCATCATATCTCTCTCTCTTCAATAAAGCCCCATCTCCATTCTGCACATGTGGAAAAAGAGGAGATGCCACCCACTACACACTCAACTGCCCGCTAACGTCAGCATATCACATAAGGAAACCGGCATTACTGAGGACCTCAGTTTGGTTCCACCACGTCCTCCATACACCAAATCTACAACAAAAAATAATAGACTGTGTCCATCTCCTAGAACACAATCAGCAACTCTTTCAAATGCCTCCAGCACATCTTCTAGGAAATGTCCTGCCCTCAGACGATGATGAAGAAGAATAACCCTCATCATTGACCACAACAATAGCGGAAACACAGTAGTGTAAATAATTCCATTCCCTCATCAAAAACTCATTCCACCACCAGCAACAACTTCAAATAAACACCAGAGAACAAGTAATAATCATCCACAACCCCTTCACCTAACAGACCCACCACACCGTCATCCACCGTCAACAACAGTAAAAGAGACTCATCATTATACACGCCTGTAAATAGACTCTTTCCATCTCCATCAGCATCACAACTAGACTTTAATATCGCAAATATTGTATAAACCCATATTACTCAAGTCCACAAATATAAAAATTTAAACTCTTGGAGTTATTGTAAATACCTTACTCAAATGTTATGTCAAATTGTATTATATATATATATAGCTCTTATTCATTGCTCAAATCAATACTATGTAAAAGCCTAATGGCCTATTGGCCTCATCTGTATTTTTTTTTTTTTTAAATAAACTTGCCAAGCAGGGCTTGTAGAGCTTAAGCCGTATGGTAGGCCACCCTGCTTGGTTGAATCTGAATCTGAATCTGAATCTGTCTTTCGGAAATTAAATAGAGAGATTTACCCGAAGCGAAAGTAAATTTAATACAACCCCATCAAATGTCTGGATCATTTGATTCAAAACGGGTCAGTTTTTGGTCAAAATTTTAAAAAAGCTACCGTCGGATTTTCACAAAATTTGTATTATCGGAATCAGAAGCATAAACTTTGAGTTTCGATTGAAATAATGCAGTACTTTCTTTAATAGTAGAGGATAAGTGAAAATGAAACTTTTCGTTTTCTGGGATAATCAAATCGGTAACTTTCTTTTGCGTTTTCAATAAAAATAGTCATTTTTATTGAATGAATCTTTTAGTTCATGTGTTAGCAGAAAAATCTTTCAGTTCCACCGCCAGAGGATGCATTTTGTTCTAATCAAATTATCCCACACGTCCCGTCCGTGTATACCAGACATACTAGGTACGCGCTGCAAAATATATCACTTCCATGTTTTACCACCAGGTGGAGCATTCTGTTCTAAATAAACCTATTTCCAAACGATACTCCGGCACCCGTTCCTGCTGCTTACGGCACTGCGTAGAAGGCGTGCTGTGCACTCGAGAAAAAAACTGTTAGCTTCACAACACCAGGGAGTACCAAATCTTATTTTCTTAAATAATTAGCTATATCTTAATTAATTCATGTTAAGTTGAATGAAGCGATTCCCGTTGAAATCGGACCCACAGAACCCGAGAAAATAAATACCCCTTTCGATATAAATATTCATAAATAGTGGTAACCAAGGGCTGAAAAAATGATACCGAAGTTTATTTAGTACCTGGGAGACCTCGGAAGAATGTTAGAAAGATTTCGTTTGAATCGGACCAACTTTAAATGCAAAATATTTTAGTTACATTGTCCACCGACAAAGGGTGCACGCTGTTCTAAACAAACCTCTTTCCGAACGAAACTCCCGCACGTGTCCCCGCTGCTTATGACAACGTATAGAAGGCGTTCTGTGCAGTCGCAGAAAATCTTTTAGTTCCACTTTCCACCGCCCGAGGGCGCCAAATCTATGTCTTAATTAGTTATCCATATCTTATTTAGTTCATGTTAAGTTGAATGAAACAATTGTCGTTGAAATCGGACACTTTTTTTGAATCGGACAAATTTTAAATGCAAAATTGTTTAGTTTCACTTCCCACCGCTAGGGGTGCACTCAGTTCTAAATAAAATTCTTTCCGATCAAAACTGCGGCACGTGTCCCAGCTGCCTATGACACAGTATAGCAGGCGTGCTGTGCACGCGTTGCAAAATCTTTTAGCTCCTTTTTCTACTTCCAGGTGGCGCTAAATCTGTATTTTAATTAGTTATCTATACCTTAATTAGTTCGTGTTAAGTTGAATGAACTAATTCTCATTGAAATTGGGCCCATAGATCCCGAGAAAATACCCCTCCCGGGTCATTAATATTCAGAAATAATGGCAACCAAGGGTTGAAAAAATGATACCGAAGTTTATCTGGTATCTGGGGACCTGAGAAATGGTTTCGTCTGAATCGGACTAATAATTAAATAGTTCTGATTTTGGAGGCAAAAGGGGGGAGGGGAAGGAGGGAGTTTGCATCAGAGCATTAACGCGATATTTAAATTACAACCGAACACTCACCCCCACAGAATTTAACCATAAAAAATTAGGAATTATCACTAACGTTCTAAACAGAAATAAAATGACTTTTTTTTGCATACAAAAACAGTAAGTTACCGTTGTTAATTTCTGAAATCAAATACATAAATGACGTATACATGAAAAAACTCTAAAAATCGCATAAAATAAATTGCTGTTCGAATTGCAATCAGCTGACGACGTTTTCATCTGTCAATCACAACTAGCCGGTTGACTTCAAGTTGTGCCTACAATACTATCAGCTACCAATCACAACTGCCCTCTACTTGTGTTTGACTTGTTGTGGGAGAATTGTGACGTCATTTGAAACAAATAACGCTGAAAAACATGAAAAAATGTTAAAAAACGCATAAAAATGCAATTAAAAGAAAAAATGTAATAAAAAAATCCCGATAATAAATAATCCGCTCTTCCCTTTGAAAATTATGATTTTTTTATCTGTAAAGAATTATTAACTTTCTCCAAGTTAAAAAGAGTAAAAAAAAATACGATTCTGAGTGTATCTGAGGCTGAAATGGAAGCAACCACCGAACCAATCAAGCATTCTGAGAAAAATTACTTAGTGTCAAAGAAAAAAAAATCGCCAAAAATAAAAAATCGCTGTACGAATTTCGCATAAACTTTATTGAAAAGAAGATAAAATTTACTATATTGGGCTAAAAGATTGGAAACGTATTCCGATTATTAATGTGGGTAAATCGCAGCAAAACGTCAAAAAACAATAAAAACCACATTTTTAAAATCATTACTTTTTTATCTGTGAAGAATTATCAACTTTCTCCAAACTAAAAAGAGAAACAAAGTGACGATTCTGAACGTATTTTAGGCTGAAATGGAAGCGCAAACACCGAACCAACCAAGCGTTCTGGCAAAATTTCAAAGTGTCAAAGGAAAAAAATTTGCCAAAAATTCAAAAATCGCTGTACGAATTTCGCATAAACTTTATTGAAAAGACGATAAAATTGTCCATATTGGACTAAAAGATTGGAACCGGATTCCCGTTACTAACGTGGAAAAATCGCATTAAAATTTAAATTTAAAAAACATGTATTCAAAAATTCCAAAATCTGGCTTTGACGTGCAAAACTACATGCATAGAGGTACAGTCGTGGAAAAAAAACTGCACCCCCCCACACTAACTCTGCAACAAATTGTAGTAGAAGGAAGTGACTGGTACCAAACGATTGGAAATAAAGTCTACTTTTAAATTATATATCTAAAATTTGCCTAAGGGGCCATCTACATATTAAAACAAGCCTAAAATTTATTTTTTTCAATGGCAACACCCACTTTTGACATGATATTTTAAATCTTCGGTTCAAACTATGCCTAGATACAAAATTTTAAGTCATTTGGATGATAAGTTTTCGAGTTATAAACATTCAAATTTTAGAGCCTCTAATGTTAAATTACATTTTCATATTTTTATTAATATCTCCTGAGATTATAATTCTAATGTGTTATTTTTTTTTGGTTATAATACTAAAAAGACCAAACATAAATATGTCAAATTTGTAATTTTTATAATTTTATAATATGAATTATGAAATTAATATTCGAAAAAATTATGAATTGCAACCTACAATTTTTTTGATGGATTTATATTTATTATGTCCTGCTTTATGTGTATTCAAAATTTTAAATTTTTCTACCAAGTAATTTTCAAATTACGCTTAAAAAACGGCAAGATGCTGCTTTAAGGGGCCGTCTATGATGTGCATTAAAGCATAGTTTGAACAGGGATGGGAGCGCTCCGACTCGAAATCCCGATTGACACCACTAAATTTTAATAGTATTTGTTACCTTATTCAAGAACAAAATTTATGAAATTCTTTACGTTGGAGAATACTATTAAAATTTAGTGGTAAGAATCGATATTCGGGTCGGAGCGCGCTCATCCCCGTTTGAGAAAATATTATGCTCATAGGCTGGGATTAAAACAAGATTTTCTCAAATCTTGTTAAATTGTTTGCAATATTACACTAAATGGTTGTTAGATAAAGTATTAACGCGAAAGTATTTGTTACTTAAAAATGCTAATTTAAACTTTTATTAACTTTTGTATATCAATCAAAAATTGTAATCTTTACAAATATGTATGGATGTTCAGTTTTTATTCCTTTAATAACGAACTTAAAATAATTAAACTTTTTCTTCTATAACTTTCGTATTTAGATCTATTCGATTAAACAGGCTAATTGAAAAAGAAATACAAGTTATTTTTATGGTTTTCTGATAGGCAAGATTATTTCCCAATCGCTAGCAGTGTGCAAAAAAATCTAATAATAATAATAATAATAATAATAATAATAAATGGCAAACGGTAAGTTTTCTTGCCAAGAGGCATTAATGAGTTAATTGTAAAATTTCAAATGAACTACCAGAATAGGTTTAATCATAGAATTATTAACCCTATTCCGAAGGAGAATAACGAATGTAAAGTTATTCAGATGTCTTTATAACATATAGAATTAGTTTTAGGTCTTCAAATAAATCGGAATATAAATTTTGCGACACCCCCCGCCCCCCACCTCGCTACTAAAAAAAAAGCAATGTCTGGATTTATTTTCAGACTAAAAAACAATTTATCTGCGTTTTTTTTTTTTTTTACTTTGATTCCTTACGCTGCTTTATACTATTTTTTTAAATTCTACATTTTGTATTTGTCACTATTATTCACGTTTCTGACAATAAACTAAAAAAAAAGGCGAGTTAAATAGATGCAAAATCTGAGAAACAGCATTATAAAAGCACCTGTAAAATTCCAATAACATTTACATATTCTAAAACTATTTTAATTACAAATAATCTTATGGTTTTTTAACCCTTTCGGGAAGTGCGTCTATTACAGAATTTTTAATAATTTACCACCGGTTTTTTAAAACAGAAATTTTCGTCTGATTGAATCGTGGAAATGCTAAGATATAGTAAGGCAAAGCTTACAATAAAAAATAACTGGTGGGAAAAATCGAGGATTCTGAGCATCCTATGCGTCACGTATACGTGTCACCTGTCCCCAAGGGGTTAAAATCGGATAATTCAACACTTGTAAACATTATTTTACCGCATATAACAATAACCGAAACTTATTAAGTGAGTAAAATGGTCATATCGGTAAAACATAATACATTAAAAGAAGTGACATTCTGCAGCATTTCAACAATCGAGAACCGAACTTCAATTTGGATACAGCCCCTTAAATATGCTTATTATAAAGTAATTAATTTCTCAGAAACTAATCGTAGGAATTTAATGAAATTTGGTATCTAGGCATAGTTTGAACTGCAGATTTCAAATATGTTGTCAAATTTGAGTCTTGCTATTGAAAAAAACAAAGTTTGGGTGTGTTTTTATATGTAGATGGCCCCCTAAGCAAATTTTATATACTTCATTTAAAAGTAGACTTTATTTCCAATCGTTTGGTATCAGTCACTTCCTTCTACTATAATTTGTTGCAGAGTTAGTGGGGGGTGTTCAGTTTTTTTTCCACGACTGTACCTTTCCACCAAATGTTGTAGCTCTTCGTGCAGCGGTCTTTTCAGAACACAAACGAGAAACAGATACACAAACTTCATTTTATTATAATTGGAGATTTCTCCATAAATACAACGAACTTAGTCTTCCATAACGGATTTCATTGAGTCGCCGTCATCATCCTGGCACAGGCCTATTGATCCTGGCTTTCTTCGTCAAAGCCTTTATCTTACAACTTCATTTTTCCTACCTTGTGCTTGCAATTTAGGGTTTTCAAAATTTTTGCCTTTAATTCTTTAGCCACCACAAATTCCGGAAGGTAATATCCGCCATATTTAATCGCAAAGTTTCTGCCATTAGTTTAGGCAATTTTATCTGTTATAAAATAGTGCTCATTTGGTAACTTGCCGGCAATAGATTAAAAACCCTTATTTTAGGTCCAAGTTTAACATCTGTTCCTTTTGATACACCAGAGCCATTTCCATTTTTCTGAAAAAAAAAAAAAAAAATGTAACACCATTTGAAAAGATAAATAGTAGATTATAAGCAAACAGAGAAAAGACGCCGTGTGTCGGGGTAAAGACAACAACATCAATAATAATAATAAAAAATAATATAAAATTTAAAAAAAGATAAGTTATTAAAATTTAACTTGCAGCATATGTGGTTAATATTTTTACCCTTTATGGAGCATCGCAAATATTTAGATAAAATTCAGATTTATACAATATGACCAAGGAGCCGGAAATCTCGCTCAGTTGATTGTTATCACCCGACTTATCCACGATGGATTTAAATATTTTTTGACCGGTGTTACTACTTATTACGAAGGCAACAATTTCACGAAAATGTAGCTAAGTATATGTAATTTATAAGCGTAGTTAACAAAAATATACAGTTTGAAATACTAACAGAGGTGCTAACCTCTCACTAATCTTCCGTAATATGTGGACTAATTTGACCCAGTTTAACAACGTTTGGAACCAGAAAAACTATTTGATGAATCTTTATTTAATTATCATCAAATTTCTGCGTGGAATATATTTAATTTCATTTCTATTTAAAATTTCTGGTGCGAATTGTATTAAACCTGGATTTAAATTAAATCACATATTACGGAAGATTAGTGAGAGCTTGGCACCTCTGTACTAATGTACATACCTTTAGATATGGTGATGAAGAATTTTATAAGTTATGAAACTGGAAGAAATATTCACACAAAACGAACACTCACCCCTTCTTATGGTGATAATTCGCTTACAACGATCTTTGAAAATAGTTTGGTAAGAGGCAGCAAAAATCACACATTCGTAACTCACAATTTCGTGATAAATAAGTGAGACGGATTATTCTCTGAGCGCCATTGGCCAACTTTTCTTTAAGGTGGTTGTCAAATGACCTGCTGAACATCGCAAAACTTTCTGACACAATTTCTGACACATTGTTAAATGCAAAGGCATAAAATTGGCATATCTGACTATTGAAGCGATTTGGAATCAAAATGAGTTTTCCATTTTTAGATAAATAAATTACTTATCCAGTTATATGTGATTCGTTTCACGCGAAAACCCGTTTTTCTCCTTTTATTGAGCTGAAGAATCGGGAGTTCGGTAGAAAACGCCGAATTTGAAGGTGGTTTCTGAAAAATCCTCTATTTTTACCAAAATATTAAGTACGCAATTCGATTATAAAGTTTCTGAATAAACAGACCTGGTCATTTCCTGCCTTACCTAAAGAAAATGAATTAAAGAATTGTGTCTAAAAAGAGTCCCTTTCGATTTGAGACCATCCTTAACATATCACACGATACTTGAAAATGAAATAGGTAATTTAGTTTAGATTGATAATTAAAGTACTGTTATGTTTTCTGAACACAATAAAGTTGTATATCATTAACAAAAATTAGGTAGATTGTTTTCCCTTTATCGTGAGATAATACAAAAAATGTACATTCTTCTCAGTTATAAAATGAATGTTACGAAAATTCTTCGTTGTTACCCAGTGATCTATAGCTGTCCAGCTTTATATTTATGGTCTTCTTTGTTTATATAAATCAGCATAGTACAATTTGTTGTTGGCGGAATACCACTTTTTCCAAAAATAATGTTAAATAAAGCGACGATTTCTATTAAAAAATAACAGCCCGCGAGCCGCAAGATGAAATGCACAAATCTAGATCAATTCACCTTTCTGTATTTCTATATTCTCTACGTGTTCTTATAGTTATACTACACTTCAACATCGTAATAAATTCAAATGATTTTTTTTACTTTCTATTTCTGAAGCAAACAAATACATAAACAAGAAATGATTACATACAGAATTTCTTTTCATGGGAGCCGATAGCATTGCTTACGGGAAAAATAATGTCACTTCAAAGGAGCTTTCTAAAATTCGATTTCAGTAGAAGCGTTTATAATGTAAGATTTTCTAAAATTAAATTTAGGACTTCCTCTTTATTTCTGTTATTAAGTTTATCTTGTATTTTTGGATAATATATTTTTTACCTAATCTTCTTTCAACTAGATTTATTTTTAAGATCGTGTTTTCTATTATGTACATATTTTAAACTGACATATTTTAATAATGTATAAGATTTTTCAAATACTTGTATATGAACTTTTTAAGCCACATATATTAAAAAAATACCTATAATTTAATTTATGGTGTGGAAATATTTTGTCTGCGTTTTTATCATATTTATATGCATATTTGTTTTCGAACATATATTTTCCGTATCTCAATTTAAAACAACGTTGTCCGACTGATTTCTTTTCGTATTGTTCGCCTTACTTAATTGCAAAAATTAACAAATGCAGTTATACAGGGTGATGAGACAAGGCAAATTATACAGTTAAACAAGGCGATAGAACAAGGCGTATTATACAGTTAGACTATACTAGTGCCATCGAGACCCTGCAGTCTACAGTTAGATAAGAAGTTATGATTTGGTTTTAAAAATATATATGTGAATAATTAAAATATTCATATGAAATAAAATTTAAATCACTTCATCTTTTCAAATCGGCATAGTTTTCACTTTTATCCTTTACGTGATGTGAAATTTATTATTTATTAAAAAAAATCTCCAGAAAGAAAAATTAGCATCCTCAAAAGTACCTTCTTTCTTTCGGCAAACAAAACTGTGAGTAAATTTATATTCTTTCTACGATCCAGAACTATTTTAATAATCCCATTAAACAAACAGAAGCGAAATGTATGTTAAAATCCATTTTTCGACTTGAGTTTTTACAAGAAATAAGTTTACACTATAAAGTTTTGTGAATTTGTTCCTAAAAAACATACATAAATCAGCAAAAGCACTTTACATTCTTATGAAATAATATCTTTAGTTTGTATCGCACTTTGGCAACATCTATACAGTTCGTGAAATTTGCATGCAAGACGTTTTTACGATCATTCATGACGTGGCTTTATTTTTAACCAAAATATTTAGCACCATTGTAAAACAATTTATAGTTTGTGGGCGAGTGTATTAAGGAGAGTAGCTCCTTGATCATTCCCCGTACTCACCTTATCTTGCTGCAAGAGACTTCAAGGTTTCCAACGGTGGTTTAAGCCTTTTGTCCCGCACCGTAAACGACGATAAAAAGCAGAGTGGGAGACATTTAAGGACGGCTGATTTCAGTATCTGCCGTGGAGCTCTTATTTGGAATGTGGCTTAGAATAGAGCTCATGTCGTCAAATCACATGATTTCTGTCTAGAAAGCCGTCCTTGGAAGGCAGACCTGCCAAGTCTCCGGCTTTTTGGGTACCAGTAATTTAGTACAGAAAATGTGGTTTTGTTGAATTGGTGCATTTTGCGATTTAAAAGAACAACATTTTCTCAAAAAAATTACTGGTGTTCAAAAAGCCGGAGACTTGGCAACTCTGGGAAGGGGAGAAACAAACACGGCTTTATGAGCGGAACTGAAGTCAGCCAGGTTCAAAGTCCATGTGACGAAGGTTCTGCACGCGAAACCAAAAGAGGACATTGCCAGCAAATGTCAGGAACTGTGCAGTCATTGTCTAACGTGCATTGGTTATGAGAGGTATTACGTTGAAGGGATATAAAGATTTTTTCCTGATTAAGTAAAAATATTTTGTTTATTAACAAATTCATTGAAATTTATTGTCACACCTTTTATGTAGCGTAAGTGGCTGCGTAAAATCCGCGGTTCAAAAAGCATATTTTTAATCAGAAAACAGGTTTTAAATCCTATCTATAGGCGTTACTCTTGCATGTTGCATTAGTTTACACGATTATATTTTCTCTAATATTGTTCACATTACAAATGCAAATATATAACACTTTATACTTTCCAAACATCCGATCTTTTAAAATACCGTAATTTACGGCGTATAATCCGCGAATCAAACAGCCATCTCTCAACCCAGAAATTTTATTTTATAAAATGTAACTTATCAGATCGCAGTAAATATTTAACTTCAATTATTAAGTACAATTTCTGGGTGTAAACATGATTGTTTTATCCGCTGATTATATGCGAAAAACAAAACAAAATTTGAACCAGAAATTAATTTTATTAAATATTTCTTCCTTGCATATGGTAGTTATTTGAAATTTACTTGATTTATTTGATAAAAGAAATTTTTTTGTTCGAAGTGTATTCTTTAGATTAAAAAAAAGCGGGAGGTTGTCAACTACACTAATACAAATGCTGTTTCTAATTAACTAATTTCTATCCGTATTTCTTTGATTATTGGATAAATACGAATAATTTGTACACTTTTTGAAAATTATGCAATATATAAAATGCAAACGGAACACCCGTAGGTGAAGTAAAATATTGCCAAATGACGCGAATTGACGTCAGTGGCCGTAAATGAATTAATAAATGGACTTAAGAGAGCATACTTTTCTTAAATCTTACAAAAAATTAATTTTTTGGGGTAGGTCAGTTGCAGCTGCAGATGTGGGCTATGAACATCCAATCAGACGACCGTTTTTCGCCTATCACAAGAATTTGAAACTAATTTCCAGTCCAAATTTAGAAAGAGCATTAAATTATGTGAACCTTCCACTAACTTTTGGTTTTAAAAGTTGATTTTTGACCAAATGGCGATCTTTTGAACAAATAAGTCATTTTCTCGCCCTTTGTTCTCCTTTCGCGAGCTAGAAAAAATAATTATAATCAATGAAAATTATTCTGTTCGATGGTTCCGATTCTTTTCGATGACGTCCAGCAGAAAAGTTTACATTTATTTTTAAAAAATGACGAAAATCGATCGAAATCTCTCTATACAAATGGTCACGCAGTTTGAAAAACATGGTTTCGTGACGGATGTGAGATGTTTTTTCTAAATAATTTCGAGAAACTTTTTCAACATGTTTTTGAGATTTTTTTTTAACAAAGTATTGAGACGCAATAAACTTCCAGTATAGATCAGTGCATGGAATATCAGTTTCTGGCTGCAGATTCGGTACGGTCAACAAGCAAAAATGATTGTAAGGAATTTGAATATGACGAAACGGTTTTATGGCAATAATGTACACATTTAATAGGTGCAAAAAATACAAAACAGTCGAAGATATTTATCCAAAGATGTATATGCGCCAGGGACCACGTTTTTTCGAGGTCCCGGGTTGGCAAGAAGCCCTTCCTGCTCGCCAAATCCGATGAACTAGTCGTTTCCTCCTTCTCTAGGATTTGATAATCGGAAGATGTGGTTACATTAATGGGTCGTGGGAGTGTTCGACACTGGTCGAGGACCCGGTTTCCCTTATGGGATCCCGGCTATGGAGCCGTTGTTCACTTCCCCGTTCCTCCCAAATGTGATGTGGGGGTGTCCTCCGAGTATGGTCTCCACCGTATCATCGCAGCGACCTCTGTCGTCAATTCTTTTGGGAGGGTGCCGAAGCGCAGGAGGTTCACGCCCCCGCTCCTTCCCCGGCCAAAGAGCACCACCTTGGAGGTGTCAGCGTAAACCGGCTCCTTCTTGGTCGTGACCTCGTATGGATTCACGAGAATCTAGAATCGGCGATGAAGTACGCCTGCCTTCGGCAGCGTAGCTTGTCTTACCCAAAGATGTAGAACCTCCCCTTCCTAATTTCGGAAGCATGTACTTCTGTTTCTGTAATGTTGAACTGACACCAGAATTTTCGAAGAACTTTAGAAATAAAAAAGTGCAATTTTGCTGCTTTTTTCATTAAAGTTATAAAAATAAAATTATATTGAAAACTTGTTCTAGAAATCTTGATTAACATTTTGTTGACCGCTCACTAGTACAGGGTTGTTATAATTAAAGTTCGCCTATTCAGAAGGCTCTAGAGCCGATTCTATGGCTCCAAACGAAACAAAATTTCACTAGTACGTAGTTGAAGAGACGCGCTCTGCGAAAGTCGAAAAAAAATTAGTTAAATTTTTTGTCAATAGGTGGCGCTGCGCCAAAATTTAAGCCGAAATTTGCAGATTCCTTTATTTTGTAAAAAACAAAGTACAGGAAATTTTATTTCACAGTTGGTAAAAATAAACTTTTTTAGATTCGTTATATCAATTTCGGTCAATCCAGATGAAACACACAAAATCACAAAATTTCACCCAACGCTTGAAAAAGAGCACATTTTATTCAAATTTCCGACGAACGACGTCAGTGATGTCGCAACTTCGAAAACTTGAAATACCCTTCTAACCACTTGACGATTTAAAACTTGCTGATAAAGTGTGTCTGCGATTTCTTTGACATTAGAACAATTGATTGTTTCTGAAAAGCATTTGAATCTACGCTTTGTGAAGAATGGTAACTTTGAAAGAAAAGGCACTTCTTGTAAAGTTATTTTATCAAAATAACAGCAACGCAGCTGCAGCACTTCGAGAATTCCGGAAACTAAAAGATGTTAGACGTGGACCAATGTCGGATCGTGGAGTTCACAAAATGATAAAAAAGTTCAAGGAAACAGGAAAACTCGACATTCTTCCTGGCAGAGGACGAAAAAAGGTAGACATTTCTAGCATTGAAGATATTGCTACTGCTGCCGCGGATTTAGCAAGCCAGTCATCATTTGGTAATGCAAGTGTGCCAGCTATTGCGAATGAAGTCAGTATGCCGATTTCAATTGTGAGAAAATTGATGCGTCAAATTTTGTGCTACTATCCATACAAGATTCAGAGGGTGCAATAACTAATACACGGTGATACCGAAAGTCGGCTATCATTTTCAATACAGTTTCTTGCACGAATGAATGTGGACAATTCTTGGCCCTGGAATATTCTATGGAGTGATGAAGCGCATTTTTATTTAAACGGACAAGTGAACACACACAACTGTCGAATTTGGGCGAAAGAGAATTCTAATGTTGTCCAAGAAGTTCCATTGCATGCAGCTAAAGTGACGGTGGGGTGCGGTTTCACAGCTACGTTTATGATAGGGCCATATTTTTTTGAGGAACAAACATCCACAGGACTCATTACATGTTCCGTAAATGGGAGAATATATCTCAATATATTGTCAAATTTTCTGATTCCCGAGCTGCAACAGCGAGGCTGCTTTCAAAATATCGTGTATATGCAAGACGGTGCAACACCGCACATTACTAGAGCAGTTCGGACTTTCTTAACAAGCCATTTTACAGAAATCCGCATCATAAGTCGTTATTTTCAAACAGTCTGGCCACCACGATCGCCGGATCTAACACCATGCGATTTTTGGTTGTGGGGATTTTTGAAAGATTCTGTATCTAAAGACAGATGTCAGACAATCTCTGATCTGAAAGACAGTATTAGACTTCATATTCGCTCAATCTCATAGGACAGTTTACGCAATGCTGTAGAAAGCACAATTCTGAGAATGGAATGCGTTATGGAAAATGGTGAAGGATTCATTGAGCATGCGTAATGTTATTCTTCGTTATTTACTCACTGCCAAACGACATGTTTTATTTTTGTTGATGCAGATTATATCACATGAAATTATATTCATTTTTCTGTATTGTTTGGAGTCATAGGTCAGGCTCTAGAGCTGTCTGATTAAGTGAACTTTAATTATAACAATTCGCAGTTCGTCGAAGTTTGTTGAAACTTTTAAATTTGTGGGCTTCGTCTGGATTGACTGAAATTGATATAATGAATCTGCAAACATCGCCTTAAATATTGGCGCAGCGCCACCTACTGACGAAAAATTTAACTATTTTTTTTTCGATTTTCGCAGAGCGCATCTCTTCAACTACGTACTAGTGAAATTTTGTTTCGTTTGGAGCCATAGAACCGGCTCTAGAGCCTTCTGAATAGGCGAACTTTAATTATAACAACCCTGTATACCCGTGTCTTAAAACAAACCTACACCGTTGACTAAAGTTGATTCTTGAATACCTTGTTCCGCCTACGTATTTTTTCTTGCGTAAAAGCTAGGTAAATTATTATCAGAACGAATATTTATTTATATCATATATTTGGAGATATTTTTTTAGGCTCTATTACATAGATTAATTTTGTATAAAATAAACTACTTGCTAACGCTTAAATTCGATAACTTTATCTAGGAATCGTACTTACCTAAGAACTTTCAGAAAAAGGCTCGTCTTGTATAGTTTCAAAACTCAGATTTCATATTAAAGTGCCAGTCAAGAAAGTACTAAAAGACAAAATATATCCCACTACCCTTCATGGAATTAAATAGGTACGACACAAGAGTAAGTAACTGTTCGGTTGAAATAGGTCGAATATATATCTACTGGTTACGATTTTCCTATAGTCAACCAACATAAAAGACCACCATTCGTCTTATAGTTAATTAGTATATAAAATATAACAAAAATAGTAGTGATGGTAAATTAATCCGCTCTGGAAAAAGTAAGTTAGAACTAGGTGATAAAGAAAAACCAGTGATTTCAATTTTAATCCTAAGATCCCAATAAAAGATAGCCAAATAAATAAAAGCAGATAGTACCCGTTGTGAATATTTGAAATTTGAGCACAATTTCCTCGGCTGCATTAATTGCCATTATTGAAGCTCATTGTTTAAAAATATGTTCAAATAAACTATATTAAAAGAAATCATCACAGGAATGATAAATCAAGAAAATCCTAAAACTATAACATAAACAATTTATTTACAATTTTACATACTGCAACATAAAGAAAGTGAAAACTGACATTTATTAAAACGAAAGGTTGCTGCTGCCATATGTTGTGGCATGACTGTTAGCGTTTACAAATTTTCTATTATTTTTTATACTATAACATATTACATGGACATAGATTTTTAGTTTAGATTCTTCTTAAATTTCCAGCACCATTTGTACGGAATCATTATTATTTATTATAAATTCAGTCGCTCTCTAAATAACCACCTACCCTCAGTTTTTTTAATAAAGTAAAGATATATTGATTTTCTTAAAACAATACCACATTATGTTCATGGAAGGATGTCATTTCCACATTTTGACATCCTCCTGCACAGTGGCCATTGGGAGACTGAAATCATCCGAAACAAACAGAAAGTCCATTATATTGATGTATCAGCTACTATTATGTAAAAACTAACAATTTATCAATTTAAGTATTTTCACCTTGAAATTGACATGACGATTAACAAGAAGCGAAAACTTTTAACGACTGAGGTTCACCAGATGAATAACTGTCGAAAAACTCATATTTAGCTCTTGGAAATAGAAAGAGGAATAATTATGATTTTATTGAATTGTTCGGAAAGTTCCTTCCGTTTGGGAAAACCAATTAGTACCCAAAGCCATAAAATAATAAGCCCAGTCAGATAGTGTTAAATTTGTTAGCGACACACTAGCGCCAAACCTCTGCTGCGGAAGGAGGACAAAACAGAAGTGGGTCGCAGAGAAACGATACGATTTATTTATATCGATATTTTATACGATTTTTATCGATGTTTTGTTTTTGCACTTCCTTTGAAAGCTTGCTAATTATTGGGATCTTTTACATTAAAGCTAAAACTATAATGAAAAAAAATGTGGAAATTTACTGGATTAATATTTCTATATAAATATAGTGGTGGCGAAGAAGTTGATTTATTTATTAAAAGTTAAATAAAAAGTGATGGAAATTTACATCACTATGCAATTAACCCTTTCCGGCACAGACAAATTATGTTCGTAAAATGTGAAATTACTGACTGACACCGGAATTTACAAACGACTTTCTTAGAAAATATGAACTCCTTATTTTAAGCTTTAATTTTAGAAGCAAAATTTTATTAAAATATTCTTGGTGCCGAATGCAGCATTCCCAACCGCTAGATGGCGCTATTTTCAACTTGCGAAAAGTTTCCCATTTATCTGACTGGGCTTATTATTTAATGGCTTTGTTAGTACCGGATAATTCTGCCCGTCAATTATTGACATTAGATATTGGAATTAATATCTAATACGTAAATGATTGAATTTTCCGGTACAAACCAACTTTCCCAAACGACCAAATAACTTCATGGAACTTAAGCTAAGACTGGTGTTAGTCTCAAGAAGGATAATAAAAGAAGAGTGGTGGTAGTCAGCAGAAAACAATATATATATATATTTAACAGAGCTGAGCTTATGGGCGTAACCCAAATATTTAGACGAAGCTCTGGTGCTTTTTAGTGGTCAGCAACATTAGAATAAAATGTAATTTTATTTGCTGGAACTTTTGGTTCTACTTCTATGAAAAACAGATGATGCAATTTCGTCTCTCCCTAACTCAGGGGTAACTGGTAATGCTCACTGAACGCCATAAATAAAGTTGTAAATTTACTTGGCGCTTAATGTCAGATTTCTTTCTACCTTTGTATATTTATTCAGATTGTTCGTCTAGAGAAAGCCATAAAAACCATAATTGCTGCAATAGAAGAATTATAAACAACATGTTTACACAAATATATGGCAGTAATATATACATATACAATATGTATGCGAACAAACAATAAATTATAAAAGTAATTACTAATAAATTAAGTCTTGTTTTTTATGAGCTTTTCATCAAAATAATGATTGTTACTGTCCAATTATCATTAAAGTTTCTGTTGTTTTTTATTAACTTTTTAAATTAATAAAAGTTCCTTGATATTTAACAGTGATGTGGTGGAAAGATTCCCATCAGTAAAACTTTATTAAATATCAGTGGCGCTGGTGATATTTAATCCAGTGGATACTGGATTACTTTGCTACCAGTATTATTATATATTAAATTTCGCCTTACTTAACCTTTGAACATAATACGATTAAAAAAAACCTAAATTTAGCATATAATAATACTGGTATTAAAGTGCTCCAGCGTCCCCTGACGCTACTCAAACGTTAAATATAATTGTCATTTCAATGCATGATTAATGGATAGTTGGATTATGCTCAGGAAATTAGGTTAACCTTTGAGGAGGGTGGTATCTTTATAGGTAATAAAATAAGAGGGATGGTAGTCAACAGAAAAACAAAATTTCAACTGAGCTGAGTTTATGGGCGTAACCAAATATTTAGATGAAGCCCTGGTGCTTTATAGTCAGCAACATTAGAATAAAATGTAAATTTTTGGTTCCCCCTCTTTGAAAAACAGATGATGCTACCACTTTATTTGATCAAAATTTGTACCATAATTTATGAATAAAATTAGAGTTTATTAATTATGTGAAAATAAATTTTGTGTATTTAATTATTATCGAAGGAGTGAGTTTTCTACATTACAGAAAAGCTTGCCCTTGAAATAGTTATGCCAGACCTGCTAACTCAGCTGATTTTTGAGTTTCAGTATTTTCGAATAGAAATAACATCCAGATTGTTGGCAGATCAGATGAAACGTTTTTTTTAAGTGGGGCTGAATTTCTTTATTTTATCTGTGTATTTTTGCTTAGCTTCAAATACGTTTTCAAATCTAAGTAACAAGAAAATATTTTTTGAATTTCGTTATGTTTGAGCTGAGTTGCCATTAGGACAAATATACAGAATAAAAAATTCTGTTAAAAGAACTATCAATCGCAGAATAATTCAAAATATTACATAACTTTTACTTTTAAATTAACCACTATTACAGAGTCCTGAAAAAATAAAACCCGCACAGTATGGTATTTCATCAAAAGAAGGCCGGAGATATTAATGCGACAGGTATTGTTCAAATGTAAATTGTGTTTACTGTCTCAATTCGAATGTAATTTTTGAAAATAAAGTTGTTTACAGAATAAAAATTGAATCAACTTTTACTTTTTAGATTATAACACCCACATCAGGGCTTCCAAATGGTACTATATTACCAATATTTTCTTAGAAAAAATTTAATTTTATATTTTTCTTGTAAATTTTGCAGAAACCACCATCGGAGGTAAATTTTTGTGAAAATGTTGTAGAATCCTACCATGAAATTTTCTGTTAAAAATTATTGGTATTCATTTGGCGGACCATTTGGGAGCCTGCCACATTGATATTTTATTTGACTTCTTGGATGAAGGCAGCCTGGATAAATTCGCAGTTTATATTAAGGGTCTTCAACCTGGTTGCCGGAAAAGTCTTTCCCACCAGTTTCGAAAATTAATCTTTGCCTTATTTAATCGTAATTTTTTGTCATTAAATAAGGTTAAATTTTCCATTCTAAAATAGTGATAAATTTCTGACTCATATCCCACAGGTTAAAGATCCCTGGTTTTTATAGTTTTATTTAAATATTCAGAGAGTTAAAAAAGAAACTGTGCTAGGGTTGGGGTTTTCAATATTGGCCCGCTGGTCACCAATCTACTGCTATTTTAGAATAGAAAAAAATTGCCTTGTTATATATTGACAGACATTTTGCAATTAAAAAAATTAATATTATCTTTCTGAATTTGAGCAGATAAATGACTTTCAGTAAAAATGCTTGAATACCGATATTCTGCGGATTTATCCATAAAATAAGAAAAATAAAATTAAGACCTTAACAAGTTGCTTGCAGGAAAATTTTTTCAAAAAAAGTATGAAAGCTATTGGAAAAAAAATGCTATAAATTGAAACCTGCTCAAAACCAATTAAAGCACGTTTGCTAGTTTGGTATCCTTTTAAATTGAGAAAAAATGAATAGAAATTTTTTGTTTAATTCAATGCATTTTGCCAGCCCGTTATTTTTTTAAATTCAGATTGCTTAATTGTAACCACTTTTCGAAATTGTAAAATTCGCCTTTATTTTATCTTATTTAATCTGTCATTAAATAAGGCAAATATTGTAATTTGAAAAATGTGATGGCAATGAAGCAATCTGATTTATTTTTTTTAAGTAATTTTGACTACCAATATATTTAAAAAGTTTATATGTTTAGGGCATACATGCCCTAATATAAAATGCATTTAGATTCAGGGTTTTCAGTGTGGTCTTCGTTTAAATTCAGAAATTCCGAAAATTCTAAATAGTTATTTTTGCTTTATTTAATTTTGCAGATATTTCGTGACAATATAAAGAAAAATTCCTTTCGAAATTTCTGTTATGAACTCGGAATTCTTAATAAAAACTCAGTCCAAAATGGTGACCTTGCCTGGAATACGCAAAAGGATGGGAAAAATTATATAGAATTTCTAATTATATTTAACCCACTTTGTAATAAAACAAATCTTAACATTTTCCGGCTACTGTGTCAGATTTTCTTTTCTATGGTCGCTTTGATAAAAGGAGACGATAACTTTTGACAAGGGTTGTTCATATTTGATATGTGGGTCACTTTTTGCCACTTTTTCGGAATATAAATCCTCACCTTAAGTAATCACTAAATATTCTGTGATTAAATTACGCGATATTATTATATAGAAACAGTGGTAATTAGCGACTTATAAACGCACTGTTTGGACACCAATGCTTTTGAATGTGGAAAAGTAAAACTTATCGTATATCGCCACATTCATGCAGGCGTTTCTGACAATTTCATGCATCAATTAGATTTGTACTTAAAGAATATAAAGTCTAAACTTTTAAACTGAATATATCAAATTTGACCAACATTTATCTAAATTTTTGTTCATATATCCTTTAAGTACAAAGCTAATTTAAGCGTGAAAGTGTCAGTAACGGCGACATGGATTTGGCGTACATAAACTATACATTTGTTCGGGCGGAATTTATCCAAGGAACTGAAATATGGTGTCAAAAGTGTATGTTACCATTTGAAAATGTTACGTTTTTATAGTTTTTAATATGTAGAGGACTCTTATTTTAAAAATTACGCGCATTTTCGAAAAGTAGAGACAATTGATACTGGAATGGTACCTTTCACCCCTCTCTACAACAATTTGGTGATACAATAATATGGCATGAGGATTTTTATTTTTCAGAACTGTACATTTGAGCCATTTAAAGCCAAGGCTGTGTAAGTAAGTAATTTTGAATAAATAAGTTAAGAGCAAGGAATTCATTTGGGCAAAACTATTAATATTAATTCCTATAAATAGGAATGTCAGAATAAGTCATAGTTCCCCGAAATGTGCTTAGAAATAACACCGGAAGACGTTTTACCCCTGGAAGTCACTGTAGGTTTGAATTTTCAACTTGTGGTGCGCGTGCCAACCATATATCACTGTTTTAGAATAGAACAATTTGGAACTTGTACGTTAAATGTGAATAAGGAGGTGGGTTCGTTTCGTGCTATAACTAGTTTTACAATGTAAAAAAAATCATCGTTATTATTTCAGTGAAATAAATTATGTCGACTGCTATGGGCGAAATGAGTAAGCCTTTTTTTCTTATTACGTATGCCATGCTTACAGATGCAATTTTTTTACACCAGGCAGCGCTGTAAAATTCACCATGAAGTTCTTAGTTTGCGAATGATTACCTCCATGGTTCAATATTTCGATGACTCACAATGAATGAATCTTTTGTTTATTTACTTTAATGTATTGATATATTCAGCTGTTAACCTAATATTCATTGATGTTATCTCAGAATCTATACATTTTTAAATGCAACTCATCTCTCAAGCAAACAGTTTTTTTGAACGATCTTTCTTAAAACAACTTTTATGCAATTTTTTTCGAAAAAATAATTTTTAATAAAAACGGCCCCTTGGCGTATGAAAAAAGATGTGGTTAGCCCGTATAGTTACTATATAGTTATGTATATGTGTTTACTATATTTATTACGTATTATAGGCTTTAATAGAATAAAGAAAACTTTTATTAATACTTTTTTAAGTTTTGATTCAATTTTCATAAAATTTGAAATGACTCGACAAAATTCTAGAACGATTATATATAAATTTCAAACCATTCGTTTGGGAAGTTTCTGCGCTGTTATATGCGGACAGACGGACGGACCAAACGACGACTATAGGTTCTACGTATTTATATAATTACGAACGCACCTAAAAATTGCTTTATTTAAAGATAGAAAGTTTGTGATTACATATGCGGAAGATAAACGTTCGGAACAAACGATTTTCAGGTAAAAGGGTTACAGAATCCTATTGAAGCCCGTACAGAATATCAGAGTTTGATAATTTAAGAAAATGTGTCTTACACACCTTTGCTTTTAAGCTGCTCATTTATTTCCATTTTCTGGATTCATCATGTAAAACCCTTTTCCTTATAAATCCATGGCTTTGAAAAATACATAAAAGTTTTGTTAAAATCTATTTTCATTTAAATCTGCTAGAGAAACAACTATTTATAAATAAAAAGAGAAAATATTTCGCAGCAGTCGAATAAAATCATTGTATGCAAAGAAAGAAAAATGAAGAACATTTTTTATTTGATTCAATCCATTTTTATCCCTTAACGTAAGATTTTGTGTGGTAATATTTTCAAATAAAAATTTTATCTATTTCAATAACAATTGAAGCCGTGAAGCCTTTTTATGTGGTTGGTTTGAGGTCTAGAAGTTAAATCGCCTCTGGCTATTCATGAAAATTACTTTGTGGGATAAATCTTTCTGCGAACCGAAGTTTAGTTGGATTTTGATCTCTTTTATTTCTTTATTTTTTTCTTAAATTTTATAGTTTTTCTATTCAAATTTTTCCTTGTAATGGTGTTTGGAAAAACGATGTGAGGATTTGAAGAATAAACAGTTTGTTTGTAATTTATCACTTTCTTGTATTACAGCTATAAATTTGCTTTTGCATTAATTTTTCTTTTTATCTGTCTGTATCAGGATTTTTCAACAATTCAACTGCCAGAAGAAGATCTACCACTATTTAATGACTATTCTCTTTAATTAATCACATAAAATGTAAAGCACGATTAAATTTAGTGATGAATATTATATAGATATAGTGGTACGTCTAGCTCTTGAGTTCTTCAAAACCCTTGATTTACATAGTCAAATGAGAAAATTCTAGAAATTTATTAACATAATCTGTAAATCAAATAATCCTATTTAGAATCAAAAATTCAGTTGAATAAAATTAATCTTATTCCTTTAAGTTATATATTTGATTTTACCTACTAAGTGAAATGTCTGGTTCGAAACAGGTTTATTTTATCTACGGATGATACTAAATTCAATCCGGGAACTTTCGTAGCACCTAATTCATATCGCAGATGCCAACTATATTAGATTTTTACTTACTTAATGAAATTTCTTGCTCTATACAAGTTTTGTTTATCCACATATAATACTAAATGTATTTCGCTAACTTTTGCAGCGCACCACGCGTACCATAGATGCCAACTTTCCAATTTTTTACCCGAGTCATATGTAACCAAAATTTTTACATAATAAATGAAATAAAATAAAGACCACATATAAGAAAGGGCGCATTTAACTAGTCGCATTTTTTCTGGTTCAATATATATTTAATTGTCTTGAGAAAACCTGAAGGTTGGCACCTATGCTATATATAGTGTGATTTGGAACTCATAGGCAAAACCAAGGCCTCCTTATCATTGTATCAGGCCTCACAATCAGCAAGTGTCCTTTGACCGCTATATTCTCCTGCTACTAGCGCCATCAATCGTCAGTAATAGGAGTATTTTCGACATGAAATTTTTTCACAGCTCCATTTGTTCTATGCATTTGCTTATGAACTAGTATCGGTAGCAGAGCTGCTAGATTTTTCTATTCTCTTTTTGGATACCAGTTTTTTAGTACAGACAATTTTGTTTTGTTTGATCGGAGAATTCTGGGATTTAAAAGAACAACATTTTCTCTAAAAATATACTGGTGTTCAAAAAGCCGGAGACTTGGCAACTCTGCGGTAGTGTCCACCAGGCGGCGATACTTTCCGGAGAAAGTCAATTAATAAGTGGCAATTACCGCGGACATTTTCTTCCATAGACTTTCTCCGGATTGTCAAGTCTTATCTATTAAGGGAGTCTTGGGCAAAACTTTAAGTGGTGAGAGAACACGCCTAGAAAAGCTCAAATCCCCATAAAATGCATAGTCGTAACTCAAGCAGTGAAGCGCGCTACAGGGCGCTTTTTGATTTTGGATCGAACCCTGTTTACTGCACAATTAGGACTTCCAGAGCACTCACAACGGACAGCAATGAACATGCAATGCATGTCCGTCGGTTATTGATTAGTTAAACTGGCCATTCGTTTTGCAATCCACAGTAGAAATGACGATGTGTGTGAAAAATGAGCATTTTGTTTGTTTAATGACAGTGCCATCCAGCGGTTTGTCGTTTGCGATACGCCCATGCATTGTATGGAGAGAAAAGCTTATTTAAATGTATTATATCACCTCTTAAAGTTTTGCCCATGATTTCTAATTCAACTTCAACTTCTCTGCAGGAAATGTAATCCAATTTAAGATACACCCCCCCCCACCCCCAAATCTCTTGAGCTACTTACATTAGAATTCCATTATTTTTTCTTTCAATTTTCATTCATATTAGCATCCCAGTTAGTAACACTATCACGAGTAAATAAAATGGAAAAACATTTGTTAGATTTGTGTAGAAAACATGGGACTCTCCACAATCACACAGCGCCCTGCAGCGCTTCACTTCTTGAGTAACGACCATGCATTGTGTAGTGTTTTAAGCTTTCCTAGGCGCTTTCAATCACCCCTTAACTTTTTGTCCAGGAGTTCAGAATTATATATAAAGTCATGCATACAGAGATATACACACATATGGAAACTAACCAACCCTCCAGTTTTTCAATACAACTTTTTTCGTACAGAAATTTTCGTTTTATTTATTCGCTGAAATTCTGCGATTAACCCTATCACTATGTCCTATCGAAACATGCCATGTTGTTGCCCAGGAAAAATATGCTATATATTTTTCAAAAAAAAAAGTACCACTTATATTTGTACAGTTTAATTTTTACCGTGTGTTACAAACATTATGATATGAGATGTCACCGGCTGAAACTACTCAGTGAGTGATAGATTTTTTTTGACAAATTGTTGAAAGTGCTTGGGGTCCGCGTGGACCCCAGGACATAGTGATAAGGTTAAATAAATTGAAAATTTTTATGAGAATATTGTGCTATTAAAAATGTGGCGTTGTAAATCTGCTCGTATATTCATTTATATTTGAGCATTTTTGCATTGTTTTTGTGCATCAGTATATTTGTATATTTGAAAGAATATATGGAATTCATCAGTCTGTCGGCTAATATATGACATATGTATTTGCATTTCTCTATGTATGTTGGTTGTGGAATAATTTTTTAAAAATACATGTGTTAATTTATGCCTTTTTAAATTAAATGATATAAATTAGGAGCGATTATTTTTGTAAATACCTCCTTCTGCAAAAATGAGTTCAGACAATCGACGATGAGATAAAGACTGAGCTATAATTATATTTTCACTCACGGTTCCTCAATTTTTTTAAATGCATGTTAATTAAATATGAGTAAACAGAAATAAAACTTTCATTTTATAATTAATGTTAATGGACATAACATCCTCACTTATATCACTTCAAGTGCTTTTTAATTTTAATTTCTAGCTATTGTCGTATTTTAATTTTTTACAACTTTTGCAGATTTTTATTGAATAAGCTTTGTATATCGGGTCGGAAATGTCTGTGGAATACGAAAGTATAGATCATTTTCAACGTACGCACTAAGTCTAAGAAAATTTCGACGTATGTATTGCACAGAAAATTTTCGCCAGACAATCGACGATGAAATAAAGACTGACCTATAATTAGATTTACACTCACGGTAAGTAAAAATAAAGTTCACAAGGGAAGCACAAAGCTGATGATGTGGCGCCCACGGAGTATTATTTCTCTGACCCGGACAAGACTGAGACAAAGATTTAGTGAGGTATTTATAATGTAACATATATATTTATTTAATTAGGCTAGCAATTTATTATGATTTACTTAATAAATCATTGATTACAGTAAACGTTAGAAATCATGTTTCTTGTAGAAGGAAAGCCAGGGTACATTTCTTATATTTCTTATACCTGATCATTTAAAGCAATGAACATTACAATCTGACATTTAAAAAAGAATTGTTATTATGGCAGTTTCTAATTTTCTGGGTGTGTTTTCAAATAAAAAATGAAACTGAAAATTTAATTAAGAAAATGTTTATATATGGTACTCATTTAATTACATTTATTAAGTACAATTTCTCGATATAAATTTGTATAATTGGCATGAAAATACCATAAGGTTGGCAGCTGTGCATTGTATGTTTTATATAACAAAATGAACTTTCTTTGAAGGTTTTAACTCTTTAACTTAGAAGTACGATTGCAGCGAGGGTACAGCGCTTAGAATACATAGTGTGAAAAAAGGTTTTATCGTTTTTTAAATCAAAATTTTCGAATTCAAACCAGAAATTCTGAAACAAAAACTTTTAATTAAAAAAAAAAACAACAAAAAAAAAACAAAAAAAAAAACATGAAATATATGCCTTTAAGTAAGCAAAAAAGCATTATAGGGAATTCCTGGTATGAATGCGAAATTTCGGAATTTAAAAAAAGCCAAACTGGTAATCCTTTAAAAAAGTGCTAAAAAATAAACGTGCAACAATGCGGTACAATAATAGGGCGATCGCAGCGACATCTGCTTTAAAAATAGATTTACCTCTAGCAAAAGTAAGCATTTTACTATTGACAACATGAACATACTTTCTGTTAATAAAATGTTCTTGTAAGTGTATATTTAAAATGTAACTGATTTTGAAGTTAGTTTTTTAAAATATCAGGGAATAAATCTTTTACACTCTTCTAGTAGAGATTCATCCTTTGGTATGCTAAATAGGGATAGTTTCTAGTTTGCTGTCTTGTATAGAGTACTGCAACCAGGCACAAAAGAATGCGTATCACGTTTTTTTGCCATGATGAATATCATTCATATTTCCAAAGCTTGTGAAAATCACTATCCAAGTCAAAGAAAATAGGGTATAATTTAATTATTTAAAATATTTACCATCAGCTGAAACGTTCTCTCAGTTCGATTCTTATACAATGTTTGCGTTGAAAAGATCTAGCAGACTGGCATAGCCAGAGTGGGGGGGAGGGTCCAATTTTTCTGGAAACCAGTAATATTATAAAGTTCTCTTCGTCTTCAATATCACAGAAAATTCTTCAATTAGAAAAGGCAAAAATACTTTTGTAAAATTAGTGGTGTCCAAACCATCTGGACCTCCAAACTATCTACGCCACTGCTAGAAGATGTCGCTGCGATCGACCCGTTATCTTTTCAACATCGTTCTACATTTATTGGATTCAATTTTTTAGTACTATTTTGTAGAAGTTTGCCACACTATGTATTCTAGGCGCTGTACCGAGGGTAAAGAAATAAAATGGCAGCCACACTGTCTTTCACGTTCATATCTCTTTTCGAATCGGTCGATTCACTTGATGCTTTTTTCGTGACGCAGGTGCAAGAAAAGCGCGAATGCAGGTGTACAAATACAGCATCACGTGACTCTAGTGCTTGGAAAGAGGACGAACGCGAAACGTATTGTGGAAGCCTGTGTGTTTCGTTAAGAGCCTACACTAGTCACGGGAAGAACCGCTCAAGCTAATGTTTATGTCTATGGAAAGGTTCTAGCGCGATTTCTCGCTCAAATTTAAATATTTATAAATGTTTTTTTTGTATAGGATAGCTGAGGTCAATCTCCAACGTTGTTAGTTTTTACTTTTTCGATTTTGGTTCCAGTTATTTTATATAAGGGTACTTTTACTTTCAGAACCGGTTACACAATTGAAAATGCCCGCTTATAAAAAAAACTGCAACAAAAATCGAAAAAAGTCAAAACTAACAACGTTGGCGATTTACTTCAGTTATCCTTACTAAAAAAGACATTTAAAAATATTAAAATGTGAGCGAGAAATCGCGCTAGAACCTTCCAATAGACTTAACATTAGCTTGAGCGTTTCTTCCCGTAACTAGTGTAGGCTCTTAACCTCGACTAGTGGGTTATGACATATCAAGTGTGAGAAAACAGTTTTTGAGAAAATAAAATTCGCCTTATTTAATGACAGATTACATAAAGCGAAAATAGGACGAATTATACCAATTCCAAAAAGTGGTGCGAATCAAGCAATTTGAATTTTAAAAATGTACCCCACTGGCAATACTGCGTCTACGACAGCCGAAATTTTTCTGTCAGTGCGTAGTCCTGTTATTCAGAAGCGTTTGGTCATAGCCTGCGCCTGTGATCGTGGGTAAACTGATTTGTCCGTACGCCGCGCCGTACGTACTTGAAGAATTTGCTTGTTCTGTTACTCAGAGCATTTGGATATCTCTATTTTTTAATAGAGACATTTTACTTAATTGACATTATTTAACACTTTGCCGTCCGGCTACACCACGGTGGTGTCGTACGTAAAGTAACTTAATTTTAATCTATAAATGCTACATTGGCACCAGCATTTTGGATTGAAATTTTACCTTTTATCAAGTACACGAAGAAACTATTTATTTAGTTTCGAATAAATTTGTTTCTAAATTCTGATTTCAATCAATCATTTCAACATTTTACGAATAGAAGTATTTTTACGAAACATGCGGACGGCAAAGTGTTAATAATGAAAATTCATTGAATAAAAAAGGCCAAAGATTGCTATTCAAAAATAGTTTATTATAATTTGTTTATTATATTTTAAAAAGTATTAAAATTAGCACTACTTCTGTACTTCTAATGGAACATTAATTTGATTTTAAACAGGAGTTCTGTTACCATTGTTATACGTTCAAATAACGGTGCACTATGCAGGTTCGCAAGGGTCAGGGATTTTAAAATCCTCTGTTTTTGAATAGTTATCTTCATCTTATTTAATCGCATGATTCTCCGATAAGGCAAAGTGGACAGTTCAGAAATAGTGGTATACATATTTTTAACGCAAAGCAACCCTGACTAATGCTTGTGTAGATTCATAAGCGAAACAAGATAATTAAAGCAAGACCAAAACTGATAACCGTTCGGATTTTTAACTAACATTTTTTCCGAGCATTATGTTTTGTCTTATTTAAACGCAGAATTTAAAAAAGTGTAGATTAAAAAAGCGCATTTTTCTATTCTAAAAAGTGTTAATCCAATATGAGGAAGATTAACAGCTCTGTAGGCGTATCGCTATAGTTTATAATTTAAAATACATGTAAAAAGCATGTGTGTAAGTAAAAAAGTTAGAATTTTTTCTGTTTAAAGATTGAAATATTTGTGAAAAATTAGAATCATAGAAAGTATGTAAAATAAGAAACAGAAGAATATATGAATTCAAAAGTGGCGTTAAACATATAACTATAATAAATTATCAGTAACACATAAATTAGGAAATACATGGAGATACGGATTTGTTTAACAGTTTTTCTACACTACAATTGTCTTGAACAGCAACATGAAGATTGTGAAATATTTGTTTGCCTGTAGCCAGTCACTTTTATAATATAACATTTTTAACCACATTTTCTGTCATTCTGGGAATTTTTAAACAAATGGAAAATAATTAATATGAAATGTTACAAAGGACCTCGCACAAATTATATGGAAAAGTAGCCCGGGAAGAATTGGCTGAGATTTTGCAGTTGATCATGTGACTCAACGGGCACAATCCTGCAAAATAGTAAGTTTTAATGCCGTGTCCGTCGAATGATCCTAATCTTACATTGAACGAAATGTTATTTTGGAAGTATAAGATTTTATGCTTATATTTAGGGTTAGATACCACAAATTTTAAATAGTAGTTGTTCGCCTTATTTAGTAGCAGACATCTGAAAATTCCATATGGTGAATGTATTTTTTAAAGTATAGAGGTAGTACGGAAGGCAATGAATTTATGCATTAAAGTTAAATTTTAATTGATTCATACATGCATCACGCAGTGTGCGATTAATTCATATTACTAGTTGGAACCTCCCGGGTTTGTGAAATGAAACAAACATAATTTTGTGAAATGTTTTCTTCTTCATGTAATTTTCAATCAGATTTTATTATTCAATAATTTTCCTGTTTAGCCCTTTCCGGCACAGTGGTCCCACTCTGGGCACACCTAATTTTAATTCCAAACTTGCATTCGACACCAAGATTATTTAATAAAATTTTGTTTCTACAATGAAAGCTTAAAATAAGGAGTTCTTATTTTCTAAAAAAAAAGTCGTTTGTAAATTCCGGTGTCAGTCAGTAATTTCTCATTTTACGAACAGACTTTGTCTGTGCCGTAAAGGGTTAATCTGATTTGAATAAAATCAGAAGGTTTGCCAACCATAACATTATAATACAAATAATGATTTTTTTTCAAATCAAATGAAACCAAAATTATTATTAAATAAAAAAAAGGCTAACGAAAATCCTCATGGAAACAGGAAACATTTCATCAAATAATTTTACTGGATGATAGTATGTTTATTTGATTTGATAAAAATTTGAAGATTGGTAGCTATACGAATTAAGATTTTCCGAAGGTCATAGCGTCAAAAGTAGTCATTTTTCAGGAATTAATCTATTGAGACATTTAATCAGCCTTGCATCAACTACAATATATCAGAATTTCAGTCACTTCCACTGGTTCCACATTTCCATATACTTTGTGAGTGGTCCTTTCGTACAAAAAAATATTAACACTTAACATACGGGTTGTTTTTTTCTCTGTCTGTCTCGGTTTCAGGGCATTTTTTTAACACATTGTGGATGGGGAGTTTTCATCTTTTAAACAGTAAATTTTGGAAATGTCTATGGGCATTATACTTGCATGTTACATTATTTAACAAAATTATTTTCTATGTTCGTGTTTATATTATAAATGAATGTACCGTAATTTCCGGGCTATAATCCGCATATCAAACAATCATGTTTCAACCCAGAAATTTTATTTTATAAAATATAACTTACTAAATCGCTGTAAATGTTTGACTTTAATTATTAAATGAAATTTGATTAAACATGATTGTATAATCGGTGGATTATAGGACGGAAATTGCAGTATTGTTTCTAAAAATGGTATTGTTTCTAATCGAATTATTTATATGCATAGCATTCGAATTGTAAAAATACGAATTTTGTGTATGTTTTTTTGAAAAATAATGTTACACACGAAATGCAAAAGTACCGACCTTGGGCGGAACTACATATATCCAAAAGACATGTTTTCACTTTATTCTACGTGGCCCGTCCTGGGAAGTCAGAAAGGATAAACGTAAATTTACGTGACCCGTCCGTTAAGTGTTAACATAACTGATAATAGCAGTACTCATTTATTAATAGTGACAGTGCTAAATCGCAATTAGTAACAGTGGCTTAGTGTCAGGGGCTGCTGCATCATTGTGCCAGTATTTTTATATTTCAAATATTTTGCTTTATTTAATAGTATAACGTTCAAATATTAAATAAGGCAAAATTTAGTATATAATAATACTCAGGCCCTGATTACCGACGGGGCACACTTCCACCAGTAAAATTTAATAGACATTTTCGTCTTATTAAATGTAAAATTCGTCTTTTTTTCATGCAAAATTACTGCCATGAATAAATGAAAAATTTCTGTAATTATTTACTGGTGTAAGTGTGCCCCGTTGGTAATCAGGCCCTGATAATACTTGTTGTAAAGTGATTCAGCATTACATGACTCTAAGCCATTGTATCATTAAAACCGGAGTATGATCCGAAGATCAACCAAATCAGAACCAGAAAGTTTATGAAATAAAATTGCATGTTAGATTATTTAACAAAAATATCTTCTATGTTCGGGTTTATAATATAAATGAATGTACCGTAATACATTTTATTTCAGAAAATGTAACTCACTAGATCGCTGTAGATATTTGACTTTAGTTATTAAATAAAATTTAATGTAACTTATTCTTCTGGCGTATTTATATGACTTCAATTATAAAGCAAAATTGCTGGTCCACGATATGTTTGCCGGATTTCCGGTTTATCACCGGACTGTTTAAAAAAATTTCCACTTAAAAATAAAATAATATGAACCACAAAATTGTTCTCTGCGGAAAACAAATATTGATGCTCAGATTTATTCGATAGATTTTTTTATCTTTTGATATTTTCTACTCAATAAAATTCAGTTACTTCGTTGCAAGTCACTTACATTGTTCTCTGACATGAAATAAAGTGGAATATTTATTACTCAAGTTAAAAACATTAAAGGGGAAGCATAACAACATTAATTTCTCATGAAAAACGCGCATTACTACGAATGGTTCTTATACTTCCGAACTGTATGTACGATGTGAAACAAATTATGTATTTCCGTTTGAGTGAATCACATTTTATTCAGACGACCCACAAATATATAAAAATACGTTGTTTTGAGTTCTTTTTTCTAGCATCCTGAGCTAGCGTACTTTACATTTTTTTAGTAAACTTTGGAATAAAAATAAAAGAAATGAAATAGATGGAGTCACTGTAAACATTACACTTGAAACTGTGATTTACTATTTAAAAATATATGCTCTGAAAATTTAGCATTATTTATATTTTATTTTTTAAAAAAAGTTTTACCTTTGTACATTTATGCATAGGTTTCTCTAAAAATTGTACATAGTTGCAGTTTTTTAGAAATAAATGTATTTGTATATTCTGTAGCAAAAGAAAATACTTATCAATAGGGCTCTGTAAAATATGTTATGATTTTTTACAAGTTTAGTCTAAAAGTTAATTTCGTTATTTTTATTGCCTTTTCGTCTGACATTAAATAAAGAAAATATTTATTTTAGAAAATACTTATACAATTTTTGAATAATTTATTGGGCCTTACACATGAATTTTAGAAATGTTTTATATTCAAAAATGTATAATGTTTAGTAGGCGTCCCGCTACACGGGTGTTACTGGCGACTATTTTGGCCACTATTGGAGAATATTTTGACTAATCTTCGTGGTAAATTACTACAACATTTGAAAGAAAAGTAATCTCTGTGGTATATTACTTTAAAGTTTGAACACCGCCTTCGGAGTAATAGACCTGCGCGATGACATAAAAATGACGGCTGTCGTAGGAGGATCTTTTTCGCGAGTCTTTCGAATTTGAACACCTATAACTTCTAAAAGTTTTCATCGCCTTTTTGGAGATCAAATAATTAAAAGAAAACTTTTAGAAATTACTCGTATGGAAATTCAGGTGTCTGTACAAACGCTTAAAAAAATCCGCCTACAACAGCCAACATTTTTGTGTCTGCGATCAAGCCTAATATTCAGGGGGTGATTTGAAAGAGACACGAATATTAACATTGAATCACGAACATAGAAGACAACTTTTACGCTTTTTCCTTACCACTAAAATTAGAAAGTAAATATATCCTAACTTATTCGTAAAAGTCTACAATTTTACAAGACAATTATTTTTATTAAATATTAGTGTTAAAAGAAAAGCGTAAAAGTTGTTAGGTATGCACGATTATTATTGTTTGGAAATTGTGGTAGTAAAAGTGACCGCACCGACCCTACTTAAATCTCCCTACTAAAATCCCTACTAAAATCCTCGACTATCATAAATCTCCTCCCCCTCCCGTTTTTTTGGAAAAAATAAATTAGACTATGATTCATTTTATTACTCGCTAATAACTTCTAATAAATTTCACTTTAACATTTTTAGCGAACTTTCCAAATGGACACTTTCAACGGTTTAGGCTAAAGCAATGTTTTTTAAAATCTTTTTGAAAAAAACACTGTTCTTACAATGCTTTAAAAAAATACTGCAGGAAAAAAATAAGTTTTCAAAATTTATTCGTTGTCTTTATTTTTATTTTACTTCATTTTTTTCAAGGTTTTAAACGCTCATGAAACTCACCAAACTTTCCAAAAATAAAAGACTTTAAAAAATTTCTATTTCCAATCTAGGTAAAAAATATAAGTTATTGTACGCATATGCTAATTTTCAGGTTGTTTCTATGGAGATAAATTATTCATGAATTTATGGGAATAGCAAAATTAGTTTCTGGATTCATAAATCTTTCAGTCCTAATCGATAATGAAACAAGTTTGAATTCTAACTCTAATATATCATTTTTCATTTTTTTCAGATTTTTACTCAATGAAACCCATTTAAAAATATCCATATTCTTGAAACTTTCTTTTTTTTCTGTCGTCAGATTCCTGAGACAAAAGCATCGTTTTATAAAATTTTTGTGAGTTATGGTTACTTAATATTTTAATACATCAGGTAGTTAAACTAAAAGATCTTTTCTTTTTTAATCAATATTTCATGGAATTATGATATAACTTTATATATTTTTCTTATATAAAAGACTTCTTAGACTTTCTTATATAAAAACTTTATTTTAACCCTTTCCGGCACAGTGGTCCCACTCCGGGCACACTTAATTTTAATTCCAAACTTGCATTCGGCACTAAGAATATTTTAATAAAATTTTGTTTCTACAATGAAAGCTTAAAATAAGGTCTTGTTATTTTCTGAAAAAGTCGTTTGTAAATTACGGTGTCAATCAGCAATTTCTCATTTTACGAACAGACTTTGTCTGTGCCGTAAAGGGTTAACCTCTTAATCGGCGCGCCCGATAAGTGTAGGCTACCTTTTAAAAAGTCAGATTGCTTGATTACCACTAGTTTTTTTTAAGTAGAAATATTCACCATATTTAATAGACAGATTAAAAAAAAATAATGCGAGAATAAAGCCATTAAACTATTTTAAAAAACTGGTGGGAATCAAACAATCTGAATTAAACAGGCATAGCCTACGCTGCCCGTGAATGTCTCGGGCACGACGATTAAGGGGTTAAATAACAGAAATATTAGTGGTAAAAATGCTAAAGGAATAGAGTTTTAGTGTGTGTAACTACAGTACTGCGACACTAGAATTAACCCGGCTTATTAACGAAGAATGTGCGTACAAACCGTGGAATTTCCAAAGTCACACACATCACTATTTCTGTTTATAAAATTTCTATTTACTATATAAATTCCAGCATGTGTAGTTCCATTGTTTGATTGCAGAATTATGAATATTTTTCTGCAATAAAATAAGACGAAAAATTGTATTATAAATTGTGGTGTAAAACTGTATGCAACATTTGTCAGACATCAAACTTTTAAAATTATCGTTTGCTTGTACTTTTTAATGCATTCCAACATAGTTGAAAGATGTTTATGAATTCGGTTTCTCTGTCTGTTTGTCCGTGCTCTAACTCACATAAATACACTCGGATTGCCATCTAATTGATATATGTTACTGAAGTTCACTTATGGCATGTTCGGTATTGTATATGAAGTGTATATCATTTCTAGTTCCTTTACAGGGTCACTCAAAATAATTCCGTTACGTTACGGTCTATGGGAAAACAACCATTGCAGTTTATTTTAATGATGGTACACTATTTAAACATATTCAAATTGATATAGATTAATGTTTACTATGATTGAAGCTTACTATGGATTATGGTGCGCATGTCACTAATAAATCCTTTACAGGGACACTCAAAAGTATTCCGTTACATTACGGTCTACGGGGAAAAATCGTTTGCGGTTTATTTTAACAATGTTTCACTAGTTTAAACATACTGAAATTAATATATATCCTTGGGGTCCATTACTAGAGGCTTACTATCGAATATTGTGTGTAAAAATTTCAGTTAAAGTACGGTCTGTCAACATTATTGAAGGACGTGCGTTTTCAGTTACGGTACGCGTTTTTAAATCTAACTAATTTTTTGTCTATTACTTAGTATGTTTAAATTCTTTAGATCATATACAGGGCACCACAAATATTTCGAGTATATTACCGTTCATTGATGGAATTTCCAGAACGGGAATTTTACACTGTGCTATACGTTTCCTAACTGAACTAAGTGTTAGCATTCTATGTTAAATATATACAAATCATATACAGGAAGGAGCCATATACGGATCATATACAGAAAGGAATTTGAATATATTTTTTAATATTGTTGGTAATTTCTGTAATTGGATTTTTAAATGTGTTATGCATTTTCCGAATTGTATACTTAGACATCATCTTTCATCTTATTAAACGGTAAAGATTTGTAAAAGCATGGAAGTGTTACATAATCATTGCTTGACACATGATTTTGCGTCCTTGTTATACTTTTCACCAGGGCTCCCAAATTGTCCATTTTTTTAAAAACTTCTTTTTTTATACAAATGCTTGTGTTAGATTTTTTTTTTTTTGGGGGGGGGGGATTATCAAGAAACCACCCCCGAAGTTTACTTCTATTGCAAATATTGCGAAATCTACCACGAAAATGTTTCTTAAAAATATTGGTTATCTAAACAGACCATTTAGGTGACCTGTATCATAGGTACAGTCTTGCTAAGTTTACGGATTCTTTTATTCAAAATATCTACAACATCTTGCGAATAGAAATCTTCTTTTATTAATTCACGGAATGTTCTGTTAAATAGGAGAAATGATATTATACTTAAAAAATAGTAGATATTTTTAATAAAAAAATCAGACAAATTAAGCAGAACTGTCGATATATTGAATATAGAAAACACCGACCTGGAAAATTAAAAAGTTAGTTTTTCTAAGATAAATTATTTAAAGTTTTGACAACAATTTACTTAAATAATATTTTCTGAAAATAGTATTCTTCTTTTAATTTTTTTGAGTAAAGTTCTTAAAATAAGATGTTTTTGAATCGGCAATTTTCGATTAGAAAAATGCTGAATTTTAAATAGGTTTTAAAAATTAATTTTTAAATTAAATGCAGTGTTGCGAGTTGGACTTAAAAAAAAAACGGATTACTTCATTGCTACAACTTTTTAAACATAGAAATATACAATTTATTTAATAAATTTTAATCTGTCATTAGAAATGACGAATATTACTACTTCAAAAAGGTGGTAGTAAGTGGCGGCTCGTAACTGGCTTTATTTGGGGCACAAAATGCATGGCTGCTAAATTTATTCTTTTCTTACCACTATTAGTAAAAGTAATATTTTACTATCATAAAGTTCGGCCATTAAACAAGGAAAAGGTTTCTCGTACAAAATAATGGAATGAAAATAATTTGTGTTTCAGGTATGTATTTAGTGTCCCCCAAAAAGACAGTCACGAGCAGCCACTGGTGGTAGTAATGTATCAAAGTGAATTTTAAATAACCAGCCCAACCGGAAACTCTGATTAAATACAAATAATGAGATTGAAATCATTGAATTTATTCGTAATAAAACCCCGAATCTATTTTCTTTTGAAGCTTCTATCGCATACTTTAATCAATGACACAGCGTCAGGGAAGGGCTATATCACTTTACTACCAGTAAAAATATATATTGCATTTGGCATTATTTAATCTCTGAACGTTATACCCCCAACCTGAAGCTACGCCACTGGATTCCATCATTCAGTTATTCATGTTTCTTAATTACAAAGTGCTTGCACTCTTAAAATTGCCAAAGAGAATGACACTACTATTTCCGATTAGAAATATTTGCCTAATACTTATGATTCATATTAAAAAAAATTCTACAATTAATTGTAGGATATGTAATATTTTTATGTGAATTAATAAGGCGAGAACTAATATTTGAAAACTGTGGTACAACTGTACAGAATTTTTAAATATTATATAAATTTTCTAATCTTGTACACGTTTGAAACATTAAAAATATTTAAACTGATTTTCAAAAAGTTTCTTTATTATCGGATTTATTAGATATATTTTTTTTAAACTTTGAAATAGTTTAACAACAGAAAATTGATGATAAGTATGACTCCTTTCTAAAATGTCAAGACAAAGTGTGCTTTAAGAAAGAATGAAAGGCGCAGCGACGATGGTGTGGGCGGCAGACAAATTTCCTGCATTTTTTACGAATTTAATTTTTTTCGTATTTTAACCCCTTCAGGGGCAAAGTACTCTTGGAGAAAAAATATTGAAATGATGGACTTACACCAAGATTCACGAATGAATTTATTTTAAAATATGCAGACGTTTCCTTCATGTACACTTTATAAATTCAAAATTTATTTCTAAAATTCTGGTGTCATTGTGGAATTTTGGGATTAAAATTAAGTGGTATATTTAATATACCGGCGCCCTTCAAGGGGTTAAGAGAGACGTTACGAATTTTAAAATTTAGAGACCATTAAATTGTGGTAGAATTTTACCTGTATCCCTTCCCAACCCCGCGTCGCTAAGCCTTTGGACTTTAAGGATGCCTTTAACCGATTCAGGGTCGCTTAATATTTGAAAAAACCATAAAAAAGTACCTATTTTTTATTACAGAAATTGAATAATTATAAGGTTCCTAAATAAAATATGCAATTATTTTTTTGAAGGCTGAAAAACAATATGTTATAGAACAAAACCACATTTCTAGAAATGTCATCATGCGAGAAGTCTGTGTCTTAACACCTTAAGCACCGCCCCCCGATAAGTGTAGGATATTTTTTTTTAAATTCAGATTATTTGATTCCCACCCTTTTTTTTATGTAGAAATATTCCCCGTAGTTTACGGCAGATAAAATGATGCGAAAATGAAACCAATTACACTATTTTAAATAAACTGGTGGGAGTCAAACAATCTGAATTAAAAAAAAGTAGTGTACAATGCGCGGGAAAATCACGGGCGTGAGAATTAGGAGGTTAATGTTAGCTTTACACCATACAAATTATGAGTCATTCCATATAATAATCACCCAGAATCAGGGGGTCTGTGATTAAATGGTAAACAGATTCGTGTGGTTTTTTTTCTCAGTGAGATGACCATTAGAAAGAAAGAAATCCAGAATATTAATGCTGTGGGACCTTTGGTTTTGATTTGGTGGGGGGTCAAAAGTCAGTGCCCCGCCTGAAAAGTTCAAATTTTATGTTTTGCATAGTATTTCTCACAGTATGCATTGAAGTTATCCCACAAAACCAATTACATGGCTGTATTATATAAGGTTGGCCCTTTGCTATTGAAGAATAAAAATTATGGGATATGTGTAATGCAGTGAGCTAGATGGCCGCAAAAATTGAATTTTTTTCGAAATTTCACTATAGTTTTGACACATGTAGCGCTTTGCATTGAAATCAGCCCCTCATTTTTAACTGCTGTATGCTTCCCTATGGGGAAATGAAACACAGAAAAGTAGGCCCCACCATGGGCAAACTTTAATGCGTTCCAAAATTTTATGCAAATTTCCAAAAGAACGTATTTTTGCCTATTTTAAGTGAGGTATACCAGACATGCATTAAAGTCAGAAGCCTGTAAAATAATAATAGAAATGTACAGTAAATATTCACCTTTCAGAATCACCAAACAGAATCATGGGTACTAAAGCAGTTTACATAGGGTAATGAAAATCGCATTGTAATATAATTAGGAACTACGCTTCCCACGACCATAGCCTTCAATGATTGCCAAGAATAAAAACACTTCACAATTATTTCTGAAATGCATATATTTTTTATTATAACATGAATTTCCACATAATTTTTTTCCAGCAGTTAAATCTTGAGCCCGGAAATATGACGGGCACGAGAAATAACGAACGGCACATCAGCCCGTGATATTGACGGGAGCGAGAATTAAGGGGTTAAGGCGACTCGATTTCAACACTGAATCTAAATATTTTTATTGCTTCACCTACCAAAAAAAAAAAAAAAAAAAAAAAAAAAAAAAAAAAGAGAGAAAAAAGAGAAAAAATGCATATAAAAAAGTAATATGCGATACGTTCAACTTTATTTAAAATATATACATTTTGCTAAAATGTACGCATATTTGGGGATCAAAGTTCAGTGGGATATATAACGCCCTTCCAGGGCTTAAAGTGATACATCTCAAAATGAGGCTTTCAGAATTACGCGCAAGATATCTCTGGAAATACTTGATACTTTTATATGATATTTTTAAAAACTAGGATTTACATCTATATCTTAAGACTAAATTTAAATATGTTTACTGTTTCACCTAAAAAGATATTGCACCAATATGCATAGATAAACTCCGAGAAAATAATATACAATAATTTCAATTTTATTTTTAAATCATAAATTTTGCTAAATATACATATCGTCGCTACCATGTCAAACTATCGAATGTGCAAAAATTCATTTTTTTCATTATTTTTAAAAATGGGCCAATTGTCACCACTAAAAGTACTCTTCAGCAGGGTTGCTAGATTGGCCTCATTATATAAATACAGAAATTTTGAATACATACAAGAAATTTTAAATGAAAATCTCTGCTTTATTTAATAACAGACATTTCGAGATTACATCTCGTTACATTCTGCTGCGGGTTGACTTCCATACCGCATCCGCAACACGTGAATATTATCGTTTTTAGATAAGAGAATTATGTTTTAGAGTAACGCAGCTAGCAGTATTCGGTAATGTTGATTAAACATAAAAATATTTAAAATAAATTATCCAGTTTTAAACACATTTCGTACAATTCTAGATTATGCGTAAGAGCGTTCCGCGAGTTTGGTGCTTATACGAAATTTTTTTAACTAAGTTCATCCATACTGCAGAACTTTGACTCGAACTCGAAAAAAAAAAGCCCAATTACTACATGTACCCTGAACTCCTTAAAAACCAATACTGAACATAGGGTTCAAAATATTTTTTCTGGTATTAATCTTTTTATATTTTATGAGTTTTATTTTTGAAAAGAGTCCAAGTTGCTCTTTAACTTATTAAAATAATTTAGTCTAAAATTTATTTCATTCGTGATATTCTAATTCATTTATAAAAATATTTTTACTAATGAATAGGACCCTATAAAATATTTGCAATTATTACCACGATTGAAATTTTTATCTTATTTAATCTCAAACTTTATGTCATTAAATAAAAAAAAAATTCTATTATAAAAAATGCTTATTTTTTTTTTCAAGATTTTTATTTATTTTATATATATTATACAGATGCAAAATTATAATATTGCAATTTTGCACTTGTTTATACCAATGAAAAATAGTGTGCTCGTTGAGACGTTCTTAGTTATAATTTGATAAAAGGTAATAAAAAGTAAAAATAAATTTCTCAAAATTTCCGGTATGAATTTTGCATATTTGAATAAAAAAGAAGGCCAAATTGGAAACCCTGTCTTCTCCAGAAATTTAATTAGTAATTTTACTAGGCGAAGAATTATAATAAAATTTAGTGGTAACAATCGGACCAATTGTAAAAGTAATGAAAAATGCATTTTTTCGCATTCGATATTTTGACATGGTAGCGACGATATCGTCGCTACCATGTCAAACTATCGATTGTGTAAAAATGCATTTTTCATTACTTTTAAAAATGGGCTGATTGTCACCACTAAATTTTAATAGTATACTTCAAAAGGGTTGCTAGTTTGGAATCCTTTTACATTCAGAAATTCTGAATTCATACCAGAAATTCCAAACAGAAATGTTTACATTCCGTGCCTGCGCAGATGGCGCTTGCTGTGTCGTCTTTTGCCCATAAGCGCCATCTGCGCAGGCACTGCAACAGCGCCATCTGCTTGATCGCGGTCGACCTCTACTCAATGGTATGGGTGTCTTGCACGTTCGCGTTCACCTGCTGTGTCGTCTTTCCCTCATAGCCGTTCAACGTTTCGTCCGTATGCAAAGCCCTGATTTTTTGCTGGAGGACTTTTTGAAGCTTATGAACCGGTATGACAAATGTCTCAATGTACTTGGTACTTATGTGGAAAAATAAAGTTATGTTTTATCTTTAATGTCTCATTACATTTTTTGTCTTTCATACACAACTCTCATTAAAAATACGCTTTTATTCTCTTGGGTTGGTTGGTTCACTGGTTGGTTGCATCGATTCTTCACAGAAGTACCGTAATTTCCGGCGTATAATCCGCAGCTCAAAGAGTCGTTTTTTGACCCAGAAATATTATTTTATAAAATGTAACTAATAAGATCGCTGTAAATATTTAACTACAATTATTGAATAAAATTTCTGGGTCGAAAAACGACTCTTTGAGCTGCGGATTATACGCCGGAAATTACGGTAATTAAATAAACCAGAGTAGCGATGCATAAATAAGGATTTCTAAATAAATGGTGTCAACTTGGATTGAAGTTATCAGCGTAGAGGAGCCATGCGAATGTCACGCCACCTGTACATGACAAATTACACATACGTCCCACTGATTGAAATATTTTGCAGGCATATTTTTCTTCATGACAATTAGTCGGGTTTAAGTTTTTTTTTTACATGACATTTATTATTATGATGGAGATTGTTAATACAGAAAACTTTATTTAACAGATTCTTTTTTATATTTGCGGGAATTAAGAGGGACAAGGGTCTAATTACATTTAAGCTTCAAGGTGTATTTCTAGAAAGCAGTTACCAGAATTTCCGAATAATAGTCTAAGCCAAATTTCAAATTACGTTCCTAGCTTAAACAAATGAATCAATCTTTAAAGATGTATTGTGATCCTCCTAATTAGTTATTTGCTGAAGGCCATTTGAACAACGCTCTACCCCCCCCCCCTCCCGGCACGTCCTTCAAGGTTTCTCTGCTCCGTTTCCATATCTCAGCAACTATCTTTCCGATTTCAACGCAAGTGATTTCAAACATTATAATTAATTTAATAGTCACCCTTTATAACAATAAACTAAATTTATGAGTAGCGGTTACCACTATTTACGAATAACAGTTTAAGCCAAATTTGTAATTAAATTCAAAGCTTAAGGAAGCGAACGAATTTTGAAAGATGCATAGTGGTCTTTCTAATTAGTCATTTGCTGAAGGACACTTGAACATCAACCCGCTCCCCCCGGACCTCCTTCAAGTTTTTTCTCTAACTATGCTCCGTTTCCATATCTCAGCAACTATTTTTCCGATTTCAACGCAAGTGGTTCCAAACATTATAATTAACTTAATAGTCACTCTTTATAACATTAAACTAAATTTATGAGTAGCGGTTACCACTATTTCCGAATAATAGTTTAAGCCAAATTTGTAATTACGTTCCTAGCTTAAGCAAACGAACTAATTTTGAAAGATGCATAGTGGTCCTTCTAATTAGTCATTTGCCGAAGGACATTTGAACATCCCCCCCCCCCGGGACCTCCTTCAAGGTTTTTTTCTCTAACTATGCTGCGTTTCCATATCTCAGCAACTATCTTTCCGATTTCAACACAAGTGATTTCAAACATTATAATTAATTTAATAGTCACCTTTTATAACATTAAACTAAATTTATGAGTAGCGGTTACCACTATTTATGAATAATAGTTTAAGCAAAATTTGTAATTAAGTTCAAAGCTTAAGGAAACGAACGAATTTTGAAAGATGCATATTGGCCCTCCTAATTAGTCATTTGCTGAAGGACACTTGAACAACCCCTCCCCCCCGTCCTCCCTTCAAGGTTTTTTTTCTCTAACTATGCTCCGTTTCCATATCTCAGCAACTATCTTTCCGATTTCAATACAAGTGATTCCAAACATTATAATTAACTTAATTGTCACTCTGTATAACATTAAACTAAACTTATGAGTAGCGGTTACCACTATTTCCGAATAATTGTGTAAGCCAAACTTGTAATTAAGTTCAAAGCTTAAGCAAACGAACGATTTTTGAAAGATACATAATGGTCCTCCTAATTAGCCATTTGCTGAAGGGCGCTTGAACACCCCCCCCCCTACGGCCCCTCTTGCAAGGATTTTTCTCTAACTATGCTCCGTTTCCATATCTCAGCAACTATCTTTCCGATTTCAACGCAAGTGATTCCAAACATTATAATTAACTTAATAGTCACTCTTTATAACATTAAACTAAATTTATGAGTAGCGGTTACCACTATTTCCGAATATTTGGGTTAGCCAAATTTGTAATTAAATTCCTAGCTTAAGCAAACGAACGAATTTCGAAAGATGCATAGTGCTCCTCTTAATTAGTCATTTGCTGAAGGGTACTTGAACAACCCTCCCCCCCCCTCCCCGGCTCCTCCTTCAAGGTTTTTCTCTAACTATGCCCCGTTTCTATATCTCAGCAACTATCTTTCCGATTTCAACGCAAGTGATTCCAAACATTATATTTAACTTAATAGTCACCCTTTATAACATTAAATTAAATTTATGAGTAGCGGTTACCACTATTTACAAATAAGAGTTTAAGCCAACATTGTAATTAAGTTCCTAGCTTAACAAAACGAACAAATTTTTATGCATGCATAGTGGGCCTCCTTATTAGTGATTTTCTGAAGGACACTCGAACATCCCCTCCTCTGGGCACCTCACTCAATGTTATTTTCTCTAACTGTGCCTTATTGCAATAACTGGGCTAATAATGTTCCAATCTTCTCGAAAACAGCTCAATTTTGTAGTGCGCCTACTATGCAGTAACGTAGGCAGCTTTGACCTGTCTCAGAAGTTCGTTCGGAAAGAGGTTTGTTTAGAACAGAATGCTCCCCTGGCGGTGGTAGGGGGAAATAGAAGATTTTCTAGAGCGTACGAGCATGCCGGGTATACGATTCCAAAGCCATCGTAGACCGTGACCAGAGTTCCATTTTTAAAGAGATTTAAGTTTATTACAAGGGCTCGGGCAACGCCGGGCGGGTCAGCTAGTAATTAATATAATATCTGTAAATCCTCAAACTTTCCTTCTGTTTTTCATGTTATAGGACTTGATATAGATCGTTTTCAACAAAAATCATTTTTATATTTTTTTATTATTCATATACGATAAAGTCAGTATTATTCGTAGTAGAAATAACGAATTTGACATAATAAATATATTAATATAAAAAGAAAACTGCCCAGTTAAACTGGGGGCATTGAGCTCACAGGCTATTCACACTCATTATATATTGTACTCTTATTTCAAAGAATTTGAAATATTCCGCTCGAAAAATAAAGAAATCAACAACATATTAAGGGGGGGGGTGGGTCATTCCCCCGTTACCCCCCTCATAGTTAACTAATGAACGCCTTAAATTAATCAGGGAAGTCTCTAATTACAATAAATATACATACAAAATTTGAAGAAAATCGGATAATTCTGCATGAAAAACTCAGTTATCTAAATTAAGGGGGGATTAGCCCCCCTTTCCCCTTTTATACTTAACCAATGAACCCCCAAAACTATTCAGAGAAACACATTATCACAATGAACCTATATACAAAATTTGAAGAAAATCTGATAATTCTGCATGAAAAACTCATTTATCTAAATTAGGGGGGGTATCCCCCCCTTTCTCCCTTTACACTTAACCAATGAACCCCCAAAACTATTGACAGAAGCACATTATCAAAATGGACCTATATACAAAATTTGAAGAAAATCGGATAATTCTGCATGAAAAACCCATTTATCTAAATTATGGGGGGTTAGCCCCCGTTTCCCCCCTTTATGCTTAACCAATGAACCTCCAAAACTAATCAGGGAAGCGCCTTATCACAAGGAACCTATATACAAAATTTGAAGAAAATCTGATAATTCTGCATCAAAAACTCATTTATCTAAATTAGGGGGGGGGTATCCCCCCCTTTCTCCCTTTACACTAAACCAATGAACCCCCAAAACTATTGACAGAAGCACATTATCAAAATGAACCTATATACAAACTTTGAAGAAAATCGGATAATTCTGCATGAAAAACTCATTTATCTAAATTAGGGGGGGTGTCCCTCCCTTTCCCCCTTTATACTAAACCAATGAACCCCCAAAACTATTGACAGAAGCAGATTATCAAAATGAACCTATATACAAAATTTGAAGAAAATGGGATAATTCTGCATGAAAAACCCATTTATCTAAATTATGGGGGGTTAGCCCCCCGTTCCCCCCCTTTATGCTTAACCAATGAACCTCCAAAACTAATCAGGGAAGCGCCTTATCACAAGGAACCTATAAACAAAATTTAAAGTAAAACGGTTAGTTTTATCAAGAGTTATCGCGTTACGTACATACATACGTACGTACATACAGAACCGGCGGGCACATAAGCTCTCAGGCTTTGATAGCCTGTGAGCTAATAAAAATAATAAAAATAATTATTCCATAACTTTGATGCAACTTTGAGAATTTTTATAAAAAATTTAAAGAGCATTTTCAGTGTTTAACCATTTTTTTTTCAATTTTATCGATATTGTTTGTCTCATATTAACTTTTGGGGGAAATAACAGCCAACTGTGTGTTCCAACCATCTTGTAAAAAATCTGATACAATAAACTGCGCTATGCAATACGGACGGCGATTCTGCATCGTAAAAGACCAATTGCTGTCACTTTTCAGGAATGACTGCGTTCGCCCTTTTTTAACTAGATGAACATTTTACCGAAAAAATGTGGCAATCGGCATTCTGGCACAATTGCTAGTTGGGCGACTTTTTCTTATCCATGTTGTAAGATTGCTATGATGGAGTTCTTACACATGCAATTAATGAGGCTCTTGAAAAAATCACTTTTGCAGCTTTGTGGGTGAACCCTTAGGCTTGGCAAACCTTAGACTAGGCATTCTACTATAAAATATTAAAAAATGCTATTTTTCCAGATACATATGTGAAGGGGCATCAATATTTTTACTGAACGTATATTAATTTCTGTTCAGTGCGACAGTCAAATAAGTCATAGTTCACTTAGGGAGTCGCTAGAGGGCATAACAAATTGGACCACGTAATACAACGGCTATACGACAACTTTAACAGAACTCATCATTTTTCAAATTACTAAATGTTGGCTTACTCCACTGTCATTCTATCCGCCTCATGTGTCAAAAAAAAAAAAAAAATCTGTGCATTTTAAAACAAACCGCATAAAACTCTTACGCTAGTTATGACAAAAATAAAGGCTTTTTGACGTAAGTTTCTGGTACAACTTCAAATGACATATCACTTTGAATTAATTTTCATTAAATTTTCCCCCTTTCAAAGGTTAAACGCATGTCAAATTAATCGGAACGGGTAAGGAGTCTTTGACGTTTTTACAGATAAATTAGATATACACATAAAATACACCGGCCTCCAAAAGTTAAGGTACAACCGGTTTTTAGCGTCTAATTTACAAATGAATGAATATATAAACAACAAATTTGGAGGAAATCTACGCTAAACTGTTATTTATTAAATGCAACATAGAAATTTACTTAAGTTAAACGTACAAATAAAATCACAACAAAAAAGCACTCATGGGGGAGAATTCCATTCTTGGAGAAATCAGTACATCGCAGTATTATGCAGTAAAATGTGACAGAAACATTAAAAAACTGGTTCTAATACGGAATATGTCCACCCCGGACTTGAATGCATTGGCGGCATCGACTTTCCATGCTCTCAATTAAATTGTCGGACACCGAAATAGGTAACGATGACCAGACTTGGAGTAAGCCTTGTTCCAGCTCATTTAATGACCTTGGAGGAGGACTTACAGCCGCAACCTGTCTTCCAAGATAGTCCCAAAGATGTTCTATAGGATTCAAGTCTGTAGAGTGAGCTGGCCATTCCATTCTCTCCAAACCGTGATCCTCAAGATAATCCTCAACAACCACAACTCGGTGTGGTCTCGCATTATCATCCATTAGAATGAAACAATTGCCAATAGGACCGGCATATGGGCGCACATATGAATCAAGGATCTCATCCCGATATCTTGCACCAGTCACAGTTCCTCCATGGAATACATGCAGGTCAGTGTGGCCTCCGAGTGGGATCCCTGCCCAAACCAGGATTCCACCGTTTCTGTACCTGTGTGTTTCGACAGTGTTTAATTGATGGTATCGAGTGCATTGTTCTCTCCAGATCAGAAGACGTCCTGAATCGCTCTCTAGTGTGAATCTGTACTCGTCTGTGAAGAGTACAAAAGCCCACTGTTGTCTGGTCCAGGAAACATGTTCTCTTTCCCAACATTAGCGGGCCCTTCTCTGTCGTCTGTTGAGGGGGACACACACAACTGGTCGCCTTCCATAGAGAACTTGAATTGTGAAGATGCCTTCGCACCGTAGTAGCGGAGATTCTTCTCCCTGATACTGCAAAGTGGTCTGCAATGAGTTGCGATACAGTAGTGCGTCTTCTCCTTCGGGCCGAAAGATCTAGAAACCGGTCTTCTGCAGGTGTTGTAACACGTGGGCGGCCTGGAACATGTCTTCTGGACACAGAATCTTCAGATTCATACTGATCCCAGAGTCGTTGGACTACACTGCGAGACACATTGAACCGTCTAGCAGTATCGGCCTGTGACAACCCCATTTCCATCCATCCTACCGCCCGCCACCTTAATGAATCGCTCAAACGACTTCTTCTATACATTTATAGACTATACTGGCTGTTGTGAACAAAACCGACAACAACAGTTCGAATACAACAAAACTTACACGCGAATTTACGAAAGCTTCGTAATTGCATATTTTTCTCTCATTCACAAATACATATTCTTTTCTATAAAATAAAAGTGGTAGCTGTAATTTTTGCGTAAGTTTTTTTAAAGCTTATTATTGTCATTCATATAAACTATGAAGTTTAATCTGACTGCCATTTTTTGTCTGGTGAGCTTCGAAAAACATGTTGTATCTTAACTTTTGGAGGCCAGTGTATTTAATTTAACTGTATTAATAACTGTCCAATTATCATTAAAGTTTCTGTTGTTTTTTATTAACTTTTTAAATTAATAAAAGTTCCTTGATATTTAACAGTGATGTGGTGGAAAGATTCCCATCAGTAAAACTTTATTAAATATCAGTGGCGCTGGTGATATTTAATCCAGTGGATACTGGATTACTTTGCTACCAGTATTATTATATATTAAATTTCGTCTTACTTAACCTTTGAACATAATACGATTAAAAAAAACCTAAATTTAGCATATAATAATACTGGTATTAAAGTGCTCCAGCGTCCCCTGACGCTACTCAAACGTTAAATATAATTGTCATTTCAATGCATGATTAATGGATAGTTGGATTATGCTCAGGAAATTAGGTTAACCTTTGAGGAGGGTGGTATCTTTATAGGTAATAAAATAAGAGGGATGGTAGTCAACAGAAAAACAAAATTTCAACTGAGCTGAGTTTATGGGCGTAACCAAATATTTAGATGAAGCCCTGGTGCTTTATAGTCAGCAACATTAGAATAAAATGTAAATTTTTGGTTCCCCCTCTTTGAAAAACAGATGATGCTACCACTTTATTTGATCAAAATTTGTACCATAATTTATGAATAAAATTAGAGTTTATTAATTATGTGAAAATAAATTTTGTGTATTTAATTATTATCGAAGGAGTGAGTTTTCTACATTACAGAAAAGCTTGCCCTTGAAATAGTTATGCCAGACCTGCTAACTCAGCTGATTTTTGAGTTTCAGTATTTTCGAATAGAAATAACATCCAGATTGTTGGCAGTTCAGATGAAACGTTTTTTTTAAGTGGGGCTGAATTTCTTTATTTTATCTGTGTATTTTTGCTTAGCTTCAAATACGTTTTCAAATCTAAGTAACAAGAAAATATTTTTTGAATTTCGTTATGTTTGAGCTGAGTTGCCATTAGGACAAATATACAGAATAAAAAATTCTGTTAAAAGAACTATCAATCGCAGAATAATTCAAAATATTACATAACTTTTACTTTTAAATTAACCACTATTACAGAGTCCTGAAAAAATAAAACCCGCACAGTATGGTATTTCATCAAAAGAAGGCCGGAGATATTAATGCGACAGGTATTGTTCAAATGTAAATTGTGTTTACTGTCTCAATTCGAATGTAATTTTTGAAAATAAAGTTGTTTACAGAATAAAAATTGAATCAACTTTTACTTTTTAGATTATAACACCCACATCAGGGCTTCCAAATGGTACTATATTACCAATATTTTCTTAGAAAAAATTTAATTTTAGATTTTTCTTGTAAATTTCGCAGAAACCACCATCGGAGGTAAATTTTTGTGAAAATGTTGTAGAATCCTACCATGAAATTTTCTTTTAAAAATTATTGGTATTCATTTGGCGGATCATTTGGGAGCCTGCCACATTGATATTTTATTTGACTTCTTGGATGAAGGCAGCCTGGATAAATTCGCAGTTTATATTAAGGGTCTTCAACCTGGTTGCCGGAAAAGTCTTTCCCACCAGTTCCGAAAATTAATCTTTGCCTTATTTAATCGTAATTTTTTTGTCATTAAATAAGGTTAAATTTTCCATTCTAAAATAGTGATAAATTTCTGACTCATATCCCACAGGTTAAAGATCCCTGGTTTTTATAGTTTTATTTAAATATTCAGAGAGTTAAAAAAGAAACTGTGCTAGGGTTGGGGTTTTCAATATTGGCCCGCTGGTCACCAATCTACTGCTATTTTAGAATAGAAAAAAATTGCCTTGTTATATATTGACAGACATTTTGCAACTAAAAAAATTAATATTATCTTTCTGAATTTGAGCAGATAAATGACTTTCAGTAAAAATGCTTGAATACCGATATTCTGCGGATTTATCCATAAAATAAGAAAAATAAAATTAAGACCTTAACAAGTTGCTTGCAGGAAAATTTTTTCAAAAAAAGTATGAAAGCTATTGGAAAAAAAATGCTATAAATTGAAACCTGCTCAAAACCAATTAAAGCACGTTTGCTAGTTTGGTATCCTTTTAAATTGAGAAAAAATGAATAGAAATTTTTTGTTTAATTCAATGCATTTTGCCAGCCCGTTATTTTTTTAAATTCAGATTGCTTAATTGTAACCACTTTTCGAAATTGTAAAATTCGCCTTTATTTTATCTTATTTAATCTGTCATTAAATAAGGCAAATATTGTAATTTGAAAAATGTGATGGCAATGAAGCAATCTGATTTATTTTTTTTAAGTAATTTTGACTACCAATATATTTAAAAAGTTTATATGTTTAGGGCATACATGCCCTAATATAAAATGCATTTAGATTCAGGGTTTTCAGTGTGGTCTTCGTTTAAATTCAGAAATTCCGAAAATTCTAAATAGTTATTTTTGCTTTATTTAATTTTGCAGATATTTCGTGACAATATAAAGAAAAATTCCTTTCGAAATTTCTGTTATGAACTCGGAATTCTTAATAAAAACTCAGTCCAAAATGGTGACCTTGCCTGGAATACGCAAAAGGATGGGAAAAATTATATAGAATTTCTAATTATATTTAACCCACTTTGTAATAAAACAAATCTTAACATTTTCCGGCTACTGTGTCAGATTTTCTTTTCTATGGTCGCTTTGATAAAAGGAGACGATAACTTTTGACAAGGGTTGTTCATATTTGATATGTGGGTCACTTTTTGCCACTTTTTCGGAATATAAATCCTCACCTTAAGTAATCACTAAATATTCTGTGATTAAATTACGCGATATTATTATATAGAAACAGTGGTAATTAGCGACTTATAAACGCACTGTTTGGACACCAATGCTTTTGAATGTGGAAAAGTAAAACTTATCGTATATCGCCACATTCATGGAGGCGTTTCTGACAATTTCATGCATCAATTAGATTTGTACTTAAAGAATATAAAGTCTAAACTTTTAAACTGAATATATCAAATTTGACCAACATTTATCTAAATTTTTGTTCATATATCCTTTAAGTACAAAGCTAATTTAAGCGTGAAAGTGTCAGTAACGGCGACATGGATTTGGCGTACATAAACTATACATTTGTTCGGGCGGAATTTATCCAAGGAACTGAAATATGGTGTCAAAAGTGTATGTTACCATTTGAAAATGTTACGTTTTTATAGTTTTTAATATGTAGAGGACTCTTATTTTAAAAATTACGCGCATTTTCGAAAAGTAGAGACAATTGATACTGGAATGGTACCTTTCACCCCTCTCTACAACAATTTGGTGATACAATAATATGGCATGAGGATTTTTATTTTTCAGAACTGTACATTTGAGCCATTTAAAGCCAAGGCTGTGTAAGTAAGTAATTTTGAATAAATAAGTTAAGAGCAAGGAATTCATTTAGGCAAAACTATTAATATTAATTCCTATAAATAGGAATGTCAGAATAAGTCATAGTTCCCCGAAATGTGCTTAGAAATAACACCGGAAGACGTTTTACCCCTGGAAGTCACTGTAGGTTTGAATTTTCAACTTGTGGTGCGCGTGCCAACCATATATCACTGTTTTAGAATAGAACAATTTGGAACTTGTACGTTAAATGTGAATAAGGAGGTGGGTTCGTTTCGTGCTATAACTAGTTTTACAATGTAAAAAAAAATCATCGTTATTATTTCAGTGAAATAAATTATGTCGACTGCTATGGGCGAAATGAGTAAGCCTTTTTTTCTTATTACGTATGCCATGCTTACAGATGCAATTTTTTTACACCAGGCAGCGCTGTAAAATTCACCATGAAGTTCTTAGTTTGCGAATGATTACCTCCATGGTTCAATATTTCGATGACTCACAATGAATGAATCTTTTGTTTATTTACTTTAATGTATTGATATATTCAGCTGTTAACCTAATATTCATTGATGTTATCTCAGAATCTATACATTTTTAAATGCAACTCATCTCTCAAGCAAACAGTTTTTTTGAACGATCTTTCTTAAAACAACTTTTATGCAATTTTTTTCGAAAAAATAATTTTTAATAAAAACGGCCCCTTGGCGTATGAAAAAAGATGTGGTTAGCCCGTATAGTTACTATATAGTTATGTATATGTGTTTACTATATTTATTACGTATTATAGGCTTTAATAGAATAAAGAAAACTTTTATTAATACTTTTTTAAGTTTTGATTCAATTTTCATAAAATTTGAAATGACTCGACAAAATTCTAGAACGATTATATATAAATTTCAAACCATTCGTTTGGGAAGTTTCTGCGCTGTTATATGCGGACAGACGGACGGACCAAACGACGACTATAGGTTCTACGTATTTATATAATTACGAACGCACCTAAAAATTGCTTTATTTAAAGATAGAAAGTTTGTGATTACATATGCGGAAGATAAACGTTCGGAACAAACGATTTTCAGGTAAAAGGGTTACAGAATCCTATTGAAGCCCGTACAGAATATCAGAGTTTGATAATTTAAGAAAATGTGTCTTACACACCTTTGCTTTTAAGCTGCTCATTTATTTCCATTTTCTGGATTCATCATGTAAAACCCTTTTCCTTATAAATCCATGGCTTTGAAAAATACATAAAAGTTTTGTTAAAATCTATTTTCATTTAAATCTGCTAGAGAAACAACTATTTATAAATAAAAAGAGAAAATATTTCGCAGCAGTCGAATAAAATCATTGTATGCAAAGAAAGAAAAATGAAGAACATTTTTTATTTGATTCAATCCATTTTTATCCCTTAACGTAAGATTTTGTGTGGTAATATTTTCAAATAAAAATTTTATCTATTTCAATAACAATTGAAGCCGTGAAGCCTTTTTATGTGGTTGGTTTGAGGTCTAGAAGTTAAATCGCCTCTGGCTATTCATGAAAATTACTTTGTGGGATAAATCTTTCTGCGAACCGAAGTTTAGTTGGATTTTGATCTCTTTTATTTCTTTATTTTTTTCTTAAATTTTATAGTTTTTCTATTCAAATTTTTCCTTGTAATGGTGTTTGGAAAAACGATGTGAGGATTTGAAGAATAAACAGTTTGTTTGTAATTTATCACTTTCTTGTATTACAGCTATAAATTTGCTTTTGCATTAATTTTTCTTTTTATCTGTCTGTATCAGGATTTTTCAACAATTCAACTGCCAGAAGAAGATCTACCACTATTTAATGACTATTCTCTTTAATTAATCACATAAAATGTAAAGCACGATTAAATTTAGTGATGAATATTATATAGATATAGTGGTACGTCTAGCTCTTGAGTTCTTCAAAACCCTTGATTTACATAGTCAAATGAGAAAATTCTAGAAATTTATTAACATAATCTGTAAATCAAATAATCCTATTTAGAATCAAAAATTCAGTTGAATAAAATTAATCTTATTCCTTTAAGTTGTATATTTGATTTTACCTACTAAGTGAAATGTCTGGTTCGAAACAGGTTTATTTTATCTACGGATGATACTAAATTCAATCCGGGAACTTTCGTAGCACCTAATTCATATCGCAGATGCCAACTATATTAGATTTTTACTTACTTAATGAAATTTCTTGCTCTATACAAGTTTTGTTTATCCACATATAATACTAAATGTATTTCGCTAACTTTTGCAGCGCACCACGCGTACCATAGATGCCAACTTTCCAATTTTTTACCCGAGTCATATGTAACCAAAATTTTTACATAATAAATGAAATAAAATAAAGACCACATATAAGAAAGGGCGCATTTAACTAGTCGCATTTTTTCTGGTTCAATATATATTTAATTGTCTTGAGAAAACCTGAAGGTTGGCACCTATGCTATATATAGTGTGATTTGGAACTCATAGGCAAAACCAAGGCCTCCTTATCATTGTATCAGGCCTCACAATCAGCAAGTGTCCTTTGACCGCTATATTCTCCTGCTACTAGCGCCATCAATCGTCAGTAATAGGAGTATTTTCGACATGAAATTTTTTCACAGCTCCATTTGTTCTATGCATTTGCTTATGAACTAGTATCGGTAGCAGAGCTGCTAGATTTTTCTATTCTCTTTTTGGATACCAGTTTTTTAGTACAGACAATTTTGTTTTGTTTGATCGGAGAATTCTGGGATTTAAAAGAACAACATTTTCTCTAAAAATATACTGGTGTTCAAAAAGCCGGAGACTTGGCAACTCTGCGGTAGTATCCACCAGGCGGCGATACTTTCCGGAGAAAGTCAATTAATAAGTGGCAATTACCGCGGACATTTTCTTCCATAGACTTTCTCCGGATTGTCAAGTCTTATCTATTAAGGGAGTCTTGGGCAAAACTTTAAGTGGTGAGAGAACACGCCTAGAAAAGCTCAAATCCCCATAAAATGCATAGTCGTAACTCAAGCAGTGAAGCGCGCTACAGGGCGCTTTTTGATTTTGGATCGAACCCTGTTTACTGCACAATTAGGACTTCCAGAGCACTCACAACGGACAGCAATGAACATGCAATGCATGTCCGTCGGTTATTGATTAGTTAAACTGGCCATTCGTTTTGCAATCCACAGTAGAAATGACGATGTGTGTGAAAAATGAGCATTTTGTTTGTTTAATGACAGTGCCATCCAGCGGTTTGTCGTTTGCGATACGCCCATGCATTGTATGGAGAGAAAAGCTTATTTAAATGTATTATATCACCTCTTAAAGTTTTGCCCATGATTTCTAATTCAACTTCAACTTCTCTGCAGGAAATGTAATCCAATTTAAGATACACCCCCCCCCACCCCCAAATCTCTTGAGCTACTTACATTAGAATTCCATTATTTTTTCTTTCAATTTTCATTCATATTAGCATCCCAGTTAGTAACACTATCACGAGTAAATAAAATGGAAAAACATTTGTTAGATTTGTGTAGAAAACATGGGACTCTCCACAATCACACAGCGCCCTGCAGCGCTTCACTTCTTGAGTAACGACCATGCATTGTGTAGTGTTTTAAGCTTTCCTAGGCGCTTTCAATCACCCCTTAACTTTTTGTCCAGGAGTTCAGAATTATATATAAAGTCATGCATACAGAGATATACACACATATGGAAACTAACCAACCCTCCAGTTTTTCAATACAACTTTTTTCGTACAGAAATTTTCGTTTTATTTATTCGCTGAAATTCTGCGATTAACCCTATCACTATGTCCTATCGAAACATGCCATGTTGTTGCCCAGGAAAAATATGCTATATATTTTTCAAAAAAAAAAGTACCACTTATATTTGTACAGTTTAATTTTTACCGTGTGTTACAAACATTATGATATGAGATGTCACCGGCTGAAACTACTCAGTGAGTGATAGATTTTTTTTGACAAATTGTTGAAAGTGCTTGGGGTCCGCGTGGACCCCAGGACATAGTGATAAGGTTAAATAAATTGAAAATTTTTATGAGAATATTGTGCTATTAAAAATGTGGCGTTGTAAATCTGCTCGTATATTCATTTATATTTGAGCATTTTTGCATTGTTTTTGTGCATCAGTATATTTGTATATTTGAAAGAATATATGGAATTCATCAGTCTGTCGGCTAATATATGACATATGTATTTGCATTTCTCTATGTATGTTGGTTGTGGAATAATTTTTTAAAAATACATGTGTTAATTTATGCCTTTTTAAATTAAATGATATAAATTAGGAGCGATTATTTTTGTAAATACCTCCTTCTGCAAAAATGAGTTCAGACAATCGACGATGAGATAAAGACTGAGCTATAATTATATTTTCACTCACGGTTCCTCAATTTTTTTAAATGCATGTTAATTAAATATGAGTAAACAGAAATAAAACTTTCATTTTATAATTAATGTTAATGGACATAACATCCTCACTTATATCACTTCAAGTGCTTTTTAATTTTAATTTCTAGCTATTGTCGTATTTTAATTTTTTACAACTTTTGCAGATTTTTATTGAATAAGCTTTGTATATCGGGTCGGAAATGTCTGTGGAATACGAAAGTATAGATCATTTTCAACGTACGCACTAAGTCTAAGAAAATTTCGACGTATGTATTGCACAGAAAATTTTCGCCAGACAATCGACGATGAAATAAAGACTGACCTATAATTAGATTTACACTCACGGTAAGTAAAAATAAAGTTCACAAGGGAAGCACAAAGCTGATGATGTGGCGCCCACGGAGTATTATTTCTCTGACCCGGACAAGACTGAGACAAAGATTTAGTGAGGTATTTATAATGTAACATATATATTTATTTAATTAGGCTAGCAATTTATTATGATTTACTTAATAAATCATTGATTACAGTAAACGTTAGAAATCATGTTTCTTGTAGAAGGAAAGCCAGGGTACATTTCTTATATTTCTTATACCTGATCATTTAAAGCAATGAACATTACAATCTGACATTTAAAAAAGAATTGTTATTATGGCAGTTTCTAATTTTCTGGGTGTGTTTTCAAATAAAAAATGAAACTGAAAATTTAATTAAGAAAATGTTTATATATGGTACTCATTTAATTACATTTATTAAGTACAATTTCTCGATATAAATTTGTATAATTGGCATGAAAATACCATAAGGTTGGCAGCTGTGCATTGTATGTTTTATATAACAAAATGAACTTTCTTTGAAGGTTTTAACTCTTTAACTTAGAAGTACGATTGCAGCGAGGGTACAGCGCTTAGAATACATAGTGTGAAAAAAGGTTTTATCGTTTTTTAAATCAAAATTTTCGAATTCAAACCAGAAATTCTGAAACAAAAACTTTTAATTAAAAAAAAAAACAACAAAAAAAAAAACAAAAAAAAAACATGAAATATATGCCTTTAAGTAAGCAAAAAAGCATTATAGGGAATTCCTGGTATGAATGCGAAATTTCGGAATTTAAAAAAAGCCAAACTGGTAATCCTTTAAAAAAGTGCTAAAAAATAAACGTGCAACAATGCGGTACAATAATAGGGCGATCGCAGCGACATCTGCTTTAAAAATAGATTTACCTCTAGCAAAAGTAAGCATTTTACTATTGACAACATGAACATACTTTCTGTTAATAAAATGTTCTTGTAAGTGTATATTTAAAATGTAACTGATTTTGAAGTTAGTTTTTTAAAATATCAGGGAATAAATCTTTTACACTCTTCTAGTAGAGATTCATCCTTTGGTATGCTAAATAGGGATAGTTTCTAGTTTGCTGTCTTGTATAGAGTACTGCAACCAGGCACAAAAGAATGCGTATCACGTTTTTTTGCCATGATGAATATCATTCATATTTCCAAAGCTTGTGAAAATCACTATCCAAGTCAAAGAAAATAGGGTATAATTTAATTATTTAAAATATTTACCATCAGCTGAAACGTTCTCTCAGTTCGATTCTTATACAATGTTTGCGTTGAAAAGATCTAGCAGACTGGCATAGCCAGAGTGGGGGGGAGGGTCCAATTTTTCTGGAAACCAGTAATATTATAAAGTTCTCTTCGTCTTCAATATCACAGAAAATTCTTCAATTAGAAAAGGCAAAAATACTTTTGTAAAATTAGTGGTGTCCAAACCATCTGGACCTCCAAACTATCTACGCCACTGCTAGAAGATGTCGCTGCGATCGACCCGTTATCTTTTCAACATCGTTCTACATTTATTGGATTCAATTTTTTAGTACTATTTTGTAGAAGTTTGCCACACTATGTATTCTAGGCGCTGTACCGAGGGTAAAGAAATAAAATGGCAGCCACACTGTCTTTCACGTTCATATCTCTTTTCGAATCGGTCGATTCACTTGATGCTTTTTTCGTGACGCAGGTGCAAGAAAAGCGCGAATGCAGGTGTACAAATACAGCATCACGTGACTCTAGTGCTTGGAAAGAGGACGAACGCGAAACGTATTGTGGAAGCCTGTGTGTTTCGTTAAGAGCCTACACTAGTCACGGGAAGAACCGCTCAAGCTAATGTTTATGTCTATGGAAAGGTTCTAGCGCGATTTCTCGCTCAAATTTAAATATTTATAAATGTTTTTTTTGTATAGGATAGCTGAGGTCAATCTCCAACGTTGTTAGTTTTTACTTTTTCGATTTTGGTTCCAGTTATTTTATATAAGGGTACTTTTACTTTCAGAACCGGTTACACAATTGAAAATGCCCGCTTATAAAAAAAACTGCAACAAAAATCGAAAAAAGTCAAAACTAACAACGTTGGCGATTTACTTCAGTTATCCTTACTAAAAAAGACATTTAAAAATATTAAAATGTGAGCGAGAAATCGCGCTAGAACCTTCCAATAGACTTAACATTAGCTTGAGCGTTTCTTCCCGTAACTAGTGTAGGCTCTTAACCTCGACTAGTGGGTTATGACATATCAAGTGTGAGAAAACAGTTTTTGAGAAAATAAAATTCGCCTTATTTAATGACAGATTACATAAAGCGAAAATAGGACGAATTATACCAATTCCAAAAAGTGGTGCGAATCAAGCAATTTGAATTTTAAAAATGTACCCCACTGGCAATACTGCGTCTACGACAGCCGAAATTTTTCTGTCAGTGCGTAGTCCTGTTATTCAGAAGCGTTTGGTCATAGCCTGCGCCTGTGATCGTGGGTAAACTGATTTGTCCGTACGCCGCGCCGTACGTACTTGAAGAATTTGCTTGTTCTGTTACTCAGAGCATTTGGATATCTCTATTTTTTAATAGAGACATTTTACTTAATTGACATTATTTAACACTTTGCCGTCCGGCTACACCACGGTGGTGTCGTACGTAAAGTAACTTAATTTTAATCTATAAATGCTACATTGGCACCAGCATTTTGGATTGAAATTTTACCTTTTATCAAGTACACGAAGAAACTATTTATTTAGTTTCGAATAAATTTGTTTCTAAATTCTGATTTCAATCAATCATTTCAACATTTTACGAATAGAAGTATTTTTACGAAACATGCGGACGGCAAAGTGTTAATAATGAAAATTCATTGAATAAAAAAGGCCAAAGATTGCTATTCAAAAATAGTTTATTATAATTTGTTTATTATATTTTAAAAAGTATTAAAATTAGCACTACTTCTGTACTTCTAATGGAACATTAATTTGATTTTAAACAGGAGTTCTGTTACCATTGTTATACGTTCAAATAACGGTGCACTATGCAGGTTCGCAAGGGTCAGGGATTTTAAAATCCTCTGTTTTTGAATAGTTATCTTCATCTTATTTAATCGCATGATTCTCCGATAAGGCAAAGTGGACAGTTCAGAAATAGTGGTATACATATTTTTAACGCAAAGCAACCCTGACTAATGCTTGTGTAGATTCATAAGCGAAACAAGATAATTAAAGCAAGACCAAAACTGATAACCGTTCGGATTTTTAACTAACATTTTTTCCGAGCATTATGTTTTGTCTTATTTAAACGCAGAATTTAAAAAAGTGTAGATTAAAAAAGCGCATTTTTCTATTCTAAAAAGTGTTAATCCAATATGAGGAAGATTAACAGCTCTGTAGGCGTATCGCTATAGTTTATAATTTAAAATACATGTAAAAAGCATGTGTGTAAGTAAAAAAGTTAGAATTTTTTCTGTTTAAAGATTGAAATATTTGTGAAAAATTAGAATCATAGAAAGTATGTCAAATAAGAAACAGAAGAATATATGAATTCAAAAGTGGCGTTAAACATATAACTATAATAAATTATCAGTAACACATAAATTAGGAAATACATGGAGATACGGATTTGTTTAACAGTTTTTCTACACTACAATTGTCTTGAACAGCAACATGAAGATTGTGAAATATTTGTTTGCCTGTAGCCAGTCACTTTTATAATATAACATTTTTAACCACATTTTCTGTCATTCTGGGAATTTTTAAACAAATGGAAAATAATTAATATGAAATGTTACAAAGGACCTCGCACAAATTATATGGAAAAGTAGCCCGGGAAGAATTGGCTGAGATTTTGCAGTTGATCATGTGACTCAACGGGCACAATCCTGCAAAATAGTAAGTTTTAATGCCGTGTCCGTCGAATGATCCTAATCTTACATTGAACGAAATGTTATTTTGGAAGTATAAGATTTTATGCTTATATTTAGGGTTAGATACCACAAATTTTAAATAGTAGTTGTTCGCCTTATTTAGTAGCAGACATCTGAAAATTCCATATGGTGAATGTATTTTTTAAAGTATAGAGGTAGTACGGAAGGCAATGAATTTATGCATTAAAGTTAAATTTTAATTGATTCATACATGCATCACGCAGTGTGCGATTAATTCATATTACTAGTTGGAACCTCCCGGGTTTGTGAAATGAAACAAACATAATTTTGTGAAATGTTTTCTTCTTCATGTAATTTTCAATCAGATTTTATTATTCAATAATTTTCCTGTTTAGCCCTTTCCGGCACAGTGGTCCCACTCTGGGCACACCTAATTTTAATTCCAAACTTGCATTCGACACCAAGATTATTTAATAAAATTTTGTTTCTACAATGAAAGCTTAAAATAAGGAGTTCTTATTTTCTAAAAAAAAAGTCGTTTGTAAATTCCGGTGTCAGTCAGTAATTTCTCATTTTACGAACAGACTTTGTCTGTGCCGTAAAGGGTTAATCTGATTTGAATAAAATCAGAAGGTTTGCCAACCATAACATTATAATACAAATAATGATTTTTTTTCAAATCAAATGAAACCAAAATTATTATTAAATAAAAAAAAGGCTAACGAAAATCCTCATGGAAACAGGAAACATTTCATCAAATAATTTTACTGGATGATAGTATGTTTATTTGATTTGATAAAAATTTGAAGATTGGTAGCTATACGAATTAAGATTTTCCGAAGGTCATAGCGTCAAAAGTAGTCATTTTTCAGGAATTAATCTATTGAGACATTTAATCAGCCTTGCATCAACTACAATATATCAGAATTTCAGTCACTTCCACTGGTTCCACATTTCCATATACTTTGTGAGTGGTCCTTTCGTACAAAAAAATATTAACACTTAACATACGGGTTGTTTTTTTCTCTGTCTGTCTCGGTTTCAGGGCATTTTTTTAACACATTGTGGATGGGGAGTTTTCATCTTTTAAACAGTAAATTTTGGAAATGTCTATGGGCATTATACTTGCATGTTACATTATTTAACAAAATTATTTTCTATGTTCGTGTTTATATTATAAATGAATGTACCGTAATTTCCGGGCTATAATCCGCATATCAAACAATCATGTTTCAACCCAGAAATTTTATTTTATAAAATATAACTTACTAAATCGCTGTAAATGTTTGACTTTAATTATTAAATGAAATTTGATTAAACATGATTGTATAATCGGTGGATTATAGGACGGAAATTGCAGTATTGTTTCTAAAAATGGTATTGTTTCTAATCGAATTATTTATATGCATAGCATTCGAATTGTAAAAATACGAATTTTGTGTATGTTTTTTTGAAAAATAATGTTACACACGAAATGCAAAAGTACCGACCTTGGGCGGAACTACATATATCCAAAAGACGTGTTTTCACTTTATTCTACGTGGCCCGTCCTGGGAAGTCAGAAAGGATAAACGTAAATTTACGTGACCCGTCCGTTAAGTGTTAACATAACTGATAATAGCAGTACTCATTTATTAATAGTGACAGTGCTAAATCGCAATTAGTAACAGTGGCTTAGTGTCAGGGGCTGCTGCATCATTGTGCCAGTATTTTTATATTTCAAATATTTTGCTTTATTTAATAGTATAACGTTCAAATATTAAATAAGGCAAAATTTAGTATATAATAATACTCAGGCCCTGATTACCGACGGGGCACACTTCCACCAGTAAAATTTAATAGACATTTTCGTCTTATTAAATGTAAAATTCGTCTTTTTTTCATGCAAAATTACTGCCATGAATAAATGAAAAATTTCTGTAATTATTTACTGGTGTAAGTGTGCCCCGTTGGTAATCAGGCCCTGATAATACTTGTTGTAAAGTGATTCAGCATTACATGACTCTAAGCCATTGTATCATTAAAACCGGAGTATGATCCGAAGATCAACCAAATCAGAACCAGAAAGTTTATGAAATAAAATTGCATGTTAGATTATTTAACAAAAATATCTTCTATGTTCGGGTTTATAATATAAATGAATGTACCGTAATACATTTTATTTCAGAAAATGTAACTCACTAGATCGCTGTAGATATTTGACTTTAGTTATTAAATAAAATTTAATGTAACTTATTCTTCTGGCGTATTTATATGACTTCAATTATAAAGCAAAATTGCTGGTCCACGATATGTTTGCCGGATTTCCGGTTTATCACCGGACTGTTTAAAAAAATTTCCACTTAAAAATAAAATAATATGAACCACAAAATTGTTCTCTGCGGAAAACAAATATTGATGCTCAGATTTATTCGATAGATTTTTTTATCTTTTGATATTTTCTACTCAATAAAATTCAGTTACTTCGTTGCAAGTCACTTACATTGTTCTCTGACATGAAATAAAGTGGAATATTTATTACTCAAGTTAAAAACATTAAAGGGGAAGCATAACAACATTAATTTCTCATGAAAAACGCGCATTACTACGAATGGTTCTTATACTTCCGAACTGTATGTACGATGTGAAACAAATTATGTATTTCCGTTTGAGTGAATCACATTTTATTCAGACGACCCACAAATATATAAAAATACGTTGTTTTGAGTTCTTTTTTCTAGCATCCTGAGCTAGCGTACTTTACATTTTTTTAGTAAACTTTGGAATAAAAATAAAAGAAATGAAATAGATGGAGTCACTGTAAACATTACACTTGAAACTGTGATTTACTATTTAAAAATATATGCTCTGAAAATTTAGCATTATTTATATTTTATTTTTTAAAAAAAGTTTTACCTTTGTACATTTATGCATAGGTTTCTCTAAAAATTGTACATAGTTGCAGTTTTTTAGAAATAAATGTATTTGTATATTCTGTAGCAAAAGAAAATACTTATCAATAGGGCTCTGTAAAATATGTTATGATTTTTTACAAGTTTAGTCTAAAAGTTAATTTCGTTATTTTTATTGCCTTTTCGTCTGACATTAAATAAAGAAAATATTTATTTTAGAAAATACTTATACAATTTTTGAATAATTTATTGGGCCTTACACATGAATTTTAGAAATGTTTTATATTCAAAAATGTATAATGTTTAGTAGGCGTCCCGCTACACGGGTGTTACTGGCGACTATTTTGGCCACTATTGGAGAATATTTTGACTAATCTTCGTGGTAAATTACTACAACATTTGAAAGAAAAGTAATCTCTGTGGTATATTACTTTAAAGTTTGAACACCGCCTTCGGAGTAATAGACCTGCGCGATGACATAAAAATGACGGCTGTCGTAGGAGGATCTTTTTCGCGAGTCTTTCGAATTTGAACACCTATAACTTCTAAAAGTTTTCATCGCCTTTTTGGAGATCAAATAATTAAAAGAAAACTTTTAGAAATTACTCGTATGGAAATTCAGGTGTCTGTACAAACGCTTAAAAAAATCCGCCTACAACAGCCAACATTTTTGTGTCTGCGATCAAGCCTAATATTCAGGGGGTGATTTGAAAGAGACACGAATATTAACATTGAATCACGAACATAGAAGACAACTTTTACGCTTTTTCCTTACCACTAAAATTAGAAAGTAAATATATCCTAACTTATTCGTAAAAGTCTACAATTTTACAAGACAATTATTTTTATTAAATATTAGTGTTAAAAGAAAAGCGTAAAAGTTGTTAGGTATGCACGATTATTATTGTTTGGAAATTGTGGTAGTAAAAGTGACCGCACCGACCCTACTTAAATCTCCCTACTAAAATCCCTACTAAAATCCTCGACTATCATAAATCTCCTCCCCCTCCCGTTTTTTTGGAAAAAATAAATTAGACTATGATTCATTTTATTACTCGCTAATAACTTCTAATAAATTTCACTTTAACATTTTTAGCGAACTTTCCAAATGGACACTTTCAACGGTTTAGGCTAAAGCAATGTTTTTTAAAATCTTTTTGAAAAAAACACTGTTCTTACAATGCTTTAAAAAAATACTGCAGGAAAAAAATAAGTTTTCAAAATTTATTCGTTGTCTTTATTTTTATTTTACTTCATTTTTTTCAAGGTTTTAAACGCTCATGAAACTCACCAAACTTTCCAAAAATAAAAGACTTTAAAAAATTTCTATTTCCAATCTAGGTAAAAAATATAAGTTATTGTACGCATATGCTAATTTTCAGGTTGTTTCTATGGAGATAAATTATTCATGAATTTATGGGAATAGCAAAATTAGTTTCTGGATTCATAAATCTTTCAGTCCTAATCGATAATGAAACAAGTTTGAATTCTAACTCTAATATATCATTTTTCATTTTTTTCAGATTTTTACTCAATGAAACCCATTTAAAAATATCCATATTCTTGAAACTTTCTTTTTTTTCTGTCGTCAGATTCCTGAGACAAAAGCATCGTTTTATAAAATTTTTGTGAGTTATGGTTACTTAATATTTTAATACATCAGGTAGTTAAACTAAAAGATCTTTTCTTTTTTAATCAATATTTCATGGAATTATGATATAACTTTATATATTTTTCTTATATAAAAGACTTCTTAGACTTTCTTATATAAAAACTTTATTTTAACCCTTTCCGGCACAGTGGTCCCACTCCGGGCACACTTAATTTTAATTCCAAACTTGCATTCGGCACTAAGAATATTTTAATAAAATTTTGTTTCTACAATGAAAGCTTAAAATAAGGTCTTGTTATTTTCTGAAAAAGTCGTTTGTAAATTACGGTGTCAATCAGCAATTTCTCATTTTACGAACAGACTTTGTCTGTGCCGTAAAGGGTTAACCTCTTAATCGGCGCGCCCGATAAGTGTAGGCTACCTTTTAAAAAGTCAGATTGCTTGATTACCACTAGTTTTTTTTAAGTAGAAATATTCACCATATTTAATAGACAGATTAAAAAAAAATAATGCGAGAATAAAGCCATTAAACTATTTTAAAAAACTGGTGGGAATCAAACAATCTGAATTAAACAGGCATAGCCTACGCTGCCCGTGAATGTCTCGGGCACGACGATTAAGGGGTTAAATAACAGAAATATTAGTGGTAAAAATGCTAAAGGAATAGAGTTTTAGTGTGTGTAACTACAGTACTGCGACACTAGAATTAACCCGGCTTATTAACGAAGAATGTGCGTACAAACCGTGGAATTTCCAAAGTCACACACATCACTATTTCTGTTTATAAAATTTCTATTTACTATATAAATTCCAGCATGTGTAGTTCCATTGTTTGATTGCAGAATTATGAATATTTTTCTGCAATAAAATAAGACGAAAAATTGTATTATAAATTGTGGTGTAAAACTGTATGCAACATTTGTCAGACATCAAACTTTTAAAATTATCGTTTGCTTGTACTTTTTAATGCATTCCAACATAGTTGAAAGATGTTTATGAATTCGGTTTCTCTGTCTGTTTGTCCGTGCTCTAACTCACATAAATACACTCGGATTGCCATCTAATTGATATATGTTACTGAAGTTCACTTATGGCATGTTCGGTATTGTATATGAAGTGTATATCATTTCTAGTTCCTTTACAGGGTCACTCAAAATAATTCCGTTACGTTACGGTCTATGGGAAAACAACCATTGCAGTTTATTTTAATGATGGTACACTATTTAAACATATTCAAATTGATATAGATTAATGTTTACTATGATTGAAGCTTACTATGGATTATGGTGCGCATGTCACTAATAAATCCTTTACAGGGACACTCAAAAGTATTCCGTTACATTACGGTCTACGGGGAAAAATCGTTTGCGGTTTATTTTAACAATGTTTCACTAGTTTAAACATACTGAAATTAATATATATCCTTGGGGTCCATTACTAGAGGCTTACTATCGAATATTGTGTGTAAAAATTTCAGTTAAAGTACGGTCTGTCAACATTATTGAAGGACGTGCGTTTTCAGTTACGGTACGCGTTTTTAAATCTAACTAATTTTTTGTCTATTACTTAGTATGTTTAAATTCTTTAGATCATATACAGGGCACCACAAATATTTCGAGTATATTACCGTTCATTGATGGAATTTCCAGAACGGGAATTTTACACTGTGCTATACGTTTCCTAACTGAACTAAGTGTTAGCATTCTATGTTAAATATATACAAATCATATACAGGAAGGAGCCATATACGGATCATATACAGAAAGGAATTTGAATATATTTTTTAATATTGTTGGTAATTTCTGTAATTGGATTTTTAAATGTGTTATGCATTTTCCGAATTGTATACTTAGACATCATCTTTCATCTTATTAAACGGTAAAGATTTGTAAAAGCATGGAAGTGTTACATAATCATTGCTTGACACATGATTTTGCGTCCTTGTTATACTTTTCACCAGGGCTCCCAAATTGTCCATTTTTTTAAAAACTTCTTTTTTTATACAAATGCTTGTGTTAGATTTTTTTTTTTTTTTGGGGGGGGGGGGGGGTTATCAAGAAACCACCCCCGAAGTTTACTTCTATTGCAAATATTGCGAAATCTACCACGAAAATGTTTCTTAAAAATATTGGTTATCTAAACAGACCATTTAGGTGACCTGTATCATAGGTACAGTCTTGCTAAGTTTACGGATTCTTTTATTCAAAATATCTACAACATCTTGCGAATAGAAATCTTCTTTTATTAATTCACGGAATGTTCTGTTAAATAGGAGAAATGATATTATACTTAAAAAATAGTAGATATTTTTAATAAAAAAATCAGACAAATTAAGCAGAACTGTCGATATATTGAATATAGAAAACACCGACCTGGAAAATTAAAAAGTTAGTTTTTCTAAGATAAATTATTTAAAGTTTTGACAACAATTTACTTAAATAATATTTTCTGAAAATAGTATTCTTCTTTTAATTTTTTTGAGTAAAGTTCTTAAAATAAGATGTTTTTGAATCGGCAATTTTCGATTAGAAAAATGCTGAATTTTAAATAGGTTTTAAAAATTAATTTTTAAATTAAATGCAGTGTTGCGAGTTGGACTTAAAAAAAAAACGGATTACTTCATTGCTACAACTTTTTAAACATAGAAATATACAATTTATTTAATAAATTTTAATCTGTCATTAGAAATGACGAATATTACTACTTCAAAAAGGTGGTAGTAAGTGGCGGCTCGTAACTGGCTTTATTTGGGGCACAAAATGCATGGCTGCTAAATTTATTCTTTTCTTACCACTATTAGTAAAAGTAATATTTTACTATCATAAAGTTCGGCCATTAAACAAGGAAAAGGTTTCTCGTACAAAATAATGGAATGAAAATAATTTGTGTTTCAGGTATGTATTTAGTGTCCCCCAAAAAGACAGTCACGAGCAGCCACTGGTGGTAGTAATGTATCAAAGTGAATTTTAAATAACCAGCCCAACCGGAAACTCTGATTAAATACAAATAATGAGATTGAAATCATTGAATTTATTCGTAATAAAACCCCGAATCTATTTTCTTTTGAAGCTTCTATCGCATACTTTAATCAGTGACACAGCGTCAGGGAAGGGCTATATCACTTTACTACCAGTAAAAATATATATTGCATTTGGCATTATTTAATCTCTGAACGTTATACCCCCAACCTGAAGCTACGCCACTGGATTCCATCATTCAGTTATTCATGTTTCTTAATTACAAAGTGCTTGCACTCTTAAAATTGCCAAAGAGAATGACACTACTATTTCCGATTAGAAATATTTGCCTAATACTTATGATTCATATTAAAAAAAATTCTACAATTAATTGTAGGATATGTAATATTTTTATGTGAATTAATAAGGCGAGAACTAATATTTGAAAACTGTGGTACAACTGTACAGAATTTTTAAATATTATATAAATTTTCTAATCTTGTACACGTTTGAAACATTAAAAATATTTAAACTGATTTTCAAAAAGTTTCTTTATTATCGGATTTATTAGATATATTTTTTTTAAACTTTGAAATAGTTTAACAACAGAAAATTGATGATAAGTATGACTCCTTTCTAAAATGTCAAGACAAAGTGTGCTTTAAGAAAGAATGAAAGGCGCAGCGACGATGGTGTGGGCGGCAGACAAATTTCCTGCATTTTTTACGAATTTAATTTTTTTCGTATTTTAACCCCTTCAGGGGCAAAGTACTCTTGGAGAAAAAATATTGAAATGATGGACTTACACCAAGATTCACGAATGAATTTATTTTAAAATATGCAGACGTTTCCTTCATGTACACTTTATAAATTCAAAATTTATTTCTAAAATTCTGGTGTCATTGTGGAATTTTGGGATTAAAATTAAGTGGTATATTTAATATACCGGCGCCCTTCAAGGGGTTAAGAGAGACGTTACGAATTTTAAAATTTAGAGACCATTAAATTGTGGTAGAATTTTACCTGTACCCCTTCCCAACCCCGCGTCGCTAAGCCTTTGGACTTTAAGGATGCCTTTAACCGATTCAGGGTCGCTTAATATTTGAAAAAACCATAAAAAAGTACCTATTTTTTATTACAGAAATTGAATAATTATAAGGTTCCTAAATAAAATATGCAATTATTTTTTTGAAGGCTGAAAAACAATATGTTATAGAACAAAACCACATTTCTAGAAATGTCATCATGCGAGAAGTCTGTGTCTTAACACCTTAAGCACCGCCCCCCGATAAGTGTAGGATATTTTTTTTTAAATTCAGATTATTTGATTCCCACCCTTTTTTTTATGTAGAAATATTCCCCGTAGTTTACGGCAGATAAAATGATGCGAAAATGAAACCAATTACACTATTTTAAATAAACTGGTGGGAGTCAAACAATCTGAATTAAAAAAAAGTAGTGTACAATGCGCGGGAAAATCACGGGCGTGAGAATTAGGAGGTTAATGTTAGCTTTACACCATACAAATTATGAGTCATTCCATATAATAATCACCCAGAATCAGGGGGTCTGTGATTAAATGGTAAACAGATTCGTGTGGTTTTTTTTCTCAGTGAGATGACCATTAGAAAGAAAGAAATCCAGAATATTAATGCTGTGGGACCTTTGGTTTTGATTTGGTGGGGGGTCAAAAGTCAGTGCCCCGCCTGAAAAGTTCAAATTTTATGTTTTGCATAGTATTTCTCACAGTATGCATTGAAGTTATCCCACAAAACCAATTACATGGCTGTATTATATAAGGTTGGCCCTTTGCTATTGAAGAATAAAAATTATGGGATATGTGTAATGCAGTGAGCTAGATGGCCGCAAAAATTGAATTTTTTTCGAAATTTCACTATAGTTTTGATACATGTAGCGCTTTGCATTGAAATCAGCCCCTCATTTTTAACTGCTGTATGCTTCCCTATGGGGAAATGAAACACAGAAAAGTAGGCCCCACCATGGGCAAACTTTAATGCGTTCCAAAATTTTATGCAAATTTCCAAAAGAACGTATTTTTGCCTATTTTAAGTGAGGTATACCAGACATGCATTAAAGTCAGAAGCCTGTAAAATAATAATAGAAATGTACAGTAAATATTCACCTTTCAGAATCACCAAACAGAATCATGGGTACTAAAGCAGTTTACATAGGGTAATGAAAATCGCATTGTAATATAATTAGGAACTACGCTTCCCACGACCATAGCCTTCAATGATTGCCAAGAATAAAAACACTTCACAATTATTTCTGAAATGCATATATTTTTTATTATAACATGAATTTCCACATAATTTTTTTCCAGCAGTTAAATCTTGAGCCCGGAAATATGACGGGCACGAGAAATAACGAACGGCACATCAGCCCGTGATATTGACGGGAGCGAGAATTAAGGGGTTAAGGCGACTCGATTTCAACACTGAATCTAAATATTTTTATTGCTTCACCTACCAAAAAAAAAAAAAAAAAAAAAAAAAAAAAAAAAAAAAAGAGAGAAAAAAGAGAAAAAATGCATATAAAAAAGTAATATGCGATACGTTCAACTTTATTTAAAATATATACATTTTGCTAAAATGTACGCATATTTGGGGATCAAAGTTCAGTGGGATATATAACGCCCTTCCAGGGCTTAAAGTGATACATCTCAAAATGAGGCTTTCAGAATTACGCGCAAGATATCTCTGGAAATACTTGATACTTTTATATGATATTTTTAAAAACTAGGATTTACATCTATATCTTAAGACTAAATTTAAATATGTTTACTGTTTCACCTAAAAAGATATTGCACCAATATGCATAGATAAACTCCGAGAAAATAATATACAATAATTTCAATTTTATTTTTAAATCATAAATTTTGCTAAATATACATATCGTCGCTACCATGTCAAACTATCGAATGTGCAAAAATTCATTTTTTTCATTATTTTTAAAAATGGGCCAATTGTCACCACTAAAAGTACTCTTCAGCAGGGTTGCTAGATTGGCCTCATTATATAAATACAGAAATTTTGATTACATACAAGAAATTTTAAATGAAAATCTCTGCTTTATTTAATAACAGACATTTCGAGATTACATCTCGTTACATTCTGCTGCGGGTTGACTTCCATACCGCATCCGCAACACGTGAATATTATCGTTTTTAGATAAGAGAATTATGTTTTAGAGTAACGCAGCTAGCAGTATTCGGTAATGTTGATTAAACATAAAAATATTTAAAATAAATTATCCAGTTTTAAACACATTTCGTACAATTCTAGATTATGCGTAAGAGCGTTCCGCGAGTTTGGTGCTTATACGAAATTTTTTTAACTAAGTTCATCCATACTGCAGAACTTTGACTCGAACTCGAAAAAAAAAAGCCCAATTACTACATGTACCCTGAACTCCTTAAAAACCAATACTGAACATAGGGTTCAAAATATTTTTTCTGGTATTAATCTTTTTATATTTTATGAGTTTTATTTTTGAAAAGAGTCCAAGTTGCTCTTTAACTTATTAAAATAATTTAGTCTAAAATTTATTTCATTCGTGATATTCTAATTCATTTATAAAAATATTTTTACTAATGAATAGGACCCTATAAAATATTTGCAATTATTACCACGATTGAAATTTTTATCTTATTTAATCTCAAACTTTATGTCATTAAATAAAAAAAAAATTCTATTATAAAAAATGCTTATTTTTTTTTTCAAGATTTTTATTTATTTTATATATATTATACAGATGCAAAATTATAATATTGCAATTTTGCACTTGTTTATACCAATGAAAAATAGTGTGCTCGTTGAGACGTTCTTAGTTATAATTTGATAAAAGGTAATAAAAAGTAAAAATAAATTTCTCAAAATTTCCGGTATGAATTTTGCATATTTGAATAAAAAAGAAGGCCAAATTGGAAACCCTGTCTTCTCCAGAAATTTAATTAGTAATTTTACTAGGCGAAGAATTATAATAAAATTTAGTGGTAACAATCGGACCAATTGTAAAAGTAATGAAAAATGCATTTTTTCGCATTCGATATTTTGACATGGTAGCGACGATATCGTCGCTACCATGTCAAACTATCGATTGTGTAAAAATGCATTTTTCATTACTTTTAAAAATGGGCTGATTGTCACCACTAAATTTTAATAGTATACTTCAAAAGGGTTGCTAGTTTGGAATCCTTTTACATTCAGAAATTCTGAATTCATACCAGAAATTCCAAACAGAAATGTTTACATTCCGTGCCTGCGCAGATGGCGCTTGCTGTGTCGTCTTTTGCCCATAAGCGCCATCTGCGCAGGCACTGCAACAGCGCCATCTGCTTGATCGCGGTCGACCTCTACTCAATGGTATGGGTGTCTTGCACGTTCGCGTTCACCTGCTGTGTCGTCTTTCCCTCATAGCCGTTCAACGTTTCGTCCGTATGCAAAGCCCTGATTTTTTGCTGGAGGACTTTTTGAAGCTTATGAACCGGTATGACAAATGTCTCAATGTACTTGGTACTTATGTGGAAAAATAAAGTTATGTTTTATCTTTAATGTCTCATTACATTTTTTGTCTTTCATACACAACTCTCATTAAAAATACGCTTTTATTCTCTTGGGTTGGTTGGTTCACTGGTTGGTTGCATCGATTCTTCACAGAAGTACCGTAATTTCCGGCGTATAATCCGCAGCTCAAAGAGTCGTTTTTTGACCCAGAAATATTATTTTATAAAATGTAACTAATAAGATCGCTGTAAATATTTAACTACAATTATTGAATAAAATTTCTGGGTCGAAAAACGACTCTTTGAGCTGCGGATTATACGCCGGAAATTACGGTAATTAAATAAACCAGAGTAGCGATGCATAAATAAGGATTTCTAAATAAATGGTGTCAACTTGGATTGAAGTTATCAGCGTAGAGGAGCCATGCGAATGTCACGCCACCTGTACATGACAAATTACACATACGTCCCACTGATTGAAATATTTTGCAGGCATATTTTTCTTCATGACAATTAGTCGGGTTTAAGTTTTTTTTTTACATGACATTTATTATTATGATGGAGATTGTTAATACAGAAAACTTTATTTAACAGATTCTTTTTTATATTTGCGGGAATTAAGAGGGACAAGGGTCTAATTACATTTAAGCTTCAAGGTGTATTTCTAGAAAGCAGTTACCAGAATTTCCGAATAATAGTCTAAGCCAAATTTCAAATTACGTTCCTAGCTTAAACAAATGAATCAATCTTTAAAGATGTATTGTGATCCTCCTAATTAGTTATTTGCTGAAGGCCATTTGAACAACGCTCTACCCCCCCCCCCCTCCCGGCACGTCCTTCAAGGTTTCTCTGCTCCGTTTCCATATCTCAGCAACTATCTTTCCGATTTCAACGCAAGTGATTTCAAACATTATAATTAATTTAATAGTCACCCTTTATAACAATATCCTAAATTTATGAGTAGCGGTTACCACTATTTACGAATAACAGTTTAAGCCAAATTTGTAATTAAATTCAAAGCTTAAGGAAGCGAACGAATTTTGAAAGATGCATAGTGGTCTTTCTAATTAGTCATTTGCTGAAGGACACTTGAACATCAACCCGCTCCCCCCGGACCTCCTTCAAGTTTTTTCTCTAACTATGCTCCGTTTCCATATCTCAGCAACTATTTTTCCGATTTCAACGCAAGTGGTTCCAAACATTATAATTAACTTAATAGTCACTCTTTATAACATTAAACTAAATTTATGAGTAGCGGTTACCACTATTTCCGAATAATAGTTTAAGCCAAATTTGTAATTACGTTCCTAGCTTAAGCAAACGAACTAATTTTGAAAGATGCATAGTGGTCCTTCTAATTAGTCATTTGCCGAAGGACATTTGAACATCCCCCCCCCCCGGGACCTCCTTCAAGGTTTTTTTCTCTAACTATGCTGCGTTTCCATATCTCAGCAACTATCTTTCCGATTTCAACACAAGTGATTTCAAACATTATAATTAATTTAATAGTCACCTTTTATAACATTAAACTAAATTTATGAGTAGCGGTTACCACTATTTATGAATAATAGTTTAAGCAAAATTTGTAATTAAGTTCAAAGCTTAAGGAAACGAACGAATTTTGAAAGATGCATATTGGCCCTCCTAATTAGTCATTTGCTGAAGGACACTTGAACAACCCCTCCCCCCCGTCCTCCCTTCAAGGTTTTTTTTCTCTAACTATGCTCCGTTTCCATATCTCAGCAACTATCTTTCCGATTTCAATACAAGTGATTCCAAACATTATAATTAACTTAATTGTCACTCTGTATAACATTAAACTAAACTTATGAGTAGCGGTTACCACTATTTCCGAATAATTGTGTAAGCCAAACTTGTAATTAAGTTCAAAGCTTAAGCAAACGAACGATTTTTGAAAGATACATAATGGTCCTCCTAATTAGCCATTTGCTGAAGGGCGCTTGAACACCCCCCCCCCTACGGCCCCTCTTGCAAGGATTTTTCTCTAACTATGCTCCGTTTCCATATCTCAGCAACTATCTTTCCGATTTCAACGCAAGTGATTCCAAACATTATAATTAACTTAATAGTCACTCTTTATAACATTAAACTAAATTTATGAGTAGCGGTTACCACTATTTCCGAATATTTGGGTTAGCCAAATTTGTAATTAAATTCCTAGCTTAAGCAAACGAACGAATTTCGAAAGATGCATAGTGCTCCTCTTAATTAGTCATTTGCTGAAGGGTACTTGAACAACCCTCCCCCCCCCTCCCCGGCTCCTCCTTCAAGGTTTTTCTCTAACTATGCCCCGTTTCTATATCTCAGCAACTATCTTTCCGATTTCAACGCAAGTGATTCCAAACATTATATTTAACTTAATAGTCACCCTTTATAACATTAAATTAAATTTATGAGTAGCGGTTACCACTATTTACAAATAAGAGTTTAAGCCAACATTGTAATTAAGTTCCTAGCTTAACAAAACGAACAAATTTTTATGCATGCATAGTGGGCCTCCTTATTAGTGATTTTCTGAAGGACACTCGAACATCCCCTCCTCTGGGCACCTCACTCAATGTTATTTTCTCTAACTGTGCCTTATTGCAATAACTGGGCTAATAATGTTCCAATCTTCTCGAAAACAGCTCAATTTTGTAGTGCGCCTACTATGCAGTAACGTAGGCAGCTTTGACCTGTCTCAGAAGTTCGTTCGGAAAGAGGTTTGTTTAGAACAGAATGCTCCCCTGGCGGTGGTAGGGGGAAATAGAAGATTTTCTAGAGCGTACGAGCATGCCGGGTATACGATTCCAAAGCCATCGTAGACCGTGACCAGAGTTCCATTTTTAAAGAGATTTAAGTTTATTACAAGGGCTCGGGCAACGCCGGGCGGGTCAGCTAGTAATTAATATAATATCTGTAAATCCTCAAACTTTCCTTCTGTTTTTCATGTTATAGGACTTGATATAGATCGTTTTCAACAAAAATCATTTTTATATTTTTTTATTATTCATATACGATAAAGTCAGTATTATTCGTAGTAGAAATAACGAATTTGACATAATAAATATATTAATATAAAAAGAAAACTGCCCAGTTAAACTGGGGGCATTGAGCTCACAGGCTATTCACACTCATTATATATTGTACTCTTATTTCAAAGAATTTGAAATATTCCGCTCGAAAAATAAAGAAATCAACAACATATTAAGGGGGGGGGGTGGGTCATTCCCCCGTTACCCCCCTCATAGTTAACTAATGAACGCCTTAAATTAATCAGGGAAGTCTCTAATTACAATAAATATACATACAAAATTTGAAGAAAATCGGATAATTCTGCATGAAAAACTCAGTTATCTAAATTAAGGGGGGATTAGCCCCCCTTTCCCCTTTTATACTTAACCAATGAACCCCCAAAACTATTCAGAGAAACACATTATCACAATGAACCTATATACAAAATTTGAAGAAAATCTGATAATTCTGCATGAAAAACTCATTTATCTAAATTAGGGGGGGTATCCCCCCCTTTCTCCCTTTACACTTAACCAATGAACCCCCAAAACTATTGACAGAAGCACATTATCAAAATGGACCTATATACAAAATTTGAAGAAAATCGGATAATTCTGCATGAAAAACCCATTTATCTAAATTATGGGGGGTTAGCCCCCGTTTCCCCCCTTTATGCTTAACCAATGAACCTCCAAAACTAATCAGGGAAGCGCCTTATCACAAGGAACCTATATACAAAATTTGAAGAAAATCTGATAATTCTGCATCAAAAACTCATTTATCTAAATTAGGGGGGGGTATCCCCCCCTTTCTCCCTTTACACTAAACCAATGAACCCCCAAAACTATTGACAGAAGCACATTATCAAAATGAACCTATATACAAACTTTGAAGAAAATCGGATAATTCTGCATGAAAAACTCATTTATCTAAATTAGGGGGGGTGTCCCTCCCTTTCCCCCTTTATACTAAACCAATGAACCCCCAAAACTATTGACAGAAGCACATTATCAAAATGAACCTATATACAAAATTTGAAGAAAATGGGATAATTCTGCATGAAAAACCCATTTATCTAAATTATGGGGGGTTAGCCCCCCGTTCCCCCCCTTTATGCTTAACCAATGAACCTCCAAAACTAATCAGGGAAGCGCCTTATCACAAGGAACCTATAAACAAAATTTAAAGTAAAACGGTTAGTTTTATCAAGAGTTATCGCGTTACGTACATACATACGTACGTACATACAGAACCGGCGGGCACATAAGCTCTCAGGCTTTGATAGCCTGTGAGCTAATAAAAATAATAAAAATAATTATTCCATAACTTTGATGCAACTTTGAGAATTTTTATAAAAAATTTAAAGAGCATTTTCAGTGTTTAACCATTTTTTTTTCAATTTTATCGATATTGTTTGTCTCATATTAACTTTTGGGGGAAATAACAGCCAACTGTGTGTTCCAACCATCTTGTAAAAAATCTGATACAATAAACTGCGCTATGCAATACGGACGGCGATTCTGCATCGTAAAAGACCAATTGCTGTCACTTTTCAGGAATGACTGCGTTCGCCCTTTTTTAACTAGATGAACATTTTACCGAAAAAATGTGGCAATCGGCATTCTGGCACAATTGCTAGTTGGGCGACTTTTTCTTATCCATGTTGTAAGATTGCTATGATGGAGTTCTTACACATGCAATTAATGAGGCTCTTGAAAAAATCACTTTTGCAGCTTTGTGGGTGAACCCTTAGGCTTGGCAAACCTTAGACTAGGCATTCTACTATAAAATATTAAAAAATGCTATTTTTCCAGATACATATGTGAAGGGGCATCAATATTTTTACTGAACGTATATTAATTTCTGTTCAGTGCGACAGTCAAATAAGTCATAGTTCACTTAGGGAGTCGCTAGAGGGCATAACAAATTGGACCACGTAATACAACGGCTATACGACAACTTTAACAGAACTCATCATTTTTCAAATTACTAAATGTTGGCTTACTCCACTGTCATTCTATCCGCCTCATGTGTCAAAAAAAAAAAAAAAAATCTGTGCATTTTAAAACAAACCGCATAAAACTCTTACGCTAGTTATGACAAAAATAAAGGCTTTTTGACGTAAGTTTCTGGTACAACTTCAAATGACATATCACTTTGAATTAATTTTCATTAAATTTTCCCCCTTTCAAAGGTTAAACGCATGTCAAATTAATCGGAACGGGTAAGGAGTCTTTGACGTTTTTACAGATAAATTAGATATACACATAAAATACACCGGCCTCCAAAAGTTAAGGTACAACCGGTTTTTAGCGTCTAATTTACAAATGAATGAATATATAAACAACAAATTTGGAGGAAATCTACGCTAAACTGTTATTTATTAAATGCAACATAGAAATTTACTTAAGTTAAACGTACAAATAAAATCACAACAAAAAAGCACTCATGGGGGAGAATTCCATTCTTGGAGAAATCAGTACATCGCAGTATTATGCAGTAAAATGTGACAGAAACATTAAAAAACTGGTTCTAATACGGAATATGTCCACCCCGGACTTGAATGCATTGGCGGCATCGACTTTCCATGCTCTCAATTAAATTGTCGGACACCGAAATAGGTAACGATGACCAGACTTGGAGTAAGCCTTGTTCCAGCTCATTTAATGACCTTGGAGGAGGACTTACAGCCGCAACCTGTCTTCCAAGATAGTCCCAAAGATGTTCTATAGGATTCAAGTCTGTAGAGTGAGCTGGCCATTCCATTCTCTCCAAACCGTGATCCTCAAGATAATCCTCAACAACCACAACTCGGTGTGGTCTCGCATTATCATCCATTAGAATGAAACAATTGCCAATAGGACCGGCATATGGGCGCACATATGAATCAAGGATCTCATCCCGATATCTTGCACCAGTCACAGTTCCTCCATGGAATACATGCAGGTCAGTGTGGCCTCCGAGTGGGATCCCTGCCCAAACCAGGATTCCACCGTTTCTGTACCTGTGTGTTTCGACAGTGTTTAATTGATGGTATCGAGTGCATTGTTCTCTCCAGATCAGAAGACGTCCTGAATCGCTCTCTAGTGTGAATCTGTACTCGTCTGTGAAGAGTACAAAAGCCCACTGTTGTCTGGTCCAGGAAACATGTTCTCTTTCCCAACATTAGCGGGCCCTTCTCTGTCGTCTGTTGAGGGGGACACACACAACTGGTCGCCTTCCATAGAGAACTTGAATTGTGAAGATGCCTTCGCACCGTAGTAGCGGAGATTCTTCTCCCTGATACTGCAAAGTGGTCTGCAATGAGTTGCGATACAGTAGTGCGTCTTCTCCTTCGGGCCGAAAGATCTAGAAACCGGTCTTCTGCAGGTGTTGTAACACGTGGGCGGCCTGGAACATGTCTTCTGGACACAGAATCTTCAGATTCATACTGATCCCAGAGTCGTTGGACTACACTGCGAGACACATTGAACCGTCTAGCAGTATCGGCCTGTGACAACCCCATTTCCATCCATCCTACCGCCCGCCACCTTAATGAATCGCTCAAACGACTTCTTCTATACATTTATAGACTATACTGGCTGTTGTGAACAAAACCGACAACAACAGTTCGAATACAACAAAACTTACACGCGAATTTACGAAAGCTTCGTAATTGCATATTTTTCTCTCATTCACAAATACATATTCTTTTCTATAAAATAAAAGTGGTAGCTGTAATTTTTGCGTAAGTTTTTTTAAAGCTTATTATTGTCATTCATATAAACTATGAAGTTTAATCTGACTGCCATTTTTTGTCTGGTGAGCTTCGAAAAACATGTTGTATCTTAACTTTTGGAGGCCAGTGTATTTAAATCGCAACTCGTTTTTTATGTTAAACCAACATTTATATATCATAATACGCATTATCGATTTTATAAAACATAATTTTAATACTTAAAATTATATTTCCGTTCTGTCGAGACATGGAAGTGAATTCAGCAACATGTGGAATTATCATTTTTTGATAAGAAATTGATATTTTAGAAAATCGCTGCGGAAATATTAGGACGTATAATGTACGTAAAACATAAAAATATTGAAAATGAGTCTTCCGGCCTTAAACGTTTTTCAGACAAGGTTAAATTACATGTAACAGTGCCAGACATGTCTCCTTGGACTTGACGCTCCCACAAACATTTATTTTCTACGTTCCTCTACATATTGCAGAAAGATGGCTTGATCTCAGGATCACTTTGAGTTTAACGATGCCTTCGATTCCTTAGACGGCAATACTGCAGATATGGTACAATTCATTTTTAGTGGTATTAGACATTTAAAATTGTATTTGTTTTGAATTAACTACGTATCCTTGTTTCTCAATATCTAAATAGAATTATAATTTGTCTAAAATGTATTTATTTCAATATATTTAAATTCACCTATAGAATTTTTTTACAATGAATACGACCCTATAAAATGTGGGAAAATATTACTACTATTTCCTTACTGTATTTTTTGGCTTATTTAATCTCAAAATGTTTGTCATTAACTAAAGAAATATTTTCTATTTTAATACTTGGAAATTTTTCAAAAGAAAAATAAAGTAGAATATAGTGAGAAGTGCAAGGCTGGGTGTCGTTCTAAGTGGTTCTGTTGGTATTACGTCAGTGCGCTATACTGATGACCCGGGTTCGAGTCTCGGCTTGGATACTTTTTTCCTATGTTGGCCACACTGTCAGAAAATTCCGTCTTTATACATTAAATAATTCCTCATTTTTCAACAAATAATTTCCGTACTCCTAGAAACATGCTTTTTCCGTGAATTCTTCTCGCAAGTCTGAAGAAGAGAGAAAATGTCCGTTTATTCCCTGCGCGCATGCGTATTGGCTCTATTAATACTAAAGTTTGAATTTATTTTAAAAATGAAAAACTAAAAATTCAATAAATTATTATTTCGAATTTATTAAAGAAAAAAAAATTGCTCTTTCGAATTAAAAAAAGTAATAATTAATTTCCTCATTCATTTCAAATTATTTGCAATTTTTTTTTTTAAAGTTATAAAAAAATCGCATTTAACATATATTCTAAACAAACAGATTAATATATATATAATAGTTGAAAAAAAAATCGGTTTTACTCAAAAAAGAAACAAACAAAAATAATACTTTCGAATTTAAAAAAAGTAACAAATAATATTCTCACTTATTTAAAATTATTCGCAATTTATTTTTTAAAATTTATAATAAAAACATTCGAAATTAAAATATATTCTAAAACATTAAACACATTTCATCGAACCGAATACCTTTAAAAAAAATTGTATAATACTTGAAAAAGAAATCGATTTTATTAAAAAATCAAACATTTCTTCTCGAATTTAATTAAAAATATAATATCCAGATTTTATGTCTAACAATAGAATTAAGAATATATATAATTCATATTTTTATCCTCTATTAATAATAAATTGTTAAAACCCCAACCGTCTTCTCATAACGACAAAATCTCCCCGCAATTAATTTCCAATTTTCCAGCTTTCTAAACCCCAAATTTTTAAAGACCAAAGCCACCATTTGAACAAAACCCTATCAGCATTCCAAGCTCTTCATCATGCAAGTGCCCACTGGCCGTATCGGTAACATACTTGACTTCAGACCGGCAGGTTCCTAGTTCAATCCTCAGGTGAGACAGGAAATATTCTTAAAATGTATTAAATTATGAATACTTCCGCAACCGTCCATAGATGGCAGAACAAAGAGGAAGACAGTTTTTTAAAACCGACTTTCTTCAAATAACGGAAAATTTCCCTCATGTAACAAAAAAAAAATAATAAACGGAAATTCTTCAAATAACGGAAAATTTCACTCCTATAATAGAGAAAAAATAAACGGAAAATCTTCAAATAACAGAAATAACGCGGCAGCATTGCTGCCAGTGATATTTCCGTGTTTTGAAGGAAGTATTTTTGAGAGTACATATGCCTTTTAAGCAATTAAAAATTTAATATTATTAAACATTTTCTATAATAAATCCCTTTTAAAATTCTATTTATTTCAACGCTCACACTTTTTTTCTCTCCTTTTTCATTTGCGAATTTCAGTTTCTGCGGTTCTAATTTTTTTAACTAGTATCATTTCAATCGAAAATCAAAACGTTCCATTTTATCAACAGTACATTTTATTGGAAAGGATGCTTTAAATTTTCTTTTCCCGCCAAACTCTTAACCCAATTGCTCGGATTCTATGCCTCCGCGGTCGCTGTGCTAAGCGACGTCTCATATTGGATAACAACTCCATCTTCAATGAACTTTTATGACCTTCCAACCTGTCTGTTAAGTACAATCTTGCGCAATCTCGGACAGCAGATTTTTGGTGTTATCGTCTGTTATAATTATCAGTGAAATGTTTCTATTTGTTGAAACGAGGTAATTAGTTTATCTATTTAAGCAAAGTTCTGTAAGATCTAATAATTTTTCTGAAGCTGTGCCCTAAAATGGAATACTGAATTTTTTTCGTTTTCTAAAATTTGAAAGAACCTCGAGGCTGTTAGAAAATAGTCCTATTTACATGGGACTGCCAGAAAAATATATTTCGTTTCCAAATACTGTGGCACCCTTATTTCAGCTTGAAATACCCCATGGAATGTAGAATCTGTTGACTGTCAGATAACATTTTTGCTAAATATCTTGGGATATTAGATTTTGACATCCCCATGCTAGTTGTGCAATTTGTACTTTTACCTACTATATTCCCTAATGTTTATAATATTTTCTCAACTCGTCATTGAACATAGTCGTTATGACGTAAATCTCCATGGTAGAGATTTTGATATTGATCCATTTTTAGGTGCGTTCGTATTTATATAAATACGTAGCACCTATTGTCGTCGCCTGAACCATCAGTCTATCTGCATATAACAGCGCAAAAACTACCCAAACTGATGGTTTGAAATTTAATATATGTAATCGTTGCTGAATTTTCTCGAATTATTTCAAATTTTATGAAAATTGAATCAAAATTAAAAAAAATATATTAATAACAATTTTGTTCATTCTATGAAAACCTATCATACGTAATTAATTCAGTGATATCCCGTGATAGGTAATGATTCTAGGCTGTCATGGTGATAACGTCACATTTACGATGATGCCATATTATTTCCGTATTAGGTATTAGTGAATTTCAAATCCGAATTTTTATACTAAAATTGTTTAATTATAGTAATCATATAATCTACCAATGGTTTTTTAGATAGATGTTCGCTGATAAATAGATATTAAATGAAAAGAGAGTGTAAATATGGATATCAAGTTCTGGAATAACCACAGCTAGACCTAAGCTTCCCATTTCAATTTTTAGTAAATGTCAACAAAAGATAAAATGTTGCCATATTAAAATGTACTTATTTTATTACGAAAATTAATCATAACATAATAACAGACGATATAATTAATTTTTTCAGTGAAATAATAACGATGATTTTTTTTTTTACATTTTCTTGTAAATTTGCGCATAGTATAATTTTAATGTAACAAAATTGTAATTGATTGTTTATAAAAGTGTATTGAAACTTAATTTCATAAAAAAAAATTAATATCTATAATATGAAAATCTGCGCATGAAATGCATTTTTTATGCATGCATTTTTGCATAAGAGTGCTACAACTATTGCACCAAGATCTGAATATTTATAAACTAGTTATAGTACGATCGAATCTCATTTGTTACGTTTGTCTATAACTTCCAAGTTTTTAACAAAAATTGGATGCGGATTTTTTCCTTCTACAGGGCTTTACAAAGAGGTGAATTGTTGCTAAATCCATAGTAACATGACAATAAGTGATATAGGAGACACGGATTTTAATTGGGATTTACTACCACCTGCGATCAAGCGATTTCCTGATGCTATACATAAATAATTGTATGTTATTGAGCCACTAGTTCACAAATTATGAGAAAATGCTCCTAAAAATATGTCATTGAACACGTCTTACTGGGTAACAGAGTGGCGAAAAATTTAAATTTTATTAACGATTGAAAACTAACTATTAAATGTTTAATCATGACTAAAGATTGACGATTAGACTTTGTTTCAATCCTATTCATAGACTAATGATTAATAATTAATTTAATTTCAATCCCTGTCTCAGATTAACGATTAAATCAATTCTCATTCTAATTGGTTAATTTTATTAATGATTAATGATTAAAACCGTCACGTTTTGATCCGGCTTTTCCCTTTTATTTTCTTTATTACCACTTTTCTTAAATTATTTAATTCGCCTTGCGTTCGGCTTATTTAATCTGCCATTAAATAAGGCGAATTTGTCTTTATCAAAAAACTGGTGGTAATCTAGAAAACTGAATTAAAAAAAGCAGCCGACTGGCAGCAGTGGTACGATATGGGCACAATGGAACAAGTGTGTGAGTAATGAATGAACTCGAAACCACTGAGGTTATCTGATGAATTAAAAACCGTAGTCCTGATTACTCTGCTGATTGGTGTGCTTAACTTAATTAAAATTACTTTAACATTTACCGGTTGAATCTTCTGTGATAATTCCGACAGTTTCAAGGAAAAAAAGTGTGGGGACTGAGTGTTTTTTTTACATTTAGACTGTAATAAATATTTTAACCCTTTCAAGGGCAAAGTACTTATGTTCATTTTGGTGAAAGTGAAAAAAAAATAAAGAGCAACCCTAATGATTTATTCTTATAAATTTATCATGGACAGCCAACATTGAACTGTTTTATTTTGCTTATAACATATTCTTTCTGCTCTAGTTTGTCGCAACATGTTTTGTGGTATAAACATAAATGAATTTTATTTCAGTTATTTAGATTATTGAAAATTTAATTATTTGATAACTTTGTTCGCCTTTGCCTATAATAATTACCAAAGAAATTTATACCAGTTTTATGAAAAGGACTCAACTGTCCCTTCTAATCTGAATGATTTACACATTTTGACCTGCGTGTATCTGGAAAATTTTATGTGACCCTGTATAATTTTTAATAAAGAAAATCATGTAGTGACCTTTAATAACAGTCTAATAGCAATGAAAGCGAATTTTAAAAAGTTAAATGGCGGCCACATTTAATTTTCTTTTGTGTAATTAGATTAATGATTAAAGTAATCGCGATTGAATTAGTTCAGATTGAATTAATCATAAAACAAATTGTAAACATAATTACTTTTTTCAGTTTCAATCATGATTGCATTCACCATGATTCAATTTCATATGATTGAACGTTTAGTCGATTAATCAATCAATTAATAAAAGTAATCATGTTATTGAAAGTTGTTATTATTTTTGTCGAATAGTTACTAATTGTTTTAATCTTAACTAACACTAAATACACAAACAACAGCTTCTAAATAAAAATTCTGGTACAAAATATTTTAACAAAACTTGAGTACAATTCCGGGTATGTATAGTGTTTATTTATTACTTTTGTATACAGTGTTGCCAGAATTAAAACACCTCTACTCCGACCTCTCTATATATTGAACTATTCAGTGTATAAACTTAATTTTGTGCACATACTATTCAAGACATGGGAAACGGATTACGTGAAAAAATAGTTCCAGAAAAACCGATAGATGACGCTGTACAACACATAATATGAAACACAGACAAAAATAATTATTAAAAAATCAAACTGAGAATGTGCGGTTTCTATGAAGTTTCTAGGACCTTTCGTTTTCGAAGAGGCTACTCGCAATTGTCCTATGACGTGAACTGCGGCAGCCAACAGATACAAAATGATGCTCGAAACGTTTGTTGTTCCCCATTTGAAACAGCGGCAATGTCTTAACCCTTATTTGCATGAGTTTTTCTGTTACAATTGTGTTTTTTATACATATATTAAATATTAGACACCAGAAATTTTAAGATAGATTTTTAACTTTGTTCAGCAACATAGTTTACGGGAAATATACTGGATTAATATTTCTATATAAATATAGTGGTGGTGAAGAAGTTGATTTATTTATTAAAAGTTAAATAAACAGTGATAGAAATTTACATCACTATGCAATTAAGGGTTAACTCAATTATCTTTATGAAAGTTGGAGCACCTTCACATATTGGATTTTGTGTACAACAGTTTCTTCGGCAAGGTTTCTCTAATGACAGAGTAATCTTTCTTGCATTTCTGAAAGCCTGGCCATCTCTTTCTCACGATCTTAAACCGTGTGATTTTTGGCGGTAGGGACATTTAAAAAATCTTGTTTATCAAGGTCGTCTGATAGCATTTGCAGATTTTCTATCATTCTGCATGCAAGAAGCATCTATGTCGATCCTTTATGATCTGCAATTGAACAAGTTGTCCACAGACAACAGATTATACATCTTCATGAAAGGAACATTATTGAAAAGCACTACCTGCGTTCATAAGGTATTTTGTCACATGAATGTTTGGTAAGTATTAATAATTTTTTTCACAATATGTTCTTGTGTTTTCTCATCATATGTCCAGTTGTACAGCGCCATCTATCGGTGATTTAAATATTTTTTACGCAAACTATTTCCCCATGTCTGGAATAGTATGTGTACAAAATTTGAAGTTCATACACCCAGTAGTTCAGTATATAAAGAGGACGGAAGAGAGATGTTTTAATTCTGGCCACCCGGTATTTTAAGAGTTTATAATATATATAAAAATTGAAGGTAGAGTCTTTTTAGATTTTGTTTTAAAATGTTATGTTTTTAAGATCAGGTCTAAAAACTGAAACTGAGTCTAGTTCTAATTTGAAAGGGGATGAAATTTATTGTGTATTTTTTAACCCGTGAAAGGTATGCAGATTCAAAATTATTTGCATACATCTTTGTTTAAAATATATATATATATGTATGGAAATGTAATAATGTATCTAATTTCATTCAATGTAGCACTTTATCCGTTTATATTAATGATTGCATAAAGTGTGAAATTTATGTACAGATTACAGAAATTGTTACCGAGAAATTTATTATAGTTAATGTACCCAAATTTGCTGAATCAAAAAATTAGAAATTTGAAAATATGTATAAATTGGAAGAACATTTCCTAACGAAGTTACTAAACAAAGTTCCTAACAGTGTGCCATCTTCTCAAAATATCTTTAGACAATTAATAATTTCTTGGTATGTTAAGCAGTACAAATTTTCTTGTGTCATTGACACCAGCTGTACAAAAACATTATCGCCTTTAAAATTTGCTAGCAACGTTAATGCTGGAGTAAAATAGATCAATTCTATCCGTAATTAGTTAAGACAAAGGTAATATCTCAGTAAATAAATTGTGGAAAATATTTGTGAAAATTGGTAATAACAGGGTTCGTACGGCTTTACCACAATTTTTAATAGAGTTTTTCGCCTTATTTAATTGCAGGAAAGTAGCATAAAACCTGCAATTAAACGCTACTATTTGAAAGTTAAATAGAAAAGGTTTATTAAAAATTTTGGTAAAAGTGTACGAACCCTGTAATATTTAAAAGATTTCTTCCATTTGATAGGAAATTGTATTATGCAATTTTAAGTTTAAAAGAATGTGGTGAATTTAATTTAAATATAAATTGTAGGGAATGTTTAATGTAGTATATATTTTGTCTCAATGTGTCTTATGTTAAACTCAAATGCTTCAACAGATGCATTAAAATATCTTTAGTTTGACTGTCTTCATGATGTAAAATTATTTTTTATGATTTCAAAAGTCCTGATTATGGAACATACATAACACTTCAATGTTCTCAAGTTTATAATTTATACGAAGCAATTAATTTAATTCAGAATTAGTATTTTAAAGGATAATCTAAGGGAATAGCTGACTTTTTTCAAACTTTTAAATATGATGCGGGTAAAAAAAAATATAGCCACAGCGCCTTTTTGTTATGTCAGATCTACCTATATCTTTGATGCCTTATGATACATCATAATATATTATATACATACAACCTTAGAGGAAAAAGAAATCAATAGCCAATTTCAGTCTTTTATAGAATCAGTATTAATTAAAGAAATGATAACCCATACTCTGTCCCTGTCACTTTACTTATGAAACGAGATGAAAGTAAACCAGAACGAAAAATTGTGCAACATGGCATAGGTTGTGAGCTGCTATCCAAAACTGCAGGATTTAAGTTACAATATTTTTTAAAGAAATTTGCTTTTTGTTTATACTATGAAATGAGATAGCTAAATAAACATTAAAAAACACAACGCTGTAAAAATTCATATACACCAGTTGCTGTACATAGTCGGTAATGAGTGCGAATTCTTTCGTGCAGCCCTGTGTATTATCTACACTTCGTTTAACATTAAAAATTAGTTACATTTTAACATGAATATCGCAGCTGGAAAGACACATCCAGTGTTGCCAGTGGGCTACTTATTTTTATTCAAATTTCTTGATTCGCACCACTTTTTTAAATTTTATAATTCGTCCTTTTTTCGCTTTATTTAATCTGTCATTAAATAAGGCGAATTTTATTTTCTCAAAAAATTGGTCGCAATCAAGAAAACTGAATTAATAAAAAGTAGCCCACTGGCAACACTCGACATATCCAGTAATTATGTATCATAGTCAGTCCTTCAACCGAAATCTGTTGCTTTTCTCTGTAAATAAACGCTAAATTCTATATATCGAATTACTTATAGAAAACACTTTGTAGTGCACCTCAGTAATGTATATCAGTTTAATTATGTTTGAAATTCTGTAATATCATTAAAATACATTGCAAATGATTTCCCCCATATATCATAATGTAATATTTTATGTGTCCATGTAAACGAACTATAAAATGCTACATTCTATATAATATATACAAAGAATATTGCCATGTACCTCAGTGATTAATATCCATTTAGTTATGTTTGAAAAAGAGTAACTTCAGTAAAATGCAACAAATGGATTTTTCCGTATTGGCCGTAATGAAACGGAGTAATTTTGACGGGCCCCTTAAACGAACTATAATTGCTACTTATTCTATACTCTAGAAAAAACATTGTGTCATCCGCCTAACGTACGTATATGAATTTGTGTGAAAAATTTTAATATTAATAAAATGCACTAAAACGATTTTTCCCCGTTGATCGTAATTTAACGAATAGATTGTGTGGCCAAATACATTGTCTGACCCCCACCCTGGCTACGCCACAGCATAATAACATAAAGTTTTTTTTTGGCCAATGTCTTATTAACATTTGAGATAGTCTGAGTAACAATATGGCATTACTTTAGTGATATTATTTTGTGTATGTGAATGTTTCACCCGGGAGAAATCGCGCATATCTAGGGTATGAATAGTTTTTACTTTGTCACCAATAAATACAAACAATAATTCTCAACTTATTTAGCCAGTGACAACTGTTACAAATTGTAGGATAAAATACGCTAAAGATTACTTTTCGAAAAGTAGTGGTGGTAATTGTAAAATCCGTACGCACTCGGGGTATGACATACCCCATGCGACTTCTCCCGGGTTAAAGGACAACCATTTACTTTATATATTTTTATCTTAAACCAAATGTTGTCGATCATATTAGGCATTATAAAACATCATTTGAATACGTAAAAAAGAAATTTATTTTCTATTGAGACATTGAAGTCACACCCGCAATACTCGAAACTATCGTTTTTAGATAAGAAAACGACGTTTTAGAGAAACGCTGAGGCAGTATTAGGACAGACAACGTTGGTTAAACATAAAAGCATTTAAAATTAATTTACTGGATTTAAACATTTCTGTAAAAGGGTAATTTATCCAGTGTTGCCAGTATGCTACTTTTTAAAATTCAGATTGTTTGATTCCTACCACTATTTTAATATAGCATAATTGGTCTCATTTCTGCATTAGCATTTAATTTATCATTGAAGAAAGCGAATATTTCTACTTCAAAAAAGTGGTGGCAATCAAGCAATTTATAAAAGTAATTTTTAGTAGTAGTCAGAACGCTATAAAATAATTGAAATGTTTAGCATTATTTTCCTACCGCAATTTTAATATTATTTAATCTCAAAATATTTGTCATTAAATATTTTTTATAATATAGAATAGAGCTATATTTTGCATTTTCTAAATAACCTTTTTAATTATATATATGTTAGGTTGTTCGGAAAGTTCTTTCTGTTTGAGAAAATTGGTTCGTACCGAAAATTCTATCATTTAACACTTTGCCGTCCGCATGTCTCGTAAAAATACTTTTATTCATAAAATATTGACATGATTGATTGACACCAGAATTTACAAATTTACAAATTTATTCGAAAATAAGTAAAATCATTCCTTCATGTGCTTCATAAAAGGCAATTTTTCATTCCAAAATTCTGGTGCCAATGTAGCATTGAAGGATTAAAATTAAGTTACTTTACGTACGACACTACTGTGGTGTCTCCGGACGGCAAAGTGTTAATTATCAGACATTATTTTCGTTGTCTAATGTCTAATAATTGACGGGTAGAATTTTCCAGTACGAATTGCGGGGCTCCCAAATGGTCCGCCAACTGAATACCAATATTTTTAATAGACAATTTCTTTGTAGGTTTCTACAATATTTCTCAAAAAATTACCTCCGAAGGGGTTTCTGCAAAATTTACAAACAAAAAAATCTAAAAAGGAAATATTTCTTAGAAAATACCGGTATTCAAAAAGCGAACCATTTGGGAGCCTTGGAATTGATTTTGCCAAACGGAAGGAACTTTCCGAATAACCTAATATACACTGCTAAAACAATTAGGGTAACAAGCAAATAAATGAAGAGAACCGTGCGAGACAACCTTATATGGACATAAAATGGAGAGTATCCTTGTATCAATGCGCAATACAAAAAAAACCCATAAAGACGCAAAATAATTTATATGGGGTCTTTAATCCTTTGAAACGATGGAAAGAACAGGAAAAGATGGTTTAGGGCAACAATTGGGTTACATGTAAATGACAAAAAATATATATTGTTTAGAAATTATGCAAGATGATTAATATGGTGTGTGGTCTCCTCTAACAGCTAAGACTTTTGCACACCTATTTTCCATGGATGCGATGAGGTTATCGATAAGACTTTAGGGAATACTGTTCCACTCCTCAAGAATTAAAATATCTAAGTCCCGGACAGTAAACGTAGGCCTTGCTGTCAATGTAATGCATCATCCGAGAGCATCCCAAACATGCTCGTTCAGATTCAGGTCAGGAGAGTATATTGTCCATTCCATAAGCTGTATTGTTTCAGCTTCAAGCATGTTCTCCACAAGACGAGCTGTATGCGGTCTGGCATTATCATGCTTGAAAACAAATGTATTATATATGGCTGCAGCGTAAGGTACGACATGAGGTCTCAATATCTCTTCTGCATATCTTTGGGCCGTCAAAGTGCCATTCCGAACGATATGTTTGAGGTACGTCTATCTACGCTTATTCTAGGCTATACCATCAACTCACCTCGTCTGTAATGTGATATTTCACGAATGAATATGTGGTTACTGCAAGAGTCTCAGTAAATACAAATAACCATCTTATTCTGTCTATACCAAAACAAGTAGGGTGTTACACTACAGACTGAATCGGGACTCGTCTATAAACAGCATTTAACTCCAATCACGTTGCCTCCAATCTTGATGTTCAGCAGCCCACTTTCTTCGGGCCACACGCTGGCTTCAGGTCAACGGAATACAGACCATTGGTCTATGTGCATCTTCTGATGAAGCATATTTCGCACTGTTTGGCTGGACACCCTTTGACCTGTTGCTAAGAACAACTGTCTTTGTAACTGAGTAGCATTGCCTGTTCTGTCTCGATGAGCTTTGAACAGGATATATTGGTCATCCATTGATGGGGTAGCACGTGGCCGACCTTGCCCTGATCGACGTCTAACATTCCCGTTTTTTGGAATTGATTCCACAGCCTTCCAATGATCTTTCGTGCAACACCAACAGCGTCAACTACACTTCGTTGTGTTTGTCCGGTTTCAAGTTTCACAATAATACGCCAAGCTATGGATTCCGGTATATCACATTCTTGTGAAATTTTCAAGTCACATTTTCTCAAAAAAAAAAAAAAGCTCAGAAAGCGAATTTCACAACTGCGTCATTGAAACAGATGTTCCTGCAAAATCCGGATTTCTACACTTATCTCCTTTTTCTGGTTTTTGACGTCATGAACCTTGATTTGCATATGAAGTTTTCTTCTTCTGTTTTCTGCTACTCTTTAAATTATGGATGTTTTATTTTGCGTTATTTATCGGTGTAAGCATTTGTGTAATTTCTTTAAAACTGTGTGCTCTACTAATTGCCTTGAGAAGTGTATATATATATATGTGTGTGTAGCATATTATGACTTTCCTACTATATCTGTAAACTTGAAGATGAAGTGGTGATGAATTGTCATAAAATCTAAGCTGTTACACAATACCATATCAATAGATTTTATTTCTCGTGGTCAGATGGCAATCATAGCACACTCCAGCAATCACCGCGGCGAGTTTAAAAGCAGTAGAGATATTAAACCTTGCGATTTCCCATTGCCATACAAATAACCATCTTATCTCGGTGTTAAACGTAAGTACAATATGATGATATTTTTATGTTCACAAAACGCTTGAAGAGACTCTCACATTTAGCATTAAATTTGATAACATTGACAAATTTTATAATTATTTTAGTAATTTACGAAGAGTTTGTGAATAAGCTTTGGACACTATATTTTCTTTAAGGATACTACAATAAAAAAAAAACACTTCAAGATTCTCATCTTTAATAATTTGAAAAAGACATTATTCTACATCAAAACACATTTCTCTGTTTGTCCTTTCAAACTATTCTCAGTTGACTGTATTATCTGATCTTAAAATTTAAATTATACATGTCATACATTTACATACTGTGTAAGACGTCCGCACTGAAGCCATAGATATTTGCTATTTATATATTTATTTTTCTAATGCTATTTAAGATTTATAATTTTTAGAAAGTGGGTAGTACCTAGTTTAGATATTTCTACCGTAATTTCCGGCGTATAATCCGCAGCTCAAAGAGTCGTTTTTCGACCCAGAAATATTATTTTATAAAATGTAACTTAAAAGATCGCTGTAAATATTTACGTACAATTATTGAATAAAATTTCTGGGTCGAAAAACGACTCTTTGAGCTGCGGATTATACGCCGGAAATTACGGTAATATTTTTATGTTAATATGTTCAGGACAGTCAAATGTAAACATACACTTAAGTAGTTTGACGTGTAAATGTTTCTTTATGTGACATATAGCAGAGTGAATAAGAATACAAGGCTCATTCAAAAAGTAATTGAAAAAGATGAGAAAAATAGTAAAATAGATCAATAACCAGAAAAATTAAATATTTTTTAAACGAAAAAAAAGGGGGGGGGAAGAATTAATTTTTAACAATTTTTCGTATATGTATTCTGGCTGGTTTTACTTTATTTTTAACTTTTGATTCCGAACTTTTTACAAATTGAACAAAAATACATTTTTTTATCAATTTTATTTTTCAATGTTGCATTTATTAGTTTTACATTTAGTCTAGAACAGTGCTGTCAAACCTGGCGCCTACTACTCACCAGAAAATTCTTACAGAAATATTCTCCTTATTGAATCGGAGATATTTGGAGATTGAATAAGGAAATATTTTTGTAAGAAATTTCTGGTGAATAGCGGGCACCAGGTTGGACAGCCCTGGTCAAGAACATTACTTTTCCAAAAAAAAATGACAATGAATATATAAGTGACAAATTTAAAATTGCCCTCCTAAATGCTAAAAATTGATCCCCAGAGCGATGTAGCCCCACATTTGAACCACAGATTTAGATCAACTAACTATTCTTGGATCTATATACTACTTCACAAAGTTCTAAGAAATTTAAATGAACATAATCCAACAAAACGTTTTCTGTAAAAAAAAAAAAAAAAAAAAAAAAAAAAAAAAAAAAAAACGCCAAGTTCACCTTAATGTTTGGGCCGCAAAATGTACTGATATCTGAAGTTCGCCTAGGTTAAAAGTCAAATATTCCAAATCTTTAAATGAAAATAGCTTCCTGCCACTTGGTCGTTAATAGAGTTCTTGAGTGTTTTTCAAATTCTAAGGAATATATAATCTACATGTGTATGTGTAGTACCCATTTTTAGCATTTTTCGCATTTTGTTGCACAAAGTACCGAAATATAATACACATTTAAAAACAACGTGTTTTCGAAATCACAGCTGGTGATGATGGTCCACTCTGGTTCTCAACACCACATATAATGTAAGACAGTGTGAATTTCGATAAAAAAATATTCCTTGGGATTCATTTTAATGACCATAGACCGTACAGAATCACCATTAAACCATAAGTGGAATAAATGATTCTTAACCCCTTCGCAGTCCTTTACAGAATTTTTAATCTTTTACCACCGGTTTTTCAAAACAGAAATTTGCGCCTAATTGAATCGCAGAAATGCGATCATTAAATAAGGCAAAGCTTACAATAAAAATTAACTGGTGGAAATGATGAAGGATTCTAAGCATCTTATGCGTCACGTATATGTGTCGGTCATCCCCAAGGGGTTAATCAAGACTAATGTTTGTTGAAACTCAATTGTATTTATCACAAAGCTTTTAGTTACAATGTCGTCATGTGAATTTTCCTCTTTCTATTCTAATATCACTTTTAATATTCAAATAATTCATAAATACATAATTTCCAATAATTAGTTTGGAAATGATTTATGGGCGTAATCGGTTATTTTAAATGAAAGTTTCGATGTGTTTAACATCAATGAAGGTGTATTATGTATTCTAATTTATTTTTCTCAGTATTACGTTCTGCTGAGATACTTTAGAATTTATTGAAATTTCTCACGTGTAATAGAATGCCAGATAAATGAAAAAAGAAAACACCATAGAATGCATTAACAGCCAGGTCGCAAGAAGACATTGGCAATGAAAGATTTGGTATGTTCGACTTTTAACTTGGGCGAACTTCAGATATCAGTATTTTTTGTGGCCGAAACAATAAGGAGAACTTGGAACTTTTTAGGTGCGTTCGTAATTATATAAATACGTAGCACCTATAGTCGTCTGGTCCGACTGTATGTCTGTCCGTCCGCCCGTCTGTCCGCATATAACAGCGCAAAAACTACTGAAGCAAATGAATTGAAATTTTATATTTATATAATATTTGCAGAATTTCACCGATACATTTCAAATTTTATGAAAATCGAATCAAAACTTTAGAAGATATTAATAAAAATATTTATTAAGAAATTTGAATTATTTTTAAAAAATCGGTGTTTTTTTTTATAGGAACTTCCGAGGTTTAATCGTCAAGCTATCGAGATACTTATTTTATTACAGAAATTAATCTTCATACGATATACTCCATTTCACAGAATTAAAGATTATCAAGATCTGAATATTTATTTAACTAGCTATATTACGAACGCACCTCGTTTGTCAGGTTTAACGTACAATTTCCAACTTGTTTTCTTTTTTAAGGAAAACTTTTCGTTGGGATATCACTATTTTTGTAGGTTTTATTAAATGTATTTTTCTAAAGGATATTAATATAAAACAAATTTATTATTTTACTATGCTTTACAAATTTATATCTTATTTCTAGTTTATATTAAAATATTATCCGACAGAGACAACCAGTTCAGTCTTCCTTAAATGTATGCTAAGCATTTCATCATATTACTTTTTATTCATAAATTACTTGCTCAATCCTTCGCCATATCGGAAGTTTCTTTTAGAAAAATCAAAAACTCTTTGCGATTATGGCAGCATATTGTATATTTTGTGTTGTTATGGATTTCACCTTCATTGACAATTAACGCTTAATTCACTTATAGGCATTTATGCTTTATGTCTGTTTGTATCGTTACGCTCTGTAATGTGGAGATTTTTAAACCTATTAAGTAATTTTCAGTAATTACCACTGCTAATTGGCGTATTTTAGCAAACATGATTCCGTGCAAGTGAAGTGGTTCTTGCAAAACACTTTTAATGATATCCGCATTTAAATTAAACTACACTGGTTTCCAAACATTAAGGAAAAATTACAAAAATATCTATAATTCGTTCAAAAAGAAAGCAATCCGTATGAAATATGCATATATTGTTAAATATAAGATTCTGAATAAAAATACCAGGGATGAAGGGATGACCACCTCCGGAAACCCGGCCTAAATGGAAATGAGTGGTTCTGCAATCGCATTGCGTCATCTGTGAGGAACATAAAAATACACGTTAGAGAGTAAGGCTACAGTTGTTGCTGTGATAGTGACATTATAAATCTGGGATAGAAAAATATATTACGATGACCTCGAGGCATCATTTGCACGCAGAACTGCGGTTTAGAGCTATTGCGAGATTGGATTCAGAACAAAGTCAGACAGTGGTGACTAGATGGCTAAATGTGAGTCCTTCTGTAGTTCATAGGCTTTGAAAACAATTTCAAACCACTGGTTCGGGATCAAGAATGTTCAGCCAAGGGCAGACAAGGGTTTCGACAAGCGCCGGTGACGTACAATGCGGTGATGTGTCCGAAGGAATAGAACCGCAACCCCATCTCATGTTAGATCCTCCCTTGCTGCAGCCACTGGAATGTTGGTGTAAAGGTCTATTGTACGTAGAAGTCTTCAATAAGGTGGACTTTACGCGAGGCGATCAGCAATTTGTGTGCCGCTCACCTCACGTCAACGGAGGGAACGTTTGATGTGGGCACGTCAACATGTCCACTGGATGGCTGATCAATGGAGGCGTGTTTTCTTCACGGATGAGTCCCGGTTCAGCCTCCAAAGCGGTAGTAGACGTTGTGTGATTTGGAGAGAATAGGGAACATGTTATCATGCATCAAACATTTGTGAAAGAGATTCATACTGATGAGGCAATGTCTGCGTTTGGGGTGGTATCTCTTCTGGTAGACGTACAGACCTCCATGTCTTTCCATGTGGAATCGTGAATGCTTACGTCCATAGAGATGACATTTTTTATTTTTTTGTCTCCCATATGCCGGTGCAATAGGTAATGATTTCCTGTTATGGGATGCTAGACCGCACAGGGCTCGCATCGTGGAAGATTATCTTCAGCACCAGACAATTCATCGCATGGAATGGCCAGCTTGATCACCGGACTTGAATCCCATCGAGCATGCTTGGGATGCTTTAGGAAGACGAGTTGCGGCTCTAAATCCCTTTCCTCAGACACTTTCCATGCTTACAACTGGTTTGCAAGAGCAATGGCTCGCACTTCCCAGCGAACTCATCGACCGCATAAATGACAGTATGACACATCGCTGTATTTGCTGTATTGCTACTAGGGGTGCTCATACGCCATATTAAATGTACTTTTCCTATACCAAACTGACAAATTGATTTTGCAAATTTTATAATTATGCTATTTTTTGAAACACCATAATTGTCTGGTAATTTCTTTCCATGTTATTTTATACCTTACTATGCGTAGTATATTGTGACTGAGATTCATTAAAATATATATATGCAATATTTTGAGTTATTGCTATTTTTGTGATTTTTCCTTAATTTTTGGAAACCAATGTATATTGATGATAATATCTTTTTTCTTTCACGCTAACCTTGGCACTATTGAGCAAAATTAGAAAATCTACGGACGCACTTCCGTTCTCCGATATATCATTATCTTCATCTAATCTTCCTAGATAATATATCAATGTGTCTTGGGTTTTAGATTTTAGCTAATTTTACTCGAAAAGCTAAAGCTAAAATACGAGAAACCCGATTATAGAAGATTCATTCTAACGTACATATCAATAAACAGGATATATGCTATAAAATGATAATAATCATAAGCAGAAGTCGCAGTATCCGTGCTTTAATATTTACTATAAATTCTCGTTCTACAATATAGAAGCTTAAAAAATAATAAAGACTAACATTATAGTAACAGTAAGTATAATAACAGTACAACATAATAAAAATAGTAGAAGTCTTGTGCAGTGAAGAAACTATTGAAACTTTAATGACATTGCCGGGTTATACCATTTAATTAACCTCATGATATACTGAAAATATCCATTAGCGTCAAATTCTCACCGAACTTGGCGACATTTAACGACATATCGCCAAACTTGGTGACATAAAATAACCTTTTTATGCTGCCGTCATAATGATACGTATGTATTACGTATTACATGCATATGTATTATATGTATAATGCATATGCATCTATACAGTGCGATTCATAAATATCGAAAGAATTAGCTATCTCCTTAAATATTGTCCCTAGACACATACTTTCAATTACAAAGTTTCATAAAAAAAAGGTGCACAATTTGATGAGATAAGTTGCAACTGCATGCAACTCCATGGTCTATTTGAGAAAATACAAAAATTAAATTTTTACACGGCCAATGTAGGATAAAATTTTTAATTAAGAAGTTTTTTCTTGTCCATTCCTATATTAAACAAAAATAAATCCATCTTGATATCTGAAAAATTCAGAGAGATATGTCCGTTTTAATAATTCGTAAGGTTTCAAGGGATCATACACGGATTGAAATGCGTATAAATCAAGAAACAATGGTACTTTAAGGTGTCCGGCAAACATTTATTTATTTTATTTTTTAATTTATTTACACAGTTAGAATTTTGAATTTTTTTTCTGATGTTTAACCATATAATTTGTAAACAGAATCACATCATAAAACTTCTTACAAATTTTAATATATATATATATATTTTCAAAAAATTCAGAGTAATTTAAAATTATTATAACTCGAAATATTATTTAGCGAATTGAATTTTTTTATTTTAATTAAACAGAAATATATAAGTTTTAATTTTGATTCAACATTTAAAAAATATTAATTAACCCCCTGACCGCCGAGCAAAAGGGCAAATTTGTAATGTTGTTTTCTCTGTAATTTTTTTTAAAATGCTTAAAAAATCTGAATTTTCAAACTTGAGATAAAAAACTTAATTGCGTATATAAGTATAATCCTTGAGAGTATCAATCATTACTTGATGTTTTAAAAATGCATTATATTTGTAGAATTATATTAATTTAAACAAAACTTGTATTGCTCTGAAACCTACAGCATAGTGAACGGATATATCAGGTCGCGGCGGTGAGAAGGTTAAAAAAAAAATAAATTTAAAATAGCAATTTCAAAAAAGATGCAATTTAAGACATTACAAATCATATTTTCAAAAGTGAATATTTTTTTTTCAAATTTTCCGAATTTAAAATTTAAGAAAAATATTTGAATAAGATATATTCCAAGTTTGAATCATTTATCTTTAACGGTTATTGACTTATATCAATTTAAAGATGAGAAAGGATGAAAAAACCTATGATGCAGAAAATTGCATTTAAAGTTTTAAACAAAGATTGGCTTCTAATGGAACATTTAAATGCTTTTTTAAAAGCTTTCAGGAAAGTACGTAACTCCTTCCTGTAGCTTCAATTTCCGTTATTTAATGGTTAAATGTGTCAGTTGATTTAAACAAGACTTTTCTAACATGTCGTTTTCGAGTTTTTTCGTAGATTTAGCCCTGATAGTTTTAGTTTTTAGATTTTAGCCCGTAGTTTTATTCTTTTGTAGTTTTTCCCCTTAAATGTTCAACGACACGAGGCGTAAAAGTTGCCTCTAATTACGGGCGACTCACTGTTAATCTATGGCTTTAACCCCTTGGGGACGAGCAACACGTATACGTGATGCTAAATATGCTCAGAATCCACGATTATTCCCCCCAGTTATTTTTTATTGTAAGCTTTGTCTTATTAAATCTTAGCATTTCTGCGATTCAATTAGGCGAAAATTTCTGTTTTGAAAAACCGGTGGTAAAAGATTAAAAATTCTGTCAAAGACGCTCGCCGCGAAGGGGTTAAAAGAGTTGTTCCAAAAGCAAGCAACTATCTTTTCTCGGAGCAATTTTGTCGCATGCGATGATCCTCAGCTTGGCATCTATTAAAAAAATACGCAATAGCAACGTCAATGATTATTTATACTCTTAGACTATTACATTCGTATAAAGATTTATTTTTAAAAAACAATATCGTTTGGAATAATTGAAAAATAGGTTTAAAAACTTCATAAGTTTTGAAGCTGTATAACAAAAAATGAAATTTTTGAAAATATTTCTGTGTAATTTATTAAAATATATTTCCAGTGATTTCGTTAACAGAAGTTTCATTATCGCTATTAGTAATTTTACAAAACTTATTGCCTGCCCGACACATCCTAAGAACAATAAAGACACTGGCCGGCACTTCCTTGAAGGCAGGCCGTGCCAATTGTGGGCCTAGCGCCAAGCCCGGGCTCATGCAGACCTCTTGCATATTTCTCAAGCAAGTGTAACTCAAAAATCTATACGCTGTTATTTTATATCTGAAAGTTAAGGCATTGTCTTAGATTGACTTTTAATAAAGTGTAAATTTATGGTCGATCCCTAACTTGCATTTCAAATGAACTGATATGGCGTCTCTCAGAGGTATGCTTAAGTGGTGTAAGTCCGAATTTTGGGTTTTAATATCCCTGTGAATTTTGCAGATATCAAGATGGAATTTTGTTGTTTTTTAATTCAGGAATGGATAAGGGAAAATTTTCCTATTTGTAAATTATATCCTACAGACCGTATAAAAATTTAATTATTGTATTTCTTAAATACCCCACCCCTCACCCCCGCCATGGAGTTGCAGCTTATGTCATCAAATTTTGCACCCTTTTTTATGAAACTTTGCAATTGGAAGTATGTGTCTAGGGACAATATTTAAGGAGATAGCTAATTGTTTCGATATTTATGAATCACACTGTATACATATTGTATAAAATATTACTTTCAAGTTTAAGGAAGTACGGTATTCAAATTAACTATTAAATGAAAAAAATAATATAATTTAAAATATACTTAATCCATTGTTGAAGTAACAATGAGAGTTCCTTTTTTTTATAATTCTGAAAACCAAATCAAAAGTTATAGAAGTAAAGTGTTGAGCAGCTAACTATTTAATTACAATACAGTAGTACAGGGCTGTCGAACCTGGCACCCGCTAATCACCAGAAAATTCTTACAGAAACGTTTTCCTTATATATTCAGAGATTGAATAAGGCAAATATTTCTATAAGAATTTTCTTGTGCATAGCAGGCGCCAGATTGGACAGCCCTGCAGTAGTGTAACTTTAATGTTAACCCCTTAATCGTCGTGCCCGAGACATTCACGGGCAGCGTAGGTTACGCCTGTTTTATTCAGATTGTTTGATTCCCACCATTTTCTTAAAATAGTGTAATTGGATTTACTCGCATTTGTTTATCCGTCTATTAAATAAGGCGAATATTTCTACTTATAAAAAACTGGTGGCAATCAAGCAATCTGAATTTTTAAAAAGTAGCCTAAACTTATCGGGCGCGACGATTAAGGGGTTAAATCTATAAGATTGAATAATAAACAAAGAAGTTTAACGTTAATTTGTTTTATTTCAAAAATCCAATTTCCTACTAGAAGTTAATATTTTATCTAATTCCAATATTTTTTTATCAGTCAATAGGTTTTATCTAACTCTTTTATTTTGCTTATTTCTTAAAGATAAGCATACATTTTTTTAAATTCCTCACATTATTTTAAATTCAGAAAAAATATGTAATTTTAAATGAAAGATTTTTTAATTGATGGAGCTAATGGCTAATTAAAATAATTTAACATAAAAAAATGACGATATAAATAATACAATTTTTGGAAAAATGAGCCAAAAATTTCTTTATTTTACAGAAAGTAACCGCTATATTTTACTGTGAAAGTTCTGTTGAATTTAAGCAATGTTATGATCATTTCAAAATTCTTAATTCATTTCTTCCCTTATTATTTTTTTTTGGTTGACCCTCCTTTTACTAATTTCTACATTAGAAAGATTTCATGTCTCCTTCTAAATTATCAAATTTACCTAATTGATCCATAATTATTATTTTTTCCTTTTTTATATACTATGACAGTGTTTGTGCTCACCAGTCTGTATTTTGGGGGGTTTGTTATGGAAGACTTTATTAATTGAGAAGTTTGCTAAGTATTAACTAGTCTATAATTTCATTTTTTGTTAAATTTCGTGATTTAAAATTTTGAATGGGTTTTAAATTTGAATTAATTTTTTTTAAATTCTTTTAGTTGTAAGTCTTTAAAATTTATTAAACTTGTAATTTTTACTATTAATTTACACATTAGCAAGCTCGGGACCACGTTGGCAGAAAAAATGAGCAAGTTGATAATTTAATACAAATCCAAAATAAAACAACTAACACAATCATTAAAACATTTTAGAAATAGACTTTTTTGTCCCCAAAATGGTTTATTCAAGACGTTCCAAGATGGTTGGTTATGTAATTATTAAATATTTTTTTTCGTGTATGAAAAGGAGAAATTTAAGGCTTTCTCTCTCAAAATGTTGTCCCTAAAGACAGAGAAGAGCTTCTGCAATTACATAAGGTGAAGATTGTGCGGAAATATTTGTGATGCAGCTATTGCAAGCCCCCCTGTAGCTCATCACAACTTAAAAGCAACCTAACTAAGGTAAAATGACAAATGTATGTTAATGACGCATACCGGGTGGTTATAATACCGGGTGATTATAATTACAGTTACGATTTCAAAAATCGATAATTTTAAAACTACTGATAAGGAGGTCTTCTTTCAGACAATGTTAAAATATATGTAAACGCATCAGACAATCCACCGTGGACGTGAAGCTCACTCAAACATTAATCTTCTACGTTCCTCTACATATTACAGAACGTTGGCTTGAACTCAAAGGAGTAGGAATTGACTTCTGCTTCACATTTCTTCGATGGTAATACTGCAGATATGGTACAATTCCTTTTTAGTGGTATTAGTTATTTAAAATGTATGAGTTTTGAATTAACAACGTGTCCTAGTTTCTCTATATCTAAATACCGGGTGATTATAATTAAAGTTACGATTTCAAAAATCGATAATTTTAAAACTACTGGTCAGAATGACTTGATATTTTAGCAGAACAATCGTGAGGCAATGGAATTTTGTTTGGCGAAGGAAAAAAATAGTTCCAAATTGTACCGATACATGGCGTTGTCAGGGTAATGTCAGGGGAAAGCCTAAAAATGTATTCTTGAACCCTTTCCGGCGCGGAGTAAATTTGTTTGCAAAATGATGAAATAATAGACTGACACCGGAATTTACAAACGAATGCATTAGTAAAAAGAAACTTGCTTATTTTTCTGGTTCTTAATGAAAGGAAAATTTTAATTAAATACCGGGTGATTATAATTAAAGTTACGATTTCAAAAATCGATAATTTTAATTAAAACTACTGGTCAGATTGACTTGATATTTTAGCAGAACAATCGTGAGGCAATGGAATTTTGTTTGGCGAATGAAAGAAAAAGTTTCAAAATGTGCCCATAGATGGCGCTGTCTGGGTGCACATTGTCTGAAGATATGCAAATTACTAATACGTGACATGCGCACCGCAGACATAGCAACCATAAAAATGCAGAGCAGCAGCTCTTTGCCTGAATGCTTCATCATGACTCTGACTATGAAGGATTGCGCTCTGCTCTTGAAGCTTTTTTATAAGAACGATGACTGTGCACTTACAGCTATTAGGAAGTTTCGGACATTAAAATCCATAAAAAAAGGTCCAATAATAACAAATGGCCTGCAAAAAATGATTGCTAAATTCGAAGAGACCGGTTCATTTGACGTTAAACGGGGTAGAGGAAGGAAACCAGTTTCAGCTGCGGCAGTGGAACATGTGGCTACAGCATTACAAGAACATACTGACAGTGATGCTGGAATCAGCAGTGCAAGGGGGATTGGCCGAATTCTGGATATGCCGAACAGCACGGTGCGTACAGTCCTACGGAACGTCTTACGCTGTCATCCGTACAAGATAACTCATGTGCAGGAGTTGCTACCTGCTGACCTGGAAGCACGTCAATCTTTTGCACTACAATTTCTTGCCCGGATGGAAGTGGACAACGGATGGCCATGGAACATTCTGTGGTCTGACGAAGCCCACTTTCATTTGCAAGGTTCTGTAAATACGCAAAATTGCAGGATATGGGCGACCGAGAAACCGTCCCAGCTACAGCCATTACCTCAGTCTGAAAAGGTCACTGTGTGGTGCGGAATAACGGCAGCGTTTATCGTCGGTCCATTTTTCTTCGAGGAGATCACACCTTCGGGTCCCGTTACCTGCACAGTTACTGGCAAGCGGTATGAAGCACTTTTGCGTAACCATGTTCTTCCGGCACTTCAACAGCGTCAGTGTGTGGATCGCATAATATTCATGCAAGATGGCGCTCCGCACATTGCTACTACTGTGAAGCAGCTACTGAGTGATAATTTCGGAGATGATAGGATCATAAGCCGCCATTTTCCAACAACGTGGCCGCCACGTTCCCCCGACTTAAACCCGTGTGATTTCTGGCTTTGAGGGTACCTGAAGAATGTTGTTTATAGCGGGCGGATTCAGAATCTAGCCGACTTGAAGGCAAGCATCACACAACACACCCATTGCATTAGTACAGATACCCTCCGATCTGTTGTGGAGCATGCCGTTTTGCGCTTCCAATTAGTAGCGGAACAAGGCGGAGGGCATATTGAGCAACTTATGCCTTAATAATCAGTAAGGTATTTGTTCCATGAAGCTCTTTTTTTTTCATTTTTTGTCATTATCGCTGTCGTCGCTGTAAACACGGAGTCTTGTCTTTTCGCTAATAAATTTTTAGTAAATCTCTGAACTCTATTTTTTTCCTTTTGGCAACATCATTCCTATGTTTAACCCTTTAACGGGCGGTGGTCACAAAAAAGGACACCCAATTTTAATTCTAAAACTGACAAACGGCACCAAGAATATTTAATTAAAATTTTCCTTTCATTAAGAACCAGAAAATAAGCAAGTTTCTTTTTACTAATGGATTCGTTTGTAAATTCCGGTGTCAGTCTATTATTTCATCATTTTGCAAACAAATTTATACCGCGCCGGAAAGGGTTCAGGAATACATTTTTCGTCTTTCCCCTGACATTACCCTGACAACGCCATCTATCGGCACAATTTGGAACTATTTTTTTTCCTTCGCCAAACAAAATTCCATTGCCTCACGATTGTTCTGCTAAAATATCAAGTCATTCTGACCAGTATTTTTAAAATTATCGATTTTTGAAATCGTAACTTTAATTATAATCACCCGGTATAAGTATTTCTATTTTGAGCTGTCTGTAGCTTGAAGGAATAACCGGAATGAAACAAAAATCGGTGAACTTACTATTCGAAAAGGGGGAAAAAAGAATAAAACAATAAAAGAATTAATTGTAATAATCACCGACAGATCGCGCTTTTGAGTGTGAAATGTAATGTGTACTATTTTGTATTGTGTAGGTGTCCGAAACCTCAATGACTTTACCGCATATCACAACATGTACGAAACATCACTAATGATGCGTTACATTCTGCAGAAGAGCACATTGTGTATCGCCTGGATTGTGTTCTCCCGCACAATGACCATGTGGAACCTGAACATGACCGGTAACGCCATGCGAAAGCATAACCACATTCACTGTGACATTTTCCAAAAAAATAGGTGTGGTATCCGGCTTGACGCCTCAATTCTTTGTTCTTGTATTACACATTACATTTCATAGTCAGTAGCGCCATCTGTTGGTGATTATTGCAATTATTTTTTTTATTCTTCCATTCTTCTTCCCCCTTCTTGAATAGAAAGTGTGCCGATTTAGGTTTCATTTGGGTTATTCCTTCGAGCTACAGACAGCTCCAAATAGAGATACTTATATTGTAACCACCATGTATACACCATGTCTGCCAATATTTATGCTTTTTGTTACCACCAAAATTTAGAATCATTCCGTGTCAAGTGGTCCGAGTTTGGGAACTTTTCTTGCTCTAGCCTCTTCGATTTTAATGCAGTCGCAAAAGAACATACATATACGTCTAAGATGGGCATCTGAAAATTGTCTGAGTCAGTTGTAGTTTAGTTGTGTTAGTCCTTATGCAGAGTTCACTATTTAACAGTCACAGAAAAATGACCAAATCCAAGGTTTGCAATCATATTGATCATGATAGAAAAAACTATACTTATTCAAAATATGTGATCTAGTGCAACGTTTTGTGCTAACAAACATAATTGAAATAATTACAGATCAGATGTCAATACATACATAATTAATGGGCCTCAAACTACGCTATACGGCCTGTAACGATGCATTTTACCCTTAAGTTTAATAAGCTGAAACTTCTGAAATAATTACTTTAATAGTTTTTCATTTTACCAGTTAATTTACCTAAGAAGATGTCACAAAGCTCTTGAAGTTTTTTATTCTCCTGCTTAAGTATTCATTAATTTATTAATTTTTGAAATCAATTAATTTTTTTCATAAATTTAACCTCATTTTCAGAAGCCCATATCTGAAAAGGGACACTTCTGATTTGATTACCGATTATACCACTGAACAGAACACGCCTTACTAAAAAAGAAAACATTTTAGTTTGGGACTCTTCGGTATAAGGTTAATAAAACAAGGTTCGAAACATCTACTTTGTGTGAGATTTGGAACTATTGGGTTGTCCGGAAAGTTCGTGCCGGTTGGGAAAATCAATTCGTACCGTAAAATTCTGACCGTTAATTATAAGATATTAGCTATCGAAATCAATGTCTAATAATAAAATGATTTCTGGATGATGAAATTTGCCGGTACGAAATGATTTTCATAACCGGAACGAACTTTCTGTACAACCCAATATATCCCCCGCAGAAATTGATTCAAAAGTGTATGGACGACAGTGAATACTGACGTGTAGTGAAGAATAACATAAAAATATATGAAATAAGTGGGTAATTCCTAAGTGTTGTCAGTAGGCTACATTTTAACATTCAGATTGTTTGTTTGGCACCACTTTTCTGAAATGATATAGTTCGCCTTCTCGTCACCTTATTTAATATGTCATTAAATAAGGCGAATTTTACTTTCTCAAAAAAGTGGTGAAAATCAAGAAAACTGAATTTAAAAAAGTAGCCCACTGGCAAAATTTTCCTATTGTTATCTCCGACGGCAAGGCCGATAAGTAATACCCAAGCAAACGACGTCAATAAAGGCGTGCTCTGAATCCATATTTCCGCTTATGTAACTTTTATTGCATAAAATGTTTATGTTTTTGGCAGAAAATATGTGTATTTATATCATATATTTGACCCTATTTTATCAGCCTTGAAGGAAATTCTATAATATTTTATAATATATTGGGGCAATTTATTTATGTGTTATCCATGTACACATATAAATTAATAATGCTCAAATAAGAGAACATGGCTTCTACAGTTTTCTTATTAAATCACCTGTCAACAATATTTCATGAAAGATATTTATGGAATTTTTTTTAAGAATATGTTAGATAATGTATTTACTGAAAAATGATTGTATTATAGAATTATAGACTTAAGTATATTGATTAAAATTTTAACAAAATATAGAGTAATTCCATGTGAGATGCCGCATATTTTTTTAAATTGGTGTATAAAATCCCATGGTGCACATAAACTGAAAAAAACATTCTGTGCTATTTAACCCTTAATTGCATGATTCTTTCTTTTAAAATTGTATTTTTTATACATATATTAAATATTAGACACCAGAAATTTTAAGATAGATTTTTAACTTTGTTCAGCAACATAGTTCATGAAAAATTTACTGGATTAATATTTCTATATAAATATAGTGGTGGCGAAGAAGTTGATTTATTTAATAAAAGTTAAATAAAAAGTGCGGGAGTTATACTGCGCTTGTCATAAGAACAGAATGAAATTATAAATAAACTATTCAAACAAATATTCATATCTGGACTATAATTAACTAAGACAGAACAAAAATAAACTAAACGAGTGCAATTATACGTTCTAGTAGGCTCAAATCAATATTAGTTTGCCTACTTTGTTCACTACTAAAATGACCGACTTATTTTGTAAAGATTGGATTATAATTGTTATTTCAACAACAACGTAACATCAGTGTATTAGAGAGGGAACTTATAAATAGTGTTTACATTGTTTTATTTGTTATTAAACCTGTTTTCTCAACCGCAATCTGCACAAAAAGTGTCGAAAATAGTGCAGTCTTCATGTAACCACATTTGACACATCATGCAATGAAACCAAAACACTTCCTCTTATTTTTGGAGTAGTCTTCTGTACATTCCTTGCAAAGAATATCTGCGTCACATGTGTAATCCAATTTTTCATTATCCTTGACTAGCATCTTTCTTCGCCTTCTTACTTTATATTTTCCCCCTTTTCTCCTTAAGTGTAGTAAACTTAATAACTGTTTAAACATTCATCAATCTCTGATGAACCAAATTTTATTAATCGCAGCATCCCGTAAAAAATAAACTGCGGCATGTATACCGGATCGCTGTGCGGCATGTATCCCATTTTGAACGGTACAGACGTAGCATATCACAGTTGCCTGCCCTCACAAAGGGAAATGACATAACCATACACACACTTCTCTGTACAGACGCTGCAATTAGTTTTGACTCCAAAATTGTACATGCATTTAACAAAAATTGTGTAAAAAGTATTTAAGCATAACGAGTTTAAAAATTTGGATAGTGAAATCATGCCTCAAATTAAGGATTGTACAGTTACAAGTATACAGCGAAATGGGATTCACGCAATACACTTGTTAAAGTAATCTCATTGCGCACTTATACTGTGAGTCTGACTGTCATCTATCGATAATTACAAGATATACAGAGGATGCGGCATCTATCCCGAATGCGGCGACTCCCCCGGAGTTACTCTACTTTAAATTTATGAATCCAAAATGAGATTTTTATGAATTGCGCGCATTGAACTACCCCTATCTCTTGAACTACTTGATAACTTTACCTGATATTTTTACATGATATTTTAAAACATTTAAGATTTCATCTATATCTTAAGGCTGAATTTAAATATTTTTATTGTTTCACCTACAAACAAAAACATGCATATAAAACTCCGAAAGAATAATATGCAATACGTTCAACTTTGTTTAAAATATATAATATCCCACCACCCTTCTTAACTCCTTGAAGGGCACCGGTATATTATATATACCACTTAATTTTAATTCCAAAATGCCACATTGACACCAGAATTTTATAATCAAATTTTGAATTTATGAGGTACATGATGAAAAGCTTTTACTTATTTTAAAATAAATTCGTTCGTGATTCCTGGTGTCAATCAATCATTTCAATATTTTAGCTACAAGAGTACTTTGCCCCTGAAGGGGTTAAACTGAGATAACTGTAAATGTGGTTCTAAGAATTGTGCGCAAGATATATCTGGAAACATTTGATAATTTTACATGATACTTTGAGACATTAGCATTTACATTCATATCTTAAGACAAAATTTAAATATGTTTATTGTTTCACCAATATTCATATTGCCCCAATTTATATAGATAAACTCTGAGAAAACAATATGCAATACTTTCCAATTTATTTTTAAAATATAAATTTTACTAAAATATACATATGCTTAGGCTCGGTTTTAAAATATAGATGTAATCTATAAGTCTGTGAAGATTGTATGTAAAAGTATTAAGTGGTTCGAGAGAAATCATGCGCGTAATTTAACCCCTTCAATGACAGTAGTAAATATTTATACCACTTAATCTTAATTCCCCCAAATGCCACAATGACACCATAATTTTGGAGTAAAATTTTCTTTTTATTATGTTCTCGACGAAATGTTTTTATTTAATTTAAAATAAGATTGTTCTTAAATTCTGGTGTCACTCAATAGATGTACTTTGCCTTTAGATGTGTAATAAAAGCTCAATTTAAAGGTTTTGGGGAAAATTATATTAAAGCATTGTGTTAAGAATTGTTTACATAGGAATCTACTGATATGTTTCTATTCTTAAATAGCATAATTATACAAGTTTGTTTATATGGTTTGTTTATATGGTTTGTTTGAAAATGCTCAAAAATTGTTGCTCTTTCTCATACATACTTCTACAAAAATCGAATATTTTGAAGTTTTAAGGATAGTATGCTCCCTTAAATAAGTCGAAAATAAGGCGAGTTTGCCCCTAACCTTCAAAGACACATGCGGCGTACTTAGTGTGTTACTCAATAAATAAATCGTTCTCATTTCTAAACAAGTCCTTCCGGTCTGTATCCGGGAGGAAAAGGTAAATTTCATAGTCCAAGGTTTTTAAAATTCAACCCGATTATAGAAGATTCAATCCCGATTTTCGTTAATACTGAAATTGAATGCGAATTTTACTATGAGAGTTACAGCATAACAAAAATCAGATTGTTTCAAAATGTCAGCCACCCTATACATTCAAATGACCATATGTCAGTCATTTTTTAGATAAAGCCAAAACAAAAAGTGCTCCGTAATTCATGTATCAAGCTGTAACATTTAACGGAAACAACTTTTCAATTTATATTTTTTTATACATCTTTTTGAATTTTTTTAAAAAATTAACAAATTTAATTTGTCGCCATTTTGAAACTAGATGGCGCACGAAGCTGATCAACGAACTCTATGGAGACCTTGGTACGTTCTGTGCACATGATCAGTCGCATTCATATCGGTTCATAAATACGACTGTTACAGCGTAACAAATATGACATTGTTTCAAAATCTCAGCCACCCTATAATTTCAAACTGCCTTATCTCAGCCATTTTTTAAGATATAACCAAAACAACAAATGTTCCAGAATCCTTGTATCACGTTCTAATACTTAACGGAAACTTGTTTTTCAATTTATAATTTTTTTGTTAATTTTTTTGAATTTTTATAAATTTGTAATATTTAACTGGCTGCCATTTTGAAACAAGATGGCGGTCGAGACCTTGGTATGTCATATACACATACTCAGTAAAGGAGCGGCACGTTGGATCTTGTGATTTTGCTTGGAGTTCTAACTTCCTTATTTGAAATTCTCTTTCTGATTCTTCCGTATTTGAATTTCCTTTTTTCTTCTTGCTATGCTTGAATCCTTCTTTCTTCTTTTCGCAATCTTTCTTTTTCTTCTTCTTTTTGCAATCTTTCGTTACTTTCATCACTTATAACTTCAAGGCTGTCTTTGACGAAATCATCCCTTGGATTGCTTAACCCTTTAACGGATAAAGCACTTCAATTGTTAAGATGTTGAAATAAATGATTGACACCGGAAATTATGAACAAATTTATTTATATATAATAAAAAAGCGATATTTCCCATATATAATAAATGAAAAACATTTCTATTAAAATTCTGCTGTCATTGTTGAGTTTCGTAATTAAAGTTTTGTGGTTTCGTGGGGAAACCAATGAAAGTTAAAGGGTTAACTAACTTGATTAGACATGGGATTTTTGAATTTTCTGGAACAATTAATTCTAGATCGTCACATAGGGGTAGAATACCTACTTTTCTTGCTCTATTCAATACTGGCATAATTTCTCCTTATTATTTTATAATAAGAAAAACTATAGACGTCCGTTACTACGTTAATAGACTCAATTACGAAAGTTGAAGCTTATGTTTCATACTTTCCATCATGATTCAAATTCTTGGTTTTCCCTCGAAATATTACCTTTTCATTCAAATCTAGGCCCGAGAACCCAAAAGTGTGAGATTAACCCTTTATATCCTGAATTAATTTTCGAGCTACTTTATAAGATGCTCAGCATACTCGATTATTCCCACCAGTCATTTTTTTTTGTAAAGTTTTCCTTATCTAAACGTAGCATTTTTGCGATTCAATTAGGTGAAAATTTCTCATTTGAAAAACCGGTGGTAATAGATTAAAAATTCTGTAAAAGACGCTCGTCGCGAAGGGGTTAAAGTGGTACTTATAAGTACCGTCAGGATAAAAAGGGTTAAGGTATAAGCAGTATTATTACGATGAGTAATAAGAATTTCACCACAAAACAGATTCTTCAAATACTAAAATATATAACAAGGTTTAATGAGACAACGAAATATACAGATAGGGATTCAAAATATATATTATTATCAGTTAACATTAACGGATTTTTTCCCACTCGGTAAACACATACTTTTTGAGCTTCTGTAAGCCTTGTGTAGAAAACCAACCAACAACTACTGTGGGACTCAAAACTATAAACACTCTTTCGTGCTTGCGTGTTTTTTTTTGGCATTTCGTGAATTCCTCGCCTTTCTCGCTGCGCGTGTTATGTATAGATATTATTAGTTCATTGAGTTCGTATCGTTCATGCTGTTACTTCTCATTTTTTTCCACAGATATATTCATATTTTTATTAAAAATTTTTTAATCAAATTTCATTTATAAGTTTAATATCTGCAAATCCACAAACTTTTCTCTTTTTCTTCTTTTTTCTTGGACTTGGTATAGATAGTTTTGATTAAAAAAATCTTTTTTTTCTAATATATTCTTCATATACGATAAATGCATTCTTATTACGAATAGAAATAACAAATTTGATATAAAATTCAGAATCTAATCTAAGTAAAGAAAATACAAAATACGTAAATTTTATAAAGATATGTTGGTGCGGTATATTATGGCTTTTCGGCCTTATAATAAGTACATACTTAGTTTAGTTAAAGGTGGAGTAATAAAGGACATAGTGATAATATATATATATTTTAATGAAAAACATTTTTGCAAAAGTACATTACATTTCATAACTTTCATGAAACTTTGAGAAAATTTTATAAAAATTTTAAAGCCCGTTTTAAGTGTTTAATCTTTTTTTTCAATATTATCGATATAGTCTGTCTCGTGTTTCCTTCTGTGTGTTAATAAGAGCCAACCGTGACTTACAACATTCGTGTAAAAAAATGATACAATAAACAGGGCTATAAAATACGGATGGTGATCCTACCTGCTAAAAGGCCAATAGCCAACATTTCCCTTGAATGGTTACTGTTAAATTTTTAACTCGAAGAACGTTTTTCGAAAAAGTGTTAGAAATCCGCATTCTATCAGAGTGATTCCAGTTGGGCTAATTTTTTATTCATGTAACTTGACTATTATTATGAAGTTACTACACAGACAGTTAATGCCGACTCTTGAAAAAAAAAATTCTTTAGTTTTGTGACCGAAGCCCAAAATGGTAAGAAGGACCGAAGCGAAAAGGTAAGCACTGCAAACCTTCGACTATACATACTGTTATTAAACCTTCAAAAATTAAATTTTTTCGAGAAGCAGATATCCAGTGGCGACTCGTGTCTGTATTTTTGGGGGGCACCAAATGCATGGTTACAAAATTTATTATTTACTCACCACTATGTTGTAAAAGTAATATTTGAAAAATTTACCATTAAACCAATGAAAAGTTTTATTTAAAAAAATAATGGTAAGAAAAGAATAAAATTTTCAGCCATGTATTTTGTGCCCCAAAATGAGAGAGTGACGAGCCGCCACTGATATTCGTCGCTACCATGTCAAACTATTGAATGTGAAAAAATGAATTTTTCATTTCTTTTAAAAATACGCCGGTTGTCACCACTAAATTTTAATAGTATTCTTCAACATAGATGCCAGTTTGGCTTCCTTTTTCATTCAGAAATTTCAAAAACATACGAGAAATTTAAAATGTAAATTTTTACTTTATTTTATGACAGACATTTCGTGATTACTTACAGGAAAAAAAATCCGCAAAATTTCTGGTACGAATATGTCACTTGTGAACATAAAGGAAGGCCGAACAGGCAACCCTGCTCTTCACAGAAATTTTATTAGTATTTTTAATAGGCGGAGAATTCTATTAAAAATTAGGGGTGACAATAGGCATATTTTTAAAAGTAATGAAAAATGCTTTTTTTCATATTCGATAGTTTGACATGGTAGCGACAATATCGTAAAAAATGCATATTTCATTTATTTTTAAAATGTGCCGTTTGTTACCACTAAATTTTATTTGGATTTCGGCTATTTTTTTTTCGGATAGTAAGAATACTAATAAAATATGAAGATTGAGGAATACTATTAAAATTTGTCCATTGACAATCGGTCCATTTTGAAAAGTAATAAAAAATGCATTTTTTCACATTCCGACATTTTGGCATGGTAGCAACTATATATGAAAGAAAAATATTTTCTTTGCATTTTAAAACAAACTACAGAAAAATCTTCCCCAATTACAATAGTTATGACTAAAAATAAATTCATTTTCATGTAATTTTTAAAAGAAAAACATTTTTCAAACTTTTTGGTATAACTTTAAATGAAATCTAACTTTGAATTAATTTTGATTAAATTATCAAAATTTCCAAAATACGCATGTCAAATTTATACTGTCGGGTGTGGGCGTGTTTGAAGATTTTAAAGATAAATTAGCATTGTACATAAAATATTTAAAGCCCAATCATTTTTCTTTTACGTTAAACCAACATTTATCTATCATAATACGCATTTTTGATTTTATAAAACATCTTTTTAATGCTTAGAAATTATATTTCTTTTCTATTGAGACATGTAATTTAAACCCGCAACACGTGAAATTATCGTTTTTAGATAACAAATTGATGTTTTATAAAAACGCTGTCGTAATATTAGGATAGATAACGTTGGCAAAACGTACCAATAATTATAATGAATGCTCCAGCGTCTAACATTTTCCGTGCAAGAATAAATCATATGTATGACTGCCAGACGCACCGCCACGGATTTAACGCTCAAACTAACATTTATCTTACCACGTTCCTCTACAGATTGGAGAACGCTAGCTTGAGTTTGATAATGAGAGACAGAAATTCCAACAACACACTCTTAGACGCCAATACTGCAGATAGGGCACAATATATTTTTATTGGTATTAAAGTTTTAAAATTTTATGAGTTTTGTATTCAAAAAGTGTCCTTGTTTCTCTATCATATACTATTATAATATGAGCATATCTTGTGTGCCTGTCAGCGTTGCTACATTTTTAAAATTGGGATTCATTGATTGTCACTGCTTTTTTGAAGTAGAAATATTTGCGTTATTTAATGACAATTTAAATATAAACCACGCATACTAACGAGGACAAGGCAGAATGCCTCGCCAGCTCATATGAAAATCAATTCTCTCCGAATCCTTTTCTCGCAAGTCAAGCACACTTTAACAATATCAATGATACTGTTAATGACTTCCTCGCAACCCCTCCTAGCCCCCTCCTTGAAATTCAACCCATCATGATCAACAATATTGTTCAAAAACTTAATAATAAATTATTCCCTGGTTATGTTAAAATCTCCAACTATACTCTTAAACAACATGCTATCAACTGTATTCTCTATATTACCAAGCTCAAAAACTCTATCCTCAAGCAATGTTATTTTACTAAACCCTGGAAAACCGCTATCATTTATCCTATTCCTAAACCGGCCTGCAATCTTAATGATTCAAATAATTCTCCTCCCATCAGTCTTCTCTCCTGTCTAAGTAAATTCATCGAACGCGTCATTAGATCACAGCTCAATGACTTCATTCACAACAACAACATTCTTATGCCTGAACAAGTCGGCTTCAGAGACAAGCACTGCACCCAACACCAACTTCTTCGATTTGTGGAATTCCTAACTGAAATCTTCAACGAGAAGAAGGCTGCTGCTTCCTTAATTCTAGACGTCGCAAAGGCTTACGACAAAGTCTGGCACGCGGGCCTCCATTTACTAATTAATTTGGCTTAACTTCCCATCCAAACTTATCCATTTAATATATTCTTACAATGGTGATCGTAACTTATACATCCGGGTCAAAAATTCACATTCTCTACTACACATCATACTCTGCGGTATAATTCAGTGCTCAGTCATTGGCCCTATTTTATTCAGTTCAATGACATTCCGCGCACACTCTTCACATCTCTCGCACTCTACGCGGACGACGCTGCTCTCTATGGCACCGCACATCACCCATTCAATCTTTAGAAAAATGTCCAATACCACATCAACATCTTCGTGGAATGGTGTGATCAATAGCGCATTAAAATAAACGAATCTAAAACTACTGCTGTTTACTTCTCTAGAACCTTTTCCACCTCTAATAGACTAATCATCAATAGCACTACCATCCCCTGGTTTGATGATGCCAAGTACCTGGGGGTTACCATTGACAACCGCATTACCTTTAAAAAGAATATTCTTAATATCTACGGTAAAGTCGCCAGGATTTTCAAAACCCTCTCCCCCCTTCTCCGCAGCCACTTACTCTCCATACACAACAAACTCTTAATCTATAACGTTTAAATTCTCTCTGTTATCACATACGCTTTTCCGAACTGTGGCTTCACTTTCAAAACCAGTATTAGCAACTTTTCTAGTACCCATTACAAACAGCTACGTTACATCAAGAACGGGTCTAGATACCTCAGAAACTACACAATCCTCAATAATCTTAAACCGACTTCACTCAAACATCGCATTAACCCCTTCGCGACGAGCGTCCTTTACAGAATTTTTAATCTTTTGCCACCGGTTTTTCAAAACAGAAATTTTCGCCTAATTGAATCTCAGAAATTCTGTCACCAAATAAGGCAAAGTTTACAATAAAAAGTTACTGGTGGGAATAATCAAGGACTCTGAGCACCTTATGCGTCACGTATACGTGTCGCTCGTGCCCAAGGGGTTAAGCACCTTGCAAAAAATTCTACAATGACATTCATCACATCTAAAATGAACTCATCTATGAGATACCTGACTACGATTCTTGCAGTCCATCCAAACAGAAAAAAACAAGGTAATGCACTATTCTTGATGACCCCCACCCTGAACTATAACTCTTACATCAAAAATTTTCTCTTCCTAATATATGTAAAGAAAAAACGAAAAGATAAAAAATACTGTTATGGTGTAGACATTTAGCAAGTCTAATTGTTATAAATAAATGCTATACAGAAAAGAAAAATTACGTATAAATTATAAATTTTTTGATAGCTATACTTAACGCTATCCTATTTTTACCGGGTGTCCCAAAAATGACTGATGGATTTTAAAATTCAGTAACTTGCAAACGGTGGCATATATTTTAAAAAATCTTGCAGGAGGGTTATATATGATGTTAGGAGTTTTCCTACTGTGATTCTTGATTTTAGCTCGAATTTCAAACAATTGATGGCGCTGAAAGCGATTGGCGCTCAGTCGATAATTGACGTCCCTTAGCATTGATGCACCGCCCCCTGAATACTAGGCCTTCGAGCTGACAAAAATGGCGGCTGTCGCAGGCGGATTTTTTTCAGCGTTTGAACGGGCACTCGAACTTTAACACCAATAATACCTAAAAGTTTTCTTTGACTTATTTGTTCTCAGAAAAACTAGGCGGTAATTAATTTAATTTGGCCGGTTGTAGTTTTACCTAATATATTTCATGATGTTTATGTCATTTTCCTTTCAAAATATAGCACATAATACATAAGTTTATGTCATTTTCTATTCAAAACTTCTCATTCAACATAGACGGTAAGACTTTAATCTTCGTGGTAATGATTATGATAATTGCAACATGCTGGAACTTGATCTAAAGGCCTTGACAAAGATTTGAAGTGTTGCTAAATCAATAGTAACATGATAACAAGTTACATAGGAGACACGACTGGTCAACTGGGATTTGCTACCACCTGCGATCAAGCTCCTTCCTTATGCTATGTTTAAATAATTCTATGTTATTCTGCCACTAGTTCACAAATTATGAGGCAATCCTCATAAGAATATGTGATTAGCCACGTCCTACTGGATAATCATATTTTTCGAAAATGTGTATATTTTTGTTTACTATTATTGTTTTACTCTAAATTAACACTAAATATACAAACAACTGGTCATCTGAAACGTTTTTGAATAAAATATTTCATTTCGAACCAAAAACGTCTTCATAAAATAACTTCAATATAAATCACACAAACGTCTTCATAAAATAACTACAATATAAATCACACAGAAATAGGTTTTTTTAAAAAAAGAAACACAAATAGTTCTAAATACAAATTCTGGTATGAAATATTTTTTATAAAATTTGAGTAAAATTCCCTGTATGTTTAGCCCTACAGTGCATATTGTGGCCAGTTGGCAACACTTTCTATTTAACTTTTAATAAATAAATCAAGTTCTTCGCAACCACTATATTTATATAGAAATATTAATCCAGTAAATTTCCCATGAACTATGTTGCTGAACAAAGTTAAAAATCTATCTTAAAATTTCTGTTGTCGAAATCTTAATATAAGTATAAAAAAGCACAATTCTAAAAGAAAAATTCATGTACTGTAGGGTTAATGTTAATTTATAAGAATTATGTTTTATGAGTTTATTATGTTAATGAAAATTGAACTTAATGTTTTTATAAATTATTTTAAAATAAGGTCTAAAAATTCAAACTGAGTCTCTTTCTAATTTGAAAATGGACGCAGTTGTATGTATATCTTTTAACCCATAACAACGCTGCAGATTCAAAATTATTTTGATTTTTTTTAATAAAAAAGATGATGAATGGAAATTTAATAATGTATCTAAATTTCTTAAATGTAGTGATTTGATTGTTTATATTAATGATAGTTTAGTGTGAAAGTTATGCACAGATTACAAGAATTTTTAATGAGAAATTTATTAAAGTTAATGTTCCCAAAATTAAAAAATTTGGATTTTGAAAATATGTGTAAATTGGAAGAATATTTCCGCAAAAAGTGGAATTTGATAGTAAAATAGGTCTAGATGAGTTTCTAAAAGGTCTAACAGATGGATTAAAATGTTTTAATTTTGAATACTCCAAAAACTGCTTTCGAGTGATATAGAGTAGCACGTACATTAGTACTATTGCCATCATCTACTGTTTTGCCTGTGAAAAATATTTCTGAGTCCATAACACCTTTAAAGTACTCAAATAATGCACCTACCCGTTGGTTTAGACAACCAAATATTCCTTTTCAGTCTACTAGACCTGGAATCTTCACGCCTAGATCTTCTAAAATGCATTATCAGCAAAGATATCCAACCAGACTATGTAGAGTACGTGCAAACAGGGATGTTGTTATTGCTTTTTTGGCGGGAAATAGACTATATCTTTATTGCTAATCAAGTACCATCTCACAATGTTCTGATAATGTCCCTCTTCTCCAAATATTATTTGACAGTTAAAACTTTATTGCTATGTTAAACAGTACACATTTTCTTGTGTCAATTACACTGGCTCTACAGCTTCATTATTTGCATTTAAATTTGCTAAAAACTTTAATCTAAAATTAAATATATCAGTCGTATTACTATTAGTCAAGCCGTTAGGATTATTTCAGTAAATAAAATGGAAAAAGGTTTGTTAAAACAGATAATATTACAAAAAATAAAGAAAAAACTGTCGCTTTCTTTGCTTTTGATAGCAAAACTTCTTATGCTGTTTTAGGTTTAAAAAAAAGCGGTGACGTTAATTTAAATCTAAATTGTATTGAAGGTATTTTGTCTCATGGAAATAGTGTGGTAAATTCAAATGTTTCAACAAATGTATTATTATTAGTTTTTTTTTTACTGCGTTTAAGATGTAAAAAAATACTTTTAATGGCATCAATAGTCCTGATTATGGAACATGCATAACTTTTCAATGTTCTCAAGATAAAACTTTATAAGATTCTAATTTAGATGAAAAGAAATTAATTTAATTTACAATTAATTTAGATTTTATACTTAATTCTTACTTATTTCTTAAATTCCTTACTAATTGTTTACTAAATTTAAAATAGACTTCGCTTTCCATTATTTTGATGATATAATAACATTTTCTTCTTATATATAAGAACATGTCAACAATTTAACGCAAATATTTGAATTGTGTAGATTAGAAAATTTTAAACTGAAATTTTTAAAATGTAATTTTGCTCAGAATAAAGTTAATTGTCTAGGTCAGAGTTGCCAAGTCTCCTGATTTTTGCACACCAGTAATTTTTTAGAGAAAATGTTCTCTTCAATCGCAAAATGCTCTGATTAAATAAAACAACATTTTCTGTACTAAATTACTGGTATCCAAAAAGCCGGAGGCTTGGCAGGTCTGGTCTAGGTTATGAAATTGAAAATGGAATAAATATTTTGCTACATCCCTAATAATATGATAATATATGTGCTATACAAGATACGAAACACGCGTACATGCACGCATCTGTATATATCTATGCAAAACGTCGGAGAGTTGGCAACCTTGTATAAATATAGAGTTATAATAATATAATTTTGAAAAGAAAAAGTAAACTAATGCACAATAATTTGCTTGACGCTCGCATTATTTTAGCGAAAAATTCGTCGTTGAAAGAAGCGTTCTTGGTTGAAATTTAAAAAACAAACTCAAATCCTAGACAAATTAAAATTAATTTGTCATAATTAATAACAAAGAATATCATTATGAAAATTTTAATTGAGATACTATTGTTTTCTATTTCTTTTTGTGGTCCTGAATATTTAAGAGTAGTGTGATCACTTAAATAAGTCGAAAATAAAGCAAGTTTGACTTTTTTTTACCCTGTAAGGGGACAGGGTAAAAAAATTCTCTTTCAGGAAAATTGTCACACCAAGAATTTATGAGCAACATCTTTTGAAAAATAAATAACAGTAATTTTAAAGCGTGTTTCAGATAAATTACAAAATCAAACTTTTATTAAATGTTTCTGTTGCAGATTTAGATTAAAATGATCTTTAAATTACTTTTTATTAAATTTTCACCTACTTCAAAGATTAAACGCATCACAAAACCACGTGGATAGTTTGTGGACGTATTTGACATTTTTATAACTAAATTAGCATTCGACATAAAACGTTTAAACCTAAACAAATGATTAAAACCAAGCCTACTTTTATATTTTTTTATGTTTAACCTTCATTTATCTATCATAATACGCAGCATTAATTTTCTATAATATAATTTTCATATTTGAAAAAAGAAATTTCTGTTGTGTTGTAGCTGTGACTTCGATGTCACATCCACAACACGTGAAAGTTACCGTTTTTACATAAGAAATTGATGGTTTAGAAAATTGAATCATCAGCATTAATATATATAATTTTGATTAAGCATAAATATACTTAAAATGTATGTTCCGGCTATAAAAATGTTACGTAACATGCGATATTAAGTGCAAAAGGGTTCTGAACGTCTACATGGTACGTGCGCTAACAATTTTTCCTTTTATCTCTTTGTTTACCGATTTATTTGAAAAAAAAAAGCATACAGAACAGACACACCAGAAATTTGGAATAGTGTTTTTTATGTATCTGTTAACAGAGATATTCCCTGTTTGAAAAGAAGCGAGGAGTACTGTTTGAATTTTCTGATGTAAGTTCAAAATTTCTGAATAATAATTAAAAAAAAATCTGTGGACAATACTGATGACGAGTCTCAGTCGTCAAATGTACCCAAGAGGTTAATATGCTTAATTTTGATTAAACATAAATATATTTAAAATATATGTTTCGGCTTTAAAAATGTTAAGTAACATGCGATATTATGCACGAAAGTGTTCTGAACGTCTACATGGTACGCGCGTTCACAAACTGTCCTTTTTTACTAAGTTCTGGTCCATCGCAGAACTGTGACTTGAACTCAAACCGAATATGGAATGCTTTTTCACAGTAACGATTTAGAAGCCAATACTTCTGATACGATGCAATATATTTTTTGTGGTATTAAACTTTTAAAATTGTATGAATTTTGTATTAGTAAAGGGTGCATTTTTTCTGTATATAATTCAAATAATTTTGTCTAAAATTCATTTCATTCAAAATATTCTAATTAATTTAGATAAATTCATATACTGGTGTATAAGACGGTATAAAATTTGCAGAAATGTTACAACTATTTTGTTATTGCACTAATTTTTATGAATAAATCAAGAAACATTTTCTATTATAAAAAGAATGGATTCATTTTTTGCATTTTTAATATATATATATATATATATATATATATATTTAAGTTATATTTTATAATAATGAACATCAATGTTCTTGACGCCCGCATTCTCTTAGCGACAAATTTGTGCTCAAACCAGATGTCCTTGGTTCTAATTTAACAATAAAAATCAATTTCAGGAGAAACTAAATGTAAATTATCATAATTAATAAATAACGTAGCATTAATTAAATTATTGTTGGGCGATATATTATTATTGTCCATTTTATGATCTTGAATATTTAAGAATAGTATGCTTGCTCCCTTAAATAGTTAAAAAAAAGGCGAGCACGTGCCCTTAACCCTGTAAGGGGCAAGTAATTCAAATGGTGAAAATTTTAAGTTACACCAGTATTTAAGAGCAATTTCATTTGAAGATAAATAAAAAGCAATTTTAAAGCGTTTTTAACGTAATTTACAAAAGCAAAATTTTATTCAAAGTTTCTGCTGCAGATAGAGATAAAAACCAAATTTGAATAAATTTTGATTAAATCCCCCAGGCTGAATCCTTGCGAACGGCTGGACAGCCAACTTTTACACCTCTTTAAAGCAAATATTCATGTTTTGAACCAGAAAAATATTTAATAAAGTGCATAGTGAATTTATTTAATGATATGCAGTCCTTTATACTTTAATGCGTTTTTAAGTAAAATTTCCGGTTCTAAACAAATTATTTGACTCAAAATAAGCGTAGAAGTTGGCAGCCATGGAATAGGTGTGAGCGTTTTTGACATTTTTACTGTTAAATGAGCATTCTATGTAAAATATTTAAACCCCAAACATTTATTATATATATTTTTATATTTAATCAACATTTAACTATCATAGTACTCATCATCGACTTTCTAAAACATCATTTTCATACTTAAAAAATGTGATACTTTTCTGTTGGCAATGTAATTTCCACGTCATACACCGAAGACGTGGAAATTGTCGTTTTTAAAATTAGATAAGGTAATATTTTTTGTAAAAACGTTGTGGCAACATTTGAAAAGATAATGTTGGTTAATCATAAAATATTTCAAATGAATATTCCAACCTTAATAAATTTTTCTTACAACGCTAATGTATGCGTAAATGTGACAGATACCTCTCCATTGATTTGGAGCTCTTACGAATATTATTTAATCTTCGTTCTACTGTATTGCAGAATTGATTTTGCAAGCTTGATTTCGAATGGACAAAAATATAGTATGTTTACTTTTGGCTCATGAGACCTCGATACTGTAGATAGGGCACAATATATTTTTGGGGGTATTAAACTTTGAAAATGGTACGACTTTTGTATTAGCAAGGTCTGTATATCTAATTAAAATAATTTTTTTTAATAATCATTTCATTCAAAATATTCTAATAAATTTAAATAAATTCATATACTGGTGGATAAGACGCTATAAAATATGCAGAAATGTTACCACTATTTTGTTATGGCACTAATTTTTATGAATAAATCAAGGAACATTTTCTATTATAAAAAGAATTGAATCATTTTTTGCATTTTTAATATATATATATATATATATATATATATACAGGGTGTAACTTAAATGCTTCAACAAACTTTGAGGGATGATAGTACTCATGAAGACGAACAAAAAATGCAATGGAACATGGGGTAGCAAATGACGTTTAACTCCTTCAGGGGCAGTGGTATGTTTATGAAATCGCTTAATTTTAATTCCAAAACGCCATAATGGCACCAGAATTTTGCTAAAATCTTTTCCATTTAATATGTATGTGAAATATAGCCTTTTTCTTATTTACAAACAAATTTTTTTATAAATTCCGGTGCCAGTCATTTATTTCAACATTTTAGTACTAAAAGTAGTTTGCCCCTAAAAGGCTTAAAGGATACAAATAGAGAAAATGCGTCTGAAAATGGACTGGCACCGGAATTTACAAAAAAAATTGTTTGTAAATAAGAAAAAGGCTATATTTTACTTAAAAGCAATTATAATAGTTCAGAAGGATTGTTTTCATAACTGTTTGTTTATATCATTAGGAAACAAGTCCCAATTTTTTTAAGCCCGAATTCCAAGCTTTATAAAAGCGCCATGGCACCTATATCGAACAATTACCAAGATTTCTTTTTTATAAGTTTGAAACATGCGGCCTGCGGGTCACATACTGAGAACCATTAGGCATAGCTGCCAGCATTCCGCTTTTTGAAATCAGATTTACACACTTAGAACCACAAAGAAATAAAACATTGACGACCGTATGTTTTTGTGAAATCTTGGATTTAAAATGGTAGAAGCTTCTCCTTCTTGTGAAAGTTTTTCGTAAATGGATTTTCTAGATAGGTTTCTGAACACATTCTTATCTGGCAATTTTTATTAAATCTGGGTTTTAATACAGTAGAAGCTTCTGCCTCTTCTGAAAGTCTTCCATAAATTGGTTTTCTAGATAGGTTTCTCAAGTTTATTCATCAGTATATATCTTTCAATGTACGGTTTTAATATAAAATATCTTACAATGAAAAAAAATTATGGACAACATGATATAAATGCATTCTGTGTAAGGTAGTAGCCACGGCCTTAGTCAATGATTTTTTGGAACAAAAAAGAGAATTCTCGTTTTGCTATGCTAATGTGTTAAGTTTCTACATCACTAACAATCTTTCAACGGTCGGATTTAATAGAAATTGTCTAAAAATAGAAAAATATGGACACCATTACATAAATGCATTTTCTGTAAGTCATAAATAAACGCTTATTCAACGATGTTTTTTGAATAAAAACGAGAATTCTCGTTATCGGTCGCCAATGTGTTAGTAAAATGTTACCTTACTTATCTGCAGCGGCGGCTCGTGATTGCCTTTATTTGGGGCATTAAATGCTTGGCTGCTAAGATTATTCTTTCGTACCACTGTTATTGAAAATGAATACTTTATTAGATTTACTGTCAGAAAGTTCTGCCATTAAACAAGGAAAATATTTCTTGTAAAAAATAATGGTATGAAAATAATATGTGTTTCAGGTATGCATTTAAGTGTCCCCAAAAAAGACAGTCACGAGCCGCCACTGCCTATCTGTAATACAGTCAAACCTCGTTAACATGACACGCTAAACGTGAATTACTTTTAACATGAATTGTTTTCATAGTCCCCTATAAAAACGAGTACAAAGATTTGATACTGATAACATGAATTACTGTTAACATGAACACAATTTTGATTCCCCTTGAGGTTCATGTTAACGAAGTTCGACTGTAGTTATAAGTTTTTATTCACCAAGCAACATATTTATTTTACTTGATATTTATTGCCTTGGAAAAAATAAAATGTTGACAGTTATGTTTAATGGAGAATTCTTTTAGCTAGATGAAGGGAGTTTAAACATGAATATTCGGACCACAAGTCACAATTATTTTCCAATAGTAATCTTTTATTCTAATCATGCAATCGCAGAGTTTCGGTGATTAAATACGTTGAATATTACTATTCGGATATAGTAGTAAGTCCGCGGATCGCGGGCGGCAGTTTGGGCAACCGTTGGCTAGATTTTCAATTCGTCATGCAACTATAAAATTACGTGTTCTTTCTCTAATAATCATAGAAATATATTTAAACTCTATATAAATATTTTAACAGCTTCCGTTTAAAGAGTAAATTTTTTTTATGTAGTACGTCTACAATATTTATATATTTTAATTAGTTTAAAACGCTTGTAAAAACCTCATGAAGAAAAAATACAATTAATACAAGTATTATCTAGTTCTGTGAAACAATGAAGCTGACATTCTATTTACGACAATGCCATTAGTTTTAATTGGAAGCAATAATTTAAATATATGTACTTGATTCTCAGAAATATATTTTCGCGCTTAATACTAACTAAAAACTGAACTTCTTATTACTTATAAACTTAAAAATTTTAATTAATGATGATAAGATACTAGCGTATGCCGATAATGAGAGTAAAGCTCTTAATTAGACAAAGTTGGAAAATATCGTAATTTAAAAATAAGATCATTATGAAGACAATTAATACAAAGTATGTTATCCTGATAAAAAGGGCACTATTTATATGCTACTTTCTACAAACAATATTCAGTTTTAATGAATCGTAACAAATAGAGCTTTTGTTAAGAGAGTAAGAATAAAAATGATAATCCTGCAAGTACCAAGTCTCCCGTATTTTGAGTACCACTATTTTGGGAGTAAAATCTACGTCTTATTTAATCGCAAATTTCTGTCTTTAAAAAAAAATATTTCTTTTAAAATAGATGTTTTGAACTTTTTTTGCCTGAAAGTCGTTGTCGATCACAAATTCCAAAAAAGTAATATTTGCCCTATTTAATTTCAAAATTTCTGTCATTAAAAAAAGTCAAATTTTTATACTTTAAAGGAGTTGCTTATTATCGCCCCGGTTAACAGGTTGAAGACTGTTATTTTAAAAAATAGTAGTACTCAAAATAAAGAGGATTTGGCAACAGTGTTGTTATTTTAGCGGATTTTCTTATACGCCAACAATTTTTAAAGTCTAAATATCAAATTATGATGCTAAAGAAAAATTGTGTCTTATGGCTAGTAATAGTATAGAAATAATAGACATCACATAAAAAAAGGTGTAATTAAGAAAGAAAATAGAATATAATACACAAGCGGCATAATCCGCACACCAGCGGTGACGTCACAATAAAAATAATGAAACAGAGTAGAAACAATTGTGAACTTCAAATGTAAACATTGGTTGAATATTAAAGGGTCTTTTATCAGAGGGTAGAGGAAGTGTAAATGTTAAACAGGGAATTGTTTTAGAATTCAAAACTCTTTTTTTTCACTGAGTGGCGAAGTCACTATTCCGCCCGTATCTTCAGAGGCGTAGCGTCAAGGGGGGCACGGACCACTTTACTACCACTATTTTTATATACTATATTTGGCCTTATTAAATTCATACCGTTCAAAGATTAAATAAGGCTAAATGTAGTATATAATTATACTGGTAGTAAAAGGATCGTGCCCCCCCTGACGCTACGCCACTGCGTATCTGTAAAGGATAACACAATTTCTGAATAGAATTTGTCGATTTCTTGGAGACATTATAGGAGAATATTACTCTATAAAACTTTTTACATTTCACACTATTGTAACTGACGTATTATATACAAAATATTTGGTTAACATTAGTTTGGACGTAAATGAAATTTACATTTTATTAATCGCATAATTTATGCGATAATTTATACAGGTCGTTTAAACTAAGCGATATTTTCTATTAAAATCTAGTAGTGGAAGTTTGCCCCGCAAGCAATCAGGACAACTGACTTTATAGAAGAGCGCGTTTCAAATTCTAGGTCCACACTTCACCTCGTTAACAGGTGTCGTTTCGATTAATAGCCAGTAGGCTACTTTTTAAAATTAAGTTTTCTTGATTTCTATCAGATTTTAAAAAGAGTAAAATTGGTCTTATTTAATGACAAATTGAAAAAGGCGAAAACCAGGCGAGTTATCCCATTTCAATAAAGTGGTACCATTCGAGCAATCGAAATTAAAAAAAAAAGTATAGCCCACTGGCAACACTGTTCCAGCATAAAAACACTCTCTGTCATAAGAGTGTGCTATTTTCAACTTTAGAAATTTCTTCCATTCACCCACGCCACTGTATAGCCAGTGAGATACATATTGGAACCTATGAATTACTAGTAGCTGTTTTTGTTTCCCACCGACTTTCGCTTTGACAAGCCGCCACAGGAGAGGAAGTGGCGTTAATGTACACGAAAAAAATTGCATATAGCGCAAATGCAGTGCATTTCTGTTTTCGCTATTGGTCGCAGGAGAGGAACGGGGCGCAAGTGTGTGTTAACAAATTTAACACGTACAAGCTCTAAGTATAACCCCTCAGGTTGAGACATGGAAGTCACACCCACAATACACGAAATTATCGTTTTTAGAAAATAAATTGATAATTTATTAAAACATTTTGGCAATATTAGGATTAATAATGTTATTTTTTAATTCAAATTGATTGTTAGCCACCACTTTTTTGAAGTAGAAACATTCGTCTTATTTAATGAAAGATTAACTAATAAGAGAAAAAGGTCAATTAAACTAATTTAAAAAAGCGGTGGGAATAAAACAACCTAAATTAGATAAATATAGCATACTGGCAACAAAATGTGAAACTGTCTGACACGTCTCCGTGGAATTGGGGCGAATACGAACAGCTGTTTCGCTACATTCTACAATAAATTGCAGAACACTTGCGTGAAATCAAGGTAGAAGAAATAGGCCTCCCCAATAACGACTACTTAGAAGCCAATACTGCAGATAGGATAAAATATACTTTTTGTGGTATGAAATTTTTAAATTGTATGAACTTTGTATTAACGAGTAGTCCTAGTTTCTCTGTGTTTAAATAAATTAGCTTTGTCTAAAATTAATCTCTTTCATGATATTCCATTTCATTTATAGAAATAATGTTTTCTAATGAATATGATCGTAAAAATTATGCGAAATTTTAGAACCATTTCCTTAACACAATTTTAAAAAAATTGATATTAAATAAAGTAACTTTCTATGTTATAATATCGTGCTAATTTTTTGTTGAATTTATATGCATATCATTTTAATATTTCTAAAATTCTTTTCTTATTTAATTTAAGATATTTCGTCTTCAAATACATTTTATTCCATTTCTCATTTCAAATTCAGATACATTACTACATTTCCATTCATCATCTTACTTATTTTAAACAAAAAATGTATATAAATAAGGCAACCAATTTTGAATCTGCATAGACATTTCAGGGTTCGAAGATACCCAGTCTACCTCATTCATTTTTAAATTATAAAGAGACTCACTTTCAATTTTTAGACCTGAATTTTAAAAAAATAGCATTTCAAAATAATATAAAAAAACACGAATTTCAATTTACATTAACATAATAAAGTCTTAGACCATAATAATAATAAATTAACAGTAAACATACCGCGTATTCTACTTAAGTTTCATAAACATATAATATTCCAGAATTTGTATTTTAAACTATTTAAAATTTCTTAAACTTATTTCTGTGTGATTTATTTTTTATTTATTTTATGAAGAAATTTCTACGATCGTCATTTTTTTTTTCTCTCTCCTTTCTGTTTTGCTAATTTCATTTTCTGAGACTGTAATTTTTATTGTCCACTCTCATTTTAATCAAAATTAAAATGTTTCATTTTATCAATGCTGCATTTTTATTCGAAAGGATGCTTTGAATTTTTTATTCATGCCAAAAGCTTAATCTAACCACTAAATCCGTAATACTAAATGCCGATCGTATTCACGTTTTCCCCATACAGAAATTGGAAGTCAATTTTTTCCCCGGAGTACAGTGCCATCTATCGGCGACAACTGACATAATTTTTCAATACATATCAGTACCGCTACTTCTGTAATACATTAACGTAAATATTACGGAGGTAGTGATCAGTAAATAACGTAAACAAAGGCTGTATTGAGAATATTTATATCGAAAGTTAAAAAATATAGCTTCAAAAATAAAATTTGTAATTAATTTCTAGAATTTCACAAATGTATTTATTATTTTTTCTTTTATAAATAACAATTTAAGTTGCTGTATTAACTGATAGTTTTATTTAAAATATTTGTTTTTAATATAAAAGTTCTTTTTTTAATTAATTATAATATATAAATTAATAACACTGACCTTTATTTATAAGTAGATTTTCCTAAGAAAACACAAACAATGTTTATTGAGCAAAAATAATTATTAACACAATAAAATTTAATTAATAGATCAAAAACTATGAGTAATTTTTAAAGAGATTAATGCAAAATACTAAAGTAGTGGATTAAATTAAAATTACTGGTAACAACTGGTAATACAAATGTAAAAAGAACGAAACAGTGGCTTGAATGTTTTAAATACTAAATTAAAATGATTTAAAAATGAAATTGCACAGTGACGTTTGAGGCCCCCAACCTGAAGATTTGCTAATTTCATTATTACAATAAATGAAATCAATATTTATAGTATTCTTTTATATACAGATATGAATAGTCAAACATAAAACAGAAACTAGTAGATTTTTAACTGGTGTGACTTAAAAAATGCTATACGTTTGAATAAGGAGGGTTTGAGCCCCAAAATCCCCTCCTTTCCCTATGCCCTTGAACATTATTCTCTGCTTCTTGATAAGATTGAATGATTGCTACATTATAAAATAAGCAAGGCAGAGTTTAAAAAAATAATAATGTGGTTTAACCTTTTAAACCCTTAATCACCATATTCAATTTAGTGATAGTATGCTGAATACCAGATAATGGGTTATTCGGAAAGTTCCTTCCGTTTGGGAAAACCAATTCGCACCGGGAAATTCTGCCTGTCAATTATGACACGTTATATATCCGAATTAATGTCTAATAACTGAATGAAAGAATTTTCCGGTGCGAATTAGTTACAACATTGCAATCTGGACTTAAAATGAGGACGTACGCACATACGTCTTGGTATTGCAAATGAAGAGTTCATGACGTACGCAGGTACGTCGTGGTACTTAAGAGGTTAATGCCCATGGTATCATATATAATACCCCCGCTGTTTCCAATTAAGTAGATTTTTTAATTCAGATATTCTATATTAACTTCAGAAATTTAAAATTTGCAAAATTTACTTCATTTAAAAGCAAACCGTTCTGTCATTAAATCAAGCTGAATTTATTACTGAAATTTTCTGGAACAAATTCAGATTTTCTGAATTACGGAATTCTTATATACTATATTGCCAAAGGTGACCGGTCACTTGCGATTTTAGACGTTTTGTTAACTATCTAGAAAAAATACATGAGGAATTAACCTGAAACTGCAGGTGTGTAAACAGTATAGTATAGGTTATATACTTCCGCGAAGATTTTTTCACGAAACCCATAGGGGACTGTCAACAAATTGAAAAAGAACGAATATCTTTTGAATAACCCTGTAAAAACTAATATAGCAAAGTATGTACTGTGTTTATTTTTATGAGTATAGCATGTATACTCGTAGATAAATTAAGGTTTTTGTAAAAACAGTCCCAAATTTCGCCTAGTTTTTTGCTTATAATTGGCAGAGTTCTTAATATAAAAAAAAGTTCATTTCGGAAAATATGACTAACAACATCGTACAGAACACTTTGCATTCAGAATTAAAAAATAATAAAAATTGGATGAAAAATGAGCAGGTTTACTAAAAAAGTTTTCACTGCGCATGCGCGAATGCAATCAAAATATAATAGGCATAATGTATTAGCTAAGTATATAGAGCAACTTTTGTGAAAGTCTCAAAATCATAGCTTGAAAATTCTGAAAATTATCTTCGATAGAACAAGCTCGAAATCCGTTGTTCCCAAAAGGAAGCAAAAATATGAGGGGTTGTATCCAAATATAGTAGCAAGTGCAATATTGTGTACGCTATCTTGGCACTAATCAACAGATATTTGATTTTTACTAAGGAAATCGTAGTAATTTTACTGGTAGGGAATTGGACATTACATCACTCGCCCGCATGTCGCTAATTCTGCTCAGAAATATCTTAGTAAATGCAATATTAAAATCATGCCACATCCCTCTTAGTGTTCAGATCGCACCATGCGTTTTTTGGCTGTTTCTGAGATTGAAGGAGAAGCTAAGAGGCACAAAATTTAATACAGATTCTGAAGTTTTTTCAGCAGTGCACGGTTCTTTGAAGCAGCTTCCAGAAAAAAAGCTTCTCTACTTGTTTTGAAAAGTTGGTTGAACGATGGGACCGTTGTATATCATCTGAGGGAAGGTATTTTGAAAAACAAAATGATGTATTTTTTGCTGTAAATATATTTCTTGATTTTTTTATGATTTTACTCTCAGTTTTTATGGAACGTACTTTGTATTTTCACATTTGTAATTTAACAATAAAACACAACTCCGAGAGAAACTAAAATTAATTTATCAGAATTAATATAATAAAATAGTATTAATACAATTTTAATTACGATACTATTGTTTTATACTTCATTTTATGGTCTTGAAAAATTAATAGTAGTATACTTCCTTAATTAAGTCGAAAATAAATGCCCACCTCAGACCTGTAAGGGACAAGTAATTAAGTTGCTGTAAAATCAAGGCTCCCAAACGGTCCGCCAACTGAATACCAATAATTTTTAACAGAAAATTTTATGGTAGGTTCGTACAACATTTCCGCAAAATCTTACTTCCGAAGATAGTTTCTGCCAAATGTGCAAGAAAAATCTGAAAATAAAATTTTTCGAAGAAAATAACGGTATTCAAAAAGTGGACCATTTGGGTGCCCTGTAAAACTCAAAACCCACATAAATTTATGATCCATTTCATTTTTAAATAAATAAAGGCAATTTTAAAGTGCTTTTCACGTAAATTATAAAAGCAAAATAATCTTAAAACTGTATGGTGCAAACTGTGATTAAACCCTTAATCGTCGCGTAATTTTCGGAAAATTATTTCAAAAATTGTCGATTTTGTTATTGCCCCATTTTATTATTCATAAAATTTTTAGTTAATTAGTAAAATAAGCAGTGGAATTTTTTTTTCAAATTTAAAGTATTCAGGATGGATAAAATTTTTAGAAATCACAATTTTACTTACATGATATTTGTATTTTTTATGATCACAAGCTATTTTTTAAAATTTAGATTACTTGATTGCCACCACTTTTTTCAAGTAGAAATATTCGTCTTATTTAATGTCAGATTAATAATATCACAATAAGGCCAATTACTCCATTTCAAGAATGCAAGCGCTGCGCCACAAATGGCCGATAAACACCACTAAATTTTAATAGTATTTGTCACCTTATTTAAGGACCGAATTTCTGAAATGTATTAAGACGAAGAAAACCATTAAAATTTAGTGGTCACAATTGACCATTTGTGGCGCAGTGCTTGCAACCCTGCTATTTTAAAAAACTGTTGGGAATCAATCTGAATTTTAAAAAAGTAGCAGCGTTTTACGTATAAAACTATAGTCCTTTGTCCGTAAAGGGTTCAAGCTGGAACATTTATTTTAAATACAGGGTCATTCATAATTCCCTCCGGTGTTTCGAAACGTTATAGTAAAAAAACGAAGACGAATATGAAAAAAAGAAACATATGAAATTATTCCGAAACTATTGAAGTTTTACTTACATACATTACAGGTGTTCTATGTGTGAACCCTTGGTCACACGGCATACATCCATGCGATAGTCCAGTTCCTGCCATACTCCGTTTCAATAAATTTCCGGTACCACACATGAATTGTTTTGTCAGTTGGTCCCTGTTTTCGATATTTATTACGAAAGGCCCGTTGAACTGACACCACTGATTCAGATTTAAAGAAACGGAGTATAGCAGGAACTGGACTATCGCATGGATGTATGCCGTGTGACCAAGGGTTCACACATAGAACACCTGTAATGTATGTAAGTAAAACTTGAATAGTTTCGGAATAATTTCATATGTTTCTTTTTTTCATATTCGTCTTCGTTTTTTTACTATAACGTTTCGAAACCCCGGAGGGAATTATGAATGACCCTGTATATTTATGTTTAACCCTATCACTATGTCCTGGGGTCCACGTGGACCCCAAGCTTTTTCAACAAGTTGTCGAAAAATCTATCACTCACTGAGTAGTTTCAGCCGGTGACATCTCATACCATAATGTTTGTAACACACGGTGAAAATTAAACTGTACAAATATAAGTGGTACTTTTTTTTAAAATAGATATCATATTTGTCCTGGGCAACAACAGGGCATGTTTTGATAGGACATAGTGATAGGGTTAAGCAACATTATTATTCCTTATGCTATATATATTTTTGTAAATCATAATTTTTTTATTTAAAAATGAATATTTTGCGCGTTGCGGGTGTGACAAGGACGTCAGTGAGATATCTTTTTAAGTATGAAATTTAAGTTTTACAAATTCGATGATGCATAATATGATGAATAAATTCTGGTTACAATTTAAAAAATATAAAATAAATGTTTGCGTTTAAACATATTATTTACAATGCCAATTTAACTGTAAAAAAGTCAAACACTCATACACACGTCCATATTGATTTTGTATGTGTTTAGTCTTTGAAAGAGGTGATAATTTAATCACCATTTTTGAAAGTTATTTTTAACCCCTTAATCGTTGATCCCGACACTTTAACGATTTGTGAACAAATTGTGTCGCACCCTTGACCCTTACGGGATGAACTCCTCATAATTTTAATTATATTTCGCACAACTTTCTCAAAATAAAAACCTTTTTACGACGCTTTAACAGCATTTGCAAGAGAAATATAATACAAAATTTATGTTTTAAGAGTAGTGGTGCAATTATATTATAAAAGTATTTGCCAGTGGAAGCCGTGAAATATCATATATCAAAAAGGTATATTCAATTATTTTGTCACTCCTGAGATTATATTAAATTCTTAACCCTTTAATATTCGCATCCCATGCGCCTTCACGGGCAGTCACTTGTAAACAGATTTGCCGGGCAGGTTTAAATGACACTCAGAACTTAACCCATTCGGGACCATGGGTGCATATATGCACCCTCAAAAAGTGCATACAGAATTTGTTTTAGGCACCAGTAAAAAATAAAAGTAATATTTGCTTTCTCTAATTAGAGCATTTTTGTGATTGTTTAAGTAAAGGTAGCTTTTTTTTTAAAAGTGGTGCCAAACGAATAAAATTTGTGTAAAAGCCGCCGGTCCCGAAGAGGTTAAAAAAACGTAAGAAAACAAATTTATTCGAAGAGAAATAAAAGCTTTTCATCACATACTTAATTTAAAAAAATCATTCCAAATTATGGTACAAATGGGGCATTTAGGCATTAAAATTAAGTTGTTCAAAAGTGAAAAAACATCCTTCAAGGGGTCAAATGTTACTCGCACAAAGATACTTTATGCGTAAAAGCGTCAGACACGCCTCCATGCATCTGATACTAAGAAGATTATTATTTTAACAACGTTCCACAACACTGCAGAACGACGGCTTGAACTCCAAATTATTGAAATATACGTAACCTACCTTTAAGTTCTTAGACACCAATACTGCATGTATGGTATAATATATTTTTTGTGGTATTAAATTTTCAAATGTATATGAGTTTTGTGGTAACAGAGTCGAAATTTCTCTATCAAACTAAAATTATTTTGTTTAGAATTATTTCACTTATGATGTTCAGATTCATTTATCGAAATGTATTTTTTACTAATGCATAGCAGCCTATAAAAAATGCGGAATTTTTAAACTATTTCCTTTTTGTAAATTATGTGTTGTTTATTCTGAAAAATTTATTCATTAAATAAAGGAATTATTTCTATTATAAACTTATGTTAATTTTTGTACATTATGTATATATATATTCCTTTTTTACACACACATACACACACACACACAGATATATATATATATACATACAGTATCATAATATTACAGCTTTGCACTTTTTTATACCAATGGAATACTGTGTTTGACGCTCGCATACTCTTAGCGATAAATGTATCGTTAAAAGAGTCATTCTTGGTTGTAATTTAATAATAAAACTCAACTATGGGATAAGTTAAAATTAATTTATCATAATTACAACATACATTTTTATTAATAAAAAAGCGCGGCTATTTTTCTTCTATATTCACATTTTTATTATAAAGATTTTAATTAATTTTAGTTTATGAGTATAATATTTGTAAAGCCCGAAATTTTTCTTCCCTTTTTTCGTGTTATAGGACTTGATATGGTTGGCATTCAACAAAAAACGTGTTTTCTTCTTTTAATATATGTTACATATACGATGAAGTCGGTCTTATTAGAATAAAAATAACGAATTCGACATAATAATTTAGAATCTATTTTAAGTAAAAGAAAAATGAAAGTACAGAAATTTTGTAATGAAAAATGGGTAGGAAATATTATGACTTATTAAAATACATAATAAAAATAGGTGAAGTTGTATTAATAAGGGACAAAGTAATCATAACTTTTGTTGTACTGAAAATGACTTTCACAAAAATGTATTCTATTACATAACTTTGATAGTGCTTCAAAAAATTTTAAGCTAATTTTTAAAGTTAATTATTCTTTCAATTTTATCGATAGTGTGGGTCTCATATTACCTTGCCTGGAGTTGTGAAAACGTGGACTTCAACTGTTTATGTAACGGGAATGGTAAAATGAACGTAATTAAAAAAAAAACAGGGACGGAGTACCTGCCTGCAAGTAGGTCAATTGCTGTCAATTTTACTTACTGAGTGCTTTTTCTTCATCGTTTTTAAGTCGAAGACAAATTTTCCGAAAAAAGTGGTGGCTGTTGGCTTTCTGAAACAGTGTTGCTTGTTGTGCTAACTTTCCTTATTCATATTGCTTGATGGCTACCAATTTTTTAAAATAAAAATAACTGCATTTTTAATGACATATTAAATAAGGCGTGTAAAATAAATAAAAAAAAACGGTAGCAATCAAGCATCCTGATTAAAAACAACTGACAATACTTATCTTCTACGCCGGTTCACCGACCCTGTTATAGAAGAAAGAAAAAACTTTTCAACATAGTTTGTGTATAGCGACAACGGTAGTGATGCAAATGGATTAACTAAAGAGATTATTATTAATATTATTAAAATTATATGTTAATATTAAAAACTTCTGGTATTCTGCATGTGAAAGTTTGGACGGCCATTTTGTCAAGTTTTTTTATTATTCAATCTTTTCCATTTAATCTCATGTTTTCTTATTGGATGATTTCTCCTTCCTATCTCTTTCTTCAGATCTATCTTCTATATTTTTTCAATCTTTCTTGGACTCTCGTAGTGCATAACTATAAAATTTTAAGCTTTTTATGTTACCACTTTTTTCGAATCGAAATTTTCGTCTTTTTTATTTGAAACTCTGCTATTAACCCCTTAATCTTCGTGCCCGAGACATTCACGGGCAGCGTAGGTTACGCCTGTTTTATTCAGATTGTTTGATTCCCACCAATTTTTTAAAGTAGTGTAATTGGCTTTATTCTTGCATATTTTATCTGTCTATTCAACAACGCGAATATTTCTACTTAAAAAAAACTGGTGGTAATCAAGCAATCTGAATTTTTAAAAAGTAGCCTACACTTATCGGACGCGACGATTAAGGGGTTAAATAAGACTATGTTTTCTATTCGAGAAAAGTGGTAAGAAATAGGCATAAAAGTCGGCAACTTTCGTAGTGTTATCACGTATTTTTGCGCTTCAAAAACATATTAACCCTTTGAAGGGCGGTCATATCTTATTTCTATCACTCAACATTAATAAAAAAAATGTAACAGAATTTCTTAACATAATTTTCCTTTTATAATTTACGTGAAACAATATCTTCAATTGCCTTCATTTACTTTCAAACGAAATTTTTCGTAAATTCTGGTGAGCTCTGAACCTTTCAGCAAAAGAGTTGCTTGGCACTGAAATGGTTCTCTCGTTTGAAAAATACTTGTTTAATGTTATAGTGTATTAACCATAGCGGTTCGTCAGAAGGTGCTGCATTTCTTTTCTACCAGTATTTTCTTACACTAAGTTTGACCTTATTTATTCGTGGAACGTTCTACTGTTGAATAAGGCGATATTTGGTTTATGAAAATTCTGATAGTAAAAGGATGCAGCACCCCTGACGAACCGTAACTGGTATTAACCCATTTGCACCAATAGCGAATATATCGTCGCTACCATGTCAAACTATCGAATGTGACAAAATGCATTTTTTATTACTTTTAAAAATAGGCCAATTTTCATCAATAAATTTTATTAGAATTCTTCGCCTAGTAAGAATACTAATAAAATTTCTATGAAGAACAGGGTTGCCAGTTTGGCCTTGTTATTTATTTAAAAATGCCGAATTCTCACCTGAAATTTTCAGAGATTTTTTTTTTACTGTAGTTTGTTATGAATTATCTGTCATTAAAATAATCATAAAATTTTGTTTGAAATTTCTGGTATTAATTCAGAATTTCTGAATGAAAAAAGAGGCCAAACTGGCAATCCTGGAGAAGAATACTATTAAAATTTAGTGGTGAAAACCGGCCCATTTTCAAAAGTAATGAAAAATGCATTTTTTCACATTCGATAGTTTGTCATGGTAGCGACGATATGTGCATGGATTTCCGGAATTTCTTTTTTATTCAGAGAGTGCGAATCCATACCGGAAATTCTGCAAGAAAACGTTACAGTTTATGAAGTCACGAAACATCTGCCTTGAAAGAAAGCGAAAAACATTATTCAGAATATGTGGTGTTAATTTGAGTTTCTGAATAAAAAATAAATTCCTGAAATGCATGCATATGCGCGCTAATGGTGTAAATGTGGTAACCTAGAAGTTAAGAATTTGGATTAAGGAGTTACTTTGAATGATATTGACAGGGATACCATAGGGCTTACACGGTTTCTATATTTTAGCACCACTATATATGATTATCCATTTTCGCCTTATTTAATGATAGAAATTACTTTATCAAATGAGATGGAGATTGCTGTACCGAAATAGTGATACTAAAACTTAGAAACCGAGCGAGACTGCGCATTTTCACATACCCTTTGACAACATGCGAAAGAGAAATATGCTACAAAATTTCTTTTTTTTTTATAGTGGTGCGATTAGAATATAAAAATTGTCGGTAGTGGCAGCCCTGTAATCTGTGCTACTTGAGTGGAAAATACTATTTTAAAGAAATATCATTTACCTTATCAAATCGCAGAATTTCCTTTGAATAACCAAGAGCAAAATAATTTTAGGGTCCGACTAATCTTGTCTCCAACACTGGCTACTTCACTGTCAGGTGCACAAAATCCTTGAATTCGGGCACAAATACCTTAATACAGAAATTTTCGCCTTACTTAATTACAATAATTCGGCGATTAAATAAGACAAAAATTACAACATGATAATAGTGGTGCGCCATAATTAAAAAAATGTACTCAACGATCGTCGCGTACGGAAGAATAACAAAAATTCTGCAATTAAAAAAGGTGAACATTCTCTTCTAAAATTTGTTGTATTTCTGAAAGCCTGCAGCCGCATAATGTGTACAACTCCTGTACAGTATATCTTTATCTTGACGTTTATTATCAGAACATACAGATTTGACTATCATTCAGAAACACCCTGTATCTGAAGATTCGTTTTATGTTATTATCTTTAGCGCTTTTATCTGTTCTTCACGCTTGTGAAAATTGTTAAAATCATCCTATTTAGGCATTAACATCTGCGCAATTTTTTTACACTCAATTTTCACAGCTTTGATAATGTGATTTAATCTATTCTTTATAACAGGCCTCTGATAACCTTTCAGTATGCATGGGCACAACTAAGGGGATTATGAAAGATGAAGGGCACAATTATTCACATGATATGAGAAGTGCCACAATTTTTCCTCTCGATATTAATAGTAACGACACACACACGTTGCACCATACATGTATGTCTCACATTGTTAACCATAAGGACCCTACATCGAAGAGAAACATTGTAAAAAATAAATTCAAGAAAAAACAGATCATAGTATCGATTAGCATCACAATTTGCTAAACAGAGATATATATGTTTTTCCTGTTATCCGATGTTTTGGAAACCAATAGATGCATATAGTATTCGAACGAGGGATTGAAAAAAATAGTAACAGGAAGTGCACGAAGGGCCGCCATGAAGACCTAGTTTGACGAAGTTGGTTTAGCTTGTTTTAAAGTGAATTAAGGATGGGAGCCTCCTGACATCATATCTACCAAATACTTTAATTTTTATTACAACTATTTTCGATTAGAAATAATCATTTTTGATTAATAATAATTTGTTATTCATTAAGACCAAAGTTTCTGTAAGGAAATAGTGGCAATTAAAAAGCACATGAATTTGGAGTTTTGTGACCGTAGCCTTCGACTTGAATAGGCATATTAGTCTTAAATCTTCTAAAAATACGATTTTTGGAGAAACATACACGTGAAAGAACACAATTATTTGCGCATTTTAAAATAAACCGCAATAAAAGCTTCTATAATTACGCTAGTTATGGCTAAAAATAATGTGTTTTTCACTTAATTTTTAAAAGAAAAATTTTATTCAAAATTTATGGTACAATTTTAAAGGAAATCCAACTTTGAACTAATTTTGATTGTATTATCACCCCTTACAAAGATTAAACGTATGTCAAATGCATGCGGACGGGTGTGGGCTTGTTTGACATTTTTACAGTAAATAAGAATTGTACATAAAATGTTTAAAACACAAGCTTATTATTAAACTAACATTTATATACCATTTATGTTCTACCATAAATTGCAGAACACTGGCTTGAACTCCAGAACAGAACAAAGTGTGCTTGTAACTTCCTACACCTTAGTCGCAAATACTGTACATAGTGTACAGTATAATTTTTGTGGTGTTGAACTTTTTAAATTGCATGCGTTTTGTATTAAAAATGAATCCTAGTTTCCAATATCTAAATTTTTTTTCTACAATTTAGTTCATTCTTGCTACTTAATTTCATTTGGGAAAAAAAATGTAACTAATGATTAGGACCTTATAAAATATTGAAAATTTCCTCTAGTACTTACTTATTACAAGTTTGTCTTATTTAGTAATCTCGAAATATTTGACATTAAATAAAGAAATTTTTCTCTTACAAAATAGTAAGTATTTTTTTTATTTTATATAATTTTATATGTATATATATTAATATATACAGGGTGGTCATAAAAAAACTTCCCCGATATATGTATGCATATACATATATCGAACCCCTAGCGGCTCAACCAGTCAAACAATCGAAAGGAATTTCAGATATTGTTATTTGAAGTTATGCACTCGAGATCGTGATGATTTAAAATAATAGAACTCTCACTGTTGCGGTTACAGTCAGTAGCATATCCAGGGTGGATGGCTAGATTCTTTAGACACAACTAATTTTGTAAAGTTTTCTTTGCCTTATTTAATCGTAGAACTTTCTGCGATAGTCAAGGAGAAGTAAACTTTTCAATATTATTGGTAATCAGAGCATTTAGACGTCCTCCCTGGCTACGCCACTGACTACAGTGAAAATGTTTGAATTTTTTGAATATAAACACCCACTTCTTTTATGTGGAGATTCATCTGCGCATTGAAAAACTATAAATGGCGTTGAAACGATACATGTCTGGCGAAAATTGCCGGCGTAAAGTATTTTCAAATAAGAACATTGTAAAAGACCAATTACATTACAAGAGAGAAGATGGAAAAATTCTTTTATTGGAATTAGAAATTTTCAGCGTGCCCACCTTCGAAAACGATAAAGCATTGCATGCGGGGAATTTTTAACAACAATGACATACGTAACATTGCAGGAGGAATCTGTATAACTTTACGTTTCATGGCACCTTTCAATTCTGGCAAATCTCTTGGATTTGATGTGTACACCTTCGATTTATGATAACCTGAGAAAAAGAAATCCATCGGTTTGAGGTTGGAGGATTGCGGTGGCCACGAAGCTCCAAAGTTACTCTATCACCAAAGTGTTGTTGCAGCACTTGTCGAACACATGTGGCGGCGTGTGGAGGAGCACCATCTTGCATCCACACAATGTCATTAACGACATTTCTCTGCTGCAATTCTGGAATTACGTAATTCTTCAACATTGTTGTATACCGAGTACTTGTGTTGGAGCATATTTTCATAACTGTGGAAGTGACTTGTTTGAAGAGGTACAGACCGAGCACGAATGTGCTTCAGATGCGCACCACACAGTTACTTTAGCTTCGTGTAAAGACGTTGGTGCCACACCGTAAGGATTTTCGTCAGCCCAGTGAACGCAGCTCTTGGATTTTACATTTTCAATTAAAGGTAAACGTGCCGCATCCGTCCATAATATCGGCAGCGTCCACCTGCAATCTTCTTTATTTTTGATGAAGAGACAATTCGCAAAGTCGAAACGCTCTTGCTCTTCTCCAGGTTGCAATATCTGGACGCGCTGGAATCGATAAGGAAACATCCACAGAAAAGATTGAATAATCTTGAAACCTGTAGTTTTAGTACATCCAAATTTCGGGAAACACTTCTTTCAGTATGCAATGGACCTGCAATAATGGTATTATGCTCTTCCGCAACAAATTCAACAGGAACAAATACTCGTCCGGATACATGTGCATTCATTTTCTTAAAAAAAAAAAATTTAACAAATTACGTACAGTTTTTACGGAACACGTGCCTCATTGTAGATTATGATTTTGTCGATAAACTCGCACCGCTTCGGCAGCATTTTCCCCGCTCATATAAAAGAGCTTCATCAATTCTCCTCATTGTTTCCCCATAAGTGTCATATTGTTGGCACGTGCCAACAACAGATTGAAGAAAAAAATTTCCCATACTAATTATTAAAGATTTTCCACACGTAATGCTTTGCACATGGTGTTCTGTGATTGGGACTTCTACTGTCTATTTGTGTGAGTTGTGCAAAGTGCGTCAATACACCTCCTCTCGGTGTTGTCATTGGTCCTTTACAATGCTCTTCTTTGCAACTGTTTTACCCCCGGCAATTTCCATCATGCGTGCAGATGTGCCAAGCTTTCAATAATCTTTCGTAATATGTGGGTTAATTTGACCCGTGTTTAATACGTTTTAAGCCAGAATTATTTTTAAGAAGTGAAATACAATATATTTCACACAGAAATTTGAAAGTAGATAAATAAAGATCCATCAAGTAAATTGTCTTGTTCGAAACGTTGTTAAACTGGGTCAAATTAATCCACGTATTACGGAAGAATACTGGGAGCTTGGTATCTCTGTACGTGTATCGTTCCGAAAAAAGCGGATGTTGTCATTCGAAAATTTTGAAATATTTTCAGTGTAACCGTACTCGTGACATCTCTATTGTTTTAAATCATCACTATCTCGAGTGCTTACCTTCAAAAAATAATATCTGAAATTTCCTTTCATTGGTTAGCGTTAAGGGTTCATATATCGGGAAAGTTTCTGATGACCACCCTGTATATAACATATTTTTATTATTTCTAAAAATTTTCCCTTAGTTAATTTGAGATATTTTGTTTTAAAGTACTTTTTATTCCATTTCCACTTTCGAAATTCAAAATTTTCAACGCATTATAATTTTTAACACTTTCCAACCTAGTTGAAAAGTGTTTATGACTTCGGTTTGTCTGATGTCTGGCCGTCTGCCGTCTGCCTTCGTACTCTAACTCGCGTAAATATTCTCAGATCGTTATTGTCGTTTACTATAGCATGTTCCCTATTTCAACTGAAGTGAACTTATACAGTACTTATGAAGTTCACTTATAGTTTATTTACAGGGACAGTCAAAATTATTCAATTACATTATAGTCAATGGGGAATAATCGTTTCAAGTGCATTTTGATGATGCTACGTCATTTAAAACATGATGGAATTGATATATAATTATGAAGCGCATTAAAACATGCTTTTTGTAGAATATTGGGTGCAAGGCCTTAATTATTCATTTACAGGGTCAAACGAAAGAATTCTGTTAAACATTGCTCTATTGGGCAAAATCGTTCGCAGTGAAATTAAGTGATATTTCACTATTTCAAACGCAATGAAAATTATATCCATTACTGAGGTGCACTACAAATTGTTCTCTTGAAAGTGTGGTGTGCATTGCTTTTATTTACAGGGACACTCAAAAGATATCGGTTACAATACATATGCGATTATTTACAGTCTGCGTGATGAGTGCGTTTTCAACTTTGGTTTGTGTTTTTAAGTTTAACTAAATTTTTTCATACTACGTGTGTGTTTATAAACTCGGTTGTTCATATACAGGGCTGCACAAGGGAATCCGTAAGTATTAGAGACTATGGGAGTGAATTGCTTAAGAGTAGTTTTTAATTGTGTTACGCATTTTCCTGCTGAACTATATTTAGTAGATTAATAGAAGTTTGTGGAAGTTTTTCAACGCGTTATACTTCTGTATCTCTACTTTCACTTTTGCAATTTTCCTTTTATGCACCTGTAATTTTTCTACGCAGTCTCACTGCAATCAAAAATCAAAATATTCCATTTTATGAAGACGGCTTTTTTATTCGAAAGGATGCTTTGAATTTTCTATTCCCACCAAACGCTTAAAGTAATTGCTCGAATTTAATGCATTTGCTATCGATGTGCTAAGCAATGTCTCTGATTACATAAAAACTTCATCTGCATTGAGCTTTTGTGACCTTCCGTGCTGTCTGTTAAATTCTCTTCAAGAATCTCGGACAGAAGGTTTTCTGTGTTTTCGTCTGTTATAAAAAAATTAAAGAATCAATGAAGTGTTTCTATTGGTTTAACTGTAAATACTTAATTTAAGTTCTTATTCAGTGTCATCTAAGATCTAATATCAGGGTTCATACAGGGTGGTGGGGAAATTAAATATAAAAGATAAATTGTTCTAAATAAAAATTATGGTATGAAATATTTTTATAAACCTTGAATAAAATATCGATATGTTTAGTGTTAATTTATAATTATTACGTTGTAAGAATTTATTATGTTAATGAAAATTGAAGTTAATGTTTTTATATTATATTTTAAAATGCTATGCTTTAACGATCAGGTTTAAAAATTGAAACTGAATCTATGTAAATGGATCTATCTAAATGAATCGATCTGAATAATTATCTAATTTTAAAATGGATTATATTAATTGGGTATATTTTCACCCATAACGGGTGAGCAGATTCAAATTTATTTTGATACATTTCTGTTTAAGATATAAAAGATGATGAATGGAAATTTAATAATATATCTATTTTTTTAATGTAATTCTTTGAATGTTTATATTAATGATTGATTAAAATGCAAAAGTTACTTACAAATGACAGATGTATACTGAGAAATTTATTAACGTTAAAGTTCCCAATTTCGTAGATGTGTAAATTGAGACAGTATTTCCACAAATAGAGGATTTTCGTAGGAAAATAGATATAGATGAGAGTTTAATTTTGCAAGGTCTAACAGCTGGATTAAAAGCTGATTATCTAAATGTTTTTATTGTGAATCTTCCAAGCATTGCTACTGAGTGGTATAGAGCAGCAAGTAGATTAGTATCACAGCCATCACCGACTGTTTTACTTGCGAAAATTGTTTCAGAAAGACCTTCAAATACAAAGTTCATATTCTGTCCGTTTTTGAACACCACTTTTTTAAAAAGAAATATCGTCTTTATAAATTTTGTAGAAACTAACTTCAAAGCTCGTTTTAGTTGCACTTGCTACAAATGCTTACCACAATTTCCTTTATAAAAAAATACTATTTTTCAAAAAACGTACCAGTGGATGCCCTGCAAATAATGCATCTGCGTACTATTTTATACCACCAAATCGTCCTTTTTAATCTAGTATACATAGTTGTTTCACTACCAGAGCTTCTAAAATGCATTATCAGCAAAGATATCCTACCAGACTATGTAAAGTATGTAAAAACAGAGGTGTTTTTATTAAAATAAATTCAACTACAGACTTTATTTTTTTAAAAACACATAAAAACAATTAAAATTATAAAAAAGACGTTTCGTGCACTTTCGTAAACCTCATCAGTACTTCGAAACACAATTGCCAAGCCACCAGAACCAAAACAAGAAAAACAGTTAAAGTCACAGTTTAGTTAAAACATTATACTCTGCAGGAATCTGTGCAGCCTCGTTAATAGGAGATTCAGCCAGTGGCGTAGCCAGGGTAGGGGGTCCAGATGCTCTTCATACCACTAATTTTGTAAATTTTTCTTTGCCTTATGTAATTGGAGGACTTTCTGCGATGATCAAGGCGAAGAAAACTTTTCAATTTTACTGGTATCCAGAGCGTTTGGACCCCCTCCCTGGCTACGCCACTGGATTCAGCTAAAACTGTCATCCAACTCTCCAGGAAGATACGACTGCTGTACACGCAACATTTTCAGCAGGCAATTTGCGCGTTCTGAAAATCAGGCACATGATCAAAATCCAAAGCATGCGCAACCAATCTCGAGGTTAGAGTGCCTCTATTATACGAATCCCTATGTTCCTTCAACCTCACATTTAAGGATCGTCCAGTCTCGCCTATGTAGCTGGATCCGCAACCCTTGCAAAGAATTCGGTAAACTACACCTGTGAGGTCAAATCTTGAATATCTATGCTTGTAGTTACCCAAAAAAGTCTTAATTGGATTTAAAGGCACATGCGCAGTCCTGATGCCTACATTCGCAAAAACACCAGATATTTTCTCAGAAATGTTGGCGTAGTATGGTAAGGATATAGTTCCCACAGGTGTGGCACGTTGGTAAGGTGTGGGATATTCATTCGATCTCTTTTATAGTTCCAATAAAACTCTATGGCACCATCTTCGCGGGTAATCGTTATGACGTAAATCAGAAATTATTTTACAAACTTCATTATTGAAACTGACCTCACTATTACAAATTCTTAAAGCTCTATTGTACAGTGATCTCACTACTGCAACTTTATGTGACAGAGGGCTGTTTGAGTTGAAATTTAGATATTGACCGGAAGAAGTAATTTTTCTATAAACGGAGGTTTTTAACACATTAACATTGTTAACAATATTTCTTTCTATTATTATATCCAGAAAGGGGAGTATTTTATTAACCTCATATTCAATAGTAAATTGGAAGGATCTCGACATTGAATTTGCCTTGCCCAAAATGTCGATAAGATGATCCTTCTCCGCAATCAAAAAAATGTCGTCTACATACCTCCTCCAAAATTTTACTTTATTCCCCAAATTCATGATAATGTCGTTTTCCAAATATTGCATCACAATTTATGCGACTCTTACAGAAAGTGGAGAGCCCATCGCCGTTCCCTTCAGCTGTTTATAAAAGTTACCCTCAAAAACAAAACAGTTCGAAACCAAGCAAAATTCCACGAGTTTCACAGCAACCTCCAAATCCATATCAATTTCAGCCGCAAAATTAGACCACATGCTACGAGTAGCAAGGAGGCAAGATCAATGGGGATGGATGTGAATAACGATACCACATCTAAGGAGGCCATCACACAATTCCTAGGAATTACGAAATTCTCCAAATCCTCAAGAAATTTATACGATGAATTTATACTATAAAGAGAGGAAGCCGTCAATGGTTTGATAGTAACTGAAAGAAACTTAGATAAGTTATAAAGGGGAGAATGACTATAATCTATTATAGGTCTCAAAGGAATGTTGGGCTTGTGAGTTTTTGGTTCCGAGATTCTACGTTTTACCTCGTTAATAGGAGGAACCTTAAATGTGAGGTTGAAGGAACATAGGGATTCGTATAATAGAGGCACTCTAACCTCGAGATTGGTTGCGCATGCTTTGGATTTTGATCATGTGCCTGATTTTCAGAACGCGCAAATTGCCTGCTCAAAATGTTGCGTGTACAGCAGTCGTATCTTCCTGGAGAGTTGGATGACAGTTTTAGCTGAATCTCCTATTAACGAGGCTGCACAGATTCCTGCAGAGTATAATGTTTTAACTAAACTGTGACTTTAACTGTTTTTCTTGTTTTGGTTCTGGTGGCTTGGCAATTGTGTTTCGAAGTACTGATGAGGTAGGTGTACGAAAGTGCACGAAACGTCTATTTTATAATTTTAATTGTTTTTATGTGTTTAAAAAAAATAAAGTCTGTAGTTGAATTTATTTTAGTGATTGTAAGTTTTATCCAGACGTAATTATGTATGTGTTTTTAAAGAGGTGTTTTTATTGGGAAAAAAACGGTATCATTATTGCTAATCAAGTATCATCTCACAATGTTTCTAGCAATGTGCCCATCTTCTCAAAAGGTCATGTGACAATTAATAATTTATTGCTATGTTATATAGCACAAACTTTCGTGTTTTATTAACGCAGGCTCTGCAATCTCATTGTTGTCTTTTACATTTTCTGGAAACGTACATGCTAAAATTAAATACATCTATCCTATTAGTGTTAATCAAGCCAAAGATAATCTTTTAGTATATAAAATGTGTAAAATTGTTCTGAAAAAAGTAATGATAACAAAATCTGTCTAATACTCCCTCTACTAATACTGTACCCCTGTACTAATACTAATTAAAAAATCTGTCTAATACTCCCTCAGTAGGAAACATGAGGGGAAGAGCGTGTAGCGTGCGTTTGCGATTTAAGCATATTTTTCAAACAACGACATCTTTTCTATTACAGGTACCATATCGTGAGAGGTGCAATCGCCTGATCTAATCCCCTGTTGTTCTTTTATTAGGATAGGTCAAGGACTGGGATTAAATATCCCCCAGGAAACTTGTTTCACTGGAAGAATATTATTCACAAGGAAATATCCCAAATTACGTTGGACATTTTGTAACGCATAGAGCGGAATGAGGATATTAAATTATTAATATAATTATTTATATAACTATATAATATTTCGGCCTGCGCTAATTATGCAAATGGGGTAACTTAGAAGTACAGCGCCTAGAATACATAGTGTGGAATACGGTTTTACCGTTTTTCAATTCAAAATTTTCGAATTCAAACCGGAAATTCTGAAACAAAAATTTTTACTTTAAGAAGTCACGAAATATTTGCCCTTAACCCTTCTTTGCATTGTGATGGAAATTTCCATCACTGTTTACTTAACATTTAATAAATAAATAAACTTCTTCGCCACCTCTATATTTATATAGAAATATTAACCCCTTAATCGTCGTGCCCGAGACATTCACGGGCAGTGTAGGCGACGTCTGTTTTATTCAGAATGTTTCATTCCCACCAGTTTTTTAAAATAGTATAATTGAGTTTATTCTCGCATTGCTTTATCTGGCTATTAATTAAGCCGAATATTTCTACTTAAAAAAACTGGTGGTAATCAAGCAATCTTAATTATTAAAAAGTAGCTTACACTTAAAGAGCGCGACGATTAAGGGGTTAATCTAGTAAATTTCCCGTGAACTATGTTGCTGAAAAAAGTTAAAAATCTATCTTAAAATTTCTGTTGTCTAATATTTAATATATGTATAAAAAAACAATTGTAAAAGAAAAACTCATGCAAAGAAGGGTTAAGAAACGAAAAGAACATTATAGTGAATTTTTGGTATGAATGCGAAATTCCTGAATTTTAAAAAATAAAACTGGTAATGCTTTAAAAAGTGCTAAAAAATTGTACCCGATAAACTTGCAACGATGCGGTACAATAATAGGGCGATCGCAGCGACATCTGCTTTAAAAATAGATTTAACTCTAGCAAAAGTAACCGTTTCACTATTGACAACATAAACATAATTTCTGTTAATAAAATCTTTTTGTAAGTGTATAGAGGGGAGGAAGAGGGGGGGGGCAAATGCTCTGGAAATCAGTAATATTATAAAGTTTTCTTCGCCTTCAATATCGCAGAAAATTCTCCTTTACATAAGGCAAAAATATTTTTATAATATTAGCGGTAGCGAAACCATCTGGACCTACACCGAAGCTAACGAAAAAGACAGGCTACCGCGGATCATTCAGCTTATCTTTTTTTACAGACCGCTAGAGTGACGTGATGCTCCTTTCGTACACCTGCATTGGTGCATTCGAGCATCACGTGACTCCCGCGGTCTGTAAAAAAAGATACACGTAAAGCACCGCGGTAGCCTTTCTTTTTCGTTAGCCTCGACCTACACCCTGTCTACGTCACTGCTAAAATATGTCGGTGCGATCGACCCGTTATTTTTTCAGCATCGTTCTACAATTATCCGATTAAATTTTTTTGTACTATTTTGTAGCCATTTTCCACACTATGCAATCTAGGCGCTGTACTTAGAAGTTAAGAGCCTACACTAGTCACCCAAAGAAACGAGAACGCTAATGTTAAACCTGTAGGAGAATTCTTTACAGATTTCTTGATTGTACTTTAATATTTTCAAATGATTATTTTGCTTAGCATATCTTAGGTCGATATCTAACGTTGCGCCACGGTAATACCTTTTCGAGTTATGGGGATAATTTTATTTTCAGAACCGGTTCCAAAAGTGAAAGTGTCCACATATAAAAAGTAACCAAAATCGAAAAAGTACAAATGCATAACATTACATATCGACCTCAGGTACAGTATGAAAAAACATTTAAAAATATTAAAATATATGTGAGAAATATGAAAAGTCTTCTCCCATAGGGTTAACTTTATTTGCGTGACTAGTGTAGGCTCTTAAAAAGTTGGGGTAAGACGTTGCTTTGAATGATATTGACACGGATGACATAGGGATAGCATGGGTTCTAAATTTTAGTACCAATATTTACAAATAGACATCTTCGCCTTATTTAATGGAAGAACATCTGGGATTAAATGATTCAAAGATCATATTCTGAAATAGTGATACTAAAACTCAGAAGCCGTGCGATCCCTGCGCATGATTCCTATGTCTGTGTTGAATACTATTAAGTTTTATACACTGTTGTGTGAAGTTAGCCGTGGTTTCAATGTTGATAAAAGGGCGACATTCAAAGTTACGCCATTTTTTCGTTTTTTATTTTATTACATATTTATAAATATAGTATTGTATTACAATTGAATACTGTCACGAGTTTTCGTTATGGTTCCACTCTACACAAATATAAATAATAAGAAACAAATTAACAGTTCATGATGTGCAACAAATTCACAGTTCTACAACATACAAGGTGTGTACACTATTTGAAATTTCCAAAGAGAATGACACAACAATTTAAGAATAAAAATATTTGAATAATATTTTTATTTTAGATTAAAATTATTTCTGCGGTTAATCACAGTATATGTAATAGTTTCCTGCAAGAAATCAGGGGAAATCTCTATACTAAACTGTCGTACACTGCAAATAAAGGCGTCTTAAATTCAGACACATATGTGCCTGAAAAAGCAATTAAGATACTTAAGTGCCTGAATGTAAAATTTCAGATATCATAGATGGCTCAATTTAAAACACATAAGGGTCTTACCATGATCAGGGTGTAAAAGGACTGAGAAACATGTTTGAATAACTATGATATGTCTGAAATGCAGACATTTAGAAAATTAGATTATTAAATGTCTGAATTTGATTACAGGGCCGTAATCAGAAGGGGCAGGGTGGGCTGAGCAGTGTTGAACTCAGAGGGTGGCCCGGAGGGGATATCCCCCTGGAGCGTTTTGAATTATCCCCCCCCTCCCCGCGGAAGATTTGAAATTTTATGCTTTTAATTGTCAAAAAGTTCAGTTCCCCCCCCCGCCCCCGAAACTGTAAAATGTCCTCCCAGAGTTGCAGAAATCCCTCTCGTAGAAAAATATCTGAATTCAACACTGGTGCTGAATCCCCCCGAGCAACTTCTTGATCCCCCTCTAGATTTCATAGTCTTTCAATAGGAATAACATCATTTATTGCTTTTAAAAATTTTAATATTTTATATTCAAAAGTTTTATGACAATGGGGACTTGCTTTTTACTCCTGTCTATATTCATATATCCTTAAAATACACTATATGGCCAATGATGACCGGTCACTTGCGATTTTAGACGTTTTGTTAAATATCTAGAAAAATACATAAGGAATTACCCATAAACTACAGGTGTGTAAACAGCATGGTTGACGTCATGTATTTCAGTGAAGATTTTTTCCCGAAACCCCATAGGGGCCGTCAATAAATTGCACAAAAACGAATATTTTTTGGAAACCCTGTAAAAACTAACATAGCAAAAGCATTGCAACGGTAGCACATGCTTAGGTGACTTCTTTTAATAAACTCTGTTTATTTTTATGAGTATAGCATGTATACTCTTGGAATAATTAAGATTTTTATAAAAACAATCCCAAATTTCACCAATTTTTTTGTTTATAATATTCAGAGTTCTTAATATAAAAGAATGTTCTTTTCAGGAAAGATGACACACAACATTATATATAATACCCTGCAATCAGAATTACAAAATAATAAATATTGGATGACAAATGAGTAGGTTTACTGAATATTTTTTCACTACGCACGCGCGAAATCAATCAAATTATACTGTACATAATATATTTGCTAAATGTATGGACCAACTTTTGTAAAAGTCTCAAAAACATAGCTTGAAAATTCTGATAGTAATCGTCGACAGAATAAGCTCGAAATTCGCTGTTCCCAAAAGGAAGCAAAAAGATGAGGGATTGTATCAAATACAATGAGAGACACTTCATTCTTATTATGTCAACTTTCAGAAGCTAGTAAATTTGGATAAAACCCCTCATCTTTTTGTTTCCTTTTGGCAACAGCGAATTTCGAGCTTATTCTATCGACGATTACTATCAGAAATTTCAAGCTATGTTTTTGAGACTTTTAAAAAAGTTGGTCCATACATTTAGCTAATATATTATGCACAGTATAATTTGATTGAATTGGCGCATGCGCAGTGAAACAATATTTAGTAAACCTGCTAATTTTTCATCCAATATTTATTATTTTTTAATTCAGATTGCAGGTATTATATATAATGTTGTGTGTCATCGTTCCTGAAAAGAACATTATTTTATATTAAGAACTCTGAATATTATAAGCAAAAGACTTAGTGAAATTTGGGATTGCTTTTATAAAAACCTTAATTTCTCTACGAGTATACGTTATATCCTCATAAAAATGAGCATAGTTTACTAAACGAAGCCTCCTAAGCATGTGCTACCGTTTCAACGATTTTGCAATATTAGTTTTTACAGGGTTAGCCAAAATATATTCGTTTTTCTTCAATTTGTTGACGTCCCCTTATGGGGTTTCGGGAAAAAATCTTCGCGGAAATATATGACGTCTATCATGTTGTTTACACTCCTGAAGTTTCAGGATAATTCCTTATGTATCTTTCCAGATATTTAACAAAACGTCTAAAATCGCAAGTGACCGGTCATAATTGGCCATATAGTGTAGAAGGATACAAAGACAATCTGTAGTCAGCCCCATTTCAAAGCCCCCCTCCCTCGACTTATCATACTGGTTACATCACTGATTTGATATATTTGCTATAATGGTATATGCGCGATGACTGTGATGGAATCGTGCCACTGTATGTATATGCCAGCAATATCAGATAATGTTTCCGAAATATATATGCAAAATATATAATAGATGGCAGCACATATTACTAGAGATCAACGGATATAAGGGAATGAACAAATAATTATTATGACGTAATTAGAAGAATTATTATAAGAAGTAAGCTAAATTATGATTTTCTGTGTCAGGGCTCCATACGCAAACAATCTTTAACATAAAAGTGGAGTAAAATCAAACAATTAAGAATTATTAAATATTCAAAAAGAGGTTTTTAACAATATTTCTAAAAATAAAAAAATGAAACCGCTATTTTCTGTCAGGAGGCTCTGCTCTCCTGAATCCCGCATTTAAGCTAAAATAAAAACACATAACTTGAGAAAGAAAATATAAATTAAAATTTTCTTTTACGTGGGGTTCAGTTACAAAAAATGCGTATTTACTTCTTCTGTTACCGTGTAAATCATTCTGCAGTCGCCTTGGAAGATTAAATTTGATATTTGTAGTAATCATATTTAAAGCTGAAAACCTAGTTGGGAGATGTTTCCGCCGGTCCACAGCTGAATTCAAAACCGCCTTGAACCTCCCATTTGTGACAAATGTTTAACACATAAACATTAAAAAAATATGTACAATTCATATCTCTTATCCCCATATAAATAATAATGTTTTACAGTTTTAGCCATATTTCAAATTGACCAAATCTCCACAAAATATTCTTCAAAATTTCCAATTTTTTCAGCAACAAATGAATCAAACAATTTTCAAATCATTTGTTAATCAAAGAAAATTTCTGTAATAAATTATATTAATCAACTTACATTCTAAATGTCCATTAACCCTTTCCGGCACAGTGGTCCCACTCCGGACACACCTAATTTTAATTCCAAACTTGCATTCGGCACCAAGAATATTTTAATAAAATTTTGCTTCTACATTGAAAGCTTAAAATAAGGAGTTCTTATTTTCAAAAAAAGTCGTTTGTAAATTCTGATGTCAGTCAGTAATTTCGCATTTTACGAACAGAATTTGTCTGTGCCGGAAAGGGTTAACAAAGGCAAAGTGGGAAGGAAGGCTTTCCGCACTTGAAAATAAAGGTGATTACATTACATAGATGGCAGCACTTCACTTTTCTAAATATTCTTGTTTTGACCGGAAAAAAATTGGCGATATTTCACACATTTCAAGTGTCTGAAATTCAGTCGTAAACAAGCGTATGAAAAATTAAAACACATAAAAGTGTCTTTTTTTAACTATCCGTTTCAATCACTTTACCCTTTAATGGGCGGTGTCCACAAAAAATGACACCTAATTTTAATTACAAATCTGACAAACGGCACCAAGAATATTTAATTAAAATTTTCCGTTTACTAAGTACCGGAAAATAAGCAAGTTTTTATTTTCTAATGAATTCGTTTGTAATTTCTCGTGTCAGTCCATTATTTCATCATTTTACAAACAGACTTACTCCGCGCCGAAAAGGGTTAAGTGTCTGAATTTCAGACATTTCATTTTACAGTGTAGATCTGTATACAACCAATTTATAAGACTAAAGGCTGTTTTTCGCATTTACGTTTGAACAGTTTTGCCGTAATTTCCGGAGTATAATCCATGAATCAAACAAACATGTTTAGACACAGATATTTTATTTAATAAAACGCAAGTTATTATATCACTGTAAATATTTGATTTCAAAGTATATTTAAAATGTCTATGTCTAAACATGCCTGATTGATCCGCGAATTATATGCTGGAAAGTTTTGTGAAAGGAAACAGCGAGTTTGATAATGAGGATATAGTAAATTAAGAAAGCTAAAGCCACCAAAATAAAAAGTAAACTAGTTTTCTTGTAAGGGAGTTTTCCTTCTTATGTTTAATGAAAATTACAACATATACAGACATTCTGGAACATTGACGAATAAGATCAGTAAATTTACGACATAACATAGTGAAAAGAACATGAAGAACAGTTTTATCACAATAGTCAAATTTTAAATACGATGAAAAGTAAAGGTTGTTTATGAACAGTATTAAATATATCTAGATTAGCAATATTAATTTTTATAAAGGCCTGTTTTCTAAGGCAAAAAAATGATTAACCGGCTGTTGCCTATTTTAATGGCTACAATATGTAAACTTTTTACTTTTGATTTATTTAAAAAATCATAATTTAGTTTTAAAAAATGTAAATATAATTTATAAATAATTAAGTTACTATTTAATAGAAAGAGTGTTTGGAACAATACCTTTCTTGAATGACTGAGCTGTGAATTGTTGGTAGCGATAAAATGGCCATTATCCACGTTCACACAATACTGAGCTTGGCGCTTCAAAATTTATAAGGTAGTTGACGGTGCATACAGTGTCACTGGAAGAATTAAACTGTAATTCCAGCCCCTCCCATAATTTCATTTGATTTTACACGAAATAAAGGTATTCTGGTAAATAGTTGTGGACAACTTGTGACCAGCCTACCACAGGGTTCGTACAGATCAGGGAATTTTCCAGGATTTTCACCAGTATTTTCTTCATAGGAAAAGAAATCTAGGTTAAACTTACAAAAATTCGCCCTTATTTTTAAGGAGAGATTTTCTTTAAGAAAATACTGGTACCGAAGAATTTCCTGTTCGCGAAATTCCAGGCGCCGTACGAACCCTGCTACCACCAATCAACCACTATTTCAGAATAGAACAATTTGTCTTACTTAATTTTAGAAATCTGCCATTTAATAAAGTGAATAGTACCTTTTGAAAATTGTTGTAACGAAAGACTTTCAGGCAAAAGTTTTGTGCTGCCATACTGTATAATATTTCAAAAAAAAAATAGAGGCGCGTGCTACATCGAAATAACGTGAGCATTGCTTTCCCGTGCCTGCTAATCCTTTATGTATTTAAAATCTAATAAGTGAGAAAATTTATTTAATAAAATAAATTACAAATAAGCACACAGAAAACAGAAAATCTTCATTAAATACTTTTTCTGTTTATAATATATTAATTACATTTTTATTATTTGGAAAATACGGGCAAGCAAAATTTTCATTATCTATATGGACCAACCAGGTGACAGAGGTTAAAATAACTTCATCATTATAAAAATTGTGAAAGAAAATCCGGGTAATGCTTTGAGTGAGATAGTCTCATAGCTGATAGCGTTCAGACTTTTTCAGTTTAAAAAATCAGGTTTTGAGCTATAATTTTTTTTTAAAATTGTCATATTTCTACATATTAATTTCTTGATTTCGTTCAAAAATAAAAGAAATCCAGTTAAAAAACAACAGTGTAAGACGGAATCGATCCTGACCCAAATAAGTTTTGTGGTATACAGTATTCCGCTTGAGAAAGAATTTACAGTTTTGAAAATCGTTCCGAAAGTCTTTAAAAATTATGACGCGTTTAACAAATTTTCATCGACACATTACCCTCCATAGACAGATTTTACTATGTTTTAGAAAACCGCTGCAAGCAGTATTTATGATCGATAATGTTGTTTAAATATAAAAATATTTAAAATAAATATTCCGGTTTTATACATTTTCTATACAATGCTTGTTTTTGTGTAAAAGCGTTACTCATTCTTCCGCGGACTTGAGGCACATACTAGGATTTTTTTTTAACTACGTTCGGCTATGTTGCAGAACATTGACTCGAACTCGAAATCCAACTATCGAAACCTTGCTATACACACCTTAGACATCAATACTGCAGAAAGTGTATAATAAAATTTTTACGGTGTAAATCTTTTAAAATGGATTGGAAAAAAAGTATAAGTTTCTCTATATCTCATTAAAATAATTTTGTCTAAAATTTATTTTATTCATGGTATTGTAATTTATTTATAAAAATATGTCTTTTCTGGTGAATAGGACTGTATAAAATATGGAGAATTTTACCACTATTTTATTATTGCAATTTTTATCTTATTTAATCTCAAATGTTTTGTCATTATATAAAGAAAATGTTTCTATTGCAAAAAAAGTGCTTAATGTTTTGCATTTTTTATATAATTTTTATTAAATTTATACACACACACACACACACACACATATATATATATATACACAGTGCGCCCGCTAAAGTCCGTTGTCACCCCAATAATTTCTGAACGGTAAGAGCTATAGTCCTAAAAGTGGGGTCTAGGTATAGTAAAGTTGCCATGCGCTCGCAAGGAAGCCACTTACAGTGCCACCTGATGGCTAAATTTGGAGTTAGCGTTCTTATTTCAAAAACGGTACGAGATACGGGAAAAAATTCAATTACAAAGTTGTTCAGCGTCATCGATTTAATACAAAAAAATCTTGCTCACAGAAATGACACAAATGACTGAGCACAAAGCGCTCATGTGTTTGATCGCGTTGTACAAAACTGCACTTATCGGAAACGAGGCTCATCTATCTGTGATTCTCAAAATAGAGTTCTTCAGCAACAATACACCTCTGGACACGGGATTGCACTTCCCGCTACACATTGTAGAACATGGCAGGGGACACACTGGCACAAGCATCCGTAATATGGTTTCGAAGTTCCGGCAATGTTAGTGGAGGGGTCGCATAATCTCCCAGTTTCGTGTATCCGCACCATTTATACGAAATGAAAAAAAAAAACTTTTTCACGACAATTGAAACTCTGGAGTGTGACCGTTTCTCTTTTATTCCGCATTATGTCGCATTACAATTTTGGGAGTTTCGAACCAAATAAATATGCATTTTACGCTTTCGACTTTTAACATTACTTTACGGAAGGTGTCTTTTCTTACTAAATCGATGATGCCGAACAACTTTGTAATTGACTTTTTTCCCGTATCTCTGACCGTTTTTAAAATAAGAACACTAACTCAATATTTAGCCGCCAGATGGCGCTGTAAGTGGTTTCCTTGCGTAACTCAGGGCAACTTTACTATAACTAGACCCCACTTTTATGACTATAGCTCTTGCCGTTCAGAAATTATTGGGGTGACAACGGAATTTAGCATATATACAGGGTGTAACTGAAATGCTTCAACAAACTTTGAGGGATGATAGTACTCATGAAGACGAACAAAAAATGCAATGGAACATGGGATCACCGCCCCCTGAATACTAGGCCTGCGCGCTGAAAAAAATGGCGGATGCCGCAGGCGGAATCGTTTGTACAGTCCCTCAAACTTCAACACCAATAATATCTAAAAGTTATCTTTGACTTCCTTGATCTCCGAAAAACAAGGCGAAAAAAACTTTTAGAAATTATTGGTGTGGAATTTCGAGGGACCGTTCAAACGCTGAAAAAAAATCGGCCTGCGACAGCCGCCATTGTTGTCAGCGCTCAGGCCTAGTATTCAGGGGGCGGTGATGGGGTCGCAAATGACGTTTAACCCCTTCAAGGGCAGTGGTATGTTTATGAAAGCGCTTAATTTTAATTCCAAAACGCCATAATGGCACCAGAATTTTGCTAAAATCTTTTCCATTTAATATGTATGTGAAATGTAGCCTTTTTCTTATATACAAACAAATTTTCTTATAAATTCCGGTGCCAGTCATTTATTTCAACATTTTAGTACTAAAAGTAGTTTACCCCTAAACGGCTTAAAGGATAAAAATAGAGAAAATGCGTCTGAAAATGGACTGGCACCGGAATTTACAATAAAAAATTGTTTGTAAATAAGAAAAAGGCTATATTTCACATAAATATTAAATGGAGAAGATTTTAGTAAAATTCTGGTGCCATTGTGGCGTTTTGGAATTAAAATTAAGTGGTTTTTTAGACATACCACTGTCCCTGAAAGGGTTAAATGTCATTTGCGACCCCGTGTTCTATTGCATTTTTTGTTCATCTTCATGAGTACTATCATCCCTCAAAGTTTGTTGAAGCATTTCAGTTACACCCTGTATATATGTGTATATATATGTGCATATATATGTGTATATATATATATATATATATATATATGTGTGTGTGTGTGTGTGTGTGTGTGTGTGTGTGTGTGTGGACAAGGAAAAACGGCGGCTCAGGGTTATCGGAAGGGGTCCAAGTCCTCGACAAAGACCCCGCCGAAAGAGGGGTACATCCTTTTCCTTCGTCCTATGTGGGCAGACGATCCAGCCGAGGTTTCTTCAACAAAATTTTTGCAACAAAATTTTGAAAAATTAACTTGGTAAACAAAAACCACGAGATCACAGGTATAATGAAAGCATGTGTCTCAATAAAATTTCCATCTGACTTATTGTTTTCGATACAGCATTTTACAGCAAATTACAGGTAACTCAAAGGAGACTGATGAAAGAAATTATTATTTTTTTTGCAAAAATAGTTTATTTTGTTTTTATTGATCTTGAGATCGCCAGCGATAGTGTGTACAAAACTAGTAGCTCTGTTTGTTAAAAGGTTTTTATAAGCCTTTAAATGTGCTGTAAACACATATATATATATTTTTAATGATCACAAGGGATTTTTATTGCGTAATTATATAGCAACATTTTATTAAAAACTAACGGTTTGACGGTGGTATTTCAGCGATAAACTTAAGTGGTATAAATAATATTTTACAGCATTTAATAGGTTAAATATAATTTCCACACCCATGTAAGGCTAACAGAACACAAACACACAGTTGAATTCTTTTAGAGTCCGATTCTGAAGCCTTCGTTGTACTTCGATATCGAAGGGACACAGTGGTTTCCAACACAACAATTCATTACCATATTGTTGTCTCTGAGTCCAGTGTCGAAAAGTAGTACACAAGCAAACGCCATCGATAAAGGCATGCTATAACTCCCTTTTTCTTAGATAATTAAATTGGCAATCATCCTTGGATAAAATATTTGTAAGTTTTTGGCAGAAAATATATGTAATTATATTATACATTTGACAATATTTTATTAGTTTTGAAGGAAATTTTATGTTAAATCCATATATTTGGACAATGTCATTTGTTCGTAAACGCAGAAAATATATCTAAATTCATAATGTTCAAAGAACAAAGCAGTGTTTCTACTGTTTTCATAGAAAATCACCGGCCAACAAAATTTCATGTAAGATACCTACTTCTTAAATTTTTTAAGGAATATGTTAGAAAAAGTATTCACTGAACACTTGTTGTATGTATTATGTATATTGATTAAAATTTCAATAAAATATACTCTAAAGTAATCAACCTCAAAATGCGTTTTTTTAGAAGTGCGCGCATGATATCTCTGGAACTGCTTGATATTTTTACATGATATTTTAGAAATTTATACAATATATATAAGTCTTGAGACTGAACTAAATATATATCAGGTTTCGTGCGAATTTACCATAATATTTTAATAGAATTTTTCAGTTTAATATTTCAATAGCAGAAATTGTAGCCGTCTCGTTTAATTGCAGGATTTGTAATACTTCCCTGCATTTAAATAAGGCGAACCATGCTACTAAAAATGTTGATAAAAGCCTACCGAACCCTGTATTTATTGTATCACCTACAAAAAAAAAGTACATGGAAAAACTCCAAAAAAATATTAATTAATACGTTCAAATTTATTTAAAAATATATAATTTTTCTCTAAAATATACACATATTTGGGGATTAAAGTGAAGTGGAATATATAATATCCCACCGCCCTTCAAGGGATTAAAGTGATTTATCTCAAAATGAGGATTTTTAAAATTACGCGCAAGATATCTCTGGATAAACTTGATATTTTTAGACACTGGGAAATTATAACCATATCTTAAGACTAAATTTAAATATGTTTATTGCTTCTTCTAAAAAATTTGCTCCGAAAAATTTGCATGAATATGTCGGATAATCTCGAAGAAAATAATAAGCAATACTTTCAATTTTATTTTTAAAATACAAATTTTGCTAAAATATACATATGATGTTCAGTCTTAAAATACACGTATAGTCTATAAATATATGACTATCGCATGTAAAAGTATTAAGAGTTTCGAGAGAAATATTGCACGAAATTTAATCTATTCAAGGATGGTTGTATATAATTATACCACTTAATTTTAATCTCCAATTTGGAATACAATTTTTCTTTAATTATTTTCTTGAAGAAAAACTTGAACTTATTTTCAAATAAGATTGTTCGTAAATTCTGAGGTAACTCAAGAATATCAATATTTTTGCAATAGAACTAAAAGAAGATTGAAAGATTTAATAAAAGCACTCTTTAAACATTTTAAGAAAAACAATATTGAAGCATTCTGTTAAGCATTGTTCACATAGGGATCCACTGATATCTTTCTACTCATAATTAACGTAATGGTACACATTTGTTTATATGGTTTGTTTGAAAATGCGCAAAACGCATTACTCTTTCTTATACATGCTTATTGAAAAAGCGAATTTTTAAGTTTTATGTATAGTATGCTTCCTTAAATACGTCGATAATAAAGCGAGTATGTCCCTTAACCTTTAAAAACATGGGCGCACTCAGTGAATAAACAGTTCTGAATTTAGGGTTCGGGGCAAGTGAGTGCCAAGCCACATTTTTGAACTTCTGAGATATTTCAATTTGAAAATTTCATCAAATACTCAAATCAAGCTATATAGCCTAAAGTTTTTTCGCCAATGCCTTAGTAACATTTGAGATAGTCTGAGTAACAATATGATATTACTTTAATGATATTACTATTACGTTTTTCTTTTTGTGAATTAGCTATCATCGTTGCGGGCATAAACCTCTGGGCAAAAACGAAACCTGTCACATATGCTGCCACCGAGTGACATTAGAAACAAATTATATATTTCGTGTAAGATACCTACTTCTTAAGTTTTTTTTAAAGAATATGTTAGAAAAAGTATTCACTGAACACTTGTATGTATTATGTATATTGATTAAAATTTTAATAAAATATACTCTAAAGTAATGAACCTAAAAATGAGTTTTTTTAGAATTTTGCGCATGATATCTCTGAAACTGCTTGATATTTTTAAATGATATTTTAAAAATTTATACAATATATATAAGTCTTGAGACGGAACTAAATATATATCAGGTTTCGTACGCTTTTACCACAATATTTTAATAGAATTTTTCAGTTTAATATTTCAATAGCAGAAATTGTAGACGTCTGGTTTAACTGCAGGATTTGTAATACCTCCCTGCATTTAAATAAGGCGAAACATGCTACTAAAAATATTTGGTAAAAGCGTACGAACCCTGTATTTATTGTATCACCTACAAGAAAAAGTACATGGAAAAACTCCAAAAAAAATATTAATTAATACGTTCAACCAGAGGCGTAGCGTCAGGGGGGGGGGAGGGGGCACGATCACTTTACTACCAGTATTTTTATATACTATATTTGGCCTTATTTAATTCATACCGTTCAAAGCTTAAATAAGGCCAAATGTAGTATATAATTATACTGGTAGTAAAATGCTCGTGCCCCCCCCCCCCCCCTGACGCTACGCCACTGCGTTCAACATTATTTAAAATATATAATTTTTCTCTAAAGAATTTCTGTTTACAATATTAAGCAACAGATTACAGTGTTAGATTTATCCAATGGTTGGAGCAAGACCTCCTTATCATAGTATCAGACCTCTCAATCAGCAAGTTGCCTTTGACCGCTATACTTGTCCTGCTACTAGCGCCATCAATCGTCAGTAATAGTATTTACGACACGAAATCACACGAAATTTTTTCACAGCTCCATTTGTTCTATGCATTTGCTTATGAACTAGTAGTTTTCCTACCACTAAAATTTTATAGTAAATTTTATCTTATTAAATTGACAAGATCGTGTGATTACATGAGGAAAAAAATTCTATTAAATTTTAGTGGTAAGAAAAAAGCGTAAGAGTTGGCAGCTATGCGGTAGCAGACCAGCTAGATTTTTCTATAGATTTTTCTATTATATTTTTGGATACCAGTTTTTTAGTAGAGACAATTTTGTTTTGTTTGATAGGAGAATTCTGGGATTTAAAAGAACAACATTTTCTCTAAAAATATACTGGTGTTCAAAAAGCCCGAAAAATGGCAACTGTGCGGTAGTATCCACCAGGCGGCGATACTTTCCGGAGAAAGTCAATTAATAAGTTGGCAATTACCGCGGACATTTTCTCCCATAGACTTTCTCCGGATTGTCAAGTCTGATCTATGATAAGGGAGTCTTGGGTTGGAGTATCATAGCTGAGATATTTTCCAACAGAGCGAAAATATGCCAGGACCAGGACTTGAACTTGGGTACTTTGGTTTGCCGTACCAACGCTCTCCATACTGAGCTATCCCGACGATATCCTGGACTGGGATATCTCACTCTTATTTGTTGGACAATAATAGATTAGATAGTGCAGTGCAATAATAGATATTGTTAGATTTATTCCACCAAAAATGTGGCTTGGCACTTTCTTGCCCCGACCTTCTCAAATCTTAAATAATAACGCGATCAACATATACGCTTTACTTATACACTCTTCTGAAAGTCTCTTCGAAGCAGTGTTGGCAGTAGGCTACTTTTTTTAAAAATCAAATTGCTTGATTATCACCAGTTTTTTTTTTTTTTTTTTTTTTTTTTTTTTTTTTTTTTTTTTTTTTTTTTTTTTTAGAAATACTAGATTTATTTAATATCAGACTAAATAATGCAAAAATAAGGCCAATCATTCTAAAAAAGTGGCGAGAACTAAACAATCTGGATTAAAAAAAAAGTAGCCTACTGTCAACCCTGCTTTAATGTTCAGCAAATGTTTAAAGTTTAACCCCTTCAGGGACAAAGTACTGTTGTAGGTAAAATATTGAAATGATTGACTGACACCAGGATTTACGAACGATTTTTTTTTTAAATAAGTAAAAGCTTTTCCTCATGTACCTCATAAATTTAAAATTTGGTTATAAAATTCTGGTGTCATTGTGGCATTTTGGGATTAAAATTAAGTGGTATATATTATATACCGGTGCCCTTCAAGGGGTTAAATTCGCCATCTTTTCTGCTTCGATTCATTAATTTTATTGGTGAATTACAAATGTTGTACGGAATATGCCGCCCGCGTGTTTATGTAATGTAATATATTTTTTCCCTTATTAAACTTATTTATATAAATGTGATGTCTATTAATTTTCTACAATTAGTAAAAATTAAACACTTTAGCATCAAAAGTTAATATTTAGGCTTTAAATGTGTTGGCCAGTAGAGTACACTACCCGTCTTTACGTTGCTACAAAAAATAGGTGTTGTATTAATTCTAATTCAATTAGTTTTTTTTTTAGAATTTCATGTTTATTACTTCTATAGTACTTCTATTGCACACTGCTTTAAACAAGGATATAATTAAAAGTTGTGCTTTAAAATTTATGCTTTATAAACCGTTGCCGCAATATATTTTTTTCATGTAACTTATAAAAGGAGAAATGTATTTAACTTTTCTGGTACAAATTTAGATTAAAATTAACTCTGAATTAATTTTGGTCAAATTATGATTCTCTTCAAAGATTAAATGCTTACGGACGGGTGTGGAAGTCATTGAAGTTTCTACAGCAAAATTTGCATGGTACTTAAAATGTTTAAAGCCCAAACACTTATTTTATATTTGTTAAGTTTAGCAAAAATATATCTATCACAATGCAGCAGCATGAATTTTCTAAAACAACATTTTTACAGGGTTCATACGCTTTTACCACAATTTTTAATAGAATAACTTATAAAAAGAAAAATGTACTTAACGTTCTTTAAAATTTAGATTAAAATAACTCTGAATTGATTTCGGTCAAATTACCATTCTCTTCAAAGATTAAACGCATAGCAAATCCATACGGACGGTTGTGGACGTGTTTGAAGTTTTTAAAGCTAAATTAGCATTCTACTTAACCCATTTATGCCTAGCGTCCCAATTTTGAGACGCTTTAGTAAAATGGTAAAAAGTGAATTTCACACCACATTTTTTTAATAGAAATTTGGTGTCTTATTTTATCAAGGACTCCTCGGTAAAATAAGACACCAAATATCTATTTAAAAAAGTTGTGTGAAATTCACTTTTCTCATTTTACTAAAGCATCGACGCTGGGCATAAATGGGATAAAATGTTTAAAGTCCAACAGCTTATTATATATTTTTTTATGTTTAACAAAAATATATCTATCACGATGCAGCAGTATCAATATTCTAAAACATCATTTGTACTAGTTCGTACGTTTTTATCACAATTTTTAATAGAATATTTCGCCTTACTTACACGCAGAAAACTTTACAAAACCTGCAAGTAAACAAGGCTTCTATAATTTCCCATAAATAAATTTTAAATAGAAAAATTCCACTAAAATGTTGTGTAAAAGGGGGTAAAAGGGTTCGAACCTTTTTTATACTTAAAATATATAGTTGTCTTCTCTTGCGGGTTGACTTCCATGTCGCACACGCAACACGTGAAAATTATTGTTTTTAGATAAGAAAATGAGGTTTCAGAAACGCTGCGATATAATGTTCGTTAATCATGATAATATTTTTTAATAAATATTCCGTTTTTAAACATCTTTCATACAACTGCTGAAGCTCGGTGAGGCTTTGCGCTTATTATTCTAACATTTTTGTAACTACGATTTGCTATATTGCAAAACGTTCACATGATTGAGTCAAAAAGAATAAAAGCGTGTAACATCAACTTCTTATACACCAATACTGGAGATAGGGTAAAGTATAATTTTCATGGTGCTAGTCTTTTAAAATTTTATGACTTTTGTATTTGAAAAGAGTCCCAGTGCCTGTATATCTTAATAAAATAATTTTGTCTAAAACTTTTTTCCTTCATGATATCCTAATTTATTTATAAAAATATTTTTACTAATGAATAGGACTCTATAAAATACGGGTAATTATTACCAGTGTTTTATTATTGTAATTTTTGTAATTTTTATCTAATTTAATCGCAAACTTTTTAACATTAAAATTGAAATTGTTTCTATAAAACTAATATATATATATACAACAATATATGTAACTCTTGAATCCACAATCACCTTAAATTAAAATTAATAACATTACAAAATACATTACATAAAGGCGTTCAGTTTTCATGTAAGATATTTCAAACCATTTACTTTCAAATGCAATAGCATTCGCCATCAGCGTTATAACAAGAAAACACACAATGAGAAACACCGGTTTCATTACAACATGAAAATAGGTTGGTTGGTGGGTGAACAAATTACATGACTATCGGAGTAAGTTGATGCATATCTTTGGAATATTAAAGGAAAATGTATCATTACAAACGTTATCTTTCCTCAACAAAATTTCTAAAGACTCCCTAATACAGAGATTGTGAAATTCCAACATATTCTTAATAATTATTTATTTCTCAAAATGTATATCAACATCACATCTTTGAGTTAATATTGAAAGAGCAGTGCGAGGATAGTCCAATTTAATATTAGAAATATGTTTTTTAAGACGAGTTTTCAATTTCCTTGAAGTCAAACCAAAATACTCGAATTTTGTATTTTTACCATCTTTTGTAGTAACCGGTAAAATACAATTTTTTTTTAAATATTTTACATCAAAATTAAACGCCTTTAAGCTATGTATCTTGTATTGTCATGAAAATGTTTCTATTATAAAAAATGCTTAATGTTTTGCATTTTTGTATATAATTTTTATATATTTTATATGCAAAAATATAATATTGTAATTTTGCATATCTTTATACTAATGAAAATTAGGGCGCTTGGTTGAGACATTCTTTGTTATAACTTAATTACCAAATTACAACTGTGAGGTAAACTTATTACTAAATACACAACAAATGGTTCCAAATATAAATATTTCAGTTTGAACTAGAAACTTCATGAAATAAATAGAATATAAATCACAGAGAAATAAGTTAAATAAAAAAATTAAATAATTTTAATTAAAAATTCTGGTGTAAAATATTTTTATAAAACTTTACGGCATGTTTTATAAAGCTAAATTAGCATTGTACTCAAAATGTTTAAAGACCAACAATATATTTTATATTTTTTTATGTTTAACAAAAATATATCTATCACAATTCAGCAGCATGAATTTTCTAAAACATCATATTTACATGTCCGTACGCTTATACCACAATTTTTAATAGAATTTTTCGCTTTATTTAAATGCAGCAAACTTTAGACATCCTGCAATTAAACGAGGCGTCTATAATTTCTTCGATTTAAACATCAAATAGAAAAATTCTATTAAAAAATGTTGTAGTAGCGTTAGAAGCCTGTTTGATACTTTAAAGATATATTTGTTTTCTGCTGCGGATTGACTTCCATGACGCACTAGCAACACGTGAAAATTATTGTTTTTAGATAAGAAAATGAGGTTTTAGAAAAACTCTAGGCGATATGGTTCGTTAAACATAAAAATATTTTTCATAAATATCGCGGTTTTAAACATTTTTCATACAAACCCGGTTTTGGTGTAAAAGTGTCAGATATGCTTTCGCGCAATTTTGCGCTCATACTGACATTTTTGCACCAATACTGGAGACTTTATACACGTTTATACACTTTATACACGACTTTATAGACTACGTTTTGCTGCATGGCAGAACGTCGACGCAATTGCAGAAGACTGGGACACAGTAGCTACTTCCGACATCTTAAACATCAATACTGGAGATAGGTGACAATATATTTTTTATGGAGTTGATCTTTTAAAAGTTTATGAGTTTTGTATTTGAAAAGAGTCCCAGTTCCTCTGTATGTTAATAAAATAGTTTTGTTTAAAATTTATTTCATTAATGATAATCTAATTTATTTATAAAAATCATTTTACTAATGAATAGGACCCTATAAAATATGCGTAATTATTACCAATGTTTTATTATTGTAGTTTTTATCTTATTTAATTTCAATCTTTTTACCATTAAAAATAGAAAATGATTCTATAAAACTAATATATATAAATAAAACAATATGTAAGTCTTGAATTTACAATCACCTTAAATTAAAATTAATAACAATACAAAATACATTATATAAAGGCGTTTAGTTTTCACGTAAGATATTTTAAACCAAGTACTTTGAAATGCAATCGCATTCGTCACCAGGGTTAGAACAAGAAAAAACACAATCAGAGAAACCTGTTTTATTAGAACATGAAAATTGGCTGGTTGGTGGGAGAAAAAATTATATGAAGTAAATTGTTGAATTTTTTTGAATATCAAAGGGCAAGGCATCGTTACAAATGCTATCACTTCTGGACAAAATTTCTAAAGACTCTAATATAGACAGATTGTGAAATCACAACATTTACTTAATAATTATTTCTTTCTCAAAATGTATATCAACATCACTTCTTTGAGATAATAAAGAAACAGAAGTGCGAGGACGGTCCAATTTAATAACAGAAATATGTTCTTTACGACACGTTTTCAAATTACTTGAAGTCAGACCAATAAAATCGAAATTTGCATTTTCATCATCTTTTGTAGTTACCGGGATAATACAGAAAACTGTTTTTAAATATTTTACATCAAAATTAAATACCCTTAAGTAATGCATTTTGTATTGTTATGAATCTGTTTCTATCTAAAAAAATTGCTTAATGATTTGCATTTTTCTGTATAATTTTTATATATTGTATATGCAAAAATATAATATTGCAATTTTGCCCATCTTTATAATATTGAAAAATAGTGCGCTTGGTTGAGACATTCTTTGTTATGATTTAATTACAAAATTTCAATTCTGAGAGAAACTTGTTACTAAATACACCAACAAATGGTTCCAAATGTAAATATTTCAGTTTGAACTAGAAACTTCATGAAATAAATAGAATATATATCACACAGAAATTAGTTAAATAAAAAAATTAAATAGTTTTAATTAAAAATTCTTGTGTAAAGTATTTTTATAAAACTTGACGGTATGTTTTATTAAGCTAAATTAGCATTGTACTCAAAATCCTTAAAGACCAATGATTTATTTTATATACCGGGTGATCCAAAAGTCAGGACGAACTTTAAAAATGAATAATTCGAAAACGAATCACGATACGAAGATACGGTTTGCACCAAACGGATGGAAAAGAAAACGGGTTTTGTGTGGCAACGAAAAAAATATAGTTCTGTTAGCGACCAACAGATGGCGCTATAGTGTTTTATTGCACCAAAACATGATTTACAAATGAAAAAATGTTGACAACTTACAAGTCAGCTTAATTACAGTTAATTAGTACTATAGTAAATGTTCAATGTGCATCATTCAGAAGTACAGCTGTGAGACGAGGCACCACACCGTTCACAGCATATAGTAGCATTTCTTGCGTTATGGCAGACACATTTTGGTGGATGGCATCTTTCAGTGCTGCTAGTGATACCGGTTGGTCGCGGTACACTTTTGACTTCAAGAATCCCCACAGCCAAAAGTCACAGGGTATCAGATCGGTAGATCTTAGAGGCCATGCGTGATTAAAGTATCGACTGATAATGCGATCCTCCCCAAATGTTGAACGTAGCAGGCGTTGCACAGGCAGAGCAATATGAGGTGGTGCTCCATCTTGCATAAAGGTCACTGTTTGGAGTGCCTGTCGCGCTTGCAGTTCAGGAATAATGTTGTTCTGTAACAGTGCTACATATCGCTGACCAGTGACAGAAACTGTTTTGAAACCCGTTTGTGTGACTTCCTCGAAAAAAATGGACCAACTGTGAAATCAGCAGTGAAGCCACACCAGAGTGTCATTTTAGGCTGTTGCAAGGGTACCTCAACAAATGCATGTGGATTTTCTGTGGTCCACACTCGACAATTGTGGGTGCTAACTGCGCCAGAGATTGTAAAATGCGCTTCATCTGTCCAAAGCACAGTGTGAAGCCAGTTGTGCTGCTCTTCCATCTTATTGAATACCAAATTCGCAAAATCTCGGCGAGAGTCGAATTAACGAGGTTTCAGTACTTGGTTATGTTGCAACTCGTAGGGATACCGTTGCAAATTTATTCGCAGTGTTCTCCAGACACTTCCATACGACACTCCTGTTTGCCTCGAAACTTCTCGAGCACCCCATGTGCAGCAACCACCGACATAGATTGCACCGTCTGCTCCACTGTCGTGGCAACAGCAGCGGCTGTTGAGGGATGTCCACTTCTTTGACGTGACTCCAAAGAACCTGTAGCTTCAAAGTTCTTAATCATTTTGTTCAATGCAGAAGACGTTATTGGTCCTTTGCTATCTCGCATAAACTTCATGGAGCGATATGCTCGCAATGCCGCAATGGCACTTTCCGAATTCTTATAACACAGTTTAACTAAGAGGGCTTTCTCAACTATGGACAGCATTTCAATGCATACAAGCTTCGACTACCATTACCTGCTTTTACTACCATTAATTGCTCCTTTTTATATCGTTTGTTGCTTTGCATAATCCTACATTAGAAATCCGACAGCGCCATCTGTTGGACGCCAACAGAAATATTTTTTTATTTCGTTACCTCACAAAACCCGGTTTCTTTTCCATCCGTTTGGTGCAAACCGTATCTTTGTATCTTGATTCGTTTTCGAATTATTCATTTTTAAAGTTCGTCCTGACTTTTGGATCACCCGGTATATTTTTTTTTATGTTTAACAAAAATATATCTATCACAATTTAGCGGCATGAATTTTCTAAAACATCATTTTTACATGCCCGTACTCTTTTACCACAATTTTTAATATAATTTTTCACCTTATTTGAATGCAGCAAAATTTACAAATCCTGCAATTAAACGAGGCGTCTATAATTTCTTCCATTTAAACATAAATAGAAACATTCTATTAAAAAATGTTGCGTTGGAACCCTGTTTGATACTTTAAAGATATATTTGTTTTGCGGATTGTTTTATAATTTGTTTGCTGCGGATTGACTTCCATGACGCACCCACAACACGTGAAAGTTATTGTTTTCAGATAAGAAAATGAGGTTTTAGAAAAACTCTAGGAGATATGGTTCGTTAAACATAAAAATATTTTTCATAAATATCGCGGTTTTAAACATTTTTCATACAAACCCTGTTTTTGTGTAAAAGTGACAGATATGCTTCCGCACAATTTCGCGTTCATTCTAACAATTTTTTTAAAACTACGTTTTGCTGTATTGCAGAACGTTGACACGATCGAATATAACCAAGACACAGTAGCTACTTTCGACTTCTTAAATATCAATACTGGAGATAGGTTACAATACAATTTTTATGATGTTCATCTTTTAAAATTTTATGAGTTTTGTATTTGAAAAGAGTCCCAGTTCCTCTGTTTGTTAATAAAATAATTTTGTGTAAAATTTATTTCATTCATGATAACCTAATTTATTTATAAAAATATTTATACTAATGAATAGGACCCTATAAATTTGCGTAATTATTACCAATGTTTTATTATTGCAGTTTTTATCTTATTTAATTTCAATCTTTTTACCATTAAAAATAGAAAATGTTTCTATAAAACTAATATATATATAAATAAAACAATATATAAGTCTTAAATTTACAATCACCTTAAATTAAAATTAATAACAATACAAAATACATTACATAAAGGCGTTCAGATTTCATGTAAGATATTTAAAACCAAGTAATTTGAAATGTAATCGCATTCTTCACCAGGGTTTGAACAAGAAAAAAAAATCAGAGGAACCTGTTTCATTAGAACATGAAAATTGGTTGGTTGGCGGGTGAACAAATTATATGAAGCAAGTTGATGCATTTTTTTCGAATATCAAATCACAAGGTATCGTAACAAACGCTATCACTCTTGGACAAAAATTCTAAAGACTCTCTAACAGACAGATTGTGAAATTCTAACATTTTCTTAATAATTATTTCTTTCTCAAAATGCATATCAACATCACATTTTTGAGATAATATAGAAACAGCAGTGCGAGGACGGTACAATTTAAAATTAGAAATATGTTCTTTAAGCCGCGTTATCAATTTCCCTGAAGTCAGATCAATAAAATCGAAATTTGCATTTTCATCATCTTTTGTAGTTACTGGGATAATACAAGAAAATGTTTTTAAATATTTTACTTCAAAATTAAACGCCTTTAAGTAATGCATTTTGTATTGTTATGAAACTGTTTCTATCATAAAAAATTGCTTAATGTTTTGCATTTTTCCGTATAATTTTTATATATTTTATATGCAAAAATGTAATATTGCAATTTTGCACATCTTTATACTAATGAAAAATAGTGCGCTTGGCTGAGGCATTCTTTGTTATGATTTAATTACAAAATTTCAACTTTGAAAGAAACTTGTTACTAAATACACCAACAAATGATTCCAAATGTAAACATTTCAGTTTGAACTATAAACTTCATAAAATAAATTGAATATATTACCCAGAAATAAGTCAAATAAAAAAATTAAATAGTTTTAATTAAAAATTTTGGTGTAAAATATTTTTTTAAAACTTTATGGTATGTTTTATAAAGCTAAATTAGCATTGTACTCAAAATGTTTAAAGCCCAACCATTTATTTTATATTATTTATGTTTAACAAAAATATATCTATTACAATGCAGCGGCATGAATTTTCTAAAACATCATTTTTACATGGTTTGTACGGTTTAACCCCAATTTTTTAATAGAATATTTCGACTTATTTAAAAGCAAAAACTTTACAAATCCTGCAAATAAACGTGGCGTCTGTGATTTCTGATAAATAAATATTAAATAGAAAAATTATATTTAAAAATTGTGGTAATATTGTATGAACCCTGTTTTATGCTTTAAAGATATAGTTGTTTTCTGCTGTGCATTGACTTCCATGTCTCACCCGCAACACATGGAAATTATTGTTTTTAGATAAGAAAATGAGATTTTAGAAAAACTTACCGAGATAAGGTTCGTTACACATAAAAAAATATTTCATAAATATTCCAGTTTTAAAAATTTTTCATACAATTCCTGTTTCTGTGTAAAAACGTCAGATATGCTTTCGCGGATTTGGCGCTCATTCTAACACTTTTCAACACTTTCCAACCTAGTTGAAAAGTGCTTATGACTTCGGTTTGTCGGCTGTCTGTCCATCTGTGTCTGTCCGTCTGTCCGTTCTTTAACTTGCGTAAAAATACTCGGATCGCTCTCAAATTTTTGTATGTTATTATCCATTACTATAGCATGTTCCCTATTTCAGCTGAAGTGTGTAGTACTTATAGTTTTTTTTACAGAGACAGTCAAAAGTCTTCCGTTTCATTACAGTCAATGGGAAATAATCGTTTCAAGTGCATTTTGATCATGCTACGTCATTTAAAACATAATGAAATTGATGTATAATTATGAAGCGCATTAAAACATGCGTTTTGTAGTATATGGGATGCAAAGCATTAATTACTCATTTACAGGGTCAAACAAAACAATTACAAATAATAAAAAAATTCTCTTACACATTTTTCTATGGGGAAAATTGTTTCCAGTGTATTTTAGTGATATTTCACTATTTCAAACTTAATGAAAATTATATGCATTATTGAGGTTCACTACAAATTGCTCTCTTAAAAGTGTGATGTGCATAGCTTTTATTTACAGAGACACACATGAACTATCGGTTAAAGTAAATGTGCGATATTTACTGTCTATGTGTGATAAGAGCGTTTTCAACTTTTGTTTGCAATTTTAAGTTTAAATAAATTCTTTCATAGTATGTGTGTGTATATAAACTCGGTTGTTAATTTACAAGGCTACACAAGGGAATCCGTTTGTATTAGAGACTATGGGAGTGAATTGCTTAAGGGTAGTTTTTATTTCTGTTACGCATTTTCTTGCTAAACTATAATATATTTAGTATACTAACATATGTTTGTGTAATATAAAAAATTCATATACAAGACTACATAAATAGAAAGATACATTGTCTTTTACGGTTGGTAATTGCTGCGAGTCAGTTTTAAGTTGCCTTTTAGCTTAATATGTGGTGTGTACAAAAGTCTTCAGATAATATACAGGGCTGTACAAGCGATTTCAAGTGCGTTTCCATTGATCGGGGAAAATTTCTAAATGTAAATATTCTAGCTGAATTAAATTTTATCATGCTATATACCCACATCTATTGATCATATACAGGGCTGCACAAAATAATTCGTCTACTTTTTTGACACTGGAAGGTAATTTCGAAAACTGTATTTTTAAGTATGGTGTATCTTTTCTAAACAGTTTACTTACATAATATTCTTTCACCTTACTTAACGGTGAAGTTGCGTTACAGTTTTCTGGTTGCGTTGGAACGTGTTTCATAATCTATGCGTGACGTATGATTTTCCGTTCTTTTTTAACTACGTGTTGCAGTGTTGCAGAACGTTGACTCGATTAACAAAGAAAATGAACTTATTATGCTGTGACTGCTTTCGATTTCTTATACACGGATACTGGAGATAGGGTACAATCAGAGTTGGGCAAATTTGCAATCTGATTAATCTGTAATCTGATTACAATATAATTGCATGTAACAGATTATAATTTCAATTACATGTAATCATAATCTGAATTTGAAATTCAATTAGGATTGTAATTGTAATTATAATGCTATGATTATGATTACACAGAGTTGAGAAAAATCTGATTAATCTGTAATCTGATTACAATATAATTGCATGTAACAGATTATACTTTCAATTACATGTAATCATAATCTGAATTTGAAATTCAATTAGGATTGTAATTGTAATTATAATGCTATGATTATGATTACACAGAGTTGAGAAAAATCTGATTAATCTGTAATCTGATTACAATATAATTGCATGTAACAGATTATAATTTCAATTACATGTAATCATAATCTGGATTTGAAATTTAATTAGGATTGTAATCATAACTATAATGCTATGATTATGATTATGGTGTAATTATAATTATAATTGAGAACTTATAGTTACAATTACGTGTAATTTCAATGGCACATTTACAATATGTACCATAAAAGACAATTTTTATCAGACACAGTAGAAATTTGATACAACAAGAACGAAAAATCATGCATCCGACATCGATTATAAAACACTTTCTAGCATGAACAGAACATTATTCAGAAATTTTAAATTTTATTAATTAATACCCGCAACCCTAAATATGTACGATGAAAGACAGTTTTTATCACACAATAAGAACGAAAAATTACGCAGCTGGCATAGATTATGAAACACTTTCCCACATAAACAGAATATAAATCAGAAATTTTAAATTGTTATTAATACCCGCAACACTAAATATGTACCACAGAAGACAATTTTTATCACACACAGTAGAAATATGATACAACAAGATCGAAAAATCATGCATCCGACATATATTATGAAACATTTTCTACCAAGAACAGTATCCTTCTATATATAAAAAAAAGTAATGTTTTTGAAATGGAACAATGAAAATCTGCGTAGATACCGCAAAACGTATCTGATTGGTCAGCGCTTTATGTCTTTTCTTAGGGGGAATTAACATGAAAGTAGAGAATTTAGATAGGATGGGCACTATTGAGGGGGGGGGTTACCAAGGGATAGGGACCCGGGTCTGTCGCCAAGTTTGGCGCCAACTTGGCGATATAACGCCAAATTTGTCGGCCAAAATTAGCTGCCAACTTGGCGCTATTTTCAGTATTTTGCCAAATTTTCATAGACTCCCATTGAAATCCAATAGCTTTTACTTGCTTGCAAAAAATCAACAAATTGAGATACTGCAATGCAACAAAAATTAATATTAGCTTATGAATAGAGCTTAATTGAACTATTTATATTATTTTTAAGCACAAACACTAACTATTTACAATATTTGTAACAATATATATACAATTGGTACTTGTTAGTTATCCTGTCGACCAAATTACTGTCGCCAAATTCATATATATTAAACGAGCAATGGACTTTCCCGATTATTCATATATATTAAACGAGCAAGGGATTTTCCCGAATATGAATGATATCGTAATCAACTGGGAAGATTTTCACGAGACTTGTCCCCTATACTAAATCGAGCACGAGAAAAAGATCTAGCTAGGTTCCGAATACAAGAAAATTCGTTTTTACAGGGTAAAACAAACTCAGCGCTGAAAATGTTTTTTGTTATAAATGGAAAAATACTCAAACGATTTACACGAAACGTGTTGCCTATACTAATTCGAGCACGAGAAATCCATCTAGCTAGGTTTCGAATTCGGGAAAGGTCATTTTGATCTATTAAAACAAACTCAGCACTTGTATTGTAAGTATTGTACAAATATAGGACTATTCAAGATATTGAAATCTAATCATAAAGAAAAGTATTTGAAACTTATTTTGTAAATAAATTTGTTTTATTTCAATTTTTTTATCTTTTTCTTTCATAAATAATTGAGGTGATAGGCTGGATTTGTTTGGTGAAGGATGAAGCTGATTTTTAACACTTTCCAACCTAGTTGAAAAGTGTTTATGACTTCGGTGTGTCTGGCCGTCTACACGTCTGCCGTCTGTCCGTGCTCTAACTCCCGTAAATATGCTCGGATTGACCTGCAATTTTTATATGTTATTGTCGTTATATACAGCATGTTCCGTATTTCATCTGAAGTGTGTAGCACTTATAGTTTTTTTACAGGGACACTCAAAAGAATTCTGCTACATTACGGTCTATGGGGAAAAATCATTTGCGGTTTATTTTAATGATGTTCCACAATTCCAAACACAGTGTAATTGATATATATCACTAAGGTGCATTACAAGAAGCTTAATATGGAATATGGTGTGCATAACACTTATAGTTACAATACAGGGACAGTCAAAAAAATCCGTTACATTACGTCTATGGAGAAAAATCGTCTGCGGTTTAATTAAATAATGTTTCACTATTTTAAACGCATTAAAATTTATATCTATCACTAAGGTGCATTACAAGAGGCTTACTACAGAATAGTGTGTGTATAGCAGTCATCGTTCATTTACAGGGACACACAAAAGAATTCTCTACTGTCTGTTAACAATAATTCCTGAAAGTGCGTTTTAAGTTGCTGAACGCGATTTTGAATTTAACTCACTTTTTGTCTATTATTTGGTGTTTATAAATTCTGTAGATCATATACAGGGCAGCACAAAAGTTCGCGAACACATTTCCGTTTATTGACAGAAACTCCAGAAGGAGAATTTTAAACTGTGCTACGCGTTTCCTAACTAAACTAAAATTTAGCATCCTATGCAGTGTATATACAAATCTATGGATCATATACAGGGCTGAATAAAAGTATTCGGATATTTTTCCGAATATTGTATATGCTGGAAATTCCTAAAATTACGTTTTTAAATATGTTATGCGTTTTCCAAATTGTTTACTTAGATGTTATCTTTCAGCTTATTAAACGGTAATGATTTGTAAAATTATTTTGGAATCGTTGAAAAGTGTTCATAATCTATGATTGACGCATGATTTTTCGTTCTTCTTATAATAAATTTAGGTTTCATTTAAATTACAACAACAATTACGTAGTGGAATCTAAAAATTGAATGCATAGAAAATACAGGATCGTGAAGCGATCCAGAATGGAAGAATGGAAACGCGAAACGATTACGTCTGGGTTTGGCTAGGGCACGATTACGCGGGGGGTTGGTGAGCGTAGCGAGCAGGGGGGCCGGGCCCCTCTAGTATTATTAAGAATTTTTTATTTTTTATTAATAACTGCAACCCTCTATATGTACCATAAAAGACAGTTTCTATCACACACAGTATTAATTTGATACAGAAATAATGAAAAATCATGCATCTGGAAACACTTTCCAACATGAACAGAATATTATTTCAGAATGCTATTTTTCGCTTAAGAGCGGTTCAGACGATTTGAACTAAATTTTGTATCCTACAGATTTTGGGCACGAGAAAATCATTGGACTAAGTCACATGCTCGAGAAAATCCGATTAGTGGGTCATTTTTGTGTCACTATGGTTCAAGCTATTTTTATCTAAAAAGCGTCTCAGACTATTTTGACTAAATTTTATATCCTACGGGTTTCGAGAACGAGAAGACTATTGGGCTAGGTCACATGTTCGAGAAATTTCGATTGTTGGTCATGTTGGTTGATCATGTTGTTGATCATATTGGTGATTGATCATTATGGGTCAAGATATTTTTATCTTAAAAAGTGTTGGCGACATTGGCGAGATTTGGCGGGAAAATTTACTTTTAAGATTACCAATGCCAAAACACTTGCTTGGCGCCAAATGGAAAAAAATCGCCAAATTTGGCAATTTTGGCGACATTTGGCAAAAAAAAATAACTTTCAGAATTTGAAGGAATTTTCTAGAAATTCCCAATAGGAGGCGAGATTCATGATTCAACCAATCAGAGTCCATAGAACGTTCTCGAAAACAGAATTAAACCAATCAGTGTACATAGAACTTTCTAAACACATGCTTGGCACTAAATGAAAGAATGTCGCCAAACTTGGCGATATTTTGGCGATATTAGGCGAAAAAGCTGGCTTTCAGAATCTGAACGAGTTTTCTAGAAATTCCCAATAGTAGCCGAGATACATGATCGAACCAATCAGAGTCCACAGAACGTTCTCGAAAACAGAATTCAACCAATCAATTTACATATGATAGGGGAAATTGACTTTTAAGTTTTTCAATGCCAAAACACATGCTTGGAGCCTCAAAGCTAATTTTGACCGAGCATAGCTAGGTCAACTGTATATGCAAGGCTGCGTAAAAGGGTTCGCATATTTTTCCGACTTGCTGAAAATGGGTTTTCAAATGCGATATGCGTTTTCCACATTGTTTACTTAAACATTTTTCTTTACCTTAGTTTTATAAAGTGAAGTTTTGTTACAGTATTCTGAATGTCTTGGAAATTGTTTCTCATTAAGTATCAGTGATGGCAGTTCAAGAATTCGAAGCAAATAATAATATTCTAGAACGTTTTCATGTTTTGACGACCATGCTTATACATTATGCATAACAATTAATAGTTCAGTATATTTGTTTGGTAAAAATTATGCGGTATGAGAGAAATATTCAAGCAATCCTTGTCAGTCAATTGAAAACGTCCTCTACAAGGCGTTAAAGTTAAGCAAGTTTAGTTAAAATTTGTTTTTTGTCAGTCGTAAAAAATAGTAATAACATAAACATTTAGAAGTTGCCATAGGGGACATTTAGTTCTTCGGATATCGCTTTTTAAGCCTGAATATGTGTAATATGTAACGTATATGAGAATGTCGACTACCAAAACACACTTCTCAGAATATTTTTCAGTATTCGATGAATCTGCATTACGCTTGATTTTGTGTTATTTTTAAATGATATGTCTTGTCCAGTGGTCAAAAGTAGTGTGCTACAAGTGGCAAAACCACACTGGTTGCAAATTTCCACCTCAAAATTTGTAGTGTTGCATGCTATTTTTTGAAAAAAATTATGTAGCGAGTAGGGTGTCAACGATTTTAATCAGATGATTGAAATCAGTGATTAAATCATGACTTAAATCAATTGACTTTTTTTTTAATAAAAATCATTGATTAAAATCCTAAATTTTGTACATGTTTAAAATTGCATAAAAAGTAATAAAATCTAAGTTGGACATAATTTGGAAAATTTCTGTGGGTATTTTACCTTTATAAATAAACAAAAAAAGCATTATATAATTGTTTCTAATCTTAATTCCTTAGGCTTGTAAAAAATTAAAAAGTCCTTCCAGTCTATACCGGGAGGAAAAGGTAGCTTTCCAAATCTTCGTTTTAAAATTTTAGCTAATGTTACTCGAAAAAAGCAAGCTAAAATGCAAAGAAACCGTTCACAAAAGATTCGTTAATAGTGAATTTGAATAAGAAATTCGCCAAATTATTGAGCTATAGCCAAATTGGCTTCATTTATGAAAACTTATTTTGGTCGCCAAATTTGGCGATATTTCGCCAAATGTCGCCAAGTTAGGCGAGAATATGGCGCTAACGGATATGAATATATAGTTTTATGCGTATGATTGGGGAAATTATTACAACAATGAAAGAAAATAATTTGCGAGTAATCGCATTAATGTGCAGTTTTGTTTCAAAATGTCAGCCACCCTAGAATTTCAAACTACTCTATCTCAGCCATTTTTTAAGATAGAGGTAAACCAAAAAATGATCTGGAATCCTCGTATCAAGGCCCAACACTTAATTAAAAAATAAATTTGAATTTTTAACTTTTTTGTATATTTATTTTAGTTTTAAATTTTTAAGTGGCCGCCATCTTGAAACAAAATGGCGGACCAAGCTGGCCAACGAACTCGGTCGAGACATTGGTGAGCTTAATACACACAATTAGTTTCATCAAAATTGATTTATAAATACGAGAGTTATCGTATGACATAGGTCAGATATATATATATATATATATATATATATATATATGGATATATCTATATATATAAATCAACATTTGAACGGAGGGTGGTTTTGGGGTCTGGGGGTCATGATCGGTGAAAATATATCGAAATTTTCCGGAACTGCTTTCCTCCGAACGGCTGCAATAGGTAGCTTTATACTTTTAGGTAGCTTTCAATACAAAAAAGTATAAAGCTACCTATTGCAGCCGTTCGGAAGAAAGGAATTCCGGAAAATATCGATGAATTTTCACCGATCATGACCCCCAGACCCTAAAACCACCCGCCGTTCAAATGTTGATTTATATATATATGTATATATATATATATCTGACCTATGTCATACGATAACACTCGTATTTATAAATCAATTTGGATGAAACTAATTGTGTGTATTAAGCTCACCAATGTCTCGACCGAGTTCGTTGGCCACCTTTGTCCGCCATTTTGTTTTAAGATGGCGCCCATTTAATGATTTAAAACTAAAATAAATATACAAAAAAGTTAAAAAATCAAAATTTTCCCTTGAGTGTTAGGCCTTGATACAAGGATTCCGGAGTGTTTTACCTCTATCTTAAAAAACGGCTGAGATACAGCTGTTTGAAATTCTAGGGTGGCAGACATTTTGAGACAAGATAGCACATTACAAAAATCCAACGATTAATTTATGAGTTTTAGCAAGGCAACACTAGATACCGGGCTTGCTCATTCACTCTCAAAACGTCACAAATGGTGGCTGACCGCGACCAGCGATTGGTCCAAAGCAATGCGCCCATCGTTTTGTGCCAATCGCTGTATGTCTTTCCTCCTAGTCAGCCACCTTTTGTGACGTCATCATAATGAATGAGCAAGCCCGGTATGTAATGTAGCCCTGGTTTTAGTGAACGCGACTTCTCGCAAATTATTATCTTTCATTGTTGTAATTATTTTCCCAATCATACGCATAAAACTATATGTTCATATCCGTTAGCGCCAAATTCTCGCCAAACTTGGCGACATTTGACGAAATACCTCCAAATTTGGCGACCGAAATTAGTCTTTATAAATGAAGCCAACTTGGCTATAGTGGACAAATTTGGCAAATTTCTTATTCAAATGCAGTATTAACGAATGTTCTGTAATTGGGTTCTTTGCATTTTAGCATGCTGTTTTCGTGTAACATTAGCTAAAATTTTAAAACGAAGACATAGGAAAGCTACCTTTTCCTCCCGGTACAGGCCGGAAGGACTTTTTTTTAAATTTCATTTTTACTGTTAAACTCATGTACACCAAATAAAAAAAAAATAGTTGGGGATTGAAAATAATGCAATACTTTCATTTTTTAACTTGAAACACTGAATGTTAATAATCCCCACTGAGTGGTGATAATGCTGTTATTTAATATTTTGAGAATTTTAGATAAAGCTGGCTATTCTTATTAGGTAGCTTTCAATACAAAAATGTATAAAGCTATTGCAGCCGTTCGGAGGAAAGCAGTTCCAGAAAATTTCGGTATATTTTCACCGATCATGACCCCCAGACCCCAAAACCACCCTCCGTTCAAATGTTGATTTATATTATATATATATATCTGACCTATGTCAAACGATAACTCTCGTATTTATAAATCTATTTTGATGAAACTAATTGTGTGTATTAAGCTCACCAATGTCTCAACCGAGTTCGTTGGCCAGCTTGGTCCGCCATTTTATTTCAAGATGGCGGCCACTTAAAAATTTAAAACTAAAATAAATATACTCAAAAGTTAAAAATTCAAATTTATTTTTTAATTAAGTGTTAGGTCTTCATACAAGGATTCCAGAGCATTTTTTGGTTTACCTCTATCTTAAAAAATGGCTGAGATAGAGCAGTTTGAAATTCTAAGGTGGCTGACATTTTGAAACAAAACAGCACATAAACGCGATTACTCGCAAATTATTTTCTTTCATTGTTGTAATAATTTTCCCAATCATACGCATAAAACTATATATTCATATCCGTTAGCGCCATATTCTCGCCAAACTTGGCGACATTTGGCAAAATATCGCCAAATTTGGCGACCAAAATAAGTCTTGATAAATGAAGCCAATTTGGCTATTGCTCAATAATTTGGTGAATTTCTTATTCAAATTCAGTATTAACGAATCTTTTGTAAACGTTTTATTTGCATTTTAACTTGCTGTTTTCGTGTAACATTAGCTAAAATTTTAAAACGAAGATATAGGAAAGATACTTTTTCCTCCAGGTACAGGCCGGAAGGCCATGCTTTTGATCCTTTTTTAAGTAAAAACAGGTATATCGATGATACAAAAACGATTTTTCTATATGTGTAACCTGATAGAAAGAATAAACACACCATGCCCATGAATTCTTTTTTTCTCCATGAAATTTTGTTTTGCAATCATAAAAACATTTAGTTGAGAATTTATACATACAAATTTTATAGGTAAAGCTATGTACTCAAAAATCTGTCAATTTTGAATATTACACAAAAATCTGTGTTTTGTATATTACGCAGAAATGTGTGTAAGAACAGATTATTACACTGAAATCTGTGTATTTGCATGTTACACAAGAAACTGTGTATTTTATAAGTTACACAAAATATGTGCAATTTGCATAATACACAAAAATATGTGTAATCACTGAATATTACACATTTGCATGTGTAAGAATATTACACAGAAATATGTGTATTTTTGTGCAATTTACACATTAAAGTGTATATTTCAAGAGTTATCAGATCACTTTTATTCGCTTAGTGTTATCATCAAATTACATACTAAAATGTGTTTTTTTACACATTAGGCGTGTATTTTGGCAATTTACACAACATTTTACACTCATAGACAAATCGTTTTTGTATTATCTATACACCTGTTTTTATGTGTAAATTTACATATATATTTTTTAGAGTGTAATCAATATTATGTTTAACACAGATTAACAATTAACTAACTATAAAAAAAACTGTAGCATTCCTAATGTGAGCAATCTCTGTGACTGATTGATCTAAATATGAATAAAAGAATCTTTAAACCTTTAAATGGATAGCATACTTTTTCTGCACCATCTGTAAAGGACTATTCTAATCAAAATTCACCTTTTCCGAAGTCATTGCATATAGTACTATCAATCCAATGCAAAAAGAAATATCCCTAGTATCTAGTTAAAGTGATAGTCTCTATGAAAATCTAAACAAGTACGAATAATCATGTGTCATCAAGTATATATTATAAAACACTTTCCAACACGTTCCAACACAACAAAACTTCAGAGTTTACTAAGTAAACTTATAAAATGCATAACACATTTAAAAACCCAATTTCTGGAATTACTACCTATAGTCAAATAAAATATTCAAATTATTTTCTGCAGCCCTGTATATGATCTATGTATTCTATGGACACCATATTCAACAGTAAGAACCTTATAGGACACTTCATTGATAGGTAGCAATTTGAAAATGTTTAAAACAGTGTAACAGCATTAAAATACGCCGCAAACGATTTGTCCCCATAGACCTTAATGTAGCAGAATTTTCTTGAGTGTCCCTGTAAAGGAACGATACATTCTATGCACACGATATTTTACAGTAAGCGCCTTGTAGTGCACATCAGTAATATGTGTCAATTTGAATCTGATTAAAATAGTGTAACATAATTAAAATACGACGCCGTAAACGATTTTCCCCATAGACCGTAGTGTAAAGGAATTCTTTTGAGTGTCCCTGTAAAAAAAAAAAAAAAAAAAAACATAAATTCTACATACTTAATTTTCAATACCAAAGATGAAATAGTAAACACCAATAATGAACTTATATATACATATATCAATTACAAGGCAATCCGAGCATATTTACGCGATGGACAGACGGCAGACCAACCGAATTTATAAACACTTTTCAACTATGTTGGAAAGTGTTAAAAAGCAGCTGTCTCTGAGACCATTAACAGTAGTTAAAGGGTAAAATGTCAGACTACAATCATCTTTTCACGTCTGTATATTCATAATTCAATAAAAAAAAATATACCATGCCAAAAAATCGAGAAAAGGGATGAACAAGCCATCAAGGATCTTCAAGAAATAAGGTTAGTTTCAATGAAATCAAATAAAGTAAAGTGTGATCCTTTTTTAATTAAATCACTTTACTCTAACTTTAACTTCACCAGGAATTTATCATTAACTAAACCTGAGCAAACAATTAAATAATAATAATAAAAATATTTATTATAGTTACTAATTTGATAATGTGATATTTTCTCTTTTTCTATAATAAATAAATAAGTTTCGTAAGAGTTTTATATTGAAGCTTATTTGCATAGAAATTTCTTCACTTAGGAATAACTAAAAACCATAACCCACAAAACAGACTCGTTCAGGCAGCACTGGAATCGCACATGTTAATTAAACAAAGTAAACATTCTTCGTTTTAAAATGCAATTAAAATAAACCAGAGGGCCCGTGCGAGGATTTCGCACTGAAATCTAATATTTTTTAGGTACTGCTCTATTATCCCGTCGACCACTTTTCATAACAAAAAACTATCACCAAACTGTAAGACTAAACACCAAAAATACAGTCCCATTTACTTGATATCAGAAGCATTATACGTGTTTGTTACGTCATCAAGTGGTTTCTAACTCGACATTTGCGTGTATTTTTCATTATGTTTCACTGATTTATTAGTTATTTCATTAATTAAAATAACAATTGTGTCCTTAAATTCTTATATTTTATTTATTTATTCATTTTGATATTCCAATGGCAACGTTCTCCCGTTTATTTGGCGATAGTTTTTTGTTATGAAAAGTGGTCGACGGGATAATAGAGAAGAACCATTTTTTATCAAGATGTAATTTTTCTTAGATGCAGGTTTAAACTTCTAAAGAAATGTAAGGATAAAAATATCTGCAAACATTTAGTTTTTAGTCAAGCCAGAATATCATCTAATTTATTCCATCAAAGTTATAGTAAAAACTGATTCAAGATTGCAAAATGCACGCGCGAGAAAAAAAAAAATAACAATCGTATTTTAACTGCATTATAGGATGACGTCATCCGCTTCAGGAAAAAAACATGGGACATAGAAATATAAATCTAAACATTTCAATTTCAATTTCGCTTTTTAATCATAATTATAGAATAAACCCGTGCGGTGTTTTTTATAATAATTGCTGAGCGTCATATAATGTGGTATTTTATTTTTTTTGGCAACAATATTTTGAGGAAAACCTTTCATTTCTTTTATGAAAACAATGCCGATTTAATGTTTAATTATCAGCAAATTTTAATCAAAAACATGTTTTAACGAAATGTTAAGTGTGCTATGCCAGAAGCCTGTTCAAAATCCTTTCATATGCTATCTCATTCGTCGTTCTGCGTTTTGTATTTTCTGAGAAAAAGGGATGTTGACAGGAGAAATAATATATATGATTAAGGAGTTTTTCCATTCTGAAAAAAATTTACATTTTAAAATTTAATCGAAATAATTATTATTATGAAAAGATTAAATATAAAGAAATATAGCTAGTACATTTAGTACAATCAGACTTTAGCCCTCCTCCTCCCTCTTTTCAAGTCAGGTTAGGAGCACATTTAGGATTATGCTAAACTTATAGTTACCTTAATAAAACCATGCAAATTGAAATTTCAGAGACATTGATATTTTATTTACAGTTACATTTAATCAATAACATTTCTAAATTTCTTTCTGGAAAATAGACTTAATTAAACCACATAAAAAAAATTAAACCAATTTACAAAATTTAAAAAATGAAGCAGTAACATACTTTGTTTTAATGTTGAAGCAAACATTTTGCTTCTTAGATATAAAATAGTTTCTAGGTGTTTATGGACATTCTTCGTAATATTTAAGATTGGCTTTTAAAACTACTCGTTTTTCAAACATTTCGTCCGAAAGCCTATTAGCTTTAGAATAATTCGTAATAGTTGCATAAGAAAGTAATCTTTCTACAGATGCCGACGAGGGCAGCGGTGTATTGTATTTTATGAAGATGTTTTTAATCTCTTTATAAGAGTTCAATATACTTAGATTTTTCTTTTCCTCCAGACAGAAATGCGCATACAATAATGTGTCTTTTCTTTTAGGGTCTTGTTTTGCTTCTTCATGAGCAGAATCAATGGTAAAAAAGTCATCTTTTTCTTCACTATCAACAGAACTCAGCACATCCAGATTTTCGTTTGTTCTGATTTCTTTTGTCAATTTGCTAATAAATAGCGTTTTAATTTTTGTATAAGCTGGTTCACTAATGCAAGACTGCCATTTAAATTTTACAAAACTCGGATGACATAAAGCTGCTATTGCAGCTTTTTCTGCTTGAGGTGATGAAATATTAAAGAACTCACTAAATCTATTTTCTATACTTTCTAAATAAACTTCGGCCAAAGGTCGACAATATATAAAGTCTCCATTCAATGATTTTCGTAATTTATGTCGTAATGACAACAAAGTTGGTAATAAAATACCAAAATAAGTTTCTTTTTCACTTTGAAGAATATCTAAAGCCCCGGCAATGTCTTTACTACATTTCACATATTCTTCTATATATGTAAAGTCCTGGTCTTTCAATGAAGTTATCAAATTCAGTTCCTTGCTCAAAATAGCCGATTTTTCTTTGATGGAGAGAAACTGTTCCATTGCATCAAATAAACTATTCCATCGTGTTTCATTTGGTCGACTAAGAGTATGTCCCAAAATGGAAATGATAATTTCTGAAGATTTAGGCCGACATGCTGCTTTCCACAAACTATTACATTTTTTTATCACTTGTTCGTGTATTTTTGAAATTTCTGTGTCATGGCCTTCCAGAATTTTGCTAGAGTCAGCAGTTACACACAAATTGAGTGTGTGAGATGCACACCTAAAGTGTAATGGTAAACAATCACTCGAATTAATTACATCTTCTACATCATCATTTATGCTAGACGCAGTGTCAGAATCATAATCACTACTAGATGAATTATATTTTGTATCTAAATCATCATCATCTTCTAAAATACATTTTTCTTCAATTCCAAATATTTTAAATGCTTTCACAAAATTCCTTGCATTATCAGTAATAGCAGCTATTACTTTATTGGAATTCAATCCGAATTTTTTTTTGGATGTTCATAAGATTTTCAAAAATTTTGTCATAACTATGAATGCCTTTGAATCTTTCACAAGCCATGGCTCTAGACATTCTTTTTAATGTAACTGGATGAATCCAATGTGCTGTCACTCCTAGGAAACTTCTTCGTCGCCCTGACCATATGTCTGTGGTTATGCAAACGAAATATATATCTTCCAAGTCACGTTTAATATTTGCTACTTGTTCATTGTAATATATTCCAATTTTTCTCCCAAGTGCCCTCCGACTCATTATGTTCAAAGATTTTGAACTAGAATTGAGGTTTTTCAGTAGATTTTGGAAATATATATTATCAATGTTTCTTAGCGAAATCATAGAATCAATGAAATAGTTTACAATATCTTTGTCAAAATTGTGTTGCAAATATACTATGTTTTGACTTGATTGTCCAGAAATACTTGATTTTCGTTGTTTTTTTGTTTCCTGTAAATAAGCACGATATTCTTCAAAATAAGTGTTTCCATGCTTCCTTTTAAGGTGGGTAACAAAATTGGAAGTGCAATTATTTGAGGCTTTTACCTCAATATTACACTTAGTGCATTTCGCTATAATTCTATCACACGAAGATTTATTTTCAATTTTCTCGAAAAAACGTCCATCTAAAATAGTCGGTTTCTTTTTACATGTAGTGCCGGAAGTACCAGCATGGTGAACAGTTTGTAAATCACTACTGTCTGATTGAAATGAACTAATTTCTTCCATAATTTATTACGAAGCACTAAGCTCTCATTCGATTTTTACAAATTTTATAACATAATTTAATAAAGTTCATTCACATGGATCAAAATTATAAAGACATTATATTATAACGTGGCTCATGAAAAGGTTCACGTAACTACCACTCGACAGAAATAATGTTTATAACTTGACAGCAGTAAATTGCATGTGAGTCACGTGATTTTGAAAACAGCGCTTTATTTGCATAAGTTGACAATTTGAACGGTGTTTTTCTAAATCTGATGCATCTTTTTTACTTGATTTCGGTAGATAAAATTTGGTGTTTTTATTTTGTTCCATTTCACACATTTTTTGCTGATAGAATTAATTAAATCAATTACATGATTTTTTGTTGATAATATTTATTTTAATTATTTCAAAGGAATGATATAAGAAAAGGGAGATAAGAAATAGTTGCAAATGACGTCACAAATAAACCATTGGAGGTACAATGTTGGAGGGCAGTTGCGATTGGTGCCGTGACGATCATGGGTGTTACTGGAGGTCGGACGCGCAGTTGCGATTGGCGGATTAGAAGATCATCAGTTGATTGCAGTCTCCCTATTAGACTGACAAAGTGTGTCGTTATATAGAGCAAATGGTCAAACAAACAAACTGTCATTAAAATACACTATTCATCGCTAACATGTCACACTATCGAATGTGAAAAAATACATTTTTCATATTCTGTGCCATTCTCTTACACTATGCATGACATGTACACAAAAGAATTCAACACAAAAGAAAGTCAACACAAAAGAATTCGTAAGCATTACTTTGAAAGGGCGTGAATTGTTTAAAGATAGTTTTTAATTGAGTTATGTAATTTTGAGTTGAATTATATTTAGTACTCTAAGAGATGTTCGTAGAGTATAAATAAATTCATAATATACAGTGCTACGCAAGGAATTGGATACATTGCTGGCTATGGATAGTAATTTCTAGAAGTGTGTTTTTAATAGTGTAATGCGTTTCTTTGCTTGAATTAAATTTTACTATATTATGTGACATGTATAAAAATCTGTAAATAATATACAGGGCTGTACAAAATAATTCTAGTACACTTCCGTTTATTGTCAAAAATTGCTAAATGTAGACAGTGCCAACTGTGTTATGCTTTTTGTAACTAAACTAAATTTTCGCATACTATCTAGATTACATATACCAATCTATAGATCATTTACAAAGCTTCACAGATCCATTCGTCTATTTTTGGGCTATGGACGGTAATTGCTATGTAATAATTATTTTTATGAAATGCTTTTTACTAAATTACTTACTTAAATATCTTCTCTCACTTTATTAAATGCTAAAGTTTCGTTATAGTATTCTGGAAGTGTTGGAAAGTATTGCGTAATCTATGCTTGACGCAAGATTTCTCTTGCTTTTTTTATTTCTACTTTATTTTCTGTAATGGTAGAAACTCGGGGATTCTAATGTTGCGAGAAAATAACAGAACCGATCTATAGGTTAGTTATAACAGGAAAATACAATTGACAAATAGCATGACTTTTGAAATATATCGTCGTTAAAATAATGCATTTTCAGTGGCTAAAATCTTCAGCATTTTTTCTATAATTGCATGAAAAGACACTTACTTTTCGAATGTTAATTTTGTGATTTTCATTTAATCTACCGTGTAAAAATAATTTCCCCTATAATATAACAATTTTAATGAAATTTATATTTTCTACTTTATTTTATGTTGAATTTTTTATTATTTAATAAACTTTAGTAATGGACCATATTTATATTCCATCAAATTAAAAGTCGTCTGTGGTAGATACTGTTTTGCATCTCTAAAATAAGATTATTTTTTTCTTTTTGGTTGCGTAAAGTTAATTTTTCACGACTTCACTAAAACTAATAACTTAACAAGAAAGAACTAGTATGCTGTGGCCTTACATTTTCTTTATATAAATCAAATCGTCTGAAATCAAAGTTAAATGCAAACTGTTCGTTCTTAAGATATAGCTACTACGGAAACCGTGAAAAACAGAACCTAGCAGCGACACCTGTTGCACGCTATATAAACAAACTAATAAGGATCTATTTATGTCAAGGTCTACCCAGCTCGAAAAAGTTTGCAAAAAAAGTGCAAAAAAAAGTGCACAAAATCCGAGCGTATTTGGCACCTCGGCGTATGTATAAAAAGTGCAAAATTAATTGTGCATATAAAGTGCCAACAGAATTGTGCACAAAATGTATATAATCAGAGGTGCCAAATACGCTCAGATTTTGTGCACTTTTTCTGCATACCAAATAATCCCTACATGTTGCACTTTTATACACAATCAGAGGTGCCAAATGCGCTTAGATTTTGTGCACTTTTTCTGCATACCAAATAATCCCTAAATTGTGCACTTTTTATATACAATGTGAAGTGCCAAATACGCTCAGATTTTGTGCACTTTTTATTTTACACATTTTTTGCATACCAAATAATCCCTAAATTGTGCATTTTTTATGCATAATCAGAGCCTCTGATTACGCATAAAAATGCACAATTTAGGGATTTTTTGGTATGAAAAAAATGTGTAAAATAAAAAGTGCACAAAATCTGAGCGTATTTGGCACCTCAGATTTTGTGCATTTTTTAAAATAGCTTTTTGCATATCGAACATTTTAAGCATATATTTATATCAAGATTCAGCTTACTGTGAAATTTACAGTTATTATCACCATAGTAATAAACCCACTTTTGGAAAGATGCATAATTATAAATAGGATTATAAATAATAACTTTATCAGACATGGTACAAGTTCGCCAACATTGGGAAAAAGAAAATAAGCTTAAATTTAAATATGTAAATTTTATAACTAGAAATAACATTGCATACAGTAAAAAAAAAAAAATGTTCAATATTGTTAAAACCCAATAAGAGAAAATTATTACACTTACTTGAAAAGAGCTGCACTAAATTCTAGTTGTTGGTTGAAAATGTTTTAACTAATGTATCTGTACTAAACATTTGACATTTGATTAACATACATCTGACCTGTGTGCTTGGCATCAAGCGCCCGCTTATAAATCATGGTCAATGTATACAGGGACGAGATAGCACACAGAAGGAAATTTACAACACACAGAAATACACCCGGAAGCTCCACAAAGAGTGTGCAACGGAGCCCCCGGGATTCGAACACGGATTCGAACCCGCTCAGACCGACACTCGCAAGCGATTAGTGGTGCGATGCCTTGACCACTCAGCTACGGTAGGCCCTATTTGCACTTAGAAAAAGGTATTAAAAAATCAACGTTACTTATTTTTTTTTATTTACAACACAAGTGCAATCAGCTTTTTCTCATCATTTCACTTCCAATGCAGTCATTGCAAATTTTAACCGTTGCAACCGGATACAATAAGTCTTCTGACCGCAGAGGGCTTTGATGGACGACCGCTGAAATCTAGCTGCTGTTGGGAAAAAGCGAAAGAAAACACGGCACACACACAAAAAAAATGACCATTGCGGTACAGCCGCTGCGTTTATTTGAAATCACAACATAAATAATAAACTAATGGTACTTGTTCCGGTAATGTAATGTATCCACCAGTAAATGTTCGGGACTTGTAATGATACTTGTTATATGTTATAAAATAAATATACTTGAAATTTTCTTGTATTTTCTGTAATAAATATACAGCATTTTCATTGTTGAGTTACAGTCAGTTTTACAATGTTCAAATAGATATTTTACTCAGATTGCGCTTCTGTATCTTTGGATGATTTTCTTTTACCAAATCAATTTCAAGCTGTATCCCGTTTGTTTCCTGTGTAAAAAAAAGGAAAAAAAATTAAATCATGCAGAAATATGCAAACTGAACTACTTTACAGACATTACATAAATATAAAAATTCAATATTAGATTTTATTAAGTAGTTTGTTTTTCTACAGGAAAAAATAAAAGTTAAAATTGATTCACTTATTTTCATGCGTAATATACGGCCAAACTGGCAAATGTTGTTCTTATAAACAATTTCCCAAATCTCAAACTTGAAATTTAGTATCTATACTATTAAAAATGCATACTGTATCTGAGCATATAAGAGAGCATACTGTATCTGATGCATACATAAGATTTGCGATGATCTTCGCAAAATCATAACTGCAACCTTGGTATAATTGTAATTGTTAGGGTCGATGTAACAAGAAAGTACCCAAATTTCTAAACAGCATAATTAAATTGGACGCTTTAAGGGGACACATATCCTTTAAAATTTTGAAAAAATCGATTTTTTGTTTTTTAATTCATTTGATAGCTAATTTTCTTCTGAACAATTTGCCACAAACCGCATTAAAATATTCGTAAAATTACTCTCGTTATAGTAAAAAATGTAAATCAGCTTTGGTCCGTTTCACGCGAATTAAAGATCCACTTGAGTCAGCTGATTCTGTCATCATGGCGGTGTGTTTGTTTACGTTTTAAAAGCTGCAGATTTTGCTTCTCCTCTTATCGCAAACTCCATGAATTATTAATTCTTTTGGAGAAACAGAAGGACGGAAACATCTCTACTCCCGGCTTTCGTAATATCTGCAGTTTAAAGTTTTTTTACATGTGCTTTTCAGCGTTATAATTCGATTCCGTTTCATTTGAGAGTAAGCTTTTTGTTCAGAGTGTATTTTACTAGTTTTATATTATTAATTTATTTTACTAGTTTATTTTCGTTCATTATTGTGTCCGAGAATGTGAAGCGAGAGTCTGGGACTCGTCCTAAAAAACGAAAGTTTTCTGGCAATCATTTTACTAATGTGAAAACTCATCAACACATTAGTGCATCAAGCAAAAAATTAAAGTTGGATGTTTTACCTCCTGCACAACAAAGTGTTTTTAGAACACCTAATTTTGAAGGATACAGATTGTTTGATATAAATTTATTGATTAATTTTATACAACAAAACTTATCTTGTAAATTCTGTAAGGGTAATATTATGCTAAGTGAGTCGTCACTGTTTGGACTGTCATCTAAATTTGAAATGACATGTAAGTGTTCTGTAAAAACTTTCAGAAATTGCACAATGTTAGGCAGTAAGAAAAATATTCCTGAAATCAATAGAAGGTTTACATATTCTATGAGAATGATTGGACAAGGCAGAGCAGGAATGGAGACTTTTTACTGTGACATGGATCTCCTACCACCTATTGCTCAAAAATCATACTTTGTCATTGTAAATAAAATATTGAAAGTGACATCAGAAACTGCAGAAATGTCGATGAAGAAAGCAGCCCAGACTGAAGCTATATTGTCAAATTCTTCTTTGTCCGTTACTGTAAGTGGTGATGGTACATGGAAGACTCGTGGTCATACATCACTTACAGGTGTGTGTACGATAATTGGAGCCTAAAGTGGGAAAGTATTTGACACTGAGGTGATGTCCTCGTATTGTAAAGAGTGTGAATATTCTGAAGAACACGAATGTAATCGAAACCATTTTGGTTCTGCAGGAAAGATGGAAGTTGACGGTATGGTCAGAATATTTTTAAGATCCGAAGAAACACGTGGTGTAAAATATTTGAAACACATCGGGGACGGTGACACAAAAACATTTCCTTCAGTGTGTAATGCAAAACCTTATGGGAATGTAACTATCGAAAAAAGTCGAATGTGTTGGACACGTTCAGAAGCGTATTTGGACCCGTCTAAGAAAGCTGAAGCAAGAAAAGAAAAAAATTGAGTGATGGAAAAACACTGGGTGGTAAAGGGCGATTAACTGATAACCTTATTGATGAAATAACAAGCTACTATGGCAATGCCATCAGAGAACATAAAGATTCTTTGATTGCAATGCGTAAAGCAATTTGGGCGATATTTTATCACAAAATATCATCAAATGATAATCTAATTCATTATTTTTTCCCAAAAAATGTCTACACCTGGTGTAAGTACAATAAATCACGTTTAGAAGGCATTTCATACAATCATAAATCACCTATCCCTTCTGTGGTAATGGAAGCAACCAAACCAGTGTTTAATGATCTGTCACAGCCGTCACTTTTAAAACGTTGTTTGGGAGGGCGAACACAAAACCCAAATGAAAGCTTGAATGCCATGATTTGGAAATTTTGCCCCAAAACTACAGGATCGGGGAAAACAATTGTACATATTGCAACAAACGAAGCTACAATATTGTTTAATGAAGATTTTCAAGGACGGCATGACATAATGGATTCATTGCAATTACTTCGTAGCAATTTTTCGATTCATGGATTTGAAAGCATAGATAATAAACGTATAGCTTCTTCAGAGAGAAAAGCAAGTATGCAAACAAAAGAGCAAAGGAAATTGAGATAACGTTCTAAAACAGCAAAAGTCGAATCGCTAAAAAATATTGAAGGTGAAATGTATTCTGCAGGTAGATTTTAAAAATTAAGTAAGTAAGGTAAACAACAAATTGTAAGATATTCAACTTTCCAAGATAATTTAAATTTTAAATAAGTTACCAGTGATCATTTATATCCTATAGTAATTTTAATACTTGTATAAGATTATATTACCAATATGAATAGTTCATTTACAAAAAAAAAAAAAAAAAAAAAAACGACAAAAAAGAAAAACGATAACTTTAACGATTACATTAAAAATATTGGCACTTTTCAGTTAGCCGGGCGCCAGTGATACATATACATGTATATATATACACATATATGATACACACACATTTATATATACACATATATGATATGTATACATACATCTATGTATATACACATATATGTATGTACATACATACATATTTATATATGTACATATATCACTGGCGCCTGGCTAACCGAAAAGTACCAAAATATTTTCACCTTTTTTTCCCCTAATATTAGACTTTTCAAGATTATTTATACTAATTTAAATTGTAAATGAGTTTTTAATATAACATTAATATTTAATTTGAATTTTCTCATGTTATATACCGACTAATAATTTCACGTTTTGGAGCTTATAATAAATTTTATACATGTGTAATGATCTTAATTATTTCATATGTTTATCCTACAACAATATAGAAATTTTAAATAGCAATAGCTGTATATACACAGTGGTGATATACAGAAATTTTAATACAGCATTTATGTTTAAATTAATTTTCCTCAAAATCGTTATTTTTCTACTTACGCGCATAACTCCAAATGTATCAAAGGTAATGATTCGAAACTTTATATATATCTTTACTAGATCATTTTCTTCAAATTGAACTAAAATCTAAGAAATTTAACAAAAATTATTGAATGTATGGGCATTCAAGTGACAAAAATGATCAAAATTTTCATTTTTTTTTTAATCAAAAAACTTTAGAAATTTTTTGTTTATTTATTAGATTATAGTTCATTTTATTTTTGTAATGTTTTTAAACTTATATTAACAGTTTCAAAGTTCTAGAGTGTATAGATATTTTTAAATCATGCGCGCAAGTTGTATACTTTTGCATTAATTGAAAAATATCTTCATATTTGGAGCAGTTAATTTTGAAGTAAAAGGTTGTACTTTATTATTTTGCTATATTAATTTTAATATGAACAGAAATTATAATTTGTTTTAAAATAATATATATCTTGCAGTACTTTAAGTACAAAAGTAAGATTTAAATCGCAATCTCAAATGTTGTGCCGTTCTCGAGTTTTGTGAAATGTTTTTAACATTTGAACGTGATATTAAATTTTAAACCTTGGTAATAAATCCAATTGTTACAAATATGTATTTTATAGGAATATATCAACATTAAATAACAGTATTTGAGTTGTTTATACCTTGAAAATGTTTTTAAATACAAAAGTAAAATTTAAGTAGCAATCTCAAATGTCGTGCCGTTCTCGAGTTTCGTGAAAATTTTTCAACATTTGAAGGTGATATTAAATTTTAAACTTAGGTAATAAATCTAATTCTTACAAATATGTATTTTATAGAAATATATCAACTTTAAAAAACAATATTTCAGTTTTTTATACCTTAAAAATGTTTTTAATGTAACATTAATATTTAATTTGAATTTTCTCATGTTATATACCGACTAATAATTTCACGTTTTGGAGCTCATAATAAATTTTATGCATATGTAATCATCTTAATTCCTGCACATGTTTATCCTACAACAATATAGAAATTTTAAATAACAATAGCTGCATTGTACGTGTTATTTAAGAATTTTTAATGCAACATTTATGTTTAAATTGATTTTCCTCAAAATCGATATTTTTTTACTTGCGCGCATGATAACTCGAAATGTATCAAAGGTAATGATTCGAAACTTTATATATATCTTTACTAGATCATTTTCTTCAAATTGAACTAAAATCTAAGAAATTTAACAAAAATTATTGAATGTATGGGCATTCGAGTGACAAAAATGATAAAAAATTTCTTAAAAAAAAAAAAAAAAAAAAATAGAAATTTTTTGTTTATTCATTAGATTTTAGTTCATTTTATTTTTGTAATGTTTTTAAACTTATATTAAAAGTTTCAAAGCTCTAGAGTGTATAGATCTTTTAAAATCATGCGCGCAAGCTATATACTTTTTCATTAATTAAAAAAAACAGACATTAAGGAATAATTATTATTAATTAATTATACAGTGTTTAATGCAAATTATATATTATATTGCATGGAGAAAGTATTACAGTATTAAAAAAAACTGAGGTATTTAGTGTAAAAATGAGTTCATGGGGCCACTTTAAATATTTGTCTCCGAAATCAAATTTTTCATCTGTTTAAAGGGTATGTGCACCCATAATAAAATATTTATAATGTAAAGCTTTATTAAATTATAAAATCATACTTACATGTGATGGACTGACTGTATTCAACCACATTTTTAGTTCGGCTTTCTTTTTTCTCATCTATCAGCTATTTGATATAAATCCGCAATTTTCACACTCTGGAAGAGATGTAATTCAAAAAAATCAATAACAATCCAGTAAAAATTGGCTTATAATTGATTTCACTTAGGGCCTTTAAAATTGTTTCAGAGGGGGCTAAAATTTCAAGCTTCTGATGCTAACATTTAAAAAAAAAATAAACTAACTTGACTTGATTACATTGTGTGTAATGCTTTAACTTAACATGTTAATAGTAATATAAATTTATTTTATAAGCTTTTAAAATTTTCCAGATTACATTTTAAGAATTACAGATTACAAACATATCCTACAACATATGTTTCAACAATTATACATCCTACGAAGGAAATCCATATAGAGCGGTATTTTTTCCTATTCCTTTAGATTCCAGTTTCAGAGGTTTCATCGAATAAATATTTGACAAAGCTGATTACATAGTTCAATATTATGTATTTTATGATTATGTATTTTTAATTTTAAGATAAGGTGGCTATTAGAAACTTAAATTTATTTTGGGAAGAAGGAGGGGGAGGGGCATCAAAAACCATGTTTACTTCCTGTGAAGTTAGTTTTGGCCTCGAACGAGCGTTCATTCAGCAGAGTTCCCCCCCCCCCCAATTTTGACAAACAAAACCAAAGCATATTTTTGTATTTTTTAAATAATTTTTTTCATTTATTTTGAATTGTTTTTGTATGTTAATGAAATAAAAAATGAGTTTTTGTAAATTGATTGCACTTTTGAAATAGTTCAGAGAATGCTCTGTTAATTATAATCTAAATAATGTATTTTAATTTAACATAACAAGAATTACGATTGCGAAAAATGGCCACTAAGTTAAAAAAAAGTCTACCAATTTCTGGCTAAAAACTAGAAAATTCAATTTTCAAATTCAATTCTTTTAAAAATAAAAGAACATTTATTGAATTTTACTTTTAAAGAAAGGAAATTGCATTTTGATATAAAAGGATATACGTACAAATATTCGTTTTAACTTGTTTTTGTTATTATATATGTATTACTTTATGCAGTTTAACCCTTAACTCCTGTTACAAAAAGAGTCGCATACTATACTGTGAGTGGTTTCAGAGACCGCTTGATTGAAAGATGAATAAAAGGCTTGATTAACGCATAGGATACTGCATCTGTTACAAACTTTATGTACATGACTATTATAATTAAAATTTACCTATTCAGAAGTCTTTAGCAATAATACTAAGGCTTCAAACAAAACAAAATTTTACGAGTAACTATAGCAGGGTTCATACAGACTGGAGAAAAGAATCGAAGAAGTCAAGGAAAATTCTAAGGAGAACAAGAATTTTAAAGAACTTAGCATATTTTTTCATGCATGCCATGCGTCGTACAACTTGCACACCCACCCTAATTTTTAATATCTCATTTAGGGAGAAAATGTATTTTATTCAAAGGAAATCTAATAACTAGTGCTAAAATTTTACAAAGTATTCATAATGCATTGCTTATTGGTTTCGTAAATTTGAATACAAAAGTGCCAGGGAACTATTTTATGAAGTGACCAATGGCCATACATATATATATATACAGGACAGTAAATCTCAAATTCTCATCATATATCACATGCACCTAGGTTTTAAAAGTAAATTTTGAATGGAAAAAACATGCAGTATGTACAAACCAAACCAAACCAAACAAAAAAAAATATACAATTTAATTTTTTAGAATGGCAGTAATTACTTGAACTTTACTTTTATAAACATGAGAAGACTTTTATTTTACTTCCTTTAATCATTATTCAACACTAAATTATATTTTGTTATAATTTAAGAAGTATTTTGTTTTGTTTATTTAAGGAGTTCTAAGTAGGGGAGACTGGTACACAGTGGACCACTTTTTCAGTTAATTTTTTTTTCTCCTTAACGGACAAGCCGATCTGCATGAAAATATTTTTGAATATTCCTTAAACCTTTATGCATTCATCATAATTTTCTCAGAACATAGTTTCCAATACATTTAAAAACAAATAAAATTTATTGTCATCCAAAAAGTGGACAGTGTGCCCCATAAATGGGGAACACTGGTCCACCCACTGGGGCACAGTGGACAGCTATTAGGTATCATCTGAAATGCAATATAAATCTATTTTTCATTAATCTAATTCTTCTTTATTTCCCCTTTACCCGCAAAATAACATAGTAAAATAAATTTACAAGTAACATTTTGAAACAAAAAATTAATTATATTTTGAAAATAATAACAGATTAATACAGGAACAATTGCAATTTAGTTGAAGGCATTACTTAAGTACAAAAAAATCAGCGCATATTAAAATTTGCAAATGAAATTTCAAAATACTTATGAGTAAGATTGATCCAGGAATTTTCCTGAAATACTTTTGGGTCTGAGAGCAACATTATGAAATCATTGACATCAACAACGATTCATCTACAGTTTCGGGAAAAATAAACTGATATCTATTCAATTTGTGTCTCATGAATCTTACTTTAACAGAATCATCACCAATTAGACTTAGTTATATATATTTATCAAAGGCAGTAAATACAAAACAAAATATTTCTTATTATGTTAAATAAATTGTTATTTTTCTTTGTTTACTTTATTTTACAGTTAAATAACTACTTTAAAACAATAATTCTTTATAGAAAATAAGCAATTATTAAATATTTTGAACATTCTGCATTACTGGAGCAGAGTGGATTGTGGACCACTGTGCCCCAGGAGTGGGTGGTCCACTGTGCCCCATGTTGAAGTTCAATAAATAATCATATTAATATTGTTTATAGCTTTCTTTTAAACATATCAACTTTAAAGTTAAAAAGCTTAGCAAAAAATGTGTTTTATCTTATTTATCTACAACCTTTAATTGCTAAAAATATGAAAATATGATGATGAAAAATTTTACTTTTAGAAGCTCAAAACAACCAATCAGGATAAAATAGTTCCATCTGAGCTAAACATATTTTCTAAAGGCTATAAATAATCAGTGCAGTGCTGTTGTCTATTAGGATAGAAGAGAAGCTGAAAAAAAATAAAAATAATAAAATATTAGGGGGTGGTCTACTGTGCCCATAGGTCCAGTGTGTACCAGTCTCCCCTACTCCTTGCAAACTTTTTAATTTCTAAGGAGTTTCTAAATAGTCTAAATAGTCTTTATGAACCCTGCTATAGTTAAAACTGAAAATAAAAAGTTACTGTGAAAATTGAAAAAAGAAGTGGTCTGCGAGACCGCTATATATAAGCAGCTAAGGACGTTAAATTTAAGTATTTTTTTAGTACGCTACATATTTATGTAACTGACGGCTAAAAATATTTAAAAGTAACGATTATCTTTTTTATAAAAGTATTTTTTATACATAAAAATTAGCTGAATTGAAATGGCAAGAGGAAACAAACTACTTGTTTTTTTTTCTCAATAGCCGAGTAAGCCTATCGTTATAACTACAATTAGGGTGGTTTTATACAAATCAATATTCATTTACAATACGTACGATATTTATTATAGAAACTTACAACATAAAATTGAATAACTTGCCTATTTTCTGCTAAACAAAAATCATCAGTCGGTGAAAAGATAAGTCTTCATAACTTCTTATTTATAAAAAAAATTGTTTACGCGGCCATCAACTTAATTATACAAACGACAACAGAGGGAAAGGACAGGCATCGCGCCATACCGCGCAGACGCAGACTAAATATATCCTCGGCACCTCTATTTATCATCGTGCCTGTCATCAAGGCAGTCACCGACCGTTCAAAAAATTAGCAGTGGTTAATCGTCTTCAAAGGCGACTAATTATCGCATTTCAAAATTATAATAAATATATATGCTTTTTATAATTAGATCATTTTGACTGTCTCTGGGAGATATAGAATATCTTACTTGTTCATTCGACAGGGGTAAAATTGTAAAATTTCAAATTAAATATTTTTTTTTTTTTTGAATATTTACGGAGATGAAAATTTTGAGGTACTCCACCGTTAAGTTTGTAATTTTCAAAAAAAAAAAATAATTTTATCAATTTTTTTAAAAATAATTTACAGTAAAATATGTGTCTTAAAGCTATATTTTTCTTCATAATATCTATAAAATATGAACATATGTATATACGTCCAATTCTTCCAAACTCAACATATGTCCCGGGGGGCGGAGGGTTACAACCTCCCTCCCCCTGGTTGCGCCGATGATGTTTGACGTGAACTATGAATATTAAACATTTATCTTGCATTTTGTTTTGCATTTTAAACATTTATTTGCAAATTTTAAGAACCTGTACATTTGGTTAGTAATTATTATTAAAAAATGTTGAGAAAAAATGTAATCTTATATTATTACAGTCAAATTTCAGGTCATAGAGCAACAGAAAGTGTGAAATATTTTTTACACTCTCCCCCCTCTCCTTCACATCCCTCAAAGGGTGAGGCGAAAATATTGGTGGAAGAGGGCACAATCTGTGACGTAGAAATGCACTTTTTAGGGAATATTGTGTTGTAATAGGAAAAACGTGCACATTTGAAAAAAATTACAGATTTTGAATTGGTAACACATGCATAGAATAATCAAAACTTGGAATATACAAAGTTTTACATCCATAAAAAATAAAGACTTTTGTGCATAAAAAATGCACACTTTTTGCGAACACGGAGTATGCAGTTATTTTATGCAAAAAATGTGCACACTTTCTGAAAACAAAAAAGATGCATTTTTTTGTATGTATAAAAAGTGCATATAATTTGCACACAAAGTGTACACTTTTGAAATATTCAAAAATTTTCACTTTTTTTGCACAAATTGTGTACTATTGATACTTTTTTGCATAAAAAGTGCAAATATTTTCTAGCTGGGTAACAGAATATGAAATTTTCGAAATTCCGTGAATTAATTCTTTAAGATATATCTATGGCAGAAAATTTGAAAAGTGCGCTATATAGAAGCGCCACCTGTTGGGCGATTTACACCAAACCTTAATCAGCAGCAACTTATGTCAACGTCTACGTATAACTGAATCTGATGTTTGATGAAAATCCGTGTATTAGTTCTTGAGATAGAGCTATTGCGGAAATCATGCAAAATAGGGCATAACAGCGCCACCTGTTGAGCGATTAATACAAAAATTAATGAACACCAATTTATAGAGGTCTAACTGAATCTGGAGTATGTTGAAAATCCGTGAACTAGTTCTTGAGATATAGCTGTCGCGGAAAACATGAAAATTTAAGCATAACAGTGCCACCTGTCACGCAATTTAGGCTAAAACTGATCAGCACCAATTTATATCAAGGTATAACTGAACCTGAAGTATGATGAAAATCCGTGCAATAGTTCTTGAGATATATAGCTATCTCGGAAATCATAAAAAATAAGGTATAACAGTGCCACCTGCTGGACGATTTACACCAACAACTAATCAGCGTTAACTTATATCAAGGTCTAACAGAATCTCAAATTTTAGTAAGTTTCGTGCTTTAGTTCTTAAGATAGAATTCCCAGAGCATTTTTGTCAAATACAGACACACAGACAGACATTTTGTAAAAGCAGTCAAATCGTGACATTCTAAAACGCATAAATCCTTCAAAAACGGAATTGGAGTTTTTTTACGAATCGAATACTTTCTTCTTTGCGTCAATCATGCTGCTAAACACTTTCCAGCACTAGAATATTTTAACAAAACTTCGCTTTTTAATAAGGTAAATAAAACACCAAAGTAAACATCTTAGCAAACGCATTACACATAGAGTTGCAAAGGCTAGAAAAAAACCCGGTTTAAACCTGGGAATAAACCGAGTTTTTCAGGAATAAACTTGTTTTTTGGGGAATAAACCAAGCCTGGGAATAAACCTGGAATAAACCGGGTCTATTGGAAATAAACCTGTGAATAAACCGAAATTTTGCAACTCTAATTACACATGTAAAACCAGATTTCAGGAATTATCCAACCATACCCGGGAAAAATACTCCAATTATGTTGTGTAACACTGTATTTGGTATGTATAATGTAGATTTGCATGTATCCTACATTGTACGCTAAAATTTAGTTTAGTGAGAAAATGCATAATAGGTTGAAAATTCACATTCAGCAATTTCTAACAATAGATGAACACATGCCTGAATTATTTTGTACTATACTCGTGCTATACTAAAGATAGTTTAACAAAAATAAGGGCTCGATAACAAAAAGAACTTATAACTGGAGTCTAAATTGTCGCAAGGTTCAATCACAAATTTCGTATGGTAACAGTAATTGTTTTACAGGTGGTGGGGTAGGGGGGATCTGTCGATTTTTTTTAAGCTTCCCATATTTTTGTGTATACCAAAAAATCTTTACAACTTAAAATACATATAACTCTTGTTTTAATTGCCGTAGCACGTAAAATTTATAAAGGGCTTGCTCATGAGGGGTCATGCCATTTCGGTTTGTCCCTGTAACTCAGACTGTAATCACCATAAGCCCACCAAACGTTGTACGGTTCAATATCATGAGTATACATTATCAGGATCCATTACCGTTTTTTTTATCATCACCCAATTTTTATAAAAAGCTGAATATAAGAGGCTGAAAAAATTAAATTATAACTCATGATTAAATTGTCACACCGCGCAAAAAATGTGTGTGTTTGAGCAACGTGACATAACTTTATATTAGACATTCTCTTTTTTTTTAATCGGAGCCTCCTAAATTGTAGTATATCATGAATGTAAGAGCCCGATAATCACAAACACATTTAACTCGGATACAAATTAAAGCTGCCCACAAAAATTTCTTACGTTAAACGCAATCATTTAGAGAGGATTTATCGATTTCTTATCAAACCCCTCAAATTTTAATATATCATAAGTACAAGGTGCCATGAACATTAATCAGTTATAATTTGGGCTGTATATGTTGCAGCGGTATTTTATCTATAAAAATATCCGCAGAACCAACTCCCTTAAAATGTTTACGTTTACCATACGAAATTTGTAGCAAGATCTAAGTGATTGTGGTTATCATGGCATCATATTCGCGCTATATTAAAATTTAGGGGTTCCTATTAAAAAACGGACATTGTCCCGCCTTTTATAAATATTACGTTTACCATATAAAATATGAGTGTTCCAGGACGAACACAGCTCGAATTATAAATGATTGAAGTTTTCAGCACTTTATTTAGATTTGCACTCGATAGAAATTTCTTAAATCGGTTTATTATTTATGTAATATCGCGATTTAGAGATAAGGTGATTGAAATCCGATGTTACCTTTAAAATATGAAAACCTTTTTTTTTTTTTTTTTTTTTTTTTTTTTTTTTTTTTTTTGTTATATATACATATACATCTTAAATCACCCCCTCCACTTGTATTGTATAGTATAAGTAGTTTTTAATTTTCAAAGTAACTTACATAAAATATAGATAATACACTATATTTGCAATGATGACCGGTCACTTGCGATTTTAGACGTTTTGTTAAGTATCTGGAAAGATACATGAGGAATTATCCTCTAACTTCAGGAGTGTAAACAACATGATAAACGTCATATATTTCCGCGAATGTTTTTTCCCGAAACCCCATAAGGGGTCGTCAACAAATTGAAGAAAAACGAATATATTTTGGATAACCCTGTAAAAACTAATATTGCAAAAGCATTCAAACTGTAGATTATGATTAAGTGGCTTATTGTAATAATTTGGGTTCACTTTTATGAAGATAGCATGTATACTCCAAGAGAAATTCAGGTTTTTATAAAAACAGTCCCAAATTTTACCAAGTTTTTTGCTTATAATTTGCAGAGTTTTTAATATAAAAACAAGTTATTTTCAGAAAATATGACAAAAGAAATTGTACACAATACCCTGCAATCAGAATTAAAAAATAATAAAAATTATATGAAAAATGAGAAGGTTTACTAAATATTGTTTCTCTGCGGATGCGCGAATTCAATCAAAATATACTGTGCATAATATATTAGCTAAATGTATAGACCAACTTTTGTGAAAGTCTCAAAAACATAGCTTGAAAATTCTCATAGTAATCGTCGATAGAATAAGCTCGAATTTCGCTGTTCTCAAAAGGAAGCAAAAAGATGAGGGGTTGTATCCAAATATACTAGCTTATAAAAGTTGACATAATAAGAATGAAGTGTCTCGCATTCTATATTTGATACAACCCCCCTTTTTTTTGCTTCCTTTTGGGAACAGCGAATTTCGAGCTTATTCTATCGACGATTACTAACAGAATTTTCAAGCTATGTTTTTGAGACTTTCATAAAAGTTAGTCTATATATTTAGCTAATATATTATGTACAGTATATTTTGATTGAATTTCGCGCATGCGCAGTGAAACAATATTTAGTAAACCTGCTCATTTTTCATATAATTTTTATTATTTTTTAATTCTGATTGCAGGGTGTTGTGTACAATTTTGTTTGTCTATATTTTCTGAAAATAACTTGTTTTTATATTAAAAACTCTGCAAATTATAAGCAAAAAACTTGGTAAAATTTGGGACTGTTTTTATAAAAACCTTAATTTCTCTTCGAGTATACATGCTATCTTTATAAAAATGAACCCAAATTATTACAATAAACCACTTAATCATAATCTAAAGTTTGAATGCTTTTGCAATATTAGTTTTTACAGGGTTAGCCAAAAGATATTCGTTTTTCTTCAATTTGTTGATGCCCCTTTATGGGGTTTCGGGAAAAAATCTTCGCGGAAATATATGACGTCTATCACGTTGTTTACACACCTGAAGTTTCAGGATAATTCCTCATGTATCTTTCCAGATATTTAACAAAACGTCTAAAATCGCAAGTGACCGGTCATCATTGCGAATATAGTGTATATAACTTAGATAACTTATTCTTCGGGTTGCGAGATGAAGGAATTTATTTATTCGGTTGCGGTTTAGTTTACGGTTCGATGAAATTTTTTCTTTGGCTTTCAGGTTCGGATCGGGTTGCGTGGTGACAGAATTTATTTTGTCGGGTTTGGATCGTGTTACGGACCGATAGATTTTATTTTGTCTGATTCGGGTTGGGTTTCGGATTAACTGAAATTTCAAGTTTGGTGTCGGGTTGCATTTCTACGGAAATTTTTTTGTCATCTTCGGATCGGATTACGGTTCAATGGAATTCTTTGTTGGGTTTGGTTCGGGTTTCGGGTTAACTTCAATTTTCAGGTTCGGATCTCCGATACGGCTGCCGTGTCGACTAAAATTATTTTCTCCTTTTTGGATCGGATTATAGTTTGATAGAATTTTTCTGTCGGGTTGATTCCATTTGGATTTTTCAGGTTCTGGTCGGGTACAACACTATATTTGGACAAACAGCTAGTCCTTTTCTAAATAGCCTAAAATTTCATAGACTCATTTTAAGATAAGACTAGATACTGTTAGAAAAATGAAATGAGCGCCAGAAATATCGATCTACTGTCAAATCCCCAGTTATAAAGATTCTCGATCAAATTTTCTGCCAATTGATTGATCAATTTTACTCTTTTTGCAGTATCTGTATGAGAATCGATTCTAGAACATCGATACTAGAATTTGAGAAAAGATTATTTTTTTATCGATGTTGCTTTATACGACATCGATGTTTATCGATTCTCGATTATTTCAGAATCGCTCATCACTCGACCAGACGACGATTATATAGGTACTACATATTTATATAATTACGAACGCACCTAAAAAGGGCCAAACAATTATGGCACACAAAGCCTGATTTTAATAAGGTAAACGATTGAGTTTACCTAAAAAAATTAGTGTTGTCTACGACAGTTTATCAGTGCTTGAGGTTACGCAGTCCTTATATTTGTGCTATGCTAAAATTTAGCAGATTTTAGTCAAAAGAACCGACAATGTTCTTCTTTATAAAGATTACGTTTACTCTGCAAAATATTTGTGTTCTACTATAATTACAATTCAAGTTATAAGTGTTTTAAGTTGTCAGCATATTATATTTATAATTAGGATAGAACGATGTCAAAATTTATCATCAATCTAACATCGCGATCTAGTGATGAATCGATTTAACACTGATGTTACCTTATGGATATGGAACCTATTTTTTAATTTATAGTGACGAAATTAGGTCTTAAATCAACCCTTTCCCTGCTTTATATAGTTTACTATTTTTTTAATTTTCCAAGTAATTTTGAAAACGTATATATTTTGCGCATTAAAAAAATTGGATTGCCCAAACACACTTCGTTGTTTGCATTTTAAACTTAATGAACGAAATTAATCAATTTCATAAATTCATTCTTTAAAAAATGATATACAAGAAAACTATCTCATGTTGTCTGATTTCTGAAGGCTGCTACAATCTAAGTTAATTACGGGGTGCTCTCCACCAGCCCTCTTAAATTACACCCCAGTGCTAACAACATACAAACTGTTTTTACTGACACAGTATGAAAAGCTATTGAGGTAAAACAGAAGCAGATTCAATGAATTGAATGTTGAATTTAACCAGTCAGTTGCGAAGATGAAAAAAGAAGTTGTGTGAAACAAACGAAAAAAAAAAAAAAAAAAAAAAGATAGGAAAAACAAGTGGATAAATGTGATCGAAGATCGCACAAAGTGTTTCGCTTAATATTCCTTTCAAAATACTTTATCATTTAATTAATAAATTCAAATAAATTTCTTTTTCCAAAAAAAGTCATCTTTTATTATAAAGTAAAAATTTACCAGTCTATTTTTTCGTTTTTTTGAATATATGAACAGGTCCGACAGCGGGCGAATGATATCTGTCATTTGGACTAAATGCGATATATTTTTTGAAAAGTATACATAAAAATACATTTTCGCATTATTATTTACAGCATTGTCTATTAGCATTATATTTCTTTGTTTTATAAAAAAAAAAAAATCAGCATTTTATGATAAAATATAATTTCGGTTCTAATACTGTAATCTTTATAAAAATTAGATTTCGGGATTCACCGAAAAAATATATGCATATATATACAATATTTTCAAATTGGTAAATGCAATATTAAAAAAATCAGCGTTTTTTTCCCTCCCTTCAACAGTTGAGACGAAAAGTGAAGGGCCGGGATGTCTCGCTCATAAATGGCATAAGTCTTCCAACTTCACAACCAGCTGCAAATTTTCTTTTGATTCTGATAAAAATTAAATTCATTAACAAAAAATTAATTCGTAATTTCCGTTCTAATCACGCCAACTTTATAAATAATAGATTTCTGTCTTCGCAGTAAAAAAAAAAAAATATGTATAGATGTATTAATTTCAATTCGATAAATGCAATAATAAAAAAAAATCTATAGAGCCTGAAAAATGCATAGTCCGCCATCTTTGATCTGCGTGAACAGGTGTCGGATTGTTCGTCTGTGGTTTTCCAATGGAAGGAAATTAAGCGAATTTATTCAAATCGATTTTGAATTGTTATTTACACTTCTAATGGGCGTAATTAAAATATTTTTAGAAATTCTGAAAGCTAATTTTGTGTGTGTGTGTGTCAGAAATTTCACGTTCCCAGGTGGAATAGTTTATGTGAGATAGAGGTGTTTTTGAAAACGTTCAATCTGTTATCGCCATTGAAGTGCAATGACCATGGCAACCCTTTCCCCTCTTCTGGAGTTTCAGATTGCGGTTTGATTAAATTCAACGCTTTAGTTGATTTTTTTTCATTAATGAGGGGGTTTTTAGGGTTTTAATTAATATATTGTGTTAATGAAGATATTTTCAAAGTTTTATGATTATCAGTGTGGCAGTAAGTATTCAGCTGTAGGTACAGACAATTTGAAGTCTCTAACTTATACGGTTTCTGATAACGGACACTCTGACGGACAGACAGAGAACCGAGAAGAATAGGGTTTCGTGAGATGAACGAAACCCTAAACACGTGGGTAAGTGTGATCGAAGATCGCACAAAGAGTTTCGTTTAATATTCCTTTCAAAACACTTTATCCTTTCTTTAATAAATGCAAATAAATTTTATTTAGCAACAACAACAAAAAAAGTCATGTTTTTTATAAAGTAAAAATTTACTGGTCTATTTTTCTCGTTTTTTCGAATATCTAAACCGGCCCGATAGCGGGCGAAACCCGCTATTACACTCTGTCATAATAATATCTGTCATGTGGACTAAATGTGATATATATATAAAAACAATTATATAAAATAGATATTTAAACCTATTGCGTAATCCTCTGTAATCCAGGTCCTACTGCCAAATTGCGTATTTTAGAAAGTGAGACTTTTCATGACAGTTCTTTAAAAGTATCTACATTGATTTTAAATTATATTGTTGCTAGCAAACGTCCATGTTTGGAGCTAACCTTGCCCACAGATTACGGAAGATTAGTTATTTTATATTTTACTAGCTGTTACCCGTGACGTCGTTCACGTAACATTAAAAGAAAAATAAATGCATTAATTAAGAAAAATGTTTCACCCTCGATAATTAAAACATATGTAACTCCCTTTATAACAAACTCCGTTTTTTCAAATATCTGAACAGGCCCGATAGCGGGCAAAGCCCGCTATTATACTCTGTCATAATAATATCTGTCCTGTGGACTAAATGCGACATTTAAAAATAATAATAATTTCAAAATTAAACATGTTGTACACATTCAAAATGATAAAATATGCGAATATTTCCATAATCTGGTTTTTATCATGATTCAATACGTTCGTCAAACTCATATATTTACTATTTTATATTACTCATATTGATACTCGCTTTGTATTATTCTCAAACATTTGAAAAATCCGTTAAACTTCCAATAGGACGTCAGATTAATTTTCTTTTTAATTCTGTAATGACGTGATATTAATCTGCTCTCTGTACATACACATACTCATACTCCTTGTATTATTGAGAAATCTTTGAAAATTTCCATTTTATTACCAATATGACGTCATATTGATATTTTTTACAATTAGTGAAACTTTTTATTTCATTTTCATTTACACGTGGAAATCTTTCAGTAGAAAATTAATTACAGTAGAAAGAATTTTAGTGTGGATTTTTAACTGTTGACAACTGCTATAACGAAAACTGATTAAATTTAATAAAAAAAGGCTGTTAATTTTTTTTTATCTCTCTATATTAACCCTTAACCGGAAACGTGAAAATTCAGAACACAAACAGAAACGCACCGTCTGTGAGACAGCTAAATTTTAAAAATTGCTATAAAATTTAAAAAAAGGAAACAACTCTTAATAATTTACCAAATAGTGAACTTAAACGTTTATTCTTTAGTAGTAATGAAATAACAGGAACAAATTTTTAATATAACAGCATAGAAATAAGTTTTGAATCTCGGAGACAGGAAATATTTCAAAATTACACACTATTATTCAAATATTTACATTTGCGACAAAATAATGAAATAAATGCAAATATTTTGATATATATTAGTAGAATATGAATTAAAAAAATATTATGCAGTAAAATTGACAAAACATTTAATAGTAAATATTGAAGCATGTTCTAAATCTCAGCGTTTTTTATGCAATCATTGCATTTAGGTTTGGAGCATTGCATGCATACAAGCTTCCGGCACTGTACACACAGATATTTTGTCATTCTATGGTTGGTTCTATGACACAAAAAACATGTTTTGCGTTTGAAAAATATTAAGTCATCATCTACCTGGGGCACATTTTCAACAGGTTTGTGCAGAATGCGAGCTATTATAAGGCGCAATTCCCGGGGTAGCTGGGGATTTTCTAGTCGTCTCTCCATATTACTTTCTTTCATATTACTGTCCAGAATATTATATTTCATTCGAATTTGAATTATTTTATGGTTTGTCCATTTCACTATATGCAGTAACATATCATTTGTAAATAACAACTGCCAGAGAGAGAATAGATCTGCCTTTTCTCCGAGATCACTAGCTTTCCCTCTTAAAACTGGCACTTTTATAATATTGTGTTTTCTTGTTCTTGACGCGGAGCGAACTTTTTAAACAGACCATCAGTACCGAATTTTTTCATATATATATTTCGTATCTGCATCTGCTACTGTTTCATCATTTCTTATTTCTTCATTTTTGCTTTCATTAGAATTTTCTGACGATGTTGAATCACTTTGGTGTTCAGAATTTATATATTCATCATCTGAAATACTTTCAACATCGCTTATGTCAATTCCTACTTCATCAAACCATCGCAAAATAGTCTCTTCAAAGTCTTTATCACCATAGCGTACTAGCATTGACGGCCCCGCCATCTTGATATCCCAAAGAAAAAAATTACATAAACGGAAACATGCCGTCTGACAGACTGCGTTCAAAAGAAAATATTTTTTCTTTCAACAACTAAAAAAGCGCAGGTGTTGCAAATGGGTCGGGGTGGAGAGGACCAATAGTGTAACGATTAGATGGCGTGATAAGGTTGAGGAGACGTTCATTTTTGCATAAAGGGTAGATATGTAGACGCAACCGTCTCACAGACGGTACGTTTACGGTTAAGGGTTAAAGTAATACGATTTTTTCAGATTTTATTATTTTGAGCTTCATAGTAGACATTTAGCTATAAGTACACAAATTGTCATGCCTGTAAGTTATATAGCTTCTGAGAAAGGCTCTGTGACGGACAGACAACGGAGCGGGAGTAATAGGGTTTCGTGAGATGAACGAAACCCTAAAAAAGATGGATGAACTATATGGCACAGTTTTTTTTCTTTTCAGGTTTTAGATTAGAATAAATCTTGTTTAACATAAATGCTGACATTCATATAGTGGAGAAGGGTTAAATGTATGAGCTTCGAAGCAACCTATTTTTAAAATTCATAAACTTTTTGTGACCGTTGACACCAGGGGTGTAAAAACTGGGTGCCAACGGGCCAATTACCACCACTAAATTTCTTAGTATTCTTCGCCTAAATTTTATTAGTATACTTCGCCTAAATTTTCTCTTTTTATTAGGCGAATAATACTAAAAATTTAGTGACGGCAATCGGTCCATTGGCACCTACATTTTGCACTTCTGGTTGGCACCCTGTAGAATTAGTAATAAAATATAGCAAAATTTAAATAATCGGAAAATGAGAAAATAAAAGGAAAAGTGCGCAGTTAAACTCATGGCATTGAGCTCACAAGCTCTTCACACTAATTGTATTTTATATTCTTATTTCAAAGAATAATACCTCTCGCAAAATAAAGAAATCGAGAATAAATTGAGGGGGATTAGCCCCCCTACGTTCCTCCCTTTATACATAACCAATGAACCCCCAAAACTAATCAGGGAAGCGCCTTATCACAATGGAACTATATACAAAATTTGAAATAAATTGGATAATTCTGCATGGAAAACTCATTTATCAAATTAAGGGGGGGATTAGCCACCGTTACCCCCTTTATACTTAACCAATGAACCCCCAAAACTAAGCAGGGAAGCGCCTTATCACAATAAAACTACTATGTACAAAATTTGAAGCAAAACGGATAATTCTGCATGAAAAACACATTTATCTAAATTAATGGGGGATTAGCCCCCGTTCCCCGCTCTTTATACTTAACCAATGAACCCCAAAACTAACTAAAGAAGCATCTTTTTACAATGAACCTATATGCAAAATTTGAAGCAAATCAGATAATTCTACATGAAAAACCCATTTATCTAAATTAAGAGACGGTGGATTAACCCCATTCCCCCTTTATACTTAATAATTGAACCCCCAAAATTAATTAGGAAGAGCCTTGTCACAATGAGCCTATATACAAAATTTGAAGCAAATCGGATATTTCTACCAAGAGTTATCGCGTTAAGTACATACATACGTACACACATACATGCAGAACCTGCGGGCACATTAGCTCTCAGGTTTTGATAGCCTATGTTAGCTAAAAAAAGGAAAAGTGCCCAGTTAATGACATTGATCTCACAGGCTGTTCACATTAAACGTATATTACACTCTTATTTCAAAGAATAATGCCCTCAAAAAATATAGAAATTGACAATAAATTATGGGGAGGATTAGCCTCAGTTCACCCCTCCCCCCTTCATACTTAACAAATCAACCCACAAAACTAAACAGGGAAGTGCCTTATCACAATGAAACTATATAAAAATTTGAAGCAAATTGGATAATTCTTCATGAAAAAACCCATTTATTAAATTAAGGGGGGGTTCCTCCTTTTATATTTAATCAATGAACGACCAAAACTAATCAGGGAAGCGCCTTCTCAGAATGAAACTATATAAAAATTTTAAGCAAGTTGGATAAAACTTCATGAAAAACCCATTTATCTAAATTAAGGGGGGAATTAGCTCCCCTCCCCCCCTTTATACTTAACCAATGAATCCCAAAAACTAAACAGAGAGGAGCCTTATAACAATGAATCTATATACAGAATTTGAAGCAAATTGGATAATTCTGCATGAAAAACACATTTATCTAAATTAAGGGAGGATTAGCCCCCGTCCCCCCCCCCCTTTATACTTAACTAATGAATCCCCAAAACTAATCAGGAAAGCGCCTTATCACAATGAACGTACATACAAAATTTGAAGCAAATCGAATAATTCTGCATGAAAAACCAATTTATCTAAATTAAGGGGGCGATTTAGCCTCCCGTTCCCCTCTTTATACTTAAACAATGAACCCCCAAAACTATTTAATGAAGCGTCTTATCAGAATGAACGTATGTACAACATTTGAAGTTAAATCGGATAAATCTGCACAAAAATCCCATTTATCTAAATTAAAAGGGGGTTAGCCCCCCGTTTTCCCCCTTTATACTTAAACAATGAACCCCCAAAACTAATCAGGGAAGTGTCTTGTCAGAATGTACCTACTTTCAAAATTTGAAACAAATCCGATAATTCTGCATGAAAAACCAATTTATCTAAATTAAGGGGTGATTACTCCCCCGTGTCTCCCCCCTTTATACTTAACCAATGAACCCCCAAAACTAATCAGGGAAGCGCCTTATCAGAATCTTATCAATTATATACAAAATCGCCTTTCAGCGCCTTATCAATTATATACAAAATTTGAAGCAAATCGGATATTTCTATCAAGATTTATTGCGTTACCTGCCTGCATTTACGTACATACGGTACATACATACATGCATGCGTACATACATACGTACATACATACGTACATACAGAACCTGCGGGCACATTTACTCTCAGGCTTTGATAGCCTGTGAGCAACAAACGGAAAATTGCAGTTTCGCCGATCCCTTGAATGTGTGGCTTTCCCCCAGCCCACTTCAATTCCGCTGTAGAAATCGGATTACCCGACCCAATGCAAAACTACGCTTTACGGTATTTTTAAGTAATTACAAAATAATGATTAATTAGAACTAAAATATTAAAATATTACTCAAAAATACAAAAATTAATTTTTCGTCAAAATAATGCATAAAAATACATGCAGAAATTCGAAGAATTTGAATTTTAAATATAAAACTTTATTTTTTTCAACCATAAATGCTGAATCACCTTGAATATATTCGTAATTGCAAGAAGTTTAAAATAAAAAATGCGCTGATAAAATATGTCTTCGTGGGCTGGGTGGAAATCTGATAACGAACCCGATGGATGACTTTAAACTATTTTAATCAATTAGAGAATAATAAATAAATGAACATATATATTCCAATATTACCAAACAAGTGAAAAATTATTTTTCCATCAAAAGAATGCACGAAAACGTAAACAGAAATTCCATGAATTTCGATATTAAATATAAAACTTTTTTTAAACTATAAACACTAGATTAATTTCAAGAAAATATTACTAATTGCAAACAGGACCAAAAAAAAGCCCTTCCTCCTCCTTTTAAACGATTCCTTTTATCATATGAAATTTGTATGTTCTGCGACAATTTGGATCCTAGATGTAAGTGTGTATAGTTATCGGGCCCTTATATTTACGCTATACTAATAGTTAGGGGCTTCTGTTAAAAACACCAACAACGTCCCCCTCCCCGTTTTAAAGATTACGTTTACCATACAAAATATCAGTGTTCTACGATAATTACAGCTTAAGTTATAATTGTTTTAATTTGCCAGCACCTTATATTTTGGTACACCAAAATATGCGAGGGCTTCTATAAAAAAATCTATAGAGCACCCCCCCCCCCCCACTTTTCTAAAACGGTTACGTTTATCATACGATATTTGTGTTGGTGTCGATACAGGTTTCGAGTTATATGTGTTTGTGATTATGGGGTACTTATATTCGCACTGTAGTAAAATTCACGTGGTTTTGGATAAAAAAAAAAAAAAAAAAAGACAATGTCTTCTGTAAAATTATGTCACTTTGTGGGACTGAAATGGCACTGGGACCCAGATGTCAGGATCGAAGTGCTGCGACTTAAACACAAGACCAAAGTGTCGGAACCGAAATGTTGTATGTCCACGGGATGGATTAATTTAATATTCCTTCATTTTTAACATTGCATTCCCAATCGTTAGATTATCTATAAAAAATTAAATACATTATATTAATTAATTAAACCACAGATATTTAAGATCTATAGTTTAAGAATACTGTAAAATCGTTCTTTTGAGAGCGGTAAGTAGTTTTTAACATTTCATAATAGTTTAAAACTCATGTATTTACTTTTTGGGGGGTAAAATCCCTATAAAAAAAACCTATCTCTTTGTAAAATTATGGAGTATTCATAATAACGAACAGGCTGAAATCGGTATATCTGACTCAGTACAGAAGTTGGAAAATGCATAGCATATTTGAGAACCCAATTGCAGTAAATACCATTAATAATCGAAAAAATATCCGATTTTTTTTCTGAAGCTCTGCATATTAATAGATTTGTATATATACTACATAGCAGTATGCTAAAATTTAATTCGGTTATTAACACGGTTGAAAATTCCCATTCGGAGTTTCCGTCTATAAAAGTCAGTGTACTAGAGAACTTTTGTGCAGTTCTGTATATGATTTATAGAATTTATACAAACCAAGCAATATAAAAAAATAGTTACATTCAAAAACGCGTGCAACAACTGAAAAAAAACGTATTTTTAGCAATTATTGTTCATAGTCAGTACTGTAACCGAAATTTTTGTGTGTCTCTGTAGATGAACGGTGAATGCTATTATCTACTCCATAATTTTTAGTAAAAATCTTGTAATGCACCTCAGCGATATAAATTAAATTCAATATGTTTGAAATACAGTAACATCATTAAAATACACCGCAAGCGATTTTTCCTAATATGCTGTAATGTAAAAGAATTCTTTTGAGTGTCTCTGTAAATTACATGCTACATACTTCATTTTCTATACCAATCATACCACAGTAAACCTCAATAACATATATCAATTGCATGGAAATCCGAGTATATTTACGCGCATTAGAGTACTGATAGACAGACAAACTAAATTCATAAACACTTTTCAACTTTGTTGGAAAGTGTTAAAAATGCAATTAGAATTAGCTCGTAATAGATTGCAGTTTAATTTAAATACATTTTATAGAATTTAATTAAGATTTAGTTGCATTACATTACACGTTAACCAAATTGTATTCTGAACAAGCATAACTGACATTAACTTGTAACAGATTGCAATTTAATCTAAATTATATTCTTAAAAATGTAATTAGAATACACCTATAATCCATTACAGATTAATTGGATTATACAATTAAAAACGTAATCGGAATTTTCCTATAATGCATTACAGGTTAATTAGATTATATAATTAAAAACGTAATCGAAATTCACCTATAATCCATTACAGGTTAATTGGATTATACAACTAAAAACGTAATCGGAATCATCTTGTAATCCATTACAGGTTAATTGGATTATACAATTGAAAACGTAATCGGAAGTGTCTTGTAATCTAATTACAAATTAATCTAATTACAGATTAATCTAATTATATTTTAAAACAGAAAATTAGAATTGTCTTGTAATCGATTACACGGTAATCAGATTATGCGATAATCAGATTATATTCAAATTACTTTGTAATGATTACATGATAATCGATTGCATAGTGAGGAGATTATAATATAATTTAATCTGTAATTTGATTACTTTGTAATCAGATTCTGCCCAACACTGGGTACAATATACCGTAATTTCGGGTGTATAACCCGCAGTTCAAAGAGTCGTTTTTCGACCCAGAAATTTTATTCAATAATTGTAGATAAATATTTACAGCGATCTTTGAAGTTACATTTTATAAAATAATATTTCTGGGTCTAAAAACGACTCTTTGAGCTGCGGACTATACACCCGAAATTAGGGTAATTTTTATGGCATTAATGTTTTAAAATTTTATAATTTTTGTATTTGAAAAGAGTTTCTGTTCCTGTAAATCTTATTAAGATAATTTTGTCTAAAATTTATTTCATTAATAGCAATCTAATTTATTAATCTAATTTATTTATAAAAATATTATTACTAATGAATAGGACCCTATAAAATATGCGTAATTATTACCAATATTTTATTATTGCACTTTTTATCTTATTTAATCGCAAACTTTTTCTCATTAAATAAAAAAATCATTTCTATTATAAATAAAAGAAAACTGCCCAGTTAAACTGACGGCATTGAGCTCACAGGCTATTCACACTAACTGTAAATTATATTCTTATTTCAAAGAATTTGAAATAAGCCCTCGAAAAATGAAGAAATCGACAATATATTAAGAGGGGGGAACCATCCCCCGTTTCTCCTTCTTATAATTAACCAATGAACCCATAAAACTAATCAGAGAAGCGCCTTACCACAATGAACCTATATACAAAATTTGAAAAAATCGGATAATTCTGTATAAAAAATCCATTTATCTAAATTAAGGGGGGGGTTAGCCCCCCGTCCCCCCTTTATACTTAACCAAAGAACCCCCAAAACTAATCAGAGAAGCGCCTTATCACTATGAACATATATATAAAATTTGAAGAAAATCGGATAATTCTGCTTAAAAAACCCATTTATCTATATCAAGGGGGGTTAGTCCCCCCCGTTCCCCCCTTTATACTTTAACAGTGAACCCCCAAAACTAATCAGGGAAGTGCCTTACCACAATGAGCCTATATACAAAATTTGGAGTAAATTGGATAATTCTGCATGAAAAACCCATTTATCTAAAATAAGGGGGGAGGATTAACCCCCGTTACCCCTTTTATACTTAACCTATGAACCCCCAAAACTAATCAGGGAATAACCTTATCACAATGAACCTATATACAAAATTTGAAGAAAATCGGATAACTCTGCATGAAAAAAATAATTTATCTAAAATAAGGGGGGAGGATTAACCCCCGTTACCCCCTTTATACTTAACCTATGAACCCCCAAAACTAATCAGGGAATAACCTTATCACAATGAACCTATATACAAAATTTGAAGAAAATCGGATAACTCTGCATGAAAAAAACAATTTATCTAAAATAAGGGGGGAGGATTAACCCCCACCGTTACCCCCTTTATACTTAACCTATGAACCCCCAAAACTAATCAGGAAAGAACCTTATCACAATGAACCTATATACAAAATTTGAAGAAAATTGGATAATTCTGCATGAAAAAACCATTTATCCAAATTAAGGGGGGTTAGCCCCCCGTTCCCCCCCCCTTTATAGTTAACCAATCAATCCCCAAAACTAATCAGGGAAGCGCCTTATCACAAGGAACCTATAAACAAAATTGGAAGCATAACGGTTATTTCTGTCAAGAGTTATCGCGTTACGTACGTACATACGTACATACATACATACAGAACGGGCGGGCACATAAGCTCTCAGGCTTTGATAGCCTGTGAGCTAAAAAAGTGATCACTCTTTAGCATTTTTTACATATAATTTTTATTGATTTTATTTTTACAGTTTTTATCTTATTTTATTTCAAACTTTTTGTCATTAAATAAAGAATATGTTTCTACAAAACTAATATACAGGGTGTTTTTTTTTTTTAAACTGACGCTATTCAGAGCCGCCTGTAGCTCGTTCTAATAACTGGATTGATACAAAATTTTGTAAGTGGACTAAGAAAACCATGGGAAAAAAGATTCCAACAAAAAAAAATAGTTCCCATCACCGCCGATACGGGGAAATGTGGCGCTGTACATTGAAAAAAAACTCATCAGAAAAAGACAAAATTAATAATTTGGATAAAATGCCATGTTTTATTTATCATTTACACTTTCCCTTTCGTTGATTGCAGTTGAAACATCCATTATTACTTTTTCTGCCACCGGTTTACGTCCTCTGCTTGACCGAACTGCTAGCGAGCCTGTTTCTTCAAATTTCAGAATCATTGCTTTCAATACATTAACGGATAAAGATCCTTTGCGCAGTTTATGGCGTGTTCTAAGTAAACAAAGAGCGGCTGGTGCATTGTACTGGTTGCAATAATAGAACTTCACAAGTAACGCGCGCTGCGGTAACGTGAGATTCATTTTCAATTTGAGCTGAAATTGTTTCTCGGTGTTTTTCTCATGCATTTATAACTTAAACTACTGGCGCTACTGTCGCTTGCGTAAGTAAAAATTTGCATTTTCATTTATTGCCCGTATTTTATGCAAATTGTCAGTTGCATAAATTACCACATTTCCCCCTATCGGTGGTGATTGGAACTAATTTTTTTTTGTTGGAATCTTTTTTAGATGGTTTTCTTAGTCCATTCACAAAATTTTGTATCAATCCAGTTATTAGAACTAGCTACAGGCGGCTCTGAATAGCGTCAGTTAAAAAAAAACACCCTGTATGTAAACAAAACATTATATGTATCTCATGAATCCACGTTCACCTTAAACTAAAATTAATCACAATATAAATTACATAACTTAAACGCGTTTAGTTTTCATGTAAGATGTTTAAAATCAAGTACTTTCAAATGCAATCGCATTCGTAATCAGGGTTAGAACAAGAAAACCTGCAATCAGAGAAATCTCTTTCATTATAACATGAAAATTGGTTGGTTGGTGGTTGAACAAATTACATGAAGTAAGTCGAATCATATCTTTGAAATATCGAAGGATAAGGCTTTGTTACAAAAGCTATCAATCCTGGACAAAATTTCTAAAGACTCTCTAATACAGACATTATGAAATTCCAGATTTTTCTTAATAATTATTTCTTTCTCAACATCACTTCTTTGAGTTAATATTGAAACAAGAGTGTGAGGACTGCCCAATTTAATATCAGAATTATGTTCTTTAAGACGCGTTTTCAATTTCCGTGAGGTCAAACCAATATAATCCAATTTTACATTTTCATCATCTTTTGTAGTTACATGGATAATACACTAAATGTTTTTAAATACAACCTGTGGCCAGAAAGTTCGGTGAAGGATCATGTAGAGGTCGCTGCTTTACTAGTAGAATATCAACGCGCCGCGCGTGGTGAAGGTCAATATCTGTTTGAACGTTTGGCAAGGTTCCAAGTGCGTTTATTCCCTGTTACGTTTAACGCCGAGCGCGAAAGGTTTATTGTGGATTGTCGCGGTAAACAAAATGGATCAGAGAATAAGCATGTTGTTTTGTTTCAAACGTGGAAAATCGGCAAAAGAAAATCACGAAATGCTCAAAGAAGTTTATAAAGATGAAGACGTCACATCAAAGAGTGTTTAAGCGTTTCCGAGAAGGGCGGACCAGCCTGGAAGATAATGCCCGCCCCCACACCGCCTTGGTTGTATGGCAGTTCCTGGCCGCGAATGGAGTTGTGGCACTTGATCACCCCCCTTATTCACCTGATTTGGCACCTGCAGACTTCTTCCTCGTCCCCAGATTGAAGTCAGCCCTGAAAGGAAAGATATTTATGGACATCACCGACATTCAACGTAACGTGACGGCCGAGTTGAAAGCAATTCCGAAAGAACTGTTTTACAGGAGTTTCCAGGACTTATATACTCGTTCCCAACAGTGCATTACCATCCATGGAGATTATTTTGAAGGACAGTAAATTATATTTGATGCTGTACAATACTGTATTTGAAATAAAAATTCATTCACCGAACTTTCTGGCCACAGGTTGTATTTTACATAAAAATTAAACGCCTTTATATAATGTATTTTGTATTGTTATAAAAATGTTTCTATTATAAAAAATTGCTTGATGTTTTGCATTTTTGTATATATGTGGTGACTGGAAATGGACTCTGTGGACTCTGTACCGCAAAGCCAGCAGATTCTCTAATGAGGCTCTTGATGAAGACATAAACTGCCGAACAATAGGTTTTGATGACGCACATGATTATGCTTGACAAAATACCATATTTTTTGACATTTTGCAATAATTAATTGCAAAGAAAACAACCCTGAAAAGAGCACTTGGAAATATAAATTAATTATATTCAAGAAAAATAGCTCTGAAAAGAACTTTTATTAAAATGAAATACTGTAAAATGAAATACTAAAATAGCTGTCGTATCGATATTAAATAAACAAAACTGCCACCAGGTACATGTGACCGTGACAATCTGAAAGTTTATAAATCGCACGCGAGTGTGATAGTTCTTGACTGTTCTCAGTAGTGGCGCTTGTATCGCGCCGTTTCGGATTTTCGCTCTTCTGTCAAATCTGCATGACTATATTTAATCTGTGACGTGGATTTGGCACCACAAAGCCATTAGATAATAAACCTGCACAGATAAATGGAAGAAATTTCGTTACTTGAAAAAAGCGCCCTCGTACGACTGGTAGTAATTTTGCATTCTGAAAAATTAAAAGATCACAACATAAAAACCACGAAAAGAATTTTCGAAATTTAAATGCAGATAACAGCGTAAAAACTAAATCAAACGTCCATCCAGAATTAAAAACACACTCTGCTGTAAACTCCGTGAGAAGGATTATACACTGCTTTCGAATTGCTAAGGAACAACTAGTTTTACTTATCCATCATACGTAGTATAGGGTAAGTCTTGTAATCGTTTTGAAAATCGAAAAATTTTTTTTTCACGGATTTACACGTTTCAGACACTGGAGATTCCGAAAAACATATTTTTAGAAAAACAATTTTGCCGTCCGTCTGTGTGTCTGTGTGTCTGTGTGTGTGTCTGTAAACGCTCTATCTCCCGAAAAAATTGAGATAGAGACTTGCAATTTGGTATGTACTTACTATGTAATAATGGGAAGAAGACTATTTCATTTCAATAACCTCGATTAACCGGAACAATTTTTTTCGGACTCGAAATATTCGTTCTGATGAAAGGTATATAAAATTTTTCGAAATTGTTTATTTTAAGAAATGAATATAAAAGACAATAAAAAACATAAATTTTGCATTAAGCATGAAGTAGGTCGGATAATGAGTTGCCGAGATATTTGGAATGCTATTTTTCCACAATCTTCGATTTTTCATGACCCTGTATTTCATCCAAATTTCACTTCAAAGATATATTTCAATTGGGAATTTGACGCTTAATCAGATGCAATAAACCGCTAGTTAATAGGATTATTATTTTTGGAGTTATAAGGATGTTTCTTTGAAGCAATTCAGTAATAGACCCTTTAAAGTTTGTGACGTCATCAGGCCACGATTTTATTCGAATTGCAATGCACTTTATAAGTAGTTTACACATTTTTATTTTAATATTTTACATTATGCATATCCATGATGGGTAAGTATTACGGTGGCCCCCAACGACTAGTTTTCAACGTAGCGTTGTCAACAGCCAACCACCCATAGTAAAATTAATTGTAGATGGCGTACTAATGCAGGACTTGTTATCCGCCTGAAAGGTAGTGCATGGGATCTCTTTTATTTATTTGAAAATGTATACCGTTAGGTGTTTGGGAAAAAATAGCGCCTTAGGTTGTTGAACTAATTTCTGTACAAATCTGTGTGGTACGGCAATAATTAAGTGCAAAATGTCTGCAAGACATCATTTGAGTGCTTACGATCGTGGACGGGCTGTTGGACGGCTCGAAGCATGTCAAAGTGTCACTACTGTGGCCACATGAATGGAAGTGCCAAAAAGTGTCATATCGCGATTAAACAAGGTCGCTGAAGGTGCAAATGCTATGCGAAAGCATGTCGGTGGTCGTAGAAAGAACACTGCACCTCAAGCGGATCGATATGTATTCCTAGTGGCAAAAAGTAAGTGGCCCAAAGGAACAGAAATCTCACTCCTAGTCAGGTAGCTGCAGACATTGCCACCACTAACGGTACACGTATATCTGCCAGAACCATTTCTCGGCTATTAAATCAGGCTGCTTTGTATGCACGGAAGAATGTTCAATGCACCCTACTTAAACCACGACATCGTCGAGAAAGATTGCGTTGGTGTAAGGAACATATTGATTGGGTCAGCAACAGTGGTCCAGAGTGATGTTCTCCGACGAATAACGCTTCACTGTGACAAGTGATTCTGGCAATCAGTTAGTGTGGAGAGAGAGAAGGACACGTCACGCACCACAGAATGTTCATGACCGTGATCAATATGGCCAAAGCGTGATGGTGTGGGCAGGCATTATGCACAATGGCTGAACACCGCTTCACATCTTTGAGCGAGGTACCGTAACATCACAACGGTATTGCAGAGATATTATTCTGGATCATCTTCGTCTTTTTAGGGGTGAAGCAGGTCCAGACTTTTTTTATGGACGACAATGCGCGTCCACACAGGACCGTTGAAGTATCAACCACACTAGAAAGTGAAAATATTGAACGTATGGAATGGCTTGCTTACTCTCCAGACTTAAAATCCACAGAGCATGCCTGGGATGCTCTTGGAAAACATGTTTCTCGAAGGACTCACCCTCCCCAAACGGTGCAAGAGCTGAAAAACGCCTTAAAGAAGGAGGGGGAAAATATCCACCCAGGGACTCTTAAATAGTTTAATAGACAGCAGGAATAACAAATTCAAAATGTGCACTAGCGTCCGCGGAGGCCATATTCCTTACTGAGAGACTGATATCTCTCATCCTTCCATCTGAAAATACTTTTTTGCGACTCCGAAAGTTTTCAAAGGAGAAAATTCCTTATTGTTTTTGTTATCCGGCTTTCCCAAGTGGTGCGATCTGTACCATTTTACATGATAAATATAACACTGTCCCTCTATTATATAGTTACATTTGTTTCATTTCTTAAATCTTTGCCTGTCATTATTTATTTCAAAAATTGTCTCTGTTCCTTAGCAATTGTTAAGCAGCGTAGAATTCATGAATTACTACTAACTTTTGCTTTGATAACTAGCAGCTGAAGAAGTATGTAGCGTTCAGGTACGTGAATGAAATTTGCATATTTTGTGCCTGTTGCGCACTTCTGTTTTGACCACCGACCACATGAGTGGAAAGTATCGCTAGTTTTTTTAACCCTTTCCGGCATGGTGGGTTAAATTCTCTCCCACTTAATGTTAATCACAAAATTCCACATCAGCAACACAATTTTGAAATAAATTTTGTCTTTTTATAATGTACACAAATGAAAGCTTTTATAATTTTCAATTAAATTTGTTCTTAAATCCTAATGTCATGCAAACTTTTCAGCATTTTAGTAACAGAAGTACTTAGTGCCTAAAAAAACACGTAATGAGACGCTCTAATTATAATCGATCTGGCCACTACATTCCACTATATTACAGAACACTGGCTGGAACGCAAATTCTCCTAAAAGGCAATGCTTCTTTGTACAACAATACTGCTCATATTTATACAACAATACTGCTCATAGGATACAATATGTTTTTTGTGGTATTAAACTTTTAAAATTGTACAACTTTTGTTTAGCAATATGTCCCAGATTCTCTCTGTATACAGTTAAAATAATTTTAATCTAAAATTCTTTTAATTCATGACAGAAGTGCCAAGCTCCCACAAATCATCCGTAATAAGCGCGTTAACTTGACCTAGGTTTAATACGTTTCGCACCGGAATTTTATTAAAGTAACGAAGTTAAATTAATTCCACCTAGAAACCGGAATTTAAATAAGTAAAGATTCATCAAATAAATTTTAGTGTTTGAAACGTTGTTAAACAGCGTCAAATTAACCCTTTCCGGCACAGTGGTCCCACTCCGGGCACACCTAATTTTAATTCCAAACTTGCATTCGACACCAAGAATATTTTACTAAAATTTTGCTTCTACAATGAAAGCTTAAAATAAAGAGTTCTTATTTTCTAAAAAAATTCATTTGTAAATTCCGGTGTCAGTCAGTAATTTCGTATTTTACGAACAGAATTTGTCTGTGCCGGAAAGGGTTAATCCACATATTACGGAAGATTGGTGGGAGCTGTCGTGATATTCTAATTCGCTTATAAAATGTTTATTACTATCGGACACTATAAAATATTTCAATTTGTAACACTATTCCCGTATTCCAATTTTTTTATTTTAATTAGTCTCAAACTTTTTGTTATTAAATAAACAAGATATATACTTTAAAAAGTTGCTAAATTAATAGCATTATATATATAAGTATATATGCGCAAAATAACAATAATAAAATTAAGTTATTTTTTAAAAATAATAATAATAAACAATAATGTGCTTGACGTTTGCATTCTCTTAGTGGTAAAAGTTAATAAACATTATTGACTGTAATTTAGCAATAAAAATCTATTTTAGAGAACTAAAAGTTATTTATAATAATTAACATTAAATAGAATTAATAAAATTTTAATTATGATATTATTTTTTTATATTTCATTTTCTGGTCGTCAGGAATTAAGAGAAGTTTTATCCCTTAAATAAGTCTAAAATAATTTGAGAATCCCCTATAAACCATGTAAGAGGCAAGTAATTCGATTGCGGGTAAACTGGAGGCTCACAAATTTTTTTTTAACAATTTCATTTAAAAATGAATAGAAGCAAATTTTAAGTTAATTTCAAGTAATTTATAAAAGAAATATTTTATTTTATTTATAAAAGTAAAAGTATCTAGTCAAAATTTAAATGAAAACTAAATTTGAATTAATTTTGATTATATTATTACCCTTTTCAAAGGCTCATCTCACGCCAATCTCCTGCGGATGGTTGTGGGTGTGGTATGTTTGAAGTTTTTACACAAAAATTAGCATTTTCACTGGTCCATTTTTTGAAAACCAGTATTTTTTTAAAAAGAAAATTGTGGTATGTATTTGCAACAATTTCAGCTAAAACGGTCTTCGAAGTTAGTTTCTACAAAATTTATAAAGAAGATTTTTTTTAAACAAATAGTGGTGTTCAAAAAGCGGACCGAGTGGGATCCCTGCATTGTACATAAAATGTTTAACCCTTCTTTGCATGAAATTTTCTTTTACAATTGTGTTTTTTATACATATATTAAATATTAGACACCAGAATTTTTAAGATAGATTTTTAACTTTGTTCAGCAACATAGTTCACGGGAAATTTACTGGATTAATATTTTTATATAAATATAGTGGTGGCGAAGAAGTTGATTTATTTATTAAAAGTTAAATAAACAGTGATGGAAATTTACATCACTATACAATTAAGGGTTAAAGGCGAACCATTTATTTTATATATTTTGTTATGTTAAACCAACTTTTACCTATCATAAAACGCATAATCGATTTTCTAAAACATCATTTTCATACTCAAAAAAGAAATGTCTTAATTCACAGACGCAACACGTGAAATTTATCGTTTCTAGCAGTGTTGTCATTGGACTACGTTTTTACTAAATTCAGTTTTCTTAATTACCACCAGCTTTTGAGAAAGTAAAATTCGACTTATTTAATGACAGATCGAATAAGGCAAGTAGTACCTTTTCAAATGTGCTGCTAATCAAGTAATCTGCATAGGTACCAACCTCTCATTAGTATTCCGTAATACGCGGGTTAATTTGACACAGGTTTCACACGTTTCGCATCAGAAATTTTTTTAAGATATGAAATTAAATAAATTCCACGTAGAAACCTGAAATTGAATAAATAAATATTCATCCAATAATTTTTCTGGTTCAAATTAATCCGCATATTACGGAATATTAATAAGAGGTTGGCATCTATGAATCTGAATTAAAAAAAATATAGGCCAATGGCAATACTGGTTCTTAGTTAAGAAAGTATTTTCTTTAGGCAAACGCTGTTGTAGTATTAGGATAAATAATGCTGGTTATTTGTAAATATATTTAAAGTAAATATTTCGGCTTTAAATATTTTTACGTACATGTAACACAATGGATTTGTGGCTCATCGAATTATCATTTTTTAATACTACGTTCAGCCAGATTGCTAAACATTTGCTTGAATTCGTTAATTACAGAATTGTATACCCTGTTTTGGAATTCTTAGACACCAATACTGTATATAGGGTACAATAAACATTTTGTGATGTTAATCTTTTTTAAATTGTATGAGTTTAGTATTAAAAATTGTTCAAGTCTATATCTTATTCAAATAATTTTGTCTAAAATTTAATTCATTCAAGATATACAAATTCGCATATAAAATTATTTTTTACTAATCAATAGTACCCTATAAAATATGCAGAATTTTTTCGACTAATTTATTATAAAAATTTTCATTAAATAATAAAAAAAATTCTATCATAAAATAGTGCTGAGTGTTTGCGATAATTTATATAATTTTATACATATACATAGATGCCAACTTTTACGCTTTTTCCTTGCCATCAAAATTTACTATCAGTTTTTTCCTATTTAATAGCTGATTTCACCGATTAAATAAATCAAAATGTACTAATAAATTTTATTGGTGAAAAAAAAGCGTAAAAGTTGGCAGCTATGTACAGGGTGATTAAAAAGATATCCCGATGTATGAGTCTCTATCAATCATACCATTCAAATAAATTGCATGAAAAATTTGGTTTAAAATATTTTTAAGTATGCTCTCAAGAATCATATGAAAAACAACATTTAAACTTTAAGAGTTACGGTTACAGTGACAAAATTTTGAAAATTTTAAATGTAAACACCTACTTTTTTATTGGAATGTTATCTTCATATAAAACAAAATAGTAATCATTAGAATGGTACCTACAGCACGAAAATTGCCGTCGTTAGACAGATTAAGAAGAAATAGAAAACAACTGTGGCGCTCACCAGAGCACGACTTTCTTTTCTAATGATGTTACATTTCACACTGTGTCTTTGTCTCTGATCTGAGACTACTGAATCTCCCTCGAAACGAGAAGATGAGACCAAGGTATGCAGATTTCATACTTCAACGTAAGGCACTGTCATGACTGGCGTCCTTGCACTAAGTGAAAAAAAAGACATTGTAAAATGCGTGCCGCGTGTCTTGCTTTCTTGCACTCTGAACAACATACCCAGGGTTCGTACGCCTCCTGGAATTTTGCGACCAGGAAATTCTTTGGTACCAGTATTTTATCACAAAAAATCTCTCCTTAAAAGAAGGTGAAGTTTCTCGAGTTTAACCTAGATTTCTTTTTCTATAAAAAAAATACTGATCCGTACGAGCCCTGCATACCGCTTACAATGAAAGAACTTGGGGAAATCGTAAAGATTTATTACATCAACGGCCATTTATTACATCAACGGCCGCATTTGATCGGCATTGCATGTCTTCTGCAGAAACTATGGACTACGCCGAGACCCGCAAAAGGTGTACGGAACTTAATACGGAAATTTCAAGAAAGGGGTTCCACATGCGTCGATCTCGGCCTGAACGATCTTCCGTTCCTGTCGAGGCTGTTGCAGTGCTGCCAGTGGGCTACTTTTTTTAAATTCGGTTTTCTTGACTGCCACCAGTTTTTTGAGAAAGTAAAATTCGCCTTATTTAATGACATATTAAATAAGGCGAAAACAAGGAAAATTAAACTATTTTAAAAAAGTGGTGCCAATGAAGTAATCTGAATTTTAAAAAAGTAGCCCACTGGCAACACTGGGCTGTTGCAGAAATCGATGAGACGATAAGCGACATTTCTTTTGCAAATGCACGCAATGTTTCACGCGTTCTGAAGTTACCGAATTCTACGATCCGCAAGATATTGCACTCTGTTCTCCACATGTTTCCGTATCGATTCTAGCAAAGTCCAGATGTTGCAAGCGGGTGATAACAACAACGGTTAGATTTTGCGAATGAATTCTTTTCCAGTATGACGAGGATGACAGCTGCCCTTTATGCATTCTTTGGACGAATGGGGCGCATTTCTCTTTGAATGGTAACGATAATTGGAAGATCTGCGTGCACTGGGCACACAATAATCCCCATTATGTGGTTGCACTTCCGTTACACGAAGGAAAAAAAATACAGTGTGGTGTGGTATAACAAGTAACTTCACCCTCGGCCTTTACTTTTTTGAAGTGGTTACTGCCGCAGGTCTACAGACGTTAACGGTGACGAGTGAACGGTTTGAACGCGCCAGTCGTGAGCATACCATATAGATACGATAAGGTTATACAGCAAATAATATATTACCATATAGAAAAAAATGCTCCGGGATGATATTATCATGCCCATTGAATCTCCATTCGCATTACCATTAGTTTTATGTAAGAAAAACAGCGGTAAAAGCATATAGGATCTTGAGGCTTGGAGATTCGCAATAGAATACCGTAACACCGCCCCCTGAATACTAGGCCTGCGCGCTGAAAAAATGGCGGCTGTCGCAGGCGGAATCGTTTGTACAGTCCCTCGAACTTCAACAGCAATAATATCTAAAAGTTATCTTTGACTTTTTTGATCTCCGAAAAACAAGGCGAAGAAAACTTTTAGAAATGATTGGTGTGGAATTTCGAGGGACCGTTCAAACGCTGAAAAAAAATCGACCTGCGACAGCTGCCATTGTTGTCAGCGCTCAGGCCTAGTATTCAGGGGGCGGTGACCGTAAGTTAAACGCCGTCACACAATATACATAATACCCTATTTCAGTTATAGGTGACGTTTTAGCCAACATACCCAGTACAAAGTTCATGTGCACTCTTGATTTAACTTCTGAATACTTTCAAATAAGCATGAAGCCAGAGGACATACCTAAAACTGTATTTATAACTCATAACAGTTGTTTTGCCTTTAAAGGGATGAGTTTCGGTTTGTTAGGAGCCACATCCACATTTCAGAAAACCATGAACACAATTCTGAAACCCTTAATTGGTTTTGGAGTTTTGGTTTATTTAAATGATATTATAGTCATGCCGGCAACGTTTGAGTAACATATAAATTTGTTACGTAAAATCTTTATACTACTAAGGAACGCGAGCCTGACTGTAAAATTGGAAAATGCAAATTTATGCGTAAAGAACTAAAATATCTTGGTGTTAGAATTACACAAGAGGGTATAAAAACAAATAAACAAAAAAAATTATGCTATTTGTTCAGTGTTACCTCCGAAAAGCGCTAAACAAGTAGCCACATTTTTGAGAATGGTAGCTTGGTTTCAAAACTTTATACCTCACTTTTCTGAAATTTTTGAATCACTGTATGCTTTAAAAAGAAAACGGGTCAAATTTTTTTGGTCGGAAACTTCTAAAATGCTTTCGAACAATTGAAAAAGGATTTAGTTTCTTCGCTCGTCTTGGCCTATCCAGATTATTCTTCTCAATATAAATTATACTGTGACGCCAGCTGAAACGTTTTCTCAGTACGATTCTTATACAATGATTGCGTTGAAAAGAGCTAGCAGACAGTGGCGTAGCCAGAGAGGAGGGTCCAAATACTCTGGAAACCAGTAATATTTTAAAATTTTCTTCGCCTTCAAAATCGCAGAAAATTCTCCGATTAAATAAGGCAAAAATATTTTTATAAAATAAGTGGTATCCAAACCATCTGGACTTTCACCCTGTTTACGCCACTGCTAGAAGTTGTCACTGCGATCAACATGTTATCTTTTCAGCATCGTTCTACATTTATCGGATTCCATTTTTTAGTACTATTTTGTAGCCATTTTCGACGCTGTGTATTCTGGGCGCTGAAACACTAGTATCCAGAGCATCACCGAAAAGACAGAATTTGGCCTCTACAGTCAACGATACTGGAGTTGACATTGTCCAGGGGCGCAATTTTCGAGACCTGCCTGGAACAAGTAATCGACTGGAACATACTCGAGACCGGCCTGGAACAAGTCGTCCAGTGGAATCTACGATCCGACAGCACGTCTATCGTACACGGCTTCAAGCGAGACAGTCGACCGTAGCGTCTCCATATGAATCTGAGAAGGCGTGCAGTTTTGTTCAAGGCTTTTGGGGACAGCGAAGGACTTCTTTGATGAGCATGCAAGCGTTAAATTCGTCATTATGAAATACCGTAATTTCCGGCGTATAAGCCGCGGCTCAAATAAATCTGTTTCAGATCGGAAATTATTTTTAATGAAATGTAACGTGCTACATCTTGGCACTTATTTGAATATATTTCTATAAAAATAATTCTGGTTTGAAAAAGACTTAATTTACCCGCGGCTTATACACCGGAAATTACGGTAAGGTGAAGACGTTCCATTTATTTCTATCTAGAGTGCATATATGTATGTCAACAAGTTTTACAGACTGAGTAAAGCAGATGAACTGATTTTTGAATTATTTCGACTATTGTTTCGATCTTGTATTTCGGTCTCACAAGTTGTGGTGCATTAATTTTTGTTCAAAATTATTGTCAAAATTTAAGTTATGATGTCAGAGCACATTTTTTTTTCACTGCTTTAATGTTCTAAGACGTTGTTAAATTTCTTAATTAGTTGTTCTTAAAGTTGTTATTATATATGTTTAAAATGTTGTTGTATAAATGTTATATGTTGGTATGTTAAATTATGAATATATTGAATTATTATATATTGCATTTCAGGCACGATTTGATGTTTTATTAATGGGATTTTACACGCGCCGCAAGTTTAAGCGCGTGTTTGCGAACAAGCAGTGTCCTTGACACGCGTTTTCGATCTGTTGCTTTTACTAACATTTTGATTAACCTAAGTTTCTTCCTTTGGTCGTTTTTGTCGTTTGTATAGTTTTTGGTGTTGCAGTTCGGCAGTTACGAAGTCTTGTATTCTGCTTGTATTTAAAAATTATGTTATAGAGTGAATTTGTACACTGGTGACCAGAAATTAAGGGACACTGACCAATTTCAGACGTTTCGTCGAATATCTTACTGAAACTCGTAAGGCAATGCCCGGAATGCCATTCAACTTTAAGGATGTAAAGAACATGTTTGACTTCCTGTTTTTCAGTGAGGATTTTGTCGCGAAGACAATTAGGGAGGGGGGGGGCAATAATAATTTTAATAATAAAATAATATTTTCGATCACGCAAGTATAAAAAAATGCTAAAAATGGTATGTCACTGTAGCAAATGACTATGTAGGTCCTGTTCAACATTTGTGCACATTTGTGTAAGCATAGCAAGTATATTCGTGAAGATGTTAACGTTTCTGTGAAAAATTTAAAAGGCTTTTTTATAGCATGCAGAGTTTTCAGCCGAATTTAACACCGCTTTCCAGAAACCTGAGAAACTATCGTAGAAATAGTATACTGTGATTAAAATATTAATATATAGAATATTTGATGAGATATAGGTAATTTTATGAAATACATTTTAACTTCACGGTTGCGAACTACAAAAAAGAATTTTTTGTCATGATTTGATAGTCAATACTATAGGGCAACTCGTATAAAAAGACCAGTGAAATATCGTGAAAATTCAAAAAGTTAAGCAATAATTGAAAAATTGAGGAGGGAATCCCATATAATTCTATGGGATGTTCTCCTCAACTTTCGGTATGTTTCATGTTTAAAAAGCTGGTAGCAATCAAGCAACCCGAGAAAACATAAGTAGCCCAACTGGCAACGATGCTCGGTCATGCGGGTACGCCGTCTCTGTTACAGAAAAAACAAAGAATTTTTTCAACATAGCTTATGAGGTTAAAATGTTAAATTTCATTTTTGAGTTCCAGAAGGAAAAGAATAAATATTTTGGCTTACACAACAAAATGTTTTTATTGGTCTTGCAAATTAAACTGCAGCTCTAGACATGCGGTTGGTGCAGAACGTAAACATACGCTTTTGGAAAAATAAGATGCCACAAAACTAATTCCTCCAAAAAGAATCGTTTATAATTGCTACTGCTCCATTCTATTGATAATAACGTGGACTATTAAATTCAACGCACGAATTAGGGTTTGAGGGCTGTTGAAATATTAAACAATGATCCAACATTTTGTTTTTCAAAAGGTACAATTCAGTTTTGACAACATATTTGTGTTCGGTGTATTACGGCAGCCCTGAAAACATGTATAGTTTTAGTTTCTTCCTAAAATCTTCATTGAATTAGAAGAGGTCAATGTTTGAGGATGCTAATGTTAAATGCATGTGACAAAATTTAATCTGTATCTTCCTAAAAAATGATCGGACTGAAAAGTTTCTTTGTTTAAATTAGATACAATGAATAGATCCAAACATTCGATCTATACTGAACATATTATTTAATATGAAAAATTATAATAAATTCAAATGAAAAAAAATTAATTATGACGTACATTAATTTTTACATAAAAGGAAATAGAATCTTAAAAAAGCATGAGTGTATCATTTTAGATCGGAATCCAATCATTTATTTTCCAGACATGGATAATTTTTTGTTTTCGAGTGTTTAAGTGGACGGTCTCTTGTTATCTCTAGAATGCATATAAATAAAATCGTACACGCTCAATGGAAAAATTTTATTTATTTTTACTTCTTATGAAGCGAGTACTTTAATATAGATTTTAAATTTTTGAATATTTTTATTTGGTAACAAGATTAATGTTCCCCGTATTTCTACTTAGAAGATCTTAATTATATTTTTTGAAATTTATAGACGAAATTCAAACATATACATTTTTATACATAGTATAAAAAGAGAACATATAACTCTGAGGATTTGAATACCAGATATTTCATAAATTAGTATTTGCCTTATTTAATGAAGACATTCTGTGTTCAAATATGACGTCAATTTCTTTATGAAAAATCTGTTATTCAAATCCCCCGAATCAACTAAAATGTACGAATGCTGTATATTATTCTATGAAGAAATGATAAAATGAACCGTAATTTACGGCCTATAATCCACGTATGAAAGAATCATATTTCGACCCAAAAATTTTATTTTATAAAATGTAACTTACGAGATCACTGTAAATATTTGACGTCAATTACTAAATAAAATTTCTTTGACAAAACATAATTCTTTGATCAGCGGATTATAGGCTGGGAATTACAGTACATAAAAAATGCCTTTTCTGGGCTGCTTTCATTGAAAGATCGAGAACTTTCAAGCGTGGTCTCTCATGTACGCGAACAAAATTAATATATAGTGCCAGTGTGTCCAGTGGGCTACTTTTATTTAATTCAGATTGATTGATTGGCACCGCTTTTTTGAAATAGTATAATTCCCCTTGACTTCACCTTATTTAATCTGTCATTAAATAAGGTGAATTTACCTTTCTCAAAAAACGGGTGGTAATCAAGAAAACTGGATTATAAAAAAATAGCCCATTGGCAGCACTCTATATGTATACATTGCAGAACAGTTCTGTTTACACTACTGGCCGCAACGGAGGAATGCGGTGTTAGTGTGCGCTAACAGATTTACATGTAGTGAACTCGCTCTAAGTACAGGGTTCGTACGGTTCAGGGAATTTTGCAGGAGTGTCACCAGTATTTTCTTTATAGAAAAAGAAATCTAGGTTAAACTTCTGATACTTCGTGATCGTTTAAGGAGAGATTTTCTGTAAGAAAATTCTGGTACCGAAGAGTTTCCTGGTCGCAAAATTCCAGGAGTCGTACGAACCCTGTAAGTATAATCGCTTTGCTGCACGCTGACGGAATTTTTTACACTGTTTGTACTATCACTGGAAAACAATACCAGTAATTTATTAAAAGTACTCTCCGGCTTTGTTTTGGGAGAATAAATAAAACAAATACTGGCAAATTTTAGGAAATACTCGTTTTCAAATGCCAGTGAGCGTACAGAATCTGAAATAAAATCCACCTACGACATTCGCCGTTTTCTGTAAGCGCGTATTTTATATATTTAGATAACTGTGCTTTTTTCGAGACAACTATTGATAAATTTGGAAAAATATTTTTATGAGTTTGCGAGGCAAAAATACGTGGCAACTACTGTTTGAAAGATTGCAGGGCAACTCTACATGATTTCGATAAATTTTATCTATTTATTTATGTTTGGTCGCAGAGTCATTTTTGATCTTTCCCATACATTTTACGTAGACACCTATATGTAAGAAAAAATAAATCCATTTGCAAAAAAAATGTATATACTAAAAATATTTTTAATTATATCGTGTCTAAAACAGCCATTTCGCAAGTTTTTACAAAAGTCAATTATTTATAAAATCTTATGAATAAGCATAAACAAAAAATTCAAAAAGATCTTAAATCTACATTATTAGGTAGCTTTCAATACAAAAAAGTATAAAGCTACATATTGCAGCCGTTCGGAGGAAAGCAGTTCCGGAAAATTTCGATATATTTTCACCGATCATGACCCCCAGACCCCAAAACCACCCTCCGTCCAAATGTTGATTTATATATATAGATATATCCATATATATATATATATATATATATCTGACCTATGTCATACGATAACGCCCGTAATTATGAATCGATTTTGATGAAACTAATTGTGTGTATTAAGGTCACTAATGTCTCGACCGAGTTCGTTGGCCAGCTTGGTCCGCCATCTTGTTTCAAGATGGCGGCCATTTAAAGATGTAAAATAACTTAAAATCTAAAATAAATATACAAAAAATTTAAAAATTCAAATTTATTTTTTAATTGCGTGTTAGGCCTTGATACAAGGATTCCAGAGCTTTTTTTGGTTTACCTCTATCTTAAAAAATGGCTGAGATAGAGCAGTTTGAAATTCTAGGGTGGCTGACATTTTGAAAAAAAACAGCACATTAACGCGATTACTCGCAAATTATTTTCTTTCATTGTTGTAATAATTTTCCCAATCATACGCATAAAACTATATATTCATATCCGTTAACGCCAAAATTGGCGACATTGGCGACAAAATTGGCAAAATTGGGCGACATTTGGCGAAATATCGCCAAATTTGGCGACCAAAATAAGTCTTCATAAATGAAGCCAATTTGGCTATTGCTCAATAATTTGGCGAATTTCTTATTCAAATTCAGTATTAACGAATCTTTTGTAAACGTTTCTTTGCATTTTAGCTTGCTGTTTTCGTGTAACATTAGCTAAAATTTTAAAACGAAGATATAGGAAAGCTACCTTTTCCTCCCGGTACAGGCCGGAAGGACTTTTTTCAATTAGGACATGTAATGTTGCTGTGTTTTTTTATTTAATACTTTAAAATATAGTGAAATATTAGTCAAAATGCTAGAGTTTGAAAAACTACATCTCATAAAGGGTGAGATAACAGTACGCATTTTTATATTTGTTACTACTTCTCTACTTACATTTCCAGAAGAAATCGCACGCTGTTATCTTATTTCCTTCCTGAATTACAACCATTTAAACTTTGAAAAAATAAAAAATCAGTATTTTCGACAGCGTGTAATTCAAAAAGGGAGAAGTGTTATTCATATGCAAATTAGCGAGGATGGGCCTCTCTGTGTTCTGTCTTTGTACAGTAATTCTTTTGTGTTAATCTGTGATTCGTGAGTTACAGAATCTTGAAATTGGAGTTGTGACACCCAGCAACAAATAAAAAGCTGGAAATTGTACGTTAAACGTGACAAATGAGGTGCGTTCGTACTATAACTAGTTTTACAATGTAAAAAAATCATCTTTATTATTTCACTGAAATAAATAGATCTTCTGTTAAGAACGAAATGATCATGCCTATATTTATTATAACATATGCCTCGTTTACAGATGCGATTTTTTTTTCGACACCAGACAGCGCTTCAAAATTCCCCAGGGACATATTGCTTTGCGAATGATTACCTCCGTGGTTTAATATTTCTATGATTCACAGTGAACGATTCTCTTGTGTTCATTCACTTTAATGGATTGAGATATTCGGCTGTTAACCTAATTTCCATTGAAATTATCTCAGAAACTATGCATTTTTTATGTAACTCATTTCTAGAAAACCATTTTTTTGTAAAAATCTAACTGTTATGCAATTATATTAAAAAAAATTATTTTTGAATAAAAATTGCCGCTTGGCATATGAAAAAAGAAATGGTTAGCCCGTATTTGTTTTCTTCGGTCACATGACTTGCGTTTTTTATTATATACATTAATTATGATAATATTTAATAGAATGAATACATTTTTATTAATATCTTTATACGTTTTGATTCAATTTTCATAAAATTTGAAATAACTCGACAAAATTCTGCAACGATTATATATATTAAATTTAACTGACGGGCGGACGGACGAACCACACGACGACTATTGGTGCAACGTTTTTATATAATTACGAACGCACCTAAAAAGGACATTTAAAAATAGGAAATATTTTATCGAATAACTTTTCTGGTTTTAGTTAGAGAAATATTTCTTAATTAAACTGTGCTTTTGTGTTATAATTAAAGGTTCATGAGTCATACGATTTTTTTCGAAGAGTTTCAATTCTTGCATTAGAAACTTCACTACCCAAATTACCACATTAATGCCCATATGTTCATATTAGAAGTTTGTGTGATACAACATATTTTCCTACGTATTTCCTCTAAAGTTTTCTGCGTCAATTAAGAGTTCAGAAACGGAGATTTCATGGACTATCATGGTATGAAAGTAGCGATGTACGTGTGGAAACTTTGTGTATTCTAAATTCTAATAGAGAAGTCAAAAGTCTTGGAAATAAATTCTTATGATTCTTGAACCTTTAATTACAACACAAAACATAGTGGATTCCGAAAACATATCTCAAAATAAATCCAGAATGAATAAAACATTTCTTGTATCTGGTTGTCCTTTGTTTTTCCGAATGGTGCCATCTCTTCATTTCTAAGACTCCACATTTCACAGAGCAGTTAGAATATCAGAAAATGACTTAACTTATAAACATATAAAGTATACTTATAAATACTATATAGAGACTTCATTCCTAGCCAAATTTCATATTGGGAGGTTGGCAACTATGCATGTATATCAAAGCGCAACAGTTTCTAAACATTTTAAGATAAGTTGAATAAAAGAATTCTTATAATTACACTAGTTATGATTAGAAATATATCAGTCTATCCGCGTGTAAGCAATGCTTAAAATAATATTTTAATGCCATTTATCTCAAAATATTCAGAATGTATTTTTTTTAATTACTCGCAAGATTTCTCTTTAACCATCTAATGTTATTACTTGGATATGTGTTGTATGCTTTATTTAATGTTATTACATTATCCTCACAGATCATATATATGTCTTAAGAGTGCACGTAAACATGTGTATACCTTAACAAAATTTATATATATTTATATAATTTGATAGTCTTCAATATTGTATTTTTTTAAAGTTTATCTAGGCATTTCTTACTTGAAGGGAAACAATTAACTTATTTATATTCAGTTTTAAAATACCCATTCCTTTTTTGAGTAAAAAAATGTGAAAAATGCTAATTTTTAAAAATTTGAATAATTTGAATTGTTATAATAGGAGCGGAAAGACATAACAGCCTACCTTTAAAAAAAAACATGTATAGAAATAGAATTAACACATATAAAATTGCATAATTTTATCTCTTACCCTTTATGAGATATAATTTTTAAAATTCTAGCCATTTGACTAATATTTCAGTAGTATATTTTAAAGTACACATTTTTTAAATACAGTCATATTCACGATTACATCGCAATATCTAATATGGAAAGTGTGTATATTAAAGATCTTTTTGAATTATTCGTTTAATGCTATTTTTTTTCATTCTATAATTTCCGGCGTATAATCCGCGGGTCAAACAATTATGTTTCGACCCAGAAATTTTATTTTATAAAATGTAACTTACTATATCGATGTAAAAGTTTTTATTCAATTATTAAATAAAATTTCTTGGTCTAAACATTATTGCTTGATCCCCAGATTATACGCTGGAAATTACAGTGTGTACAAAGTTTTATAAAGTTTTGAAATTTTTAAAAATGAGTAAAATCGCAGTTTTCGGCCCGTTCTAAATAAAAAGACTCTTAAGATCGAAAGGTTTTAAAATGTGTTTATTGTCATTATATGGAATTACTATAAGTACTATGTAGAACTTAAGTATACTTCTATATACGGCTGCTACTGGCAATAATTTTTTCTATTCGATTTGTAGGAACTTCTCCAAACAAAAATCTTTGACAACATGTGAAAGATATATCTACCAAGAACTGTTTTTTAGATTTTTTGCTAAGAAGAGTATAAAAAATTGTCGGTAGTGGCAGTCCTTCGCTTAAAATGTGTGGGAAAAATCAAAATTCGTGCGGCGACCCATGATAGTCACAATTCTGTCAACTCACACCGCAGAATGGGCCAGTGTTCAGATCTGTCTTGCAAGTTGGCCGGGATTTTTTATTCAATGCTAATTTTACCGAATAGTGATTTTTGCCTTTTTTAAATGACAAATTCAGTTAGGCATATATTATTCTCATTAAATAGTTTTGGAAATCTAATTAAAATATCTCCAACGGGCGTGATTTTCCCAGATTTCACCATCCAAGATTTTTAGACTAATTAGAATTTTCAAGGAGTATGGTACCTTCAATTTTGATTAGAAATTATCTATTTAATACATAAATCGCATAAATTTTAATATTTTTATAAAATTAAAAATGGAAATAATTCCATTACATATTCTGTTAGCACCTAGTGCTTGACGACGGTGATAGATTGCATTATATTTTTGTCTCATCGTTTATGACAATTTTCTGTCGTACAATTTTAAGAATTTTGTTGGACAAATGCAAAAAAGGGCCTAAGACAGGGGTGCTCAACTGTGTCCTACGGAATACCAATACATATTTAAAGATTTTTTTGTCTTATTTAATCACACATGTCTGCGATTAATTAAGGCAAAAATTATTTTTAAAAATAGGTTAATTCGCGGGCCACAGTTTGACACATCTGGTCTTAGAAATATAACGAAAGAAAGGCACGTAATAAACTAATTTAAGATGTTTAATTGCATTTAAAACAAGAACTAAAAATCATGCTTCAAGCATAGATTATGTAGCACTTTCCAACGCTTCCAAAATAATTTTACAAAACATACCGTTTAATAAGCTAAACGATAACATCTAAGTAAACAATTTGGAAAACGCATAACATATTTAAAAACATAATTTCAGGAATTTCCAACAGATACAATATTCGGAAAAATATCCGAATACTTTTATTCAGCCCTGTATAGGATCTATAGATTTGTATATATACTACATAGGATGCTAAATTTTGGTTTAGTTAGGAAACGTGTAGCACAGTTTAAAATTATCCTTCTGGAGTTTCTGTCAGTAAACGGAAATGTGTTCGCGAACTTTTGTGCTGCCCTGTATAGGATCTACATAATTTATACACAACACATAATAGACAAAAAGCCAGTTAAAATTAAAATCGCGTTCAGTAACTTAAAACGCACTTCCAGGAATTATTGTTAACAGACAGTAGAGAATTCTTTTGTGTGTCCCTGTAAATGAACGATGACTGCTATACACACACTATTCTGTAGTAAGCCTCTTGTAATGCACCTTAGTAATATATATAAATTTCAATGCGTTTAAAATAGTGAAACATTATTTAAATAAACCGCAGACAATTTTTCTCCATAGACGTAATGTAACGGAATTCTTTTGACTATCCCTGTAAAGTAACTATAAATGCTATGCACACCCTATTCCATATTAAGCTTCTTCTAATGCACCTTAGTGATATATATAAATTTCAATGCGTTTACAATAGTGAAACATTATTTAAATAAACCGCAAATGATTTTTCACCATAGACCGCAATGTAACGGAATTGTTTTGAGTGACCCTGTAAAAAACTATCAGTGCTACACACTTCCGTTGCAATAGGGAACATGCTATAGATAAAGACAATAACATATAAAAATTACAGAGCAATACGAGCATATTTACGGGAGTTAGAGCACGGACAGACGGCAGACGGCAGACAAACCGAAGTCATAAGCACTTTTCAACTAGGTTGGAAAGTGCTAAAAATTGGGATGAACATAATCTTTTATTAATCTATCTACAGCTGGCAGTGGCGTAGCGTCAGGCGGGGCACGATCATTTTACTACCAGTATAATTATACACTGCATTTAGTCTTATTTAATCTTTGAACGGTATGAATTAAATAAGGCCAAATATAGAGTATAAAAATACTGGTAATAAAGTGATCCGTGCCCCCCTTGACGCTACGCCTCTGACAGCTGGTATGTCTTTACCATGTTACACTATCACGTAAGCATGCTGAAAGAAATGGGAGGAAACCACAGATCCTGAATGGATTAAATAGTTGAAAATAGTTTTAAAACATTATCTAGATCTTTCTGAAACGACTACACAGTTTGAGTAAGAGCTACGTGGCTCGCTTGCCTTAGAGATACCGTAATTTCCGGCGTATAATCCGCAGCTCAAAGAGTCGTTTTTCGACCCAGAAATATTATTTTATAAAATGTAACTTAAAAGATCGCTGTAAATATTTAACTACAATTATTGAATAAAATTTCTGGGTCGAAAAACGACTCTTTGAGCTGCGGATTATACGCCGGAAATTACGGTACCATTTTTTAAAAATCTTCAGTATCTTCTTACTCCTTTTAGATGTAGGATTCCCAAATTGTCCACTCTTTGAAAACGAGTATTTTCTAAGAAACATTTTCATGGTAGTTTTCTTCAACATTTGCGATAGAAATAAACTTCGGGGTTGCCTTTTACAAAAATTGGAAGGAAAATCTAAAAAGAAATATTTTCTTAGAAACTACTGGTATTAAAAAAGCACCGTAGATCGTATAAAAATTCGATTTTTTGAGGAACATGTACATAGTTGTCAACCTCTCGATTTTTTGAATACCAGTGAAATCTTAAAAAAATTTCGTTTCTTAAATTGCAGATACTGTACGATAAAGCAAAGCAAATATTTTTACATAAAAATATTGGTTTTACAAAATTGGGAGGTTGGCAACTATGCATGTACCGTAATTTCCGTCGTATATTTTACTAAAATTTTGCTTCTACAATGAAAGCTTAAAATAAGGAGTTCTTATTTTCTAAAAAATTCGTTTGTAAATTCCGGTGTCAGTCAGTAATTTCGTATTTTACGAACAGAATTTGTCTGTGCCGGAAAGGGTTAATCCACATATTACGGAAGATTGGTGGGAGCTGTCGTGATATTCTAATTCGCTTATAAAATGTTTATTACTATCGGACACTATAAAATATTTCAATTTGTAACACTATTCCCGTATTCCAATTTTTTTATTTTAATTACTCTCAAACTTTTTGTTATTAAATAAACAAGATATATACTTTAAAAAGTTGCTAAATTAATAGCATTATATATATAAGTATATATACGCAAAATAACAATAATAAAATTAAGTTATTTTTTAAAAATAATAATAATAAACAATAATGTGCTTGACGCTTGCATTCTCTTAGTGGTAAAAGTTAATAAACATTATTGACTGTAATTTAGCAATAAAAATCTATTTTAGAGAACTAAAAGTTATTTATAATAATTAACATTAAATAGAATTAATAAAATTTTAATTATGATATTATTTTTTTATATTTCATTTTCTGGTAGTCAGGAATTAAGAGAAGTTTTATCCCTTAAATAAGTCTAAAATAATTTGAGAATCCCCTATAAACCATGTAAGAGGCAAGTAACTCGATTGCGGGTAAACTGGAGGCTCACAAAATTTTTTAAACAATTTCATTTAAAAATGAATAGAAGCAAATTTTAAGTTAATTTTAAGTAATTTATAAAAGAAATATTTTATTTTATTTATAAAAGTAAAAGTATCTACCGTAATTTCCGGCGTATAATCCGCAGCTCAAAGAGTCGTTTTTCGACCCAGAAATATTATTTTATAAAATGTAACTTAAAAGATCGCTGTAAATATTTAACTACAATTATTGAATTAAATTTCTGGGTCGAAAAACGACTCTTTGAGCTGCGGATTATACGCCGGAAATTACGGTATATCAAAGCGCAACAGTTTCTGCGCATTTTAAGATAAGTTGCATAAAGTAATTCTTATACCGTAATTTCCGGCGTATAAGCCGCGGCTCAAATAAATCAGTTTTGGACCGGAAATTGTTTTCAATGAAATGTAACGTCTTACATCTTGACACTTATTTGAATTTATTTCTATGAAAATAATTCTGGTTTGAAACAGACTTGATTTACCCACGGCTTATACACCGGAAATTACGGTAATTACACTAATTATGATTACAAATATATCAGTTTATCCGTATGCAAGCAATACTTAAAAAAATATTTTAATGTCATTTATCTCAAAATTTTGAAAATGTATTTTTTTGAATTACTCGCAAGATTTCTCTTGAACCATTTAATGTTATTACTTGGATATGTGTTGTATGCTTTATTTAATGTTATTACATTATTCTCACAGATTTATAGATCATATATATGTCTTAAGACTGGACGTAAACATGTGTATACCTTAACAAAAATTACATATTTTTAAATAATTTGATAGTCTTCGATATATTTTTTTTAGTTTATCTAGGCATTTGATACTTAAAGGAAAACAATTAACATATTTATGTTCAGTTTTAAAATATGAGTATAATCTATAACGTCTAATCATACTCATGTAATAATATCAAGTCGTTCCACAGATATCTTGCGCAGAATTCTGAAAAACCTCATTTTGAGATATTCATTTAAAAGCAGTGGTGTAGCCAAGGTGGTGTTCCAGATGTTCTGGATACTACTAATTTCATACATTTTTGTTTTGTTTAATCGAAGAAATGTCTGTGATGAGATAAAGCGAAGAATAATTCTTGAAAATATTGGTATCTAGAAATTTTAGATCCCCACCAAATATGGCGGAATATTTGTTCAGAAATTCCGAAATCATACCAGAATTTTTTAATAGAATTTTTTTATGTTATTCACGGAATATCTATTAATTTATAAAGCACAAATAACTATTCAAATTTTCTAGTACAAGCTTGAATTTCTGAATAAGAATTCTGCCAGATTTCATAACACTTACCCCACCCTCACTACGCTTCTGTTTTAAAATGCATTTTAATAAAACTTGAAATTTCCAGTGTTCTAGTATACTTACTTTGGATTATTTTTGAGTCAATAATAAATAAATACTTTCTGAAACTAGGCTTTTAAAAAGTATTACAAATTTCCCCAGATATCTCATCAAATATTTTTGACCGGCTATTTTCTATGAAATCATTAGAATCTCGCCTTCTTCTTTAATCATTATGAGCTTAGATACATTTTGCATGTTCATGCTTCAATAAAAAACTCATAACATGTCAATTAAATATAAAATTTACCACATATTTAAAAAAAAAGTCAAATATAGGAAATAAATACATATTTTCTGAAGCCTATAAACATTTTTTCAAGAAAAGTTATTTAACATTTAAAGCACACATTTGTCACTGGCGTTTGCTTCTAAAAGTATAAAACAAGAACGAAAAATCATGCGTCAAGCATAGATTTTGTAACACTGTCCAACGCTTCCAAAATAATTTTACAAATCATTACCGTTTAATAAGCTGAAAGATAACATCTAAGTAAACAATTTGGAAAATGCATAACATATTTAAAAACGTAATTTCAAGAATTCCCAACATATACAATATTCGGAAAAATAACCGAGCTCTTTTGTGCAGCCCTGTATATGATCTATACATTTGTATATATACTACATAGGATGCTAAATTTTAGTTTAGTTAGGAAACGTGTAGCTCAGTTTTAAATTCTCCTTCTGGAGTTTCTGTCAATAAACGGAAATGTGTTTGCAAACTTTTGTGCTGCCCTGTATATGATATACAGAATTTATACATACCAAGTAATAGACAAAAAGTGAGTTAAATTTAAAATCGCGTTCAGCAACTTAGAACTCACTTCCAGGAATTATTCTTAACAAACAGTAGACAATTATTTTGTGTGACCCTGTAAATGAACGATTACTGCTATACACAGAATATTCTGTAGTAAGCCTCTTGTAATGCACCCTAGTGATACATATAAATTTCAATGCGTTTAAAGTGGTGAAACATTATTTAATTAAACCGAAAACGATTTTTCTCCATAGACGTAACGTAACGGAATTCTTTTAACTGTCCCTGTAGAGCAGGCATGTAAAACATGTGGCCCGCGGGCCACAACTGGCCCGCCGAGAACTTCCCTGTGGCCCGTCAAGCCTTTGGCATTTAACATGTGTTTAATTGAATTGTTCGAACACTCATGCTGAAAGTACACTTTTCAGGAACACACTTACACCGACCATGGTCTTAGAGATGGCAAACATAGAAAACATATATATATCATAATTGTTTAAAAACAACACAAAATGTCACAAAAACATATATGCATAATTTATTAAAAACTTTTACTTTAGGTGTTTTAAAAATATACAACACTGCATTTCACATTAAAAACTTAGCGCTTTCGAGCCGTCCTGGCTCATCATCAGGGTTAAAACATCACCACGCAGATACACACAAAAAAACACAACTCAAACACAACTTTTGTGTGTATCTGCGTGGTGATGTTTTAACCCTGATGATGAGCCAGGACGGCTCGAAAGCGCTAGGTTTTTAATGTGAAATGCAGTTTTGTATATTTTAAAACACCTAAAGTAAAAGTTTTTATTAAATGATGCATATATGTTTTGTTGTGACATTTTGTGTTGTTTTTAAACAATTATTATAGTACAGAGGCGAATTTGATTCAATTGAGTGTTGTGTTTTTCATAACTCAAGTATTTTTTGATATATATATCAGCGTTGCCAGTTAGGCGGACCTTCTTTTATTCATAATGGCCAACACTATTTTTGAATAGTAATTTTTGTCTTATTTATTCCGTCATTAAATAAGAAAAATATTTTTCTTCAGAATGTGGTAACATTGTGATTTTTTTTAAATTCCGCTCATCTGGTAACACTGATGTATATAGACAAATTTAACTCAATTTTAAATTTTAGCTCCAAGAAATTGAGCACACAAAGATAAGTAACTAATCGGAATGTAGCAAAGTGCTTGATCTCGAGAATGAAAATTTAAAAATTCATAAAATTTCTACAGTATTATAATGTTTATGGGTTTTATGTCAAAACTAATACTTTATTTTAATTCTCTCTTCGATTTTACATATGCTGTATTTATTTATTAACCCCTTAATCGTCGCGCCCGATAAGTGTAGGCTACTTTTTAAAAATTCAGATTGCTTGATTGCCACCAGTTTTTTATAAGTAGAAATATTCGCCTTATTTAATAGACGGATAAACTAATGCGAGTAAATCCAATTACACTATTTTAAGAAAATGGTGGGAATCAAACAATCTGAATAAAACAGGCGTAACCTACGCTACCCGTGAATGTCTCGGGCACGGCGATTAAGGGGTTAATAAGAATTGAAAAATTAATAAAATTTGAGGCTAGTTAAGAACAGCTTTAATTTTTAAAATATCAAAATATAAAATTTAATAGTTTTTAAATGAGTTGCTTTGGAAGGGATACAAATTACCCATTTTGTGCTTGACGTAACACCCCTCCCCCCCCCCCCCCCCCGGGAAATGTGGTCCAGATCATTTCCTTCACTTGGGCTTTAGTCGAATAAGGATTATGGGTTTATATACTTTAATTATTTTCATTACTTTGGTTAGTAAAAGTCTCATTAATTATTAATCCTGCGTGATCTTTCTATCTTTTCTTTCTCTTTTTATTGATATACGCAAATTTTATTGACATACTAATATACATCCCAGGATTTTTTTTTTTTATGTAAAAGCTCTCTACCAGTATGAATAAATATGATTAACTGAAGATGAATATCGCAGATTCTTTAAAAGGTGATTTAAAATACCATTATATGACAAGGAAAACTGAAATTTATGTTTGATATGTAAGCATTGTTGGAATTATAAAGAATGTAACATTAAGAGGAGCTACACCACAAAGTATAAAGAATCTCATAAAAATTTGATCAAACATCAATAATATAAACTGTTTGAATTGAAATGTATGCTTCCTTAAAGATAATACTTTTACAAAGCCTACTGAAGAAAATACATTACTTTATAAAGCTAATTATTGTCTTTTTTACATTAAATATCCCGAGAGTCAAAATCATTCACTACGAAATGAAGAAATGATGGCCAGATCAGATAAATAAAAGAAAACTTCCCAGTTAAACTGACGGCATTCAGCTCACAGGCTATTCACACTAACTGTAAATTATATTCTTATTTCAAAGAATTTGAAATAAGCCCTCGAAAAATGAAGAAATCGACAATATATTAAGAGGGGGGAACCATCCCCCGTTTCTCCTTTTATAATTAACCAATGAACCCATAAAACTAATCAGAAAAGCGCCTTACCACAATGAACCTATATACAAAATTTGAAAAAATCCGATAATTCTGCATGAAAAATCCATTTATCATAATTAAGGGGGGAGGGTGTTAGCCCTCCGTTCCCCCTTTATACTTAACCAAAGAACCCCCAAAACTAATCAGAGAAGCGCCTTATCACAATGAACATATATATAAAATTTGAAGAAAATCGGATAATTCTGCTTAAAAAACCCATTTATCTATATCAAGGGGGGTTAGTCCCCCCCCCGTTCCCTCCTTTATACTTTACCAGTGAACCCCCAAAACTAATCAGGGAAGTGCCTTACCACAATGAGCCTATATACAAAATTTGGAGTAAATTGGATAATTCTGCAGGAAAAACCCATTTATCAAAATTAAGAGGGGGGGTAGCCCCCGTTTCCCCCCTTTACACTTCACCAATGAACCCCCAAAACTAATCAGGGAAGCCCCTTACCACAATGAGCCCATATAGAAAGTTTGAAGAAAATCGGATAACTCTGCATGAAAAAAATCATTTATCTAAAATAAGGGGGGAGGATTAACCCCCCCCGTTACCCCCTTTATACTTAACCTATGAACCCCCAAAACTAATCAGGAAAGAACCTTATCACAATGAACCTATATACAAAATTTGAAGAAAATTGGATAATTCTGCATGAAAAAACCATTTATCCAAATTAAGGGGGGTTAGCCCCCCGTCTCCCTCCTTTATAGTTAACCAATCAATCCCCAAAACTAATCAGGGAAGCGCCTTATCACAAGGAACCTATAAACAAAAGTGGAAGAAAATCGGATAACTCTGCATGAAAAATTCATTTATCTAAATTTAGGGGGAGGATTCCCCAACCCGTTAGCCCCTTTATACTTAACATATGAACCCCCAAAACTAATCAGGAAAGAACCTTATCACAATAAACCTATATACAAAATTTGAAGAAAATTGGACAATTCTGCATGAAAAAACCATTTATCAAAATTAAGGGGGGTTAGCCCCCCCCGTTACCCCCTTTATACTTAACCTATGAACCCCCAAAACTAATCAGGAAAGAACCTTATCACAATGAACCTATATACAAAATTTGAAGAAAATTGGACAATTCTGCATGAAAAAACCATTTATCTTAATTAAGGGGGGTTAGCCCCCCCGTTCCCCCCTTTATAGTTAAACAATCAATCCCCAAAACTAATCAGGGAAGCGCCTTATCACAAGGAACCTATAAACAAAATTGGAAGCAAAACGGTTATTTCTGTCAAGAGTTATCGCGTTACGTACGTACATACGTACATACATACATACATACAGAACGGGCGGGCACATAAGCTCTCAGGCTTTGATAGCCTGTGAGCTAAAAAGTTTGAAAATACTATAAGCATAAGTACAATTGCTAGAAATTATTATATAGCTGGATAGATTTATAGAAACCGGATAAGTGCTTAAAAACTTATATTCGTACGCACATGCTTAATCATTGTCAATCTAGAAAATACCTTAGAAATAACAGTTAGCGAAGATAAACAGATCTACCTTCTTATACAGAAATTTGACGGCTTTCCATCATAAAGTTTTAATTGCTAACACTTTGCCGTCCGGCGACACCACAGACAGTCGTGTCGTACGTAAAGTAACTTAATTTTAATCCTTCAATGCTACATTGGCACCAGAATTTTGGAATGGGAAATTCCCTTTTATCAAGTACATGAAGAAAAGATTTTACTTATTTTCGGATAAATTTGTTTCTATATTCTGGTGTCAATCAATCATTTCAAAATTTTACGAATAGAAGTATTTTTACGAGACATGCGGACGACAAAGTGTTAATTTCGAACTGTTAACCCTTTAACGGATAAAGCACTTCATTTGCTGAAATGTTGAAATAAATGATTGACACCGGAAATTATGATCAAATTTATTTGTATATAAGAAAAAAGCGATATTTCACATACATAATAAATGGAAAACATTTCTATTAAAATTCTGTTGTCATTGTTGAATTTCGTAATTGAAGTTTTGTGGTTTCCTAGGGAAACCAATGAACGTTAAAGGCTTAAACAAGTCTACCTTTTTCATTTTAAATGAACAAATTATGAATGTGGCTTATTAAAAGACCACCAATAGACAAAGTACGTACTTGTTTTCAATTGAAAATAAAATTACTTGAGTAAACTTTAACCTCAAGGCAAATTTCATTATGCTATCATGTTATTTGATAGTATTAGCGTTTTGAAATACAATTTATTACTTTGACAAAACATTTTCAAAAAGAAAATGTATTTAATTTTAAATGTTGTTAGGCATTATTACAAAAATCATCGGAGTGGAAATTTTTAGAATATAATAAAAATATATTATAAAATGTATTCAAAGGTGATTTTTGAATTTCAAGAAATATTAAAATCAGCTTAATCTATGCATTTTACTTCTAATGATTGATGTTAAAATTGTTATTTAAAATTTATTACTGCAGTTAATCAAAACTCAGTGCGATTCCATATTAGAGCTAAAATATGTGGTAACGGGGCTTTCAAATTGCTGTAATTATTCATCAATCGTCTGGTTTTTTAAAGTATAGTGTGAAAATAGGCATATTTTAGCTATGTTCATCGGTAGCGCACTTTTGTACGACTTCTTTGCACAGCTGCCAACCTTTTGTTATTTTCCAAGTCAAATAAACATAATTTGAACCAAATAATGTATGTGATAAGCGAAATTAAATATGTAGTACAAGTTACAAGAAACAATTTATTAAATAAATTTCCTGATTATAAATGTTTTTTTACTTGAAAAAAAATCCGGAAGATTGACAGCTATGCCTTTCCTAGATAAAGATTAACAGACCAGCGTGCACAATCAATTTTTAAAACAAATACAGCTAAAAAAAATCAATTAAGTTTTATTGATTTGGTAGTTAAAAGTAATGTCTAGCATTTTTTCGAAAATAAAATAAAATAAACTATGAATAATATTATCTTTGGAATTTTACGTAAATATTACTTTAACATGGCTGTGTTTTGTACGTACAAATTTTATTCTGAACAAAGGTAATAATATTAGTAATATCTACTTTTTTTATGTGGCCCGCCACTCTGTATATAATGCTGAATGTGGCTCGCGGCTCTGTATATAATGCTTAATGTGGCCCGCGGCTCTGTATATAATGCTTAATGTGGCCCGCGGCTCTGTATATAATGCTTAATTTGGCCCGCGGCGGTAAACGAGTTTGACATGCCTGCTGTAAAGTAACTATAAGTGCTATGCACACCATATTTCATATTAAGCTTCTTGTAATGAACCTTCGTGTTATATATCAATTACAATGTGATTGAAATTGTGTAACATCATTAAAATAAACCACAAAATATTTTCCCCCATAAACCGTAATGTAACGGAATTCTTTTGAGTGTCCCTGTAAAAAAACTATAAGTGCTACACACTTCAGTTGAAATTGAGTACATGCTATAGATAACGACAATAACATATAAAAATTGCAGGGCGATCCGAGCATATTTACGGGAGTTAGAGCACGGCCAGACGGCCAGACAAACACTTTTCAACTAGGTTAAAATTAAAAGTGTTAATATTGTCATAGATACTAAAGCCTCTCTTCGATAGCAATACCTAACAATCAGTTTAGAATTAGGTCCTAAGAAAATCTCACCGGAGTGTTTCCGTTCAGTACAGGGTTGCTAGTTTGACCTACATTTCACTCAAAAATGCGAATTCATATCAGAAATTACGAACAGTCATTTGTTTTTCGTTTGATGTCAGATAGTTCGTGATGGTAAGCAAAATTATATGTTCTGTTTTTCAAATTCCTAAATAAAAAATAGGCCAACTGGTAACCCTGTGTCTATTATCCATAAATGTGCTTGCAAATGGTCTTTTAATCGTTGTTTACTGCGAATACCTTTTATTTGTTTAGTCATAACTAGCATATTTAATTGAATGTGTTTTTGCGGTTTATCTTAAAATCAGCAGAAAATATTGGTTTTTCATACACATGTTCCTCAAAAAATCGAACTTTTTCAATATTTAACAGTCGTATGCCTCCTTAACTCTTTGATTCCGGGAAGGATTGGTGTCTAATTTTATAGTCAATCTTACAACAATTTACATTTTTGAAGTGAAAACTTCTTTAGGCGCGTTAGGCATTTTTTGAGACGGGAAAAAACCATTGCATTCACGACACTGTTCCCGTCACTGTTACCGACACCTCTGTATATTTGGCGACGATTCTGCAATAGCTGGTTCAGGTAAGCAACCAGATTTGCTTAAATTCATATCTCACTTTGACAGCAAAAGTGATATTAGTCTCTATTTAGCATTATTTGAAAGACAAATTTCTCGAATGAATATACCGTAATTTCCGGCGTATAATCCGCAGCTCAAAGAGTCGTTTTTCAACCCAGAAATATTATTTTATAAAATGTAACTTAAAAGATCGCTGTAAATATTTAACTACAATTATTGAATAAAATTTCTGGGTCGAAAAACGACTCTTTGAGCTGCGGATTATACGCCGGAAATTACGGTAATAAAAGAAAATTGGGTCAAACATTTGTTAAGTTTAATTCCGTTAGAAATCGCCAATATTATAGCTAGAGAGCCAGAAACATTGGCGAACAATTACAATTACGTAAAATATTTACTTCTTAAACGCTTCAATATGACGCCAGAAGAATTTAGGCAGAAATTAATATCAGATAAAACAGAATCTTCAGCCACTTGGCGCTATTTAGCATTTAAATTAAGAAATTATTTCGAAGAATGGATTAGCGGTCTTAAAGTATCTGATTTTGAATCCTGAAAATAATTAATAGTAGTAGATGAAATTAAGAAAAGGTTACCTATAGAAATGAAAGAACATTTTATTGATGATCTTCCAAAAATTAAAATGGTAAACGTATTAGTAAGTAAACTAGACGATTATGATGCGGCGAGACGTATTGTTAAAACCATGACTAGAATTTCACACCACTTTGAAGATAGAGAACCCGAAGTAAGTAAAAATATCCAAAACCAAAACAAAAGAAATAAATCTCAAATTAGGTGTTTTAGATGTAACTCTCAAGACCACATAGCGACTCAGTGTAATAATAGCAATAACGGTCAAACTAATGAGTTCAGTCAAGACTCTACCGAAAACTACCGAAATTATAATCACCAAAATCACAATTCTAATGCTGATGTACAGGAAAAAGCTATCATTGCTACAATTCGAATCAGAAATAAGTCTAAATCTAATGGAATGGGTAAAATAATTAATATCAAAGGAAAAGAAGCAAATCTATTGTTTGATACATGCAGCGATATTTCTTTATTCAGTTACGAATGTTATGTCAATATTGGGTCGCCAAATTTGTTTCCTGTTGATATCTTATTAACTGACATTGGCGTAGAAACTGTAAATCTAATTGGATATTTTGTGTATGAAATACGTGTTGATGGGTTTCTTATATCAACGAAATTTTATGTTTCAAAATCTCTCGCATACGATATTGTAATAGGGCAAGACGTGATCAGCAAACTAAAGTTGGCGATAGATGAAGAGGGAATTAAAATTGTTGGCGAGCGCAATATTTTTCAAGTAGGTTGTCTTAAATTTGTAAGTAATTCCGATAAAAAATTAAATTACGTTTCCAATTCGTACATTGAAGCGAAAGTATCAAAAGGAAACGGTTCACGTGCAGAAAACGAAATGATTGGTATTATGAATAAAAATAATTCAGAAAATAATTTCAAGATAAATTTAGCACGCGTGGTGAAAACAGATAAAAGGGACTCAACTCGCGAGACCAACTCAAAAGATGAAAATGAAATAACAAAACACGGAAAATATTATAATTTAACGAGCACGAGAAAAGAAATAGACGGAAGTAATATAAAAAGAAAAAATGAAAATAATGAAATATTTCACGAAAATCTTAAGAAACGAGGTTACTGATACGGAAATGAAGTAAAATCATTTTATAGAAAAGAAAAGTTTATTGACAGAAATTATAGATACCGCAAACAATACGCGCAGTATGAAGATAGAATAAAGCATAATGTTCACGAATACCGTAAACAAGACAGGCAGCAAAGAAGTCATCGTTTTTGGAATGATAGGAAGCGAGAACACTATTTTGCAGATAAATGTTATTACAGAAGATATGAAACTACATCTCATGGAAGAAATGATGAATGTATTGAGAGCGATAACAAATGTAACTATGTACCTCCTGTTATTTATCGGTGATATATGTGTTTGTCGTTGCCACTCTGAAAATTGACAGCTGCCGTAATGGCTGCCGTTTATATTTCACCGGATAATTCTTTAAATGCAATACGAGAATTTTTGTATGAAAATTTATTTATTTATTCTAAAGACGCTTCTGCATTACTTCAAGATAAAATTGGGAAGAGATTTAATGATTTGCCAATGATTTTGAGTGGGGATTTCAACATCAACTTTGCGGATGATAAAAATCTACCATTAATTGAATTTTTACATAGAGAATTTCATTTAACGAAGACCAATGATCGCAATCTTAGCAAAACGAGGTATAAAACTACAATTGATGCAGTCTTTTTAAGATATTTAAGTAGATTCGAATCACAATTGTTTGTTTCCTATTTTAGTTACCATAAACCTATAGTATCAATTCTGGAATATAATGATAATAATGATGATGGAAGAGTTGTTGAAATTGTGGATGAAAATTCATAAGTTTCATTGGTATTCATTTCAAAGAATACCAATTAATTAAATTTCATATTTCATGTATTTGTAAATTTACGTTTTAAGCAATATATTGCAATTTTTGTATGTAAAATAATATTCATTATTTTTCATGTACAATAGCGCATTAAATGAAAATTGTAATATAATTTTTGTAGTAGTAGTTTATAATAATGAATAAAAAAAAACACATCATTTAAAAGTATTTCCTGCACAATAAAACGTTCCTGACGATTCAAAAAATACACACGTAATTGTTCAAGTTTTCACTTCTGTCGGCACTCCCGGAGTGCCATTGTTTTTTTGTGTTTTTTTTCTTTGTGGTAGATTTCTCCTCTTATAATAATTATAAAATATTCTACTATAAATGTATGTAGAGATTTTCTTTCAAAAATAATAGCCCACTGGGACACATATGTCCCGACTCGTAGTCAAAGGGTTAACACTTGAAAGAATGCCAATTCCAAAAATGAATAAATGAAAACATCATAATATCCATTTTTTACTAAAGAGATACGTTTCAAAAATGAGTTTACTAGCAATTCAATAGAAAAAAAGCTGCAGGGATATTTATTCATAAGTATTTATTCATAAGAATATATATAAGATGTTTCGCTCTTACTTTCTGTTAAACACGAGTATTGTGATAAAATATTTGAGGTAAGTTATAATCATATTTGAGGTAAGTTACAGATGTTTCTGTCACATTTTCTGAATTTAAATGTAAATATTCAAATATAATCATTTTTCCCTCTCATGACATTTGAAAGAAAAGTTTCTTAACGTTATTAATGAACATTCAAAGGAATGAAAATTTTCCATTAGACAAGTGCTGAATTTGAAATAGGTTTTAAAAAGGAATTTAATTCAATAAAGTTTTGCGAGAAGGGCGTTTTTCTTCTCTAGACTGCTTGATTGTTATCACATTTTTAGATACACATACACGCCTTATTCAACCTATCATTTGATAGTATGAATATTAATTACTATTTAAAAAAAGTAGTAGTAATCAAGAAATCTTAATTTTAAAATCCGGTTCAACCATCAACACACATTAAACATAAATAATCAGACATTGTTGAACTAATCAGGTTGAAAAAATATTATTTTCTATTGACGTTTCTGTCGTATGCTTACATCATTCAAATATTCATTTTATTCGAAAGGAATTTGGGAGCACTATTTAAAATTAGAAATCTTTGCATAATATTTATTCTTAATATTAAAAGTCTTTCAGCCGATTAATCACAGAATTTCTGACAACTTTCTTTGAATATGTAAGGCAAAAATTTATATTGCAAAACTTTGGTGGAACTGTATGAATTTTGTAAATATTATCGAAAATAAAAATATTTAAACATATTATTTAATTTATACATACATTTTATTTAATAATGTTACATAAAAAAAAAAAAAAAAAAAAAAAAAAAAAAAACTTAATTTATAATACGTTTCTTAATTATCGGATTTATAAGACACATTTATAAAAAAAAAGTGAGAATTTCGGAATTTTTCTTGAAAGGATTGAGTGGCACCAGAATTTACGAATGATTTTTTTAGAAAATAAATAAATGCTTTCCACCACGTAGGTACATCGTAAAACAAAATTCTATTAAAAACTCCTGAGTGTCATTATGTAGGGTGCCTGTGTTTTGAGGGTTGGCAGTGGGCTACTTTTTAAAAATTCAGATTGCTTGTTTGGCGCCACTTTTTTTAAATGGTTTAATCAAGACTCCCTTATCATAGATCAGACTTGACAATCCGGAGAAGGTCTATGGGAGAAAATGTCCGCGGTAATTGCCAACTTATTAATTGACTTTCTCCGGAAAGTATCGCCGCTTGGTGGATACTACCGCACAGTTGCCATGTTTCGGGCTTTTTGAACACCAGCATATTTTTAGAGAAAATGTTGTTCTTTTAAATCCCGGAATTCTACTATCAAGCAAAACAAAATTGTCTCTACTAAAAAACTGGTATCCAAAAATATAATAGAAAAATCTAGCTGGTCTGCTACCGCATAGCTGCCAACTCTTACGTTTTTTTCTTACCACTGAAATTTAATGGAATATTTTTCCTCATGTAATCACACGATCTTGTCAATTTAATAAGATAAACTTTGCTATAAAATTTTAGTGGTAGGAAAACTACTAGTTCATAAGCAAATGCATAGAACAAATGGAGCTGTGAAAAAATTTCGTGTGATTTCGTGTAGTAAATACTATTACTGACGATTGATGGCGCTAGTAGCAGGACAAGTATAGCGGTCAAAGGCAACTTGCTGATTGAGAGGTCTGATACTATGATAAGGAGGTCTTGGGTTTAATTAGCCTTGTTTTCGGCTTATTTAATGTGTCATTAAGCAAGGCGAATTTTACTTTCTCAAAAAACAGGTGGTAGACATGAAAACTGAATTGAAAAAAAGTAGCGCACTAGCAACACTTAGTTTGACCATTTTATTCTTACAAAATTTCAAAATTCATACGGGAATACCGGAAGAATAATTTTTACTTTACGTAATCACGATATGACTGTTATTAACCCCTTGGGGACGAGCGACACGTATACATGACGCAAAAGATGCCCAGAATCCTGGATTATTCCCACCAGTAACTTTTTATTGTAAACTTTGTCTTATTTAATGACAGCATTTCTGCGATTGAATTAGGCGAAAATTTCTGTTTTGAGAAACCGGTGGTAAAATATTAAAAATTCTGTAAAGGACGCTCGTCGCGAAGGGGTTAAATAAAACAAAAAATACTATTCGAAATTTCTGAATAAAAATAAAGCCGAACTGGCGATCCTACCAAGTTGATAGTTCGGAATTAAAATTAACCCATTAAAGCCGGAATTATTTTTCACTTTAAAATTCAAAAATTGCATTTCATACCAATATTTCAAAGTAGCAAATTTAATCCCCTTTTATTACGGAGTTTCTGTCATCAGATAAAGATAATATTTCTTTTAAAATATACTGGTATACAAGCAACAAAATGGAGGGAAGCTATCCCGGTACCATATGGTACCGATAGGCTTTAATGGGTTAAGTGGCCAAACCTTTTGACGACCGCCCTTTAACCCTTTGAAGGGCACCGGTATATAATATATACCACTTAATTTTAATCCCAAAATGCCACAATGACACCAGAATTTTATAATTAAATTTTGAATTTATAAGGTACTTGAGGAAAAGCTTTTACTTATTTTAAAATAAATTCGTTAGTGAATCGTGGTGTCAATCAATCGTTTCAATATTTTAGCTACAAGAGTACTTTGCCCCTGAAGGGATTAAATGGTTAAATAACAGGGTGGCTAGTAGTCAGGGAAAAATACAGTCAAAAAGAGTGATAAACGCCAGTATATTCTTATAGAAAAATGTATGTTGATTATTCGAGCAAATAATCAATTTGAAATTTTCTATAAGAATATACTGGTAATTATCATTTTTTTTACTGTTTTTTTCCCTGACCACTAGCCACCCTGAATAAGGCGAATATTAGAATTCGAAAATTATGATATCTTACCGGGCACTGAGTCTCATGTGTTGGGATTGCAATTTTACAAGATGCGGGTTTCCACAGACAGCGTTTTTTCTACTTAATAAACCTATCATAATTTCCGTATATTTGATTTTTGCTTTATTTAATGACATACTTTCGGTAACTAAATAAAGCAAAGATTATTATCCTGAAATTCTGGTGGTTATTTTGTATTAAAAATGCGCTAAGTTGGCAAAAATGATAACAAACAGTGATGTGCATAATGAGTTATTTCGATATTCAAATGTAAATGTGTTCGAGTTATTTTGATATTCGGGCATGCGCGAATACATATCTGCGAACTTATGTATGGTTTTTAATCAAGTACAACCAAACATTTTGCAGGAAAAAAAGGATTTGCCACAAAAAGTCTTCCTATGTTACGTTTATGCGACTCTTAATTTAAATAACATTGTTATACAAAATTTATAGTATAAATAACACGAAGGTTGAAAGCTTTGCTTTTGCGCATGTTCGACTGTTTCATTCAAATATCAACATAACTCATCCTACCCTACTAACAGCTAATTTTGACTACAGAAACACAAATAGTATAACAGAACTTTCGAATAGTAATCTTTGTTTTATATAATCACGGACTGTCTTTTACTGAATGTAGCGAAGTTTTCTCTTAGAAAATTATAGTAGGTTTTTTGAATGAAAATGGGATGCACTTAGAAATTCTGTGTTTAAAACAGGCGACGGTGACTTACCAAAAATGTTTGTGCAGACTTGACGCTGCATACCACAATTGGACCCACTATTCTAGTCTTAACTCATTAACCCCTTAACAGTATAGTTTTTTGACACAATAAACTCAAAATAGGGAATCCCACCACATTTTCCATACTGAAATATTTGCCTTATATAATCGAAAAATGTATGCCAATTAAAAACCCAAAGATTACAGTTAAAACTTAGGGGTATACAAAGCTTTTAGTAACGAGGCAAGCAGACCCTTCTTGCCCGAGCGACACGCTGTCAAAACTATTAAGTGGTAAAGGACTAGGGGTACTATATTCTTCCAGCATACCTGAAAACCCTCCCATTTTTGTGTACCACTATTTTTGAATAGAAATATACCTTTGTTTAGTGACTGAAAGAGTGGCATGAAATGCAGTGTGGCTAGTGGGAAAAAATTTAAATGATACAATAATCCAGTTCTTAATGGGTTAATTGCTGGCTTTCCAGGTACGGAATTCAATTTAAGCTGCTAACGAAGATCATTTACGCCTTTCCTAGTCGAAAATAGTAGTAGTTCTATGTCTCACGAGCCACAGTTGAACACCCGCATACCGGATTTTCAATTACCTGTGCAACTTTAACACTAAACACAGGGTTCGTACGCCTCCTGGAATTTTGTGACCAGGAAATTCTTCGGTACCAGTATTTTCTTACAGAAAATCTGTGCTTAAAAGAAGGCGAAGTTTCTCGAGTTTAAACTAGATTTCTTTTCTATAAAAAAATACTGGTATAACTCCTGGAAAATTCCCTGATCCGTACGAACCCTGTAAACATACACGAAATTTTACTCAAGTCTTATTAAAATATTTCATACCCGAGTTTTCATTTAGAATTAAAATATTTTTATTTAACCTCTTTCTGTGTGATTTATGCTTTAGGCATTTTATGAACAAATTTATGGTTTTAATCAAAATATTTTCGTGTGGATCTGGTCCGAAGCGATGATCCTTAGAGCGTAGGCAGTGCGTGCTAAATTTGTTAGCGTACACTAGCGCTACTTTCCGTTCATGCTACCAGCCGACAAAACAGAAGCGCGCTGCGTACAATATGTAATTTTTTTCGTGTACACCAGCGCCACTTACGTGTCCTGCCGCAAGCAAGACTCCCTTATCATAGATCAGACTTGACAATCCGGAGAAAGTCTATGGGAGAAAATGTCCGCGGTAATTGCCAACTTATTAATTGACTTTCTCCGGAAAGTATCGCCGCCTGGTGGATACTACCGAACAGTTGCCATGTTTCGGGATTTTTGAACACCAGTATATTTTTAGAGAAAATGTTGTTCTTTTAAATCCCAGAATTCTCCGATCAAACAAAACAAAATTGTCTCTACTAAAAAACTGGTATCCAAAAATATAATAGAAAAATCTATAGAAAAATCTAGCTGGTCTACTACCGCATAGCTGCCAACTCTTACGCTTTTTTCTTACCACTAAAATTTAATAGAATTTTTTTCGTCATGTAATCACACGATCTTGTCAATTTAATAAGATAAAATTTACTATAAAATTTTAGTGGTAGGAAAACTACTAGTTCCTAAGCAAATGCATAGAACAAATGGAGCTGTGAAAAAATTTCGTGTGATTTCGTGTCGTAAATACTATTACTGACGATTGATGGCGCTAGTAGCAGGACAAGTATAGCGGTCAAAGGCAACTTGCTGATTGAGAGGTCTGATACTATGATAAGGAGGTCTTGGCCGCAAGTTATCAAAGTATAAATTTGCAGAAAAAAATGAATGACTACTGATAAAGAGCAAATTTTATAAACCTTCACGCTGACGTTAGAGAAGCACGTGTTTGCAATCGAACATTCATGCTCAAACCTGTTTTTACATTCTTATACGGATTAATATTTTACAAATTCTCTTTGTGATTTTTTGGCGTTTTTTTTTTTTCATTTTCTAGTATGTAAAAATACTACCAGTCGCAAGAGTGTGCTTTTTTCAACTTGCAAAATTTCTTCCATACATGCCCGATTTTTTTTTCTTTTTTTGATTTGCTGTACCGTGGAAAACGTGCCTTTAGCGTATCTTAGTAAAATGCAAAAACAAAATAAATAAGTTTTTATTTCTATGTTTTTTTTCTAAATTTTATTTAGCAAAATTTCTTCCATTGATCTGCTCAGGATTATTATATAAAGGTTTTATTCTGGTCAGATAACCGGTTTTTGGAACAGTAAGTGTTAACCCCTTAATCGTCGCGCCCGATACATTCACGGGCAGTGTAGGCTACTTTTTCAAAATTCTGATTGTTTGATTCCCACCAGTTTTTTAAAACAGTGTAATCGGCTTTATGCTCGCATTATTTTATCTGCCATTAAGTAATGCGAATATTTCTACTTAAAAAAATTGGTGTCAATCAAGCAAACTAAATTTTAAAAAAGTAGCCTACGCTTATCATACGCGACGATTAAGGGGTTAAATCTATGAGCTGTTCTTTAAACAATCCTAATTCTCTGTTTAAAAATTATATAAGTAATTTAACAGCTTCAGTTTAAAAAGTAAAACTTTTTATGTAACACTTGAATTAGTTTAAAACTCTTGTATAGACTTCATTTATTTATTTCAAATGATGTATTACCAATATTTTTAAATATTTGTTTGTGTTTATAATATATTTTATTTGTTATAAAAATTTTCTTTATGTATGAGTATTAAGTTTCAAAGAATCCAAAATGCGAGAGAGAGAGAATTGTAATTCAAGTGTTAATTCTAAAAAAGTATTAAAAATAAAGTAAGAAAATGGCAAGATTTTTAAAGAAGCGTTTTTTCTTCGTTCAAGTACTCATGACCGAAGCCATTCACATTAAAAGGCGAAAAAAATACATTGAATACCAGTATTACCTAGTTCTTTAAAACAATGAAACTGAAATTCCAATTACAGAAATGTCATTAGTTTTAATTGCAATCAATAAATTAAATGTAGGTACTGATTACGTTGAAAAAATCTTTTTGACGCTTAATCCTAACTAATAACTGAACTTCTAATTGCTAATTAACTTAAAAATTTTAATTAATGAGGCTAACAAAGTACTCTATGCCTATAATAATTGTAAAGCTCTTAAACTTTCAGCCATATATGCAGAATTTCGTAAATTAAAAATAAAAGCAATACTGAGAAAATTAACAAAAATTAGGATTTTCCGAAAATAGAGAAAAAAAATTACCTACTAATTTTTGCAAACAATATTCAGTTTTAATGAATCGTAACAAATATAGATTTAAGAGCGTACGAATGAAAATGAGAAACCCGTATGTGCCAAGTCTCCTGTATTTAGTGTATCACTATTTCTTGATGAAAAATCTTCGTCTTATTTAATCACAAATTTCTGTCATTAAAGAAAGTGAAAAAAAAAAATTAAAAAGCAGGTTTTCAATTTTTTGCCTGAGAGCCACCACAAATTTCGAAAGGAAATTTTTGCCTCAATTTATCGAAAAATCTTCGTCGTTGTACATCAAAGCCATTAAATAATAAGCCCAGTCAGATAGTGTTAAATTTGTTAGCGACACACTAGCGCCAAACCTCTGCTGCGGAAGGAGGACAAAACAGAAGTGCGTCGCAGAGAAACGATACGATTTATTTATATCGATATTTTATACGATTTTTATCTATTTTTTATTTTTGCACTTCCTTGAAAAGTTTGCTAATTATTGGGATCTTTTACATTAAAGCTAAAACTATAATGAAAAAAAAAATGTGGAAATTTACTGGATTAATATTTCTATATAAATATAGTGGTGGCGAAGAAGTTGATTTATTTATTAAAAGTTAAATAAAAAGTGATGGAAATTTACATCACTATGCAATTAACCCTTTCCGGCACAGACAAATTCTGTTCGTAAAATGTGAAATTACTGACTGACACCGGAATTTACAAACGACTTTCTTAGAAAATATGAACTCCTTATTTTAAGCTTTAATTTTAGAGGCAAAATTTTATTAAAATATTCTTGGTGCCGAATGCAGCACTCCCAACCGCTAGATGGCGCTATTTTCAACTTGCGAAAAGTTTCCCATTTATCTGACTAGGCTTATTATTTAATGGCTTTGTTGTACATTACATAAGACAATTTTTTAAATTCCAAAATTGTAGTCATTTGGTAGCCCACGTCGATTTAACGGGTTTAACCATATGAAGCGCGCTATTATGTTATTTATACCACTTAGTTATATTCCTAAACATCCGCAACTGGCGATGTTGCCAGTTTGCTACTTTGCTTTAATTCAAATTGTTTGATTGCCACCAGTTTTTGAAGTCAAAATATTCGCATTATTTAATGAGATATTAAATAATATGAGACCAGTGGGAAATTGTACGTGAAACGTGACAAATGAGGTGCGTTCGTACTATAGCTAGTTATATAAATATTAAGATCTTGATGTTATTTAATTCTGTGAAATGAATTATATCGTCTGCAGATTAATTTCTGTAATAAAATAAGTATCTCGGTCACTTGACGGTTAAACCTCAGAAGCTCCTATAACAAGAAAGCACCGATTTCTTTTTTAAAAATTTCAAATTTCTAAATAAATATTTTTATTAATATCTGCTAACGTTTTGATTCGATTTTCATAAAATTTGAAATCTCTCGACAAAATTCTGCAAAGATAATATATCTTAACCCTTAATTGCATAGTGATGTAAATTTCCATCACTTTTTATTTAACTTTTAAAAAATAAATCTACTTCTTCGCCATCACTATATTTATATAGAAATATTAATCCAGTAAATTTCCCGTGACCTATATTGCTGAACAAAGTTAAAAATCTATCTTAAAATTTCTGGTGTTTAATATTTAATATATGTATAAAAAAACACAATTGTAAAAGAAAAACCAGTCAATTGGGTAGTTTTTGCGTTGTTATATGCGGACGGACAGACAGACGACGACAATAGGTGCTACGTATTTATATAATTACGAACGCACCTAAAAAAGGCCAATTACACTATTTTGACAATGTTGTGGGAATATAAAAACTTGAATTTTTTATAAGTAACCTATTGGGCACATATAGAAAAAAAATAATTTTTCTCTTGGAAGGTTTGGTAACAGCGGATTTTTTTATTCAGAGATTCCGAATTGATACAAGAATTTTTCAATTACACTCCATGGTTAAATAAAGTGGAAATTTCTAGTCGGAAATTTTTACTAAAAAAATCCACTGAATTAACACTACTGCTTGACACGTATGTAATCCCATAAAGATCAAAATAAGAAATTTTAGGTAATAAGTTTTGAATAATATATTATCTGTACTATGGTCTCCAGCTTTTATTCAGCCGAGTAGTTAGTATGATGTCTATAATAAAAAGTGTTCAGTGTTGATTTTACGGGTTTAACCATTCGAAGGGCGCTGTTATATTATTTATACCACTTAGTTATATTCCTCAACCACCGCCCCCTGAATACTGGGTTTACGTGCTGACACAAAAATGGCGGCTGTTACAGGCGGATATTTTTAAGCGTTTGTACGATTATAATCCCCTGAATTTAGAAACCATTCTTTTCTAAAAGTTTTCTTCTACTTAATTAATTTCAGAAAATTAAGAGAGAGAAGACTGCTATAAATTTTTGGTATTCAAACTCAAGGGACCGGAAAAAAATCCGCCTAAGACAGCCGCCATTTTTGTGTCAGTGCGCAGGCCTAGTAGTCAGGGGACAGTGCCCCAAATACCAAATTTGCACCACAGTTTTCAAATAGAATTTTAATTTTATAATATCGTAATTTCCGGTGTATAATCCACGGCAAAAAAAATTCTGTTACGGACAAGAAATTTTTATTTTTAAAAAAGGTCAAATTAGTTCCATACACAAATAGGTTTTATTCTGTTAAATAACCTTTCTGGTCGGAAACATATTTATTTGAGCCGCGGCTTATACACCGGAAATTACGGTATATGTGAAAAAAAACATACTTTAGTTTCGAATCAATTTGTTCGTTAATTCTGATGACATTCAATCATTTCAACATTTTAGCAATAAATTTAATTTGCCTCCGAAAGGGTAAATTCCAAGCCTGACAAGATGGTTTGTTGTGTAAGATTTTGAATATTTTGTGTGGAAAAAGCAGAATCTTATGTCACTCTCTAGCAAAATTTGTCCATGAAGACAGAGATGAGCGAAGCTTCTGCGATTACATCAGGTGAAGGATATAATTGATTGACTGATACTAATTGACTGATTGTAATTCACTGATGACGATTGTACTGACATCAGGTGCGGAAATATTGGTGATGTATCCTACGCAAGCCACCTGATAGTTCATCACTGACTTAATTGTTAACCTAAATAAGGAAAAATTACCAATGCCTATTGTACACCATAGCTGCCAAAGTGTACGCTTTTCGTTACATCAGAAATTTAATAGAAAATTTTGTATTATTTAAACGCAGATTTCAACTGAATTAAAAAAATATATATGTATATGTAAAATAACACAAGGTAATTGCATTGATTATATTATTTAATTGTTACTGAATAGGTACAAATACAAAAACGATGTTTTAAAACATTAAAATCATTTGCGATGTAAAAAATACATGTCAAAAATCCTTAGAGCTTTCGGCTAACCACTAGCCGTCATCACAGAATAAAACGAGTAGAAAACTCTGATGATCTTCTGATGATGTCTACAGATTAGCCGAAAGCGCAGATGATTTTTGACATCTGTTTTTAACATCGTAAATGTTTTTAATGTTTTAAAACCTCGTTTTTGTATTTACACCTATTGAGTAACAATTAAATTATATAATCAATGTGGGCATTATGTCCTGTCATGTTTATCGCAGCGTTGTGTGCCCAGGAAGACTTTTTTGATTTGAGCTTCAGGTTGCAGCCTATACATACATATGTGAGTGAGAGATGCACGTATGCATACACATCATATATACACATTATATATGCATACATATGTAAGTGAGAGATGCCAGGCTGGGTATCGTCCTCGCAGCTCAATGGCAGAGAAATCGAGCGTTATTAAAAAGATCCGGGTTCAGTTTCCTGCTTGGGCATTTTTCACTCTGCTGGTTATATGCTTACTTAGCAATGTGAAAATTCACGTATTCAATATTCATCTATTGAATTAGAAAAAATACTGTTAAATTTTAGCGGTTAGCAAAAAGCATAATTGTTAGCAGTTACGATATACACATATGAAACCATTTTTTGCCCTTGCCAGCAGTGACGAATTCTAACCCAGAAAAAATAGTTACATAATCCTTTTTACCTTATTAATATTTATAACTGGTCCGACTAACGAACCGTTTTCCCAGAGTAGTATAACAGTAAATATCACAATTACAGTGGTTATTTAAGATACCGAACGCAATGAAATTCACTAAAATGGTGATTGTACTGATATGTAAGTTGAAATAAAAAAGTGACAACGTTTTTGAAATTTCTAGACTGTTAAATCTTTCAAAGCAAAGGATATACAGAGTACATGCTAGGAATAACAATTTCGACGGAAAACCAAGATGCGGGCGGCTACGAGTAACAAGTATTCAGCAGATTGAAAAATCGGAAGGTTGACGTGAAAGCAAAATATATCCACAATGAAAACGAAAACTAATTTCGGTTTCAATGTCTCAAAGGACAAAATACACAGACACACAAGAGGCTGCAAGAACATTGTTTTAAAAAATAAGTATTGCAAGCAGCGCCTAAAATCACACAATGAAGGGACAAAAATGGATTGAGCTTAAAGGTACATCTCGTACGGGGACAAGTGGATCACCAAATGATTAAGCGAGGAAAATAAGTGGAATCTGAATGGTCATGATGGCAGGAATTGTTTTTGGCATGACCTCAGGAAACAGACACGTACTATCTTCAGGCTACTGTCTTAAAGGAGTCAGGTCTCTGATGGATTCGCTCGCGATTGACTATAATGACTAAACCAAGACTCCCTTATCATAGATCAGACTTGACAATCCGGAGAAAGTCTATGGGAGAAAATGTCCGCGGTAATTGCCAACTGATTAATTGACTTTCTCCGGACAGTATCGCCGCCTGGTGGATGCTACCGCACAGTTGCCATGTTTCGGGCTTTTTAAACACCAGTATATTTTTAGAGAAAATGTTGTTCTTTTAAATCCCAGAATTCTCCGATCAAACAAAACAAAATTGTCTCTACTAAAAAACTGGTATCCAAAAATATAATAGAAAAATCTATAGAAAAATCTAGCTGGTCTGCTACCGCATAGCTGCCAACTCTTACGTTTTTTTCTTACCACTAAAATTTAATAGAATTTTTTTCGTCATGTAATCACACGATCTTGTCAATTTAATAAGATAAAATTTACTATAAAATTTTAGTGGTAGGAAAACTACTAGTTCATAAGCAAATGCATAGAAAATGGAGCTGTGAAAAATTTTTGTGTGATTCCGTGTCGTAAATACTATTACTGACGATTGATGGCGCTAGTAGCAGGACAAGTATAGCGGTCAAAGGCAACTTGCTGATTGAGAGGTCTGATACTATGATAAGGAGGTCTTGGACTAAACATACCTGGAATTTCGCCATGGGATAAAAAATTCAACAAAGTATCAATGGACTTTATGGCTACATTTACTTCCATCTTGTGGCATCTTAGGGTTTCCTGGGTGGAGATTTCAGCACGACAAGGATTCAATACACAAATCACATAGTACGAAATTGTGGCTTTACACCCGAAATATTAAAGTTTTAGACAAGCCAACATTCATCTCGGATTTAAACTTAACTGAGAACATTTAGGGTATCTTAAGCTGAAATATATAAGATTGGATAGCAATATGACTCTACGGAATAACTGAAAGTTATCATTGAAAAATCGTGGTATCCTTGGCCACCAAGAATATTTTAAAAACTAAGTGATTGAATAGAAACACTATTCTTTCAAGTAATTTGAAACCAGGGAAATACTATTAATAAATCGCATCATGTAAAAATGTGCAATGATGTATTTCTTTTGTTGTGCCTAAACTTTTGAGAAACCGTATAGTTACAGACATTGATGATTTTATTATCAAAGTTATGATGACATACAACTTTTTTCCTTTTGTTATTATTTCTTTCAATAATTTTACAGTACCTATTAAGTAAAGAATAAGTGTTATTTAATTTTGTATTGTTATTTATTAAACATAATTTTATTGTTGTATGTATACAGGGTTCGTAAAAGTCCTGGAATTTTAAGACCAGGAAATTATTCAGTACCAGGATTTTCTTATAGATAATCTCTTCTTAAATAAGTTGAAATTTCGCACGTTTGACCTTGATATATTTTTTAGAAAAATATACTGGTATGTCACCTGGAAAAATAACGGTACCCGTACGAACCATGGTATACTTCTTAAACAAACTGTTTTAAGTATATTTTATTTTTTTAAATAAAAGCCAATGAAATAAATAGATATTTTTTGAGATCCTTAATGAAACAATTTGAAAATATTATCGTTTAAGTACTGTTGTAGTTTGATTAACATCGGTTGAAATTAATATATCTTTTTCGAGTACAATTTGTAGTGAGATGAACATCCTTCACCAGTTTATCCCTTTCAGGGACAAAATATTTCTTTTACTAAAAGGTTGAAATGATTGACTGATAGCGAGATTTAATTTGCAAAGTTATTTGAAAATACCTTAAAGGTTTTACATAAATTATAAAAGTACAATTCTTTCTAAATATCTGGTGCCACTGAGGCATTTGGGGATTAAATTTAAATGGTATTATATAATGTACCACGGCCCCTCAAGAGGTTAAGAATGAGTACTTGAAGCGGATTCCCTCGTTCTTTACTTTTGTAAGCATTTTACAACCACTATTTCCCAGCACTTATCTTCGCTTTATTTCAATGTAACGATTGAATAAGCTGACTAATTAAGCTTAAGTTTACTATTTTAAAATATTGGCAGTAAATTGTTACAAAAGTAATGTTCGTGGAAGCAATGATGTAAAATGTTTTCAGGCGGCTTTTGACAGGGCTTTTGATGCCGAAGGGTCAATCTCAACAGAGTTTCAGAATACAAAATTTCATATTATTTAATCGCAGAATTACTTAAACTAAATAATGCAAATATTACTATTCAGAAATAGCGGTGACCCATTGCACGCAGTCAGGCGTGTTCTCTACAATATTTTATGGCATTAGACTAAAAGTATCATTGGTATAGAATTTCACCGGTTATACATATCAGGAATTTTGAAAGAACATATAATTTTGGTTAGAATTGAATGATTCCTGTAATAAATGTTATTTCTTAAAGTCTTATTTTAATTCATACAAAAACGTGTGATTATTTCTAAAAAAGTTACTGCAATTTTTTTCATTTAATCGTCTTTATACTCGTTGCATCTCAATTGTTTCAAACATTATTTCACTATTTTTTTCTCTTTAAATGAAGTGTCCTCGAGGTAAACAAAGTTTATTTTAACACTAATTAAATATTTTAGAGGTAAAAAGCTCTTTCGTGTTTTAATCTGATATAAGTACGCACCTTATTGTTTTTAAAAATCAAGTACTTTTTTTATATATATTGATCCAAATTAAAGCTAATAACGTCTCATTAATTTTAACGATTCTGCTGTTATGTAAGTTAATAACTGAAAGAAACTTTTATTTTCCTCGAAACAAAACTAAGTACACTTTTTAATTTTCATTCGTTTTTATTAATTAAAAAAACTTGAGTATTTCCAGTAATTATAAGCATCTTTTTTCAAATTAAATTATACGGTTTTTGTCTTTGTTCCAATTAGAAATGCTTGACTTTTGCAAATATAGACAAAATAAAAATTCCTTTCTGTCCTTAATTCTTCCCGGAAACAAAGTATTTCAGCTGCAAAAATTTGTAAATAATTAAATGACACCAGAATTTAAGAAAAAAATTATTTGAAAATTATTGAAATATTTTCTTATCTTATATTGTGGCAGCAAAATTTTATTAAAAGATTCTGGTTGCTATTTGGCAGATATGAATAAAATTTAAGTGTTCGCGCCATGCAAACACAGGGTCCTTGAAAGTGTTAATTATTAGTTGTAAACAATAAAAAATTACATATCATCTGTACTAGTATAATTTAATGAAAAGGTGAAAAGAATGATGAGAACATAGAAAGAACTAGAATTCATTATCAAAATTCAAATCTAATATTGATGTATTTTAACTACTTGTAGTGTTTCGGTCATTTAAATGCGATCTCCGAGTGAATATGTAATTTTAATAACGGATAGATTCTTAACACAGTCGCATCGGGAAACGAGAATTCTTGTTTTTGTTAAAAGAAATGTATATATCACTGACTGAGGGCGTAGCTTCTATCTTACAGAAAGTGCATTTATATCATATTTTCCATATTTTTTTAGATTGTATAGACATTTTATATTAAAACCATATATTGAAAGATATTTACTTATGAATAAACATGAGAAACCTATCTAGGAAACCAATTTAGGAAAGACTTTCAGATGAGGGTGCGCTTCTACTCTTTTAAAACCCAGATTTAATAAAAGGTGTCCGATGCGAATGTGTCAAAAGATTTCGTCGATAAAATCAAATTATAAGACTAAACAATTTTCAAAATTTGAATGTTAAATTATATATTAAACATTATACCTTTTCATTGGCAAAGTAATACTAAAATGGTGAAATTATTGAATGCAACTAGAATTTACTAAAAAGTTGATTTGAAAATAAATAAATGCTTTTCATCATGTACATTAAAAACAAAACATTTTATTTAAAAAATCAGGTACACTTATGGCAGCTTTGATATTAAGGATTGATATTAAATTGATATTAATGCAGGATTGATATTAAGTGGTATAAATAATATACCATCGACATCCAAATGATTAACTCTTTATTTTTAGTCCTTTTTAAGGCAAATTAATCCTTTTTCTAGAACGTTTTAATGATACAAAATCATCAGATTTGAAGAAAAAAATTATTTAAAATAACGAAATGTTTTTCGCCAATTACATTTAAAAAAATTTATTGACAAATTCTAGTACAAATTGAGTATTTGGCGACAGGATACTTATACAGTAGAGAAGTTAAAATCCATTTCCAAAAATATTTCTATTGTAAAACTATTTTTAAATAAGATATCGAAAAGTGAGATTTTGCATGTTTTTTAGAAAATACGAAATTTTATATGATGTTGAGTATTTTTTTAACTAAAAGAGATAAACAAAATACAGCCACTAGTTCTGGCCTTTAATTAAAGGCCTAACACTAGAACGCCCGGCAGGTGTCGAAACGGCTCCAACTAAAGTAATTTCCGGCATAAAAGCCGCGGAAAAAATAAGCCTGTTTCAAACCAGAAATTTTACTTTCTAAAAAAACTAAAATAAGATCTAACTAAATGGAAGTTACTTTTTATAAAATAAAATTTCTGAATTTATAATTAATAAGGACTTTACGTTGCACATATAAATACAAACATCAAACACTTGTTTTCAACATATCGTCGCTACAATGTCAAACTATCGAATGTGAAAAAATTTACTTTTCATTACTTTAAAAAATGGACCGATTGGCACCACTAAATTTTAATAGCATTCTTTACAGGGGTTGCTAGTTTGGCATCCTTTTATATTCAATAATTCCGAATACATACCATAAATCTCAAACAGAAAATTTTGCTTTATTTAACCCTTTAACGGATAAAGCACTTCAACTGCTAATATGTTGAAATAAATGATTGACACCGGAAATTATGAACAGATTTATTTGCATATAAGAAAAAAGCGATATTTTGCATACATAATAAATGGAAAATATTTTTATTAAAATTCTGCTGTCATTGTTGAATTTTGTAATTAAAATTTTGTGGTTTCGTAGGAAAGCCAATGTCCGTTAAAAGGTTAAGGACACACGTTTCTTGATTACTTCAAGTAAAACATTTTCCCTCAAAATTTCCAGTATGAATTCGGCATCTCTAAATAAATAAGAAGGCAACATTGGCAACCCTGTTCTTCACAGACATTTTATTAGTATTCGTACTAGACGAAGAATTCTAATAAAATTTAGTGGTGACAATCAGCCAATTTTTAAAAGTAATGAAAAATGCATTTTTTCAAATTCGACATGGTAGCAACGATATATTTCGTTTAATTTAAAAATTACATAGATAAACAATTCTTGTATAAAATTTCTGGTCGGAAAGAGATTTATTTGAACAGCGGCTTATACGCCGAAAATTACGGTAAGTAATTGATTGCCGAATCGAAACGGAAATTTCTTCATAAAATACGCTACATCTGAACCACACAAAAATTAGTTAAAAAAACAAGTAAAATAATTTAAAATAAAAAATCTGGTGTAAAATATTTGTATAAAGCTTAAGTAAAATTTCCGTGCGCTATATTGTTAACACGCTAACTGCCGGCCGTCTTGCGTATTTACTATAAAATTTTCACATTACAATTTTTTGACGCTTGTAGCGCTGCTGGTGGGAAACTGTATAACTATAATTTTTAAATGGAATTTTTTTATGTTTTCTCAAATGACAACCATACTCAAAGTTAAAATTTAATATGATATTTTAATCTCAACTTTCTTTTACACTGATAACGCACTCTAGCGAGAAAGAAAATAACCAAATTTAAATAAAAGTTGTTTTTTATTACTTTTTTCACTCTCTGAAGGCTGTATTCAAGTTTTTAAAAAAAAGTACAGATTCAACTTTTTTTTTTGTTTCCTCATTCCATTTAGGTAAATGGGGTTACAATAAATATAATTGATTTTAAATGTTTCAGTGTATGACAGCTATACTGAAGTCATAAATAGATAGCATATATTCAACACAATTCTTTTGCGTACCCCGGCGTTAAAAACAGTAACTAAATTTAAATAAAATTGCTTTTTTTCCATGAAATCTTAAGAGTGACTTTATCATGGTGTTTCGTGCATCAAATAAAACGAATATTTATCCTAAAACCAAACTGGTGTTACCTTAAAACCTGGGGCGAGACACATAATGTTTAGAAAAAGCAATGTCGGGGGTTAATGGGTTTATCATATTTTAGACAAAAATTATCAACCTGCACCATTCGAAAATGATAGAAAGCACAATTCTCTTAAAACTCAAAATAATATACGGGAAGGAATTGAGAAAAAAAGATTCTGATGACTACGTTAAATTACATCCAGAAAATATATATTTTTGAAATAGTAAATATTATTATTATTTTTAATTAAAAATGCCCCTGAAAGCATAAATCATATAACTATAAGTGGAGTACTTTTTGTAGTTTTTTTAATTTATTTTTGAAGAGAAACGTGCATGTCTGTTTCAAATTGCAGAAAATAGGAAAAGGTGAGATCAATTCGGGAAACATGAAAAACAACAAGGAATTGAACTTTAGAAAATATGTTTTTTAAAAAGTTAATATTAATATTTTTAAAACAAATTTATCGTTAATTTTTAAGCAAATTTATCTATGGATTATAGCGGAATAGTATTCTGAATAAGTGGAATTTTTTTGGTTTTTTGTATTTTCATCCTGAACACACATACTGCGTGGCAGTTTAAAACTGCATAAAAGACGGAAAACGACCTCCAGAAAAATTGTTTTTTGAAATATTAGTATTATTTGACAAAAAATACCGTTCGAACCGGAAAACTACCATGAATAAGTGAGTATTATTTGGAAACGGAAATGTGCAGACACAATGATGGCACAATGGAAGCTCGCAATTTTGCAATGTTCATTTGGGTGTTCGTTAATTTTTAAGATAATTATTATAAGATACAAAAAATGGCTTCCTAGTGCGTAACTTCAGACACCTTGGTACCTTCCTGCCAAACTTGGTAGTTTTGTGTGCAGCAATTTCTTCGGCACACACAGAGGCAGGCGGATAGACACACAAACATCAATCTTTATTATTACATACCTGCTAACGTTCAACTAAACTCTCGTACACTGCGAGTTAGTTTGATCCAGGTTAAATACTTTTCTAACCAGAAAATATATATGAAAAAATATTGTATATTATGTTTCATGCTCTTACATGTAACCTATTTGATTGCATTTCTTAAAACAAAGATCTGGTTAGAAACGTTTTAACCGCGGTTAAATTAACCTACATTGTACGGAAGTTTAGTGCGATGTTGGCAGGTATGATTATTATATCAGTCTATGTCTTTAGACTGAACCTAAACATGTGTATATAGTTCAAAATTATTATTTTTAAAATAAAGATGGAAGTATTGCGCATTTGTTTTGGACGTTATCCTTGTATATCTTTTTTTCAGTTTCTTTTTTTTTATTTCTTTATTTTATTTTATGTTATTTTATTTTATTTTATTTTTGTAGGTGAAAATATAACATATATATCTATTGCATATATATCACAGTCTTAAGATATAGATAGAATCTATAACGACTAAAAATATCTTCCGCAAGTCTGAAAAACATCATTTTGAGATAAGCATTGAGTCAATATTTTTCAGTTAAAATAAATATACACTTTATGAAACATATTTTTCAAAAAATATAAACAAATTCTCTAGGAATCTTGCATGAAATATTATTGATTGGCGATTTTTTATAAAAAACAAGAGGAATCCCACCCTATCTTTGAAAAATATGAGTACTAAGGCATCAAACCCGGGCTTCCCGGGATAAAGAATATAGGTGAAAACCATTATTTTCTTTTTATTGAAAACTCTAATAGACATTTCATGTTAATAATTTTTATAGATTGTTTCCTAACAACACCAAAGAGCATTTTTATATGATATATCTCAATCATGTATTCAAATAAAATTTTGAAATTTATTAAAAGTGGTAATTTCGCCTCTTGCCAGTTGGCCTCTAGCCAGGAGTTAATAGCCGAAGTTTAATAAATTTCGATAAATTTTGTTATATACACAGTTTTTCTTATTCTGATAATTTCAGCGATTTTAAGAGCTTATTTTGATTAGATGCCTGTAAAATTTGTGTTTTATTTACACTAATTTATTCACTAATTTATGCACTAATTTATTCATTTATTTATTTAATAAAGTTTTAATTTCGTTATGCAATATTAGTTGGAAACAAATGTTGAACTTTTTATATTGTTTAAAGTGCAAACGGATTGATATTTTGTAATAGTCTGCAAGCAATATAGATTTTTATTGAAAATTATTTTAAAAGCCATACATTTAGCAAATCTAATTGCATTTGAAAGTAGATTTTTTTTTTCGAATATAATGGTGAAAAATTGAAAATGTGCAATGTTTAGAAATTATAGAAAATCCAGCAACAATAATTTTAAAACTGATATTTCATCGTCAAGTGTTGTCATTTGCAAAATGTCGTCAGCGTTGCGAATGGTCACGTTTGTCCTTAGATAGATATATTTTCCAGATTTACGCATCAACAAAAATGTCCCAATAAATCCATTTATTATAAAATTTCTCTAGTCTAATAAAAAATTGTCAAATGTCGCAATTTCCAGCCTATAAACCTGTATCAAACAATCATGTTTCGATACAGAAATTCCATTTAATAAATGAAGTTAAATATTTACAGCTATCCATAAAGTTACATTTTATAAAATGAATGGATCAGGGTCCATAAGCCGTGTTTTCGACCCATGAAATACTAAAATTCGATTTTGTTATACTGACTTAATTATTTCACTTTTTCATATTAGAAGATTTATCCTGTACTATTTCAACAATAGTTTTTGCATTTTGTTCTGATTTATATGACTTACACAAGCTCAAAGTTCATATTATTCGTAGTTTTTGATGAAAAATACTCAATTGCTCCTAATTTTACCTCAATTATACATATGAACACAATCGTGCAACACTTTCTTATTTACATATATTATAAAATACATAAAAATTTACAATATATGTAAAAATAAAAGTGTTGCAAAGCTGCGCTCATAGTAAAATATTTAAAATAGAGAGTTAACCCTTTCCGGTGCGGAGTAATTCTGTTTGTAAAATGATGAAATAATGAATTGACACCAGAATTTAAATACGAAATCATTATAAAATAAAATCTTGCTCATTTTCCTGTAATGTACAAAAGGAAAATTTTAATTAAATATTCTTGGTGCCGATTGTCAGTTTTGGAATTAAAATTAAGTGTCCTTTTTTGTGACCACCGCCCGCTAAAGGGTTAACCCCTTAATCGTCGTGCCCGAGACATTCACGGGCAGCGTAGGTTACGCGTGTTTTATTCAAATTGTTTGATTCCCACCAGTTTTTTAAAATAGTTTTATTGGCTTTATTCTTGCATTATCTTATCTGTCTATTAAATAAGACGAACATTTCTACTTAAAAAAACTGGTGGTAAACAAGCAATCTGAATTTTTAAAAAGTAGCCTCCACTTAAAGTGCGCGACGATTAAGGGGTTAAGTAACTGCGTTCTCTCCCATCACTAAGAGACTTTAGAACGCAGCAACGTGTTTAAACGTGCTAAAATGAGCGTAACTCTTGCTAATGTGAAGGAATGCTGTTATTCAGTTTTTTTTTGGATTTTTGGAAATTGGTTTTAAATTTTAGTCAAATTTGTTTATTCTTCGTGTACCATTATTTTCAAAGATAAAATTATGAAACTTTAAGGTTATTTACCTTATATACAGATGACAAAAAACACAATTATCCCTTCAAACATTCAATATATGGAGAATTAAGCTATACAATATTCGCATTTTAAAATAGTGAGTAAAACTGAGTGTCGAAATTTTCAAAAAATCTCCATTAGCCTCCGATATGGCTTGACAATTTTCCTCGTCTACATACATTGAAGAAACAGCTACATGTATTTCAGTTTAAACAAAATTCAGTTCACACAAAATTATTTCATTAAAGGCCCATACGGGCCTTTAATGAAACAATTTAGTTTATGTGCCTATAATAAGGCAGCACGAAGGCCACAATTGCAAATTGTTGCAGATGAAGTTCAATCAAATAAGACCAGTTCAAAATTGATATGTCTAATCATTCTCGAGATAATTATAATTATCTCAAGAATGATTAGACGTATCAATTTGGAACTGGTTTTATTCGTTTTCTCATCCGAAAATACTTAAGAACGATCTGAAACAACCCTAAACACTATAATTTTTTGTCTCTTTTAAACTTTTTATTTAATTTTCCATTTATTTATTTGCTTTAAATAATAAAACTTTGTATCAATTACTATATAAACAAAACAACATACAGGACGCGTTTCGAACTGAACCTTAACAGCCCGTCATCAGCCAAAGCAAACACGTGTCCCACATTCTTTCACGTGTTTGCTTTGGCTGATGACGGGCTGTTAATGTTCTGCGCGAAACGCGTCCTGTGTGTTGTTTTGTTTATATGGTGATAGATGCAAAGTTTCATTATTTAATTGCGATTTATCGCCAGTTTATTGGTGCTGTTTCATCTTCATTTATTTGCTTTATTCAACATATTCTCTCATTTCAATTTAAGTACTTTTGAAAATCGGTTTTAGCCAATTTTTCTGATAGTATGGGATTAGAATGATACATCTTTCAAGTTTTCAGCCGAAATTCATGTTTTACAGACAAATATATATGCTTAGAACACGAATTTCAGATATCCATTCCTTTTAATCTAGTCATAGTTCCTTGAAGTTGTCAAATGTGCGCAGAAAAATGGTTCTAACTAAATAGCTATGACTTGTATTGACCTACAGATGATTCCATTCTATTCTGCGGAAAAAAATTACATAACAATCAACTGTGAGGTATTACAAAAAGAAATTTATTTTAGTGTCCTGTAAAAATCAAGAATATGGGTTATCAAATATCGACAGGAAAGTGGTTTAACTCGTAAAATATAAGTAGTATCAACCTGTGGATAGTTTTATTTAATACCTCTCAAAAACATACATTTAAAACAGTGGTCCGAAACTAATGTCCAAAAAGATGGGACGGATTGCAGAATTTTGGGTCATAGCATCAGGGGATGCTGCATCACTTCATTACCAGTATTACTATATGCTAAATTTGGCCCGATTTAGTGTTTAAACATTATGCAATTAAAAAAGGCAAAATTTAGTCTATAATAATACAGGTAGAAAGTTAGGCAGCACCCACTGATATCAAGCTCCAAACTTAAATAATATAACCAATGTTTTAAAATCGATTTGCTACTAGTAGATTTCAAATGACACCTCTTACACATATAGGACTCGTATATGGTATAAATTAGTGATCGACAGAATGAATGATCTTGATATTCGAATGAATCATTAGGGCGTGCGAAAAAGCATAGGAGAAAATCTTCGTATTTCTTAAAATCAATTACTACCATAAATTTACATTAAAAAATAACTTTTTTGTTTTAATTAGAATTAAATTAAGAGACGCATATTAGTAATGAAAAATCCTTTTTCTACAAAATTCCTGGAGGTAATTGATAGAAAAAAATACGAAGGTTTGTATCTAAGCTTTTCTTTCTTTAATTACAATTAGTCTGGTGATAATTGATTTTAAAAAATAAGAAGGTTGATAACTATGCTTTTGCGCATGCTCGAATTATTCATTCGAATGACTAAACATTATGACCATCACTAGTATAAATCCTTTTTTACAAAAACTTCTTGAATAATATTTTAATTATGCTAATTAAAAGGATGATTTGTGAAAACAATTCGTGGACGAGGAGTGGAAGACGTCAGATTACATCTAAGTCTGATTTTTCAAAATCTGAGCGATTATACTTACAGTGTATGCAGTACGTGTTAAATTTTTTAGTGCATACTGGCGCTACATCCCTGTCATGCTGCTGGTGGATAAAACAGAAGTTCGCTGCAGGCGCACAATATGAATATTTTGTTCGAGTACATGACATTTACCTATCCCGCGGGGAGTTGTCAAAGCAAGAATTTGCAGTAAAAGTAATTGTAGCAATAGTAATTTATGAGTTCCATAATCCTTTTCACTGACGTTACAGATACGTGTGATTTCAATCGAAAGATCACGCTTGAATTAGCTTGCATATTCTTAACAGGATAAATATTTGGCAATTTCTCTTTGTGATTTTTCTGGTGCAACCTCATGGCTGCCAACATCTACGCTTATTTTAAATCAAATAATTATTTTAATAGAGGAAATTTCACTTAACAAGCCCAATAAAGTATAAAGTACTGCGTGTCATTAAAAAAATTTAGTATACAAATTATTAAATTTTTTTCTGGTTCGAAACATGAATATTTGATTTAAGGTATCTGACTACATTTAAAAAGTGTATTTCGACCAAAATTGTCAAAACGATTTTATTACATTTTATTGAAGCCCAACGTTTTATCTTTCCAAAACTGTTTTTATTTTTATTGTACGATAAATAGAACCGGAGTTGTAGTGGTTTTCAAACTACTCAACAGCTGTCACTCAAACCGGAAGTACTGTTTAAAGGACCGGAAATACTATTTAAAAGTACTAATTGGGAGTGGGGGAAGCAAAACTATGGCCTCCTAGCAATAAACAAAGGCTCAGTACTTAAAAAAATGTGTATGTCTTATAAAAACAGTAAAGTTTAGATGCATATTACTGTGAAAATTATTGTAGTAAAACATAAATCTAAACTTTAAATGCATTTTTTGGAAAATGTAATTTTTGGTGAAAATTCCATACGCAAAACATGATTTCTCAAAAGGTTATTAGAATATCACTATGAAATTCGAATTGCATGTTGTTTACACTATTGTGAAGGCAATGAACTAAAGATTTAATTTTAGAATAAATATTTTTTGTTTTATGGATGTTTTCGTGGAAAGACATCGATGAATTTTATGAAAATCAGCACGTAAAAAGGTGCAATGTGCTATAAAATTTGAAAAAAATAAGATATCTCTTAGATTTTAGTTCATTGCCTTCAGCAATGTGATATGTATGAGTTGTAAAAAGGAAATTAAGATACATACAATACATTTTTCTGTAGAGCGTTTTGCGTATTGGGCCATATTTCGCTAAATTTTACCACAAAATCCCCATTTACCAAAATTTCATCAATGAATGAAATATTTTTTGCTTTTTTTCGCAGTTTCTAGTCATATTTTTTATATAAATAAGTTCAAAAAATAATTAAATAGCTTTTTTGGAAAAAATTGCTCCGTACGTAGTCAGGCACCTTAAAAAGGCGTAGAAGTTGGCAGGCCTGCAACCTTTTTATTTTCCAGCATGCAAAACTACTACCAGTCGTACGAAGGAGCTTTTTCAACGTGCGAAATTTCTTCCGTTCTGTTGCTTAAAATTATTATATAAAGGATTTGACATCCATGCAACAGGCATGAACCAGACAAAATTGATAGTTTCGGGAAAAGAAACGAGCTGAACGAGTTAGAGTACTGCATTTTTTTATATGACGAAATTATATATTTTTTCTGACATTGAAGCTATTTATTTAGTGTTCAATATTTTTTTTAAATGCTCCTGAAATTTAACTTTTATTAACTAGATGTCTTAAACTGTTTTACCTCAAAGTCATTTGCCCTCACAAATTCTGAAAGGTACTCTACGCCTTATTTAATCGCAAATTTCTGTCAATAAATAATGAAATTTATTCTATTTTAAAAATAGTAACAGCTTGATGGACCGTGAGCCACAGGTTAAAAATCCATACTATAAACCGATCGACCGGTAATATACACTTTTTTATCCTTTAAAAATGTATTGCTCGACTGTAATAAGTTGGCAAGGATTTCCGGAATTGTACAAAATTCGTCTAAAGTATTTTCTATGATGTTACTATGTATTCATATGTATTCAGTAGAACCACAAACAAGATTCCCACTATCTCCATAGAAGATCCTTAGATTAAAATGGCAGAAACTCGATCATAAATAAGGCGAAAAAATGTTCTATGAATAAATGATGTGAAGCTTGTCTATGCTCCATTGCTTCACCTATGTCTGTATTGAAAAATGAAGGGAATCGTATGAATTAGTGAAGTTGTAGAACAAAGGGAGTGTTGCATCTTGGTAGAGATTTTTTTAATCCGAAATGCCACTGCTATGTTCGAAGAGTTATATTCGCCTTATTTAATAAGTCATTAAAAGACGAATGTTATTATTTGGAAAAAGTAAACGCATTCTGATTAAAAAAGCTCATAAAGCAAAATGCCAAAGCAGCAAAATTCTGAAAACACTGAACAGGTCTTTCCAACCTGCTTTCCGCGAATTGCAGAAATATCGCAATTTTTGAATAGTATGCTTCGCCATGTTTAATTGTAATAAACACTGCGATTAAATATAGCAACTGTAACTGTTTGGATATATCGGTGACATACGGACCGAAGAAAGAACGTTTTGTTGTGTTGTAGAGATTCTTGTATATTTATCGGAATTCCCATTGTTTAATTCATGGATCAATTAAATATATTTTGAAACTAAATCTTTCGAATAGAAAAAGTCAAATGAGCATCACATGGGAATAAAATACGTCTTCTTAAATAAAATTTCTGTTTTTTAAACATATTTATTCAATCCGCAGAATCTAATCCAGAAATTACAGTATATATTAAAAGCGACAGTATAATTAGCTTTCAAGTTTTACGCTTTTCCTTAGAAACTAAAATTTAATAGTAAATTAAACTTTATTTAATCGCCGAAATGTTGATTATTTTTGTCAAAATATTTTATTAACCTTTTCAGGGGTGAAGTACGTTTATTCGTAAAACGTTGAAATGGTTGAATGACGCCACAATTTACGAATACATTTATTTGAAAGAAAAAGTAGAAGCTTTTCTTTACGTACTTAATAAAATAAAATAAAATCATTTCATAATTCAAGTGCCAATGTGTAAATTAGGGATTACAATTGAGTAGTCAAAAAATAATCACCACCCTTCAAGGGGTTATGTTTTAATGGTACTAATAAAGCGTAAAAGTTGACAGCTATACACAATGATATTTCATTTGAAAATCAATCTATCTTTTCTTAATGTGAGTTTTAACAAAATAACTGTCGTTAAGAAATTTTATTTTACAGAAGTAAAATATTCATCGGGGTAAAAGAACTTACAAGAAAGCTCGTGGGATCTCTATGTCACAACTACTTCCGTACAGCTGGGATACTGAATAAACGACACTTTGGCCACGCAGTTACACATTTTGTATAGAATATTTCTCCTTATTAATCGTAGAATTTCTGTCATTAACAGTAGAACTACCATGAGCCATCATTTTGACGGTTACCAAATGAATATATTCTGATTCGAGCCAGAAATTTCTTTTTAAAATAAATTAAATATAAAACTCACAGAAATACGTTAAATGAATAAGCTAAGTAGTTTTAAATTTTCTGGTATGAAATTGTTTTAGAAATCTTGAGTAAAATTTCCAGTAGTTCTAGTGTTAAATAAGGAGGACATTATTTTTCGCAAATAGTGGTGTGACAGTACTTTTCGTAAATGACATGAGTACTACTGCCGTACAGTAATCAGTGTTGCTAATTTAACGTAATTACTTCCACTGGTTACGTTTTTGAATATCTGTAATTCTGAAGAAAAGTATTAGTGGTAAGTTCACACCAAAAGTGACCTTCGGTGTCCGCTTCTGTAAAATTTACAGTAGAAATCAAAAACAAAGATTTTTGTTTGGAAATAGTGGTATTCAAAAAGAGGATCGAGTAAGACTCCTGTTAACAAAGTTTACGAAGAGTAATCTTCGTTTTATTTAAACACGGAATCATTAATATTCTATGTCATTAAAACGAAGGGTACTATTCGAAAACTGTGGTAAATATTTTGAAAGAAAAACGCTCTAAATGATCAACAATCTTCACCTTATATAATCTCAAATATTCTGCTATTAAATAATGCACAGATTACTATATAGAAACAGAGGTGGTATGGAACACCAGCGAACTCCTTGAAATACCCTATAAAACATCTTCATTTTAAAACCGAATTATCAGTTTAACATTAATTTGAACCATTAAGAATTTATAAAATGTATTTCTTTGTAATTGTTTTAACTTTCCCATACTGAATTGTTCCTACTAATTCCGAATCTTCGCTTTATTTAAACGTAGAATTTGTATTCATTTCACGCGAATTTTCAAGTTTAAGATTACTGTTCGGAAATTGTGTTACCAAACGTAAAGACAGTGGGAAATCTGATATAACGGAACTTTTCTTTCATTTCACCGGATTTACTTTGTTTGTAATGTTACATTTTATAAAATAAAATGTCTGGGTCGAAACATGAATGTTTGATTCGCGGATTATACATCGGAAAATACAATTTCGGATCGCAATAAAAATCATATGCATAATTATTTAAATTTGACCCTACTCGCTCTGGCTAAAAAAATATATATATCATCCCATATTTCAGTACCGGAAAGTATAAAAATAGATCCATAGGCGGGGTTAACCCTTTCAGGGGCAATTAATCGTGTTTGTGTTATGTGGAATTTACACCTGAATTTTGAGTAAACCTTATTTGAAAATAAGGAAATGTAGTTTTACAGCCCTGTTTTTTTTTCCACCAAAGTTATAAAATAAAAAAATTACTCGAATATTCTGGTAATAAACGTAATTAAAATTAAGTGCTATAGCGTATATCTATCTCCCCGCCTTTAAATGGTTAAAACTCTGAAAAATTCTTCATTCGTTAATTCAAACCAGCCATGATACAGTAGTTTTCTCTTGATCTACCAAACAAAATTAACCGTGACTTGGAAGAATACAAATATAAAACAAATATAAAAGTTATACCTGATGTTACTTTTGGTATTTTAACGGTGTAAAGGAAAAAAATGGAATAGGGGTTACCATTTGAGGGGAATTAATTTTGTTTGTGTGATGTTGAATTCACACCTGAATTTTCAATAAATTTTATTTGAAAATATGGAAATGCAATTTTAGAGCAGTTTTTCCCTTAAGTTATAAAAGTATAAATTTACTAAAAAAGTCTGCCACCAATTATGATTATAATTAAGCAGAAAAAAATCCTTCCTCCGCCGTTTAACCGTTTGAGTGTTGAAAATACGGCCTATAATCCGCGAAACAAACAATTGTGTTTCTAACCAAAAATTTTATCTTATTAAATGATTTCATTTATTGAATAAAATTTCTGGGTTGAATCAAAATTTGTTTGATCCGCAGATACATTGCGGCGCTATGGCGCTTCAAAGCACTCAAATAGTTAAGGAGTTAAAACATTCAAAGATTCTCCATTCTGTAAATCAAACTAGCCACAACTTGCTAGTTCCAACTGGATCGACCAGAGTACCACCAAATACAAACTGTAAACCGCTAAACATAAAATTGATAGCTGGTGTTTCTTTTGTATTTTAACGGTGTCAATGAAAAAATGAGAATGATAATATTTTCAATTATTTAGTGTACAGGTCTTCAATATGTAGACCGCGGGCCACCGAACCACCACTATTTAGTAAAAAAATTATTTCTTACTTAATGACAGAAACTTCGAAATTAAAAAAAGTCAAAAATTACCTTACGGAATTTTTGGTAATAAATGACTTTGTATAAAAAATGTTGAAGAGCCCAAATTTAATGTAACTTTTGCTTTTATGAAATTTTTCTTTATTAAATGTTTAATGTTCGTGGAAACAATCGGTATATCATTCTTATGAAACCGAATGGACCAACATTTTCCATGGTAGGTAACCAATTTGCTGGTAAAAATTACGTTAGTTCGCTGTTTATAAAAATAAGACTAAATTAAAAAGTTCTATAGTTGAAACAATTTATTTTGAGCTGTAAAATTTCTGAATAGCATTTTTCGTCTTATTTAATTGCAGAATTCTGCGATTAAACAAAACAAAGATTTTTTTTAAAAGAAAATAGTAGTATCCATAATCGACCGTCTGGATACGCCAAACTTGCACATATAGAATAAGCCTTGTGACACGCTAGCCATCAAGGTACCACTATTTTAGAAAGGAATAATTGGCCGTATTTTATTACGAAATTTTGTGATTAAATAAGGCGTAGCTTACTTCTTTAAATCATGGTGGTATACAAAATACAGGCAGAAAGTTTGTGCAGTCCTAATACAGGACATTAAAAAAAAACTCTTTACTTCATTACGGAAAATGTAAAACTCGATCCGTACGTGTGGGGTTACCCCTTGAGTCGCAATTGATTGTGTTTCATTAATGTTGAATTCCCACCAGAATTTACAATAAATTTTATTTCAAAATCAAGGATAAAAAGTTTCACTGGACCCTTTTTTCCAGCGCGAAATTATTAAAGTAAAAGTTTACACAAAAATTCTGGTACAGATCTTGATTAAATTTAATTGACACGAAATATATCCCACCGCCGCCGTTTAAGCGGTTACAACTCTAAAACAATCTCTATTCTGTAAATCAAACTAGCCACTACTCGCTAGTTCTAACTTGATCGTCCAGAGAACCAGCAAATACAAACTGAAAAACGCAAAACATAAAATTGATAGCTGATGTTTCTTTTGTATATTAACGGTGTAAATGGAAAAAGGGAAATGAAATTTTTTTTTCAATTATTTAGTGTACGGGTCTTCAACATGTGAACGCGGGCCACCGAACCACCAATATTTAGTGTAAAAAATATTTCTTACTTAATGCCAGAAACTTCGCAATTAAATGGGCGAAAATTACCTTACGGAATTTTTGGTGTTAAATGAGTTTGTATAAAAAATGTTGAAGAGCCCAAATTTAATGCAACTTTTGCATTTATGAAATTTTTCTTGATTAAATATTTAATGTTCATTGCATAAATTCGTATATCATTCCTATGAAACCGAATGGACCAACATTTTACCTGGTAGGTAATCGATTTGCCTGTAAAAATTCCGTTATTTCGCTGTTTATATAAATAAGACTAAATTAAAGTTTTTATACTTGTAACACTTTATTTTGCTTTTTAGAATTTCTGAGCAGCATTTTTCGTCTTTAATTGCAGAATTCTGCGATTAAACAAAACAAAGATTTTTTTAAAGAAAATAGTAGTATCCATAATCTACCGTCTGGATACGCCAATCTTGCACATATAGAATAGGCCTTGTGGCACGCGAATCATCAAGGTACCACTATTTTAGAACGGAATAATTGGCCGTATTTTATTACGAAACTTTGTGATTAAATAAGGCGAAGGTTACTTTTTTAAATGAAGGTGGTAAACAACATACAGGCAGAAAGTTTGTGCAGTCCTAATACAGGACATTAAAAAAGTTGTTTCTTTACTTCATTACGGAAAGTGTAAAACTCGATCCGTACGTGAACCCCTTGAGTCGCAATTGTTTGTGTTTCATTAATGTTAAATTCACACCGCAATTTACAATAAATTTTATTTCAAAACCAGGATATAAAGTTTCACTGAACCTTTTTTCCCATGCAAATTTATTAATGTACAATTTTACACAAAAACTCTGCTACAAATCTTGATTAAACTAAATTGACACGAAATATATCTTATCGTCATTTATGTGGTTACAACTGCAAAACAATCTCCATTCTATAATTCAAACCAGCCACGATACACTAGTTTTAAACTATTCACGTCGAGAATCTTTTACACTTTTTTAAGTCTTCAACACCACTTAACACCAGTTTTTCCGTGCTTTAGTTTTGAGTTATTTAAACTGTCAAAATTTCAGATTAGATAGAGGGAAAATTTCCGTGCTAAAATACTGGTTTCCAAATTTAAAGGTTTCATGCGCATTAAGTGGCAAGTTTTCTTGCCAATCGGCGTTAGTGAGTTAATCTGATCGTTCGGACAGAGTAACTTGTTTCCGAAAAAAAATGTAAAACAACAAAATGATACCGGATGCTTCTTTTGTATTTTAACGGTGTTATAAGAAAAAATGGTAATCATAATATTTTCCTATTATTTAGTGCTCGGTCTTCAACATGCCAACTGTGGGTCACCGAACCACCATTATTTAGTATAAAAAATGTTTCTTACTTAATGACAGAAACTTTGCAATTAAAAAGGGTTATTTATGGAATTTCTGGTGTTAAATGACTTTCTATCAAAAATGTTGAAATTTACAAGCAAAATTTAATGTAACTTTTGAATTTATGAAATTTGTTTCCAATGTCCGAAATTTTCCATGCTAGGTAATCTATTTGCTGGTAAAAATTCCGTTAGTTTGCTGTTTATAAAAATAAGACTAAATTAATATTTACAGCGATATTAGGTTATATTAGTATATAAAATCAAATTTCTGGGTCGAAACATAATTGTTTTTATCCGCAAATTATAGGCCGGAAATTACGCTAATTTAGTTTGTTGTTTATAATTTATGAATAAAAATTTTCATTTTATTTAATTGCCGAACTCTGCGATTAAACAAGGCAAAGATTTCTTTCCGGAAATAGTTTTATCCATAACCAAATGTCTGGATATGTATGGAATCATTTAACTATAGAATATGTGTTCCCAAATTGTGGCCCACGAACCACCAAGCTGCCACAATTTTAGAACTGAATAATTTAGGACAAAACTTTGTGATTAAATAAGGCGAACTTTACCTTTTAGAAATAGTTGCGGTAAACAGCTTACAGTCAAAACATTCAAGCAGTCCTAATACAGGACATATTAAAAACAAATATTCTCATATTTTAGAACCGGAAATTGTAAAAATCAATCCATACGCAGGGATTAATCCTTTCAGGGGAATTAATTGTTTGTGTAATGTTGAATTTACACCTGAATGTTTAATACATTTTATTGGAAAATAACGAAATACAGTTTTACAGGAATTTTTACCCAAAGTTATAAGAGCATTGTTATACTAAAAAAAATCCGGCACAAATAATCATTAAAATTAAGTGACAAAAAACATATCTCAACGCCGTTTAATGTGTTAAAACTCAAAAGAATTTCTCCATTCTGAAATTCAAACGGACCATAATACGTGAGTTTTAAATTGATAGCTTGCACGGATCGACTTACCAGCGGATGTAAATTAAAACATAAAATCACTGATTAACACTTCTTTCGTATTTTAACCCTTTGGGTACAGATTTATTTTGAAAAAAAAAAACATACAGAACAGACACGGCAGCAATTTGGAATAGTGTTTTTTCTCTATTTGTTGACAGATATTCCCTCATTAAAAAGAAGCGAAAAGTAACTGTTTGAATTTTCTATTGTAAATTCGAAATTTCTGAATAAAAAAAAAATCCGTGGACAATACTGATGACGAGTCTCAGTCGTCAAATGTACCTAAGGAGTTAACGGTGTTAATGGAAAAATGGGAATGATAATATTTCTCAATTATTCAGTGTACGGGTCTTGAACATGTTGACCGCGGGCCACCAATCCGCCTCTATTGAAGTATAAAAAAGTTTTCTTACTTAATGACAGAAACATCGCGAGTAAAAAAATCGAACATTAACTTTTGGTTTGGTAGTAAACGACTTTCAGTTAAAAAGGCTAAAGAGGCCTATTTTAAAATATGCTTTTTATGTGCTATGATAAACGTTATACTGTACTCATAAATCCTAACTCGTGTATAAATTAAAGTAATTTACGAGGGAAATAAGTTTTGAAAAAAAATTTCATTCAAGTGAAATTACATCAGAATGTAAAAAAAAAAAATCATATCCCAACTCGAAAGGTTATAATTTTCCAATTTCTTTTCATAGTCATAATGCGTACAAATACCTACTACAAGTTTTAATAGAATTTTTTGCCTCATTAAATCGCAGCAAATTTATTACAAACTTTATGATTATATAAAATTATTTTAATTTCTACAAATTACATTTTAAAAAGAAAATGTCTACACTTAATATTGATGCCATTCAATTTTTGAAATTTCAAAGAGTGTATTCATCTGCTCAAGGCATGATGGCAAGTTTGACCTCCTAATTTTATTCAGAAATTTTATTTCATAGCCAAAATTCTGAATAGTAATTTTTGTTTTATTTAATAACGGGCGTTTCGTGAATACTTAAAGTAAAATTTGTTCTTCTTGAATTACCGGTACCAACTCGGACTTTCTAAATAAATTCGGAAGCAAACTGGTAATCATTGTCTAGTATGTGGATATCTAAACTGTGTCCTGTGAGCTTGTGAATTCCACTTACCTGCCACTATTTTGTGATAGAAGAAATTCCGTTTTTCTAAACACAGAAATTTTGCGATTAAATAAGGCGAAGATTACATTTCGGAATTTGTGTTGGTACAAAAAATAAACAGTTAAAATTATCGGAGATATAGAGCATAAATTATCTAAGTGAGGAAACGTGTACCCGTGTGCCGGAAGATCAATTAACAGCACTTAACATGAATAGTTTACATTGCCTTATTCAATCTTAAAATTTCTTTCGGTAAATAATTTGAAGAAAATTTTTCCGGAACATTAGTGGCAATTTGCCGTCTGGCATGATAGTTTGCCGTCATTGAGCTAAGTATTCCAACAAGCGTGATAATCGATAGCTTTATATTAAATGTTAAGCAAAATTTTGCTTAGTAACTGAAACATTTATTTTTATTTACTTACGTGTTGATCAGACTATTCCAACTTTTAAAGAGTAGGCGTAACACTAAAACTTGCTGCAGCTTCATGTATTTTATATTGTTTAAAAATGATTACATTATAAGGAATAAGGAATATATAATAAATTCTGCGATTACATAATGTGAAAATTACTATTCGAAGATGTTGATGACAGATTGATTGAGGGAAATAAATTTCTGTCTAATTGTACGAATGGTAAATATGGTTAAAACAACAGTAATGTGTCTTCGTATGTCAAGAACCAGTGGAGGCCTTTATTTGGAACACTAAATGCATAGTTGCAAAATTATTAATTTTTACCCCAATTTCGTAAAAGAAATAATTGCCTTATTTGTTGGTAGAAAATATTGCTATTAAACCAACGAAAAGTTATCTTAAAAAAAATGGTAACAAAAGAATAAAATTTTCAGCCATGTACATTTATGTACATTTAGTGGACCAAAAAGAGTGAGACACGAGCCGCCACTGTCAAGAACAATGCTTTGGAATTAGCTAGATCCTTAATTTTTGGAAAAGTCAATTTTATTATTTATTTGACAATTTTATTATTGAACGCATTTGCTCGCATAATGTGTGCAAGTTAGATTTGTGTCCACTCTATCCGAACATTAAAATTCGCCTTATTTAATTGAAGATATTTACGATATTGTGAAGAAGACATTGGGAATATACATGCTGGAATCGTTACTAATTGCACATATATTCTCTATTTCTATTTCTGTATGCGAATAATACGACAAAATACGAATAAATGGTTTTCGTATTTTGTATTAACACTTTACAGTAAAAAAAAAATGAGTGTAGATTATCATGGTTTCTTCGGATCAAAAGATACAATAACGAGCTACACTCACCGTGCTATGAAGCATTCTTAGCATATTTCTACTATCCGATTATATAGGTCGTAATTCAAATTGAATTTATTTATAATTCAACATAACAATAATACAATTTTTGAAAACAAATAGTAATTTAATGTCTTCAATGAAGAAAAAATGCATCTTTTGTCCACAATCGTTTGAAATAATATCTTACTGGAAAAAATACTATAGGGTAAATGTCTCTTTCTGCGTTTGTATTTCATAGGTTAAATCGTCATTTATCACCTCATAGAAGTCACTGAATTGTAAGATCATGTAAAAGAATGTTCGCATAAATGAATGTATCAAAGCAATAAACGGTTATTTTAGTTTAATCAGACAGTTTCTATTACCTTCTGACACATTTCCTCCGCATAATCGTGTGTAGAAGAAAAGAAAAATAAGTCACACTTGTGATATGGATGGATGTTAGGTGAATACAAAATATTTTGGTTGAACATTTATTCCTAACTAAGGAATGTAACTATCCTACTTTTATATTCACGTAAAAGGCTATTAGTGCAACAGTGAACCATTTTCAGTTTTTGGAAATGCAGACATAATGAAGTATAATTGTTATTAAAACATTCTTACTAAATCATAGCTGGCAACTTTTATGTTTCTTTCTTAACATTACTTTTAACCCTCCATTACTCGCGCTTTTTTGTCACACGATCACTCGCGGGGGTGTCATAAAAACCACAAAAATTGTATCACAATTTTTATGTTGTAATGAATTGCAAAAATTTGTAATTTGCTACTGATTAAAGTAGCCTATCTCTCTAAAAAAATAGATTGTATTTTATCTCTTTATATATTTGTGTACTTAACTATATCTTCGATTATAGCATCTGATATAAATAGTTTGAAAAATTGAACAGCCGTTTTACAAGACATATCAGCGCTTATACCACCCGTAAATGAGTAACTATGTTGGAAGAACGAGTACGTATGGCAGTTGTAAATAATTCCTTATACCATTTTGTGATTTTATCCTTTCCGAAGTAATATGGAGTGACCGTCTGTATTTCGGCATAAATATCTTGTTACAATATTTCTTCATATTTTCGTTCTGATTTTGAGTCATGATCAGAACATTCCACAAAATGTTCGTCATCCTCCAGAAAGTTATCAACTGACTTTGTTGCCTCATCATTAACAACATCCGATGAAACTAATGCCCAAAAAATTCCGCAAAGACTGTTGTCCTATTTCCTATGGAAATTTTGACATTTTCTAGAAAGAAAAGCCAAAAATCGTTGTAAAAGCCTCAAAATAAATTTTTAAAAACCTCAAAATTACTCATAAAAAATGGTTCATATCTAAAAAATAAAATAAAACGTTAATATGTTCCTGCTAATTTTAATTGAATCGTTCTGCCATTTTGCTCTCCTCTCTGTTTGAAAATTTCCAAAATCTTTTCTCGTTTCAATTTTAAAGTCATCTTCAAACCTATTAATAAAATAACATTATCTTCTCTGAAAGATCCCGTTCCTACTGAGAACCGGTACACGTGTATTTTATTATTTGTTCTTCTAATTTAGGTTATATTGTTCAAACTAAGAGGACATTAAAGTTCAGATTAAGTGAGCATAAGAGGAATATTTCTAATCAAGAATTATCGAAATATTCGATTGCCTCTCATTGTTGGAAGTTATGTCACTGCTTCAATTTCTCTATGGCCAGAATAATTTCTTCACCTGTCTCTCCCACTCACTGGGATTTTCATGAAGCATTTTTTTTATTTTTAAAAATTCTGATAATCTTGTCATTGATTTCTCATCATCTCCTTTTCTCTTTTCAGTTTGGAAATTACTTCTGTAATTATATATATATATATATATATATATATATATATATATATATATATATATATATATATATATATATTATTGTACTCCTTTTAATGTTTTTATTCATTCTCTCTCTATCTCTATTTCTTTCTTTCTACTTTCACTTTTTCTACACTTTTCTCTACCGCATGCGCTCCTCTCATTGGCAGAGGCGTACCGTCAAGGGGGGCACGGATCACTTTACTACCAGTATTTTTATACACTATATTTGGCCTTATTTAATTCATACCGTTCAAAGATTAAATGAGACTAAATGTAGTATATAATTATACTGGTAGTAAAATGATCGTGTCCCCGCCCCCTGACGCTACGCCACTGCTCATTGGTGTTTTCTTTTTAGCTAGCGCCACCTGTCGCTTTCTCTGTAAGCACTCCTCTTTACCGTTCTGTTTATTTGTGACCTTGTCCCCTTTTGGTCACGTGTTTACATTAGCTGATGACGGATTGTTTAAACATTTATAGCTCGAAATTCGTCCTATGTGTTGTTTTGTTTTTATGGTGATTGATACAAATTTTATTTATTTTATTGCGATTTATCGCAGTTTGTCGCTGCTGAATCATATGTTAATATTTTATCTTTTTTTTTAATAAACAACATTCCTCGTAGGGTATTGTGAGCATCCCAGCTGAAAATTTTTGCGTCTTTCCTTCTTCAAGAAAAATTTTAGAATGAACATATCTTTGCTACCATGTCAAACTATTAAATTTGAAAAAATGCTTTTTTCATTACATTTAAAAATGGGCCGATTCTCATCACTAAATTTTATTAGGGTTCTTTGCCTAGTAAGAATACCTGTGAAGAACAGGGTTGCAAGTTTGACCTTAGAGAAGACGAATTCATACCGTAATATTAAAAAAAAAATTTACTTTTTATTAATCAGGCGATGTCTGTTATTAAAAAAATTAAAAATTTCTATTTGGAATTCCTGGTATTAATTCGGCATTTCTGAATGAAAAAGTATGCCAATCTCTCAACTCTGGTGAAGAATACAATTAAAATTTAGTGGTGACAATTGATCTATTTTTAAAATAAATGAAAAATGCATTTCTTAACATTCGCTAGTTTGACGTGATAGTGACGATATTGTATCTAACATGTCAAACTATCGAATGCGAAAAAAATGCATTTTTCATTACTTCTAAAAATGGGCCGATCGTCACCACTAAATTTTATTAGAGTTCTTCGCCTATTAAGAATATTAATAAAATTTCTGTGAAGAACAAGATTGCCAGTTTGGCCTTCTTATTTATTTAGAAATAACGAATATAAACCGCAAATTTTGGGAGAAAAGTGTTGTTTTAACCCTTCTTTGCATTGTGATGGAAATTTCCATCACTGTTTATTTAACTTTTAATAAATAAATTACTTCTTCACCACCACTATATTTATATAGAAATATTAATCTAGTAAATTTCCCGTGAACTATGTCGCTGAACAAAGTTAAAAATCTATCTTAAAATTTCTGGTGTCTAATATTTAATATATGTATAAAAAAACAATTGTAAAAGAAAAACTCATGCAAAGAAGGGTTAAATAATCACGAGACGTGTACTATTAAATAAAGCAAAAATGTCTGTTTAGAATTTCTGGTATGAATTTCGAAATTCTGAATAAAAAAAGGAGGCTAAACTGGCAACCCTGGTGAAGAATACTATTAAAATTTTGTGGTGACAATTGATCAATTTTTAAAAGAAAAGAAAAATGCATTTTTTCACATTCGATAGTTTGACATGATAGTGACGATATCGCCGCTATCATGTTATCTTGATATAACATTATTTAATAATAGAAAAAGATTCCTTATTTAAAGTCAGAAATTATAAATATGTTGAAGATTACATTTCGGAATTTCTGTTGGCAAATAAACTTTCAGGCAAAGGATTCAGGACCCCTATCTTAGAGCATAAATTACCTAAGTCAGGAATGGCTAACGCATGTGATGGAAGGTTAACTAACATCACTTTTCATGAATAGGTTTCTTCATATTATTTAATCTTAAAACTTCTTTCGGTAGCTTATTCGAAGAATATTTTTCCGAACTTGTAGTGAAATGTGGCTTTTTGGCAGACAAATTCGCATCAGGGACAGCCAAGATCTATATATAGCAACAAGCGTAAGAAATATTATGTTCTATATTAAATGACAAATAAGATTTTGAATACTAACTGAATATTTTTCTTTACAATTTTAAATGCATGTGGATCAGATTGTTGTAACTTTTAAAGATCCGGCATTAAACGAAAATATGTTTTATATTCGGATATGTTAGGTTGTTTGAACATGATTAATTTTATAGGGAAAGTTTATTAAATTGAGCCATTGAATAAAGTGAACATTTCTATTTGGAAATAGTGGTGACAGTCTGTCTCAGCAGGGGACAGATTTTGTCTAATTGTAAGATGGTTAAATATGGTTATACCTAGTGCTGTTTCACCGTATGTAAAGAACCAGGGCTTTAGGATTAAATAGTTGCTTAATTTTAGGAAATGTCAATTTTATTATTTATTTGACAATTGTATTATTGCATGTATTGGCACGCAAACTGTCCGTGCAAGTTGACCTTGTTTCCAGTCTATCTGAATATTAAAATTGACCTTATTTAATAGAAGATATTTAACAATATTTTGATGACAACATTGGACATACACATGCTGGACTAGCTACTGACTGCACATCTATTCTCTACTTTTGTATTTAGATAAGTCTTTTTTATATTTTCTCTTAACACCTTTACGGTACAATGATGAGTATAGATTATAAGGGGTTTCTTGCATCAAAAAATACAATGACGTACTGCACTCGTCCTACGATAAAGCTTTGTTGGAACATGTCTACTATTACATTCTATGGTCCCTAAGTAAAAAAAAAATATATTATTTACAATACTACATAAAAGTGGTATACTAATCTTTAATTAACTGCATGTTTGATTCAAAAAATGAATTTTAATGATTTAACGAAGAAAAGGTTAAAGTTTCGTCCACAATATTTTCTAATAACATCTTACTGGAAAAATATAAAATGTCATAGTGTAAATGTCCTTTTCTACGATTGTATTTCACAGGTTACATCGTCATTTATCGCCTCATAGAAGTCATTGAATTGTGAAATCGGACAAAAGAATGCTCTCATAAATAAAAGTATCAGAGCAATTAAACGGTTATTTTAGATTACTCAGACAGTCTCTATGACGTTCAAACACATTTTCACCTCATAAACATGTCACAAAGGAAAATAAGTTCATTAATAGTAAATAAATAACTCCTGCAATAAAGAAGGATGTTAGGTGAAAACAGAATTTTTGGATCAACATATATTCGAACAAAAGAATAACTACTTTCTGGTCCTATTATTTGTTATAATAAAAACAAAGCTATCACAGCAAGAGTTTACCAATTTAAGATTTTGGAAATACAGACATAAGAAGTATAATTTTTAAGAAAATATACCTAAATCATATCTGCCAAATTTTACACTTTTTTATTACCATTATTTTTCAACAGAAAAATGTGGCTTCTTTTAAAAAAAAATTAAATGAAGATAAAGTTTTTGTTAAAAAATATTGTTGGAGAAAAGGCGCAAAATTTCACACCTAGGCCTTCTGAAAGTTTCAAAAAGGATTTTAAGTGTACAGGGCATTAAAAGTTTTAGTATGAAATTAATTTGTCGGCGATAAAACCGAAAGGTAACTTTCACCATATTTGCCGTATATTATAACAATACTTTGTAATTAAAAGACAAGCAATTTATTTTTTGGTAATCCGGGTAGTAAACAACATACACTTGAAGGCAAAAAAATTATGTATTCTTCAGACAGGGCATATTACAAAAATCATTCCATATTTCATATTTTAGTACCAGAATTAGTGAAAGTCGATCAGCCGTCGGGTAAAGGGAGGATTATCGTTAGAGGGGCAATTAGTTCTGTTTCTGTAATGTTGAGTTCGCGCTTGAATTTTTAATAAATTTTACAGCCCTTTTTTTGCTCAAATTGATAAAAGTAATATTTCATACCGAAATTCTGGTACAAATCTGGATTTAAATTAACTCTTAAAAATTACATCCCCGTGAAAAGGGATAAAACTCTAAAATTTCTATATTCTACAAACAAAAATAGCCACAATAAGCTTATTTTATCTTGATTGTTCAGAAAATTTGTAAATCAGCTCAAAGCCGCCTAAAACATGAAATTCATACATGATGCTTCTTTTTTATTTTAACGGTGTCAATGAAAATATTTTGTAATTATTCAGTGTACGTGACTTTAACGTTCAGATCACGGCTCACCGAACCACCACTAATTTAGTATACAAAATGTTTCTTACTTAATGATAGAATCTTCGAGATTAAAAAAGGTAAAACTTATCTTTCAGTATTTGTGGTGCTAACTGAACATTAGACAAATGAAGATTAGATCCCTATTTTAAAATATGTCGCTTTATGCACTTTATTGAACTTATTATTGTACTAAAAAATCTAAATACGTGTATCATTCCAAATAATGTTCGGGATATATGATATTAAAAGTAATATTGTTATCTCAAATGAAATTATATCTCAATGTAAAACAAAAGTGTGATATTTTCACTCTAAACGTTAAACAGCAAATAAGGACGGAAAACATATTTTATTAGACATAATGCATACTGTTCTACGGCAATCATTTAATATAATTGTGTGTCTTATTAAATCATAGCAAAATTATTACAAATTCCGCGATTAAATAATATGATTTAAATTCCACAATTTAAATATTAAAAAGAAAATTTCTAAGCGTAAATATTAGTGTCATTTGCCATAGACATTCCAAGGAGTGTATACATTTGCTTAGAGCATGGTGGCCAGATTGCGTGAATAACGACGTCTTATGTATTAAATGTCAAAAACAATTTGCATACTAACTTGACAAGTTTTCATACTTTTGATCAGATTATTATAACTTTTAAAGAGTTGACATTAAATTAAAACGTGTTTCAGGTTCGAGTATTTTGCGCTGTTTGACCATGAGTACTTTTATAGGCATCTGCTCAAGGCAGGGTGACCAGTTTGACCTCCTACTTTTATTCTGAAATTTTATTTTCCTGCCGAAAGTTAGAATAGTAATTTTTGTTTTATTTAATATTATGTATTTCGTGAATACTTAAAGTAAAAATTCTTCTTCTTAAATTTCTGATATCAACTCGGAATTTCTAAATAAAATCAGAAGCAAACTGGTAATCCTAGTCTAGAATATGGATATGTAAACTGTGTCCCATGAACGTGCGTGTCCCAATTACCTGCCACTATTTTGTAATAGAAGAAATTCCGTTTTTTAAAGACTTATCATGAATAGTTTTCTTCGCCTTATTTAATTTCAAAATTTCATTCGGTAAATAATTCGAAGAATATTTTTCCGAAACATTAATGTCAATTTGCCTTCTGGAATGTAAGTTTGGCGTTCTTGAGCTGTGTATACCAACAAGCGTGAATAACGATATTGTGTCAGTATTCTCGAATAATCATACTCATTTGATGTCGGGGCGAAAAGAATATTTCTTAACACAAGTAACTCTACTTTGCTGGCATTTTCATATATTTATTTCTTCTTGACACGAATACAAATCACGAAACATCACATTACACACATATATATAAGACTGAGATGTAATTCACTTTTTACATTCTTGGAAAGCAAAACAACACGACACAACAGTTTTCCTAGTTACATCACTGCTCTACGAAAACGAACTTATTTCGGCTAAGCTCACACGTAACTGATCAAAGTTCTTTTTCTAGATCACGTGATGCGCTGCATGTTGCGCCGGGAGAGTCCATTTTTCCTGGTACTTTGCTTCGTTATAATACCTTTTTTATTAAATGTCAAGCAACATTTTGCATAGTAGTTGAAATATTTTTGAAATTTTACTTACGTGTTGATTAGACTATTGTAACTTTTAAAAAATAGGCGGTAAACTAAAATGTGCTGCAGGTTCATGTATTTTATATTGTTTGAAAATGGTTACATTTATAAGGAATATATAATAAATTATGCGATTAAATAATGTGAAAATTACTATTCGGAAATAGTGTGGACAGGTTGATTGAGCGGAAATCAATTTCTGTCTAATTGTAAGATTGGTAAATATGGTTAAAACAACAGTAATGTTTCTTCGTATGCTAAGAACTAGTAGCGTCTCGTGACTGCATTTATTTGGTGCACTAAATGTATAGTTGCAAAAATTATTATTTTTCTACCACTATTTTGTAAAAGACATAATTTGCCTTATTTGTTTGAAGTAAATTTTGCCATTAAACCAAGGCAATTTTTTCTTTACAAAAATAATGGTAAGAAAGGTATACAATTTTCAGTCATGTATTTTGTGACAAAAAGAGTGAGTCATGAGCAACCACTGTCAAGAACAATGCTTTGGAATTAGTTAGATCGTTAATTTTTGGAAACGTCAATTTTATCTTTTATTTGACAATTTTATTATTCAACGCATTTGTGCGCATAATGTGTGTGTTAAATTTTTTTCTACACTATCCGAATATTAAAATTCGCCTTATTTAATTGACGATATTTGCGATATTGTGAAGAAGACATTGGGAATATACATGCTGGAATCGTTACTAACTGCACAATTACCCTATATTTCTGTATGCGAATAATACGACAAAATACGAATAAATCGTTTTCGCATTTTGTCTTTACACTTTAACCCCTTCAGGGGCAAAGTACCCTTGTAGCTAAAATATTGAAATGATTAATTTACACCAGGATTCACGAACGAATTTATTTTTAAGTAAGTAAAAGTATTTCATCATGTACATTATAAATTCAAAATTTGCTTTTAAAATTCTGGTGTCACTGTGGCATTATGGGATTAAGATTAAGTGGTATATATAATATACCGGTGCCCTTCAAGGGGTTAAAGTAAAAACAAATGAGTGTAGAATATCATGGTTTCCTCGGATCAAAAGATACAAGGACGATCTACACTCGCCTTGCGATGAAGCATTCTTAGAAAATTTCTACTATGAGATTCTGTAGGTCGTAATTCAAATAGAATTTATTTGTAATTCTACATAACAATAATTAATTTTTTGATTAACAAATATTAATTTAATATATTCAATGAAGAAAAAATGCATCTTTGTCTACAATTGTTTGCAATAATATGTTACTGGAAAAAATAATATATAATAGGGTAAATGTATCTTTCTGCGTTTGTATTTCGTATGTTAAATCGTCATTTATCACCTCATATAAGTCTATGCATTGTAAGATCATGTAAAAGAATGTTCGCATAAATGAATGTATCAAAGCAATTAAACGGTTATTTTACTTTAATCACACAGTTTCTATGACCTTCGGACACATTCCCTCCGCATAATCGTGTGTAGAAGAAAAGAAAATAAATCACTCTTGTATTATATATGAATGTTAGGTGAATACAAAATATTTTGGTTGAACATTTATTACTAACAAAAGAATGTAACTATATTATGATTCTATCCTACTATTATATTCACATAAAAGGCTATCAGAGCAACAGTGAACCATTTTCAGTTTTTGGAAATGCAGACATAATGAAGTATAATTGTTATTAAAATATTCTTACTAAATCATAGCTGGCAACTTTTATGTTTCTTTCTTAACATTACTTTTAACCCTCCATTACTCGCGCTTTTTTGTCACACGATCACTCGCGGGGGTGTTATAAAAACCACAGAAATTGTATCACAATTTTTATGTTGTAATGAATTGCAAAAATTTGTAATTTGCTACTGATTAAAGTAGCCTATCTCTCTAAAAAAGTAGCTTGTAGTTTATCTCTGTATATATTTGTGTGCTTAACTATAGCTTTCATTATAGCATCTGATATAAGGAGTTTGAAAAATTGAACTGGCGTTTTACAAGTCTTAGCAGTGCTTATACCACCCGTAAATGAGTAACTATGTTAGAAGAACGAGTACAGTGGCAGTTGTACATATTTTCTTGTACCATTTCGTGATTTTATCCTTTCCGAAGTAATATGGAGAGACCGTCTGTATTTCGGCATAAATATCTTGTTCCAATATTTCTTCATATTCTTGTTCTAATTTTGAGTCGTGATCAGAGATTTCCACAAAATGTTCGTCATCCTCCAGAAAGTTATCAAGTGCCCTTGTTGCCTCATCATCATCAGAAACCGGTGAAACAAATGCCTAAAAAATTCCTCAATCGCTGTTGCCCAATTTCCAATGGAAATTTTTACATTTTCCAAAAAGTCCAACAATCGTTGTAAAAAGCTCAAAATAAATTTTAAAAAACCAAAGTTATTCATAAATAGAATTGTTTATATCATAAAAAATAAAATAAAACGTTAGTATATTCCTGCTAATTTTAACTCAATCATTCTGACATTTTATTTTCCACTGTGTTTGAAAATTTCAAAAATCCTTTCTCTTTGCAATATTAATGTCATATTCAATCCTATTAAAAAAATAAATTATCACTTCTGAAACATCCTGTTTATACTGATAACTGGTGGGGTGTGCATTTTATTCTTTGTTCTGGTAATTTAGGTTATATTTTTAAAACTAAGAGGGTATTAAAGTCTAGATTAAGCGAGCATCAAATGTATATTTCTAATAAAGAATTATCTAAATTTTCGATTGCCTCTCATTGTTGGAATTCAAGTCACTGCTTCAATTTCTCTATGGCCAGCATAATTTCTTCACTTGTTTCTCCCACTCTTTCGGATTTTCAGGAAGCATTGTTTATTTTTTTAATTCTGATAATCTTGTATTTTATCTCTCATCATCTCTTTTCATTCTTCAGCTTCTGAATTACTTTTGTAATTTATATGTATTTATATAAATAATTCTATAAATGTTGAGTATATGCACTTTAGACAACATGACTTTAAAGATATTCTTATTAAAATCATGAGTATGCACAAAAATTTCAGTGATAGACTACTTTATGAATCCATTTTTATCAAATCTCGTAACTCTTTATATCCTTATGGTCTAAATTCTAAGTCATTTAATCGTACATACCTTGTTTATACTAATACTAATAAACATGAACATTACACTAGCACTTATGCTAATTTAAATCATAAAGTAAATACAAAAACTACAAGTACAAAAAGGGGTAAAAATGGTATTAATGCACAGTATATTTCTAGTAATGATATTATACAGCAATTATCTAATATGGAAAATGAATTCACTAATTCTTACAATTGGTTTGACATAAGGAAACATATTTATTTTTTCGATCAAAAAGAAAAATCTTAATAAGTATTATAAAGTTTTTTTTATCATTAAATTTATCACCACATTTTAGTGATGTATATTTTGATCTTCTATTATATAGAATTAATCAACTTAATGTAAAAATTTCAAAAAATACTTATAAAAAAACTAACAATACTCAACTTAAAGTAACTTTTTCCAATATAGTACTTAATAAAATTAATATACACAATGTAATTAATAACAATAACAAATTCCCCATAAAGAAATTTACAATACATAAATCATACAAATACAACGTTACACTTGGACGTAGGATTTTCAATTACAATAATTTTGCAAAATTTCTCACATCAAATGATAAACTTCCATGCTTATGTAATAATCCTAGTTATAGTAATTATGTAGATAAGGTACATGGTCACATTATTACAGCGGATATTAATATTGTGGAGAATGATTATTTGCGCAATTTTATGACTAATGGGACTAAATTTCGAATACCTTCATGTTATAATATTTTTTCTATATTAAAACAATTTAATCTGGATCTTGACCTTTTTATATACCGGGTGATTATAATTAAAGTTACGATTTCAAAAATCGATAATTTTAATTAAAACTACTGGTCAGATTGACTTGATATTTTAGCAGAACAATCGTGAGGCAATGGAATTTTGTTTGGCGAAGGAAAAGAAATTGTTCCAAATTGTGCCGATAGATGGCGTTGTCAGGGAAAAATGTACCAAAAATGTATTCTTGAATCCTTTCCGGCGCGGTGTAAATGTGTTTGCAAAATGATGAAATAATAGACTGACACCGGAATTTACAAACGAATCCATTAGTAAAAAGAAACTTGCTTATTTTCTGGTTCTTAATGAAAGGAAAATTTTAATTAAATATTCTTGGTGCCGTTTGTCAGTTTTAGAATTAAAATTGGGTGTCCTTTTTTGTGACCACCGCCCGTTAAAGGGTTAAACATAGGAATGATGTTGCCAAAAGGAAAAAAATAGAGTTCAGAGATTTACTAAAAATTTATTAGCGAAAAGACAAGACTACGTGTTTACAGCGACGACAGCGATAATGACAAAAAATGAAAAAAAAAAGCTTCATGGAACAAACACCTTACTGATTATTAAAGCATAAGTTGCTCAATATGCCCACCGCCTTGTTCCGCTACTAATTGGAAGCGCAAAACGGCATGCTCCACAACAGATCGGAGGGTATCTGTACTAATGCAATGGGTGTGTTGTGTGATGCTTGCCTTCAAGTCTGCTAGATTCTGAATCCGCCCGCTATAAACCGGGACCCGCAGGTGTGATCTCCTCGAAGAAAAATGGACCGACGATAAACGCTGCCGTTATTCCGCACCACACAGTGACCTTTTCAGACTGAAGAGGTATTGGCTGTAGCTGGGACGGATTCTCTGTCGCCCATATCCTGCAATTTTGCGTATTTACAGAACCTTGCAAATGAAAGTGGGCTTCGTCAGACCACAGAATGTTCCATGGCCATCCGTTGTCCACTTCCATCCGGGCAAGAAATTGTAGTGCAAAAGATTGACGTGCTTCCAGGTCAGCAGGTAGCAACTCCTGCACATGAGTTATCTTGTACGGATAACAGCGTAAGACGTTCCGTAGGACTTTACGCACCGTGCTGTTCGGCATATCCAGCATTCGGCCAATCCCCCTTGCACTGCTGATTCCAGCATCACTGTCAGTATGTTCCTGTAATGCTGTAGCCACATCTTCCACTGCCGCAGCTGAAACTGGTTTCCTTCCTCTACCCCGTTTAACGTCAAATGAACCGGTCTCTTCGAATTTAGCAATCATTTTTTGCAGACCATTTGTTGTTATTGGACTTTTTTTATGGATTTTAATGTCCGAAACTTCCTAATAGCTGTAAGTGCACAGTCATCGTTCTTATAAAAAAGCTTCAAGAGCAGAGCGCGATCCTTCATAGTCAGAGTCATGATGAAGCATTCAGGCAAAGAGCTGCTGCTCTGCATTTTTATGGTTGCTATGTCTGCGGTGCGCATGTCACGTATTAGTAATTTGCATATCTTCAGACAATGTGAACCCAGACAACGCCATCTATGGGCACATTCTGAAACTTTTTTTTTTCCTTCGCCAAACAAAATTCCATTGCCTCACGATTGTTCTGCTAAAATATCAAGTCAATCTGACCAGTAGTTTTAATTAAAATTATCGATTTTTGAAATCGTAACATTAATTATAATCACCCGGTATTTAATTAAAATTTTCCTTTCATTAAGAACCAGAAAAATAAGCAAGTTTCTTTTTACTAATGGATTCGTTTGTAAATTCCGGTGTCAGTCTATTATTTCATCATTTTGCAAACAAATTTACTCCGCGCCGGAAAGGGTTCAAGAATACATTTTTGGTCTTTCCCCTGACATTACCCTGACAACGCCATCTATCGGCACAATTTGGAACTATTTTTTTTCCTTCGCCAAACAAAATTCCATTGCCTCACGATTGTTCTGCTAAAATATCAAGTCATTCTGACCAGTAGTTTTAAAATTATCGATTTTTGAAATCGTAACTTTAATTATAATCACCCGGTATAAAATTTCAATAAAATATAATAAATCCATTGAATTTTTTAATGAATGGAAATTAAATGTTTTAAGTAATTTAAATGTTGAACTTTTCAGAAATATGGAAAATTTTAATTTTAATGTTAAACAACTAAATAGTGAAATAAAAAATTTACAAAACAAATTTATTATTACTTATGTTAATAAATCACCAAACAACTATGTTTTCATCTGCAAAAAATATTATTCGCAGCTAATATCTAATGCTATAAATACAAGTTTAAATTTAAAAAAAACTAATCTTAATACAATTATTAATAATCGACATATATTTCAATATTATAAATTGCTAAAAATTAAAAATTACAACTTTAATTATCCATATATTGTTGTTATACCTAAATTTAATAAAACTCCTATAAAATTTAGAACTGTAACTATAGGCTGTAATACGTATAATAATAATAATGCAAGTAATATTCTCTTAACTATTCTCACTAAATTGATTGTAATAACAAAACAAAAAGATAATTTGTTTAGCATAAAAAATAGGTTTTAACTTGTCAATAATATTAAAAATTTAAATAACATAAATTACATGAAGACGTTTGACTTTAATGACTTATTTAATAATATTGATATCAAGGATATGTTCAGGATTGTCAATTTATTAGACAAAGAATACAAGGATTCGTTAAGTTTAAAAAGTAATATTTCTTTAAATTACTTTAAAACTTTAACTAGATTTATTCTACATCATAATTATATTGTTTTTAATGAGACAATTTCTATTCAAAGCTGTGGACTACCTCAGGGTGGCATTGTTTCTTCAATTCTTTCAGAATTATATTTATATTATTATGAGCGTAATTCAAATATTGCTAATTGTAAAATGTACCGTTATATAGATGATATAATTGTCTTCTATTTTAATAATAATTCAAATTATTTACTACCAATAAAATATCATAAAAATTTAAATTATAGTTTCAACGTTATGGTAAATAATGAAATTAATTTTCTTGATCTTAAGATAATTCTTAAAGATAATAAAATTTTGTTTGGCATTTATGACAAAAAAAAATGAGTTTGCATTTAAACTTATTTACTAATTATATGTCATGTATACATAAATCAGTATTTGTAAATATTTTACTAAATTTTGCACATATAATTAACAATCTTTTTTCTAATAATTTTAGAACTCAAAATTTAAAAATTATCCTTCAACATGAATTGGAATATGGCTATCCCTTTCATTTAGTTCAGTCAATTTTACGAATATAAATTTTGCTTTCATTGGGATTATATATTTGTACATTCTTTCTGTTAAATCACTTACTTTTTGATTGCTGATATATTTAGCTAAAGATTAAATTCCTTTGTGTGCGAGCTGAATGGGAATATTTTGGTTAAATATATTTCATTAATTAAAAATTTAAATAATTGTGAATTCTAATTTTTTTTTCAAGGTAGAAAACTTTTAGCAAAATATAGTTCCAGCAAGTGCGTTTCCCATATTGGAAATGCTTGGTTATTTTTAAGTTATCAGAGTGTGAATTCTAAATTTTTTTTCAGGGTAGATAATTTTTAGCAAGATATTAGTTACAATAAGTGCGTGTAGCCATATTGGAAAAGCTTGTTTATTTTTAAGTTATCAGAGTGTGAATTCTAAATTTTATTTTTCAGAGTAGATAATTTTTAGCAAGGTATTAGTTCCAATATAAGTGCGTGTAGCAATTTTTTTTCCTTTTCAAGGTAGAGAACTTTTAGCCAAATATTGTTCCAATAAATGCGTTTGCCATATTGGAAAAATCCTAATTTTTCTTTTATTTATTTTTTACTTTTTAAGGTAGAGAATTTTTAGCAAGATATTAGTTCCAATAAGTGCGTTTGTCATATTGGAAATGCTTGGTTATTTTTAAGCTATCAGTGTGTGAATTCTGTATTTTATTTTTTAAAGTAGATAATTTTTAGCAAAATTTTTTTTGAAAATCTTTTAAACTTGCATATAATTATTTATAAAATGAAAATTTAATTTGACTTCTACATTAATGTTTATGAATTATGGTATTCTTAATGGTTATGTTAAAATGATATTAAACACTTCACAATAATTATAAATTTAAAGAAAATTATATAAATGTTGACATATATAATTATAAAAGATAAAATGATCTTATATTGGTAACTCTTCTTTATCTAAATAATTAATATTTATTTAGATATAGTTTAATATCTTAAACTAGATGGCAGCACCAAATAAATTTTCTAAATGATCTAAAATATATTACTATTTTTATTAGATATAGTTGAATATTTTTAAAATAGATGGCAGCACCAAATAAATTATCCAAATGACTAATTGTAACTTGGAATACAAGTGAAATTTATAAATTTTTCAATAATATAATATATATATTAAATTTATTTAAGATAAAATTATAGTAACCGAATTAATAGATTTTATATTATTTATTTGTATTATTTAAATTTTTACTTAGAAATAGTTGAAATCTCAGTGGTTCAATTAATAACTGCAACTGTTATTAATAATTTATGATATTGAGGTTGCAACTTAACTGTAAATTTCACCTATTGAATTCACTTTTACCATGTGCTTTTCAAAATTTGGCTTAGGAATATGGATAAATATCTGATGTATGGATTTTCTTTATCTTCCTTTGTATTTATTTGTTTATACATTTATTTATTTTCTCCCCTCTTTATCACATTGGTGGTTTGATTTGTAGTGTTCCATTTTCAAAGGTATCCTTGTTTTTCAATCTTTTCCAATGATTGTTTGGGCTAAGAGTTGACACAATTTTTGGCATTAAGGTGGTGTCAATTACAGAAAACAATCATTCTTTGCTTATAATGTGGTTTCCCTGCCCTTGAAAAAGTGAATTGCATTATAAGCCTACATTTTTGTTTTTACTTTTGTTTCACTTTTTGAATAAATAATACTTCATTTATTAGGACTATGTTTTCTAATTTGTAATTTGTCAGTGCTATATGGTGTAATAATCTCATTGCATATGGTCAGTTGCTTCTGTTTCAATGGTTAATTTTTACAATAAGTTTATATATATATATATATATATATATAGTACTTCTTTTGATATTTTATTCATTCTCTCTCTGTCTCCTTTTTTCTTACTTTCACTTTGGCTACAATTTTCTTTTCCGCGTGTGCTCCTTTGATTGGTGTTTCTCCTTTCAGATAGCGCCACCTGTCGCATTCTCTGTAAGCTCTTCTCTTTGCCCCTGTGTTCACTTTTGACATTGTCCACTTAAGGAAACGTGTTTACTTTAGCTGATGAAGAGAGTTAAAAAATGTACCGCTCGAAACAAAGTTTCTTTATTTTATTGCAATTTATCGACAGTTTTTCGGTGATGTTTCATCTAATATATGGGAAAATATTAAAATTCACCTTTGTGTATCAATTAAAAATATGAAACCTTTTAAAATCGATCACAATTTATGTATTACTAAAATAGGTGTACAAATAAAATAAAGGTTCTAAAACATTAAAACCATTCTAAGATGTTACAACATTCGTCGAATTCGTGAGCGCTTTCGAACAGAACCCGGCCATCAACCAAGGGCGAAAATGAGAAAAAAAAATTGAAAAATATTTCAGTACCTTTATTGAGATTAGATTAAAATTCCTTTTTACTTTTTTTCTGTCTGTTTTTAAATTTTTTTATTAAAATTACGTAAATATATTTTATAGAAATTTTCTATTTAATATTTAAATAGCAGAAATTGTAGACGACTCGTTCAATTGGAGGGTTTCTAATACGTTTCTGCATTTAAATAAGGCGAAAAATTCTATTAAAAATCTGTGGTAAAGCGTACAATCCCAGCTTTATTGTTGATTAGAATAAGATTTTTTTTTAAAACCTTTTTCTCTGTCTGCTTTTAAATTTCTTATTAAAATTACGTAAACCGTACTTTCATGAAATATAATTTTACGTCAGTTATGTAAATTAGTTTTTGCTTTTATTTTTAAATTAACAAAGTTAATTTTTTAAAGATGCACAGTCCCACCTTAGAAAAAAAATCTTACTCATTATATTTGTTACATTTAATTTACTTTCTAGCTGCTTCTCCAGTCTAGTTTTTTGCTTGAAGTAATGTTTCTTATAAATGCATTTGTATTACGTATTTGTTGATAAAGTTTTAAAATTATCCCATTAGAATTATGCTATTAGCAATCGAGTTAAGAATTAAATTGAGAGTGAAAAGAAATCTGTCTGTGTTTTTTCTACATCGTTTCCTTATGCTGCTTTATATTATTTTTTATTCTAAATTTTGTATTCGCCGATATTCTTCACATATAAATCTAGAAAAGAGCGAGTAAAATGAATTCAAAATTTGATAAAAAGTATTAGAAAAACATTCGAAAACTATTTTAATCACAGATAACTTTATATATATATTTAATAGGAAAACTCAACACTTGTAAACATTATAAAATTAATAATGAAAAGATTTTACCTTATATAACAATAGCCGGAACATATTAAGTGAGTAAAATAGTCATATTTGGAAGAAATAATACATTAATAGAAGTGACATAGTCATTCCGTAGCATTTCAAAAATCGAGTACCGATCTTCAATTTGGATACTGCCTCTAAAATATACACATTTTAAAATAATTAATTTCTCTGAAACTAATCGAAAAAATTTCGTGGAATTTGGTATCTAGTCATGTTTTGAACTGAAGATTTAAAATATCTTGCCATTGATAACAACAAAGTTAGGGTTTGTGTTGATATGTAGATGGCCTCCTAAGAAATTTTATATACATCATTTAAAAGTATACTTTATTTACAATCATTTGGTACCAGTAACTTTCTTCTACAATAGTTTTTTTTTTTCAGATTTAGTAGGGGATGTTCACTTTTTTATTGTCTACGACTGCACAGTCCTGAAAGAAAAAATCATAACGTCATACTAAATCTCCTAAAAATAACCGAATATACATATATAGGAACCGATCGACTGGGAATAATGTGTACTATTTAATGCTATGCATAAATTATCCTTTGTGAACTATCGTGATACTTAAAATTGCACCATCTTTTATGTTTCAATAAAAAAAAATCGAAGAAATGTTTCAAAAAATGTTCGAGATTATTCCATAATACTTTTAAAATTGTTTAGTTTGAAGTGGGGTTTGACCCGTTGTCATTTTTTTTTTAAATTCAGAAATTTCGAATTGATAACGGAAATTTGACAGAATAATTTTTGGCTTTTTAAGCACAGAATGTCTGTCTTTAAAAAAGGCATATACTACAACTATGAGTTTCTGGTGTAAGTGGGAATTTCTCGATAAAAAAAAATGCCAAACTGATATTCATGTCGGACTGTTCCTTTTCTGGCTAAAGCCCCACCAGTGGCTGAGAGGTTGTGCTCTCGAAGCTGGTAGACGGGAGGTGCTGGTTTCGATCCCAATCGCACCCGTCGGCCTAATCGTTCGGAGTTTTCGTGGTTTTCTTCGAGCCGTGGATTTATCCATGCGTAAATACGGATTAGGTTCCCTTAGAAAGACCCCCACGAAGGGCACTCCCCCCCGGGCCTATATCCCTAGTGTAGATAATTGGCCGTCAACAATCAACGCAACCCTTTTCTGGCTAAATCTATATAAGAACACTAATACTTGGGGCAGAATTCAGCAATATTTCCAAAAGAAATCTACAAAGAAATTTATTATATTGTGATGTTCGCTATAAAAATGATCGTTCCAATCTCCTAACAGCAGTCGATCCAGTCGAGTTTTGAGTCCAAGTTTACTCTCCGAGTAAGACTCCTGAGATTTTGCATTTTATCAAGTTCGTCTTCTACTACGTTTCCTGAAAAAATCTGGCACAAAGCGTTACTACATGCGCATATGTTTTTATCTATTTTCCTACCATTGTTTCCCTAAAAATTTTCAGAAGTAGTTTTTTACTAAAAATGTGTTTGGAAGTTTATTATATTGTTCGGAAATAAATGTACACTAAATAATCAAGCAAATAGTACCACAGATTGCGGTTATAAATCATACCCGCTAAAAACGCGTGAGAAGAATTATATATATTGTAAGAAGATAAAAAATATTTAAATTATGGATAAAGCTGTAGGTAGTAATATTTAATGATCAACTACGTACTATGGGGTTATGAATACCAGTATTTCTCAACAGTAATTTTTACCTTATTTATTATCAGTATTCAGCAGTTAACCACTTCATAGCTTTGACCAAGAACTACTCCGGCAAAAATGTTTCGTAGCTAGGCTAATAAAAATTTATCTAAACTTGCTAATAAAAATTCCGTTATTTTACTTTTTATAAAAATTATTATAAATTAAGAAGTTATACACTTGTACCAGTTAATTTGTTGTTTCGAATTTTTGAAAAATATTTTTCGTCCTCTTTAATTGCAGGATTCTGCGATTAAACAAATCAAATATTTCTGTTTGAAAATAATAGTATCCAGAACACATCGTCTGGATACACCAATCGTATAGATACAGAATCGTTGTGCGCAAGTTTTGGCCTACGAACTATTAATTTACCACTATGATATAGAACGGAATAAGTTGTTGTATTTTATGACAAAACATTGTGCTTAAATAAGGCGAAGTATACTTTTTGGAAATCGTGGTGGTAAACAACCTATGCCCGTTTTGCCTTTTTTTTTTTATTACTATTTGGAAATTGCGAATTCATACGGGAAATCCCGAAAGAAAAATTTTCTTTATGTAATCATAAAATGCCTATTATTTAATACAGAAAAAATTACAATTAGGAATATCTGGTAAGAATTAGAAATTTCTAAATTAATAAAAAAGGCAATCTGGCAACCCTGGCATACAGGAAGAAAGTTTATGCAGACATAATACAGCACATATTAAAAAGAAATCCTTCCCTATTTCCGTAACAAAAAGTATAAATTTGATCTGTTTGCGGGGGGACGGGGGGGGGGGTTAAGCCTTTTATGGACAATTAATTGTGTTTCAGTATTGTTGAAATCACACCCAAATTTTCAATAAATTTTATTTGAAAATAAAAAAATGCAGTTTTACTAAAACTTATAAAAGTAAAATTTCATTTAAATAATATTCTGGTACAAATATCGATCAAAATTAAGTGGTAAAATATATGTATCCCACCGTTGTTTAACCCTTAATTGCATAGTGATGTAAATTTCCATTACTGTTTATTTAACTTTTAATAAATAAACCAACTTCTTCGCCACCACTATATTTATATAGAAATATTAATCCAGTAAATTTCCCGTGAACTATGTTGCAGAAGAAAGATAAAAATCAATCTTAAAATTTCGTGTGTCTAAAATTTAATATATGTTTTAAAAAAACACAATTGTAAAAGAAAAACTCATGCAAAGAAGGGTTAAGGGTAATTCAAATCAGCCACTTTTCTTTAATTTTATCTTGATTAACCAGAAAGTCTTTAATCAATTCGCAAAACATAAAATTGTTACCTAATGCTTCCTTTGTATTTTAACGGAGTCAAAGAAAAAATGGGATACGTAATATTTTGCAATTACCGTAATTTCCGGCGTATAAGCCGCAGCTCAAAGAGTCGTTTTTCGACCCAGAAAATTTATTCAATAATTGTAGTTAAGTATTTACAGCGATCTTTTAAGTTACATTTTATAAAATGATATTTCTGGGTCGAAAAACGACTCTTTGAGCTGCGGCTTATACGCCGGAAATTACGGTATTTAGTTTTGTGCTTTCCGATACGTGCACCGCAAGCCACTGAACCACCTCTATTTTAGTATGATTTTTTTTCTGATTTAGTGACAGAAACTTTGCGATTAAAAAAGGCGAATCGGTATCCTTCTGTATTTATGGTGGTAAATTGCTTTCAGTCTAAATGTCTGAAGATCCCTATCTTAAAATACGTTGGTTTACGTGCTTTATTGAAATTTATATTTTAGTCAAAAATCCAAAAACGCGTATCATTCCGAGAAATGTACGGGAGATATGATAGATATTAAAAAAAAAAGGTTGTTACCTGAAGAGAAATTATATCAGAATGTAAAATGTGTGATAATTCTACTCGAAACATTAAACTGCAAATAAAGACGTAACATTCATTTTCGTATTGAATCCTAATAAAATCGAAGCAAAATTATTACAAATTCTACAATTAAAAAAGGTGATTCTAATTTCTGCAGGCATTTCGTGAGTAGTTAAATTAAAAAAATAAAAACATTTGTGGGGAATTTACGGTATGAAATCTGAATTTCTAAATGAAAAAGAAACCGAACTGGTAATCCTATTTTGAGTATGGATCTTCCTACGCACCATCAATCTACCACTATTTAATAATAGAAAAGAATTGCCTTATTTAAAGTAAACATTTTTAAATAAGTCGAAGATAACATTTCGGAATTTTTGTTGGCAAATAAACTTTCAGGCAAAAGATTCAGTACCCCTTAGAGTATAAATTACCTATGTCAGGAATGGCTAACTCATATGCTGGAACGTTACTTAACAACACTTTTCATGAATAGTTTTCTTCACATTAATTAATCTCAAAATTTCTTTCGGTAACTAATTACAAGAACATTTTCCAAAATAGTAGTATCAATTGGCTTTTTGGCACGTAAATTCGCATCAGGGATGGCCCAGATCTATGTATACCAACAAGCGTGAAAAATAATTCGTTCTATATTAAATGACAAAAAAGATTTTGCATACTAACTGAAACTCTTTCTTTATAATTTTACATACATGTGGATAAATATGTTGAAACTTTTAAACATTACGCATTAAACGAAAATGTGTTTCAGTTTCGGATATTTTATGCTGTTTGAACATGATTAATTTTATAGGGCAAGTTTATTAAATTGAGCGATTGAATAAAGTGAAAAATTCTATTTGGAAATACTGGTGACAGTTTGTGTGAGCAGGAGACAAATTTTGTCTAAATGTAAGATGGTTAAATATGGTTACATCCAGTAGTGCTGTTTTACCATGTGTAAAGAACCAATGCTTTGGGATTAAATAGTTGCTAAGTTTTAGAAACTGACAATTTAATTTTTTATTTGACAATTTTATTATTGCACGCATTGGCGCGCAAAATGTCTGTGCAAGGTGACCTTGTTTCCAATCTATCCGAATATTGAAATTCACCTTATTTAATAGCAGATATTTATCGATATTGTGAAGACGACATTGGACATACACATGCTGGACCAACTACTGACTGCACTTATATCCTCTACTTTTGTATTTAGATAAGTCTTTTTTATATTTTCTCTTAGCACCTTAAGGTACAATGGTGAGTGTGGATTATAAGGGGTTCCTCGGATCAAAAGATAGAATGACGTGCTGCACTCGCCGTACGATAAAGCATTGTTGGAACATTTCTAATATAACATTCTATAGTCCGTAATTAAAACAAAATATTTACAATGCTACATAATAGTTGTATAATAATGTTTATTTAACAGTATGTATGAATCAAAAAATTAAATTTAATGATATAATGAAGAAAATGTGAATTTTTCGTCCACAATGTTTTCCAATAAAATCTTACTGGAAAAAATTAAAATATCATGTAAATGTCCTTTTCTACGCTTGTATTTCATAGGTTATATCGTCATTTATACCTTAGTAGAAGCATCCTTCAATTAAACAAGGCTAAAATTCCTGTTATTTCAATATTAAATACAAAAATTCTAATTAAAAATTGTGGTAAAGCGTACGAATCCTGGTCTTTAATGAAGAATAAATGCATTTTTCTTCCACAATTATATGCAATACAATCTTGTAAAAAAAGTTAACACGTTGACAGACACTTGCGGCTATAGCCGCAAAGCGAAATTCACAATGTGGCATGACGGCTATACCCGCCTAAAACGAAACGGTCATTTTTAGACACTACGGCTATAGCAGCACAATGGTGCATTTACAGGCGTACAAGTAGAAGCCCAGTGTCATGTTTTGGAAACAATTTTTCAGGTTGAAGTTCGTTTTCCACCTCTTATACGAGTTGCAGCATCATTATGCACATGCAGGGTGGCTAGTGGTCAGGGAAAAATAAAGTAAACAAAATATAATTACCAGTATATTCTTATAGAAAAATTCAAATTGATTATTTGATCGAATAATCAAAATAAATTTTTCTATAAGAATATACTGGTGTTTATCAATTTTTTTGACTGTATTTTTACTTGACCACTAGCCACCCTGATGTGGTTGTGAAGGAGTAGTGCAACCTAAATAAAGGTGCAGAATTAATCAAAATTAAGTTTATTTAAGCTGAAAGAGTAAAACTATACTTCTAATAGTCTAAAAATTGCAAAAACATATAGTGTCAATTTTCGAACTTCACTTGTTCCTACTGTCCGTCAATGTGTTAACATAAAAGTATGAAATACAAACGTAGAAAAGGACATTTACATGATATTTTAATTTTTTCCAGTAACATTTTATTGGAATAGAATAAAAGCCTTTTTTTCTGCGCCTGTATTTCACAGGTTAAATCGTCATTTATCGCTTCATAGAAAACATTGAATTGTAAGATATACACAAAAGAATGCTTGCATAAATAAAAGTATCAGAGCAATTATACGGTTATTTTAGTTTAATCAGAGAGTCTCTATGACGTTCAAACGCAGTTTTACCTCATAAACATGTCATAAAGGAAAATAAGTTCGTTAATAAAAAATAAATCACTCCTGCGATAACGAAGGATGTTAGGTGAAAACAAAATGTATGGATCAACATATAATCTCAACAAAATAATATAACTACTTTATGGGCCTGTTATTTTTTATAATAAAAACAAAGCTATCACCGCAAGAGTTTACCAATTTAAGATTTTGATATACAGACATAAGAAGTATAATTTTTATGAAAATATACCTAAATCAGAGATGCCAACATTTACGCTTTTTTATTACCATTATTTTTAAAAGGAAAAATGTGTCTTCTTTAAAAATAAAAGCAAAAATAAAAGGAAGAAAATGTTTCTCTTGAAAAATAGCGTTGGCATAAAAACGCAAAATTAGACACCTACGCCTGCATGTTCTTCAGAACGTTTTACAAGGAATTTTAGTGTAGAGATCATCAAAAATTTTAGTCTGAAATTAATTTGTCGCCAGAAATTCTGAAACGTAACTTTCGCCATATCTGCCATATAATTTGCCGTATGTTATAACAAAACTCTATGATAAAATTTTTTTTTGGTAATCAGAGTGGTAAACGACATACACTTGCAAGCAAAAAGTTCGTGTAGTGTTAAGACAGAGTATATTAAACAAATCATTCTATATTTCAGTACGAGAATTTGTAAAACTAGATCCGTCGTCGGGGGTAAAGGGGGTTATTCTTAAAGGGGCAATTAGTTGTGTTTCTGTAATGTCGAACTCCCCACTGAATTTTTAATAAATTTTACAGCGCTTTTTTCTGCCTAAATCAAAGCCATTAAATAATAAGCCCAGTCAGATAAATGGGAAACTTTTCGCAAGTTGAAATTAGCGCCATCTAGCGGTTGGGAGTGCTGCATTCTGCACCAAGAATATTTTAATAAAATTTTGCTTCTAAAATTAAAGCTTAAAATAAGGAGTTCGTATTTTCTAAGAAACTCGTTTGTAAATTCCGGTGTCAGTCAGTAATTTCACATTTTACGAACATAATTTGTCTGTGCCGGAAAGGGTTAATTGCATAGTGATGTAAATTTCCATCACTTTTTATTAAACTTTTAATAAATAAATCAACTTCTTCGCCACCACTATATTTATATAGATATATTAATCCAGTAAATTTCCACATTTTTTATTCATTATAGATCAAAGCCATTAAATAATAAGCCCAGTCAGATAAATGGGAAACTTTTCGCAAGCTGAAAATAGCGCCATCTAGCGGTTGGGAGTGCTGCATTCGGCACCAAGAATATTTTAATAAAATTTTGCTTCTAAAATTAAAGCTTAAAATAAGGAGTTCATATTTTCAAAGAAACTCGTTTGTAAATTCCGGTGTCAGTCAGTAATTTCACATTTTACGAACATAATTTGTCTGTGCCGGAAAGGGTTAACTGCATAGTGATGTAAATTTCCATCACTTTTTATTTAACTTTTAATAAATAAATCAACTTCTTCGCCACCACTATATTTATATAGAAATATTAATCCAGTAAATCTCCACATTTTTTTTTTCATTATAGTTTCAGCTTTAATGTAAAAGATCCTAATAATTAGCAAGCTTTTAAAGGAAGTGCAAAAACAAGACATCGATAAAAATCGCATAAAATATCGATATAAATAAATCGTATCGTTTCTCTGCGACCCACTTCTGTTTTGTCCTCCTTCCGCAGCAGAGGTTTGGCGCTAGTGTATCGCTAACAAATTTAACACTATCTGACTGGGCTTATTATTTAATGGCTTTGTTATAGATTTAGCTTTAATGTAAAAGATCCCAATAATTAGCAAGCTCTTAAAGGAAGTGCAAAAACAAAACATCGATAAAAATCGTATAAAATATCGATATAAATAAATCGTATCGTTTCTCTGCGACCCACTTCTGTTTTGTCCTCCTTCCGCAGCAGAGGTTTGGCGCTAGGTTGTAGCTAACAAATTTAACACTATCTGACTGGGCTTATTATTTAATGGCTTTGGCCTAAATTGATAAAAGTAATATTTCATTCACAAATTCTAAACAAATCTGGACTAAAATTAGCTTGTAAAAAATACATCCCCTTAAATGGGATGAAACCCTAAAATTTCTCTCTTCAGTAATTCAAACCAGCCACTCTAAGCTGATTTTATCTTGATTGCTGAGAAAAGCTGTGAATCATATCAAAATAAAATAAAACATGAAATTCATACATGATGTTTCTTTTTTATTTTAACGGTGTCAATGCTGGTATTTTGTAATTATTCAGTGTACGTGAGTTTAAAGTTCATATCACGGGTCACCGAACCACCTCTAATTTAGTATACAAAATGTTTCTTATTAATGATTGAAGCTTCGAGATTAAAAAAAGGTGAAAATTATCTTTCGGTATTTGTGGTGGTAAAGGAACATTAGAAAAATGAACATTAGATCCCTACTTTAATATATATAGCTTTATGCACTTTATTGAACTTTTTATCGTAGTAAAAAATCCGAAAACACGTATCATTCCAAATAATGTACGGGATATATGATATCAAAAACAATGCTTTTACCTCAAGTGAAATTATATCTCAATGTAAAACAAAAGTGTGATATTTTCACTCTAAACGTTAAACTGCAAATAAGGACGTAAAGTATCTTTTATTAGACATAATGAATACTGTTCTATGGCAATCGTTTAATATAATTTTGTGCCTTATTAAATCACAGCAAAATTATTCAAATTCCACGATTAAATAAGATGATTTAAATTCTACAATTTAAATATTAAAAAGAAAATTTCTACTCGTAAATATTAGTGTCATTCGCCATAGACATTCCAAGGAGTGTATGCATTTGCTTAGAACAGGGTGGCCAGATTGGCCTCCTAATTTTATTCAGAAATTTTGATTTCATACCAAAATTCCGAGTAGTAATTTTTGTTTTATTTAATGACACGTTTATTATGTAAACTTAAATTAAAAAATTTTCTTTTGAAAATTCTGGTATGAAATCTGAATTTCTAAATATCAGGACTGGCAATCCTTGCTTCCTACGGGACACCGATATACCACCATTTTATAATTGAGAAAAATTACCTTATTTAAAGATAGAAAGTTTAAGCTTAAATAAGTGGAAGATAACATTTCGGAATTTCTGTTGGCAAATACATTTTCAGCCAAAAGATTGAAGCCTATCTTAGAGCCTATCTTAAATTACCTAAATGAGGAATGACGAACCCGTGCGCCGGAAGTCCAATTAACAACAGTTTTCATGAATAATTTTTTTCGCATTATTTATTCTCAAAATTTCTTTCGCTAAATAATTCGAAGAATATTTTTCCGAAATATTTGCTATTATCCTCTTGGCACGTAACATCAGCGTCCCTGATCTACGGTTACCAGTATGCGTGAATAACGACATCTTATGAATTAAATGTCAAAATCAAGTTGCTTACTAACTTGACGAGTTTACATACTTTTGATCAGATTTTTATGACATTTAAAGAGTCGACATTAAATTAAAACGTGTTTCAGGTTCGAGTATTTGGCGCTGTTTGACCGTGATTACTTTTATAGGCATCTGCTCAAGGCAGATGCCAATTTGACCTCCTAATTTTATTCTGAAATTTTAATTCCCTACCGAAATTCGAATAGTAATTTTTTTATTTAATATTACGAATTTCGTGAATACTTAAAGAAAAAATTCTTCTCCTTAAATTTCCTGTATCAACTCGAAATTTCTAAAAAAAATCAGAAGCAAACGGGTCATCTTAGTCTAGAATATGGATATGTAAACTGTGACTCTGAATTTGTGTGTCCCAATTACCTGCCACTATTTTGAAATAGAAGAAATTCCGTTTTTGTATGAGTTATCATGAATAGTTTTCTTCGCCTTATTTAATTTCAAAATTTCTTTCGTTAAATAATTCGAAGAATATTTTTCCGAAACATTAATGTCAATTTGCTTTCTGGCATGTACCGTAATTTCCGGCGTATAAGCCGCAGCTCAAAGAGTCGTTTTTCGACCCAGAAATTTTATTCAATAATTGTAGTTAAATATTTACAGCGATCTTTTAAGTTACATTTTATAAAATAATATTTCTGGGTCGAAAAACGACTCTTTGAGCTGCGGCTTATACGCCGGAAATTACGGTAAGTTTGCCGTCCCTGAGCTATGTATACCAACAAGCGCGAATAACGATACTGTGTCAGTATTCTCGAATAATCATACACATTTGATCTCGGAGCGAAAAGAATATTTCTTTAGAAAACCAGTAACTATACTTTGCTAGTATTCTCATATATTTATTTCTTCTTGACACAAATACAAATGACAAAATGTCCCATTACACTCACATATATAAGACTGAGAATTCACTTTTTGCATTCTTGGAGAGCAAAACAACACGACACAACAATTTTCCTAGTTCAATCACTGCTCTACGAAAACGAACTTATTTCGGCTAAGCTCACACGTAACTGATCAAAGGTCTTTTTCTAGATCAGATGATGTGCTGCTCGTTGCACCGGGACAGTCCATTTTTCCTGATACGGGTTTGATTCGTTACAATACCTTTTTTATTAAATGTCAAGCAATATTTTGCATAGTAATTGAAACATTTTTGAAATTTTACTTACGTGTTAATGAGACTATTGTAACTTTTAAAAAGTTGGCGTTAAACTAAAATGTGCTGCAGGTTCATGTATTTTATATTGTTTGAAAATGATTTTATTTATAAGGAATATATAATAAATTCTGCGATTAAATAATATGAAATTTACAATTCGAAAAAAAATAGTGCGGACAGTTTGATTGAGCGGAAATCAATTTCTGTTTAATTGTAAGATTGGTAAATATGGTTAAAACAACAGTAATGTTTCTTCGTATGCCAAGAACCAGTGGCGTCTCGTGACTGCGTTTATTTGGTGCACTTAATGTATAGTTGCAAAAATTATTATTTTCTTACCACTAATTTGTAAAAGAAATAGTTGCCTTATTCGTTGGAAGAAAATTTTGCCATTAAATCAATCCAATTTTTTCTTTTAAAAAATAATGGTAAGAAAGGAATACAATTTTCAGCCATGTATTTTGTGCCCAAAAAGAGTGAGTCACGAGCAACCACTGTCAAAAACAATGCTATGGAATTAGATCCTTAATTTTTGGAAACGTCAATTTTATCTTTTATTTGACAATTTTATTAATCAACGCATTTTTGCGCATAACGTGTGTGTTAAATTTTTCTCTACTCTATCCAAATATTAAAATTCGCCTAATTTAATTGGCGATATTTTCGATATTGTGAAAAAGACATTGGGAATATACATGCTGGAATCGCTACTAACTGCACATCTACCCTCTATTTCTGTATGCGAATAATAGGACAAAATACGAATAAATCGTTTTCGCATTTTCTCATAATACTTTACAGTAAAAAAAAATGAGTGTAGAATATCATGGTTTCCTCGGATCAAAACATACAAGGACGAGCTACACTCGCTATGCGATGAAGCATTCTTAGAAAATTTCTACTATCAGATTCTGTAGGTCGTAATTCAAATTGAATTTATTTGTAATTCTACATAACAATAATTACATTTTTGATTAACAAATATTAATTTAATATCTTCAATGAAGAAAAAATTCATCTTTTGTCTACAGTTGTTTGCAATAATATCTGACTGGAAAAAAATTAATATATATTAGGGTAAATGTCTCTTTCTGCATTTGTATATCATATGTTAAATCGTCATTTATGACCTCATAGAAGTCACTGAATTGTAAGATCATGTAAAAGATTGTTCACATAAATGAGTGTATCAAAGCTATTAAACGGTTATTTTAGTTTCTATTACCTTCTGACACATTTCCTCCGCATAATCGTGTGTAGAAGAAAAGAAAATTAGTCATTCTTGCGATATGGATGGTGAATACAAAATATTTTTGTTGAAAATTTATTCCTAACAACAGAATGTAACTATTTTATGGTTCTATCCTACTTTTATATTCTCATAAAAGTCTATTAGAGCAACAGTGAACCATTTTCAGATTTTGGAAATGCAGACATAAGGAAGTATAATTCTAATGAAAACATGCATACTAAATCATAGTTGCCAACTTTTACGTTTCTTTCTTAACATTACATTTAACCCTCCATTACTCGTGCTTCTTTCTGTCTTACGATTAGTCGAGGGGGTGTTATAAACATCAAAAAAATTTATCACAATTTTTATGTTGTAATAAATTGCCAATTTGCTACTGATTGAGCCCTCCATTACTCGTGCTTCTTTCTGTCTTACGATGAGTCGAGGGGGTGTTATAGTCATCAAAAAAAGTTTATCACAATTTTTATGTTGTAATAAATTGCAATAAATTGGTAATTTGCTACTGATTAGCCTATCTCTCTAAAAAATAGATTGTATTTTATCTCTTTATATATTTGTGTTCTTAACTATATCTTCGATTATAGCATCGGATATAAATAGTTTGAAAAAATTGAACCAGCGTTTTAAAAGATGCCCACCCTTATGCCCCCGTAAATGAGTAAATATGTTGGAAGAGTACGTATGGCAGTCAGTGTTGCCAGTAGGCTACTATTTTTTTATTAAGTTTCCTTCATTGCCACCAGTTTTGTGAAAAAGTAGAATTCGACTTACTTAATGACAGATTAAATAAGGCGAAAACAACCTGAATTATACCATTTTACAAAAGTGGTGTCAATCAACCAATCGGAATTTTAAAAAACTAGCCCACTGGCAACACTGATGGCAGTTGTAAATATTTCCTTGCACCATTTTGTGATTTTATCCTTTCCGAAGTAATATGGAGAGTAATATGGAAGTAATATGGAGAGTAATATGTTCCTGCTAATTTTAACTGAATTGTTTTGCTATTTTACTCTCCTCTCTGTTTGAAAATTTCCAAAATCCTTTCTCGTTTCAATTTTAAAGTCATCTTCAAACCTGTTAATAAAATAACATTATCTTCTCTGAAAGATCCCTTTCCAGGGTGGCTAGTGGTCAGGGAAAAATACAGTCATACAAAAATACAAAAATACAAAAATACAAAAAAGTGATGAACACCAATATATTCTTATAGAAATGTTTATGTTGATTATTCGATCAAATAATCAATTTGAATTTTTCTATAAGAATGTACTGGTAACTGTCATTTTTTTTACTGTATTTTTTCCTGACCACTAGCCACCCTGCTTTCCTAATGAGAACCTGTACACGTGTATTTTATTCTTTGTTCTTCTAATTTAGGTTATATTGTTCAAACTAAGAGGACATTAAAGTTCAGATTAAATGAGCATAAGAGGAATAATTCTAATCAAGAATTATCGAAATCTTCGATTTCCTCTCATTGTTGGAATTTATCTCACTGCTTCAATTTCTCTATGGCCAGAATAATTTCTTCACCTGTCTCTTCCACTCACTCGGATTTTCACGAAGCTTTTTTTATTTTAAAAATTCTGATAATCTTGTCATTGATCTCTCATCATCTCCTTTTCTCTTTTCAGTTTGGAAATTACTTCTGTAATTATATATATATATATACCGGGTGATTATAATTAAAGTTACGATTTCAAAAATCGATAATTTTAAAACTACTGGTCAGAATGACTTGATATTTTAGCAGAACAATCGTGAGGCAATGGAATTTTGTTTGGCTAAGGAAAAAAATAGTTCCAAATTGTGCCGATAGATGGCGTTGTCAGGGTAATGACAGGGGAAAGACCAAAAATGTATTCTTGAACCCTTTACGGCGCGGTGCAAATTTGTTTGCAAAATGATGAAATAATAGACTGACACCGGAATTTACAAACGAATCCATTAGTAAAAAGAAACTTGCTTATTTTCTGGTTCTTAACGAAAGGAAAATTTTAATTAAATATTCTTGGTGCCGTTTGTCAGTTTTAGAATTAAAATTGAGTGTCCTTTTTTGTGACCACTGCCCGTTAAAAGGTTAAACATAGGAATGATGTTGCCAAAAGGAAAAAAATAGAGTTCAGAGATTTACTAAAAATTTATTAGCGAAAAGACAAGACTACGTGTTTACAGCGACGACAGCGATAATGACAAAAAATGAAAAAAAAAAGAGCTTCGTGGAACAAACACCTTATTGATTATTAAGGCATAAGTTGCTCAATATGCCCTCCGCCTTGTTCCGCTACTAATTGGAAGCGCAAAACGGCATGCTCCACAACAGATCGGAGGGTATCTGTACTAATGCAATGGGTGTGCTGTGTGATGCTTGCCTTCAAGTCGGCTAGATTCTCAATCCGCCCGCTATAAACAACATTCTTCAGGTACCCCCAAAGCCAGAAATCACACGGGTTTAAGTCGGGGGAACGTGGCGGCCACGTTGTTGGAAAATGGCGGCTTATGATCCTATCATCTTCGAAATTATCACTCAGTAGCTGCTTCACAGTAGTAGCAATGTGCGGAGGAGCGCCATCTTGCATGAATATTATGCGATCCACACACTGACGCTGTTGAAGTGCCGGATGAACATGGTTATGCAAAAGTGCTTCTTACCGCTTGCCAGTAACTGTGCAGGTAACGGGACCCGCAGGTGTGATCTCCTCGAAGAAAAATGGACCGACGATAAACGCTGCCGTTATTCCGCACCACACAGTGACCTTTTCAGACTGAAGAGGTAATGGCTGTAGCTGGGACGGATTCTCGGTCGCCCATATCCTGCAATTTTGCGTATTTACAGAACCTTGCAAATGAAAGTGGGCTTCGTCAGACCACAGAATGTTCCATGGCCATCCGTTGTCCACTTCCATCCGGGCAAGAAATTGTAGTGCAAAAGATTGACGTGCTTCCAGGTCAGCAGGTAGCAACTCCTGCACATGAGTTATCTTGTACGGATAACAGCATAAGACGTTCCGTAGGACTTTACGCACCGTGCTGTTCGGCATATCCAGCATTCGGCCAATCCCCCTTGCACTGCTGATTCCAGCATCACTGTCAGTATGTTCCTGTAATGCTGTAGCCACATCTTCCACTGCCGCAGCTGAAAGTGGTTTCCTTCCTCTACCCCATTTAACGTCAAATGAACCGGTCTCTTCGAATTTAGCAATCATTTTCGGCAGACCATTTGTTGTTATTGGACCATTTTTTATGGATTTTAATGTCCGAAACTTCCTAATAGCTGTAAGTGCACAGTCATCGTTCTTATAAAAAAGCTTCAAGAGCAGAGCGCGATCCTTCATAGTCAGAGTCATGATGAAGCATTCATGCAAAGAGCTGCTGCTCTGCATTTTTATGGTTGCTATGTCTGGGGTGCGCATGTCACGTATTAGTAATTTGCATATCTTCAGACAATGTGAACCCAGACAGCGCCATCTATGGGCACATTTTGAAACTTTTTTTTTTCCTTCGCCAAACAAAATTCCATTGCCTCACGATTGTTCTGCTAAAATATCAAGTCAATCTGACCAGTAGTTTTAATTAAAATTATCGATTTTTGAAATCGTAACTTTAATTATAATCACCCGGTATTTAATTAAAATTTTCCTTTCATTAAGAACCAGAAAAATAAGTAAGTTTCTTTTTACTAATGGATTCGTTTGTAAATTCCGGTGTCAGTCTATTATTTCATCATTTTACAAACAAATTTACTCCGCGCCGGAAAGGGTTCAAGAATACATTTTTGGTCTTTCCCCTGACATTACCCTGACAACGCCATATATCGGCACAATTTGGAACTATTTTTTTTCCTTCGCCAAACAAAATTCCATTGCCTCACGATTGTTCTGCTAAAATATCAAGTCATTCTGACCAGTAGTTTTAAAATTATCGATTTTTGAAATCGTAACTTTAATTATAATCACCCGATATATATACAGAGTTGCCAAGTCTCCGGCTTTTTGCACACCAGTAATTGTTTAGAGAAAATGTTGTTCTTTTAAATCGCAAAATGCTTCGATTAAATAAAACAACATTTTCTGTACTAAATTACTGGTATCCAAAAAGCCGGAGACTTGGCAAGTCTGTATATATATATATATTTTAATTATTGTACTTCTTTGAATGTTTTTATTCATTCTCTCTCTATCTCTATCTCTTTTTTTCTACTTTCACTTTTTCTACACGTTTCTCTACCGCATGCGCTCCTCTCATTGGTGTTTTCCTTTTAGCTAGCGCCACCTGTCGCTTTCTCTGTAAGCTTTCCTCTTTACCCTTCTGTTCATTTGTGACCTTGTCCCCTTACGGACACGTGTTTACATTAGCTGATGACGGATTGTTTAAATATTTATAGCTCGAAATTCCTCCTATGTGTTGTTTTTTTTATGGTGATTGATACAAAGTTTATTTAATGCGATTTATCGCAGTTTGTCGGTGATGTTTCATCTGTTAATATGTTATCTTTTTTTTAATAAACAATATTCTTCGTAGTCTATTGTTAGCATTCCAGCTGAAAATTTTTACTTCCTTCCTTCTTCAAGAAAAATTTTAGAATGAACATATCTTTGCTACCATGTCAAACTATTGAATGTGAAAAAATCATTTTTCATTGCATTTAAAAATGGGCCGATTCTCATCACTAAATTTTATTAGGGTTCTTCGCCTAGTAAGAATACCTGTGAAGAACAGGGTTGAAAGTATGGCCTTATTATTTACTAAGGTTATTATTTACGTATTATTAATGACGAATTTATACCGTAAATATTAAGAAAAAAATCTTTACTTTTTAATAATCAGGCAAGGTCTACCATTAAACAAAGTAAAAATTTCTATTTGGAATTCCTGGTATTCATTAGGAATTTCTGAATGAAAAAGTAAGCCAAACACGCAAACCTGGTGAAGAATACAATTGAAATATAGTGGTGAGAATTGATCCATTTTAAATAGAAATGAAAAATGCATTTCTTAAGATTCGATAGTTTGATATGATAGTGACGATATCGTCGCAACCATATCAAACTATCGAATGTGAAAAAAAATGCATTTTTCATTACTTCTAAAATGGGCCGATTGTCACCACTAAATTTTATTAGAATTCTTCGGCTAGTAAGAATACTAATAAAATATCTGTGGTGAACAAGGTTGCCTGTTTGGCCTTCTTATTTATTTAGAAATAACGAATTCAATCACCAAATTTTGTAAGAAAAATGTTTTTTTAAGCAAACACGAAACGTCTCCCATTAAATAAAGCAAAAATGTCTGTTCGGAAATTCTGGTATGAATTTCGAAATTCTGAATGGAAAAGGAGACCAAACTGGCAAACCTGGGGGAAAATACTATTAAAATTTAGTGGTGGCAATTGATCCATTTTCAAAAGAAATTGAAAATGCATTTTTTCACATTCGAGAGTTTGACATGATAGTGACGATATCGTCGCTATCATGTCATCTTGATATACCACTATTTAATAATAGAAAAAAATACCTTATTTAAAGTCAGAAAATTTAAATAAGTCAAAGATTACATTTCGGTATTTCTATTGGTAAATAAATTTTCAGGCAACGGATTCAGGACCCCTACTTTTGAGCATAAGTAACCTAAATCAGGAATGGCTAACGCATGTGCTGGAAGGTTAATTAACCTCTAGGCCTCGGCGGGTACGACATATGTACCCTAAAATAAATATCCGCTCACAACGGCTAGGGTACAGACGTCTGTACCCTAAAGTTTGCTACCCCCATTTTTAAGCTAGGCTGATCAATCATCTGTCATCTCAGAGTTTCAGAGGAGGTAAGTCTCTTTTTCCGGGGTGAAAGGGGGATTATCTTTGGCCTTGGCGAGTTTCTGGAATGACAGGATTTTGTATTGGCGATTTCTTAGACAGAGCGACTTTTTTGTCATTCTATTACACGCACGTGTGCTGAGTAATATTATATTTTTGCTCTCTTTGGTCGCTCTAAAATAATTAGATATATTGTTTAATTATTAAATAGAATTTATATTCTGGGAACAATGGCTCCACGTTTTAAAGTTCTGAGTCAGAAAGAAATTGATAAACTTATGAATGATTTTGATGCAGAAAAGCTCTCTGATCCCATCTGTTTTCATTATTTTAATATTTAATAGGAGAACGATTATCTGATAAAACTTTTATTTCTTTAAATCTTTTAACCCGCGGTGGAAGTGAGAACTTTTATATCAGATAACATCGCTTTTCATTCAATTGACACACAAAAATAATACATTTATAAGTTCTAAAAACTCTTTAGAGAAGCTTAAAAAATTAATAATCAGTTTATTTCAACAACATAAACACAAAGTTGAAGTTAAAATATCTGTATCATAAGATATAGTTTTTCATTTAACACTAAATAAACTGCTCTTTTTAAAAGCAAAATTGATTCTTTCCAGTATCTTAAAAAAGAAAAAATAATAATCACTTTACTTCAGCAACATGAACACAAGGTTGAAGTGAAAACTTCTGTATCGAAATATGATATTTTTCATTTACCATTAAATAAAATTTTTCCAGAATCTTAGAAAAGAAAAAAAAAAGCATTTTAGTTCACCAACATCGGAGATCTGTTTAGGAAAGAATTGGGTCCTTTAAAGGACTCTTCACAAAATTTCTCATTTCAAAACAGAACCCTTCACAAAATTATTTTCCCTAAAATAGGACCCTTCACAAAATTATTTTCCCTAAAACTGGACCCTTCACAAAATTCTTTGTCTTAAAAATAGATTTTTCACAAAATTTTTTCTTATTTAAACTGAACATTTCACAAATTATTCATATAAAAGTGAAATCTGACCTGTCACTTTTACATATATAAAGAAAATATATGTACTTTAGATCCATATATATTCTTAAAAATGTATAAACAAGAATCTGAATATAACGATCATTTCAAATTCACAAAATTATTATTAGATTTTTCACAAATATAAAAAGCTGTTCACAATTTCACAAAAACAGGACCCTGGGGAAAAAGTCTGGACAGACCCCTGAACATGGACACAAGGTTGAAGTGAAAACTTCTGTATCGAAATATAGTATTTTTCATTTACAACTAAATAAAATACTCTTTTAAGAGCAAAAAAATTTTTTATGATATGGAATTTTGAGAAGAGACCTATTTTATTAAGAGGAATTTTGTAAAGCTTCCTGTTTTATTAAAAAGAATTTTGTGAAGGGCCCTGTGTTATTAAGAGGAATTTCGTGAAAGGGTCCTGTTTTATTGAAGGGAATTTTGTAAAAGTTTTTATATTAATATTAGTTTTGGCCTATTCCAAACTACCTTTATCCTTTTTACAAGTTCGTTCATTGTTTCACTAATTTATGTGTTACTTTTAAATATCCCTAAAAAATAGATTGCACTTCAGATGTACTTCTGATACACTTCATAAATAGATGCACTTCAGAAGTTTTTCCTTGGGGCCCATTTTGTGAAAAATAACATTTTGTAACGTAATATGAAATCAAGTTCCTCTATTTCGAACTAACCATTTATTAATAACTTATTTAAGTCCTTCCGCTAAAGTTTTCCTTCCTGGGGATCTTGTATTGTTTGCAAAATTTAAGATCAAACATAATAAAATTATTTAATAAAGAGTACGTTTGTATGAAATGGAATTTTGTGAAGAGACCTATTTTATTAAGAGGACTTTTGTGAAGGGTCTTGTTTTATTCAAAATAATTTTGTGAAGGTCCCTGTTTTATTAACAGGAATTTTGTGAAGGGTTCTGTTTTATTAAATGGATTTTTGTGAAGAGTTTTATTTTCATATTAACTTTTGCGTTTTCCAAACTGCCTTTATCATGTATGTCACTTTGTTTATTGTTTCACTAATTTATGCGCTACTTATAAATACCCTTAAAAAATAAATTATACTTCAGGGGTCTATGCAGAATTTTTTTCCTAGCAGCTCATTTTATGAAAAGTAAAAGTTATTTTTGTGAAAAATAACATTTTGTAACGAGAGACGAAATCAAGTTACTCTAATTCATACCAATTTAATCCAATTTGAACAAAGCAATTATTAATAACTTATTTAAATCCTTCTACCAAACTTTTCCTTTCTGGTAATTGTTCTGTTTGCAAACTACATATTTTAAAACTTAATAAAATAAAATAAGTTAATGAGAATTATGTTATTATGAAATGGAATTATGCAAAAAGACTTATTTTATTAAGAGAAATTTTGAGAAGGGTCTTGTTTTATTCAAAATAATTTTGTGAAGGGTTTTGTTTTAATTAATGGATTTTTGTGAAGTATTTTATTTTCATATTAGCGTTTGTCTTTTCCAAACTACCTTAATCTTTTTTGTCACTTCGGTTATTGTTTCACTAATTTATGCGCTACTAATACATATCCTTAAAAAATATGTTACACTTCAGAGGTCTACGCAGAATTTTTTTCCTTGCGGCTCATTTTATGAAAAGTAAAAGTTTTTTTTTTTTTTTTTTTTTTTTTTTTTTTTTGTGAAAAATAACATTTTGTAACGATAGATGAAATCAAGTTACTCTAATTCAAACCAAGCAGTTATTAATAACTTATTTAAATCCTTCTGTTAAACTTTCCCTTTCTAGTGAACTGTTCTGTTTCGAAACTACCGTAATTTCCGGCGTATAATCCGCAGCTCAAAGAGTCGTTTTTCGACCCAGAAATATTATTTTATAAAATGTAACTTAAAAGACTGCTGTAAATATTTAACTACAATTATTGAATAAAATTTCTGGGTCGAAAAACGACTCTTTGAGCTGCGGATTATACGCCGGAAATTACGGTACATATTTTAAAACGTAACAAAATAAAATTACTTAATGAGAATTATGTTATTATGAAATGGAATGTTGCGAGAGACCTATTTTATTAAGAGGAATTTTGGGAAATGGAATCTGCTTAATAAATGGATATTTATGAAGGTGCCCTAAATCGGCCCCACATTTTGCCTGGATCGACTCCTGCACTTAATACACTTCGCATTTATCTACATTATTAACATTTTTATAAGTAGCTATTATTGTTTGATTTTTTTTCTGACACTGAACGGGTAAACGATAAAGTATATATTGGGTGAAATAAACAACAGATGTTTAAGTGAGGGGAAAAAAAGAAAAAAAAAACCTATATTTATATGTAGATAGTAGCTAGACCTTGCATTAAAGATTTTTTTTTTTTGAGATATTTTGTACATGGTGGAATGTGCAAGATATTTTGTTTAGAAGCAACTTGAAAACGAGTCAGATCCCTTAGGAATATTCTCAGACTATTCTTAATTAAAATCGCTAAATTAGCAGTTCCGTTATTCAAATGATAATATAAATATTTCAAGTATTTCATTAGTTTAAAGATATCTGATAAAAATAAATAAATACAAACAACAAAAGCAGGATCTAAAATGCGTTTCCTCTATGAATATGAATGATATTTAATATAATTTGCGACACAATGTAAATGTTTTTGTCTTTAATGAAAAATAATAACTAAAATAAAGGCCGTACGATCTGTATAATGAGTATTTGTAAAGCTCACAGTACCTATACCTAAAATACAAAAAAAAAAGGAAAGAAGAATATTTGACTGAAACTATATTCTTTTTAATAGCGCCAAAACTACCGATTTCATGGAGAAAATGAATAACCAGCTGAAAAATGCAACTATTCCCGGAATTGAACAGCAACCTTTCTGAGTAGGTGGGGATGAATACTTTTCTCTGAGGCAGACAAAAGAAGGTCTCCCCTTCACCAACTAGTTAAAGGGGGAAAAAAATTTCCTGATTGCCGTAGTTTGGTTTAAAACGAAAATAATGTTTGCCGATTGCTACAGGTTAACAACACTTTTCATGAATAGATTTCTTCACATTATTTAATCTCAAAATTTATTTCGGTAACTATTTCGAAGAATATTTTTCCGACATAGTAGTGACATAGTAGTGACAATTGGCTTTTTGGCTCGTAAATTCGCATCAGGGACGGCCAAGATCTATATATACCAACAAGCGTAAGAAATAATATCTTCTATACACACTTAAAACTGTGCCTCTGATTTAAGAGGTACATTCTGAATTTTTGTGCCTCTGAATATTAAGGGGCACATGGTGCCTTTGAAATTAAGAGGTACATAGTGCCTTTGAGATTCAGGGGCACAGCGTAAGTGCCTTTGAAATTAAGAGGCACAGTGTGCCGCTGAATTTATATATTCAAGTGCCTCTTATTTAAAAAACATTCTGTGCCTCTTATAATGGTGGCACATGCATGTGCCACCATTATAAAAGGAACAGAATGTAATTTAATTATATTTTATATTATATTTATATCTTTACAGTGAATTCTGTCTACTGCAGAAAGATTTTCCAGCATGGCATATCCAAAGACATATTAAATTTTGTGTAAGGCAGAATACTATGTATAATAGAAAATTTTCTCATTTCCAATTTATTGAAACAAATTTGAAATAAATATTAAAATGTGTGTCCATGTGGCCTAAGTCAGTTCTGTGGTTCAATAAAGAACCTTGTCTACATATCAGTTTATTTTATACATATCAAAATACATAAAAGGGCATAAAAGCTTTATTAAAAACAAATAAGACAAACGTTAAAAATAATCAGCGTAAAATAATCACAATATTGATCTTGTGATAATGACAACAATTAATTTAAAAAAAAAACTCTGATCATAAATATTTCATTACTGGTATCCTAAATGTTAAATTTATTTGAAAATAACTAATTTGTTTCATTAGTATATATTTTCATTATACTGAATTCCGATTCTAAATAAAATACGATTATAAAAACAATATGTATTACTTTCTGTAGGATGTCCATTGCTGAAATTTTGGGTGTTTTGATTTATTTTTGTTATTGCAGTTAAATTTCGATTACAATGGGAAATGTAGCTGAGATTAGTTAAATATCGTTGACAGATTAATATCATAGTGTTTAATTCAGACATTTTTCTCCGGGAGGGATTTTTGAGGATTTGCTTCGGGGGGGGGGGGATTGCACTTTTGTGCATTAAAAAGAATAAAATCACACACTTTTTGATCATTGTTTCGGAGAGGGAATGCCCCCACCCCCTGAATTCAACACTGATTAATATAATACAAAAGAAACTGGACTTTATTAGCTATAACTATTAATAAAAAAATTAAATTTCTCAAGGGAATGATACATTTACCCGCGATATATACATATGTTTGTAACATTTGTAACATAAAACATTTCTTTTACAGTGTCGATTTTTATACTATACACATTCAAAGAAAATAATCAAGTACTAAACTAAATACACTTACTTATTGCAGGCTTTTCTATAACTCTGTATATTCATTATAATCCGCCGGTGGAGGATTGCAATAATAACACCATTACACGCAATTTTATGTTTCCAAACATAAATTCATTGTATTTTCCGCAGGAACATTTACCTCTGCGGCGTCGTTTTATATCGTAGGAAAACCTAACTCCTATTATCAGCGATTGATATTGTTGCAATCCTGAACGACAATAATAACACGAGCGTAATTAAAAAACGAAAGCACAAAACCTCTTGAGTCAAAATAATCGTCTTGCGAAAAGGATATATATATATAAACTCTGTTTGTGTCGTCAGGTACCGCTTCTCGAATAATCCACAAGACGACATTTCTTCTGGTCAAGCGTCCATTCTTCCTTCTCCCCTATCCCTCATTGAAAGTAAATATCCCGCGCCCGCTCAATGCATCATGGGTTAAACATTTGTACGCATGCGCGCTTTTCCACTGTACCGCTGAATAAATGACCGCTTTTTTTAAGAGGCACACATTTCGCGCCGTGACTCTGATATATTTCGTTCTGTCATCCGTGCCTCTGATAGGTTTTGAGACCTTCATTTGTGCCTCTCATTTCTTTGTGCCTTTGATATTTATCAGCTAATCAGAGGCACTTTGTCGGTGTGCCTCTCATATGCGCTGGTGCCTTATATATCAGAGGCACAGTTTTAAGAGTGTATTAAATGATAAATAAGATTTTGCATACTAACTGAATATTTTTCTTTACAATTTTACATACATGTTGATCAGATTGTTGTAACTTTTAAAGATTCGGCATTAAACGAAAATGTGTTTTAGGTTCGTATATGTTACGTTGTTTGAACATGATTAATTTTATAGTGAAAGTTTATTAAATTGAGCGATTGAATAAAGTGAGCATTTCTATACGGAAATAGTGGTGACAGTTTTTCTGAGCAGGGGACAGATTTTGTCTAATTGTAAGATGGTTAAATATGGTTATATCCAGTGCTGTTTCACTGTATGTACAGAACCAAGGCTTTAGGATTAAATAGTTGCTTAATTTTAGGAAATGACAATTGTATTATTTATTTGACAATTTTATTATTGCACGCATTGGCACGCAAATCGTCTGCGCAAGTTGACCTTGTTTCCAGTCTATCCGAATATTAAAATTCACCTTATTTAATAGAAGATATTTAGCGATATTGTGAAGACGACATTGGCCATACACATGCTGGACTAGCTAATGACTGCACATCTATCCTTTACTTTTGTATTTAGATAAGTCTTTTTTATATTTTCTCTTAACCCTTTCAGGGGCAGTGGTATGTTTATGAAACCACTTAGTTTTAATTCCCAAACGCCACATTAGCACCAGAAATTTTCTAAAATCTTTCCCATTTAATATGTAAGTGATCTTTTGCCTGTTTCTTATCTACAAATAAATTTCTACGCTAATTCCGGTGCCAGTGATTTATTTCAACATTGATGTACTGAAAGTACTTTGCCCCTGAAAGGGTTAAAACCGTACGGTACAATGATGAGTGTAGATTATAAGGGGTTCCTCGCATCAAAAGATACAATGACGTGCTGCACTCACCGTAAGATAAAACATTGTTGGAAAATTTCTACTATCATTACTATTCTATGGTCCCTAATTAAAAAAATATATATTTACATAAAAATAGTATAATAATCTTTAATTCAGAGGTGCAAAAATCTAGGCGCCAACGGGCTGATTCCCACCACTAAATTTTTAGTATTATTCGCCTAATAAGAATACTGATAAAATTTAGACGAAGTATACTAATAAAATTTGAAGAAAAATATTAATAAAATTTAGCGGTGGGAATCAGACCATTGGCGCCTAGATTTTTGCAACCCTGCTTTAATTAACAGTATGTATGAATCAAAAAACGAAATTTAATGATTTAATGAAGGAAATGTGAAATTTTCGTCCACATTTTTTCCCAATAAAATGTTCTTGGAAAGAGATAAAATATCATAGTGTAATTGTCCGTTTCTAAGCTTGTATTTCACAGGTTACAAGGCCATTTATCGCTTCATAGAAGTCATTGAATTGTAACATCGGGCAAAAGAATGCTCGCATAAATAAAAATATTAGAGCAATTAAACGGTTATTTTAGTTTGATCAGACAGTCTCTATGATGTTCAAACACATTTTCACCGCATCAAGCGTATTTTATATTTTCTCTTAACACCTTACGGTACAATGATGTGTGTAGATTGTAAGGGGTTCCTCGCATCAAAAGATACAATGACGTACTGCACTTGCCGTACGATAAAGCATTGTTGGAAAATTTCTACTATAACATTCTATGGTCCCTAATTTCAAAAATATATATTTACAATACTACATAAAAGTAGTATACTAGTATTTAATTAACAGTATGTATAAATCAAAAAATTAAATTTAATGATTTAATGAAGGAAAGGAGAAATTTTCCTCCACAATTTTTTCCAATAACATGTTACTGGAAAAAAATAAATATCATAGTGTAAATGTCCTTTTCTACGCTTGTATTTCACAGGTTACATCGTCAATTATCGCTTCATAGAATTCATTGAATTGTAAGATCGGACAAAAGAATGCTCGCATAAATAAAAGTATCAGAGCAATTATACGGTTATTTTAGTTTATTCAGACAGTCTCTACGTTCAAACGGACTACTCTGACGTTCAAACGCATTTTTACCTCATAAACATGACATAAAGTAAATTAAGTTCATTATTAAAAAAAAATAAATCACTCCGCCGATAAAGAAGGATGTTAGGTGAAAACAAAATGTATGGATCAACATATATTCCCAACAAAAGAATATAACTACTTTATTGTCCTGTTATTTTTTATAATAAAAACAAAGCTATCACAGCAAGAGTTTACCTATTTAAAATTTTGGAAATACAGACATAAGATGTATAATTTTTATGAAAATATACCTAAATCGTAGCTGCCAACATTTACGCTTTTTTATTACCATTATTTTTAAAAGGAAAAATGGGTCTTTTTTAAAAATAAAAACAAAAATAAATTGAAGAAAATGTTTCTGTTGAAAAATAACGTTGGTATAAAAGCGCAAAATTTCACACCTATGCTTGCATGTTCTTCAGAATGTTTTAAGAAGGATTTTCAGTGTAGATTTCATCAAAAATTGTAGTCTGAAATTAGTTTGTCGCCAGAAATTCCGAAAGGTAACTTTTGCCATATCTGCCACATAATTTGCCGTATGTTATAACAAACTCTGATAAAATAAGACGAAGTTTATTTTTTGGTAATCCGGGTGGTAAACAACATACACTTGCAGACAAAAAGTTCGTGTAATCTTAAGACTGAGCATATTAAAAAAATCATTCCATATTTCAGAACCAGAATTTGTAAAAGGGGGAAGGGGGTTATCCTTAGAGGGGCAATTAGTTGTGTTTCTGTAATGTTGACTTCCGCAATGAATTTTTAATAAATTTCACATCCCCCTTTATCTACCCAAATTGATAAAAGTAATATTTCATTCATAAATTCTGGTACAAATCTGGATTAAACTTAACTTTAAAAAATACATCCCGGTTAAAGGGGATAAAACTCTAATTTTTTTCTCTTCTGTAATTCAAAACACAGAGTAAGGAGATTTAAACAGAGCCCCGACATCGCCTGAAAAGAGCGGCTGCAGCGGATGACTTAAAAAATAAATCATGGCGTTGGCGATTTTTATCCTCGTGATTTCCGCTTAACTGTAACCCTATTCTGCTTGGTTCCTTTTGCTGTTGTCATTTCCACATGTGAAAATTTTCTGCGTTCGCTATTTGATTTTTGAATATTGATTTATATTTATTATTAAAATTATCATTTGAAGATGAAATAGGTCATTGGAATTCTTCAAAATGTTACGAAGATTTCTTGTATTTTTTGAAATAACAAGACTTCAAAGTTATTTTTTATTCCCAAGGATCGGTAACAGTGGCGTGACCAGGGAGGTAGTTTAAATTCTATGGATACCAGTAATAGTGCAAAGTTTTTTCAGAAACATTATCTCAGACAGTTCGATGATTGGATAACGCAAATAAAATTTTACAAAATTAGTGACAGCCAAAGCATCCGGACCCCCACACTGGCTGAGCCACTAATTGGTAATTTGTGATTTATTTTCGTGTGCTGTTTTTGTTCTTAGCTTTCAGCGTCCATAATGTATGAAATATTTTATACATTTGCTTTACCGCAACACTTATTTTAAAATAAAGTTGAATTCCGATTGTTTCAGAACATGTTAAAATAAATCTGTTTTCATAAATTTCTAAACATAAAGCAACAAGCAGCGCCGTTTTTTTTCTTCCCTCATTTGTCGCCAAGAAAGTGATATATCGCCGTAATAGCAACATCGCATCTGTTATGGCCGTAATTTCCGCGTCATCCACAGCAATCTCTACTGTCTATGCGTAATCCAATGTTAACCCCTTCAGGGTCAAAGTACTCTTTTAGCTAAAATATTGAAATGATTGATTGACACCAGGATTCACGAACGAATTTACTTTTAAATAAGTAAAAGCTTTTCCTCATGTACCTTATAAATTCAAAATTTGATTATAAAATTCTGGTGTTATTGTGGCATTTTGGTATTAAAATGAAGTGGTATATATAATATAACGGTGCTCTTCAAGGGGTTAACCCTTTCTGGCACAGTGGTACCACTCCGGACACACCCAATTTTAATTCCAAACTTGCATTCGACACCAAGAATATTTTAATAAATTTTTTTTTATATAATGAAAGCTTAAAATAAGGAGTTCATACTTCCTAAACAAGTCGTTTCTAAATTTCGGTGTTAGTCAGCAATTTCACATTTTACGATCAGATTTTATTTGTTCCGGAAAGGGTTAAAGAAGTAGCCAATGCAGTGTATGAAAGATGAATCAAACCAGCCACTATAAGCTGATTTAATCTTGATTGCTAAGAAACGCAGAAAAAAGTCATAGTACCATAAAACATGAAATTCATACCTGGTACTTCTTTTTTATTTTAACGGTGTCAATGAAAAATGGGGAATGAAAAAATTTTGCAATTATTCTGGGTACGTGACTTAAACGTTTGGATCAAGGGTCACCGAACCACTACTAATTTAGTATATAAAATGTTTCTTACTTAATAACAGAAGCTTCGAGATTAAAAAATGCAACAATTATCTTTCGATATTTGTGGTGGTAAATGAACATGATACACACATTCTAGACATCCCAATTTTAACACTTTATATCCTGAATTAATTTTCCAGCTGCTTTTTAGATGCTCAGAATCCTCGATTATTCCCACCAGTTATTTTTTTTTTGTAAAGTTTTCCTTATCTAATCGTAGCATTTTTGCGATTCTATTAGCTGAAAATTTCTCATTTAAAAAACCGGTGGTAACAGATTAAAAATTCTGTAAAAGACGCTCGTCGCGAAGGAGTTAAAGTGGTACTTATAAGTACCGTCAGGATAAAAAGGGTTAATATATATCGTTTTATGTAATTTATTGAACTTTATATTATAGTAAAAAATCCGAAAACGCATACCATTCCAAATAATGTACGGGATATATGATATTAAAAATAATTTTGTTATCTCAAGTGAAATTATATCTTAATGTAAAACAAATGTGTGATATTTTCACTCGAAACTTTAAACTGCAATTAAGGACGTAAAATATCTTTTATTAGACATAATGCATACTGTTCTATGGTTATCGTTTTATATAATTTTGTGCCTTAATAAATCGTAGCAAAGTTATTACAAATTCCACGATTAAATAAGATGATTTAATTTCTACAATTTAAATATTAAAAAGAAAATTTCCACTCTTAAATATTAGTGTCATTCGCCATAGAAATTCCAAGGATTGTTTGTATTTGCTTAGGGCAGGGTGGCCAGATTGGCCTCCTAATTTTATTCAGAAATTTTGATTTCATACCAAAATTCCGAACAGTAATTTTTGTTTTATTTAATTTCAAGTTTATTATGTATACTTAAAGTAAAAATTCTTCTTTTGAAAATTCCAGTATGAACTGGGAATTTCTAAATATCAGCACTGGTAATCCTTGCTTCCTACGGGACACCAAGATACCACCATTTTATATTTGAAAAAATTACCTTATTTAATGACAGAAAGTTTAAGCTTAAATAAGTGGAAGATAATATTTCGGAATTTCTAATGGTAAAAATATACTTTCAGGGAAAAGATTGAAGACGCCTATCTTAGATCATAAACTACGTAAATGAGGAATGACGAACCCGTGCCGCGAGGTCAATTAACAATAATTTTCTTCGCATTATTTAATCTAAAAATTTCTTTCTCTAAATAATTCGAAGAATATTTTCCCGAAATAGTTGCTATTGGCCTTTTGACACGTAATATTGCCGTCCCTCGTCTACATATACCAGCCAGAGTGAATAACGACAGCTTATGTATTAAATGTCAAACAAAAGTTTCATACTAACTGAATATAGTAACTTGACAATTTTACATACTTGTTGTCAGATTATTCTAACTTTTAAAGAGCTGGCATTAAACTAAAACGAGTTTCAGGTTTGAGTATTTTACGTTGTTTGACCATGATTACTTTTATTGGCAACGTATAATAAATTGCTGAAATTACTATTAGGAAATAGTTATGACTTTTTGACAGAGCGGAAGACAAATTCTGTCTAATTGTAAGATGAGTAAATATGTTTACATCCAGTGCTTTTTATCCGTATATGATGAACCACTGCTTTGGGATTAAAAAGTTTATTTAATGTTAGGAAACGTTAATTTTATTAGTTATTTGGCATTTTTATTATTGCATGCATCAGTCTGCATAATATGTGTGCATGTCGACCGTGTTTTCACTCTCTACGATTATTAAATTTCGCCTAATTTAACAGCACATATTTAGCAATATTGTGAAGAAGAATGTGGGGATATACAAGCAGGTGTCGCCACTAACTGCACATTTATTCTCTATTTCTTCATTTTGATAAATCGTTTTCATATTTTCTGTTAACACTTTAAATATCCATTACTGAGCTTGTATTTCATCGGTTACATATACGTATTTGAATTGTGAGATCGTGTAAAATAATTCTCACACAAAGAAAAGTATCAAAGTAATTAAACTGTTATTTTAGTTTAATAATATTTTTTTTTACAGCGTTCCGACACTTTTTCCTCTCATAAACGCGTCATAAATGAAAATAAGTTTGTTAATAGAAAAATAAAGCACTCCTGTGATAAGGAAAGATGCTAGGTGAATGTAAAATATTTTTTTAACATGTATTCCTAGAAAAAGAATATAACGATTTATGGTCTTATCAGTTTATATAATACACAAAAATCTATCACAGTAAGATTGTACCAATTTGAGATTTTGGAAATACAGACATAAAAGAAGTTTAATTTTTATGAAAATATGCTCAAATCATAGCTGAATAATATTTACGTTTTTCCATTACCATTAATTTTAAATTGAAAGATAAGTCTTGTTTAGTCACATAAAAATTAAATTAAATGAAGCAACTGATTCTGTTGAAAAATAGTGGTAGGAAAAAAGCTCAAAAGTACTCATCCATGCCTACATATTCTTCTGAAAGTCTTAAACATGGATTTTAGTGCAGAAGTAATCACAACTTTTTGTCTGAATTTATCGAAAAGGTAACATTCGCCATATTTAAATGCAAAGTTTCTGTTATTAAATAAGGCAATTTTTTCTATTATAAAATAGTGATAATTTATAGTAGTTTTCGTACTACAGGTTGAAGACTCTTATTAATTTTATAAAATAATAACATGCATGGCTGCCAATTCTTCCAATTTTAGAGCATTTCCATGTAAATGGTTTATTCGATTTCAGAATTTTGTCATTAAATATAGCAAATATTTATATTCGGATATTGTGGTTATTAAAATTAAAAATCTGGCAGTTAAGTGCTGAGCTTAAGTGTTGCCACTTGGATGGGTTTTTTTCAGAATGCTATTACTATTTTGTCCATAGTAATATTCGCATTATTTAATCTTGCATAAAATGGGATTACAATAAATCGGATAAATTCTATTCCAGGGTTCGTACGTGTGTCGTTACTTTTCCAGGTGACATACCAGTATATTTATCTAAAAAAATACATCAAGTTCAAACGTGCGAAATGTCACATTATTTAAGAAGAGATTATCTATAAAAAAATAATGGTACCGAATAATTTCCAGGTATTAAAATTCCAGGACCCGTACGAACCCTGTATTTGGAAAAAGTGACAAATTTTCTAATAAAAATCCCCACCCAACTGAAAATCTGTAGGGTATGTACAGTCCTGAATATAAAAGTGATATAAACCTACTGAATCTGATGAAAAGAATCGTATATAAACATAGATGTACCGATGAACTGTGGATAATGTATACTATTTAATGCTATGCATAAATTATCCTCTTTTGACCACCGTGGTACTTAAAAATGTACCAACATTCATGTTTTAATAAAATATGAAAAAGTTGTTAAAATGTTGGACAACATTTTATACTATTTTCGAAATTATTGAGTCTACACAGATTTAATGTAGATTCAATAATTTCAAAAATAGCATAAAATGTTGTCGAATATTTTAACAACTTTTTCATATTTTATTAAAACATGTCAGTTGGTGCATTTTTAAATTAATCTAATTAATTGTTATTTAAATTAAAAAAAAATAGTGTTCGTACTTATTTCTAAAAAAAAAACAATTATAATTTTTTTTTCATTACATCGAATTATCATTACTTCGGATGAATTTTATGCACATTAAGTAACCTTGAAGTATTCCAATTTCCTCCGGTATTACTTCCTAAAATCTTCCTTAGAACCTCCTGAGCGGGAACCGGAAGGATGACCTGAGGAGCTCCACGGGATGCTTATAAGGCTGACATATTCTGTTCCTGAGGACCTCCAGGATGCCTGGGAGATTATGGTTTTTTATTGTCAACATTCAAGGGGATGTCCTTGGAAAGAAAATTTGCTATATGGGAATCAATCTGAATTGGTGCTGGACATTTTTTTATGGTTAACACTATTTTCGAACAGTAATCCTTGTGTTAGAATTAAAAAATATTTCCAAAAGACATATACAACGAAAATTATTACCGTAAAACCTCCCTAAAGTGACCACGGTCCGTTCCATTAAAATTTGGCCGCCTCGAGAGGTGGTCTCTTAATCGAGGTCATGTTTTTAAATCTAGTTTTTGATTATTGAAATTAAGGTAACAAGTACTGTTACAATAACATTAGCTTGAGCGTTTTGTACCGTGACTAGTGTAGCCTCTTAAGAGCATACATCAGTCACGCGAAGAAACGCTCAACCTAATGTTAAGTCTATGGGAAGGTTCTTGCGCGATTTCTCACTCGCATTTTAATATTTTAAAATGAAATTTTTTGCATAGGATAGCTGGGGTGGGTCTCTAACGTTGTAATTTTTTACTTTTTCGATTTTGGTTCCAATTTTTTTATATAAGGGTTCTTTTACTTTCAGAACCGGTTCCAACTGGTTCCAAAATTGAAAATGTCCGCTTATGAAAATTTTTTACCAAAATCAAAAAACTAAAAACTAACAACGTTAGAGATCGACCTCAGCTATCCTATGCAAAAAAAAAAAAAAAAATCATTTAAAAATATTAAAATGCGAGCGAGAAATCGCGCAAGAACCTTCCCATAGACTTAACATGAGCTTGAGTGTTTTTTCACGTGACTAGCGTAGGCTCTTAAGAGCCTTACATTAGTCACGGGAAGAAACGCGCAAGTTAATGATAAATCTATGGGAAAGTTATTTTCCAATTTCTCGCTCGCATTTTAATAATTGTAAATGATTTTTTTTGCATAGGATAGCCGAAGTCAATCGCTAACGTTATGCGTTTTTTTCTTTTTTTGATTGTGTTTTTTTCATAAGTGGATATCTTCAATTTTGTAAGCGGTTGGAACTGAAAGAGAAAGTACCCTCATATAAAAAAACTCGAACCAAAATCAAAAAAGTAAAATCGCACAACGTTAGAGATCAACCTCAGCTATCCTAAGCAAAAAATATCATTTAAAAATATTAAAATGCAAGAGAGAAATTTGAAAATAACGTACCTGTAGACCAGTGGCGTAGCCAGGGTGGGGGTCCAGGTGCTCTGGATACCACTAATTTTTTAAGTTTTCTTTGACTTATCTAATCGGAGAATTTTCTGCGATAATCAAGAAAACTTAACATTATTACTGCTATAAAGAGCACGTGGACCACCTCCCTGGCTACGTCACTGCGGTAGACTTAACATTATCTTGCGCGTTTCTTCGCGTGAGTAGTGTAGGCGCTTAATGACAGAAACTTCGCGATTAAAAAAGGTGAAAATTATTTATCGGTATTAATGGAGGTAAATGCCTTTGAGTCTAAAATTCTGGAGATCCCTGTATTAAAATATTTCGTTTTATGTACTTTATTGTACTTTATATTGTAGTCTAAAATCCAAAAACGCGTGTCAAGTAATATATGGGAGATATGATATTTAAAAAATAATGTTGTCCTTTGACAGAGGCGTAGCGTCAAGGGGGGCACGGGTGACTTTACTACCAGTATTTTTATATTCTATATTTGGCCTTATTTATTTCATACCGTTCAAAGATTAAATAAAGCTAAATGTAGTATATAATTATACTGGTAGAAAATGGTCGTGCCCCCCCCCCCTGACGCTACGCCACTGTCCTTTGAAGTGAAATTATTTTAGAATGTAAAAAAGTGTGATATTTTTAATCAAAACGTTAAACTGAAAATAACGATGTAAAATATATTTTCTTAGACACAATTTGTACTGTTCTACGGCAGTCTTTTAATTGAATATTTTGTCTAATAAATCAGACCAAAATTATTACAAATTCTACGGTTAAATAGGGTGATTTCAATTAATACAATTCAAATATTTAAAAGAACATTGCTACCTTTAAATATTGGTGCATTTCGCCTTGTAAATTCGAAGGAGTATATGCATTTGCTTTGGGCATGGTGGCCAGTTTAACCTCTGAATTTTATTGAGAAATTTTTATTTCATAGCAAAATTCCGAATAGAAATTTCACTTTTATTTAATTAGAGGTATGTTTTGAATACTTAAAGTAAAGAATTTTCAGTATGAACTTGGAATTTCTAAATAAAATGGAAATCAAAACTGGTAATCATGGCTTTAGAGTATGGCTCTTCCGATGGAACACCAAGATACCACTTTTTTGTAATAGAAAAAATTACCTTATTTAAAGACAGAAATTTTCCGCTTAAATAAGTCGAAGATTATATTTCGGAATTTCTATTCGCATATACACTTTCAGGCGAAATATTGAAGACCCCTATCTAAGAGCATAAATTTTCTAAATTATGAATGGCGATTCCGTGTACCAGAGGGTCAATTAACACGTTCGCTGCCAAGCTAAAAATACCGGAATTTTCATTTTATTTAGAAAGTTCAAATTCATACCAGAAAATACTGACAGCAATATTTACTTTGTTTTATTACAGACATTTCGTGATTACACAAAATAAAAATTCTTCTTTTTAAATTTTTGGTGCGAATAACTAATTTTAGATTGAAGAAACGTAGACAGCACTACGAGTATACTCGTAGTTGACAGCGAACGTGTTAACAAAACATTTAATGAATAGTCTGCTTCGCGTTATTCAATCTCAAAGTTTCTTTCGCTATATAATTCGAAGAATATACTTCCAAAATAGTATTGGCAACAGACTATTTGCACGTACGTTCACCGTCGCTTATCTATGTATGCCAGCAAGCGTGAATAACGATTCTTATATATTAACTCTCTAAGCGTGTAGAACGTAATATTCCGTTCACTAAGCTCCAGGTTTCACTGCAATGTATGCAATGTTTAAGTAATATAATTCTATAGATTTAATGAATTTTTAAAACATTGAAGAATGATTAATACTCTTAAGAGTTACATTCATATTTGTAATTAAGTTTTATTTATAATGCTGAAAGAATCATATTTTTTTAGCATTTAAAACAAAATGCAGAGAAAACAACATTACAATTTTACCCTTTTTCAAAACGCTCAGAGGGTTAACTGTCAAAGTCAAAGGCAAAAGTGGGCGGAGATAGTTTAAATGTCAAACAAAAATCCCCGATCGCAGTACATTTTAGTTTAATGCCGTATCTTTAAAAATGACACTAATCTGATCTACACGTATGTAAAAATGTACAAAAAAAATTTTCAGTTAGTATGCAAATTTTGTTTGCTATACTAAATGTCAAACAAAAATTTTCATACTAACTGAAAAACTTTCTTTACAATTTTACCTACGTATTGATGAGATTAGAGTAATTTTTAAAGATACGGCATTAAACTAAAATGTGTTTCGCTCGGATATTTTAAGTTGTTTCACCATGATTAATTTTATAGGGAATATATTATAAATTGTGCGATTAAATAAGGCGAAAATTACTATTCGGAAATAGTGATGACTATTTGACAGAGTGGAAGACAAATTCTTTCTAATTGTAAGTTGCGTAAATATGGTTACATCCAGTACTGTTTCTCCGTATGAAAAGAACCAATGCTTTGGGATTAAATAGTTAAGTTAATTTTAGGAAACGTCAATTTTATTATTTAGTTGTCAATTTTATCATTGCACGCATCGGAGCGCATAATGTGTGTGTATGTCAACCTTGTTTCCACTCTAACCAAATATAAAATTTCGCCTTATTTAATAGCAGATATTTAGTGATATTGTGAAGAAGAGATTGGACATACACATTCTGGACAACTACTTAACTGCACATCTATCCTCTACTTTTATATTTATATTTATCCTTTTCATATTTTCTCTTAACCTTACTGGCCAATGTTGAGTGTATATTAATATGGGTTCCTTGCATAAAAAGATAAAATGATGAGCTGCACTCGTCGTACAATAAAGCATTGTTAGAATATTAATACTATCACATAATATATTCCGTAATTTAAAAAAAATATATATATTTACAATTCTGCGTAACAATATATAATCTTTTATTAACAATATGCATGAATAAAAAAATGCAATTTAATGTCTTCAGGATTCGCACGCTTTTACTGTACTTTTTAATAGAATTTTTTGCCATTTTAAAATGCAGAAAAGTATTACAAATCCTGCAATTAAACGAGGCAACAATTCCTGCTATTTAAATATTAAACAGAAAATTTCTATTGAAAAATTGTGGTAAAAGCGACCGAATCCTGGTTTTTAATGAAGAAAAAATGAATTTTTCGTCCACAGTTTTATGCAATATAATCTTGTAAGAAAATTCAATATATAATAGTGCAAAAGCCCTTTTTTCTGCGCTAGTATTTCACAGGTTAAACGTCATTTGTCGCTTCATAGAAGTCATTGAATTGTGAGATTGGACAAAAGAATGCTCGCATAAATAAAAGTATCAAAACAATTAAACTGTTATTATAGTTTAATCAGACAATCTCCATGACGTTCAAACACATTTTTACCTCATAAACATGTCATAAAGGAAAATAAGTTAGTTAATAGAAAAACAAATCACTCCTGCGATAAAGAAGGATGTTAGGTGAATACAAAATAATTTGGTATAACATATATTTCCAACATAAGTATATAACTACTGTCCGACCACGGTTTGTGTAGAATATTATCAAGGAGAAAATAAGGGAGTAGGAAAAAAACTGATTACCAGAAATGCAAATGACCACCCGTAAATTTTTATTTCAATTTTCGTCTTATTTTAACACCTTTTCCCCCCGTTCAATTTCTATGGTAAATAAAATGTAAATTACTAGTCTGTTTTACTGGTGGCAGTATTCCACTGCCGTAATCAGGCATTGGCTGGCACCCCTAACCTTTTATCTATTCTTTTATTTCCGCCTTTAAGCCGGATGTTTACCTTAACATCTAATCGTTGGTATAACAATATTTTAAGGTCCTATCTTTTTTTAAAATAAAAATAAGCTATCACAGCAAGAGTATAGCATTTTAAGATTTTTGAAATACAGACATAAGGAATTATAATTTTTATGAAATTATACCTAAATCACATAGTTGCCAACTCTTACGCCTTTTCTTTCCATTATTTTTAAATTTAAAGATGCGTTTTCTGTAATCACAGGAAATTAATAATTAAATGAAGAAATTTCTCTCATGAAAAATAGTTGTCGGAAAAAGCTTTAAATCTCGCAGTTATGCCTACATGTTCCTCTGAAAATTTTAAAAGGGAATTTTTATGTAGAGGTCATCAAAATGTTTAGTCTGAAATTAATTTGTTACCATATATTTCGAAATGTAACTTTCACCATATTTAAATGCAAACTTTCTGACATTAAATAAGGCGAATTTGTCTATTGTAAAATAGTGATAGCAATTTTACAGTAACTTGCGGACAACAATTTAAATAATATTATTATTTTTATAAACGTATATTATGCATGGCTGCCAATTTTTAAAGTGTATTTCCAAGTTATTTTTTCTAAATGTTGGCATTAAATAGGTTGAATGTTTATATTAAAAATTGTGGTATTTAAAATTCCATAAAATTTGGCAGGTAGGCATATTGAGTTTCATTGTTACCACTTGCGTGGGGGTTTTATTCAGAATACTACCACTTTTTTGTCAACTGTACTACATTAAGCCTGAATTAATCAATCTGACTCTTATATTATTATTAACAATATTTCCGAACACTTATTTGCATTATTTAATCTTACATAAAATATTATTAGACTAAATAGAAATATTTCTATTTTGAAAAAATGGTAGAATTCTTAATAAGAAACCCCACCCAACTGAAACGCTGTAGGGCATTAAGAATCCTCAAAGTAAAAGTGATAACATCGTACTAAATCTCCTAAAAAGTATCGTATATAAACATATAGGTACTGATGGACGGGGTATAATGTATGATATTTAATGATATGCATAATTTATCATTTTGGGGGCGTCGTAACATTTAAAATAGTACAAACTTTAATGTTCCAATGAAAAATTAAAAAAAAGTTTATAAATATTTGAGAACTATTTTTGAAATTATTGAGTCTACATTAAGCTTGAATTAATCACTTCGAATCTTATGTTATGGTTCACACTATTTCCGAACACTAATACTTGTGGAAGAATTCTACAATGTTTGCAAAAGTAATTTACAAAGAAAATTATTATTTAGAAATTGCGCTACCAAAACATTTTCATGGCAACTAAGTAACACCAGTCGAACCAGTCGAGTTTCGCGTCTAAATTTATCCTCCGACTATGAATTCCGAGATTTTGCATGTTATCAAGTTTGTCCTTTGGTGCGTGTCGTGCAAAAATCTTGCGCAAAGTGTTGCTAGATGCATCTATATTTTTAGCAATTTTCCTACAACTAATTTCACAAAATAATATCCTGCTTGGATTTTAAATAAATATGTCCGAGACCACTATTTACTCCTTTTTCAAACACCTGCCATAATTTTTCATTATAGAAATCTATTTTGTTTTCATTTTCTTATGTAATTTTTTTCCGGTTGCAATAAAAAGAAACTGATTATGAACAATATTCCACTCACTATTATTTGAAATACGTAATTGACGTCATTCTCAGATTGTAAAGAGATTTTCTTTCGTATATATAATTAAAAAAATACTGTAAGCGCGTTTAAATGACGTAGTACTTTTATTTAACCCTTTGAGGGGCGGTGGTATATATTATATGCCACCTAATTTTAATCCGATTCAAACCAGAAACTTTTAATTAAATTTTACTTTTATAACTTCGAAGAGAAAAAGTTGAAAAAATGCCTATTCTTATTTTGAACTAAATTCTTTCCTAAATTCCGGTGGGAATTCAACGATACAGAAGCACAAGTGCTTGCCCCTGAAAGGGTTAAATGTACGAGGGGCAGTCGGAAAATAAGTTTCCCCTGGCGACTGTGGACAGAGGTGTGTATGAAAGACAAAAAATGTAATGAGACATTAAAGATAAAACATAACTTTATTTTTCCACATAAGTACCAAGTACATTGAGACATTTGTCATACCGCTTTATAAGCTTCAAAAATCCTTCCAGGAAAAAATCAGGGCTTTGCATACGGACGAAGCGTTGAACGGCTATGGGCGAAAGACGACACAGCAGGTGAACACGAACGTGCAAGACACCAATACCATTGGGTAGAGGTCGACCGCGACTTTGTAATTCTAATCATTTGCATGTCTTACCTCACTTTACATTTTCTGTAAGTTTGGTTCAATTTGCATAATTCCTTCATGGTGTTGCAATTTTCACAAACATGAGTGTAGTAGTATCATCCTAACCCACCGTCTGGATAAGCCAATCATATAGATATGGAATAGGTCTTCACAATTGTGGCCCGCGAACCTTCCTGCTGCATCTGTTTTAGAACGTAATAATTTTCCACATTTTATGACAAACATTGTCATTAAATAACGTGAATCTTACTTTTTAGAAATCCTGGTGATAAAGAACATACACTTGCAGACAAATAGTTTGTGCAGTCCTAAGACAGGACATATTAAAAAAAAACCTTCCATAATTCGGTTCCGGAAAAAGTAAAAGTCCGTATGCGGGTGTGGGGTTAGCCTTTAACCCCTTGAAGGGCACCGGTATATTATATATACCACTTAATTTTAATCCCAAAATGCCACAATGACACCAGAATTTTATAATAAAATTTTGAATTTATAAGGTACATGAGGAAAAGCTTTTACTTATTTTAAAGTAAATTCGTTCGTGAATACTGGTGTCAATCGATCATTTCAATATTTTAGATACAAGAGAACTTTGCCCCTGAAGGGGTTAAGGTGAACTTAATTGTGTTTGTGTAATGTGGAATTCACAGCTGACTATTCAATGAATTTTATCTGAAAATAAGGAAATGCAGTTTTACAGCCCTCTTTCCCCCCGTAAAGTTATAAAAGTACAATTTTACTCAAATAATCTCGTATAAATATCGATTAAAATTGACTTTAAAAAACATACAGCACGGCCATTAAAGAACTTAAACTGTAAACTATTCGCCATTCTGTAATCCAAACCAGCCACTATACGCTAGTTTACTCTCGATTTACTGCTCAGACTATAAGCTCTTCCGAAAAAAACATAAAACTTAAAATAGATACCCGATGCTTCTTTTGTATTTTAACGGTGTCAATGAAAAAATGGGAATGATAAAATTTTGCAATTACCGTAATTTCCGCCGTATAATCCACGGATCAAACAATCATGTTTAGACCAAGAAATTTTATTTAATGTTTGAAGTCGAAAATTACATCTACAAAATTACATTTTATAAAATAAAACTTCTGGGTCGAAACATGATTGTTTGACCCTCGGATTATACCCCAGAAATTACAGTATTTAATGTACGAGTCTTCAACATGTGGACAACGGATCACCTAATAACTTATATTTTAGTGTAAAATTTTATTCTTAATTAATTACAGAATCTTCGCAATTAAAAGAGTCAAAAATTAACTTTTGGTATTTGTGGTGATAAATGACTTTCAGTCAAAAAGTCTGAAGATCCCTATTTTAAAATATGTCGTTTTATGTATTTTATTAAACTTTATATTGTAATCAAAATTCCAAAAACGCATATTATTCCCAGTAAAGAACGGGAGATATGACATTTATATATGTTGTTCTCTATAATTATATCAGATTATAGATTGATTATATGAAATTATATCAGAATCTTAACAAAGGTATTATATCCGCACTCGAAACTTTAAACTTCAAATAACGATGTAAAATGTCTTTTCATAGACATAAAGTGTACTGTTAGACGGTAATCGTTTAACAAAACATTTTGCTTTAATAATTCGCAGCAAAAATAATGCAAATTGTACGAATAAATGAGGTGATTTTAATTTACACAATTTAAATATTAAAATAAAACATCTACTCTGATATATTAGTGCTATTCGCCTTGTGGGGGCCAATCCCAAGGGGTTTTGTAACCTACTTTTTATGTCATTACTGTCCCTTTGTAAAAAACTGCTTCTTTGACCATCAGGAGAGCAGATAAAATTTTGAGGAAAGCTAGAAGCTTTTAGTAGAAGCAGCAATCCGGATGTCTCGGAAAATCACAGGGTTTAATCTTCGGGCTTAAAAAGAAGCTAGAGGGATAAGAATATGTTTATTACTTTTCACTACAGTCCCTTATTTAAATTTCCTTATTATTATTTTTATATATTTAATGATATTGTCGTAATATAACATACTTTTGATTAGTTCAAAATGTCTTATTACACTCTTACGGAGATTAACTTTCTTTATGCGCAGAAGCAAATTTCCTAATTTTATCACTACTGTCTCTGTCACTTTTGTCTCCTTTCAATTACCGTAATTTCCGGCGTATAATCCGCAGCTCAAAGAGTCGTTTTTCGACCCAGAAATTTTATTCAATAATTGTAGTTAAATATTTACAGCGATCTTTTAAGTTACATTTTATAAAATAATATTTCTGGGTCGAAAAACGACTCTTTGAGCTGCGGATTATACGCCGGAAATTACGGTAAATTACATCAGATCACTTGTAATAAATTTGAAATTGGTAATTTCGAACTACATTAACTAAGCTGTTTCGCGTGAGACAATGTGAAATAGCTTTAATGCTTTTTTAAAACCATTATACAGGGTTCGTACAGATCAAGGAATTTTCCAGGAGTGTCACCAGCATTTTCTTTACAGAAAAGGAAATCTAGGTTAAACACGCGAAAATTCGCATTCTTTTAAGGAGAGATTTTCTATAAGAAAATACTGGTAACGAAGAATTTCTTGGTCACAAAATTCCAGGAGCCGTACGAACCCTGTTATATAATACAGGGCGGCTATAGATAATTGAAAAACACAGTCCAAAAACGTTATATACACCAGCATTCGTGTTGTTTATTTGAGAGATTAATCTGTCAACATTTTCTATAAGAAAATATTGGTTTCTGTAATTTTTTTTCCGACCATGCTTTTTCCTGATATATAGCCATCCTGTATGAAATAATGTTTTTAAATAAAATTACTGTTTAATGTTAATTTCAGAATATTGTATTTTTCTCATAATCCTATGCCGTATCTATTTATAAGGAAAAATTGTTTTAAATTTAACATTTATGTTTCCCTAAATCACAGAGTGTAACTACACACTTATAGAATGGCTAATGCATTTGTTAGGGCACGGTGGTCACGGTTTGTCCTCTTAATTTTATTCAGAAAGTTTGATTCCAGAGAGAAATTCCGAATATTAATTTTGTTTTTTTTAATGACAGGTATATTCTGAATATTTAAAGTAAAAATTTTGCTTTTGAAATTTCCGGCATGAACTCGGGATTCCTAAATAAAATAGGAATCATAACTGGCAATTATGTCTTTAGAATGTAGATCTTCCTGGGGGTCAACAAGCTACCATTGTTTTATAACAGAAAAATACCTTATTTAAATACAGAAATTTGGCGCTTAAATAAGTCGAAGATTACATTTCGGAATTTCTGTTGGTAAATAAACTTTCAGGCAAAATATTGATGACCCCTATCCTAGAGCATAAGATTTCCAAGTGAGGAATGGCGAACCCGTGTGCCGGAAGGTCGATAACAAAATTTTGCATAAAGAGTTTTTTCCGCATTATTTATTCATAAAATATCTTACGCTAAATAATTCGAAGAATATTTTTCCGAAATAATAGTGGCAATTGGCAAGTTCACCGTCCATGATCTATGTATACCAGCAAGAATGAATAATGGTATCTTATACATTAAATATCAAATATGATTTTTCATACTAACTGAAAGTTTTTCTTTACAATTTTTTATACGTGATGTTCTAATTATTGTAACTTTTAGTGAGTCGGTATTAAAGTAATACAGGGTGATTATAAAAAAACTATCCCGACATTTGGGCCCCTATCTATCATACCATTCACAGAAACTGAATGAAATTTTGGCAAAAGGTATTTTGAGGTATACGCTCAAGAATGATATGGAAAACAACAGTGTCACTCAAACAGTTACGGTTACAGTGAGAAAATTTCAAAAAAATCAATTGGCAACACCCAGTTTTTTGTATTGGAATGTGGTCTCCATTGTGAAAAAACCTAAATAGCGTTGGAACGGCAACTGTAGCATGAAAATCACCGGCGGTAGATAGGCTAAAAGTGAGGACAACCAATAAGGACAGAGAAGCAGCATAAAATAAAGCATTTTATTGTGTTTCACAAATTTTCCACATGACCTCCTTCACACACGATGACACTTTTCATGCGGCTGATGGTGGATAGCACTACAGCACGTATCATGACAATAGGAATCTCTTGAATCGCAGTTCTGATGGCATCTTTCAAATCAGATGCAGTTTGAGGACGAAACTGATACACTTTGGATTTCAGATATCCCGCCAGTCAGAAATCCATTGGTGTCAGATCAGGAGACCTTGGTGGCCACGGAAACGGCAAATGACGGGAGATATCTCTGTCACCAAAGTGTTGAGTTAAGACACGTTTGACTGAAGACCCGACATGTGGAGGAGCGCCATTTTGCATTCACACAACTTCAGATGAAGCATTTTGCCGTTGAAATGCGGGAATCGCGTAATGCGTTAACATGTCCAGATAGCGAGCACTCGTTACTGTACACGTTTGCAGATCACCTGCAGTAACCTCTTCAAAAAGTAAGGTAGCCGAGGATGAACGTACTCGTTATACTACCCCATACAGTCACTTTTTCCTCGTGTAATGGACGTGCATGCACATCACGTGGATTATTCTCTGCCCAGTGCACACACTTTTTCGAATTCACGTTACCAGTTAACGAGAAATGCGCCTCATCTGTCCACATAATGCGTAAAGGCCAGCTGCTATCTTCATCGTACCGGATAAGGAATTGATTTGCAAAATCCAGCCGTAATTGATAGTTTCCCACTTCCAACATCTGGACACGCTGGAATCGATACGGAAACATGTTTAGAACAGAGCGAAGAATCTTGCGTACAGTTGAATTCGGCAGATCCAGAACACGTGAAACACCGCGTACAGTTGCGGGACGAACTGTGCTTATCGTCTGATAGACTTCTGCAACAGCTTCCACGGGAACGGAAGGTTGTCCAGACCGAGGTCGATCGCATGTGCAACCAGTTTCTTCAAATTTATGAATCAAGTCCCGTACAGCTTTGACAGTGCACGGGCCTCGCCGTAATCCCTGGTTTCTGTGGTAAACACGCAATGTCTCTGCGGCATTTTGTCCATTCATGTAAAAAATCTTTAGGATTTCCCCACGTTTTTTCCCTGAAATCGGCATCTTGTTCGGAATGGCAGAAAGGAAGATACGCGGCTCGCATTTCGCAGTGACGTTTCTTTCACCTAGCGTGATGACGTCAGTCATGAGTGTGTCTTATGTAGAACCCGAAATTTGCATTTCTTGGTTTCCTCTTCTCGTTTTGTGGAAAACTAATCAGGCTGGGATATCAGCCAAAGAAACGGTGTGACGTGTGACGTAAATGAAACGAAAATTAATGCTCTGGTGCACGGCAAAGTCCTTTTTACTTTTCCCTTGCCCAGTTCCGGTGATTTTCATGCTACAGTTGACGTTCCAACTCTATTTAGGGTTTTTCACAATGGAGATCACATTCCAATACAAAAAACTGGGTGTTGCCATTTGATTTTTTCGAAATTTTCTCACTGTAACCGTAACTGTTAGTGTGACACTGTTGTTTTTCATATCATTCTTGAGCGCATACCTCAAAATACCTTTTGCCAAAATTTCATTCAGTTTCTGTGAATGGTACGATAGTTAGGGGCCCACATGTCGGGATAGTTTTTTTATAATCACCCTGTATTTGTTTCAGATTCGAGTATTTTACGTTGTTTGACAGCGATTACTTTTCAAGGAACGCATGATAATTTTTCCGATTAAATAAGGCGAAAATGACTATTCGGAAATGGTGATGACTATTTGACAGAGCGGAAGACAAGTTCTGTCTAATTGTGAGATGGGTAAATATGGTTACATACAGTGTTGTTTTTTCGTATGTGGAAAGCTAATCAGAGATGAGATTTCTCCGCTTTTTTGTATACCAGTATAGTCTTAGGGAAAATGTTATTTTATTTAATCAGAACATTTTGCGATTTAACAGAACAACATATTCTCTAAGTTTATACTGTTATAAGAAAAAGCGGAGAAATCTCATCCCTCGAATCAATGCTTTGGGATTAAATAGTTTAAATAGTTTGGGATTAAATAGTTAATTCAAAGAAATGTAAGTTTTATTATTTATTTGACAATTTTATTATTGCACGCATGGTCACGCACAAAGAGTGTGATTGTCCACCTTGTTTCCACTCTATCCGAATATTAAATTTTGCCTTATTTAATAGCAGATATTTAGCGATATTCTGTAAAAGACATTGACACACACACATTCTGGACTAACCTCTAACTGCATATCTATCCTCTACTTTTGTATTTAGCTAAATCTTTTTCATAATTTCGCTTAACACTTTACGGTACAATAATAAGTGTGGATAATAATGGATACCTCACATCAAGAGATAAAATGACGAGGTGCTCTCATCGTGCGATAAAGCATTGTTAGAATATCTCTACTATGACATTCTATAGTCCCAAATTGTAAAAATAAATATTTCTAATACTACATAATAATAATATTGTCTCTGATTAACAATATGTATCATTTAAAAAATTAAATTTAATGTCTCTAACGAAGAAAAAAGAAATGTTTCTGCCGCAATTTTTTGCAATAATATCTTACTGGAAAAAACTGCTATTAAAATTAAATATCGTCCCTTTCTGCGCTTGTATTTCAAAGGTTACATATTCAATTATCTCTTTATATAAGTATTTGAATTGTGAGATCGTACAAAAGAATGTTCGCAGAAATAAAAGTATCAAAAGAATTAAACAGCTATGCTATTATAATAAGATGTTGTTTACGACGTTCCGACAGATTTTCACATCATAAACCCATCATAAAATAAAATAAGTTTGTTAATAGAAAATAATCCGTTTCATGGAAAAATATTGGACAAAGTTTTGATACATGCATCTATATTTTATCAATTTTCCTACCACTATTAAAAAAAATATATCTCCGACGTAGATTTTAGCTAAAAATGTGTTTTGAAGATTATTCAAGGCTCCCAAATGGTCCACTTTTTGTGTACCGGTATATTCTTAGAAAAAATTTTACTTTTAGATTTTTCTTACAAATTTTGCAGAAACCACATTCAGAGGTAAATATTTGCGGAAATGTCGTAGAAACCTGCAGTGAAATTTTCTGTTAAAAATATTAGTATTCAATTGGCGGACCATTGGGAGCCTTGCTTATAGTGTGGCAATAAATGTAGGCAAAATATTGAAACAAATCGTCGCATAGATGATGGTTGTAAATCATACCCGATAGAAACGCGTGAGGCTTATTATATTTATTTTAAGAAGGCAGAAATTATTTAAATTATTAATAATATTGTATGTAGTAATATTTATTAATCAGTTGAGTACCAAATGGGGCTTATGAATACCAGTATCTCTCAACAGTATTTTATTTCTTATTTAATTTCAGAATTCTGAAAATAACTACTTCATAGATTTTCAAAATGTTTGGTAGCGACTCAATGGATTTGCCAATAAAATTTCCGTTATTTCACTGTTTCTAAAATTTAGAATAAATTACCTTTTCGATACTTATAACAGCTCATTTTGGTGGCTTAAGGATACCAGTATTTCTCAACAGCATATTCTACTGCTTAAATAATCTCCGAATAATGCGACTAATCACTTAACAACTTTGCCCGAGAATCACTCGTACAAAAAATTTCGTAGCTATTTAATCGGTTTGCCAGTAAAAATTCCGTTGTATCACTGTTTATAATATTTAGCATAAATCAATAAGTTCTATACTTGTAACAGTTCATTTTGTCGTTTAGAATTTTCGAACAGTACTTTTCGTCTTATTTAATTGCAGAATTCTGCGATTAAGCAAGGCGAAGATTTCTTTTCGCAAATCGTAGTATCCATAACCCACCGTCTGTATACATCAATCATTTAGATATAGAATAGTTGTGCACAACTTGTAGCAGGGCAAGCTTCGAGCTGCCACTATTTTAGATCAGAATAAATTGCCTTGTTTTGTGACAAAACTTTGTGATTAAAAAAGCGAAGCTTACTTTTAGGAAATCCTCGTGATAAACAACATACACTTGCAGGCATATTCTGTTGTTAACTACTTAATAAAAAAATCGTAGCTACTCAATCAATGTGCCAGTAAAATTTCGGTTATTTCACTGTCTATAAAATTTTGCGTAAAAAAAATAATTTCTATATTTTTAAAAGTTTGTATTGTTGTTCAGAATTTCTTAACAGTATTTTTCGTCGTATTTAATTGCAGACTTCTGCAATTAATCAAGGAAAAGATTTATTTTCAAAAACAGTAGTATCCAAAACCCACCTTCTGGATACGCTAATCATTTAGATATAGAATAGTTGTGCACAGCTTGTGGACCGGGAAGCTTCAATCTCCCAATATTTTAGATCAGAATAATTTTACTTATTTTATCACAAAACTTTGCGATTAAAGAAGATAAAGCGTACTTCTTGGAAATCCTGTGTGATAACACACAGCACTTGCAGGCAAAAGTTTATGCAGTCCTAAGACCGGGCATATTAAAATTCTTTCCGTATTTCAATACCGTAATTTGTAAAAGTCGATCCGTCATCCAGGGGAGTTCATTTGTGTGTGTTATGAAATGTAATGTTGAAAAGACACATGAATTTTTAATAAATTTTGTTTTAACCCTTAATTGCATAGTGATGTAAATTTCCATCACTGTTTATTTAACTTTTAATAAATAAATCAACTTCTTCGCCACCACAATATTTATATAGAAATATTAATCCCGTAAATTTACCGTAAACTATGTTGCTAAACAAAGTTAAAAATCTATCTTAAAATTTCTGGTGTCTAATATTTAATATATGTATAAAAAAACACAATTGTAAAAGAAAAACTCATGCAAAGAAGGGTTAAATAAGGAAATTTCGTTTTACAGACCAGGGTTCGTACGGGTCCTGGAATTTTAAGACCAGGAAATTATTCGCTACCAGTATTTTCTTATAGATAAACTCTTATTAAATAAGGTGAAATATCGCACGTTTGAACTTGATGTATTTTTTTAGAAAAATATACTGGTATGTCACCTGGAAAAGTAACGGTACACGTACGAACCCGGTAGACGCTTTCCCCCAAAAATATATAAAATTTTAATTTCACTCAAAAATCCTGGTTCAAACTTCGATAAAATTTATTTTGTAAAAAATATATCGCACGACCGTTAAAGTGGATAAAACCTTCAATCAATCTGTATTCTAAAATTCAAACCAGCCAATTTACGCCAGTTTTATCTTGAAGCTTATAAAAGATAAAATAAAATGGAACACTAAATTTCATAACACATAAAATTATACCTGATGCTTCTTTTGCAATTTAACGGTGTCAATGAAAAAATGGGAATAATAAAATTTTGCAATTATTTAGTGTACGGGGCTTCAACAAACGGATCACGGATTAACGAACAACCACAATTTTTACATAAAAAAACTTTCTTACTTAAAAACAGAAAATTCGCGATTAAAAAGTTTAAATTTATGTGTCGGTATTTGTTGTTTTAAGTGTCTTTCATTCAAGAATCCCTATTTTAAAATATGTCGTTTTATTTACTTTATTGAACTTTATTTTTCGTCAAAAGTCCAAAAACGCATATCTATCCAAGTAATGTACGGGAGATATTATATTTAAAAAATGTCCGCCTAAGTGAAATTTTATCAGAAAAAAAAAATGCTATTTCCAGTCGAAGCGTTAAACTTCAAATAACGACGAAATATGTCTTTTCTTTTACATAATGCTTACTGTTTATTCAACGGCAATCATTTAATATATTTTTTTTGCTTTATTAAATCGCTGCAAATTTATTACAAATTATACGATTAAATAAGTTGATTTTAATTTCTGCAATTTATATATTAAAAAGAAAATTTCTGCTATTAAATATTGGTGTCATTCGCTTTGGAATGTCAAAAGAGTGTACGTATTTGCTCAGGGCAGGGTGGCCAGTTGGAACTCTTAATTTCATTCAAAAATGTTGATTTCATTGCAAAATTCCTCACAGTAATTTGTGTTTTATTTAATGGTAGGTATGTTCTGAATACTTAAAGTAAAAATCCTTCATTTGAAATTTCCGGTATAAACTCGTAATTTCTAAATGAAACAGGAATCATAACTGACATTCATGGATATAGTTTATGGATATTAAAATGGGTCACCAAGTTTTATGATTGAAAGTATGTACTTACTTAAAGACTGAAATTTTGCGCTTAAATAAATTGAAGAATACATTTTGGAAATTTCTGATGGCAAATAAACTTTCAGGCAAAAGATACAAGACCGAATAGTAATCTTAAAACATAAATTAGCAAAGTGAGTAATGTTAAACCGGAAGGTCAATTAACACTTTCTTTACAAATTTACAACTTTTCTTTACAATTTTACATATATGTTGATCAGATTATTGTAGTTCTTAAGGAGTCGGCAGTAAACTAAAATTTGTTTCAGGTCCGGGTATTTCCCGTTGTTTGACAATGATTACTTTTATAGGGAACGTATAATAAATTGTGCGATTGAATAAGGGGAAAATCACTGTACGGAAATAGTGGATACAATTTGTCTCAGCGGGAAACAAATTCTGTGTAATTGTAAGATGGTTCAAAATTAGACTTTTCGACAGAGTTCGAAATTAGCAGTCAGTCGTCAAATGCAACTACATGGCATTTGACGACTACAAAATTGTTCCCGGGAGTTAAATTTGATGCCTAACCTTTTTTTAACACTTATTTTTTGTTTAACTTAGCCAATCACTCGCTTTTGAAAATTTGGTCTGACACCAAACATAAATTCTAATGCGAGACAGTTTGACAGCGATTTTTAGCAGAGTGTACAAATCCAAATGAATACATTAATTTATGCAAACTTCTGAACTTTATATTGAACCTGCCATTTAGCACTGCTGAATGTGAAAAGGGATTTAGTCAGTTTAATTTAATAAAAAATTATATACATAACCGTTTATCCACTGATATTGTTAATGATTTATTAATGGTAAAACTGTGTAGACCCAATTTAGCAGATTTTTGTCCAGATAAAGCTATAAATCCCTGTGAAATGATGTAGCTGAAGGACGGTTAGACATCCTGATTTTATTATCTAATTTTATTAAAATTAGTGGGTATTGTTTGACTTTCATCTTTGCAATCTACGTCCAGTGAAGCATTGTTAGCATTAAATTGCTAAATGAGGATTTTTGCTTAACATGTATTGATAATGCAGTCCCAACAGATAAGATGGTACTATTATTTTAATGGTTAACACACACACAAATATGGTCCTTTAGATTTCATGTTAACAGTAAAGTTTTTTTTTTTTTTTTTTTTTTTTTTTTTGGTGGCTAAATTTAAGTAATTATCAACAACGGATAAAATTTTGTTAGGTTTAATTTTGTTTAACATGGTTAAGTGCATTTTTCTATTAACCCCTTAACTGCCACGTGAGTATATATACGCCTTTAGAAAACATTCTTCTTTTACAGGTTTGGCAAACCCGCGTGCCAATAAGGCATTTTTCATTACCAGTTCCGTATTTTGCGCATGGTAACGTCTGTATTTTGTTATCACTATGCCAGAAAAGTTATCTTCACCTTATTTATTTGCAGAATTCTCTGATAAAATAAGGTATTGGGGATCTTGTCAGATTTCGTTGGCAGTTAAGGGGTTAAATTAGAAAATGTAGTATTAACTAAAAAAGCTTACGAGTAGTAATTTTCCAACTGGACGAAAAATGTCCGGGCCAGGATTCGAACCTGGGATCGCTTGGCTGAAGCCGCCACGCTCTACCACTGAGCTATCCCGGTCGAATCTGGAGGGCATAATTCATCCAGTTAACCTTATTGATCAGAGAATCTGGTCTGATATTTTAATCAGCTCAACAGAAAAGATCGCAGGTAAAGGAACTCCAGTAAACGCTGGATGGATGGCGGCTTCAGCAAAGCGATCCCTGGCCCGGACATTTTTCGTCCAGTTGGAAAATTACTACTCGTATGATTTATTTACCAATTTGAAATAATTGTGTTAAAATTAATCTAGTGTAAAAAAGCTTTATCAGTTTTACAGTTGCTTCAATAATTATAATATTGTAGATTATGAACTTCAATAATTTAAATAAAAACAAAATATTCACAATTTTCTGTAAAATAAAATATAACGATACAGTTATGTGAATTTTAGAAATTGCAACTAGAAATTTTTATTAGACGCTTAAGATAGCTACAGTAGGCATCACTTCACACCTAACTTTCATTTCCCAATTTCTATCACTGGTCAGAAACAAAACAAACGTTTTGATATATCGCCTGCGGTCAGCCATCTCATTTTTTAAATCAAAACATTTTAACTTATATTATTAAATATAAATAAATTAGCCAATAAAATTAAATAACGTGTTTATAATAAGTAAATATGGATAAAGGGAAATGAGAAACAAAACAAATATGTTTTGATTTAAAAAACAAGATGGCACACAGCAGGTTAATCCCAAAGCTGTTCCTTTATTAATTTATGCAGTTTAACCCTTAATTGCTGTCACAAAAACTGTCGCATACATACTGTGAGTAGTTTCCGAGACCGCTTGATTGAAAGATTAATAAAAAGCTCGATTAACTAATAGGATACTGCTTCTGTTCTAAACTTTATGTACATGACTAAATTAAAATTCACCTTTTCAGAAGTCTTTAGCAATAATATTAAGGCTTCAAACAAAACAACATTTCACTAGTACCTATAGCAGGGTTCATCCAGACTTGAGAAGAAAGAATCCAAAGAGTTAAGGAAAATTTTAAGGAGTACAATAATTTTAAAGAACTTCGCATATTTTTTTCATGCATGCCATGCCATCTTACAACGTGCACACCCACCCTAATTTTTAATATCTCATTTAGGGATAAAATGGATTTTATTCAAATGAAATCCAATAGCTAGTGCTAAAATTCCTGTCGATAAAAATAAGTTCATAATAAGTAAATGTGGATGAAACTTATTTTGGATTTATTAATTGAAAATAAACTAAAAATATATTTAAAATATATAAAAATATGCTTTGATTTTGTTTGTCAAAATTTGTTGGGAGGGGAAAACTAGGCCAAAAGTAGCCTTTTTTGTTCACAGGAGGTAAACATACTTTTTGATGCCCTCCCCCCCTTTCTCCTCCACAAAGTAAATCATAGCCAACTTATTTTAATCATACAATACATAATATTGAACTATGTAATCAACTTTGTCAAATATTTATTCGATAAAACCTCTGAAACTGGAATCTAAAGGAATAGGAAAAAATATCGCTGTATATGGATTTTCTTCTTAGCATGTATAATTGTTGATACATACGTCTTAGCATATCAGTTAGTAATCTGTAACTTTTGTCAAAAACAGAATCTAAAGGAATAGGAAAACATATCGCTGTATATGGATTTCCTTCTTAGGATGTATAATTGTTGACATATGTTTTAGTATATCAGTTAGTAATCTAACTTTTAAAATGTAATCAAGAAAATTTTTAAAGTTTATAAAGTAAAATTTTTAAAGTTTATAAAGTAAAATTTTAAAAGTTTATAAAGTAAAATTTAAATTGCATTGCTTATTGTTTTTGTAAATTTGAATACAAAAGTGCCAGTGAACTATTTCATGCAGTGACCAATGTTCATATATTACAGATACAGAGGACAGTCAATTCTCAAATACTCATCATATATCACACGCAGATAGATTTTAAAAAGTCCTTCTGACCTGTACCGGGAGGAAAAGGTAGCTTTCCTATATCTTCGTTTTAAAATTTTAGCTAATGTTACACGAAAACAGCAAGCTAAAATGCAAAGAAACGTTTACAAAAGATTCCTTAATACTGAATTTGAATAAGAAATTCGCCAAATTATTGAGCAATAGCCAAATTGGCTTCATTTATGAAGACTTATTTTGGTTGCCAAATGTCGCCAAGTTTGGCGAGAATTTGGCGCTAACGGATATGAATATATAGTTTTATGTGTATGATTGGGAAAATTATTACAACAATGAAAGAAAATAATTTGCGAGTAATCGCGTTAATGTGCTATTTTGTTTCAAAATGTCAGCCACCCTAGAATTTCAAACTGCCCTATCTCAGCCATTTTTTAAGATAGAGGTAAACCAAAAAATGCTCTGGAATCCTTGTATCAAGGCCTAACAAGTAATTAAAAAATAAATTTGAATTATTATTTTTTTGTATATTTATTTTAGTTTTAAATTTTTAAATGGCCGCCACCTTGAAACAAAATGACAGGACCAAGCAGGCCAACGAACTCGGTCGAAACATTAGTGACCTTAATACACACAATTAGTTTCATCAAAATCGATTCATAAATACGGGCGTTATCGTATGTCATAGGTCAGATATATATATATATATATCCTATCCTAATAATATTATAAATCTGATTGTGTGCAAATGTTAGGCTGAAGCCAGCGTCAAAATGAAGCATTTAATTATCCTGTATCTTTGAATATAAGTTGATTATAACCGTCATATGAACATAGACTGGTTTTTGTTTATTTTATTTGAATATTTTTCTTAATAATTCAAAATTTCATTATTTTCATAGAGAATAAATGGACATTTTTTCGTATATTTTAAAATGGTTGGTTGGTTTGCTTGGTATGGCCTAAAAGGCCTGGTTTTGCAGCTTTTTTTTTTTTAAATGGTTAAATTTATTTTACCGTTGCTAATACTTTATCGTTGTCAATATGAAATAAAACCCCTGAGTAATAATTTTTAATCAACAATTTATTTTCACGTGAAAAATATCCATGTGAAAAATGAAAAGGAAATGAATTATTTAAGAATTAAACAGAATATGAAATGATGTCATATTAGAAATAAAACGTGCGTTTTCAAATAATTGATAATAATACAAAATGCATAAATACGAGTAAGTATGGAAAAGAAGAGAATATGATGTCATATATAGAAAAATAAAACAGATTTGTTTTGATGTTAAAATAAAATGATCTTGGGTTATCAAATTATTTGTGATTAATTTCTCTTATTTTTTTCTTTTTCTTTTTCACATGAAAGGAATTATCTTAAATGTACGTAATATATGTATTTTAAATGTATGTGTTATAAATTAAAGTTCTGTGTTTTAAATGAAATGAGTGTAAGATTTATATTTTTAATTAATTCAATACAAATGATGGGATAGGTCGGCGATTTATCGTCTGCACACGGCTAATATAAAGTTACCATATTTTTAATTTAAATTTTAAAAAGTAAAAAAAAATATAAAAAAATAAATATATATTGTATGGCAAATGTCAATGATATGCATCGCAAAATTATCCGTATCGAAAATCAGAAAATCTTAATAAAAATAACTATAATTTTTAAAAGAAAGTTGATTTTTTCATAAAAGCTAAAGATTTAATATGATTATGTCGAAGTAACAGCATTTTTCCTCTATCATTTTCACACAATCGAAACACATTTGTAAATCGTCGTTTCGAACCGGAATTTAATATTACATTTCTTTTAGTTTTAAAATAGGAAAAACATTGTTGTCGTTTTTAAATATAGCTTTTTTTAAAGTTGTTTCATAATAGATTTTTGTAAAGTCTTGTAGGATAAGAAAAATTGCATAGATTTTAAAGCAATGTTTAAGTAAAATTACAATATTTTTTTAACTTAACAATGTTATCGAAAAGAAAATCGATTTTACCAACAAATTCACGTAATGCAAAAGCAAAGAAGAAATCAAAACGTAATGAATCTTTTCTTCCAGCCGAATTGTGTAAACTTGAACAAGCCGATCGTGCCAATTCATAACATTATAAACGTGAAAGCGCGTTCTATATAGTAGAATTTTTTACATATAGGTAGAAAATTTCTGAGAATAGGAAGGTTAGGGGTCTAAAATTAGGTCCATAGTCAATTTGCCTTTTTTTTATCAAGGGAAATTTGGCGCAAAATTAAATACATTGTTGTAACCAGATTTGTTTTTTGCGTGGTAAACACTTAATGGTATTTTAGATGATCATTTCCCCGCTCACCTTTGATGTCAACAATGACTGTAAAACACATTAAAAAATATTAGCCGATAATTTTCTAATTTTCTTATTGCTTCATGATGTAAATAGACATCCTGTTTCATACTTTAAACCTGAATCGGTCATGCCATTGTCGTTCAATTTTTATTCCAAATCCTAACCCTAATCGTATCCTATCCTAATCCTGATAATAACTTTAAAGAATATTCTTTGACACGAATATGTAAATTAAATCAATATCCATAAATGGAATGAATGGAAAATAGAATAAATAGAAATGGTGAAATAAAATAACAAGAAAGTACATTTATTCGACACCTAACCCTAGAGAAAGCGTAAAAAAATTCAAGCGCATGAAATAAATTAAAATAATCTTATATATACTAACAAAAATATGTAAATTTAGATCATCAGATTTGTGTCGTCGGTATTTATTTGCTTATAGTGTTCTTGACGCGATAGAGAAAATATCGAGGTTAAATTGGGCAGAATTTAAAGTACTTTCCAGCAACCTTTATTTACATTTTAGAATCGCATCAGATTGTTATATCTTTGTGAAATAGCTATATCAATGTATAAAATCCACAAGCAGTTTGTTCACTATTTACACCACTTAGCGTGAAGCACTTAATTTAATATATACATAAACAAGATAATGTAGTAAGAAATATATAACATATGTCTATGCAAATAAACAATATAATAATGCCCATTTAGCAATGCACACATATACAAATTGTACACCAAATACCATCTAAGATGCACTGTTGTATAGAAGAATTCTGCCAGTGTTGTTTTTCGTTTTACGAAGAGGAATTCCTCAATTTTCACGATTTTACTGGGTCCTCCTTTTTTCATTAGTTGCAGTTTCATTTTCGCGATTGTATATATTATTTGGCATGAAATTTCACTTTTTTAAGACTGGGTTATGTCAAGGCCCCTATAGCAAAGAAATACCGTATGGTCTCCTATAAAATGTGATAAAGCTTTGGTTAATTATATATGTTGTTAATTATCAAGTGAAATGTTTTGCTAAATTAATGCATTTATTCTTTTTTTAATGTTACGTGAACGAAGTCACGGGTAACAGCTAGTATATATATATTTCAATACAAAAAAGTATAAAGCTACCTATTGCAGCCGTTCGGAGGAAAGCAGCTCCGGAAAATTTCGATATATTTTCACCGATCATGACCCCCAGACCCCAAAACCACCCTCCGTTCAAATGTTGATTTATATATATATATCTGACATATGTCATATATATATATATATCTGACATATGTCATACGATAACGCTCGTATTTATAAATCGATTTTGATGAAACTAATTGTGTGTATTAAGGTCACCAATGTCTCGACCGAGTTCGTTGGCCAGCTTTGTCCGCCATTTTGTTTCAAGATGGCGGCCATTTAAAAATTTAAAACTAAAATAAATATACAAAAAAATTAAAAATTCAAATTTATTTTTAATTACGTATTAGGCCTTGGTACAAGGATTCCAGAGCATTTTTTGGTTTACCTCTATCTTAAAAAATGGCTGAGATAGAGCAGTTTGAAATTCTAGGGTGGCTGACATTTTGAAACAAAACAGCACATTAACGCGATTACTCACAAATTATTTTCTTTCATTGTTGTAATAATTTTCCCAATCATACGCACAAAACTATATATTCATATCCGTTAGCGCCAAAATTGGCGTCATTGGCGACAAAATGAGCAAAATTTGTGACATTTGGCGAAATATCGCCAAATTTGGCGACCAAAATAAGTCTTTATAAATGAAGCCAATTTGGCTATTGCTCAATAATTTGGCGAAATTCTTATTCAAATTCAGTATTAACGAATCTTTTGTAAACGTTTCTTTGCATTTTAACTTGCTGTTTTCGTGTAACATTAGCTAAAATTTTAAAACGAAGGTATAGGAAAGCTACCTTTTCCTTCCGGTACAGGCCGGAAGGACTTTTTTGTATTGAAAGCTACCTAAAAACAAATTTTGAAGGGAAAACTTAAAGTATGTACAAACAAAACAAAAACACAATTTGATTATTATTATTTTTTTTTTTTTTAGAATGGCAGTAATTACTTGAACTTTATTTTTATAAACATGAGAAGACTTATTTTACTTCCTTTAATCATTGTTGAACGCTAAATTATACTTTGTGATAATTTAAGGAGTATTTTGTTTTGTTTATTTAAGGAGTTTATGTATACTCCTTGGAAACTTTTTAATTTCAATGGAGTTTCTAAGTAGTGTAAGGCGTCTGTATGAACCCTGCTATAGTTAAACTGAAAATCACAAGTTACTGTGAAAACTAAAAAAAGCACTACCGCTAAGAGCAGCTAAAGGAGGGGTTAAATTTAGGTATTTTTTCAGCACACTACATATTTATATGACCGACAGCTAAAAATACTTAAAAGTGATGATTAACTGTTTTATAAAACTGTATATTACATTCATAAAAATTAGCAGAATTGAAACGGCAAGAATTTTTTATTTATTTTTTCCTAAAAGCCGTAGCATTTAAGCCTAACATTTATAACTAGAATTAGGGTGGTTTTATTCCAAACAAACGTTTATTTACAATGTTTTTTAGAGAACATTACAACATAAAATTAAATAATTTACCTTTTTTCTGTAAAGTAGACAACATCAGTCGAGAAAAATTGGGTTACAATCTTGTATACAATTTTTGTTTACACTTGCCGCCAACTTACTTAATGCTTATGTCTCGACTCGACAACAGAAGGAAAGGCACCGCGCACGCGCAGATGCAAACTAATATATCATCGACTCCTCTACGAGTGCCGCCTGTCACACTATTAAAAAAATTAGCAGTTGGAATCAATTTTAATAAATATATATGCTTTATGTAATATAAATCATTTTGACTGTCTCTGGGAGATGTAGAATATCCCAACTGTGCATTTGACAGGGGTAAAATTATAAAATTTCAAATCTTAAAAATTTAAATAAAAAAAAAATTAAAAAAATTAAAATTTTTCAAAATTTACCAAGAGGAAAATTTTGAGATATTCCTCCTTTAAGTTTGTAATTTTTAAAAACTTAAAATTTTATCTTTTTTTTAATTAAAAAAAAAATAATGTACAGTAAAATATGTGTTTTAAAGCTATATTTTTCTCCATAATATCTATATAATATATACATATGTACATACGTCCAATTCAATGAGGGGGTTACACCCCCCCCCCCCCCCATTGAATTATTATTAAAAAATGTTGAAAAAGAATGCAATCTTATATTATTACAGTCAAATTGCAACAAATTTCAGTCAAATTTACAGGTCATAGAACAACAGAAAGTGTGAAATATTTTTAATATTATTGCACGCATTGGCGCGCCCAATGTGTGTGCAAAATAACCTTGTTTCCACTCTATCCGAATATTAAATTTCGCCTTATTTAATACATATATTTTGCGATAATATGAAGAACACATTAGGCATACACATGCTGGATTAGCTACTGACGACACATCTATCCTCCAGTTTTGTATTTAGATGGATCGTTTCCATTTTTTCTCCTTACACCCTAAGGTAAAATTTTGAATGTATATTCTAATGGTTTCCTCGCATCAGAATACATCTACTATCACATTCTGTAGTCACTAATTTAAATTACATTTATTTACAATTGTACATAAAAATAATGTGACCTTTGATTAACAATATGTATGAATCAATAAATAAAATGTAATGTCTTTAATGAAGAAAAAAATAGCTCTCCGTTCACAGTTCTTTGTAATAAAATCGTACTGGAAAAAGTTTAGATACAATAGTTTAAATATCCCTTTCTGCGATTGTATTATATAGATTACATGGTTCTCTATCTCCTCATAGAAATCATTGAATTGCGAAATCATGCAAAAGAATGCTCGCCTAAAGAAAACAATCAAAGCAATTAAACGGATATTTTAGTTTAATTAAATAGTTTCTATTACATTCTGACACATTTTTTGCTCATAAACGCGTATAAAATGGGAACAGTTCGGTAATAGAAAAATAAATAACTCCTGCGATATGGCTGGATATTAGGCGAATACGTAATATTTATTTACCATTTATTGTTAATAAAAGAATATAACTTTTTTGTGGTCCTGTCTTACTTTTATAATCGTATAAAAATCTGTCACAGCAAGACTATAACAATTTCCTATTTTTGAACTAATAAAATGTATGAATCAGTAAATGAAATTTAATGTCTTCAATGAAGAAAAAAATGCATCATTTCTCCACAAAAGATTGTTATAAAAACTTATTGGAAACGGTACTATATGAGGGGTAGTAGCATAAGGAGTAATCAGATCAGGAATTATAAATTTTACGAAAATATACCTAGATCGTTGCGGTCAACTTTAAGATATTTTCCTAGCATTATTTTTTAACAGAAAAATTCTCTATTTTAATCACCGAAAATGCAGATTAAATACAGAATTTTTTGATGTTGAAAAAAAGTGGTAGAGAGAAAAAGCGTAAAAGTCGGCAGCTTTGCTTAACTTCTTAATCGTCGCTTAATTTTCAGAAATTTCGTTTAAAACTCATTAATTCTTTGTATGGCCTCATTTTATTAGTCATGAAATTCTGAGTTAATAGCAACAGTGTATTTCATTTTATATTTAAACTACTCAGGATAGATAACTTTTTAAAAAATCGCAATTTAACTATTTTATATATGACTAGCAAGCTACGCCCGCTACGCTGGTCAATTTCTTTTAACGAACCTTTAATCAAACAAAATATTGACATTTCATAAATAACTTTTATATTTTAACAGAATAATAAGGCTACTATAATTTCTGACTCGTGCTATAGCCAATATACACGTCAGGACACGTCGCCCTTATCATTATCTTTTTACGCATGAAGGTTTCGCTATTGTCATTGGAAAATTTGGTAATTTTTGAAACTCAATATTTGAAAAACGGCATAATCATTAGATTTGAAATTTATATCAAGAAAAATACAATTTTTTACCTTTCAAACGCAATTTGTCTAACAATTTTCTGACAAATACTTTTTGAGCTATCATTTTTTCAGTAACTTCAAATGTTTCATTTTCCGAGATTAATCTGTTGCAACAATTAGTGAAAAACCCAGTCGTCAGCAACGCATAGTTTTTTATTAAAGAGTCTGTTGGAGCAGGGATTGTCACCACCAATATGCCACCATCACTTTTCAAATCGGTTCCGTGGTTCCAGAGATTCCATAGAAATTGTAATTTAGAATGACTTCAGAACGTTTTTCGCTCATTTCACCCATTTAAATTTCGATTTTTTTAAAATTTATTCTTAGAGAGCATTTACATCTTATAAGTAACTACAATGCTAAATTTCAAATTTCTTGCCCCTTCAGTATAAAAAAGTCGCAATTTTCGAACATTTTTCGATCCTGCACCTCATTGATGTTAGTGGCACCGACATAAAATATAGCCTATGTTGGAGTCGGGATTGTCCCCATCAATTTGCCACCATTACTTTTGAAATCGGTTCTGTAGTTCCAGAGATTTCATAGAAATTGTAATTTAGACTGTTTTTAGAACACTTTTCGCTGATTTCACCCTTTTAAATTTCAATTTCTTTTTTATTTTGTTCTTAGAGACCATTTACATCTTATAAGTAACTACAATGACAAATTTCACATTTCTAGCTCCTTCAGTATAAAAAATAAAAATAAAACTGCCCAGTTAAACTGAGGGCATTGAGTTCACAGGCTATTCACACTAATTGTATATTATACTCTTATTTCAAAGAATTTGAAATAAGCCCATCGAAAAATAAAGAAATAAACAATATATTAAGGGGGGGGGGTCATCCCCCCGTTACCCCCCTCATAGTTAACTAATGAACCCCTTAAACTAATCAGGTAAATCTCTAATTACAATGAATATATATACAAAATTTGAAGAAAATCGGATACTTCTGCATGAAAAACCCATTTATATAAATTAAGGCAGGATTAGCCCCCTCCGTTCCCCCCTTTATACTTAACCAATCAATCCCGAAAACTAATCAGGGAAACGCCTTAACACAGTGAACCTATAAACAAAATTTGAAGGAAATGGGATAATTCTGCATGAAAAACCCATTTATATAAATTAAGGGGGGATTATCCCCCCGTTCCCCCCCTTTATACTTAACCAATCAATCCCGAAAACTAATCAGGGAAGCGCCTTAACACAGTGAACCTATAAACAAAATTTGAAAGAAAACGGAATAATTCTGCATGAAAAACCCATTTATATAAAATAAGGGGGGATATGCCCCCCGTTCCCTCCTTTATACTTAACCAATCAATCCCGAAAACTAATCAGGGAAACGCCTTAACACAGTGAACCTATAAACAAAATTTGAAGGAAATGGGATAATTCTGCATGAAAAACCCATTTATATAAATTAAGGGGGGATTATCCCCCCGTTACCCCCCTTTATACTTAACCAATCAATCCCGAAAACTAATCAGGGAAGCGCCTTAACACAGTGAACCTATAAACAAAATTTGAAAGAAAACGGAATAATTCTGCATGAAAAACCCATTTATATAAAATAAGGGGGGATATGCCCCCCGTTCCCTCCTTTATACTTAACCAATCAATCCCGAAAACTAATCAGGGAAACGCCTTAACACAGTGAACCTATAAACAAAATTTGAAGGAAATGGGATAATTCTGCATGAAAAACCCATTTATATAAATTAAGGGGGGGATTAGCCCCCCCCGTTCCCCCTTTATACTTAGCCAATCAATCCCGAAAAACTAATCAGGGAAGCGTCTTAACCCAATGAACCTATAAATAAAATTTAAAGGAAAACGGAACAATTCTGCATGAAAAACCCATTTATATAAATTAAGGGGGGGATTAGCCCCCCCCGTTCCCCCTTTATACTTAGCCAATCAATCCCGAAAAACTAATCAGGGAAGCGTCTTAACCCAATGAACCTATAAATAAAATTTAAAGGAAAACGGAACAATTCTGCATGAAAAACCCATTTATATAAATTAAGGGGGGGGGGAATTAGCCCCTTGTTAAACCCCCTTTATACTTAACCAATCAATCCCGAAAACTAATCAGGGAAGCGCCTTAACACAGTGAACCTATAAACAAAATGTGAAGGAAAACGGATATTTCTATGAAGAGTTATCGCATTACGTACGTACATACATACATACAGAACCGGCTGGCAAGCTCTCAGGGCTTGATAGCCAGTTTGATAGCTAAAAAATGGCAATTTTAGAACGTTTTTTGCTCCTGCACCCCTGGGGTTAGTGGCACCGACATAAAATATAGCCTATATTGGAGCAGGGGTTGTCACCATCAATTTGCCACCATCACTTTTGAAATCGGTTCGGTAGTTCCAGAGATTACCCCCTACAAACAAACAAACAAACAATCTTTACTCCTTTATAATATTAGTATAGATTATGTTTTAAGTCAGATTGCTTGATTTCTACCACTTGTTTAAAATAAAAATATTTGCCCTAGGTAATGACAGATTAAATAATTGCAGAATGAGGTGAATTAGAATGTTTTAAAAAACTGTTGGGTTCGACTCAAATAATCTGGATTTAAAAAAAAGTAGCCTGCGCATCCCGTGAGAGTCACGGGCGCGACAAAATCCGCTTTCTGTTGACTGCCTGTGAATTTATCGGGCACGATGATTAATAGCCTACATCAGTCATGCGAAAAAATGCATGGGAATGTTCTTGGCAGATTTTTTGCTCTTATTTTAATATTTTCAAATGATGCTTTTGACATCCTACATCAGGGAAAGATTTCATTTTGAAAATAATATCATCCGTAACTCGCCGCACAGTGTAAGATTTTGAAAATCTAGCGGGAAAAAATTCAAAAATTCGATTTTCAGTAATTTCAGTTTTAGACATTTTAAATTACATCTAACATGTTGGAGAGAAAAGGGATGAAGTGAAAGCAGTTTAACTCCACAACAACACCATTAAATGTCGGCTCAAAACCACGTTTTCTTTAATCCTTTTTAGAAAGACGATTGTTGTAGATGTGATTGCAAGTGATATTTATGGCTAAAAACATACCGTATATACTCGTGTATAAGCCGACCCCCAAATTCGAGACAAAACCACGTTTAATACCAGTAATTCAAAGTGGTTTTCTGCAACTTATTTAATCTCATTTAATTCTAAATTATTTAAGACGGAGAAAACCATTGTAAATTATTGGTATTAAATGTCTTTTCATCTTGAATTCGGGGGTCGGCTTATACACGAGTATATACGGTACTTATTTTGAAAATATTGTTTTATGATAGTATGGAATCTTTACAACAAGGTATGTACTTTGTATTTTACAATTATGATAGTTATTTAAAATGAACTTGTAAGTTAATATGTAAATTATTTGAAAATTTAATAGCATATGATACATTAAAAAAGCTATCAAAAATTTTGTACATGCTGGTACATTGTAACTTAATTTTTTTGTAATTATATATGCATATAGATATAAAATAAATCAATTCCAGCTGCAACTATTTGCAACTTTTGAATATAAGTAATTTTTTTTACAAGTACTGAAGTGTTAATTTCGAAAAGAGAATTCTACGAGATATTGATAAAGGATGTTACTGGACATGAATCCTTTCTTGTGAATTCTAAAAATATCCTGATAGACTATGTATTACACAAATATAATCTTCAACATCTCTCATCTGTTATGATAGATCAGGTTAAGCGGTTGATCCATTCGTTTATGTGTGACGTTAATAGAAGATGGAAAAGTGCCATTGCATAAAGAACATTTTTTAAAAGAAAAATAAGAGATGGCTAGATTCAAATATAACAATAAGAAATTTATTTACCAGGCAGAAGTAATGATGATTACATGAAAAAAGTTAGACGTCCAAAGAAAAATTTTTATTCTAGTGAACCGAAATCGAAAAGAAATAAGTTTCATTCGTTATTTTCAGAACACTCATTAAATAAAGTAACACATGCTATATGTTTAAAACTAAAACAATCTGGACGAAAGGATGCTGAAAGTATTTTAAAGAAAGTATCTGAAGCCCTAAAAGAGCAACTAAATTTTAAAAAATCGTCCAAAAAGTGGGATGCATGATATTTATATATTCTCCTGAAGAAGCGTTGCCTTTAATAATCACTATGAAATTAAGTTGCCGAAAATACGGGATTGTGAGAAACTATGCGCTACAAAAAGGTTTGAAAATTTATCCATCTTATGAGCATGTAAAAGATGCGAAAAAAAATGTGCTATCCATCCCAATAGAACTGTATATTTTCTGAATCATTTGTAGAAGTAAAATTACAATGTATTGTAGATTTAACAATAATAGACTTTGCAATATACAAAAACAGTTATTAAATAATATTACTAAAGAAAAAGAATTCGTGCTAAAAAACATAACAATGATTTTTAAATGGTGGGTCGATGGCAGCGGTGGACAAACAGAAATCAAACGAAAACAACTTTGAAGTTGCAAATATTCTAATGACATCTATGGCTCCTTTACAACTATATGGTTGTAATGAAGAAATTCAAAACTTTATATTATGGCAAAATGCACACCCATCAGCTACTTCTTACTGTAGACCCATAAAATTTAAATTTACCAAGGAAACTCATCAGTCAATAACGAAAGAATTTGAAAATGTCAGAAATCAAATTACTGCTCTAGTGCCAAGTATAGTAGAATTAGATGGCCAAACACATGAAATAGAGCACAGATTTGAAGAAAAAATGGTTGATGGCAAAGTGTACAATATTCTATCTTCAAATAAAGCAACCCAAAAATACTATATCTGTAATGCAACTTCCAAGGTAATGAATAACTTGAAATTGATTCGAACATATGCGACTAATGCTCACACATTTTCTTGGGGTTTATCTACGCTACATGTACAGATAAGATTGATGGAATTGCTTTTAGATATTGTTTATAGATTGTATGTGAAAAAATGGCAGTGCCTAAAACCGGAAGAAAAACGAAGTATCGCACAAGGAAAAAAATGATAATTGAAAGATTTTGATATGAAACTGGATTGTTATTCGATACTCCAAAACAAGGAGGAGGCAATAGTAATGATGGAAATAGCGCAAGAAGACTTTTTGAAAATGCTGCTGTGCTCTCTAGCATAACAGGTGTTGATCAAATTATCATTGAACGATTTTACGTAATTCTACAAACATTAACATGTGGATATGCAATAAACATACCCGCCTTTAAGCATTACTGTGACGAAATTCCAGAAATGTAGGTGTCTTTATACAATTGGTATCCAATGCCTGTAATACTACATAAAATACTTATACATGCCCCAAAAATAATACAAAAAGTTTTACTACCAATCGGTCAGATGTCAGAAGAAGCACAAGTGTCTCGTCATAAAGAGTTTAAGAAATTTCGATTGGAAAACTCTAGAAAAGTATCAAGCGTAAAGAGTAATGAAGATATCATGCACAGTCTTCTAATAAGTTCAGATCCGGTAATCACGTCATTGAAAACTCTAGAAAATTACAGAGCAGCTGAAATTCACCCTGAAGTTTTAAAACGTTTACAGTCATTAAATATAGAAATAATAACAGAAGAGCAAACAGAACAATGATTCACTTTATGATGACACTGTCAGCGATGACAGTATTTAATAACTTAATTACTATTTACTTAAAAAAACTATTTTTGTTGTAAAAGATAATATGTATTATATATTTTTTTTAACTGCACCGAGTAAAATAATACTGCGTAAAAGTCAATATATGAAAATTACGAAAACTCTTTCTATTATGATTATGATAATGTAATAGTAATGCCGTAAAATGTACAATGTAACGAGAAATTTTTTTTCATAATACAGAACCATTTTATCTATAGTAGGTACAATTTTATTTCATTAATATGAATAATCTTCATAAATTGAATTTTTGACCAGCTAGATTTGCAAAATCTTACACTGTGCGCCATCTGGATACGACAGTCACGCAGATATAAAATATTTGTGCTCAACTTGTGGACTGCGAACCATCAAGCTACCACTATTTTAGAAAGGAATAATTTGCCAAATTTTTTGACAAAATTTTGGGATTAAATAAGGCGAAACTTACCTTTCGGAAATCGTGGTGGAAAAAACATAGAAGGAGAAAGTTTGTTCAGTCTCAATACAAAAATTATTTTAAAAAAATATCTTCCAATATTTCAGCACAGGAAAGGATAAAAAGCGATCCGTGCGCAGGGTATTAATATTTTGAGTGGCAATTAATTATGTTTCTGTAATGTGGAATTTACAGCTGAATTGTCAATTAATTTTATTTGAAAGGGAAATGTAGTTTTACAGTCCTGTTTTCCTCCCACAAAGTCTTAAAATTAAAATTTTACTCAAAGATTCTTGTAAAAATCTTAATTAACCCATTTGCTGCCAACCACGAGTATGTTCGTGGTCTTCCAATCTAAAATCACGAATTCATACTGGAAAATTCGAAAGATGAATTTTTATTTTATGAAATCAAGAAATGTCTGTATTTAAATAAAGTAAATATTGCTATTAGTATTTTCTGGTATGAATTCGAACTTTCTAAATAAGATAAAATTCTAGTAATTTTAACCCGACAGTACAGCGCCAAGAATACATATTGTGGAAAACAGTTTTATAGTTTTTTAATTCAAAACTTTCGAATTCAAACCGGAAATTCTGAAACAAAAATTTTTACTTTAATAAGTCACGAAATATATGCCATTAAATAACCAAAGGAACATTATTGGGAATTTCTGGTGTGAAAGCAAAATTTTGTAATTAAAAAAAAGCCAAACTGTTAATGCTTTAAAAAGTCTCAAAAAATTGTAGCCGATAAACGTGCAACGATGCCCTACAGTAATGTGGAAATCACAGTGCCATCTTCTTTAAAAATAGATTTATCTCTAGCAAAAGTAATCGTTTCATTGTTGACAACATGAACATAATTTCTGTTAATAAAATCTTGTATGTATATATTTCAGATGTAACTGATTTTGAAGTTTGTTTTTTATCATATCCGGTAATTAATCTTTTCCACTCTTCTAGCAGAGATTCATCCTTTGGTATGCTAAATAGGGATAGTTTCTAATTTGAAGTCTTGTATCGAATACTGCAACCAGACACAAAATAATGCGTATCACGTGCTTATCCATGATCAATATCATTAATATTTTCAAAGCTTATGAAAATCACTATCCAAATCAATGGAAATAGGGTACAATTTATTTATTTTAAATATTCACCACCAGCTGAAACGTTTTCTGATTTCGATTCTTATACAATTTTTGCGTTGAAAAGAGCTTACAGACAGTGGCGTAGTCAGAGCTGGGGGTCTAAATGCTCTGGAAACCCGTAATATTATAAAGTTTTCTTCCCCTTTAATATCGCAGAAAATTCTCCAATTAGATAAGAAAAAATATTTGTATAATATTAGTGGTAGCCAAACCATCTGGACCTCCACTCTGTCTACGCCACTGCTAGAAGATGTCGCTGCTATCGACCCGTTATCTTTCAACATCGTTCTACATTTATTGGATTCCATTTTTTAGTACTATGTATTCTAGGCGATGTACCAGCAGTGAACGCGTTAAAATTAACTGGTATAAAATAAAACCCACGCTATTGAAATTGTTAATGCTTTGAAAATTTCCCCGTTTTCTAACTCAAACTAGCCATGATACACTAGTTTTCTCTTTATCGACGAAGCTAGATGTTTAGTTATCAAGGAATCCAAAAATATAAAAGTGATACGTGATGTTTCTTTTGTATTTTAACGGTGTCAAGAAAAAAATGAGAATGATAAAATTTTCCAATTATTTAGTGTACGAGCCTTCAACATACGGATCACTGGCTAACGAACAAACACAATTTTTATATAAAATACTTTCTTTCTTAATGACAGAAACTTCGCGATTAAAAAGGTGGAATTTACCTGTCGGTATTTGCTGTTTCAAGTGTCTTTCATTCGAGAAACCCTGTTTTAAAATATGTCGTTTTATTTACTTTATTAAACTTTACATTTTCGTCAAAAATCCAAATACGCGTATCATTCCAAGTAATGTACGGGAGATGTTAAAAACAAATGTTCCACTAGAAGCGTTAAATTTCATATAACGACGTAAAATGTATTTTCTTTGACATAATGCGTATTGTTTGTTCTACGGCAATCATTTAATAAAATTTTTTGCTTTATTAAATCGCTGCAAAATTATTACAAATAATAGGATTAAATAAGTTGATTTAAATTTCTGCAATTTATATATTAAAAAACAAATTTCTGCTATTAAATATTGTTGTTGAATGAGTGGACGTATTTGCTTAGGGCAAGAGGGCCAGTTGGACCTCATAATTCCATTCAGAAATTTTGATTTCATAGCAAAATTCCTAGTAGTATTTTTTGTTTTATTTAACCCCTTAATCGTCGCGCTCTTTAAGTGTAAGCTACTTTTTAATAATTAAGATTGCTTGATTACCACCAGTTTTTTTAAGTAGAAATATTCGGCTTATTTAATAGCCAGATAAAGCAATGCGAGAATAAACCCAATTATACTATTTTAAAAAACTGGTGGGAATGAAACATTCTGAATAAAACAGACGTCGCCTACATTGCCCGTGAATGTCTCGGGCACGACGATTAAGGGGTTAATGATATTTATGTTCTGAAATCTTAAATTAAAAATTCTTCCTTTTAATTTTCCGGTATGAATTCGGAATTTTTAAATGAAACAGGAATCATAACTGACCATCATGTATATATTGTAAGGAGCTTAAAATGGGACACAAAGTTACAAATATTTTGAATAATTGAAAAAAATGTCCTTACTTAAAGACTGAAATTTTGCGCTTAAATAAATCGAAAAATACATTTCGGAATATCTCATGACAAATAAACTTTCAGGCAAACGATATAAGACCAAATACTAACTATAGAACATAAATTAGCAAAGTGAGTAATGGCAAACCTGGTCAACGGAAAGTCAGTTAACAGTTTTCATGAATAGTTTTCTTCGCATTATTTAATCTCAAAATTTCTTTCGCTACATAATTCGAAGAAAAAAAACTTCTGTAATATTAGTGGCAATAGACCCTTTAGCACGTAAGTTCGCCGTCCCTGATCTATGTATAACAGCTAGCGTGGATAATGTTTTTTTATATATTAAATGTCAAACAAGATTTTGGATATTAACTGAAAATTTTTCTTTAAAATTTTACTTACGTGTTGATCAGATTATTGTAATTCTTAAGGAGTCGACATTAAAAAAAATATGTTTCAGTTTCGGGTATTTCCCGTTGTTTGACCATAATTACTTTAATAGAGAGCGTATAATAAATTGTGCGATTGAATAAGGGGAAAATTACTGTTCGGAATTAGTGGTGACAATTTGTCTGAGCGGGAAACAAATTCTGTGTAATTGTAAAATGGTTAAAAATGGTTACAAACAGTGGCGTAGCGTCAGGGGGGGGCACGATCATTTTACTACCAGTATAATTATATACTACATTTAGCCTTATTTAATCTTTGGACGGTATGAATTAAATAAGGCCAAATATAGTATATAAAAATACTGGTAGTAAAGTGGTCTGTGCCCCCCTTGACGCTACGCCTCTGGTTACAAACAGTGCTTTTGATACATAAAGAACCAATTATTTGGGATTAAATAGTTGCTTAATTTTAAGAGTTGGCAATTTTATTATTTATTTGTCGATTGTATTATTGCACGCATTGGCGCACACAATGTGTGTGCAAATTTACCTTGTTTCCACTCTTTCCGAATATTAAAATTCCCTTTATTTAATACATATATTTTGCGATAATATTAAGAACACATTAGGCATGTAAATGCTGGATTAGCTACTGACGACACATCTATCCTCCAGTTTTGTATTTAGATGGATCGTTTCCATATTTTCTCCTTGCATCCTAAGGTAGAATTTGAGTGTATATTCTAATGGTTTCTTCGCATCAGAATACATCTACTATCACATTCTGTAGTCAGTAATTCAAATTACATTTATTTACAAATGTACGTAAAAATAATGTCACCTTTGATTAACAATATGTGTGAATCAATAAATAAAATTTAATGTCTTTAATGAAGAAAAAATAACTCTCCGTTTGCAATTCTTTGGAATAAAATCGTACTGGAAAAAGTTTATAGTATAAACGTCTCTTTCTGCGATTGCATTTCATAGATTACATCGTCACTAATCCCCTTATAGAAGTCATTGAATTATGAAATCGTGTAAAAGAATGCTCGCATAAAGTAAACGATCAAAGCAATTAAACGGTTATTTTAGTTTAATTAGATAGTTTCTATTACATTTTGACTTATTTTCTGCTCATAAACGCGACATAAATGGAAACAGTTCGTCAATAGAAAAATAAATAACGCCTGCGATAGGGGTGGATGTTAGGTGAATACTTAATATTTTGTTTGATCAATTATTGTTAACAAAAGAATATAACTATTTTGTGGTCCTATCTTATTTTTGTAATCATTTAAAAAGCTATATCAGCAAGAGTATACGAATTTCATATTTTTGAAGTATTAAAATGTATGAATCAGTAAATGAATTTAAATGTCTTCAATGAAGAAAAAAATGCATCTTTTCTCCACAAAAGATTGCTATAAACTCTTATTGGAAACTTTAATATATGAGGAGTAGCATTATAAGGAGTAGAAAGATGAGGAATTATAAATTTTACGAAAATATACATACATCTTAGCTGCCAACTTCAAAATATTTTCCTACCATTATTTTAAAACAGAAAAAATTCTCTTCTTCAAGCTCAGAAATCTTACTTTTCCTCCAAAGATGCAAGTTTGTATCATGTCACATTTTATATTATTTCGTATTTCATATAACACACAATAAAATGAAATTTTTAGCACGAATAGGCCAATATCTGCTTGATTTAACATAATTATTTCAATGTTGTACAATTCATATTGGATTATTTTTTTAAAAGTTTAAATTAAAAATAAAAAGTAATAATAACCTTTTCGCCTGGTATCCACTGCGTGTAAGGTTGTAGAAAAAATTTTGCTTCAAAAATAACAAACAAAACTGAGAATGATGTAAAATTGATATCTCTTGAACTGATACTTTAATTTAAAGCAATTATTTATTTTTTAAATCGGCATTTGTTCAACAAAAAAAGATTTTTTTTTAACATTTTACAATTTAAATTTAAATTTTAAAAATAATTGCTTGAATAGGTTCAAGATACATCCATTTTACATCATTTTCAGTTTTGTTTGTTATTTTTGAAGCGATACGTTTTATACAACCTTGCGCGTAGTGGATACCAGGGGGAAATTTTTTTTGTTACTTTCTTTTTAAATTTAAACTTAAAAAAAATAATTGAATATGAATTGTACAACATTGAAAGAATTATGTGAAATCAAGAAGATATTGACCTATTAGTGGTAAAATTTTCATTTTATTGTATGTTATATGAAATGAGAAATAAAATATAATGTGGCATAATGCAAACTTGCTTCTTCGGAGGAAAAGTAAGACTCCTGAGACCCCTTAACCCATTCGGGAACATGGGTGCATATATGCACCCTCAAAAAGACCATACAGAATTTGTTTTAGGCACCATTAAAAAATAAAAGTAATATTTGCTTTTTCTAATTAGAGCATTTTTGTGATAGAACAAGTAAAGGTAGCTTTTTTTCAAAAAAGTGGTGCCGACCGAATAAAATTTGTGTAAAAGCCGCCGGTCCGAAAGGGGTTAATCAACGGAAATTTAGATTAAATTCAGAATTGTTTTCTGTTGAAAAATAGTGGTAGGAAATAAAAGAATAAAAGTCGGCAGCTATGCTTAATCTCTTAACCGTCGCTTAATTTTCAGAAATTTCATTTAAAACTCGTCAATTATTTGTATTACCCCATTTTATTAGTCATGAAATTTTGAGTTAAAAGAAACTGTGTATTTGTTTTAAAATTTAAACTACTCAGTATACATAAAATTTTTAAAAATCGCAATTTAACTTACATTATATATAATTTTTTGCACACAAGCTAAGTTTTTAAGTCATATTGCTTGATTTCCACCATTTTTTTGAAGTAGAAATATTTGCCTTATTTAATGACAGATTAAATAATGGGAGAATAAGGCGAATTACACTGTTTTAAAAAACTGTTGGAAATCAAACTATATGAATTAAAAAAGTAGTCTGCACGTCCCGCGAGACTCACGGGTGTGACAAAATTTGTTTACAAATGACTGTCTGTGAAGGTATCCGGCGCGACGATTAGGAGATTAAGCATTAAAAATAATCTCGGGAATCACAAAATCATTGAATAAACCATAATATGAAGGCTGTATACTGGCAACTATTTTGTAATCTATTCCCACCACTATTCTTAAAGTATATATATTTTTTTATTCTATTTATCTTACAAGTGCTGTGAAACGATATTAAAGGATTTTTGTCATGGGAAAGTGGCGCGAGATAGAATTAAAATTATAAGGAGTTCAGCCCGTGGGGGTCACGGGCGCGACAACATTTGTCCGTGAATGTATCAGGCAGGACGACTAAATTTTCGTCTGAAAGTTTAAAAAGTAGATTTAAAGAATACAGATCATCGAAATTTTCTGTCTGAAATCAACTATTTCGTCACCATACATGTCGAAAGGTAAACTTCGACTTATTTAAACGCCAAGTTTCTGTCATTAAATAGGGCAAAATATTCTATTATAAATGGTAGCCTTGAGGCGTGCGAGCCACAAGTGGAAGACTGTTATTATATATATATAAAGTAATCACATGCATGGCCGCCAATTCTTCCGATTTTTGATTATTTCTAAGTAATTAGTTTATTTGATTACAGAATTCTGTCAATAAATAGAACGAATATTTATATTCAGAAATTGTGGTAATCAAAATATGGTAAGCCTGGCAGGCTGTCATGTTGAGCTTAAGTGTTGCCAGTTCAAGTAGAGACATTATTCAGAATGCTGCCACTAATTTGTCAATAGTGATATTTGTTGACATATTAATATATTGGTATTCACTACAAATAGTAATATTTGCCTTATTTAATCTGACATAAAATAATACTATAATAAATTGGAATATTACTATTGGGGAAAAAGAGGCAAAATTCTTTAAAAAAAAAACCTCACCTAACTGAAACGCTGCAAGGGATACACAGTCCTGCAAGTAAAAGTGATATCCTCCTACGAAATTTAATGAAGATAACAGGGATGAGATTTCTCCGCTTTTTTGTATACCAGTATAGTATTAGGGAAAATGTTATTTTATTTAATCAGAACATTTTGCGATTTAACAGAACAACATCTTCTCTAAGTTTATACTGGTATAAGAAAAAGCGGAGAAATCTCATCCCTGGAAGATAATCATATATAATGAATTATATAGGTACCGTTATAAAGGTACTGGAAATAATGTATACTATTTAAGACTATGTACAAATTATCCCTTGGGTGCCCAGCCCTCGTGATATTTAAATTTCTCTAAACTTTCATGTTTCTATAAATAAGGAAATAAATGTTAAAAAATGTTCGAGAATATTTTATAATATTTTTTGAATTATTCAGTCTGAATTAATCAGTCTGAATTGGAGTGTTTTATGGCTAACACTATTTCCAAACAGTAATTCTTGTGGTAGAATTCAACAACGTTTCAGACAGAAAACTACAACGAAAATTGTGATTCGGAAAGTGTGGTAACTAAAACATTTATCGCGCTAATCCTCTAGCAGCATTCACACCAGTCGCGATTTGAGTCCAAGTAAATCCTCCGATGTAATCCTGCCGGCATTTTGAATGTTATCAAGTTTTTCGCTACCATGTATCACGCAAAAATCTGGCGTAAAATGTTACCACAAGCGTCTATGCTTTTATCGATTTTACTTACCAATATTTCGAAAAAATAATGTCCGAAGTAGATTTTTTATAAAAAATGTACTTTTAAGAACATTGCTTGGAAATAAATACAATTAATATAATAATGAAACAAATCGTTGCCCAGATGACTGTTATAAACCATGCCTATTAAAAACGCTATTAAAATTTAAAAACGCGATATTTCATTTTGTGTACCGGTAATTACATAAAACCTTTTTATTTTTAGATTTTTCTTGAAAATTTCGCAGAAACCACCTTCGGAAGTAAATTTTTGCGGAATGTTTCAGCAACTTACCGTGAAATTTTCTGTCAAAAAATATTGGTATGCAGTTGACAGACGATTTGGGAGCCCTGATATTTTAAAAAAGCAAATAATATTTAAATTATTGATAAAATTCAATGTAGAAATATTTGTAGGTCAATGGCATACGAAGAGGGGGCTTTTAGATAACAGTATTTACCAGTATTCGCCTTTTTTAATCTCAGAATTCTGCAATTAATCACTTCATTGATTTGCCAGGGCACCATTCGGGCAAAATTTTTTAGATGTTAGGCAATCGATTTGCCAATACAAATTCCTTTATTTCGCTGATTATTAAAAAAAACATAATTTAATAAGCTCTATACTTGCAACCATTTGTTTTGCTGTTTAGAATTTCTGAACAGTATTTTTCATTTTATTTAATTGAAGAATTCTTGGCGTATCAAAGACAAAAATATCCTTTCGAAAATAGTATTATCCATAACGCGCCGACTGGATACGCTAATCATGTAGATACAAAATATGTGTGCACAACATATAGCCTGGAAACCATCAAGCTACCGTTATTTTAGAAATGAATAATTTGCCGAATTTTTTGACAAAACTTAGGGATTAAATAAGGCGAAGCTTACCTTTGGAAATCGTGGTGGTAAACAACACACAATCAAAAAGTTTGTTCAGTCTCAAGACAAAAGATATTTTTAAAAAAATATGTTCCTATATTTTAGCACCGGAATGGGTAAAAATCGATACGTGCGCAGGGTGTTATCCCTTTGAGGGACAATTAATTATGTTTCTGTAATGTGGAATTCACAGCTGAATTTTCAGTAATTTTTTTTTGAAAGGTTAAATATAATTTTACAGCCTTGTTTTTCTCACGCAAAATCATAAAATTAAAATTTCACTCAAAGATTCTTGTAAAAATCTTAATTAAAATTAACCCTATAAACACTCTCAAAAAGAGCATATAGAATTTGTTTTACGCACCAGTAAAAAATAAAAGTAATATTTGCTTTTTCTAATTAGAGCATTTTTGTGATATTTTAAGTAAAGGTAGCTTTTTTAAAAAAAATGGTGCCAACCGAATAAAATTTGTGTAAAAGCGGCCGGTCCCGAAGGGGTTAAGCACCATGACGCTCCTGCGTACGTCCTGAAATATCTATCTGTAATACCAGGACGTATGTGCGTACGTCAAGGTTGCCAGTTGGGCCTTTTTTAAATTCAAAATTTTGAATTCACACCAGAAAGTTATAGTAGTAATTTGTATTTTATAAAATGACAGACATTTCGTGATTACATGAATTAAAATTATTCTTTTAAAATTTCCGGTATGAATTTTGTATTTTTGTATTTTTTGCATTTATGACTAAATTTAGCATAGCTGGAATTCAGCATACTATCACTGAATTGAATATGGTACTTAACCCTTTATATCCTGAATTAATTTTCCAGATACTTTTTAATTGTATTTTTGCCTCATTGGATAAGTTTTGGTGCAGAATAAACATAGGAAAGAGGAAAATAATTTTTATAGTGTTTTAGTGGTTAATTATGCAGCTGTAACCACCATAATTTTTTTACCCTATGATATAAAATAAAATAGTAAATTTCAAATAGTAAACTTCAAATAAAATATAGGAAATGTTCACCTGTAGAGTATAGAAAACAATAGAAAATAATAGTACTAAATAACCGGTAATAAAACACTAAAATTACTCAAATGAAGAACAACATGCATGTCAATTCTATTGCAAAATGGATTTCGAATGAAGCGTGGCAAATGTAAAATCCCTACAATGCAAAGAAAGTGGATATGTGCTTGAATTTGCCATCTCCTGCCTGCTGTCAGAAATACACTGTTTGTGCCATTGTGAATACCGTTAGGAAAAATGGTCATATTACGAATAAATAGGTGTTTTATTAAAGTGGTACTTATAAGTACCGTCAGGATAAAAAGGGTTAAGGGGTTTAGTGGTATAAAATACATCCTACCGCTGTTCAAAAGGTTAAAACTCTGAAATATGCCCCATTTTCTAATTCAAACCAGGTATGATGCACTAGTTTTCTCTTGATCGACCAACCAAGACTATTATAACTCAAGAAAGACACAAAAATAAAAGTTATACGTGATGTTTCTTTTGTATTTTAACGGTGTCAAGAAAAAAATGGGAATGATAATATTTTTCAATCATTTAGTGTACGTGTTTTCAACATGAGGACCATAGACAACCGAACCACCCCTATTTTATTATATACTTTTTCTTACTTCGCGTCAGAAACTTTGTGATTAAAAATGGTTAGAATTACTTTTCGGAATTTGTGGTGGTAAATGGCATTCTGTCAAAATATGGGAATGCCTTAAATTTAATGTAACTGTATTTAACAAATTTTTACTTGGTAAACATTTAATGCTCATTGAATAACTTCGTATGTCATTCCACCAAAATCGAACGGATCGATATTTAACAAGAACGAAAAATCATGCGTCAAGCATAGATTATGTAACACTTTCCAACGCTTCCAAAATAATTTTACAAATCATACCGTTTAATAAGCTAAAAGATAACATCTAAGTAATCCGAATACTTTTATTCCGCCCTGTATAGTATCTATAGATTTGTATATATACTACATAGGATGCTAAAATTTATTTCAGTTAGGAAACGCGTAGCACAGTTTAAAATTCTCCGTCTGGAGTTAAATAATACGGAAATGTGTTCGCGAACTTTTGTGCTTCTCTGTATAGGATCTATAGAATTTATACATACCACGTAATAGACAAAAAGCGAGTTAAAATTAAAATCGCTTTCAGTAACTTAAAACGCAATTTCAGGAATTATTGTTAACATACAGTAGAGAATTCTTTTGTGTGTCCCTGTAAATGAACGATGACTGCTATACACACAATATTCTGTAGTAAGCCTCTTGTAATGCACCTTATATAAATTCCAATGCGTTTAAAATAGGGAAACATTATTTAAATAAACCGCTGACGATTTTTCTCCATAGACGTAATGTAACGGAATTCTTTTGACTGCCCCTGTAAAGTAACTATAAGTGCTATGCACACCTTATTCCATATTAAGCTTCTTCTAATGCACCTTAGTGATATATATAAATTTCAATGCGTTTAAAATAGTGAAACATTATTTAAATAAACCGCAAATGATTTTTCCCCATAGACCGCAATGTAATGGAATTCTTTTGAGTGTCCCTGTAAAAAGACTATAAGTGCTACACACACTTCCGTTGAAATAGGGAACATGCTATAGATAACGACTATAACATATAAAAATTGCAGAGCAATCCGAGCATATTTACGGGAGTTAGAGCACGGACAGACGGCCAGACGGCAGACGGCCAGACAAACCGAAGTCATAAACACTTTTCAACTAGGTTGGAAAGAGTTAAAAAGAATGTAAAAATATTTACACTTACCCGATTAAAGTCGATAATGTTCAAAGTTTGTAATAAAATTTGCCATATATAATTGCGAATAAGTCGAATTTCCAATTTCTAGAGAGACATTTTTGAAAACTAGTATTTCCCAATTTTCGCTTTATTTAATCGCAGAAAATTTTTACGGATTTCGCGAACAAATGAGATTAAGGTAAAAAATCGGAAATACTGGTATTTAAAGAAATTTCTGTCGAAGTAGGATGGAATAGAGTTATATGTTTTCATATACGGTAATCCAATTTTTTTACAAAGTATTGGGAGCCATTCTATGTAAATGTCTTACACCTAGAATTTTTAGATCAGAATACCGTTACATTATAGTACTTTAATATGCATTGTCCTCTTATTTTCTTGTTGCGTGAGTTAAGATTACACTATCCGTGAATGCATGTCCATTATACAAATCATTTAACTCCCTCGCTCACGAAAGACCTCATATGAAGTTTTTAATCTATATTAATAAAAGAAGAGAGTTTGTGTGTGTGTGTTCATATGTGTCTGTGTTTGTGTGTATGTGTGTGTGTCTGTTGGCGATGCCTAAGACAATCTACCGCTGGTAGAGGTCTGAAATTTTGGATGATGATAGTTCAACGAATGTCAAAATACACAAGAGATCAAAATTTTAAATTTTTGATAAATAGCCGATATATTAATTGAAAATCAAAACGAAAACTTAATAAAATATATTATTTTCTCAAAATGGCTTGCAGCCCTTGTTCCGAAAGATCGCTAACAGAGAAGATTCAAATGTCGGAAACGCTATTTTTTTCGGAAGTCTTTCGAAGCTGCCATCAGTCAACCCGTTCAAAATACAGAAATATGGAAAAAGTAGACTATATTAAGTGAAAAAACCGCAATCAGATTCACAAGTAATTGGTATATTTCAGCTAACGCAAAATTAAATGCTTTGTTTTAAATAGTCTTTTGAAAAAATGCATGCGTGTGTGTTGAACGTTTAATGAAGCCTTTGAACTTTCAACATACCGATATCTTCAATAGCAAATAAACACATTAGAAATAAAAATATTTAATAAATTGTGCCATGTTACTTTTTGGATTTTAATACATTCCATTTATTTATTAAAACTTCCTCATTCTTTTTTCTTTACCTAGATCAAACTGAAGCATTGATACGAAAAAAATCAGTATGTTGGCAGCCATAAGTTAGGCCTTAGGCACAGATAGTTAAGGATCCGTTCATATAAAAATTCTACAGAAAAAGTATTGGATATAAAATGACTTCCTCTGGCCACTGATTCCAACATACCCATATTCTTCGACGCACTGTGTCAATTTGACCTCAGTCAAGTAAACCTGTTTCCAGATAAACTAGAAGTTTTATTTTAAAAATTGCACTAAGTAAGTACTACGAAGAAACAAGACAAAATATTTAATTTTTTTCTTATTTGAAACGTGCAGTGGCGTAGCCAGGGAGGGGATCCAACTGCTCTGGATACCAGTAATTTTGTAAAGTTTTCTTCGTTTTCAATATCGCAGAAAGTTTTCCGCTGAATTAAGACAAAGAAAACTTTATAAAATTAGTGGTATCCAGAGCATCTGGACCAACACCCTGGCTACGCCACTGGACACGTGTTTAATTGCCATTGACATAAGTGCCACTGGTTATGGATTTTGAATACTTTTTATTTTTAAATATCTTCGCCTTATATAATCGCAGAAAATCTTTGATTAAAAATTCCGAAGAGAATGTAATAAAGGGATATTCAAAATTCTTAACACTTGTAGTCTTGCAAGTCAGCTACTTTATAAAAAAAATAGATTGCCTGATTGCCATCGCATTTCTGAACTAGTCATATTCGGTTTATTTAATGAAATAATAAATTTATTGTAAATAATTCGTATTAAAAATTGCATAGTAAAGAGTATTGTAAAATTCTATCAAAAATGGGTAGTAGGGGAAGTTGGCTTAAAATGATCCTAACGGGTAAAACGATCCATATATGTTTTCTTCCAGACAAGTCGCGTTTTCTACAGGGTAATACATAAACTAGTTGTGATAAGTGAAGAAGAAGCAATAGCGGTATTCAAGCGATCGCAATATTACGCGTCTAATGGAATTCTTTGAAAAATTAAGTTTTATAACACATGTTATTAGGTAAGCACTAACTTTTATATGTCTAATGTAGTTTAATTTTATTGCTCACCAGAATTTTTGACGGCTTTCGTCCTGTACATTTTAAAAGTAAAATTATGTTCAGAAATCTTGGTACAAATTTATCATTAGGAAATTAACCCTTCCGGAGGAAAAGTACTAAAGCTGCTAAAATTTTGAAATAATTCAGTGACATTAGAATTTACGAACAAATTTGTTTGAAAAAAATTATATGTTATTTTTTAGGTATATTACGGCAGCAAAATTTTATTTAAAAATTCCGAGTGCCATTTGGCAATTTGGAATTGAATTAAGTGTTCACGCCCTGCAAACACCGACCTTGAAAGTTTTAAAATTAAGTGGGAAATATTCAACTGACTCTTTTAGAAAGAGTTAACACTAGAACGTCAATCAGTAGTCAATTCGGCTCCGACCAAATGATTAACAGTTGATTCAAACCTGGAATTTCTTTTTAAAAAATAAGTTAAATATAAACCATGTAGAAATAAATTGACTAAAAGTGTGAAATAATGTTAAATAAAAATTCTGGTTTAAAATATTTTTAGAAAGTTTGTGTAAAGTTTCCGGGCATTCTAGAATTACAGCAGTGTAATTTCTATAATGTTACGTTTATGCAAAGATATATGCATCATAATATACTCATTTAATTCATTTTACAAACTTAAATATTTACGAAATAATTAAAACATACTTTTAACCCATTGGACTGAATTTCTTTTCTCAATAAAATACAAATATTCCCGTAAGGCATGGTGACGTCGATGTGAAGTTATTGTGACGTAAATGCGAGGTCGTTATGGCCGTTTTCAAGGCTTTCTGTGACCTCACAATGTGACTACTTTGTGAAGTCACCGTGCGACTTCAATGTGAAAAATGTGACGAATCTGCATCGGATAGGGTGACCAGATTTTACCGGAATCCTATACGGATTGTTCGGATCAAAATTTTTTTATGGTTCAAGTTTGTGACGTTTGTGACGACACTGCACCGGGTCGGGTGACCAGATTTTACCCGAATCCAATCCAGAAACTTCGGATCGATCTTTTTGGATTTGTTTGGTTACAGAATAGATTTGGATTAGTTGTCGTGTGACCTGATTTTCGTGAACCCGATCTGACCCGAGTCGGGTATAATGTTTTTACTGTAAGTCTTGTTTGGAATAGAATCTTGCATACGACCGCGTAACCAGATTTTATCAGAAATTGTGTTACGATACAATTTCTGATGTCGGCTCGGATCTAGAGTCATACACGAATCCGGTTATATACTTCTTGAACATGATTGAATGTCAACTTGAACATGAATGATGGTTGACTGAAACTATATTTTGATTCAACCCGTATTCTTACCCTAACCCAGCAACAACAACAACAAAAAATCTGTAAGCCCACAACCCGACCGAACCTGATAAATGATTTCGCATGGATTCGGATAACAAGATTTCACCAAATACGGATAAGATCGACGATAAGGATTGGATCGGCAATCATTTTTATTGATGCAACTCGTATTCAAATTAAAACTTTGCATCTGATTGAGAAACCGGTTAACACGAAACTTTCTGACACATTTATGAACAAACTTTTAAACGCATGGCACTTGCATGCCTGATTATTAAAGCTATTTGGAATGAATAGCGTTTTCCATTTTTAGATAAATGTAATACTTAAGATCAATGTCGGTCACGTTTTACCCGTTTCTGACGCTGCGCGTCGGAAATTTGTTTCAAAACACCGACTTTGATAGTGTTTTCTGAAACATCATCTGCCGTTACCAAAAAATGGATAACGCCATTCGATTATATATAGGGTAGATGTGCCAGTAATGGACACCCTTAAGGAATTTCTTTAACAATTATTTTTTAATTAATAGTTATAATTGTTGTATTCAACATTTTTTAATATTATATTACTCTACCAACAATATTTAACCATGCTCATAGTCACATTTCCCAATGTGAATCTAAATTTAATTGTAAATAACAGAAATAAATCAAAACACCCTAAATTCCAGTAATGGACACCTCACAAAAAGTAATAGATAATTGATATTATGATTGCATTTAAAACTAGAATTTAAAGATAGCATATTAATGAAATAAATAAAGCTCAATTTTTATTGGTTATTTTTTTATAAACCAAAAACATTGAAGGTGTCCCATTACTGGAAGGCGGTTCATTACTGGCACATCTACCCTATTCTGAATAAGAACACCTGCCAATTTCATGTATTTCAGAATAAAAATGAATTCAGAAATATGCCAGAAATTAGCTATTTTGTATTTGAGAACAACTTTAAAGAAAATATAAGTACACATTTTCAAATAAGCATTCTGAAAAATTTATATTAGGAATCAATTTAAATAATAGATATACCTATTGTGCGATATTGTTAAATAATAAACATTGTATCAAGCAGTAAAACAGTTTTCGTTGTAAATGAAATATAGAACTTAAGATCATAAATGCAAAAAAAATATATATATATTTTTTTTTCTTTACAAATTATTTTATTTATAGTTTTTGATAGAATACTAAATGCAGAACTTAAATATAAATTTTTACAGTAAAAACATTCGATAACACAGCTGGAAAAATTACCTTAACTGAACAGTTATTTTATTGTTTCATCAATATTTATTATTTTTGTGCATCTAACATTAACATATCTCGACAAATAAATTATTCAATGCATTAAATTGTCACTTTTTTTTTCAAATATACCGGAAAATTATTTCTGGAAACCTACACTAGCAACGAAATTATTAAATTGCAAATCAAATATTAATAGTTTTAAAAGTTGCAATGTTTTTAATTATAATGAATAACTATGAAAATTGAACTGAGAAACGCAAAATATTAAATAAATTCCTCATTTTATATAACACTTTACATTTAGAATACATATTCTTAGTAAATACAGTTTTTCCAAACAATCTATTTTAAAAAATATAAAACATTAAAGATAAAATTTAATACAAGTGATTTTTTAAAAGAAAATTTAAACATCTTAACTTTTAAATAATTCACTATTAAATGTACTAGTACTAAACATGCACTATTAACAAAACTGCGAAGACATTAAAAGTTACCTGCTGATCTATAGATAAAGGGGTTATGATAGAATGCTCCTTATCTGCTTCCCTTTCATTGAAAAATTAGAATGTAAATCCACTACAATAATTTTCAAATTATTCCAGCAGAAGCGATGTGTTCATAGATCTGAGAAATCAATTATCACCCAGGCCTTATGAACGCACCCGGCTAGACACAGTGAGATGTTAAAATGGATGGTTTACTTTAAAATGGAGATTGTTCACTTTAAAACGTTAATTTACTTACACAGTATAAATCTACAAACTTCAAAGAACGCAACACACGCTAATCCTAGCTTCGAATGAGAAAAAGTCGTCTGCCTTCAATATGCGCGCGCAGTATTGTTTAAACACAACAAAATAACAGCTAGCAGATGTTTCCAACTTTTACCGCAAATGATATAGGAAGAAAATAATTTAAATAAAGACATTTCAAAACCTTTATAATTTATATGGCTGAAAAATGAACTTCTAATGATGCTATAATATTCTTTTTTTATATGAGAGAGTTTTGTATTCTTAGAAATAAGCTGTTAAAATTTACATTTTTATATATTTTTTAATCCATTGCATTTGCTTTAGTCGTCAAAAGTAAAGATATATTTTAAATAATAATTGATTTAATAGGCTTTATAAAGTAATTTCGATATAAATTTAAATCAAAATCAAATTTCCTAAGTACAAATTTTTCATTTTTTACACTCTATCGAAAAGAGCAATATATTTAATAGAGGTGACATCTTACTAAGCACTGGCCAGTTTTGGATAAATTGCTATAGGAATGACATATACTTTATAACATGTTTTTAATTCATTTTTGCTCGGAAATACACGAAATTGGCTCGTGTTTTGTTCAGAAACTATGTTATTGAAAAACCTTTTCCATTTTTTGTTAAAAGCAGAAGATCTTTCAGAAAAGAATGTCAAATTCGGCGTTTTGATTTGAATATCCGACGTGACAGTGAAAAACTGGTCGTCACGTGACACGAATTGCTTATAACTCGATAAATAACTAAATTTCTATTTAAGGATTTTTACCTTTGTATTATATACACTGCTCAAAACAATTAAAGGATATTGCAGTTTTAGGTGGATTTTGTATCTGGGAAACTTTTTAGCTGATTGATACATGGTCGACAGACATAGTAGGTTATATGAGAATAAATTACACATGTTTGGCAGAAAAAAAATGCATTTTATTGCGCATTTGTGTACAAAAGGAAAAAAACACAATTTGTGCATATGAGAAAAAAAGAATAAGAAAAGGTGTTTTCTTCAAAGAAAATCATTTTCAGTAGGGGGTATGGTTTCCACGGGCGGCCAGCAACGTTGAACACCTTTGAGGCATGGACTCAATGAGGCTATTAATGACGAGTTGGGGTATTCTGCCCCACTCTTCCAGAAGAGCTCTTTCCAGTTCTTGGAGAGTTTGTGGGGGTTGTTGGCGGCCAGAAACTCGTCTTCCTAGAGCGTCCCAAACGTGCTCGATTGGATTCATGTCTGGAGAACACGCTGGCCATTCCATTCGAACGATTCCTTCCTCGAAAAGGAAATCCTCCACCAGGTTTGCACGATGTGGCCTGCAGTTATCGTCCATTAAAATGAAGTTATCTCCGATTGCTGCAGCGTAAGGGACTACAATAGGTCTGAGGATATCATCCCTATATCGGCGACCAGTCAGAGCTCCATCTCGAATGATGTAGAGGTCAGTGCGCCCGTCAATGGAGATGCCACCATACACCAACACTCCTCCACCGCCAAATCTGACACTTTCGTGCACGAATGCAGGATTATTCCTACTGCCACGGTCCCTCCAGATGAAAATACGCCTATTATCCGGATGCACAGAAAAACGGGACTCGTCAGAAAACAGAATATTGCTCCATTCATTTCCCCTCCAGTTGACATGCTCGGTTGCCCACTCCCTGCGGTCGCGACGATGCCTTGATGTTAATCTAACACATACCATCGGTCGGCGAGCATACAGACCTACAGCATGGAGCCGGTTTCGGACAGTCTGAGTTGAAATCGTGGTGCCTGTAGCCGAGTGAAGGTGTTGTTGGAGAAGAGTAGCGTTCATGTTTCGGTGTCTCCGAGCTGTTAACGCTAAATACCGATCTTCATTGGGCGTTGTTGCCCGTCTACGACCTTGCCCTGGTCTTCGGCCTGCACATCCACTCTCCAAAAAACGGTTCCAGATCCTGGAAATGACACTTTGTGACACTCCAATGGCTTGCGCTACTTCGGCTTGAGTTTGGCCCCCTTCTAACCTACTAACAATTCTCCAAGCTTCTGAATCTGTCAAATGACTTCGCTGATACATCGTACTCATCGAAACAAAGCAATCACTGAATGCCGATCATCCTTGTCTTCATTCTCTTTTATCCAGTTGAAAGTCAAATTTCATTCGCTGCCGCTGAAGCGACGTTTTTGACGTCGAACTCAAAATTTGCATACTCCACAGTTTAAAAACCAGAAAAATTTGCATTTGTGATTCTCTTCTTCTATTTTCGGCAAAAAAAAATTCGTTTATATCATTATTTTATATAAAACTTCAAATATCCTTTAATTGTTTTGAGTAGTGTAGTATATTTTGTTAAATTTCATGAAAATGGTAATGAAAATTGTAAAAAAATATCTGCCTCATATATGTAGACAGATATTTATTTATTATTTTATTTTGGAAATACTCAATATATTTAAATAGTGTGTGACAATATTTTTATTAATGATTTAGGTACATGACATAATTCAAATCTATATTTTATGAGTTTTTTTTTTCAAATTCACTCTCCGATCACACCGTGAAGTCACAGAGTGTTGGCATTTTGGTCATAGGTTTTACGTGACTTATGTGACTTGCAGTAACGTCATTGCAACGTCACAAAATTTTTTTAAACTGTCAAAAAGTAATTTTCTTTATGTTATAAGATGTTCTAAAGTTTATTTTAAGTTTTCTTTAGATCTCCAAGACGTTCACATTTTGGTCACAGTGTGACGTTACAAAGTGGTGGCATTTTGGTCACAGATGTGACGTGACGTACGAGACTCACATTGACGTCACAATGACGTCACTGTGACTGTGCATGCTATGCGGGTTGCGATTCATACCACTTTTATATTATAGAACCTAAGAGTGACTTTATCATGGTGTTTTTTGTATCAAATAAAGCCAAAATTTATCCTAAAACCAAACTGGTGTTATATTAAAACCTGCTATAAGAAACATAATGTTGCGAAAACGCAACGCCAGTCTTTAATCGGTTAAAAAGCATATGAAACATTACAGTAACAATGATAATTTTTATTTCCTAATGCCGCGTTTTAAGATATCGTTTTCATGAAGCTCTTAATATCTCAAAATGCAAATGTGATTTTCTACGTTAGAATTTTATAGGCTAGATTGTCTTTTATGAAAAAAAATATAATTCTTTCATATACTTTTTTTGCTATTAAATCATACTGGAAAGGGTTAAGATATGATAGTGTAAATGTATCTTTATACGTTAAAATTTGATAGGCTACATCGTCATTAACTTGCCCGTAAAAGTCGCTGAATTGTGTACTCATGCAAAAGAATGCTCGCTTATAAAAGTATCTGAGCTATTAAAATAGTTATTTCAGATTAAGGAGACATTTTCTATTACGAGCTGACACATTTTCTGCCCATAAACACATCCAGAACTAAATTAAGTTTGTTAATAGAAAAAGAAGTCGTGATATGGATGGATGTTAGCAGAATATAAAATATTTTAATAGAACAATTATTCTCTAGAAAATATTATAAAATCTTCATCGCCTTGTGATATCTCATGATCTCATATAAATCCTATCCCAGCAATTGTATATTAATTTAATATTTTAGAAAAACAGACACAAGGCGAAGCATTGTTGAAATTTTTGAAATTTGTATAAATGCTTTCTCCAACATAAAATAAAACTGCCTTATTTGATAAAACTCTCTGAATAAATGTCTGTTTAGTTGTATTATAAAATATCAGAAAGAAAGCTTGGGTACTTTTATCGGTATTTTAGAATGTATAACTACGCGAAAAAATCAATGAATACGCTAACAAAGAATATTTGAATACTATTCTCGATTCTTATATTTATTTAATATTTACCACTACTTTATTTCAATTGGACAATTTAAATTAATATGCATTGTATAACAGCGGTACTCAGGACGTCAGTGTTGCCAGTAGGCTACTTTTTATAATTAAGATTTCTTGATTGCCACCAGTCTTTTGAGAAAGTAAAATTCGCCTTATTTAATGAGAGATTATCTAAGTCGAAAACAAGGCGAATTATACAATTTAAAAAAAGCGGTGCCAATGAAGCAAGCTTAATTAAAAATAAGTAGCCCACTGGCAACACTGCAGGACGTGGTCCGGGGACCGCAAGTGTACCACTTTTCTTATATTAAAAAAAAATAATCTTAATTTATCGAAGTTCTTTAATTAAATAAGGTAAGTGTTTCTTTTCGCAAACAGCTGTGTGAGAATTATTTTTAGAAAAGTAGTGAGTATTATTTTTTAATAATGTTACGTATATTTAACCCTACACTGCACTATTTTGCTCGGAAATATGCTTTTTTATATTCATATTTAGGGTGAAATACCAAATATTTTAAAGAGAAATTCTTCGCCTTATTTAATAGTTGACGTGTGTGATTATATAAGACGAATATTTTTATTCAAATATACTGATTGTTTCGAACTGAATTTTTTAACTAAAAGATAAATCTTAATTGGACTTATATATGCATGACTGTGCAGTGTCAGAATAAAGTGATATCATTGCATTTTACTCATTTTGTTTAGTATAAACTACTAGCGAAATAAATGAAAAAGTATTTGAAAAATACACATGAAATATCACAGTAAGATACAAATGTTCTTTTCCCTAATTCTGCATTTTGAGATTTTTAGATATAGTTCTCTGGTAGCTATTTTATTAAAACCACCTTGCTGTAATGAAGTATCGTGATGGAGTAGGGGGAGTTGTGGAAACCACATTTAAAAAAATACATTCAACTTAAGGGGTCTCAGGACTCTTAAACCTTCAAAATTTTCGAATTTTTAATTTTTTTATATATTAAACTCCTATTTTTCTGAACATTTTAGTGTAAATGTTTTCTTGAAATTCTCATTAGAATAGAAGTTATGGCTTTTAGAATTATACCCACTCAAAGCTGAAACATACTCAAAACTGAAACAAAACATCATTTTTCTACAAAATGATGTTTTTGGGTATAACGCGCATGATATCTCAAAAACGTATCAATATTTTGTCATGAAATTTTCCAAAAATATGTTTCATGTTAGTATACATAAATTGAACCTAAAATTTAATTTGTATTATTAAAAAAAATTAAGTAGTTATAATGTTGAAAATGTAACAAAATTGTATTAGCTCAGTACAACTTCACATTAAAAATATAAAAATGCTTTAAATACAAATTTATTTAGGTTCAGTGTAATTATTACAATATGAAGTTTAATTAGGCTCCAAAATTTTTATTCTAGATGCAAAAATTATTTTGTAATCGCGCACGTAAGCTGTCATGTCAATTTTCTGCTTGACAAATGTCTGTCAGTTTGAAGCCCTATATAAACATTAATTCTGCAACTTGTAACTTTTTAAATATGCGAAATGAAAGAACACGCTCTTATATCTTTTCATGCCAATAAAAATTGTGTTTTTAAATCATATATATTTCAAAATATTAAATGTTAAAAATGGTAATTGTTTTTCATTTTTTTCCAATTTTAAGAGTCCTGAGACCCCTTAATTGAATAGCAGAATTCTTCGATTAAATTAAGTGAAAAATTCCGTACAAAAATACTATACAAAATACTGGCATCTATATCGCTCACGACCCGCTGGATGCAGTGCTGCTTAACGATAAAATGATGACTGCAGCTCGTAATGAGATTTTAGTACCAAAGTTTAAAGCGACGAGCTAAATTTTCTTGCAACAAAAGCTAGTAAAAATGTTTTACTACCACGTTCTACAGTTCCTAGTTAAAAATAAATTTAATTAATATACTACCTGAACGAAAATAAATTTTAATAATAATGAATTTAATGATAAATTTTAATTGGATTCTTAAATAATACGAAACGCGAAATGACTCAAAAGATCGCTGCACGAAACCGTTTCTCTAGTAACCCTTTGTCTTTCGAAAATTAAATAGAGAGATGGGCCCCAATGCGAAAGTAAATTTAATACCACCCCGTCGAATATCTGAATCATTTATTTCAAAACAGGTCAGTTTTTGGTCAGAACGAAAAAAAAAAGTTTACCGCCTGATTTGCATAAAACTTGAATTTTCGTAATCAGAAAAATAAACTACGTAGAGACTGCGAGTTTCGATTCAATACCTCCAATACTTTTTTTAATACTCGAGGACGAGGGAAAATGCAACTATTTCATTGTCTGGGATTATTTAATCGGTAACTTTCTTTTGCTGTTTCAATAAAAATAACCATTTTCGGAGCACGCACAGTAAAATCTTTTAGTTTCACCGCCAGGGGATGCATTCCGTTCTAAAAAAAATTCCGACACGTGTCCCCGCTGCCAATGATACTATGTATGGCAGATGCACGCACTGCAAAATCTTTAGTTCCTGTTATAAGAGACTTCGGGAAAATGTCAGAAAAGATTTCGTTTGAATCGAACCTAGATTAAGTGACAAATCTTTTTCTTACATTTTCCACCGCCAGGGGTGCACTCTGTTCTAAGCAAGCATTTTTCTGAACGAAACTCCAGCACATGTCCCCGCTGCTTATGGCAACGTATAGAAGGCGTTCTGTGCACGCACAGAAAATCTTTTAGTTCCTCTTTCCAACGCCAGGGTGCGCCAAATCTATGTATCTGCTTAATGCAACGTATAGGCGCTGAAAATCTTTTAGTTTCAATTTCCATTGCTATGGAGCACCAAATCTATGTCTTAATTAGTTATCTATATATTTTTTAGTTCATGTAAAGTTGAATGAATCAATTCTTGTTGAAATCGGGCCGGGCCCTTTGCTTGAATCGGACAAATTTTAATTGTAAATTTTTTAGTTCCCTTTCCCACCGCTAAGGGGTGCACTCGGTTCTAAATAGAAATCTTTCTGATTGAAACTCTGCCACGTGTCCCTGGTACCTACGACACCGTATAGCAGGCATGCGTCTTTTAGTTCCATTTTTTACCGACAGGTAGCGCCAAATTTGTATCTTAATTAGTATTCTATATCTTAATTACTTCGTGTAAAGTTGAATGAACTAATTCTTGTTGAAATTGGGCCCATGGAACCCGATAAAGTACCCCTCCCTGATGATTAACGTTCAGAAATAGTGTTAACCAAGGGATGAAAAAATTATACCGAAGTTTATCTAGTATCTGTGGAACCTGAAAAAAGGTTTCGTTGGAATCGGACTAATAATAAAAAAGTTCTTATTTTGGAGGCAGGGGGGAGTTTCGATCAGAGAATTAACGCGATATTTAAATTACAACCGGACACTCACCTCCCCCACACAGAATTAAACGAAAGACGTTAGGAATTATCATTAACTTTTGAAACCGAAACAAAATTACTTTTTTTTGTTCTTTTTATTTATTTTTTTGACATACAAAAACAGTAACTTATCGTTGTTACTTTCTGAAGTCAAGTACATAAATGACGTCACGTAGATTAAAAAAAACTCTAAAAATCGTGAAAAATTCACAATTCGCTGTTCTACTTGTAATCAGCTGAAGACCTTTTCATCTGTCTATCCCAATTGCCCGGTTCACTTCCCGCTGTGTCTACAATCCTATCAGCTACCAATCACAACTACCCTCCAACGGTGTTTGACTTCTAGCGACATCAAGTGACGTCATACGCTGGAAAACATGAAAAAGGGTTTAAAAATACATAAAAATAGAATTTAAAAAAATCTAAAAAAAATGGGTATGAATATACTGCCCTTTCTTTTTAAAATCATGATTTTTTTATCTGTAAAGAATTATCAACTTTCTCCAAGCTAAAAATAAAAAATGAATGATGATTTTGAGCGTAGCTGAGGCTGAAATGGAAACAACCACCAAATCAATCAAATATTCTAGGCAAAATTTCTTATTGTCGAACGAAAAAATTCGTCAACAATTCAAAAATCACTGTACAAATTTCGCATAAACTTTATTGAAAAGAGGACAAAATTTACTGTATTGGGCTATATGAGTGGAACCGGATCCCTGTTACTAATAAAAAAATCGGGATAATTAATAATCCACCCTTCTTTTTTTTAAATCATGATTTTTTTATCTGTAAAGAATTATCTACTCTCTCCAATCTAAAACAAGAACGAAAAATCATGCATCAAGCATAGATTATGAAACACTTTCAGAACACAGCCAGAAAACTGTAACGAAACTTCACCGTTAAATAAGGTTGAAAGAATATATGTAAGTAAACAGTTTAGAAAACATATAACACATTGAAAAACACAGTTTTCGAAATTACCTTCCAGTGTCAAAAAAGTGCAGCCCTGTATATGACAATAGATGTGTACATATAGTATGATAAAATTTAGTTCAGTTAGAATATTCACATTTAGAAATTTTCGACAATCGATGGAAATGCACTCCAAAATCTTTTGTACTGCCCTGTATAATATCTGAAGACTATTGTATACACCACATAGTAAGCTAAAAGGGAACTTACAACTCACTCGCAGCAATTATCAATCGTAAACGACAATGTAGCTCATTCTTTGCATAGTACTGTATATGAATTTATTTATATTCCAGAAACTTCTATTAGTCTACTAAATATAGTTCAACAGAAAAATGCGTAAACACAATTAAAAACTACCCTTAAGCAATTCAATCCCATAGTCTCTAATACTTATGAATTCCCTTGTGTAGCCCTGTATGTGATGAACCGAGTTTATAAACACACACGTACTATGAAAAATTTTAGTTAAACTTAAACACGCAAACCAAAGTTGAAAACGCACTTATCATACACAGACTGTAAATATCACACATGTACTGTAACCAATATATTTTGTGTGTCCCAGAAAATAAACGCAAAGTACACAAGAAAGCAATTTATAGTGCAGCTCAGTAATGCATATAATTTTCATTATGTCTGAAATAGTGCAATATCACTAAATTACACTGCAAACCCCATAGATCGATGTGTAACAGAAATTTTTGTTTGACCCTGTAAATGAATAACAAATGCTTTGCAACCCATATTCTACAAAAATCGTGTTGTAATGTGCTTCATAATTATATATTAATTTCATTATGTTTTAAGTTAGGTAGTGTCATCAAAATGCACTTGAAACGATTACTTCCCATTGACTGTAATGTAACGAAATAGTTTTGACTGTCCCTGTGAAAAACTATAAGCTCTACACACTTCAGTTGAAATTGGAAACATGCTATAGTAAACCACAATAACATACAAAAATTTCAGGGCAATCCGATCATATTTACGAGAGTTAGAGCACGGACAGACGGCAGACGGCAGACGGCAGACAAACTGAAATCATAAACACTTTTTAACTTGGTTGGAAACTGTTAAAAATGGGGGAAATGACGATTCTGAGCGTAGCTGAGGCCGGAATGGAAGCAACCATCGAACCAATCAAGCATTATGGACAAAATATCTTAGTGTCGAAGAAACAAAATCGCCAAACTACGATTTTCGCATAACCTTTGTTGAAAAGAGGATAAAATTTACTATAGTGGGCTAAAATATTGGAACCGGATGTCTGTTACTAATTTGAAAAAATCGCAGCGAAACGTGAAGAAACATTAAAAATCGCATAAAAAATTTAATTAAGATAAATATATTCAAAAATTCCAAAATTGGGCTTCGAGGGGGAAACTACATGCATAGAGGTACATTTTCACCGAATTTTGTAAGCTCTGTGTGCAGCGGTCTCTTCAGAACACAACCGAGAAACACACAAACACACAAACTTTTTCTTTATTATAGTTAGAGATTAACTACATTATGCATTTAGAAAGCGCAACCGATATTTCCTTGTAATCCATTATACGTTAATTGATTTGCTTCTAAAGAGATTATAATTTCATGGAAATCATTACTTTGAAATCAGATTCTACCTAACTCCGGTGAAAGGTATTTCGTAAACATAAGAAAATTGTTTGTGTTTAACAAGGCCAAATATTTCTTCAAATTATGTCTATTTTTTTGTCTTTTTTGGGGGGAAAGAGGGGCTGCAATGAAACAGATATTGATTGAGTTTCTTTTTAATCTTTCGAAAATTATTGAAAGAAAGTTAATTTGAATTTCTGTTCATTGAAATTTTTTATCTTTTTCAATCATTATTTATACTCAAAATTAATGTATTAACAGTTCTATTCTTATAACTGTTGTTCCTGACGAGGTTACGTATGCTATTTAACACACCACGCTATTTATTTTCAGTGCAAACTGCATAAGATCTCTCTATGAAATATCTAACAGCGGAGTTTTTATATGAAAATGTGGCTTGAGCATTATGTGACAGGGTAGAATGATTGACAACAGGTTTGTGATAAAAAGAAATTTCAATCCATTGGTTACGGGAGAAGGTTACGTTTGCAGTACTGTCTATAATCGATACATGATGGAAGTGCGCTTTCTGTTAAGTTAAGTGTTTTAAGGTATGCTAATTTTTTTCCATAGTACGTGACGTGTATAAATTCTATAAACATATACAGGACAACACAAAATAATTAGTAAGCATTACTGTATGTTACAATAAATTGCGTAATGATGTTTCTTAAATCCCTGTAATTTTTTGTTATATAGGTGGAACTCGAGTCTTTTTGAGTCAGTTTTTGTATGACAAAGTGAACTATAGAAGTAAGAATCAGTTGACAATTTACTAAACCTGGGTTTTAATCGATTTCAAACAAAATATAGATTTAACTCGATAGAAGTCACGCTTACCCAGGGTATCAATGGTTACCCTTTGTCACCACTAAATTCAAATAATAATCGTCAAATTATTTAGTCGAAGACTGTTGTTACAATTTCTGAAATAGAGTAAGTTGACGATTATTTTTCTAAAAATAGTAGTGAGAATTGTAAAACCGTACGTACCCTGGGTATGTCATACACATCGCGACTGCTCCCGGGTTAAAACTAACATCGGCGATCCGATATATCTATTTCATCTTCCGAAATCCATATATATATAATCTTCCTTTATATCGTTGTATCTGCCGCATGCGCATATCAAGAGTTAAATCGATGTAGTAAATCCGACTTAGCTCAATTGCCGAGATTTTAGCATGCTACAATCTATTTAATATCCATGTATCGAATCTGATTTTGCTGGAACCGATTTAACGCAAATGCCGCAAGCCAATCTTTCTGATTTACCATAATTTCCGGCGTATATTCTGCGGATCAAACAACCATGTTTCAAACCAGAAATTTTATTTTATAAAATGTCACTTACTAGATCGCGATAAATATTTGACTTCAATTATTGAATAAAACCTCTCTGTGCAAACATGATTGTTTGACCCGCGAATTATACACCGGAAAATACGGTAATTGGAATCGAATTTACGAAAATGCCGAAAGCTCTGCGTGCTTTCCAGCCAATCTCTGTGATTTAAAATGAATCCGATAAGAAAAATCCGACTTAAGTATAGACTGGTAAGCAAATTTTTAATTTTGTTATTTCTTTAAAAGGGAATATATTTCAGAAATTGATTAACCCTTTCCGGCACAGACAAAGTCTGTTCATAAAATGAGAAATTGCTGACTGATACCGGAGTTTACAAACGAGTTTTTTAGAAAATAAAAACTCCTTATTTTAAGCTTTCATTATAGAAACAAAATTTTATTAAAATATTCTTGGTGCCGTATGCAAGTTTGGAATTAAAATTAGGTGTGCCTGGAGTGGGACCACTGTTCCGGAAAGGGTTAAACACTTATGGTTAAAAATAATGTTTAATACTTAAAAACAAATTTCATGGAATAATGAAACTACTAGATGTATACAAATTCTATAAACATATGCAGAACAACACAAAATAGTTCATAAGCATTTTTGTATATAAGTGTTAATTGCTTAATGATTTTTCATAACCCTTTCTATTTTTTTATTATAGGTGAAGCTTGAGTCTTATTGAGTCTATTTTTTATGGCAATGATATGGGAAGAAGTAAGAATTAGGCGGTAAATTACTAGGCCTCGGCTTTAAATCGATTTCAAACAAAATAATAGTTTCAATCTAGCATCAGCGATCCGATTTATCTATTACCGTAATTTCCGGCGTATAAGCCGCAGCTCAAAGAGTCGTTTTTCGACCCAGAAATATTATTTTATAAAATGTAACTTAAAAGATCGCTGTAAATATTTAACTACAATTATTGAATAAAATTTCTGGGTCGAAAAACGACTCTTTGAGCTGCGGCTTATACGCCGGAAATTACGGTACCTTTAAATCAATTTAAAGCTAACATCGGAGATTCAATTTATCTATTTAATCTTCCGAAATTCCGATTTACATCTTTGTATCTACCGCATGGGCAGCTATCCAAAGTTAAATCAATGTACTAAATCCGATTTATCTTGATTTCCGCGATCCGATTTAACAGGCTATGATCTATTTAAATCCGATTTATCGAATCCTATTTATCACAGAATCCGATTTTACGCAAATGCCCCTAGCTAATTTCTCTAATACACCGTTTCTTCCGGTCTATAATGCGCGGATCAAACAACCATGTTTCGAATCAAAAAATTTATTTTATAAAATGTCACTTACTAAATCACTCTAAATACTTGACTTAAGTTATTAAATAAAACTTCTGGGTATAAACATGATTGTTTGATTCGTGTACTATACACTGGAAATTACGGTAATTTGAATTCAATTTACGAATACGCCGACAGCTTCGAGTGCTTTCCAGCCAATCGCTGCTATTTAAAATTTATCCGATTTAAGAAAAACCAACTTATATATAGATTGGTAAGTAAATTTTTGATTTTGTTATTTTGGTAAATTAAAATATTTTTCGGAATTTGATTAATCACTTAGGGTTGATAATTTAAAAAAACCAGATCAGACGTAATTGATCAACAATTTAATGTGATTATGGAAAAATAGTCTATATCATATCTTCAATATCAATTTTATGTTTAATGTTCAAAAACAACATGCAAAGATATATATTCAAAATATATATTCAATCAGTTGTTCAATTAGAATATAGGGTTGTTTAATTAATCACATATGTTCAATTATGCGTTCACTCATACAAGGGAATAAATCAATATACCTGTCAACTTTCAACTACAATTCCGGACAACGTGAGTCAATTTATTCCAGGTTAAAGACAATATATCTGAAAAAATAATATATAATTATTTTCATGTTCTTACATGGAACCTGTTTGAATGCATTTCTGGCTTGAAACGTGTTTAAACACTGTTAAATTAAACTACAATGTACGGAAGTTTAGTGTGATGTTGGTAGGTATGCGAATTATTATTGAGTTATATCGTCGCTACCATGTCAAACTATCGAATATGAAAAAATGCATTTTTTCATTACTTTTAAAAAGGGGCAGATTGTCACCACTAAATTTTATTAGAATTATTCGCCTAGTAAAAATACTAATAAAATACCTGTTACAAACAGTGTTCCCAGTTTGGCTTTCCTACTACTTTAAAATAGCGTCTACAGTGTATACACCGTGCCTCTCACAACGGCTCTTATCACAAATGCACCCAGAAATTCCCTAGCACAGCGCGCAGGTTTATATGATGTTCACGTCCATCTTTGGAACGGAGTGTTACATATCCTTTCTTCATAATTTTTACAATTAAAAAATAAGAAAACGGCTTACATGTACAAGTTAAATGAGCATATCATTCATGTACAAGTCATTCATATCATTGTACTTAATGACTTGTACATTCTGACTGTACATTATGTACTTAATGACTTGTACATGTACTGAATGACTTGTACATTCATATCATGTACAAGTCATTCATGTACAAGTCATGTACATATCATTCATGTACAAGTTAAATGAGCTTCATTTAAAACCGGATTTAAATTGGTTAATATCATCATTTATTTATATAAAACCTTTGAATAAAATAAGTTAATTTTTTTCTTTGGAATTTATTCTTACTGCCATCAAGATTTATCATTAAAACTCGGGATTTTTTATTTTAAACTACATAACCAATAACTTCAAACTTAACAAAATCATAATGAAATGAAATTTATGAAAGTAAATTCGAGACTACGTTAAAAAGAAAAAAACAATCTTGCTTTCAAGTATTGTACAGTATCCTAAATATTAAAATAGTGATAATATTTTTACATATTTTACATTTGCTTCTTTTCTACAATTAAAATAATAAGAAACTATAACAATCTATCGTTCGATCACGTGTACACAAAATATCAAATAGGGGAACCAAATGAGCAATAACCACATTTTCCTTTTAAATAGGGAATTTCTCGGGTGCATTTGTGATAAAAGCCGTTGTGAGGGGCGCGTTGTAGACGTTAGTCTTCTTTAAGAGATGCCAAATTCATACCGGAAAGATTGAGAAAAAAAATCTTAGTTTAAGTAATCACGAAATGTCTGTCATTAACTGAAGTAAAATTTCTATTTGAAATTTATGGTATGGATTCAAAAATTCTGAATTAAAAAAGAGGCCAAATTGGCAACTATGCTGAAGAATACTATTAAATTTTAGTGGTGACCAGCGGCCCATTTTTAAAAAAAAATGAAAAATGTATCACATTCGATAGCTTGACATGGTAGCGATGATTTGAGCGAATTCTTTAATTATATGGTATGCATATAAGCGATGGGCCTTAGCAGTTGATTTTCACTGGTAGTGAAAAACATCCATTATAACAACTGATGGGGTGTAATGAAAACAATAAATTAAAAATTATAATTCATATCTAATATTAATGTTTACTTAACATTGGAAGATATTGGACCCTAAGCAATTCAAAATTAAAAGTGTGCCATACGTATTCGCGTGTAAGTTGACTCCCAAATTCGAGATTAAAATATGTTTAATACAAGTAATTCGAAGGTTCTCTATGCCTTATTTAATCTCACTTAATTCTAAATTATTTAAGGCGTAGAAAACTTTTCCAAATTACTGGTATTAAACTTGTTTTCATCTCGAATTTAGTGGTCGGCTTATACGTGATTATATACAGTAATCTTTATTAGAGAGATAGTTCTCCATTACATTACTGTAATAGAAATGTAAGATAAAAACCATTACATTACTATAACGGGAATAGTATATTTTAAAAAACCATTACATTGCTGTAATTGTCTTTTTTCAGTTTATAAATACAATTGCAATCGTAACCGGTTTGGAGATATGTACTCATCCTTAAAATATAATTGTAACATACATTTCTTAGTTAGCATTACAATAATGTGATGGAAATCATAAGCTTCTTAAATGCAGGTGTAATTCTATACAAATAAAAATTTTATCTTTGCCAATACAATAATCATAATTTTTCAGTTAAAATAACATCAATATATTGATTATTGTAACGATTATGATTATGATTATATATTTGGAAATTTATCGTTGCCATTACATTTAATTGTAGCTATAATGTCTCACATGTCATTAAATTTTAATTGCATTGCAGAATAATTTTATTAATAAATTGCCCAACTCTGCCATATTTTGGCACCGGAACATGCCAAAAACGAACCAGAATTACATAATTCAGCTCTGAAAAAATTCTTTATCATGTACCGTAATTTCCGGCGTATAATCCGCAGCTCAAAGAGTCGTTTTTCGACCCAGAAATTTTATTCAATAATTGTAGTTAAATATTTACAGCGATCTTTTAAGTTACATTTTATAAAATAATATTTCTTGGTCGAAAAACGACTCTTTGAGCTGCGGATTATACGCCGGAAATTACGGTAATTCAAACCAGCCACGAGAAGCTAGTTTGTACTTGATCGGAAAACCCAAAATACCTAGACGAATGTGAAAAACATTTGAAAACAAAGTTGAAAAAAATATTGATACGTGATGTTTCTTTTGTATAAAAACGGTGTGAATGATCAATTGGAAATATTATTATTTTGCAATCAATTAGTGTGTTTTAAACTGAAGTTGTGCTTGGTTGTATGCTTAATTGGCTGAATTGAATAACTGTGTTTATTATTGCGGCAATCCCGATCGGACCATTATTCAAAATTCATGTGAAAAAATGAAACTCTCTCCGTTAAATTTTGTAGAGTTTAAACTTTAAAATATAATCCAAATGTTTTACAAAGTACTGAGAGATATCCTTATTAAAAACTCTAACCATGTAAATGACAGCCTATGTAGATGAAAATAGCAAAGCTATTGCATTTAGACCTTATTCGCTTTTGATGCATGAAAATTACACTAGCATACCTGACAACGTACCAATGATACTCGTAAAGCCGATATCCTATGAACTCGATTTGAACACAAAAAATGTTGAATAAATTCGTGTTTTTCTTAATTGAGGTTCTTATTTCAATTCTATTTTTAAGAAAAAAAATTCGGTTTGAACATGATTAGTCGACCTTCATCAAACTGACTTATTTTGCAAATGTTATCAGCAAGTTTGGTGAAATGTGCTAGAGATCTTAAGCTATTAGTCCGTTGACCCCCAAACTACCACTGTTTTATAATAAAACTATTTCATTAACCCTTTCACGCTCAAGGGAAATATTTTTCCCTTCTAAAAAAATGTTGAAATAAATGACTGACACCGGAAATTATGAACAAATTTATTTGTATATAAGAAAAAAGCGATATCTCACATTCATAATAAATGGAAAACATTTCTATTAAAATTCTGCTGTCATTGTTGAATTTCGTAATTAAAATTTTGCGGTAAAATTTTGTGGTTTCATAGGGAAACCAATGTCCGTTAAAGGGTTAAAGCGTATCACAGAGACATGGTGATATTCTCATGCTTTACACTCACAATAGCTAAAATATTGTGTTGTATTGGCACTCACAATAGCTAAAATATTGTGTTGTCTTGGACATCTTATGCTCCTGTAAGGGTTAATTCAAAAAAATTGCGAATGTGACAAAGATTACATTTCAGAATTTGTGATGGCAAACGGTTTTCAGGAAAAAAATTTGAACATCATTCGATTACAATATGTATGGATGTATCATTTTTATAGAAGTCGTTTACATAAAGATGATTATATATAAGCCGAAATGTTATTCTCCATTATACACAACATAATATATCAGGGATGCCGCTAGCTATTATTTGTATATTTGATTAGGGGAAAATTTACAAACTAAAATTTTCGAGGAATATTTTTTTTTTATATGCTTTAAAAATATATCATGAAGGCTTTTCTTGGAAAAAGTGTTACAAATAAAATATAAAAATAGTCACTAGAGGCAACGCCTAATATACTGGTTTCCCTCGATTTGTGCGGTTAATTGATAGCAGAGTGTTATCTTATTACCGTCTAGTCAAATATTTCCTGATATTTCCTTTAAAATAAAATTTGCCTTTTTTAATCGCAGTTATCTGCAATAAAATAAGATGAAATTTTCTTTTAAAAAGAAATAGAAAATTTGTGTAGGCGGTAATCAAGCCGTGGAATAAAATTACCGCACTAAGCAAGGGAAACCTGTGTGCTCCTGCACACTTTGCCTTGGATGGGCGGAACACTTTAGATGCATAGTTCCCAGGGCAATGGATTGGTCGAGGGGGTCCCATAGCCTGGCCAACAAGGTCGCCGGATCTCTCGTGTTTGGACTTTTTCCTGTGGAACCATACGAAAAGCCTAACCTACGAGGGCACATTGAAACCGATATGAATCTAGTCGCCAGCATTGCTGTTGTTGCGGCGGATATTCGGAAAATGCCTGGTGTCTTCGCAAATGTGCGTCTGTTTCTATTCCGAAGGTGTGAAGCTGTGTTACAGCTGTCGAAAGATATTTTGAGCAATTTCTTTGAGCGTGTTCGTTAATTACATTGCTGTTAATATTTTTTTCCTGAAGTAACTCCTCTAATTCTTGTGTTAATTACTTAACTACGACAGTGGTAAACTACCTTTTAACCCTTTAGCGGGCGGTGTTCACAAAAAAGGACACCTAATTTTAATTCCAAAACTGACAACAACACCAAGAATATTTAATTATTTTTTTTCCTTTTATGCACTACGGGAAAATAAGCAAGTTTTTATTTTGTAATTAATTATTTTGTAAATCCTGGTGTCAGTCGATAATTTCATCATTTTAAAAACAGACTTACTCAGCGCCGGAAAGGGTTAACTTTTCACCGCTTGCGTTCCAACCATACATTCTATGACGAAATTTTCTCGTAAAGCTGTGTTATATCCCCCCGTAAAATGTTGCCCACCTTTTTCGAATACACCCTGTATATATAGCTATGTTATACTTTAGAGTTCATCAACCTGTGTCCCGCAGGCCAAAAAGCTACCACTATTTTATAACAAAAATTTGGCTTATTAAATGACAGAATTTATGATTAAATAAGGCGAAGATTACATTTCTGAATTAGTAGTGGCGAACGACATTTAGACAAAAATGTTTGAGGCATCTATTATAATTAATTCTCATATTAGTGTTTTATCACAATAATGTACTTAAAAATTAATGTATAAAAATTTGAAGTATATTCATCAAAAGTTCAGTGATTAATTTCAAATCTGTTATTTTCACGGAAATCCCACAAGGTTAATCTTTAAAAAAGTACACTTAGATTCAATAATTACTCTTCTCGTAATTAGATCATTATTCTACAACGTGAGCGGCTTAAGAGATGAGACTGAAAGCTTAATTTTGGGAACGTGGCTAATGGTATAATTACATAAATGTAATTAGTCGAAGAACTACACACTAAATACATTCTGTGAAAGTAAAAGAAACCCAGTGCAAAATATTTATTGGATAAATTAATATTAATAACGAAATTATCAAACTACCAATAGGTGTCTTTATTTACTTCCCTTATATTAATATATTCGATTATCTTAAATTTGGTTATATATTTATTATGTGAATAATATCTATAATAATATATATATATATATATATCTATATCTATATCTAATATCTGTAATAATATCTATATTTATTATATCTGTGACCAAAAGCATGCCCAAACTTGGCATTATCTGCCTTAACCCTTAATTGCATAGTGAGGTAAATTTCCATCACTTTTTATTTAACTTTTAATAAATAAATCAACTTCTTCGCCGCCACTATATTTATATAGAAATATTAATCCAGTAAATTTCCCGTGAACTATGTTGCTGAACAAAGTTAAAAATCTATCTTAAAATTTCTGGTGTCTAATATTTAATATATGTATAAAAAAACACAATTGTAAAAGAAAAACTCATGCAAAAAAGGGTTAAAATGCAACATGATTAAACAAAATAAATTTTTATATTTACGGCAATTCAACACGTTCTTTGGTTAACTAATATTTATTCATATTAATTTTGATATTAATTGTTATTATAAAGTATATAAAAACCTATAAATATTAACATTATACATATTAATATTAAATAATATTAGTTTTTATACGTACTTTATTTTAAAAACATGAAATATTTTAAAATGTTAATAATTTTTAAAAGTAATTTAGATTTTTTATCACGACGTAATCTCCGGCGTGTAATCTGAGAATGTAATGAATCTATTTTAACCAGTCATTACCAGTTTGGCCACATTTTTTATTCAGGAATACCGATTTCATACCGGAAATTTCGAAATAATTATATGTTTTCTGTAATAGTATATACAGTGGTGGAATGTATATTAGGCCACTTTTTCGGGATTCGGTCAATTCGGCACTTTTGCCGAATATTGGGTTGGCCTAATGTATTACATAAATAACTGTCTTTAAACGTTTGATTACGGATCGAGACATATGTCCTAGCGGACTATTTGTTTATTTTGTACGTAATCATTTTTAAAAAATAATGTCTGTCGTATTATACATCGTCTCTACCATATCAAACTATCGAATGTGAAAAAATGTATTTTACTTTACTTTTAAAAATGTGCCGATTGTCACCACTAAATTTTAATACCTTCACCAGTGTTGCCATATTGGCCACCTTTTTTCATTCAAAAATTTCGAAACTATACCAGGAATTTTAAATAGAAATTGTTTCTATTCAAAAATGCGAACTTCATACCGGAAAGTTTGAGAATTAATTTTAACTATAAATAATCACGAAATTGTTACGGTTGGTTTCAACCAATTTTTTTTTTTTAATCTACATTACCTTAAATCACTCTCCCAACATTTATTTAAAAGTTTTCTTCTTGTGTCTGTTTTAAATAAATATATAAATAAAAGTAATTGTAATATTAATAATAAAAGCAGTTTTTTTTCCTCTTCTTTCCATTTCTTTTAAGCAAAGCAATTTCAACTTTCATAGTCTAACGTAGCTTCCTGTTTTGAAATACGATAAGCAGACAGCAAGAAGGGATGTTTGTCAGTTAAAGACCGCACAGGTGGAAAATTTGGAGTCATCTAGTCTGACTTTGATGTAAGAATGACCGACCGCCCTGTATAAGAATTACGTTATCTTATGAGTGTACTATACACGCAATTAGGCTTTGTAAGTTTACGACAGGCTTCAATTGGCTCTGCTATCAGGCGGATAGCTGGCACCCATGTAAACAGAGGCTCACAGGACCCCCCTTCAGCACACGCCATGGGGGTGAAGCATGGCTGCCTTCCCCCATGAAGCGGCCGGCAGAGTGGAGCGACAAGCTGTTGCTTTCAAGAAGAGTCCATTTTTCCTTTTGTTTCCATTCCCGTACCCCCTTTGACAGAGTGGTTCCGGCCAGTTTTTGTAAGCAGCGCGGGAGAGAGAATGTTTACGAATTATTACTTGGCGCGTAAACTGACTGGTTGTTTGGATCGTGAGCTGGTTGGAGGATGAAACACTGGGAATAGCATGCGAACACCCGTGTTTTATGACGGCAGTCGGTTCTCGTGTTTAAATAATTATTGATTCGTGACCGGTAGAATGCGACTGAATGAAAAAAATAAATTCTTGTAAAAAGAAAGGAGTCCGGCGAGGAACGGTTGAAATGAAGTGATATTATCAGAGATACGTGAAAAGCATGAAAGAGGACTTAAGTGAAGTTCTGATACGGTGACGCCGAGTATGCCCTTGCGAATATTTGAGCGCGTGGTCAGTGTGTCGTTCCAAATTAACATGATTGTTATTTTAGAATAAAGATACATCTCAGTCAACCCAGTAGTAAAAATTCAGTGATCCAATAGGTGATGCTGGTAGTGTGAAATCTGACTGTAAAGGTCTCTATTGTGGGATAAACCCCCTCCTGACAAGATGCGAAAGCCAATAATTGACGACGTGGTGACTGATAGTGAAGCTTAATAAGATGTGCGGAGTAGTGATCTAACCCACGACTGTGAAGAAACCTGTCAGCTCGCCTGCTGGTATATAGCAATAGTTTTTCTCTCAAAACAAAGAGGAAAGAAAAATATGTTGTGCAATCGGCTGCAACATTAAAAGAGGAAAGGGGAGTGTAAAAACCTGCCCACTGATTCAACCATTGAATTCTTCATCCTCTGTAAGTAGAATTTACATAGTTTTTATTTACATGTCTCCCTGATGAGGGAATATATATATTTGTGTGATTTAGAGTTGGAGAGTAAGATGCAAAGTAAGCAAAAATAACTTGTAAATTCATATATGTATATTAATATTATAATATGTTAAGCATTACAATGCGTATTTGAAAGGTAATTAATGACTTATCTCAGAAAAGTTGATCATCATTTAATTTATGATATTATGTTAGTCTTGAGAATTTTAATATTTGATTTAAAGACATTTAATAATCAATATTAATCAACTTTTATTTGGTGTTATTATAGTAAATTTTTTTGGGAATTACATTGTTTTTATAAATTTTAATTATTCAAATAAAGATTGTTTTTTGTTCATTCTCAAATATGGTATGTTCTTCTTTATATGATCTTTAATTAGTATTCTTATATCTACAGCAATCCTATAAGAAAGGCTTAACCTCTCAATTACTGTGAGTAAGGTTATGAAAGCTATGATCTTACTAAATTAATATTTTTAAATTTTTTTAAATTTTAAATTCATAGTAATAGTTTATTTGAAAATTAATTGAGGTTTACGTAAGGTTATTAGATGTAATTTTTGTTCATATCTCAGTATTGGATATACTGATAATTGATGCTAAAGTAAAATTAAGTCTAATTTCATAATTGATTAATTTAATTTTTAATTATCCTTTCTTTGAAGTATTATTCAAAACAAACAACAAAATGGTTGTTTTTTAACAAAGTAAAAAAAAAAAAAAAAAAAAAAAGTATTCAGTTATTTTATACCACTATACGATTCTTGGTTAACCGATCTGATCTTGTTCAGAATCTCCATGGTTGTTCTAAAATTTTAGTACATCATCATATCCCTATTCTATTAACGGATTTAACTCTTTCTCCTTTTGGTCCTCATATTGGAGGAATTTCAGGTTGTCTGCATTCTTCCAAATTGTATGATGATTACACTTTTGTTAATTTAATGTGTATGGAGATTTGAGCTTGATCGGGTTGGAGTGGAGTTGGGTGTTCTTTATGCAATTCAGTATACTACTTGATTTAGAAATCTGTTGCCCCTTACTACATTTAATATTGTCTTAAAATGATGAGTTCAAAATTATCATGTTGTATTAACTTATTCGGATTCTTAAGTTTTGATATTTTGATTAGTTTAATATAATTTGCTCCCTTTTCCTTGGCAACAGATTTCAGTGGAGCTAATCAGGGTATACTTGTTTTTTTTAATCAATCAATTGTCAAATGAAGATTGAGTAACAATTGAACCTTTTAAATTAAGTAAGTTGTGTTTTAGAAAGAACCCCAATCCCCACAACAAAATGTCTGTCATTATATAAAGTAACCATTTCTATTTAAAATTCCTGGTATGGTTCCGAAATTTTTGAATGAAAAAAGGAGGCCAAACTGACAACCCTGTTCTTCGCAGAAATCTTATTATTATTTTACTAGGCAAAGAATTCTGATAAAATTTAGTGCTAATAATTGGCTATTTTTAAAAGTAATGAAAAATGCATTTTTTCGTATTCGATAGTTTGACATGGTAGCGACAACATATACAAGGATATTTTCAAGATAAATCTATCACGAAGAATTTTTTTTGTAATTTGTAGAACGACTGAATATAAAAATAGTCGACAGTCCTGGCCTGTAATCAAAGGGTTAAATAAAGTAAAAGTTACAGTTCGGAATTTCTGAATTTAAAAAATGCCAATCTAGCAACCGTACCGTGGATCAAATAAACATGTTCAAACTCAGATATTTCAATCAATAAAATAAAACATATTTTTACGCAGACTACGTTTTTCAAGGAAAGCATTACGTTGATGCAAAAGTTTGACGGATTGTAATACCCAGTTTTAACATCTCAAAATTATAGTATACATATTTGCTTTGAACTGATAGGTGATAGGTAAAATTATCAAGTACTATTGAATTTTACCGGTATTAAAGGTATTAAAATTAGGCATCAAAATATGACAAAACTTTTGCATGAACCCAATTCTGATCCACAGATTATACACCGGAAATAACGGTAATTTGTCACTTGCAATATTTCCATTATTGACGAATAAAAACTAAAGGTTAGAATCTGAGGATTATTTTAAAAATGGCTTTTTACTTTACCTTCGATATCTGTTCGTATGCTTTTGCAAGAAAAAGACAGTGCGTCCAAACAGTCGGTTTTTTAAATACCGCTTTTTTCAAAGAATATACTTATTTTTAAATTTTCCTACAAATTTTGTAGAAACCGAACCCGAAAGTTATTTTCATTGTAAGTATTCTGAGAACCTACCTCGAAATATTTACTTCAGAAATAGTGATTTTCACACAACGGACCAATAGAAGCACCGGGGGGAAAATAAAGAAAATAGTGGTCAAATTTTATGGTTTTTTTTTTTTTTTTTTTTTTTTTTTTTTTTTTTTTTTTTTAATCACAGCATTTAATAGTAATCTTCACTTTATTTTATCCCCAAATTTCGACGATTAAAGAAGGTAAAAACTTAATTTTATAAAACAGTGATAAAAAATAGGGTAAAAATTGGTAGCTATGAGAGATTTTTTATAAAGGAGGGTTTTATTATGCATATTTTTGACTTCGTAATTCTTAACTTAAGGTTTTTTAAAGTTAATTAAGCATAGTTTGAACCAGGAAAAGTATTTAATATTATGTGTTTGTATGTTTATGGTATGTATGTACCCCATTAAGGTCGGTGGTGTATTATTTAAACAACTTAAATAAAATTAGAATTTGTAGCAGAATTTTTGAATAAAATTTTGGATTATACAGGGCTTCCAAATGGTCCGCCAACTGAATACCAATATTCTTTGACAGAAATTTTCATGGTAGGTTTCTACAAAATTTCCGCAAAAATTTACCTTCGACAGTGGTTTATGCGAAATTAGCATGAAAAATATAAAAATAAAATTTATCTAAGAAAATACCGGTGTTCATAAAGCGGACCATTTGGGAGTCCAGATTACTATGCATACAATTATGTAAAATAGCATTTTTAATTTTCATTAGAAATTTATTGAAATTTCGGTTAGATTTCAATGTTACAGGACCGGAAATACTTGCCTCTGAAATAAGTGTTGCCAAATTGGCTCTTATTTTATTAAAAAAATATTTGCCTTCGTACCAAAATTTCTGTGTAGTAAAATTTTTTATGACAGATATTCTGTATTTAAATACGAGGGATGTTTTTTAAGTAAGGGCCGTTTGAAAATAAAAACCAAACGGAAAAAAAAAATTCAAAAACCAAATTTATTTTCAGATTCTACAGTCATTTCTCTATTTTTCAACATAGCTGCCAAGTTTGTTTAAGGGGACAGATCACCTTTAAAATGGTCAAAAATTCAATTTCAAGGTTTTGCTGTCAGTAATTAGTGCATTTTATTCTGAGTACAAATGTATCAATGTTTTTCAGAGGCGATAATTATTGACGAAGATAGAAAGTAAAACGCAATCGTCATTCTTTGTTTTTGAATGGGGAGTAAAAACTTTAAATCCATTTAATTCACAACAACGATTTTCAACTTGCGCGCACGATTTCTCCAGAAATAATTTAGATAGAACCTCAAAAATTTTCAAACTTATTAATGTTGCAACAATGAACAAAATGATCTAGAATCTTTTAATTTGATCAATAAATTAAAAAATAATTAACTGTAATTAAATTAAAAACGCATTTTGAATGCGCATTTCGATGAATTACAGTTAATTATTTTTTAATTTATTGACCAAATTAAAAGATTCTATTTCATTTTGTTCATTGTCACAACATTAATAAGTTTGAAAAAAAATTGAGGTTCTATCTAAATTACTTTTGGAGAAATCGTGCGCGCAAGTTTGAAATTCATTGTTGTGAATTAAATGCATTTAAAGTTTTCACTCATTCAAAAACAAAGAATGTGGATTGTGTTTTACTTTATATCTTCGTCAATAATTATCGCCTCTGAAAAACATTAGTACCTTTCTACTCAGAATAAAATACACTATTTACTGACATCAAAACCATGAAATTGAATTTTTGACCAATTTAAAGGTGATCTGTCCCCTTAAACACTTATCATACCTTACAACTAGTCTTTGAATACCCTCTTCATAGAAACTTGCCACCTGCTCCGATAACCAAGAGATCACGGCCGCTTTCCCGTCTTCGTCATCGATGTAGTGGTTGCCGCCGAAATGATGTTTGAGATAGCGGAAAAGATTGAAATCGGTCGGTGCAAGGTCGGGGCTTTAGAGGGGTTGTCCAAAACTTCTCAGCCAAAAGAGTACAATAAAGCTCGGATCTGAGCTATGGTGTGAGGCCTTGCATTGTCTTGGAGTAGCAAAATTCCCTCTATCAGCATGCCGCGTCTTCTTTTTTTTAATCGCTCTGCGTAACTTTCGCAGGGTTTAGCACGGGACGGTTACCTACACACCTGCAACTGAGCACAGTTGTTCCCAAGGAATACCTGGACACGACGCAAGCATTCGTTGCGGCACGCGCGCCACCTATTAGTGTATAAAAAACGGCCCTTACTTAAAAAACACGCCTCGTATTAATAAAAAAATACTATCCAGAAATTCTGAGAGAAAGATTATTTTTACGAATAAAATAAATAGCTAATTTAGAAACATAAAGTATTAAGAGAAAACACTAGTCAGCATAATTTTCTGCAATAAAATGTTAAACCAAAAAAAAAAACATTTTATTGCAAATTTCTTACTTGCATTTCAGTATTTTAAAATGATTTTGCATAGGAAATCTAAAATCGAAACTTATTTTTGTTCTAATTTTCTATTTTTTAAAACTTTAAAACATTGTCGACAAATTTTAAAATTTTCTCTCTGCTTCTTATTTTACCGTTATGGTGATGTATCTATCCTCCCTGGTGCATTTCAACAAATGGCGCTACAAGCGCACATACGAAATCTCACTTCAACTTCCGCTCCTTGTTTATGTCAGGAAAGATGTGGCTCTGCGCTGCTGTTAACCCGCTGTAACAAAGGAATGCATTCTACGTTAAGTTTTTTACATATTAATATGTTTATTTTTGTTTAAATTGGAGTCTTTACTCGAATATTGCAACATATATTACAACATACCAAACGCAATCCACTTTATTGGTGACTGCCGGACATAACTTCTAGTTTCCATTTTACAGACCTCTGTGTTTCCAGTTTCGATTTATCATGGCTGCTGAAACAGCAGCTGTAGAAATGCCGAATTTTATTCCTACCGATCTTGCTTTATGGTTTACAATGATTGAATCCACTTTTCAACTAGCAGTGCCAAAACCAATAACCGAATTAAAAACAAAATACAACTATTGTGTCTCACATGTACCTGCTGATATAGCAATGATTGTTCGTGACGTAATCATTTCTCCATATGCTACCGATCCCTTCAAGAAATTGAAAGATGAGATCATACTCCGTTGTGGTGAAACAAAATCGCAATAAATTCGACGTCTATTGTTTGGTGAATAACTTGGCGATTGCAAGCCTTCTGAGCTTCTTCGCGTTATGCAACGAAGAGCGAAAAATCACAATGTATCCCACACACTGTTACTGGAATTGTTTTTATCACAGTTGTCCTCCAATGCGCAGTTTATTTTAGCATCCATTCAGGATCTTACGCCAGTAAAAACTGCGGCGATCGCTGATAAATTTCTGGATATCTCACCTCCACAGGTAAACAGTGTTTCAACCATTATACCTTCCCAAGCAGATTCTGAATTATATAAGAAACTTAAACTTTTACGTGAAGAGGTGGTTTCTTTGTGACGTTCCAAGACTCATTCTCGATCTCGACCTCAGTATCGGCAGAAAAGCCCCGGTTTTAAAAACTTTTGCTGGTATCACAAGAAATTCAACTCTAAAGCAAAGAAATGTGTTCCACCCTGTACCTTTTCGTTGGAATACGAGACCGCCCAGCCGTAGCGGTGACATACGCCTCGCCTTACAACTCTTGTCGTCTGTTTGTACGCGATCGCAAGAGTAATTTAAAATTTTTAGTGGACAGTGGAAGTGACTGTTCTTTAATACCAGCATCAAAATCAGATCAAATGGTTCTTTCAGTACAAACATTTGTTGCTGCAAATGGCACATTAATTACCGTAATTTCCGGCGTATAATCCGCAGCTCAAAGAGTCGTTTTTCGACCCAGAAATATTATTTTATAAAATGTAACTTAGAAGATAGCTGTAAATATTTAACTACAATTATTGAATAAATTTTCTGGGTCGAACAACCACTCTTTAAGCTGCGGATTATACGCCGGAAATTACGGTAATGTTTACAAGCGTAAGTTATTATCTATAGATCTGGGTTTAAGAAAACAATTTTTATTTATCCCTTTTATATATGTAATGTTTCCACCCCCATCATAGGTGCTGATTTTTTTGCATTATTTTAACTTAATGCCAGATCTAAGAAAGCATTCTTTATTTGATAATAATACTACTTTGAATTCACCTTCTGTTGTACATACTTCTGATATATATTCTGTTAAATGTATTGTAAATGATGATATATTTTCTAAAATTTTAAGTGCATATCCAAACATCATTAAATCTCCTTGCTTAAATCAAATAGTAAAACATTCTGTTTTGCATTATATTGATACTTTTGGTCCTCCAGTATATGCCAAACCACGTCGTCTTCCTCCTGATCGACTAAAAATAGCTAAAATGGAATTCCAACATATGTTGGATTTAGGACACATGCACCCATCCAACAGCAATAATGCTTCGCCACTGCATATGGTTCCAAAGAAAAGCAGTGATGACTGGAGTCCTGTTGTTGACTTCAGAGCTCTAAATTCTCAAACTAAAACAGATAAATATCCCATTCCGAGCATCGTTGATTTCACTAGTGAATTGCATGGAACCACAATATTTTCCCACATAGATTTGGTCAAATCTTTTCATCAAATTCCGATTGCTCCCGAGGATATTCATAAAACATCTATCTGTACACCCTTCGGACTGTTCGAGAGCACTCGGATGCAATTCGGTTTGTGCAACGCTTCGAGCACATTTCAGAGATTTATTGATGAAGTAACTCGAAATTTATCAGGTGTTTACACTTTTATTGATGACATTTTAATCGCATCAAAATCCCTAGAAGAGTGCATTGAACATCTCAAGGCTCTATTTTCTAGACTTGATAATTACTGCCTTACGATTAAGCCTTCTAAATGCATATTTGGTGTTCCCACATTGGAATTTTTAGGCTTTAAAGTATCTAAAGATGGTCTTTCACCAACTTCTGATCGTTTTGAAGCCATTCAAAAAATTTCAAGACCTGCAACTATTACCCAACTTCGTAGGTGTTTAGGTATATTTAACTTTTACAGACGATTCATTCCCAAAGTTACAGACATTTTAGCTCCCTTCGTAAAATTTCTAGAAGGGCATAAAAATAAAAAGAAACATCCTCGTTACAAGGTTTCAAATGACCAATTACAATGGGACGATGAAGCAAATCTTGCATTTATGTCACCTAAAGAAGCAATTTCTTAAGCAACGCTTCTACGCCATCCTATTCCCGGTGCTCAATTAAGCTTATGAGTTGATGCATCAAACGTTGCAGTTGGTGGCTCTGTTATGCAAATGTATGGCAATCAATGGGAACCTATAGCGTTTTATTCAGGTAAGTTAAACAAATCTAAAAACAATTGGTCGACACATGACCGCGAATTATATGCCATATATTTTATAAGAAAATTTTGACACTTGCTTGAAGGCAGAAACTTGATCAGAAACTAATAATTTATGCCTTTAAACAAAATCCAGAAAAGTGTAGTCCTCGGCAACTACGCCATGTTGATTATATATCGCAATTTTCTACCGATATCTGGTATAAAAAAGGTTCAGAAAATTATGTTTTTGATGCACTATCTCGCATTGAGATTAACCAAATTTCCCCAACTGTACTTGATTTTAAAGAATTTGTTTCAGCCCAACCACTGATGAGGAACTTCAAAAACTTTTGCAATCCAGTACCACATCCTTAAAATTAGAAAAATACTATTTTCCTCTTGAGGATGTTTATTTATATTGTGACATGTCTCAACAACATCCCCGCCCATTTGTTCCCCAAATTCTGCGGAAACCAGTTTTTGATAATTTGCATTTCTCTGCACATCCCGGTATGTCAGCCTTCATTAATTTAATTTCTAAAAGATTCGTATGCCCTGGCATGCATAAAGATATTAAATTTATGGTTCTTAACTGTAATAATTGCCAAAGAGCCAAAATAACACAGCACACCAAATCTCCTATTGGTACATTCGCCCTGCCTGATGCTCGTTTTGCCCACATTCATTTAGACTTCATTGGTCCTTTTCCCCCACCAGATGGTAATCAATATTGTTTGACAATCATTGATAGATTTACCAGATGGCCTGAAGTCATTCCGACATCTGATATAACTGCAGAAACTACTGCTCGAGCTCTATTACATAGTTGGATCTCCAGATTTGGATGCCCAGTCACTATCACCACAGACCAAGGTCGTAATTTTGAATCTATCTTGCTGCAAGAACTTCTGCGTATCACAGGCTGCAACCGATTTCGAACGTATCGATATCATCCCCAGTCGAACGACATTTTAGAACGCTATCACAGACATATAAAAGATGCTCTTAACGCACACAATCACACTAAATGGACTGAGATTCTTCCAATTGTTCTCCTAGATTTACGCTCAGCTCTTAAAAATGACATTAACGCAACGCCTATGCACAATTAGTATAGGGTACAACTTTAAGATTATCCTCTGATGTCATAACAGATAAGAAACAAATTGACCGACCAATTGATCCCGATTATGTTTCTAACTTGGTCGAAACAATGCAAAAATTAAATCCCACTGCCACTTCCCTACATGACAATCCCAAAATATTTGTAAATACCTCATTGTCAACATGCACACATATATTTTTGTCATCAGATAAAATACTTCGTTCTTTAACACCGCAATATACCGGACCTCACCTTGTCATAAATTGAAATTCTAAAAACCTCACTATTGACATAAATGGCAGAAAATAAACAGTTTCGCTCGATCAAGTAAAGCCAGCCTATCGATTGTCAGACACTGTTATTACTGATAATTCTGTTCCTGCTTCAGAGGTATCAACTGAGCCGACACCTATTGATAAACATTCTACAACTCGTTCCGGGCGTAAAGTCACCTTTCCCAAACATTTGGTGACTGAATATGTAATATAACTCATACAAATCACTCATATGTAATATAACTCAACAACTTTGTACATAATATTTTATATAATTCTCATTATTGTATTGAATATTGATTGATGTATATCTGTTTCGAATTATTTTGCATTACATTGTCTCAAGCTTTTATAATATTTCATATGTTTGTATTTTACTTTTGTATTTTATCGTTCACTTTGTTCACTGGGGGGGGGAGGGATACTCGATGGTGATGTACCTATCCTCCCTGGTGCATTTCAACAAATGGCGCTACAAGCGTACATACGAAAACTCACTTCAACTTCCACTCCTTGTTTATGTCATGAGAGGTGTGACGCTGTGCTGCTGTTAAGCCGCTGTAACAAAGGATCGCATTCTACGTTAAATTTTTATATATTAAAATGTTTATGTTTGTTTAAATTGGAGTCTTTACTCGAATGTTGCAACATATATTACAACATACCAAAACGCAATACCATAAACTTCTCTAACACTCGTAATTTTACTCTGCTTTTCATGTAATTGAAATATGTTTTTGAGGTTCACTGCTGAAAGTGTAATGTTTAGCAATTACAGTGTGTTTACAGAGACATTCAAAAGAATTCAGGTATATTATGATCTGGGGGAAAGTTATTCACGAAGCATTTTATTGATATTCCGATATTTAAAAAATAACGAAATTAAAAGGATCATTGAGGTACATTTCAACATGCTTTCTGTATACTAAGGAGAGCAAAGCATTTATCAGTCATTTACGAGTCACACAAAATAATTTGGTTACATAATGTGTTATGAAGAAAACACGATTTCAGCATATTTTATTGATCTTACACTATTTAAACATATCGAAACGTATAATATCTATTATTAAGGTGCGCAACAAAATGCTTCCTGCAGAATATGTTGTGCATAACAGGTATTTTCATTTACAGGGTAATAGAAAATAAGTCGGTTGCTGTATTGTCTATGAGCAATAAATGTCGGAAGTTCGTTTCCAGCTGTGGCATGCTTTTTAACATTTTCCAACATAGTTGAAAAGTGTTTATGATATCGTTTTGTATGTTTGCCCATCTGGACCCTGCTGTAACTCTCCTAAATATACTTGGATTGCAAATGTTAATGAAGATTATCATAGAATGTTTTGTATTGAATATTAATATTGTAGTATTTATAGTTCGTTTACAGCAACTCACAAATGATTTGCGTTACAATAGGATGTATGAGGAAAATCGTTTGAGATGCATTATATTGATGTTACGATATATCACACATAATGTGTTTGTTTTAATCCCTTATTTGGATTACAAAATGCTTCCTCAGACCTCAGGAGTGTAGAATAAGTATAAATTATAGTTAATTACAAGGACTCACAAAAGAACTACTTTAAATTATGATTCTGTGTGATAATTGTTTGCGGTGATTTTGAATTCTGCTATGATACTTTGAATATAACGAAATTTAAAAGGATTACTGCAACACAACATGTTTTCTATAGATTATGGAGTATATAGCATTTAACGTTCATTTATAGAGACGCGCAAAAGAATCCGGTTAACCCGTCAGCACCCGCGCACCTTTCCATTATGTTACTACACGCGCGGGAGAAATTTTACCCCAATGGGTTTTCTTGTGTCAATTTTCCCCCGGTTAGATTATAAACAAAAAATTATATTTTGAAATAAACTGTAAATTAATGAAGGACATAATTTAAACTAAAATAAAATGTTCTTTTATTTTTAAAGCAGAAAAAAAACTCGTACTAAGATTTTTTTTTTTTGCATATCATGACATACAAAGCTTTTACAATCCAAATTCAGCCATGAAAATACAAAAAAGTATAAAACTGATATATAGAAACTGTTTGTGCAAGAGTTGTTAACGTTTAAAAGAAAAATTATATTATTATTTGGACACTATATTTTTTTACATAAACATTTGCATTAATATTTTCCTATCATTATGGGTTACGTTATAACACGCGTGGGGTAAATTTCCTCCCACGTGACATTTTTGTAACAAAAGAATGAAAAATACACAACTGGAGGTAAATTCTTTTTGGCCACATCTTGATATCATTCATCTTGAAAGATACTATAAAGCTCCGAATGATCACGAACTATTTTCGCACATTTTTAAGTAATAGTTGTAAGCTGGTTTAGATTTTATCCCAGCGCGTGTGCTGACGGGTTAAAGGAGTGACTGTGACCGATAAAATTCCTGGAAGCGCATTTTCTGCTATTGTATGCTATTTTAAACTTGCCTATTTTTTGTGTATCACGTGTTGTGTATAAATTCTATAGACCATATACAGGGCTGAACGAAAGAGACACATGCCGGACAGACGTTACAAACATTACTGGATATAGACAGAAATTACTGAAAATGGATTTTACTTGTTTTATTATAACTGCTTATTTAAATATCTCATTTCAATTAATGAAAAATTAAACTTCTTAACATTATTCTGTTAATTAAAAATATGAAACCATTTTAAAATGGGTCCCAATTTGTGTATTACTAAAATATGTGTAAAATAAAGAGGTTCTAAAACATTAAAACCATTCTAAGATGTTAAAACATTCGTAGGAGTTCCAAGCGCTTTCTACCAGAACCTGGTCATCATCCAAGAGCGAAAATGAGAAAAAATTCTGTAACCTCCGGAATGTAAGCTGTTTAAATAGTAGAAGGCGGAACCACAAATGGAGAAGGGGAAATGGAATGGACTAGTCTATTGAGCGAAGTGGGTTATTCCAACACAAATGTACCATTAACACAAAGTAGATTATACCAGATTTTTGGTATATTGCATGATAACATATCGTTATAGGATTTATTACCATTTGTCAGGATTTCCACTGACTCCCTCAGTATACATATACTATAGTCCTTCATTTTGCGCAATAATCTTTACTTTGCTGAAATATATATCAATGTCTGTTTTTAAATTTAACCGAGAAAGTGCAGTAGACGGTTTTCCTTTTTGCTATGTCTGACATATGCTCTCTTATGCGTTGTTGCAATTTGCTATTTGTCATACCTATATATGTAAATACTTCATTTTTATTTTTACATTTAAATGAGATGATATAATTTCCTGCTTTTTCATGCATATCTATGGGGTCAATTTTTCTGTGTACTAGATTTTGTAATTTTGTTGGAGGTTTGGCAATTAATGTTATGTCATATTTATTTAACCCTTTCCGGCACAGTGGTTCCACTCCGGGCACACCTAATTTTAATTCCAAACATGCATTCGGCACCAAGAATATTTTAATAAAATTTTGTTTCTATAATGAAAGCTTAAAATAAGGAGTTCATATTTTCTAAAAATTTCGTATGTAAATTCCGGTGTCAGTGAGTAATTTATCATTTTACGAACAGACTTTGTCTGTGCCGGAAAGGGTTAATGCATACCGGATTATTTCATAAAGTTGGGGGATATAAACTATACTACAAAACTTTGAAACTTGTGTTTTATTGTGTTATAGCTTACATACCGGAGGTTACAGAATTTTTTACGTTTTCGCCCTTGGATGATGACCAAGCTGTATAAATAGTAGAGGGCGGAACCACAAATGGAGAAGGGGAAATGGAATGGACTAGTCTATTGAGCGAAGTGGGTTATTCCAACCCAAATGTACCATTAACACAATGTAGATTATACCAGATTTTTGGTATATTGCATGATAACATATCGTTATAGGATTTACTACCATTTGTCAGGATTTCAACTGACTCCCTCAGTATACATATACTATAGCCCTTCATTTTGCGCAATAATCTTTACTTTTCTGAAATATATATCAATGTCTGTTTTTAAATTTAACCGAGAGAGTGCAGTAGACGGTTTTCCTTTTTAGCTCACAGGCTATCAAATCCTGAGAGCTTATGTGCCCGCCGGTTCTGTATGTACGTACGTACGTATGTATGTATGTACGTAACGCGATAACTCTTGATAGAACTAACCGTTTTACTTTAAATTTTGTTTATAGGTTCCTTGTAATAAGGCGCTTCCCTGATTAGTTTTGGAGGTTCATTGTTTAAGCATAAAGGTGGGAAATGGGGGGCTAACCCCCCATAATTTAGATAAATAGGTTTTTCATGCAGAATTATCCCATTTTCTTCAAATTTTGTATATAGGTTCATTTTGATAATGCGCTTCTGTCAATAGTTTTGGGGGTTCATTGGTTAAGTATAAAGGGGGAAAGGGGGGGCTAATCCCCCCTTAATTTAGATAAATGTGTTTTTCATGCAGAATTATCCGATTTTCTTCAAATTTTGTATATAGGTTAATGGTGATAAAGCGTTTTCCTGATTGGTTTTGGGGATTCATTATTTAAGTATAAATGGGGTAACGGAGGGCTGCCCCCCCCCTTAATTTAGATAACTGCGATTTTCATGCAGAATTATGCGATTTTCTTAAAATTTTATATATAGGTTCATTGTGATAAGGCGTTTTCCTGATTAGTTTAGGGGTTCTTTGGTTAAGTATAAAGAGGGTAAAGGGGGGGGGGGCTTATCCTCCCCCCTTAATTTAGATGAATGTGTTTTTCATGGAGAATTATCCGATTTTCTTCAAATTTTGTATATAGGTTCATTGTGGTAAGGAGCTTCCCTGGTTAGTCTTGGGATTCATTGGTTAAGTATAAAGGGGGATACGAGAGGGGTAAACCCCCTTAATTTAGATAAATGGGTTTTTCATGCAGAATTATCCGATTTGCTTCGAATTTAGTATATATGTTCATTGTAATAAAGGGCTTCCCTGATTAGGTTTGGGGGTTCAATTGTTAACTATAAGGGGGTGGGGGACCGGGGGGATGATCCCCCTTAATATATTGTCGATTTCTTTATTTTTCGAGGGGCTTATTTCAAATTCTTTGAAATAAGTGTATAATATACAATTAGTGTGAATAGCCTGTGAGCTCAATGCCCTCGGTTTAACTGGGCAGTTTTCTTTTTTATTGCTATGTCTGACATATGCTTCCTTATGCGTTCTTGCAATTTGCTATTTGTCATACCTATATATGTAAATACTTCATTTTTATTTTTACATTTAAATGGGATGATATAATTTCCTGCTTTTTCATGCATATCTATGGGGTCAATTTTTCTGTGTACTAGATTTTGTAATTTTGTTGGAGGTTTGGCAATTAATGTTATTTCATATTTATTTAAAGCATACCGGATTATTTCATAAAGTTGGGGGATATAAACTATACTACAAAATTTTGAAACTTGTGTTTTATTGTGTTATAGCTTACATACCGGAGGTTACAGAATTTTTTACGTTTTCGCCCCTGGGTGATGACCAGGTTCTGGTCGAAAGCGCTTGGGACTCCGGCGAATGTTTTTACATCTTAGAATGGTTTTAATGTTTTAGAACCCTTTTATTTTACACCTATTTTATTAATACACAAAATTGAGATCCATTTTAAAATGGTTTCATATTTTTAGTTGATACACAAAGGTGAATTGAAGTTCCAATTATAGAATAATTTTTTCTATATATTTAATTATTCTGTTAGCGGTAAAAGTTCTTCATGTTTTATGACGGATGAATAATTATTCGTTCTTCTTAAATTTAACTAAACATTTCCATACTACGTGATATGAATAAATTCTATATGTCATATGCAGAAAATAATTCGTTCTACAGAAAATAATTCGTAAGCATTACTGTGTATGATCGTAAATTGATTATGTGTGTTTTTTAATTGAGTTATGTATTTTCCACCTGCACTATATGCGTACTATACTAAGATACTTTCGTTGAGTACAAATAAATTTACGTACAGGACTACGCACACATCTGTATACATTGCCGTCTACTGATGGTAATTTCTGAAAATTTTTTAGTTGTGCTCTGCGTTTGTTTTTCTGAATTATACCTTAGTATAATATGAGATATGTGTAAAATTCTGTTGATAATTGTAAGACACTTTCAATTTCGAAAAATATTGCTTGGCTGGATTGAAAAATGACAATGAAACTGCGATCACAATTAAAAAAATTAAAAGATACAACGTTAGACATTGAACTCAAATATTCTACCTAAAAATCATCTTACAATATTGAAATGAAAACCAAAAAAATTAATGAACGCGTCTAGTGGTTTAACATTAGCTTGCGAATGTCGTTGCGTTATTATGGTTAGCTGCTATGTTAATTAATATCCACCACATTTTCACGGCTGCTAATCCTTTTGATTTAATTGTACCAATATGTTTGAATAGAAGTGCTATTTAATTGAACATTTTATGTCATTAAATAAAGTGATTATCTTTGTTCGGAAAATGTAGTACCGTATACTAAACTTACTTGACCGACAGAGAATAAAGTTTTAATTCTGCCCTGTTGTTGATATATTTTCAACACAGTAAAATAAGGACTGTTTAGAACATTTTTTGTTATAGGTCCAAATAATTCCCCAATGTTTGAGTACCCAATTTACGGTATACAAATTTCGGAAGGTTTGGCTTCTATGCATTTTATATATAAAATTGTATCAGAATCAGATATATAGGAAAGTGCGATACAAATTAAACGATAATTCTTATGAAATATTTTGTATCAGTTGAAATGGGATGTTTTTTGAAATACTGCGGGTATCTTAATAACAGATACCGTAAGTTCCAGCCTATAATACGTGGATCATAGAATCATGTAGCGACCCAGAAATTTATTTTATAACTGAAGTAAAATATTTACATTGATCTAGTAAGAAACATATTATAAAATAAAATTTCTGGGTTGAAACATGATTCTTTGGTCCGCGGATTATTGATCGGAAATTACGGTATTTTACAAGTAAAATTTAAAATGTTAAATTTACTAAATTAAAATTACTAAATTGTAACAACTTTTATACATTTTCCGCTGGCATACCTGTTAACTTTTCTTTATTTTCCATGTCATAAAAACGTGTTTTGATCCAAAATTTTATTTATGTCATTCGCTGCCCCCACGAGTATACTCTTTGTTGTCAACGTTCAAAATAAAAGTGTATGGTAAAGGAAACCTGACTTGCCACCACTGTTTTTATATGTTAAAAAATACTTTATTTAATGACAAAAACTTTGCTATTAAAGTTACCAAATATTATCTTTTAGAATTTCAGTAAAAATATAGAAGACTCCGCCCACATAGTTTTGGCAGTTAACCCTTTCCGGCGCGAGGTAAGTCTGTTTGTAAAATGATGAAATGATGGATTGACACCAGAATTTACAAACTAATTCATTAGAAAGTAAAAACTTCCTAATTTTCCCGTACTTTATAAAAGGAAAATTGTAATTAAATATTTTCGGTGCCGTTTGTCAGTTTTGGAATTAAAATTAGGTGCCTTTTTCTGTGGACACCGCCCGCTAAAGTGTTAATGGGTTAAAAGTAGAAGTGTAAAAAGTGCAATGTAGAATCGAGACACATTACGCTGAATAAAATTTTCTGTCTCAAAACAAGCTAAATAGTAAATTTAAGCTTAACTCTCTATTGCGCATATAGAATTTCTGCTAACACCAGTGTGACCAATCAAATGGGTTTTTTTAATTCAGATATTCCGAATTCATACGAGAAATTTTTAACTAGTAATATTTGTTTTATGTAACAACATACATTCCGTCAATAACCCGGGAGAAGTCGCGCATACCCAGATTATGAATAGTTTTTATTTTGTCACCAATAAGTACAAACAGTAATCGTCGCCTTATTTAGAGACAATTATTACAAATTCTGCTGTAAAGTAGGTTGAAGACTACTTTTCGAAAAGTACGGGTGACAATTGTAAAAACTGTAGGCACACTGGGTATGTCATACCCTGTGCGACTGCTACCGGGTTAAATAAAGCAAAATGTATTATTTAGGTTTTCTGGTATGCATTCCGAAACTTTGAATTACTAAATTTCTAGAACCCATTCTACCATAAGCATTAGAGGGTTAATGTCCTTCAAAATTCTAAAAGAGTTTTATGTGCATTTTTTGTGGGAAAAAATAAAAACCTGTATATACACCAAGCAGACTATATTTCAGAGTTTTATTAAAAAAAAATTAGCAAACTTAAGATCCAATTAAATCACTGCCAATAGCAAATGTATCGTATTATCTAAAAACAGATTCCCTAAATACTGAAACCGAAATTAAAGAAATGATTGAAAATCCAGTGTAATTGGATGTATTGCATACATTTCAAGTCGTACACGTATTGCTTTCAGCTTATAGCTACCAACTTTTACTCTTTTTCTTATCACTATATTATAATAGTAATCCTCACCTTATTTAACACAAGAAATTCGGCGATTAAACAAAACAAAATATTTTTTAAAAGTCAGTAGTAATAAGAATGGGTAAACATTTTCAACTATGTAAATTTATTTTCACAAAATTTGATATTTCGATGAAGATGTACATGAAAGATCAATTTACTCTGTGCCTTTTAAGACAAATTGGATAATAAATTTTCTAAAATTACGGTGATTATGACTTAACATATATGAAGTATTCTCATTAAACAATGGTTAATCCCTTCAGGGGCAAAGTACTCTTGTACCTAAAATATTGAAATGATTAATTTACACTAGGATTCACGAACGAATTTATTTTTAAATAAGTAAAAGTATTTCATCATGTACATTATAAATTCAAAATTTGCTTTTAAAATTCTGGTGTCACTGTGGCATTTTGGGATTAAGATTAAGTGGTATATATAATATACCGGTGCCCTTCAAGGGGTTAAAAGGTCACTGCCACACCCACAGAACGCAAACGCTCAGCTGAGTCTTTCTTAGGGCCTGATTCTAAACCTATCGTTACATTTCGATATCGAACAAATACGTTGGTTTCTTATATTTTCTAAACAAAACATACTTGAAATTTTCAATTCAGAATACGATAATAAATTTGATGTAAATCTCTGAAATAATGTACTGTATATGATACTGAAATATTATATATATATATATATATATATATATATATATATACTATGAGTGTTATTTTAAAAATAAGATCCGTTTGTGAGTTAGCGTGAGAGTGACTCACGACAGCCGCGGTGTACATGCTTTGTGCTCGTATAGACGCTATTTGCTGCCGTTTCGTCTGTCTGTGTACTGAGCTGTAGAAGTTTATAATGTTTAAGAAAACTGATTCGCCAGCCGACTGTAAGATGCGATCTGTTATTGGACTCTGGAGTGCAATAAACTTACAGCGAAAATTCACTGTCAAATTTGTGAAGTCTACTGTGATAATACTATGAGTGATAGTAAATTTCGAAAGTGGTTTAGAATGTTCAAGGACGGGAATGTTAATGTGCATGATGAGCCACGCCTGGGCCGACCTTCTCTGATTTTTAAAGATTTGGTACGTGATATGGATAAAGCATTCGAGAGGCCCCGACGATTCACGACTTCACGTTCGGAGTAGGTGGTCAATGGCTCGAAGACGACGAAGAAGTGACATCTGCAGTCATAAGAAATTTCACGTTTTACAAAATCGCATTCTGTACACCAGAATAATTTTTGCGTTCTTTCAACTGCAAGAGTATTGAAGAACTTACTTATGAATAATAGACTCTTTTATGCTTAGATTTTTCGCGATACCACTCTGTTCTGAAAGTGGCGATAATCCATGGTTGTAATGTAGGAAACGTTTGTTACTACAAATTCCCAAAGGTAATTTTGGGCTTATTTAATCACTAAATTACTGTCATTTATACCTTCGCGACGAGCATCCCGAATACGTGTAGTTTAACCGTTTCAGGGGCAAAGTACTTCTGTTCAGGGTTGGCATTAATCGATTACTTTTTTAATTGATTGATTAGTCAACTAAACGTTCAATCATACGAAATTTAATCATACTTGAAATCGTAATTACCGTAATTTCCGGTGTATAAGCCGCGGCTCAAATAAATCTGTTTCCGACCAGAAAGATTATTTAATAAAATATAATCTATTTGAGCATGGAAAATGTTTGACCTTTTTTAAAAAATACAATTTCTGTTTCGTAACAGAATTTTTTTAGCCACGGGTTATACACCGGAATTTATGGTACCCTTTAAAATTTTTGTCATGATGAATTCAATCTGAACTAATACACTCGCGATTAATTTAATCATTAATCTAATTACACAGACGTAAATTAAATATGGCCGCCGTGTAACTTTTTTAAAGTCGCTTTCATTCTTATGAGACTGTTATAAAGGGTCACTATACAATTTTCTTATTGAAAATTATACACTTTCACAAAAAAGTAACAAGATACACCGTGGTCAAAATGTGTAAATCATTTAGGTTAGGAGGGACAGTTGACTCCTTTTTATAAAACTGACTTAACATTATTTTATAGGATTAGTAATTATTATAGAAAAAAGCGAACAATATTGTCAAAGAATTAAACTTTCAATAAACTAAATAACTGAAATAAAAATGATTTATGTTCACAAAAAATGTTGCGACAAACCATACCTGCCAACTTTCAAGGAAACTTCCGTACAATGTGAGTTAATTGATCCAGGTAGACGTCTCTAATCATGAAATATATCTGAAAAAAAATAATATAATGTTTCATGTTCTTACTAGGAACCTATTTCAGTGCATTTCTTTATAAAAATTTCTGTTTGAAAAGTGTTTAACCTCGGTTAAATTAACCTACATTGTGCGGAAGTTTAGTGCGACATTGGCAGGTATGGACAAATAGAAGAAGAAAGATTATGGTATAAGCAAAAGATAACAGTTAGAAGTTGGCTATGCTAATAAAATTATAAAAATAAATTATTGGGGTTGCACTTCATTTTTTTCCCTTTCACCGAAATTAATCTTTGAAACTTACTCGCAAACCAATTAATTTCGTTAATATACTCATAACATTTCAAGAATTTTACGCTGCATATTTACATATTTGTAGACAATTTTTAAACATTCCAAAGAATTAAAAATAATAATAAACGTTTCTGTATCAGATAACTAATTTGTTGCTGCATGGTGTTCAAATAAACATACTAATATGCTTATATCACAAAGAAGTTGCGTCAAACTGAAAAAGAAAGAATAATGTATAAGCAAATTGTAACAGTTTGATATCAGGCTTACACCATACTCTAGGAATAAATCATTAGGGTTGCTCTCCATTTTTACACCCTCTTACCAAACCGAATCTTTAAAACATCATACTCAAAAACCAATTAATTTCAGATATTTTAATTTTTCTGAAGTAAATAAAAGTTTGATAATAGTATTTTACTAATATTACTAATTAATGAACGTATGAAAGCTTACAAACTTCAAAGTAATGTCAGGTTTCCCAAGTTTTTATCCAAAATTCTTTTGATCAATGAAATTTTATTTCACATGTGTCGCTATTCTATTATAAAGGCATTCTACAATAATTTTATCAAAATAGCATAATTTGGATATTGTAATTCTTATAATTTTCAGTTTACCTGATAAAAAGACCAGTGAAATATATTTCAAAATCAAAAAGTTACAGCAATAATTGAAAAATTGAGGAGAAAATCCCATAGGATTATATGGGATTTCCTCCACAATTTTTCAATTACTGCTGTAACCTTTTGAGTTTTCACGATATTTCACTGGTGTTTCTATATGCGTTGCCCTATAGTATTGACTAGAAAATCATATCAAAAAATCTTTGCTATATTTAGCTCATGCGCAGTTAAAATTTATTTAATAAAAGTACCTATATCTCATCGAATATTCAATATATTAATATTTTAATTACAGTATACTAATTCTACAAGTTTTTGCAAAGCAGTGATAAATTTGGCTGAAAACTCTGCATGCTATAAAAAAACCTTTTGAGTTTTTCACAGAAACGTTAAGATCTTCACGAATACACTTGCTATTCTTACACAAATGCACACAAATGTTGAACGCTACAGTGACAGACCAATTTTAGCGTTTTTTGTTACTTGGGTGATCGAAAATGTTCTTTTATTATTAAAATTATTATTGCACCGTCCCCTCTAATTGTCCTCGTGACAAAATCTTCACTGAAAAACATGAGTCAAATATGTTCTTTACATGAGTTTTAATTTTCCAACTGTACGAAAAATGTCCGGGCCAGGATTCGAACCTGTGATATCTTGGCTGAAACTGTTATGCTCTACCAACTGAGCCATCCCGGTCGAATCTGGAGGACCTAATTCATTCAGTTAACCTCATTGATCATAGCATCTGGTCTCATATCTGAATCAGCTCAACAGAATAGATCGCAGGTAATGGAACTCCAGTAAACGCCGGATACGTGATAACACTAGATTAACAGCTACAGATCACTAGATATCTTGGCAGCTTCAGCCAAAATACCCTAGGTTCGAATCCTGGTCCGGACATTTTTCGTCCAGTTGGAAAATTATAACTCATTTGATTTCTTTACCAATTTGAATAATTGTGTTAAAATTTATCTAATGTCCTTTACATCCGCATAGTTCAAAGGCATTTCCTCAGGAGTTTCAGTACGATATTCGACGAAGCGTCTGAAATTGGTCACTACCCCTTAATTTGTGGACACCAGTGTACTAAGTCTACACTCTCATACAAAAATGTAATTGTAGTAGGCGGAATTATTTCAGAATTGTACTTTCCCTTGACCGTGAGTACCACTAAATTCGTATTCTTAATTCGTGTTAATCGCATTATTTAATCGGACAGATAGGCAAAGATTACTATTCAAAAATAGTAGTATTGATATTCAAGTGGTCGTAAATACGTTTTAACCCTCTCCCCCCTCCTACGACAACCGCCATTTTCGAGTCAGCACTACAGATTTCAATCTGTAGGCCTAGCATTCAGCAGGCTGTAGTCGTTGGCAAAATGACCTATCACGTCCACTCTTGAGCATTTAACGATTTCCGGCACAGTGGTCCCACTCCGGGCACACCTAATTTAATTCCAAACTTGCATTCGACACCAAGAATATTTAATGAAATTTTGTTTCTATGAAGAAAGCTTAAAATAAGGAGTTCTTTTTTTCTAAAAAAGTCGTTTGTAAATGCCGGTGTCACTCAGTAATTTCTCATTTTACGAACAGACTTTGTCTGTGCTGGAAAGGGTTAATACTTTTGCTTAATTTAATGCGCGTCTTGAGGAAATATTTTCTGGTTAACTTTTTTAGTTCTGTTTATTATAAATGATTACACATGCAATAACACTTATCAGTGCCCATTAAAAAATATACATATTCACAGAATTGAACAATTCTGAAAAATATATTGAGTTTTGTGAAAAGAAACAGACATTAGATGAATGTAAGTGGTAATTGCAAAAATAAAAAAAGAAAACAATACATATATAATTATTTGCATAGACAAAAATACAGAAAATGTTTTTGTTTTTTTGCCAATGCAAAAATATACAGGGTGTTTAAAAAATGACCGGTATATTTGAAAAATCAATAAAAACTAAACGGGCAGCGATAGAAATACACCGTTTGTTGCAATATGCTTGGGACAACAGTAATTTTTCAGGCAGACAAACTTTCGAAATTAGTTACAATTTTCAACAACCGATGGCGCTGCAGGCTGGAAAAATGTTAACCACGATATTTTCCACATATCCACCATGCGCAGCAATAATATAGCGTAGTCTCTGAACGAAATTACTAGAAACCTTTGTAAACCAGTGACTTTTTTCTGTGGGGACACTTGAAAGACCATAGCGCCACAATCCAGAAACAATGGAACAACTGAAGCTGTACATCTCTTCTGCATGTGAAGCCATCCCGCCTGACACGTTTACAAATGTTTCTGGTTATTTCGTTCAGAGACTACCCCATATTATTGCTGCACATGGTGGATATGCGGAAAATATCGTGGTTTAGATATTTCCAGACTGCAGCGCCATCTGTTGTTGAAAATTGTAACTAATTTCGAAAGTTTGTCTGCCTGAAAATTTACTGTTGTCTCAAGCACATTGCAACAAACGGTGTATTTATATCGCTGCCCGATTAGTTTTTATTGATTTTTCAAATATACCGGTCATTTTTTTAAACACCCTGTACATACCCAAAGTGATGGAACAGTGGCGAAGCTCTTGGGAGATTGTCACCACTAAATTTGTATAGTATATTTCACCTTAAAAATGTCAAAGATTCTATCCTGAAGTTATAAAAAGAATGCTATTTAAATATAGTGGTATTAATTGGTTCTCTGCTGCGCCACTGTTCCATCACTGATACCCACCATAAAAAGATATTAATGTTTGTTTTTGTGGTTACAAACCAGTGATGTAGCCGGAAAGAGTCCAAATGCTCTGGATACCAGTAATATTGTAAATATTTCTTCGCATTTATCATCGCAGAAAATTCTCCGTTTAGATCAGGAAAACAATTTTTTGCAAAATTAGTGGTATCAAGAGCATCCTGGACCCACACCCTGGCAACTCCACTGTTACAAAAGGAAACTAATAATTACAAAGACGTCCCTGACCACTGCCCCGTGAATACTGGCCCTGCGAGCTGACACAAATGGCGGCTGTCGCTGGCGATTTTTTTTCAGCGTTTGTACGGTCCCTAGAACTTCAATACCAGTAATATCTAAAAGTTTTCTTTGACTAATTTGATCTTCGAAAAGCAAGGCGAAGAAAACTTTTAGAAATTATTGGTGTTGAAATTCTGGGGACCATACAAACACTGAAAAAAAAAATCCGCCTGCGACAGATGCCATTTTTGTCAGCACGCAGGCCTAGATTTCAGAGGGGAAACCCTGACCACCGCCTCCTGAATACTAGGCCTGAGCACTGACAACAATGGCGGCTGTTTTTTTCAGCGGTTGAACGGTCCCTCGAAATTCCACACCAATAATTTCTAAAAGTTTTCTTCGCCTTGTTTTTCGGAGACTAAGGCTAAGGCCGGGATTCCCGAGGTGGTCATCCCTGTTTTTCGGGGACTGTTTTTCGAAAAAACTTTTTTTTTAATTTCAAAATGCTATAGTTTTCAAAAGTTGCCTTTGATCAAAATAAAGACGGAAATTAAATATCAGCGTAATTGGATTATGTTTTCAGGTGCCGCAAGAAGGGTAAACTTTAGGTTTTTATTAAAATTTTGACAATTTTCGCAGTTATGTAAAAAAAAATAATAACAATAATTTCAATATTCTATAGTTTTCAAAAGTTGCTTTTGATCAAAATAAAGACGGAAATTAAATATCGTTTTAGTTGGATTATGTTTACAGGTGCCGCAAGAAGGGCAAACTTTAGGTTTTTATTAAAATTTTGACAAATTTCGCAATTATTTTTTCTATTTTTTTCAATAGGCTATAGTTTTCATAAGTTAACTTTTAAATCAATTTTAATGAGTTTTAAATCTTTTTAATCAGAAAACGTGGTAAACTTACTGCGTAATACATTTTAATTACAAAAATAATAAAACATAAATAGTATACAATGAGGTAGAAACAGAACAAAGTTCAGAAGAGAACACTATACTATCCCAATTTTTTTATTGCCTCTACGTCCAGTGTCTCTGAAACCTGAAGTAATCAAAATCATAGTCAAATGCGTATGAAACTGCGATTTGTGGCTTCTACTTGCGATCGAACTTGAGTATCAGACAAATTGCTGCAACATTTCCAAGCGCCGCTCTGCAGGATATTGGTCTGATTAGTGATGAAGAAATAAGTATGACAGAAATGTATTGACAGAATGAAAATTAGATGAGAACAAATAAAGAACCGAAAAAGATATGTATTAGAATCTGTAAAACTAGTTACGGAAAGTAATTATTTTTTTTTGTGTAAGAAAAGACAAGACTATTGTGCAAGAGAAGAAAGGAACTAAGTATAACAAAATAATTGTTATCGAAGAACATATAGTGACACCACTATGACCAGTTTACACCACTTGTTCCAGAACTTGGATCAAAATTTTCAAGACACGTAAAACCGATTTCTGACTCTGGAAAAGGTATAAAAGACAACATAATGACATTTTAAAATGGCAACAACCAATACTTAAACATTACTGCAATTGGGTATGATGGAACTGCCTCGAACACTGGATTGAATAATGGTGCGATTGCTTTATTGGAAAAGAAATATGAAAGCCACTGCAGTGGTTGATTTGTCTGTTTCATGCAAATGAACTACCCGTCGTCATCTATTTTCTTTCCTGGATGGAAAAACTAAAAATCCAAATGAATTTAGAGTGAAAATAAGGAAACAACTGGAAAAGTGTTATGAACTTCCAGTGACTGAGTTTTCACCTACTGAAAATAACATTCCGTTGCTAAAATTTAAGGATAATTTAAGTATGGACCAAATATATTTTTTAGAAATGTGTAACACGGTCTCCGTTAGAAGTTGCTTTTCTAATTTGTCTACAAGCAAACCAGAAAAAAATTCTCATTCACCATGGTTTATATTAGCAAACAGAATAATTTGCTTGTACGTGGGAACAGAATATCCATCACAAAATCTCCAAATACTGACTGAGTGCGTTTTGAAAGTGTATGCAACTGTTTGGTTTAACATAAAGTTGAAACCATCTATCTATGGACGATGCATTTGTGAAAACGTGTCAGCTATTTACGTTACCTCAATTACACTCCTAAAAATGTAATTGATCTAATAAGCCAAAGCAATTCATACTTTGCTGCACATGAAAATATACTCCATTGTATGCTATCAGGTGATAGAAGTCATTAAGGAGTTTGCATTACGCCGAATTGTAAAAGTAGGGGCTGGAAATCAAGTTGGCATCAGAAATTTTTAAATCCTGTATGTATAAACTTTGAAGTCACGGATTATATTGATATGATTCAATGGCATGATGTTAAAGTAACATAACCTCCTATGACGATGTATATTGCTGACGACAAACTAAAGCAGTAAATAAAGCCAGCAGAAGAACCTGATAATGAGAGTCAATTTTTCCCTATGTCACACACAGGCAGTCTAAAGGATTGTTAAGTTAGTTACGGAGTCATCCTTGTCAGTTTGCAGCACTTCTGCAAGAGATGCATTGATAAAACCCAAAATAAATTTTCAAAAGATCATGCCAAGATTTGAAACAAAAAAACTCCAATCCAATGTGTCAGTGTGATTATTATGGACCATGTGTGATTACTATGGACATGAGAGAAAACTTAATTTTCTTAAAAATAACTTTTGCCTTTAAAAACAATATAATGTCAAACCTCTTTTAACGGATACCCTCATATACGGTCACCCCTCTCTTACGGCCAAATTAAAATTTCTCAGCGAACATTAATCTCTCGTTATAAATAACAACCAATCTCCTGCAGTCACCTAATTTTTTCAAACCATTTTTTTGGTCACATAGGTGTCCGTTAATCAGAGGTTTCACTCTTTTAAAGTTTTTCTGAATAAGTGTGATTTGTTTTACTAAGATACGATAATTAAAGATTGCATTTCTTTCATTTCAATGTAGTACTATAAGAATATGTTACGGTAAAATTAATAAAAATTAATATGGGGAAAATCGCTAAATTCTACAAAATAATTCTTTCTGTAAAGACATCTAAAAAATCGTAATACATAGAATGGTCAAGTTTTCTGCAAAAGTATCATATTTTGAATATTCTGTTTACAAAATATATGTATATTATGTTAATAATCGAGAAAAGAACTTTTTTTAAAAAAAGGCAATTCTTATCGTTTTTTCATAGAAAAGTCATTTTTGAAGCTCTTTGCGGCACCTGAAAATATTTTAGTACAGCAACAAAATTTTATATTCTTCATTCTAATCCCAAAAGGCAACTTTTGCCGACTATAGCAAATTTCTAACTGAAAAAAAAATTATTAACCATTATTTTCGTTCCACCCTACTGTACAAGCGATTCCGCCTGCGACAGCCGTCATTTTTTTCAGCGCGCATGCCTAGTATTCAGGGGGCGGAGCCCTGACGTCGGATAATGCATAAATCCGGGATGGCATGCTTTCGAAAAAACTTATCAACGTAGGTTTTTCAGTTTCATTTCAGGCTTTTAATAATGATTCATGGAACTCGTCTTTGCTTTCCTATTGTTTGCTGTGGGCATAGATTTTGCGAACGAAAATTTCCCAAGTTTTCTATAGGATTTCAAAATGTGATAAAAGGTGGCCAATTCAAAACATTAACTTTTTGTTGCTTCAACCAACTACATATACTGCGACTGATAAGTTCTGAGGCATTGTCGTGCTGAAAAGTGAAAATTACTTTCCTTAATCGCCGGGAGATACTGGATAAGGTGGTCATGCAATATCTGTTTGTACTTAATACTATCCAAGTTTTATGTTATGAAGGCCAGCTGAAGCTTACAACGAGTAGTGAATGCTCCCCATTCCTTTAAGGTACCTTCTGCAAAGTGTCTTCTATAAAAGTACCTCTATTCTTTTTTTAAATATCGCCAGTAGTATGCGATAATTTTAACAAAAAAATTCACTTTTCAGAACGTTAATGCCTCAGTACATAGCGGTTTCAGTACATGTGACTGGTTGAAGCAACAAAAAGTTAATATTTTGAATTTGCCACCTTGTTCCCCAGATTAAAATCCTATTTCGCAAAATGTATGCCCACAACAAACAATATGAGGCGAGCTCCGTGAATCAATATTAAAAGCCTGGGATGAAATTGACAAACCTACGTTGATAAATCTTATTGAAATCATGCCATTCCGGATTTATGACATTATCCGACGTCACGGACGTCCTTGTAATTATTAGTTTCCCTTTTTAACCAGAAAAACAGATATTAATATCTTTTGTTATGCTGATTTTGTATAATTTTGCATTGGCAAGAAACCACATTTTCTCTATTTTTTCCTTTGCTATTGATTAAATATGCATTATTTTTTCCTATTGTAATATTTGAATTACCACTTACATTCGTCTAATGTCTTTCTCTTTTCAGAAAAGGTAACATATTTTTCAAAATTGTGAAATTCTAAGGGATATGTATACTCTTTGCATTGCATTGTATACCTTCCTATACATTAATATGAAAAGAAATATATTGCTAAATAGCGAAAAATATTTTATGCAAAATCTGACGAATTCCCCAGCAAGTCTGTGTCTCAGACAACTGCAGTCTCCGACAAATGCCGTCTCAGAATTCCTTCTAGGAGTACATAAAAAAATATCAAATACTTTTCTTCTACAACCTCTGCTTTCCGAGAAATTTTCACGTCACACACGGCCCACAGTAAATAAGCTTTAATAATAGATTTTATTACCGATTGCCAGAGAAAGCACACATGCGCATACATATGTGTGTAAGTGTGCTTTTATTTACAGGGTTCGTACGGATCAGGGCATTTTCCAGGAGTTTCACCAGCATTTTTTTATAGAAAAAGAAATCTAGTTTAAACTTGCGAAACTTTGTCTTCTTTTAAGGAAAGATTTTCTGTAATAAAATACTGGTACCTAAGAATTTGCGGGTTGCAAAATTCCAGGAACCGTACGAACCTTATATTTATCTCTCTCTCTATGGATGTATCAGATTTAAAAAAAACGATATGACCGACATGCATGCCTTACAAGTTTTCTATAGTTTGATCACCACTATTTATAATAAAAAAATTCTCCTTGATTTGATGACTGAATTCTGCCTTTCAATAAAGCAAATTCGTTGTAACCGAGTATGAGTATCAAACAAATATCAAATATTAGATCTGCGCAACTATATATGTTAGATCTGTGTTAGTCCTTAATTTTTGGGTTTTTTTCGAGAATACAGTTTCTTTTATTTAACCACAGAATCCTGCTATTAGTTAATGCAAACAGTACTATTCAATAAAAGTAATAAATTCGAAAATATGGATCGTGGGGCTCCCACTGTTCCGATTTTTCAATACTTGTATTTCCACAGAAAAATTTTCATGTTTGTTACAACAATTGCAATATAAATTACCTTCGAGGTAGACTTGTACAAAATTTTCAAGAAAAATCTAAAACTAAGATTATTGTATGAAAAGAGTGGTATTAAAAAGCGGACTGCGGGATCGCTACGCACCATGGGACTAGATAATCTAAAAAGAGAATTTGAAATACAAATTCAAGTTTCAATAATAATTTGCGTTGCAACATCAATTTTCAATAATTGAATAAACAAGGTAATTCTTACTTTTTTTGGTAAACACAGAACACGCTTATATTGTCTCAACCGTAAGTCCTGTAAATTCTATTCACAAGGTGCGTACACACCTTGAAATTTCCAAGGAGTCTGCCACTGCTGTTTAAGGTAACAAAATACCTATATCAAGGTGTGCACACTTAAGAATTTCCAATGTATCTTGCATCACTAATAATGATAAGAATATTTCCATTTAGTTTCTTAAAGATAAAATTCGCAACCTCCACGTTTATTCACTGAATTTGAAATATTTTTCTGTAGTGAATTAAAAAACAAAAACTTTAAAAAATTGTGGTACACATATGCAAACCATACTATAACTGCTGAACTCGAAATCTTCCCGTTTATTCACACAATTTGTAGTATTATTATGCGGTTAAATAAGGAGAAAATGCTATTAAAAATTGTGATGAAAACGTACAAACCTCGTATTCCAAATCTAAATCGAACACAATTTCGTTTAAACTAACAGCTTTTTAAAATAGGCAAAACCTTGAACAATAAAGAAGTAATTTATCATATTTCCTCAGCACTGAATGAAGTCTTATAATAATTATTGAAATATATGCCAATAGATGCCCAACAGTAAATGCACATTTTATAATATACAGTCATTAAAATATAACGCTTGAAAAAAGTTTATGTTTAACGTAATTTCCGGTTTGTAATTCGCGCACCATTTAATGCTTTCGGAAGAATGGTAGCATACATACATCTTCAAAAGGTGCCTACACATTTCTTTTTCGCTCCAGAAATAAAGAAAAGTAATATGAGCCTTATTTAATTAGGGATATTTCTGATTAATTAAGAAAAGCAATTGCTTTAAAAAGTCATGTCATACAAATACAATTCGTGTATGAGACGTTTGCACCGAAAGACGTAGCAAGCGAATGGCCGGAGAGGCCCGTCATACCTGCTTTTACTAACAGTCTTATTTAACCTCGGAAAGTTTTTAAGAATTCTGCCATTAAAAAGGGCGAAAATTTCTCTTCAAAAAAGTGGTATTATGTCCATGCCTGGTCTTTCTTTGGCTACGCCACTATTTGCCTTTAAGTGCTTAAACATGTTTAGAAAATATGTTTACGTTTTATTGGGAAAATACACTGCTCAAAACAATTAAAGGATATTGCAGTTTTAGGTGGATTTTGTATCTGGGAAACTTTTTAGCTGATTGATACATGGTCGACAGACATAGTAGGTTATATGAGAATAAATTACACATGTTTGGCAGAAAAAAATGCATTTTATTGCGCATTTGTGTACAAAAGGAAAAAAACACAATTTGTGCATATGAGAAAAAAAGAATAAGAAAAGGTGTTTTCTTCAAAGAAAATCATTTTCAGTAGGGGGTATGGTTTCCACAGGCGGCCAGCAACGTTGAACACCTTTGAGGCATGGACTCAGTGAGGCTATTAATGACGAGTTGGGGTATTCTGCCCCACTCTTCCAGAAGAGCTCTTTCCAGTTCTTGGAGAGTTTGTGGGGGTTGTTGGCGGCCAGAAACTCGTCTTCCTAGAGCGTCCCACACGTGCTCGATTGGATTCATGTCTGGAAAACACGCTGGCCATTCCATTCGAACGATTCCTTCCTCGAAAAGGAAATCCTCCACCAGGTTTGCACGATGTGGCCTGCAGTTATCGTCCATTAAAATGAAGTTATCTCCGATTGCTGCAGCGTAAGGGACTACAATAGGTCTAAGGATCTCATCCCTATATCGGCGACCAGTCAGAGCTCAATCTCGAATGATGTAGAGGTCAGTGCGCCCGTCAATGGAGATGACACCATACACCAACACTCCTCCACCGCCAAATCTGACACTTTCGTGCACGAACGCAGGATTATTCCTACTGCCACGGTCCCTCCAGATGAAAATACGCCTATTATCCGAATGCACAGAAAAACGGGACTCGTCAGAAAACAGAATATTGCTCCATTCATTTCTCCTCCAGTTGACATGCTCGGTTGCCCACTCCCTGCGGTCGCGACGATTCCTTAATGTTAATCTAACACATACCATCGGTCGGCGAGCATACAGACCTACAGCATGGAGCCGGTTTCGGACAGTCTGAGTTGAAATCGTGGTGCCTGTAGCCGAGAGTAGGTGTTGTTGGAGAAGAGTAGCGTTCATGTTTCGGTGTCTCCGAGCTGTTAACGCTAAATACCGATCTTCATTGGGCGTTGTTGCCCGTCTACGACCTTGCACTGGTCTTCGGCCTCCACATCCACTCTCCAAAAAACGGTTCCAGATCCTGGAAATGACACTTTGTGACACTCCAATGGCTTGCGCTACTTCGGCTTGAGTTTGGCCCCTTTCTAACCTACCAACAATTCTCTAAGCTTCTGAATGAGTCAAATAACTTCGCTGAGACATCGTACTCATCGAAACAAAGCAATCACTGAATGCCGATCATCCTTGTCTTCATTCTCTTTTATCCAGTTGAAAGTCAAATTTCATTCGCTGCCGCTGAAGCGACGTTTTTGACGTCGAACTCAAAATTTGCATACTCCACAGTTTGAAAACCAGAAAAATTTGCATTTGTGATTCTCTTCTTCCATTTTCGGCAAAAAAAATTTCGTTTATGTCTTTATTTTATATAAAACTTCAAATATCCTTTAATTGTTTTGAGCAGTGTATTATCCGTATGTGGTGCATATTTCACTTCAAATTAGAGGTATCCAGAAATAGTTATCAATTTTAAAATTATCGGTACCCAGAGCATTTTGATTCCCACACTGGCTACGTCACTGATCGTCGATTTAATTGCCGAAAATTACGTTTGTAGACATCTTTTATTATGAGTTTTCAATAATTTTGTCCATTATTCTGAATTATTAGTATAATTGTTTTTCACAGCTTCATACCATGGCCAATCTTTCTTTTTCAGGAAATCCTTTGAGAAAATACATAAAACATAATTGTTTCATTTAATTCTAAGATGTAATTCTCTTTTTAAATTAACATTAAACTTATGTTATATTTACGTACACCATAACATTTGTTTATTTTTATTCGTTTTCAGATGCAAATATTAGAATGGTATTGTATTAAAAATATTTTTTTTATGTTTACCTAGATTAACATAAAATAGATGAGATCGGGCAGAGGGGAATGCCTATTATTGTCTTATTTAAGAAAAAAAAATACTTTTTCTACAGCGGGTTTCAGAACATTATTGCCGAAACGTCTGGGAAAGCTCACTGTGGAGAAGCGAAAAGATTTTCGTTTCTGTCTGTCTGACTGTTCTGTGATAACTGCCGTACAAAACGTTCTATTATGTTGATTTTTGGTGAGTATGTTGGCGAGGTACCCGGAATTAGTAACATAATTTTTAGTTACATTTGGTTCATTGGTTTGAAAAATATAGATAATTTGTTTTTAGGTCATAATGCTTTTCAATGGGAAGCCAGATGCTTTTTTTAAAATTTAACATTCATCGAAAAGAAAATGCCGCATTAGGGTAATTGTAAATACTAAATTATTGATTCTAAATTTACAAAATGGAGATCTTAATTTAATCCTACCACTTTGAAAATTTGCCATTATATTAGAATTTCGAAGTTAATTGCATAAGTTATTGGAAAATTTAATGCATTAATTTGAAATATATGAAACATTTTAATTTCTCATTTTTTACAAAAATTTCCAATGCATTTTTTTCGCTCTTTCATTAAATGGTTGCAACTATATTTCAAAGAACAAAGGAAAATTAAAGTGAATCGCATTATTTTGACGCGAAATTTTATTATAAATAGCTAATTTTCGGTTTATATATGTTTTAATATGCTTTTTTTAATGAAATAGATCAGCGTTTCTTAAACTCTGTGAGCTCGCGGACCCCCTTTGATGTGATATGCTTTTCGGGGACCCCAACAATTTGTTTTCTTAATATACGATAAGAAATTATTTAAGTGTATACACCTTATTTGGATTTTATTAGACATATTCTATATTTAGTTAACGGTGTTAGAAAAATCAGCTGCATTAATAAAAAAAATTATTATAATATACATTTTTAAAAAGTTAAAATAAATATACATACTACTATTAAATATGAGAAGTATGCTGCTTATCTTTTGTTACTAGATATGTAGTATCTAGTTCAGGGTTTAAGTAATTCTGGTTTGCAATTCCATCAAGTTCTACAGTTGTTCTTCACGTGCACAAGGGTGAAGAAAGTCTATTCACGCAAATATGTAGTGCCGAATGGAAGTAATTTATTAATAGTTTGAAAACAATTTTCATGGAACCATCGCACGATAATTCCGCATCTTGTTCCTGCCCCATATCAAGGTTTTGATTTCACTCATTTCTTGGAAATGAAATAAATTCCTCATCCACTCATTTTCTGACTTTGAGGGAAGAAGATGAAGTCTAACGAATTTTTCATGTGTATAACAAAGTTTTCGATAATATCAGGGGATATTGGGTCGACAGACGTTTGTAAGAAATCGAGTAATGCTGGGAATGATTCAAATATTATTTTTAAGTCGATTTATTCTGAATTTTTTGTTGTTGTTGTTACTGATTATATATAGTTCTGGATTTTTAAAATGTGTACCAAAGTTCCTTGTAAGCTTAAATTCACTTCTTTCAGAAAATGAAAAATAACTGTCAAATACATCGACTTGACAAGCCAGGAGAAATCATTGAACCGAACTATCAAATGGAGTTTGGAGTCCATTAAAAGCAGTCTTACTTCATGACGCAGTGCAAAAATGCAATTTAACCCTGGTGGCAGCAACCTAACTTCTGAATGCAAAAGTATCTATTTGGGTTGATTCCAATTTCTCCGCACATTATTTAAGAAAAAGTCCTGAATTCAATGGATGAACCTTGATATAATTTACTTCTGAAACAATTTCGTTGTATACAGTCTTCAAATCTCCAGACATTTGTTTGCAAACAGTGACTCACGGTTAACAGTTTATCCTAAACCACATGTGTTGCCTTAGATTTAACTACAGCCATGTAAAAAAATATAAGGACACGTTGAAAAATGAGTAATATGTATTAAAGAAATTATCAACTGAAAACAAAATTAAACATAATATACTACTACTCGTAATTAGGAAACATTAGGAACATATTAATGCGAAATTAAATTACAGTAAAATTTATAAATCACATAGTAATAATAACATATATGACATGAAACTTGGATAACATTATAATGACGTAATATGTCTGGAAATAAATTAATATTCTACAAAATCACTTTTTTGTTTCAATGACCCTTATTAATCGTGCAGTCATAGGATCAGAAAATCCAGTTAAAGTTTGTTTAGAAATGTTTTCCACGCTAATTCGATGAATGATGTCAAATCGTCTGTATTTGTATATTGTGTGTCATACTTATATACTTCTCTAGCTAAAATGCCCCAAAAAGCCTCGGTGGGGATTAGATCAGGGCTTCTTGACATCCAATTCAAAAGTTGGAAAGAATTAGCCTCGAATTATAAACGTGATTCACGAGACACATGACAATTTGCATTGTCTTGTTGAAACAAATAATCCCCACCTGTGATAAGGGGTGCTTCGTGTAATAATTAATTCAGGGTAACAAATTCAGCTATCATATCCATATATGATTCTCAATTCATGCGACCTCGAATTGACACGATTGGCGTTGTTCCATAGGTTCAAAACCTGCCCACACCATCACAGAACCTCTTCCGAATTGCGCTTGTAAAAAACAGGTTTAGCTTTTCGCGAGTCTTACCAATAATGACAAAAACCATCTGGTCCATACAATTTTTTTTGTCTGAAAATACCAGATCTTTCCAGCGAGATCCAAAAGAAACGTGTTTCTTAGCAAATTCCAATCTAAGCTTCTTATGGAGTTTTGTAAATGGAGGACGTCACCGTAGTTTAGCATATCTAACATTGGAATTATTTTTGCAGAACATTATGCACTGTTAAACTAGTGCATGGTATATTCATTTCTGTTTTAATTTGAGTAGAACTCTGTTTTTTAAAGCAGGCTCGACGCGCACTTCTACGCTTCTGGCGCATAGTAGTCAGAGAAACAGGCCTATCTGTGTGCTTCGTCTTACCATAATTTTTAGGATTCTTCAAAAAATTATAAATTACTGTTTAGATTTATTTATATTCTTTACGATTTCACATCCACTCATTCAACTCATTCAACAACGCTGTTGGCGCAGCATATCCCTAAAGGGACTTTGTGCCATAAATCCCCATTCAACCAACCAACCAAAATTTTCTGTAAGAAATAATTTATCTATTTTCAAATTCAGATAGTTGTGTGCTCTTTTGCATGATGAAGAACGAGGGAAACTGAACAATCTTACTGCGCAACAGTTATAGGCTACTTTAAACAATCCTATGATATTACCAAGTATGAACAATTTTGTTTGCGATTTCAAAAGAAATGCGTGTCCTTATAATTTTTTCCGAGTAGCAAGCTATTAAAAACTTTTAAATTCATGTCTTTTAATGATTTTCAAAATTTTCAACTTACAGTTTGTTTGGAAATGTTCCTTTTCAAGCATTTTTATCATAAAAATATTTGCATAATTTTCTAGCCAAGCGGCTCCTACATTTGGCGACTTTTCGGTTGTCCTTATAATTTTTTCCATGGTTGTAAGCTGATCGAACCATAAAAAGTTTCACACCATAGCTCTAGATTCATCTGTACTAATTCCGACATATCTTGAAAAGTTTAATTCTTTTTCTTGTATGAAACAGTTTAATCATGTGAATAGCGTTGCACTTGTTATGTGAGTTGAAAGGGATTTGCAAAACAAAAAATCGTCACATATCTCACTACCAAATTCATAATGAACGAAATAATAAAACTTACAGTATTACAAATGTCTAAACAATCATCTAGTTGGCAATGTGAAAAAAGGACTGATTACGTACATGTTCCATCAATCAGACCTTAACCCTTCTTTGCATGAGTTTTTCTTTTACAACTGTGTTTTTTATACATATATTAAATATTGGACACCAGAAATTTTAAGATAGATTTTTAACTTTGTTCAGCAACATAGTTGACAGGAAATTTGCTGGATTAATATTTCTATATAAATATAGTGGTGGCGAAGAAGTTGATTTATTGATTAAAAGTTAAATAAACAGTGATGGAAATTTACATCACTATGCAATTAAGGGTTAATATTTCCACACATATTCCGCCCCCGGAGCATTGAAATGTCTCCTCCGACAGTTTTTGGGTTTTATGCTTATTAATGATCTAGACTAGAAGTGCTACTGTTTCAATTTCCTCCTACTTCGGAGCTACAGAAATTCCTCCCGAACAAAGTAATCTGTATTCACCATTAGGCTTGAGGACTCCCTGCTGTACGCTCGCGGACCCCTAGGGATCCGCGGAACGCAATTTAAGAAACGCTGAAATAGATGATAATTTATTTTAACTACTAAAAAAGATTACCAAATCGGTTTTCCAAATGAAAATAATAAAAAGGTTAAATGTGTAAATTGAATATAGTTCATATAAAAGGAATTTAAATTTGTATAAGTATATTTTATACACGAAATTTTATTCAATTTCAGCAATATATGATGTTTAGTAGTTGAAATATAAGTATTCTTTTAAGGATAGGATAAAATCTCTTGTACAAAGAGATGGTTATTCTAATGAAATTAAAATAGTAAATACATTCAGACATATACTCAAGAAATGAGATAGAGCAATTACTGGAAATTGAGAATAAAATATTAAAGCGTTAAACGGAGGGGGGGGGGGGGGTCAGGAGGGCTCCGCCCCCGTGACGTAATGTATTGTTATTCTTAAAAATACAGTAATAAGTAGTTTATCCTATAATTGCATTGTTTAATGCGATATTTCTAAAATTTCCGGAATTTTCCATAAATTTTATATTTTTATAAATGTATAAATAACTTTAAAAGATTGAATTTTAGGGTATCAAATATTATGCAGATCATGTTAAAAATGAGTGAGATTAATGAACAATGATTTGTAGAGCTGACGTTGAGGCCTCTGATCTGTAGATTTACTAGTAATTTAAAAGTATTATTAAAAGTTACTTATATGTTACTTATTATTATGAATATATTTAAACAAAATTTTCGCTAAAAAGGAAAGAGTAAATTTCCAATTTCCTTAAAAATTGAAATTGTATTACTTTAAGACTTTTGTACTAAGCGTCTCGAATATTTATTTTAATTTCTGAGTACCACTACTTTCGAATAGTTAAAATCCCGCAACCATCATTATTTTATTATAGAAAAAATTGTCTCATTTCCTGACAGAAACTTTACGAATTGATAAGGCGAAGAATTCTTTTTAGATTTTCTACTGGCAAACGAATTCCAAGGAGAAAGTTTGAAGACCCCTGTTAAAAAATAATGGCCTTATGTACCCAATAAATATTTAAAATCAAATACATATGACCATTTGTGTTCCAATATATCGAATTTTGCGAGTTCCGGGCAAATCATTCAGTTTCAAGTATTGCCAGTATTCTAGTTTTGTTTTTTTAATTCAGATTGCTTGAATTAGAAATATCCGCCTTATTTAAAGATATATTAGATAATGTGAGAATAAGGCCAATTACGTTATTTTAAAAAAAGTGGTGGGAATCAGACAATTTGAATTTTTTTAAAAGTAGCCTAATGGTAACACTGTTCAGTCCTAAGACTTTCTGATACTTACCAGGAAACCGCACCTTAGTGTAATAATGAAAAATATGTAAGTAAGCAGCAATCGAAAGAGCTTAGTGAAAAATGTTTTTGGGGCATAAATTATTTGCACTCGTCTTTCCGTTATCGAGATATAAAGTCTTAAATTTTGCTAATTTATATATTTAATTTAGGGAGAAGGTTCAAGGTTCTGATTCAGAAATTTTAATAACCAGATTACTATAAAATACAAAACACATTTAGACATAATAATATTAAAATTAAAGAAGAGCAGGAAAAATTGCTATGACAAGTATGGTACCGAACCAAAAAATGATCGAAGTATATAAAATCTTGTCACTAAAAATATTTCATGAGCATAAATCTAGTGCAATGATTACAATACTCCACCTGTTGCGCAAAACAAAAGTGCATGGGCGTTTCAAACGAAGTGGCCGAGTTTGCACTAACCCAAACTTCTACCAAGCATAGCGAATCATGTCGGAGTGTTACGGCTCAGTAAACTGGAAATGGACAAGTCGTCGGTACCATGTCGAACTATCGAATATGAAAAAATGCATTTTTCATTACTTCTAAAAATGAGCTGATTGTCACCACTAAATTTTATTAGAATTTTTTGCCTAATAAAAATACTAATAACATTTCTGTCAAGAACAGGGTTACCAGTTTTACCTCACATTTCACTTAGCGAGGCCGAATTCATACCGGAAATTTTGAGAGAAAAATTTTTACTTTAAGTAATCACGAAATATGCTGTCATTGTATAAAGCAGAAATTTCTATTTTAAATTTCTGGTATGGATTCGAAATTTCTGAATGGAAAAGGAGGCCAAACTGGCAACACTGGTGATGTTGCAACCCTGAAACCCTATTAAAATTTAGTGGTGACAATCGGCTTATTTTTAAAAGTCATGAAAAATGCATTTTATCACATTCGATAGTTTGGCATGGTAGCGACTAAGTGTCTGGAGTTTAATGAAGTTGCTATGTTGAAAAATATTGACTCCGCCTTCCATTATATATAATAAATAAATTAGAAAAAAATAAGACTTTATATCTCGATAACGGGAGACTAGGGCAAATGATTTATGCATCAAAACACATGTTTCACTATGCTCTTTCGATTTCTCCTTACTTAGTTTTTTTTAATTACACTAACAGCATGGTATCCTGGTTAGAAATTCAAAATACACTTTAATTTGTTTTCACTCGAAAATAGGTTTAAATCATAGCTGCCAACTTTTCCTCACTATTTTTGAACGAAAAACTTTACTTTGTTTAATTGCCGAAAATTTAGTCTAAATAAAGCAATTTTTTATGTGCACGAAAGGTGATAGAAAAGAAGCGTAAAAGTTGGTGGCTGTGGTTTAAATGTTTATGGAAAACGAACACCAGTATTTTTAATTGTATTCTTCGCCTTATTTCATCGCAAATTTCTGTGATTAAACCAGCAAACAATTACCATTAAAAATAGTTGTATTCAATGTCCGTAAACCATTAAATTTATATTCATGCGAAAACATATTTAGGTGTATAAATTATGTGGTTTTGAAAGAATAGTTGAAAAAAATATATAAATTAATTTATCTTGCTTTAATAAAAGATGTTTTCCCCTTTAGTGTTACTAGTCCTCCATTTTTTTTAAATTCATATTGCTTGATTGACACTATTTTTTGAAATAGTGCAATTCGCCTTGTTTTCATGTTGTATGTATTCCAGTTGTTGTATTACAATAAAAAAAAGTGACAATCAAACAATCTGATTAAAAAATAATAATAAGTAGCTGACTGTCAATACTGATTTCCGCAGCAAAAATTGTTCTCACTAGTGCTGCCAGTGCTCTACTTTTTACAAATTCAGTTTTCGTGATTGCCACCACTTTTTTTAATGAAGTAAAATTAACATTAATTATTGACCCATCGATTATGCCAAATCAAGGCGAATTATACCATTTCAAAAAGAAAATATGCCAAGCAAGCAATATGAATTTTAAAAAACAGCCCACTGGCAATCGTCAAAAGCATTGCATAGAGATTTAACCTAAGAAGTTAAAATGATACGATAACTGCTTAGCGAATCCAATTACCATTACACAAACCTCGAACAAACACAGAGGCAACAATTTGCACTGCATGCTGGTCACTTATGTTTTAAAGGAAGGTTTCTTGACTTCTAATAAATTTAAAGTAATTGTCCAGTCTTTTTAATTTAAAAATCTTAAATAGTTTCGGATACGGAATCTATTTTTAACTACTTGAAAGAAAACGCGAATAATAGATGGAAATTATAACATTAAATTTTGGATGCATGGTTGTCAACTATTAAGGTGTTTTCCTCACTACTTTTAAGAGAAAAAAATAATTTAGATTAAATAAGGATAAATTTCTACTCAAACGTACTGCTAGAAAATATGCGTAAATGTTGCCAGCTATTGTTTTATCTTATTTAATCTTACATTTCTGTGACTAAACAAGTCGATGATTTCCATTAAAATAGTGGTACTTAATGTCCCTAAACCATTAATTCGATAGTGGTGTAAAAACGGATTTAGTTGTATAAAATATGTAGTTTTGATAGAATGGTTCAACATATAAAAATTAATTTACCTTTCTTTAAGAAAAGATATTATCCCGCCGGGGTTGCCAGACCACTACTATTTTTAATTTCAGATTGCATGATTGCCACTACCTTTTTGAAATAGTACAATTGGGCTTGATTCCGAATTGTTTAATCTATCATTAAATAAGGCGAATAATACTATTTAGAAAAAAGGGTGACAATCAAACAATCTGAATTTTAAACAAGTTGGAAATTGTACGTCAAACGTTACAAACGAGGTGCGTTCGTACGCACGTTTTAGAATTAAATTCATGATATCCCGTGCGTAGAACGGGTTAAACAGCTAGTTAAGTATATATTTTATGACACTGTTCATACAAATATCTTAACTAGTTATATAAATATTCAGATATATATGTATCAGCTAGTTATATAAATATTCAGATCTTGATGATTTTTAATTCTGTGAAATGAATTATATCGTCTGCAGATTAATTTCTGTCATAAAATAAGTATCTCGGTCGCTTGACGATTAAACTTCGGAAGCTCCTATAACAGAAAAGCACCGATTTAAAAAAAAAAATTCAAATTTCTTAATAAATATTTTTATTAATATCTCCTAAAGTTTTGATTCGATTTTAATAAAATTTGAAATGTCTCGACAAAATTCTGCAAAGATAATATATTTTAAATTGCAAACCATTTGGTTGGGTAGTTTTTGCGTTGTTATATGCGGACAGACAGACAGACGGACAGACAGACAGACAGACGGACGGACGGACGGACGGACGGACGGACGGACGGACGGACGGACGGACGGACCAAACGACGACTATAGGTGCTACGTATTTATATAATTACGAACGCACCTAAAAAGTAGCGGACTTGTGACACTGTTTCCCTCACCGAAAATTGCCCTCACCCAATCCCTTATAACTTAAGATTACGCAGATGAATGGAAGGAATTTAACAAGTTGAAAATATGTGGCCGATTGTTTAAAACTTCATATTTTATGTCAAGCTGCCAAGCTGTCGTAAAATATTAACCCTTTCCGGCACAGTGGTCCCACTCCGGGCACACCTAATTGTAATTCCAAACTTGCGTGCAGCACCAAGAATATTTTAATAAAATTTTGTTTCTGCAATGAAACCTTAAAATAAAGAGTTCATATTTTCTAAAAAAAGTCGTTTGTAAATTCGGTGTCAGTCAGTAATTTCTTATTTTACGAACAGAATTTTTCTGTGCCGGAAAGGGTTAATTCGTGCCAGTAATATTTGTGTTGCCCAATGCAAAATATACAAAAAAATTAATAAATAGATTAATACATTCTGTCAGCTTTTCATTTCTCTTTTTATTTTCGTTAGAGATTTATTGTTAATACAAATGACTTTAGTAGTAAGAAAGCTTTTAAAGAGGAAAACACGAAAATATAACGTTGCTTCAAACGATGTAAAACGTATGAAATACTAGTAGCTGGTTTATCTGCAACACTTGCCTGTTTTAACAACGGGCAGCATGAGAGGAAAGTGATGCTAATGTGCTATTGCAAATTTAACACTTCCCTCTCCTGTGGTGGTTGTTAAAACAGACAAGCGTTACAGAAAAACTAGCGAATAGTATTTCACATGCTTTTTAACATTTGAAGCAGCGTTTTATTTTCGTGTTTCCCCTCTTTAACAGTAAAACGCTTGTAATATTTACCCCCTAGAACGGCCCGCCGGAATCGCTTCGACTCCTGCCTGTTTTACTAGGGACAGTAATATACAAAACGCACAGAGATGAGAATATGTGTCTACTAAAACATTTAAATTTATATTAAAGTTTCATACTTTTGTTTTACAAATACGAGAAAAATAGCGAAATGTACAATTTTAAGAAACAATGTACAATTTTTAGCAGAAACAAATACTTGCAGAATATTTATAATTTTCTCAATATATAGAGAATAAGAGGTTAATAAAAGGCATCTAAGGAAAATAACTAAAATCGAAATTTCTGAGAGATACGAGGGTTTTAGAAACAGTTTGAGGCGAAAGGACTCCATCACGCATTCTGGTGTTAGAAGCTTTCTTATTTCTGAAGTATTTTGTATAAATACTAAAGCGCTAGCAAAAATAAAAAGATAAATAAAAAATTTTAAATACGCGAATTTGAATACCGTTTATATTTTTTTTTTGAAGACGTCAAGAAAACTTCAAGAAGACAAGAATTAACATTTTACTGGTAGAATAAATTTTTTACACTAGGTGGACATAAAATGCAATGTTTTGTACAATTAGCCGCTTGAGGACGCTAACTACATACATTTATTCCATTCATCTGCGAAGACATAATATATAAGGATTTTGCTCTGCATCATTGTCAGCACCAAAGCAATGTTATATTTAGCCTGCGTAAATGAATAGAAGAAATTTACCGAGTTAAAAGTAGAGCCGTCTTACGACTGATTGTCTTTTCCCATGCTGGAACAGAAAAATAATACACCAGAAAATTCACAAGAGAAATTGTAAAATATTAATCCAGACAAATACGTGTAAAAGGGCCTAATGTACTCATTGAATTCTAAAGGTACGCTTCGGTAAAGTCAGTGGGGTGGATGAACAATTTGAAATGTTTCACCTGGAGCTTTACATAAACAGCGGAAAGTGGCGCTTACGAATGCGATACAAATTTACATCTAGTCTGTACTCTTTTAGATAACGGAGCTTTGTGCAGCACATATACATGACAATTGTCTCTAAGGGAGCAGAGCGCACGCAATGACTAGCGACAAAACCAAATACAGATACTCTGCCCTCCAGCTAATTTGGCGGTTACATTTTCAATCACCTGCCGTTTCACTGTATTTGTAACGGACGTTTCTTGACCTTGGAAAATGCAACGAAGCCAACGCACAAATTTCTATCCGATTCCATTTGTTTTTAACTCCAAAATATTAAATAGTTTCTGGTACGAACTCATTAAAATCTGAGTAAAACAAAATGCGAATAATAGATGTAACGTACAACATCAGTGCAAAGATGTGCAGCTGTCATCTATTACGCTCTTACCACTAAAATTTTGTAGCCAATTTTGTCTTCGTGTAAAATACATCGGGGCGTTTCTCACAATTTTACAAATAAATTAATTTTATATTTAAATAGGACGAATGCCTACAGCCTAAACTTCTAAATTAAGTGTTTTTATGTGTGTTAAGTGTTTCCAACATTTATCTATCGTTATATAGCAGCATCCATTTTATGAAACGTCAGCTTTATTTATAAAAAAGAAAATTTTTATCAGACAACAGAAATTAAATAGTTTTTTAAGTATGAAAATATTGTTTTATAAAATCGCCACTTCCGCATAAATGTTGCGTAATTATTAAAAAAATTATTAATAAATATATAAAATTTGGGCTTTATACACTTTTAGTGCCAAACTATTTTAGATGTAAAAATGTGAGACACTAAACACATGTACTCGCGGGTTTGGACATATACTGGCATATATGCCAACCCCCTAAATAGAGAACGGTGAATACAAATATTTACCAATAATTATATTCACCATATTTAATCGAGGATTTCGTAATGATTTCTTCTGATTAAATAAGACAAAAATAATTATTAGGAAATACTGCTAAGAATATTCCTCTGGAAGTAGGGGTTCTGCTTATGCTCGAGTGTATACCGTAATACTCTATTTATCCCAAAATGTATACGTTTGGAAACTAGGCGCTTGCGTTAGGGTTGTTTTATAAGAGGTATAATTTTTTACCTCCGCACTTGGGGCAGCGAATCAGGATTAAGCAATTTCGCCACCATTGTGAAATTTTTGAGGAATGAAATTCTACGGGGTCAGAGAGTAGCAGGGAGACACGGAGAGAAATTGACGCACATGTTGGTCAGGGGGACACTTGGGGTCCTCCCTCCCCACTGAGCAAAAATTCTTTGGCAGTGTGTCAGTCAGTGGCGTAGCCAAAAGGGGGTCCAAATGTTCTGGATACCAGTAATATTGTAAAGTTTCCTTCGCCTTGAATATTGCAGAAAGTTCACAGATAGCAGCAAAAAAACTTTAAAAAGTTAGTGATATCCAGAAAATCTGAACCCCCACCTTGGCTACGTCTCCTAGAATACATAGTGCGGAAAACGGCTACAAAATAGTACTAAAAAATTGAATCCGATAAATGTAGAACGATGCTGAAAAGATAACGGGTCGATCACACCGACATTTTTTCATAATATATAGTATATACAAATAGCATATAAACTATATACAGGGCTGCAGAAAAAAATTGGATTACTTTTACGGCTGTGGACGGTAATTGCTGAAATCTGGTTTTCAAATGTGTTTTGTGTCTTTTTTTTAAATGTTTACATAGATACCTTATTTACCTTATTAAACAGCGATGGTTTATTAAAGTATTTTGTTAGTGTTGGAAACAGTTTCATAATCTATGCTCGGTGCATGAATTTTCTTTCTTGTTTATTCGAAATCTGATTCCAAATTGGAATTCCTTCTGGATATCCACGACGAAGAGCAAAGAAAAATTTCTAAAATTGATTTCATCCGCATTGTGAAGAAAAATAATTCTATAGATAATAAATCAGTTTAAGTGCTAGGCCATATACATGTTGTATGTTCCATTGAGATTATTTCATTTCCAGATTATGTGAGTAATCAATATTTCTTTCATGTATATAAAACAAATTTCTTTAATATCAGTAATAATAATGTTTATTAAAAGAAAATTTACCTTAGTTGTTAGAAAGTTTATAAGCTGCACCTGTGTATTTAGTTATATTTTCTCAAACTGATTTATAAAAAAATATATTACTACTATAGTATCAAATTCTATTGAATTTTATTATTATCAAATTTGTTGAAGAATTAATAAGTTTCTTTCGAGTATGTAATTTTGTATCCTATTTCTTGGTAACTCATTTACGTTTAGAAGAATGAGATCTAAAATTACATTAATCATTGTTAAATTTTTGTTTTTGTTGTTGTTTATACAGTTCCAGGAATAAGTATTATTTCATATGAATTTTAAAATCTTCCATCATCAATTAAATAAATATATAAATTAATATTCTTAAATATGTGTCGTTGTTTTTGATGACTATTTCATTTATCTTCTTTTGCGAGAATAAAATAATTAAAATATAATCAAATTAATATTTTGGCATCTATGATTTTTAACAATAAGCAATTTGCTTAGGTGCATTGAGATAAAAGTCTCAAAAATTAACTTTCAAATTTCTGTTATGTTAAACTTTTAAAGCAATTTTTAACCTAATTATGCTATCATTTAAAAGTCAGAATTTTCTATGCAATTCAATTTCTGAGAATCTAATTCATCATTTTTATTTATTTGGCATTATATTTCTTTATCTGCTTTCTAAAAGAGAAAGATTTCTGGTTTCTTCCTAAATTTAACAATTAATTCTTTCAATTCATAAGTACGTATGTAATTCTTTTAATATCATAACAATTTTCAAATTCAATACCTGAATGTTAAGGATTTTTGGAATTTGTATTAACTTAGAATCTTGATAATTTTTTTATTCTAAATTTCATTACCGTAATTTCGCACGTAGCATCTTAGTTAAGTCTTTTTAAAACCGGAAATTGTATTGAAAATAAGAAGTCAAATAAGTGCTAAGAAGAAGTAAGTCACATTTTATTTAAAATGAATTCTGGTAGGAAATCGAATTGTCTGAGGTGCGGCGTATACGCGCGAAATTACGGTATTTAATTTTAAGTTTATTTCTTCATTGCTGTTTTTTTTTCAATATTCATTGCTTATAATTTTCCCCATTTATTAAATTTCTAGTTGGTTGTTTTATTCAATTCATTAGCAAGATTAATTTTAATATCAAGGTAGTTATAATTCCAAATACACCCTAGTTCTTGGAGAATGATAACGTTGTATTTTAGATTTTTTTAATCTTTTTCTTTAATGTCAGTGTTTTGAAACTATTTGACATCTTCTTAAATAGTTCCATGAAGGAAAATAATTTAAACAAGAAAAAATGCAATTATTGTGGTATAAATTAAAAATATATATATTTTTGTTTTGATATACAGGGTGTCCGGGCTAAAAGTATCCAAAAATAATGACTTATTATGACAGAACTACCCATTAGAGTCTGAAAAAAATACAAAAATACAAAGAACATCTCACCAAGTTTTTATTTATCAGTAGATTTCTATATGTGCTCCTTTGGTATCACGACGCACGTTTAATAATAGTCCAGTTCTCTCCAAGTGTTTCGTAGCATATCAGGGGTTATTAGACTAACAGCATGAATGATACGCTCCTTCAACACATCCACAGTTGGAACGTTTTGTTGATACTCAACGGATTTAACAAAGTCCCAAGCAAAAAAATCTAATGGAGTCAAATTCGGAGATCTTGGTGGCCAGGTAATTGGTCCCCCTCTTCCAAGCCAACGGGCACGAAAAGTCGTATTCAAAATGTTGGTAACATCGCTGTGATACTGTGGCGGAGCGCCATCCTGTTGGAAAAGGTAACCTGGTGGAATTTGTGGAAAACAAAGTTTTCCAGCATATCAAGATAAACATGTCCCGTAACAGTGCGCTCTATGAAGAAAAATGGGCCAATGTTGCCACCTATGTGCATTCCTAACCACACATTGACTTTAGGTGTATCCAGCTCTTGTTCATGCACTTCGTGAGGATTTTCATGCCCCTAACTACGGCAATTATGTCTATTAACTATCGCACTGATTGGTGACTACTGTACATATGCGCGACTGAACGGTTCAGACCAATAAATCTTGGGGGGGTTTGCAATCCATGGAGGAGCAGTCTATTACATTCTAATGGGTGGTTCTGTCATAATAAGCCCTTACTTTTGGATACTTTTAGCCCGGACACACTGTATTTATATGTCTATTTATTTCTCAATTTTTGATAAAATTTTCAACTTTTTGAAACTTTTTTTTTTTTGCATGATTGTCTTACAAACGAGTTCCGTAACGTTAAGGATAGGATTTCAAAAATGTTAAAAAATATATATATCATGATATATATGCAAGCTGAAGTAAAAATGACTATTTACTTAATGTTTTTATTAAAAAAAATATTCATATTACTGAAAATCCGATCTTTAATTTTATGAAATGCACCTCAAGCATTGTCAAAAAATAAGGAGTCGTCAATTGAAATATATTTGTTGAAGTTTTGGTATTTTTATCATAATGATATGCTGAAAAAAATACAAGCTAATGACAATAAATTTAAATATTGAAATTCAAATACATTGTTAAAGGGAATAAATGCAATATATTTATAATCATCGAATATTTGCGTAATTTTGACAGTGTGTGCTAGAGGTGTCTAAATACATTTTAAGCAAAAACAGTGAAACTGATATTTTCGCAATTGTTTACAAAGTTGAGTGTTGTAACTTTTCTTAACCACTTGAAGGGCGGTGATATATTATATAAACAACTTAATGCTAATTTCAAACTGCCAAGTAGTGCACAGATTGTTTTAACCCCCTGACCGCCGAGCAAAAGGGCAAATTTGTAATGTTATGTTCTCTGTAATGTTTTTAAAATGCTTAAAAAAATCTGAATTTTCAAACTTGAGATAAAAAACTAAATTACGTATATAAGTATAATCCTTGAGAGTATCAATCATTACTTGATGTTTTAAAAATGCATTAGATTTGTAGAATTATATTAATTTAAACAAACCTTGTATTGCTGTGAAACCTACAGCATGGTGAACGGATATATCAGGTCGCGGCGGTGAGAAGGAAATCCTACTTTTATAAGTTGTGTGGAGAAAATAAATTATTTATTTTGAAACAAACTCTTTATAAGTTCCGATCACATTCAATCATTTAAACATTTTATCACAATTTTCCACTGAAAGTGATAACAACTATACTTTTCGGTTGAAAGTATGTTTATTTGGTCTGTAAAATTTTAAATCGTTGTTTGTTATAGCTGTCAATCTTCAGGTCTTTTTAACTAAAAAAATTTGAACCAAAATAAGTATGTAATAATAAATTTAATTAATATATTTTCTTCTTTCTATGGACTACTGTTTTGATTCCATTTATTACTAGTTAAAATTTCTGGTTTAAGAACATTTTTAATTAAAAAAAACGAGAAAATTGCAGATATGCTTTATATAATTTTCTGGTGGTAAAGTAAATAAAATAATGACTAAGCAACCTTTTGAAACCAACGTAGCCGCGTTTTCACACTTTTTACTTTTGAGTACCCCTGTTTCCGGGAAATATTTTTTCACTTATTTACTGACACAACTTATGTCATTAAATAAACCGAACACTACTATATAATATTAAATATTGAATGAAATTATTGATACTCAAACTTATTGACCAACTAAATAAACCGTGCGTAATTTCAATGACGTACGTAGACGTAGTTAATGATTTAATTTATTTTCATCATATAAATTTTCTAGACTAGGAACATATACATTAAAAAGTTTATGCATAGTATCCAAACCTTCCAATGTTTGAGTACAACTTTCACAAGATTGTATTTTTTGTCTTATTTAATCTTATAATTCTTAAATACAGTTAAATCTACATAGCTACATTTTTATATAACATCGTACTCAAAAAATATTAAAACAAGACTTTTACTTTAGAGTGATTTAATAAGGCGAAGATTTTTTAAAATAGTGTTAGCATAACAACCATGAGTTATGATAGCAATGACTCATGGCTTCCAGCATATAAAAGTTTGCAGCCACGAATCATGTCTTTGCTGACAACATAGAATAAATAACCTTCTTTCATACTAAGTACATTTATACAGAGCCACCACCTTTTCATTTTTTGGATACCACTTTTCTCAAACAATAATATTTGTGATATTTTCCTTAAACATTTCCAAAGAAATATACTTATAATAGGACATACCAATTTATACCAATAGTAAAATTATTGTTTGGAAGTACTGTTGTTCAAAACAGAAACATGTGGGAACCTTGTGGGAACCGTGTATATAGTATTGGATCAATATTGTAACATCAATATCGCATGTACTAGAAATTGTTATTGGAAATAATTTTTATGTAATAACAGTACACCTAATTCTGTTTTTCGCGTCTATAGGTTTATCAGTTTGCAGATCTTTCAAACCAGTATTTTTTACAGATTTCACCCCTAGTTTGATCAACGATATCTCGGATTATTTAAGGCGAATACTCCTTTAAAAATATACTGATTTTTTATATGCGTAAACCGTTAAACTTCCGGCCATGTAAACACACGCACATAGCTGAAAAAACAATGTTAAAATAAAATTGTATAGAACAAGGGTTTTCATCAATTCAGCTGCGGGCCGCAAAGATGCCTTCAAATTTATGCCGTATTCTTCAACTTATATTATCGCAGAACTTTAAATAAGTTCCAAACATTAAATTAGGAGACTACTACTATACTATGAAGGTGGTAAAATGTGGCTTGTGCGTGAATTAATGGATACATTTACAGTGGCGTATCCAGGGAGGGGTACAAATGATCTGTGTACCAGCAATATTGTAAAGTTTTCTTCGCCTTTATTAACACAGAAAGTTCCCCGTTTAGATAACGCAAAGAATTTTTTTACAAAATTAGTGATTTCCGGGATACCCACCCTGGCTACGCCACTGTACATTTAGTATAAAATATTATTTTTTTTTGTAAATTGGGATCCTACAGGTCAGGGAATTTTCTTGAGAGAAAGACCAGTAATTTCTTAGAGAAAAATTCGCCTTACGAAATCGCACATTACACAAGTTACTTTTTTCTATAAGAAAATACTTGTATTTCCCCTATTACTGTATGAGGATAATCGTAAAAAAAGCATGTTATTACGATATTTCAAACAAAATTGAAATATTCAACATTGGCATTTTCATGTCGTTATTTCAAATATTATCTGAACGTAAAGAGATAATGACAAAATTTTAGGCATATATTTTCAATATATATATATATATATATACTCTAGTGTGGTAGAAAAAATAGAAAAATTGAAATTGCAGAAATTAATCACTTCTGTGGTAATGTTAGTTTGCTACAACTGATATTACATGAAAAACAACATGCAGATCATAATCGCTATAAAAAATCACAGTCAACTAATATAATCACATTCTACAATCGAAGAGGAAATCTTTTCAATAACTTCCAAACCTCCTGCTTTTTGAAAATAATATTTTCGAATTTAAAAAAAATGAAAATTTCGAAAAAAAGTTTAACTCAAAAAAAGCCATGTTGGTTACAATGGAGAAAATTCCGCATACTATATAGCACCTTATTTATAAGATTCAAAGAATGGACGTTTTTATAAATTTTTTGAACAAACAATTCATAGATATTCAAGCGTAAAGCATAACAGTTATATATAAGTAAATGATAGGTGTTTGAAAAAAAGAAACTTCATGGAAATGCACAAGAGTGGACATTCATGAAATGGATGCTGTAGCAGCCTAACTCAGAAGTTTCCAGCAAAACAACCTCTAGCATCACAAATGCCAGTAATTTCTTGAGGTAACCTACACATTATTTAATTGCAGACTGTGTGATAAATTTCAGCAAATAAATAAGGTGATTAATTCTCTAGCCGCGGGCGATGTTTCCATTTTCTTATGTAAGACCGCCGACTATTTTTATTCGTCACTTATATTAGTTATAAGGATTGAATGTCACCGGAATTTACAAACAAATTTATTTCCAATCAAGTAAAAGCAGTTTCTTCATGTACATTATAAAAACAACATTTTTTTTTCAAAATTCCGGTAGGAATTTAGCATTTATGGATTGAAAATATTCCAAAAATTGCAGAACTTTCAGAATGACCTAATAAATGAAATGATCTATGTATTATAATTTGTAAACGAATCTCACTATTTCTAAATAAAAGAAAATAGATTCAACGAAGAAATAGAATCTTCCGATGTTTGAGTACTATAAAAATTGTAGGGACATCCAAATAGCGTTCCCCACGGAAGTGTATAGAATAAGTGATACGCGATGGGAGCGTTACCCGCGTCTGGAGGCTTAAATCTATATAAAAATATGAAATCGCTGTGTCCGGCGATTGAGTTGTTTGAAACCCCTAGTGTAACTAGTGGTCTTACAGAAGACTGTGCATCATTCAATGTTGACGAGACTTAATCTTTAAACATTATTATCAATCTTGCTAAAGGTGCTTATTTTATTACGCATATTTATTTAACTTCGTGTGTTGTATGTTTGGGTTAAATCTTGCAATAATTTTTGACGCACTTCCGTTGCACCAATTTTCCTCAAATGTTGCGCACAAGTGCATTGTCGATGACAATGTACCATTGAAATATTTTCAGAACTCATCCTCATCAGTGGTAGGCTCCACAGAAATAAACCTGATATGACACAGACTGTATGTATTACATAAACTTGTAAAACAAGAGCATACATTCTAAAACCTCACAGCAATCGTTCATAAAATGTAGATCAAATTGATCCTGGTTAAAGACATTTTCAACTAGAGTTTTTTTTTTTTAGAAATAAATTCAAATAAGTACCACGTAGACACAGGATTAATGATAAATAAAGATGTATAAATACATATCTATTTCAAATGATACCACGTTTTACGGCAGAATAGTTGGAGGTTTGCAACTCTACAAGAATTATGATGGCAACAATAGGAGTTAAAACAATAGAGTCATAAACAGTGTTTCCAAATCTGGCAAACGTTTTATTCAGAAATTTCGAATACAAACTGGAAATGTTTGAATGGTAATTTTATTTTATTTTATTCGCGACATGTCCATCATTTTATAAAGCAAAAATAACTATTCAAACTTTCTGTTGGGAACTTTCTGTATTTATGAATAAAAACAAAATCTGTCAAATGTGGCAATACTGGACAGAACAATGATTACAGCAATAAAATTAATTTAACGCACAGGAACGCTAACCAAAATACAGAAAATATTGTTTTTAATATATATGAGTCACAAAAATTGTTAAATTAATGAAATTGGGCAAGAAATCAATGTTATACAATTTTTAAAGTAATATTTCATTTTTTTTATTACATTTTCGATAAGAAATTTTAAACAATAATCTTCGTAGTGAATTTCTAGAAGAAATCAAACAAGAAGTTAACAGTTTTTAAATAGTTGTAGACAAAATAATAAAAATATAGTTGGCAGTTGCAACACTGTATTATTCATATTCTGCTGTATCTGAGGAAGAGTCGTTAAAATTTAGAACAGTTCACTTAGTTGAACTGTCAGTTTATGTGTCAATATTTTCAGTCAATATTTTATATTATATAGAAATAATTCAATTGTTAAATGACATAAATTCTGTCATTAACCGTTCGAATTGCGGTTGGACCATCACATATCTCTCTTCATTTTTATTCCCAAATGCTACAATTGAACCAGAATTTTGTAATAAATATATGCTTTTTAATGTACATGAAGAAATAATACTTTTAGAGCAGAGGCGTAGCGTCAAGGGGGGGGGGCACGATCACTTTGCTACCACTATTTTTATATACTATATTTGGCCTTATTTAATTCATACCGTTCGAAGATAAAATAAGGCCAAATATAGTTTATAATTATACTGGTAGTAAAATGATCGCGTCCCCCCTAACGCTACGCTGCCACTGTTTTAGAGTTAAAGCTTACTTTAAAATGGAAATGATCTTAAAACCTGGTGTAATTTAATCATTTAAAAATTTTACCTACAGAAGTACTTTGCCCCTTAAAGGGTTAAATAACGAAAATATTACTATCCGGAAATAAGGAAAATCAAAAGTAAAAAGTTTTCGGACCTATCTGAGGTTCCAAAGGTTAAGAAGTCAATATTTTATTTAATTTTACATACCAAGGGAAATTTTCTACTATGCATAAAGCATATATGCAAACATTCTGTTTTTTTAAGTACTTTGAACCGGAAATTTAAGCTAATAAATGGAATCTAATGTATAGCACAAATAAATAATGAAGAGAGATGATAATTAATTTTAATATATACATTTTTTTGTTCCAAATGTGTTTTTGGACATGGAAAAACCTCAATGTTCAAAGCTTCCATAAACAATCAATTCAATTTCATCCAGGAACAAACAAACATACATTCAAACAGAAATTGTTTTTCTGAACCCTTCAGGCGCAAAGTATTTCTGTTGTAAATATTTGAAATCACTAAATGTCAAAAGAATTTACCAACAGATTTATTTGAAAATAGATAAGTTATTTTCGTCAAGTACCTTATAAAAGTAAATTTTTATTAAAAAATGCTGCGTACTGCTTGGCAGTTTGGGGTTAAAGTAAAAGTAAGGTTAAAAGTAAAAGTTTAAGTTTAAAAGTAAAAGTTAATGTCAAATGTATAGCACAAAGAAATAAGAAAAATATATATTAATTAATTTTAATAAATATATTTGTTTTGTTCCGAATGTGTTTTTGGACATGGAAAAACCTCAATGTTCAAAGCTATCATAAACAATCAATTCAATTTCATCCAGGTATAAACAAATATATATTCAAACTGTAATTGTTATTCTGAACCCTTCAGGCGCAAAGTATTTCTGTTGTAAATATTTGAAATCATTGAATACCAACAGAATTTACCAACAGATTTATTCAGAGCCCGATTAAGGTCGTCTGGGGCCCACGGCCCAGCAACTTTTCGGGGCCCCCTCAAATTAAAATAGTAGCTAGAATTTTTTTTCGAGGACTATTATTAGATATTATGATACAGTTGACAAGTTAAACAAAATCTTTTTGTTCTGTTTTTGAGAAAATAATTGCAGAAAACTTCATTTTTAAGAAACTTTTCTAAATCATTTTACTCATTTTGGGGTCCCCATCAGCAGTGGGCCCAAGGCCGTGGCCTAGTTGGTCTGTGCGTTAATCAGGCCCTGGATTTATTTGAAAATAGATAAGTTATTTTCGTCAAGTACCTTATAAAAGTAAATTTTTATTAAAAAATGCTGCGTACTACTTGGCAGTTTGGAATTAAAATTAAGTGGTATATATCATATACCACAACCATTCAAGGTGTTAAGGGGATAGCTACCCTTCCCTTAGCGAAAAAGTCGAGAATATAAATTTCCCAGTTTTTGGATAAAATGTATTCAGATATCCCTGGCATATTCTGTCGAAGATAAGCAAAATTCCGATAATTATTAACATGTGATAAATGCATTTTAATGCATCCATTTCCCTTTAAATGTCTCAAAGTTTTAATCTTTTAATTAATTTTCATTAGTTGGAGTTTTTTCAATCTATCAGTATGGTAAAAATGCTAAAACTTGAAAATAAACTTTTCAATAGACTCGCATTTTTTTCGCATGTTTTTAGGGCCGATATTTCATAACATTAGGAATCGGATTTTCAGTACTAATGACCGTACTAAAATATTTTCTTTCTGTAATCGAAGAATATCTACTAATTAATAAATCCAAGATTAAAGATAAAAATTAGTGGCATACAAAAGCTTTTAATAACGAAGTAAGCAAACACTTGCCCGAGCGTTGTTAGGGTAAACTGTTAAGGAGTTAAGCAACATTTATTTTCCTTACTGAAGCGGTGACGAATTTCTAAAAGAAAATTTTCATACTTCATGTCACACCCACAAGTAATAAAATTTCTCCTTTTTAACACTTTCCAACCTAGTTGAAAAGTGTTTATGACTTCGGTTTGTCTGGCCGTCTGCCGTCTGACGGTCTGGCCGTCTGCCGTCTGCCGTCTGGCCGTCTGGCAGTCTGCCGTCTGCCGTCTGGTCGTCTGTCCGTGCTCTAACTCCCGTAAATATGCTCGGATTGCCCTGCAATTTTTATATGTTATAATCGTTATCTATAGCATGTTCCCTATTTCAACGAAAGTGTGTAGCACTTATAGTTTTTTTACAGGGACACTCAAAAGAATTCCGTTACATTGCGGTCTATGGGGAAAAATCATTTGCGGTTTATTTAAATAATGTTTCACTATTTTAAACGCATTGAAATTTATATATATCACTAAGGTGCATTAGAAGAAGCTTAGTATGGAATAGGGTGTGCATAGCACTCATACTTACTTTACAGGGACAGTCAAAAGAATTCCGTTACATTACGTCTATGGAGAAAAGTCGTCTGCGGTTTATTTAAATAATGTTTCCCTATTTTAAACGCATTGAAATTTATATAAGGTTCATTACAAGAGACTTACTACAGAATATTGTGTGTATAGCAGTCATCGCTCATTTACAGGGACACACAAAAGAATGCTCTACTGTATGTTAACAATAATTCCTGGAAGTGCGTTTTAAGTTACTGAACGCGATTTTAATTTTAAATCGCTTCTTGTATATTACGTGGTGTGTATAAATTCTGTAGATCCTATACAGGGAATCACAAAAGTTCGGGAACACATTTCCGTATTATTTAACTCCAGACGGAGAATTTTAAACTGTGCTACGTGTTTCCTAACTGAACTAAAATTTAGCATCCTATGTAGTATATATACAAATCTATAGATCCTATACAGGGCTGAAAAAAAGTATTCGGATTACTTAGATGTTATCGTTTAGCTTATTAAAGAGTATGATTCGTAAAATTATTTTGGAAGCGTTGGAAAGTGTTACATAATCTATGCTTGACGCATGATTTTTCGTTATTGTTAGATATGAAAATGATGTTTTGGAATTCGATGCTTCTGTGTTTGAGGTAGATAAATGTTTGTTAAATATAAAAATATTTAATTTAAAAGTATGAGTTTTAAATTATTTAATAAAAAGCTAATATGGGTGAAAAAGAGGGATAAATACCACCACATTTTGATTGGTACACGGTATCTGCATAAATGCGAACTTTTACGCTTTTCTGATATCACTAGATTCTAACAAAATTTTTCGCCTTACTTATTTGCCGATTTTGACAAATAAATATGTCAAAATTGACTATAAATTTTAGTTGGCAAGAAAAAAGCATAATATTTGGCAGCTATGAATTTGAAACTTGATGCTGTAATTTCCATTTATTATTTGCATTTCATTTTATGTAGGTAAAAAATGAATCTGCACCAGAAACTATTTTATATTTTGAGGTTAAATATCAATGAAATCAGCTAGTGTTTCTGGGAATTTCCTTCCAAAATTCTTCTATCAAGACACGCTGGCTTCAAGCATAGTGAGCGGCGGAATCATTAAAAATGCACCCAATACCTCTGATGGTGATTTGCATACTGTCTTTGGTTTCGCTAAGTAATTATCTTGCTAGTCCGTTACTTCATTTTTCTTATTCAGATTACTGGATTAACACCCCTTTTTAAAAGAATTTAATTTGCCGTGTTCTTGCCAAAATTTCATCTGCCATTAAATAAGATAAACCCTTTCCGGCACAGACAAAGTCTGTTCGTGAAATGAGAAATTACTGAGTAACACTGGAATTTACAAACGATTTTTTAGAAAATAAGAACTCCTTATTTTAAGCTTTCATTAAAGAAACAAAATTTTATTAAATATTCTTGGTGTCGAATGCAAGTTTGGAATTAAAATTAGGTGTGCCCGGAGTGGGACCACTGTGCCGGAAATGGTTAATATTACAATAAAAAAGTGGTGCCAATCAAGCAATCAGAATTAAAGAAAGTAGCATACTGGAAACACTGTATCTTGTATATTTTAACCCGATCGGAGAAATCCACACATATATGCTCTAATCTTCTTTAAGAAGGATGAGGACAGAGCAAAGCCATTGTATTCTGCGCAGTCGAATGGAAGAAATGTAGCGAGTTAGTACCCTATAGCGTCTGATTGTACAAAACTTTCTTTTCGGCCATCCATTCCACTGAATTTAGAGAAACATGCGTTTTCAATCATAGGTGCAGATTTGGCTTAGTTAGGAAAGGCTTCCTAATTTTTCTATTTTTTTCCTATTCCAGCATGCAAAAGACAATCAGTTGTAAGAGGGCGCTATTTAAAAGTCACTAAATTTCTTCCATTTATCTGCGCAGGTTTAAAATATAATGGCTTTGGGGCTGACACTCTTTAAGAATAGTGGGGAAAATCCCTTATATACTAGTTGACCCGCCCGGTGTAACACTAAATAAACCACAAATTTGTATTATTTTATATCTTTAACCCGATTTTGTATGAATTTATATTTTTAAATGAAAAATTCACGAAACAATAATGATATTTAGTGGTAAAAGTGCTCGTAAGAAGACATTTTGATATTAGTTCACGTAAATTTGGATACCTTTAGTATTAGGCACTATATGGCAGCACTACCGATACAATCATAAGGTCTATTTCAAATTTCTCTCTCCTCTCCGTTTCAAAAGATATTTTTACTATCTTTATATTTTATTTTAATGCTTCATAAACTATAAATTAATAGTTTTTTTAGGATTACTTAAATTTATAGATTATGAAGGTAATTTTTTTAAATTTAAATATTTTTATTACAAATATTTTCTATTTATATTATATTTTTAATACAAATTTAATTTGAAAAAATATTGTTGGGTGTTAAATTTTACTTAATTCAAAAGTATTTGAATAAAAAATACAAATTATATACGTAACTTCTTTTCCTGAAAATATGACAGTAAGTGAAATGGATTACAGCCAAAAGTAATGCAGAAATTATTCTGTCGGAAGCGGGATTCGAATCCACTTTTTTTGCCGAGAGTCAGAGCTTAAACTAACGCCTTAGACCACTCAGCTACGCTGATCACGTTCAAGTGTACCTTAAAGCTAAACAGGTTCTAGATTTAATCTCACGCGTGCTCAAAAATATCGAATTTGCGCTGAAAATTTTAGCTTGTCGCTTTCAAATATAAGTTTAAGGCTGCACAGATCAATGGTAGAAATGTTGTGAGTAAGCGTCTTCTAGCGACCGAGTGTACAAAACTTCGCATTTATGTCCATCTATTGTAAAATATTAATTCGAAACAGTAAACTATCAATATGTTAACTGGGTATGAAGAAATACTTCGTCATACACGAACTACTACCGTAATATTTTGAACGCTTCGTTCCAGCAGTAAAATTTTAATAGAATTTTTCGTCTTATTGTAACGCCCTATTCATGCTAAATTACTGTCATGAATTAGGAAAAATTTTCTATTCTTTTTTACTGGTGGAAATGTGCCCCGTTGGTAATCAGGTATTGAATAAAAAGTTTATTACCCTATTAACATGTCAGTTTTAAATAATACAATGTTTAAATCTAGAAGAAAAGCTAATCCAATCCGCTTATTTAATGTTATTACTTTATTTGTTTTATCGATAGAGCTGCAGCTCGCGGTTGAGTGGCTGGAATCCCATATTTTAAAATTTAACTGACGAAGGCTTCAGTGTTGCCAGTAGAAGCTACTTTTAAAAAATTCAGACTCCATCATTTGCACCAACTTTTTTTTAAATTTTATAATTTACTTTGTCTTCGTCTTATTTAATATGACATTAAATAAGGCGAATCTTTCTTTCTCAAAAAGATTGTGGCAATCAAGAACATTGAATTTTTTTAAAAAGTAGCCGTTGGCAACAATAATAGGCCAGGCTTTTTTTTTTTTTTTTTAGAAATTCCGAATTCAGTCAAGAAATAACGAACCGTAATCAATATTTCATTTAATAACAAATGTTTTGTGATTGTATGAAGTAAAAAGTATTGTTTTGGAAATTCTGCTGTAAATTTGGAATTTCTGAATGAAAAAGCCAAAGGAAGCCAAATTGCCATACCTGGTACCAATAATGAAACAAATTTAAAAAGATGCTTTCTAAATGTAAAAATCTCAACTCTTTCCGATTTAAAATGAGAGGGTGAACATATGAAATAATTATGCTTTACTTTTCTGCAGCGCAGTTAAAAATAATACAAAAAATTCGTAATGTTTCCTGCACTCTTGCCAAAAAGTTGATAACGACATGTAGGAACTTTCTCTGGGTATATACATTATGGACGAGTACCACCAAGCATGATGAAATATTTCAAATATTTCTTACATTGAAAATGGTTTGCTGTATTAAATTGTCATTCTTCTTAAAATTATCATTCTTCTTAAGTTCGGCAACTAAAATATTCAGAATTTATTATCAAATTTTAGTAGTAGGAAAAAGGATAAAATTTGACAGCTATGTTAGAATCTTGTACGATTCAAAATAAGAAAGTTTAGTAGTCCAAAATAGTGATAATGAAATGCATGTAAAATTAAAAACTAGAAGTTCTGAGTTACGGCAAATTTTAAAAGAATAAATGATAATATAAGACAAGGCGCAAAAAGCGCAAGACGATAACAGCTCTAAATTAGCATTTGATAAATAAAAATATGAAATTTATAAGAATAACACCACAACAAATTCCTAGAACGAATGCAATTAGAGAAACAAATGAATAAATCATATAATTCAAATCTTTTTTAAATAATATCAAAAATGATTTTTTTTTTCATTTTATCCAATATATTTTCCCTTTTTAGCGACACATACACTTCATTTATTTCATTCTCTATTATGTCCTTTCGTATTAATTGTTGAAAACGATTAAAAAATACTGTGTAGTTTAACCTGATTCCTGTTTAAATTACATAAGTTTTTTTATTAACTTTAAGCCTTCAACCGTTTCAGGGGCAAGGCAAAACCGTTTATAAAATGCTAAAAATATTGACTGCCACTAGAATGTACGAACAATATTATGTAAGAGACAGAACTTTTGGATCTTTTTAACACCTTAACTGTTGGAGGTTTTTTGACACCATAAACTAAAAATAGACACGATACACCACTTTTTCAGTACTAAAATATTTGCTTTGTGTAATCGAAAACGGTCTGCCGATCAATAAAGCGAAGGCTGCGTTTAAAAATTACTGGTGTGCAAAAGCTTTTAGTAACAAAACAAGCAAACTCTTCTTGCCCGAACTGAGTTCGGGCTACACTGTTAAGGGGTTAATTTCCATTAACTAGCAAAGTTAGTCGTAGCACTTAAGTGCTAGTAACTGTCAATATTGTTTAGTCCTTGCGCTATTTTTGTTTTGCTTTATTTTTGTCTAAAATGCCTCTAAAAGAGTGGAAAATTGTAAACTGTGGTACTCGAAATCGTTTTGTTGTGGATCAATGCTTAGACGTTAGTGTCTAAATAAAAATCTAATTTCAAGATGAGTGCTATTACATAAAATGGAAAAATGAGTTCTTTTAAAATATTTACTCTATGCACAAAATTAGACTATTACTATGTGATTGGATTCGAGAGTTTATTACTTTGGGTATTTTACTTGTTTTTTTTTTTTTTGTGTGTATCGTAATTTCCGGCATATAATCCAAACTGACATGATGACATACAAAAATTTTTGTTAATAAAAACAAACTTTATAGAACGCTTTACACATTTGACTTCAGTTATTAAATAAAATTTCTCTGTCTAAAAACGGTTGTTTGATAGCCGGAACTTACGGAAAATGCATAGTTTTGCGACTAATAGGGCAACAGATACTCATATATATATTTAAAAGTTTGAACAAAAGGTATTTCCAAGTACATTTTAAGGTGACCCGGAGGCTTCCAACGTTTCTGCCACATTTGTCAACACAATTTTAATAGTATTCTTTGTTGTATTTAATCTCAAACTTTCTGTCATTAAAAGAGGCAACATGAACATAATCTATAGGAATTTATTGGTAGGTCTATGGTTAGCTGGTTTGACGCCCCTGCAGTGGAGCGTTATTTTAACTTTTAATTATTTTACAAGTTATTAATTTACGCCTAAACTTATATTTCAGTTGTACATGCATAAGCAATTATTAATTTTGTGCTACGGATATTTCTCCATAATATTCGTCTGCTATCACAAATGCCGAAATGTAATTTTTGACTAATATATTCACAAACTTTTTAGAAATAATGAAAAATTTTCTAATTTAAAATATTGGTCCATGGTATATATCCATGGTTGTTTAATATATTGTTTCTCTGCCGGAATTTACGGTACGTGCATAGTTTTGTGCCAAATAGCCTAAAATATTATACTCATACTTTTTTACTTTTTTCTATCATTACAAGATGAAAGTATTGTATTCAAGAAAAAAAATGACTGCTGGTTTTCAACGGATTTATACGTTTTAGAAGGTTCTGAACACGATTTGGTAGTTTTTAGAAATGTCGGTTTGCGAGTCTCTCTGTCTGTATGCTTCTATATGGCAAAAAAAATTAGGCGCCCTATCTCGAGAACAAATGCACTCCATGTAATAAACTTTAGATTCAGTTGGACCTTAATATATATTGGTGCTGGTCTTTTTTGGTATAAATTGACTAACATGTGGTACTGCTATGCTGCATTTTCCACGTTTTTCGCAATAGCTCTATTTCAAGAACTAATGCACATCTTTTCATCAAACTTCAGATTCTGTTAAACGCTGACAAAAAGTTTTGCTGATTAGGTTTTGGTGTAAATTGCCTAACAGGTGACGCTGCTATGCTGTATTTTTCAGGATTTACACAATTTTAGTGATAGTCCTATCTCAAAAATTCATGAATGGTATTTCATCTAACTTCATATTCTGTTAGGCCTTGACAAAAGTTGGTGCTGATTAGGTTTTCGTGTAAATCAAATTATAGGTGGCGCTGCTATGCTGAATTTTTTTTAATTCTAAAATGCATAATTAAAAAAATTACTCTTTCTGAAATATTAACACGTTGACGGACACTTGCGTCTATAGCCGTCAAAGCGAAGTTCACTATGTGGCATGACGGCAATAGCTGTCCAAAACGAAACGGCCGTTTTTAGACACTACGGCTATAGCAGCACAAATGTGCGTTTGCCGGCGTACAAGTAGAAGACCAGTGTCATGTTTTGGAAAGTAAAAAAAGTACAATATTTTTTTCTTCATTTATAGAGATTAATTAAGGAAAAAAATTTATATACTTTTGTTATCTACCAATGTTTAATGCTGTTGGATACACATTATAAATCTGTTTTCCACACGTTAAACAATAAAAAAAGAGATAACAAATTGAAGACATAATCCGCAGACCGTTCAATTGTTTCTTTTAACGTATCTCAGAATATCAAATTTCTACTTTTTTCTAAAAAAAATATATTTTGTAGTAAAATACTCTAGTTTTTTTAGAAAAGTGTTATATATCGATTGCTTCATAAAACTGAAATCTTCACTTGTTCAAACAACAATGGAATTTTAATTTGTTTTCATTTCTAAACATTTTACACACTGTTCAACTTTCGACAGCAGAAACAAATCCTTCTGGAAGTGAAGATTAATTATCTCTCAGTCAGAAGCGCATTTATTAAGTTCATGTTATTAATGAATTCACAAAGATAGTGTTGTCACATAACTTACTTGGCAAGCCAAATCTACGCAAAGAAATTTAGTTAAGGACATTTGAGGAATTTCAATTAAAGTTGTTGTCCATGAAAGCTTTGGTTACATACTAGATAAAGAAATATTGCTTCTGTCAATGGATGTTTATATATTCATTGCTCTGTAAACATATACAACTCTGAATGAGAGACATTTAAAACACAGCTTAATTAAAGTATATTTGTCACAGTAAATGAAAAACATGTACTTTTATTTTATTCTTTCTTTAATACTAGCACGGAATACGGTCAGAAATTTTGCTCTAGTCATATAAAAAGTATTTAACCCAGAATTTGTGTATTATACTGTTTAATATATTTTTGTGGTATATACTACTAATCTAATTTTGTGAAGAAATGTCTGATTCGAATAATCGGAATGTATGTATTTGGTAATGATTTTTGGGGTAATAATAAAACCAAGATTAATTTAATCACATCAGTAAATTGTGAGATATATATTTTCAAGGTTTGCAAAATCCACAGAAATGTAATTGTTTGGAGAAAAAATTATGTACATCATTAGTTTTTTACACGACTGCAAATTTAACCCGTTCGCGACGATCATCCTATTTAGATTTTTTAATCCTTTATTACAGGTAATTACGAGTAGAAATGTTTGCCTTATTTAATCACAAACCACTTGATTAAATAAGTTAAAATTATCTATCCAAAAGTACTTGGAGAATTAATAAGTAAGGACACTGAACATAATATTCAACACATACATATATGCCATGATCGTCACTAAGGTGTTAATAATGGTTTTAGGACATTGATTAACGCATTCGGGACCATGGGTGCATATATTCACCCTCAAAAAGAGCATACAGAATTTGTTTCAGGTACCAGTAAAAAATAAAAGTAATATTTACTTTCTCTAATTAGAGCATTTTTGTGATAGTTTAAGTAAAGGTAGCTTTCTAATAAAAAGTGGTGCCAACCGAATAAAATTTGTGTAAAAGCCGTCGGTCCCGAAGGGTTTAATAGTAATCTTCAACTAATTTAATCACAAACATCTGTCATTCAATAAGCAAAAAATTACAATTATAAATTACTGGAACACAATTTTCTTTAAGTGGGTCATGTAAAAATATAATTAGCTGTAGTCAGATTAGAGGTAGGCATTATATCATGTTTCAGGATAATTAGGATAATATTTTATTGTTTTGTAACTTATTATATTAATAGACTGACGGACAATCCCTCTTTATTTTGGAACGCATTGCCTGCAAAGTATCTCTGTATTCTAAAACAAGTTGGAAAATGTACGTCAAACGTGACAAATGAGGTGCGTTTGTACTCTTATTATTTCAGTGAAATGAATTATATCGTCTATTATTATGATATGATTAATTTTCGTAATAAAATAAGTACGTATTAAGTTGGCAACATCAGACGACGACTATAGGTGCTATATAATTACGAAATGTCCTAAAAACTTCTAAAAATGAGACAAAAATTAAAGCTATGTGTTGTTTTCCGACGTCGAATAATAGTCTTGGCACTTTTTCAGGCAATACTATATCAATCAGGAGCTATCAGATAGGGTCGAAGGGTTAAAATGCGAATGGAATGGATAAAACATTTGTTTACACCAGCATTTCCAAACAATTATCGTCCTACTAAATATATTTTGGAAGTGATATAGATTTTACTGTGAAGATATCGTCGCTACCATGTCAAACTATCGAATATGAAAAAAATCATTTTTTCCTTACTTTTAAAAATGGACCGATTGTCACCAGTAAAGTGTATTAGATTTTCGATTAGGCTTAGTAAAATACTAATAAAATATCTGTGAAGAACAGGGTTACGAGTTTGTCCTCCCTTTTTATTCAGAGATGCCGAATTCATACCGGAAATGTTGAGAAAATAATGTTTATTTAGGTAATCATGAAATATGCTGTCATTATATAAAACAAAAGTTTCTATTTTAAATTTCTGGTATGGATGCGAAATTTCTCAATTGAAAATGACGCCAAACTGTCAACCCTGGTGATGTTGCAACCCCGAAATCCTATTAAAATTTAGTGGTGACAATTGGCTCATTTTTAAAAGTAATGAAAAATGAATTTTTTCACATTCGATAGTTTGACATGGTAGCGATGATATCTGTATTGAAATTTGTTGGTGTCGATGAATGGCAATAATACGCAAACTCCCAATCTTACTTCAGTATGTGGAAAGTAGTACTTACGACATTCTAACTTTAAAACAGACGTTATACTGTCTCTCTCTGATTATAATTCAGTGAAAATACCATTGGCAAAATCTTCTATCATTCTAGGCATGCTCTCTCCCACCAGTTTTTTAGTACAATTTTCATCTTTCTATTTAATCATAAAACTTTCTTGAAAATTTATTAAAAACAAATACTAGAAATTACTGGAGGGAATGTGCATGCTCATTTTAAACTACAGGTTTTGTCCTTGGTAATGTCTGATGCGTAATTCGTGGATTAATAAAAAAAAAAAAACTGAAATTTTGCTTAATAATGTAAAATAATCACCACCTACGAAAATATTACATTTTAATGAATACAATTTCTCATTCAAAACATGCTAATTAGTATGTTCATTACACTCCTGAGCCCTGACATTACGGTATACGTTTTAATGGGTAATTTCTCATTTTACCCATTTATGACTAGCGTCCCAATTTTGGGACGCTTTAGTAAAATGGAAACAAGTGAATTTCACACCACATTTTTAAAATAGAAATTTGGTGTCTTATTTTATCGCTGACTCCTCGATACACTAAATTTCTGTTTAAAAAATGGTGTGAAATGCACTTTTTCCCATTTTACTAAAGCATCGACTCTATTATTAATTATTGGAATAAATGGGTTAAGGCCAAAACGTTAGTGTTTTTTAAGACTTTTCTCAATGGAAGATGAATAAAAGGAAACCGGACATTTCCCCACTAAACAAGTATAATTTTACTCATTTTCATTATATTTTGTCTTAAAAAAAAAAAAAAAAAAAAAAAAAAAAAAACTGGTGAATCTATCTTAAAAAGCGGTTTCGCGTTTCTATTTAAGAATGCTTTTTTTTTTTTCATTTAACCCATTTGCTTTCTAAGCGTGCATTTAAGAAATTTCTTTTTTATTCAGAAAATCTAAATTCATAAAAGAGATTATGAATATTAATATTTGTTTTATTAAATGACAGAAGCGTTACGATTACTTAAAGGAAACACTCTTCTTTCGGAATTTCTGAATACAAAAGAAATTTCTTAAATGGACGCATATAACGCCAATGATGCAAATGGGTTAACGATGCTATTTAGTAATATTGAAATCGCTCTCTAGAAATTGGCGAGATTATTTTTTATAATTATACAGATGGGCGTAGTTTTTCCGTTAGTACAAATACAAGTTGTGACATGTTATTCAATAAAAATAGCATGTGATTGGTCCGTCAGTAGAAGGGATCAGCCTCTGATGATATTTGGAAAAAACAGAAAGTGAACGTGACGCCATGAAGCCATTGACAGGATTGGTTGCTCATTTTTTAATCAGACAGTTTTTGTGAGGTTTTGTACATTTATATTTTAAACTGGCAAAGAAAAGAAAAATGTCTTACATTTTTTGAAAACGCAAAAGTTATTGAAGAATGAAAAAGCCTAATCTCAAAAATGCCAAGAATTGGAATAAAAAAATAAATTCAACATCTCGAGTCTTTTGCTGGAGGAATTTTAGCGAGCAAAGAAAAAATTTTACAAGCTGCACAAACGAATGGATTCTCATACATAAAGGGTCATAAAATCCAGTCCGGAAAATTAGAAAAAAATTAACGAAGCTCTTCTTCTGTGGTTTAATGTCATATGGACATGAAACATGCAAATATCTGCTGTTTTATTTAAGGAAAATACCAAGAATTTTGCAAATGTCTGCAGAATGGAAAATTTCCAAACTTCTGCTGCATGGTTATGTGAATTCCAGGAAAGATATCAACATACCTTTAAAAGTGTGCAGGGGAAGTACAGATGCGCATGTGGAAACTATTGAAGAATGGAAAAATAAAGCAAAGAATAATATTAAAGAATATAATGTGAAAGAAATTTTTTAGCAGACGTGTTTTTTTTACAATTTGTTGCCAAGTAATACATTATCATACAAAAGTGAAAACACACAGGGTTTCGCACTCTTCTACCACAAATTTGTAACAGTTTTTTTCGCATTATTTACTACAGAAAAATATTGCTTATTTTGTGAATAACCGAAGCTTTTACGAATTCTATATTTTAAAACCTAACCCATTCGCTACCAACCACGAGTATACTCGTGGTTTTATCTACGTTTCTTCAATCTAAAATTCGTATTCACACCGGAAATTTTGAAAGAAGAATTTTTATTTCATGTAATCACGTAATGTCGTTAATTAAGTAAAGTAATTATTGATATTAGTATTTTCTGGTATGAATGCGAAGTTTCTAAATAGAATAAAATTCCGGTAATTTTAACCCGGTAGTGAACGTGTTCAATAGAAATTTTCGTATCATTAATAGCGATGCCAGAATACTTAAAAATTCCAAGGAATGTGCGAAGCAAGACCTCCTTATCATAGTATCAGACCTCTCAATCAGCAAGTTGCCTTTGACCGCTATACTTGTCCTGCTACTAGCGCCATCAATCGTCAGTAATAGTATTTACGACACGAAATCACACGAAATTTTTTCACAGCTCCATTTGTTCTATGCATTTGCTTATGAACTAGTAGTTTTCCTACCACTAAAATTTTATAGTAAATTTTATCTTATTAAATTGACAAGATCGTGTGATTACACGACGAAAAAAATTCTATTAAATTTTAGTGGTAAGAAAAAAGCGTAAGAGTTGGCAGCTATGCGGTAGCAAACCAGCTAGATTTTTCTATTATATTTTTGGATACCAGTTTTTTAGTAGAGACAATTTTGTTTTGTTTGATCGGAGAATTCTGGGATTTAAAAGAACAACATTTTCTCTAAAAATATACTGGTGTTCAAAAAGTCCGAAACATGGCAACTGTGCGGTAATATCCACCAGGCGGCGATACTTTCCGGAGAAAGTCAATTAATAAGTGGCAATTACCGCGGACATTTTCTCCCATAGACTTTCTCCGGATTGTCAAGTCTGATCTATGATAAGGGAGTCTTGCTGCGAAGCTTGAACACGACCATAACGCAAGCAATCAACACCAGTGGCGTAGCGTCAGGGGGGGGGGCACGATCATTTTACTACCAGTATAATTATATACTACATTTGGCCTTATTTAATTATTGCACGGTATGAATTAAAGAAGGCCAAATATATAGTATATAAAAATACTGGTAGTACAGTGATCTGTGCCCCCCCTCCTTGACGCTACGCCTCTGATCAACACTGATTTATCTTTTAGTTTTTTCATTTTCCTGATTATATATATGTATTTCCGTGAATTTAACATTGACATGACATATGGCATATTTTATATGTTTTTTTCTGTATCAGTAAATAATTTGCTTAGATTTACCTGATGATTTTTACTATTTGATCTCATTTTGTTTTTCAGTCTGGTAGTACAATATAAAGATACAAAAAAGTCAAATAAGATTATTAACCATGCCGATATATTTATCTGTATGTACAAAATGTATTGACAGACATTAGCTTGCAATTGTAAAGCAAAATTTAAATTTTTTTCTTATTTTCATTTTTTTTTTCGATTGTGTGCACCGACGATTTCTTTTTAAGTACGATTCCTGATTTTCCTTGATAATCTTAAACAGATTCAAACCCGATTAATTATTTTATAATTGATTGATCAGTTCGAACTATATGTTGCACCCTCGTGCATAAAAATGATCCACCTGCTTTTGGAAAAGCTACGGTTGCGTTCAAAGACCATAACCTCGTAAATAATTTGATAAATTCAAAATAGTTTCAGACATAAAATCTAAATAGTTTAGAAATGTCAATAATCGGATGAAAAATAAAAACATTTTTCCCCTACAATGTGGAATCTCCTCTAAAACGTAGTTTCTTTTAGGTAGTGTGAAAGGAAAATCTTAAAAGAGGTTATATTTACTTAGGTAGTCACCTTAATTTGCAATAATAAAACCCCCCACAAATACCTTTATCGAGATGATGAAATTATTATTTAATTTTTTTTTTCAATTTACATTTAAAGAACATTTTTATATGCAGTCTTTTTTAGTCACATGCATTGAAAATTACTCTAAAATGCACTAGAAACATTAATAATTCGAAAAATATCAAAAACTTTGATCTTCAAATAAATACAATTTAAAACAAGCTCAAATTTATTTTTTTAAATGTTTTTATATCTTTTTAAAATATATTGCAAAAAACCAATGTATCATTTTAAACTGATGCTGAGAGATTAAAGAAATCGTTCGCGTAATTTAAAAGATAACAAATTTAAAATAGGGGTCTTCAACCTCTGATAGCAGGCCACCGAAATTCTACTATTTTAGACAACAAAAATTTGACATACATAAATACATAAATTTTCCTATTAAATAAGGTGAATATTATCTTTTGAAATTTATGATGAAAAATGGCTTTCAGGCAAAAAAGGCTGAAGAGCCATACTTTAACATTTTAATTAAGAGCAGGACTGGGGACTAATTTTATATCCCATTAACGCCCAGTGGCATATTTTTAGATCACTAGACTTAGTGGCAAGAAAGTGTCTTTCACACCAGTAAATATGAAGATAAATATGTACTCTCTTTCACGAGAGGAATTTCTTGATAAAATAATGTAAAAAATACCCTTCATTTAAAAGTGCCGGGAAATCTAAAATTTAAATTTCAACGAAGAATATAATTTGGGCGTTAATGGGGCGTTAATACCACTATTGCGAAAATATTTCATTTTGGTGATTTCTGTGGAAAATTTTCTTGTATAAGTATACTGCATAGATTATTTTTCAAAAGTTGTACAAATAGAACAATAGAATAGTCGCTGGGACATAAGCTGTCCCAACGCAGCAATCGAAATGTTAAAATATGACTTTTTATATACTTTAATGAAAATTATATTGCAGTCAAAAATTCCAAAATGCGTATAAATTAACACTAAAAATAACAACAACTGGCCATGTGACCGGTAACAAATCAAAATATTTCGATTCAAATCAGAAATTCCTTCAGAAAATAAATGAAATAGAAATCGCACAGAAATAAACAAAGTAATAAAATTTATAATTTAATAAACAAATTAAATACCGTAATTTCGCGCGCATCCGCTGCACCTCAGACAATTCGATTTCCTACCAGAATTTATTTTAAATAAAATGTGACTTACTTCTGCTTAGCATTTATTTGACTTCTTATTTTCAATAAAATTTCCTGTTTGAAAAAGACTGTTTCGCGCATACGCACGAAATTACGGTAGTTCTAAATAAAAATTCTCGTGTTAAATTTTTTTATGAAACTTTAGTGAAATTGCTGGTATGTTTCGTGTTAAAATTAAGTGAGAAGTATACTTCCCATTGCCTTAGAAATGGAACAAAAATATATGTGTAATAATTTACTCATTTATTTCATAATAAAATCTTAAATGCTGGGGAAAGAAGTAAAAAAAAAAAAAAAAAATACACGTGAAATATCACAGAGAGAAAGCAAAATTCCATCCTCTAATCCTGTGTTTTGAGATATCGTTCTCGTGAAACTATTTTATTTTTAATATCTTATCGCGCAAATGTTCCTTTCTACGTTAGAATTTATTAGAACAGATTGTCATTTATATAAAAAAATAATGCTTCTTTCATGTCCTTTTTGTTGCGAGTGAATCTTACTTGAAAATGTTAAGATCTGAAATTTTAAATTTATCTTTCTACTTTAGGATTTCGTAGGTTACTTCCTCATTAACTACGCCCCGTAAAAGTTACTGAATTGCGAACTCGTGCAAAGGAATTCAGGCATATAAGAGCTCTCTAAGCTATTAAATTGATTATTTCCGTTTAATGAGAAATTTTCTATTACGTGCTGACACATTTTCTGCTCATAAACACGTCCAAAACGAAATTATGTTTGTTAATAGAAAAAGTCGCTTCTATGATATGGATGGATGTTTGAAAAATATAAAGTGTGATTATAGATCACGTAACGTAAAGAAATAATATAACGTTTTCATGGGTCTATGATACTTCATAATAATGTAAAAGTCTATCACAGTAAGTGTATATTAATTTAACATTTTAGGAAAACAGACATAAACAGACGCGAAATATTTTGAAATTAAAACGAAATAGTAAATGATTTTTTTAACTTGAAAGAAAAGAAATTTTAGTGTATAATGTCTACAAGTAATAAAGGTTTTACAAATACACATGTCTCATTGTTCTTCATTAATACATCAGTTTTATCTCTTTCAAAACATCAAACGAAAACTTGGATACTTTTGCAGTCTTTTAAAATGTATAACTTCGTGGAAAAATCAATGAATACGACAAAAATATTATTTGAAAAGTTTTTTTGATACTTTTATTTACAGGGTGTTTTTTTTTAAAAAAACTGACACTATTCAGAGCCGTCTGTAGCTCGTTCTAATAACTGGATTGACACAACATTTTGTGAATGGACTAAGAAAACCATGGGAAAAAAGATTCCAACAAAAAAAATTAGTTCCAATCGCTGCCGATAGGGGCAAATGTGGCGCTGTACATTGAAAAAAACCCATCAGAAACAGACAAAATTAATAATTTGGATAAAATGCCACGTTTTATTCATCATTTACACTTTCCCTTTCGTTGATTGCAGTTGAAACATCCATTATCACTTTTTCTGCCACCGGTTTACGTCCTCTGCCTGACCAAACTGCTAGCGAGCCTGTTTCTTCGAATTTCAGAATCATTGTTTTCAATACATTAACGGATAAAGGTCCTTTGTGCAGTTTATGGCGTGTTCTAAGTAAACGAAGAGCGGCTGGTGCATTGTACTGGTTACAATATAAGAACTTCACAAGTAACGCGCGCTGCGGTAACGTGAGATTCATTTTCAACCTGAGCTGAAATTGTTTCTCGGTGTTTTTCGCATGCATTTATAACTTAAACTATTGGCGCTACTGTCGCTTGCGTAAGTAAAAATTTGCATTTTCATTTTTTGCCCGTATTTTATGCTAATTCCCAGTTGCATAAATGAGCACAGCGCCACATTTCCCCCTATCGGTGGTGATTGTAACTAATTTTTTTTTTTGTTGGAATCTTTTTTCCCATGGTTTTCTTAGTCCATTCACAAAATTTTGTGTCAAACCAGTTATTAGAACGAGCTACAGACGGCTCTGAATAGTGTCAGTTTTAAAAAAAACACCCTGTATATATTTCTTATCTCGATTTTATATCATTTAGACAATTTAAATTACTATGAATTATCTAAAAGTGATACTTGCTATGTAGTCCAGGAGCCGCATTTGTACCACATTTCTTATAATAGAATTCTTCATCTTGAGTTATCGCATAAATTCTGTCATTAAATAAGGCAATTACTTTTCGAAAATAGCGGTGTGAAAATACTTTTCATAAAAGTAGTGAGTATTATTTTAAAATAATGTTACATACAGAGTGGTCATAAAGTATTTCCCTGATTACAAAAAAAATATTACGAAATAACTATTGAATGTAATACTGTAAAATTCTATTATGGAAAAGTCATGCTTTTAACGTTGTTTTTTTATGACAATTTTCCAGGAAGATGGATCGAACGGGCTGTAACAACACCTAGGCCTCCGCGCTCATCCGATATTACTTTTCTAGATTATTTCCTTTTTTTTTGGGGGGGGGAGAACAGAGTGTTTGCAACACTAGTAACATATATTGAAACACTCAGGTCAGGATCAGAGATGCTGTGTCTAGTGTGATAGCCCAAATGTTGACCATTACGTGGCAAGAAATGAAATACCGCCTTGACATTATTCACATCTAAATTTACTGACGTAATTAGTTGTTTTAATATTTTCATAATTATCTTTACAATATATTGAAACAAGCATATGCCTAATTATATTAGTTTTTTCTGCAATAAATTATTGTAATCAGGGAAAGACTTTATGACCACCCTATATATTTAACACAGCGTAGCACGTATTTTTTTATACTTAAATTCATAGTTATGTAACACAACTTTAAACGATACATTTTCTCTCTTATTTAATAGTAAACCTCTTCGATTACGAAAAAAGAATATTTTTACATAAATATAGAAAGGCAACACAGTCTGTAAGAACAGCTGCCAAATACTAGTAATATAGTGCTAGTACTATACCGATACCTTCTGTTGTTATTGAAAGCGTTTGGAACCAGGAAAATTATTTAATCAATTTTGTTTCGCAAAATATAATTAAATCTCCAATGGCATCGATATGTTTCACAGCTACATACATGCAGCATAAGTGCCAACGTACCGGTAGTTTCTATAAAATTGTATCAATTTGACAGAAGTGAAATAAACAGGTCTTACACTGGGAAAAAGATAAATAGCTTTAAATGAAAACCATAAATCAACAAGATTTATCTTATCAAACAATTTATCTGGTTGCAAACGTATTTATTTGACACAGAAAATATCGGTACTTTTTTATAAAAATTAGCGGTACGTTGGCAGGGAGGTATGCATACAGCTGTAAACTTATAGTGGGTTTTCTAACTACCATTATTCTTAGGCCTGTGTGCAATTTTATGATTAAGTATTGTGAGTGGTCTCATTTTTTTCCTTATGTATTGTAGATTAAGAAAAGTGATGGTGGACATCCGGGACCCGCGACTGGGGAGGGGGAGGGTGAGGGAGGGGAAATGGTTGAAGGGAGGAAGTAAAAAAAATTTCTTTTCTCTGTTTCAATAAAACATATGTATATATATTAATGTTTAAAACTGTTTTATAGAATGAGAAAAGCTATATTGGGCTTCCGGGACCCACGACTGGTCAGGAGGAGGGAGAGGTGAGGGTAAAGGGTTGAAGGGAGGGAAAAAAATTCTGTTTCAATAAAATATATGTATATATATTAATGTTTAAAACTGTTTTATGGAATGAGAAAAGCGATGGTGGACATCCGCGACCCGCGACTGTCAAAGTATGGAAACCACACATCAAAATATGATAAACAACTTTGCTTTTTCTGTGTTGGAACAGAAACCAGAAAACATCCACTTCATCATGTCTCACATGATACAAGAGGTTCTAGTTTGAGAGAAGCAGTCGAACTAAGTGGAAATAATACTTGGCATGCGAGGCTTAGCGAGTGTATCAACTCAAAAGACGCCCAAGCAATCGACAATTTGTATTATAGAATCGGCTGGACTAGAAATATTACACATGTGATTCGTAGAAATATATTCTGTGAACAACACAATGTAAGTTTAGCAGCTACTGTAACGTCAGAAACTGAATTTCTTTGTATGTTGGAAGATTTTCTTACTCAAGGAAATGTTACAGGTATGGCCGATTTGCATAGCACTTACATTAATGTCAGTTTTTCTAATGGCGTTGATCGATCAACACGGCTTAAATCAAGAAGGGAATTAAAAGCTTTTCTTGAAAAAAATATTCCTGGTGTTAAGTTTTCTGTGCCTAGACGAAAAAATCAATCTGAACGTGTATTTTAAAAAGAAACTAAAAATATTGCTATTGGTAAACTGGAAGATGTTACCCCAGATGAACAATTTAAGGTACTTCTTTCTGCAGTCAAAATATTAAGAAAAGCAGCTTTGAACGCAAAGACATTTGAAGGAAATTTAAATGCTGATACTGAGCAAAAAATCCAAATTATTGACTATTTTCATTAAATGGTGTCTGGTTGGAAAAGGTGATATCACTTCAGAGAAAAAACGTGTGAATGAAGTTGATGATCGGGCTAATCGTTTTTCTCAAATACAAATATTTGGCTGGTTATCTGATTACCAGGCTTCAAGATCCAAATCAAATGTAAGCAAGCATACACGTGAACTTCCAGTGCAAGTTTTCACTTGTTTATCAGTTTATCAGTTGACTCGTAGCTCTAATCTTGTGAATTTTATTCATCACTAGGCCTCTGTGCACACTATTCTTGTATCTGGAAGATATTAAATAGAATAGCTAAGTCTGTAACGGTTAAAATGAATACTAATGAAGGACTTTACTTGCCACCGGACATAATGTAAGGTACGTTTACTCATTTTGCTATTGATAACACGGATTTTCAAGAAGACACTCCTGATAGACGGAAAACTCTTCATGGAACAGTAGAGGTTTTTTACCAAACTATTGAAGAAGGCGATGTAACTGAAGATCTCAAACTGGTTTCTGATGAAGAAAATGTTGACATTCCAGACAAAATTTACCCAGCCCTAGAATATTCACTTCCCAAGGGCACCGCAAAGTCCAACAATGAATATTGATATTCCATCATCACATAAGACACTATACCTTACAAATTTAATACTGCAAGATCTTATATGGATGATATACTTGTATTTCACTTAGTTCGACTGCTTCTCTCAAATTAGAACCTCCTGTATCATATGAGACAAGATGAAGTGGATGTTTTCTTGTTTATTTTCCATCACAGAAAAAGCACAGTTGTTTATCATACTTACAGGGTGACAATTATTGAGCTATATTATAGTAAATTATTTAAAAACTACTGAGTGCACAAACTTTACTCAACATGTAAACGTCACAACAGATATTCGGATTTAGATTATGGCATGTTCGATACGGCTACGGTCATCATTGGCTATGATGTGACGCAGACGAATAGCAAAATTCTGCATGACCCGCTAAAGTGTGGGAACATCGATGCTGTCAATGACCTCCTGAATGGTGGTTTTCAGATCAGCAATGGTTTTGGAGTTATTTCTGTACACATTCTCTATAATTTAGCCCCACAAAAATGTGTCACATGTATTCAGATTTGGAGAATATGGCGGCCAATCTAGTCCCCTTCCAGTGGTCTCTGGGTACCCCAGAACCCGAACGCGGTCCCCAAAGTGATCCTCCAGGACATCAAATACTTTCTTAGTTCGAAGGGGTTGAACCGACATTGCCAACACTGTCATCACAAACACTACCAGTTCTCTCAAAATTGCGAATCAAATTCTTGATTCTTAGCACACTTGGACCGGTTGTCTTCAGCTTGTACTCGGTCGCAAACTGCCTTTGAGCCGCAATCGGGCTGTTATTGCTCGTATAGTAGTCCTACAAAAGCGATATACGCCCAGGCACACTGTACCGTGACCTTTTCACTTGTAAATGGCCGACAACAACAAGTTGCGTGCGCATGCGCATACAAATTCCTATCATGGCTTGTGGCCAACCCCGAAGTTTGAACTTCATCACTCAAACCATTCAGAAGTTATGACGGTTTAATTTCATATAGTTCAATAATTGTCACCCTGTAGATGTGTGTTGAGCTCGAGTAAATGGTTTTGAGGTACAAGCTTCTTCAGAAATCATTAAATCTGCTTCATTTTGCATCTTCAAATAGCATCATTCTACAGTTTGCTATTTTTTCTTATGAGTCAGTGACTTGTAACAAGTTAGATGCCAGTTCACTCGAAGCTGTTGTATATTTTTTACGGAAGCATCACCACCTAAATTGTCCAGTACCTGTACAATTGTATCGATGATATATTCCACTTAATCCACTTAAATTCTGTATCACATTGCCCATCTTTCCATTTAAAAAAATTAATTATTGTCTTTGATAGATTTTTAAAAGTTTCTTCTCAAGCATTTAAAAAAAATACACGGTATATTAACATCATTGCATCGTTTTCTCTTTGATGGTTCTCCTCTTTCTACTGACTCCATTTTGTTAATAATTCTTCTTTGTATTCAGTACTTAACTGCAACAAAAAGATTTTAGTGTCAAAATCTTTTTGATGATTTTAGTGATGAAAAATTTTAGTGTCAAAATGACATCATTTTTGACTTCAGTTTTACACAGGTATGCCATTAAGTATCAGTAAATTTTGGGAATACTATAATATAATGATAAACGTTATGATTCTTATGTCATAAAAAATTATACCAACGCTTGAAAAAATTGCCTCTCCCCACTCAAACTCCCCTTGAACCCTCTTGTTGTGGGTCCAGGTACCATCAATTAAATTTTAAAATATTTTAAACATTAACTATACATTCAACTAAAACAACTACAACAAAATATTTTGTTTTAGCTTCTTCCCTTCAAACACTCTCATTCCCACCCCCGTAGAGCGTCTGACATGTCCACCATTTCATTTCGCATTCTATAAAACAGTTTTAAACATTAATATACATACATATATTTTATTGAAACAAAATAAAATTCTTCCTCCCTTAAACCTTTTTTCTTACCCTTCCTCTCCCCAGTCGCAGATCCCGGATGTCCACCATCGCTTTTCTCATTCTATAAAACAGTTTTTAACATTTATATATATATATATATATACATACATATATTTTATTGAAACAGAAAAAAATAATTTTTCTCACCCTTTTCAACCCTTTTCCCTCCCCTCCCCCATCCCTTTCCCAGTCGTGGGTCCCGGATGTCCATCATCTCTTTTCTCATTCCATAAAACAATTTTAAACATTAATATATATACATATATTTTATCAATATAATTTTTTTCTTTTCCTCTCTTCAACCCTGTCCCTCCCCCTCCCCAGTCGCGGGTCCTAGATGTCCAGCATAGCTTTTTTCATTCTATAAAACAGTTTTAAACATTAATATACATATATATACTTTATTGACACAGAATTTTTTTTCTTCCTCCCTTCCTCCCTTCAACCCTTTCCCCTCCCCTCCCCCTCCCCCTCCCCAGCCGCAGGTCCCGGATGTCCATCTTTTCTCATTCCATAAAACAGATTTGAACATCAATATATATATACATATATTTTATTGAAACAGAAAAAAGAATTTTTTCTTCCTCCCTTCAACTCTTTCTCCTCCCCTCCCCCTGCCCCTCCCCAGTCATGAGTCCCGGATGTCCACCATCGCTTTTCTCATTCTATAAAACAGTTTTAAACATTAATATGTGTACATATGTTTAATTGAGACAGAAAAAAAATAATTTTTTCTTCCCCCCATTCAACCCTTTCCCCTCCTTTCCCCTTCCCGAATTACGGGTCCCGGATGTCCACCATCACTTTTCTCATTCTATAAAACAGTTTTAAACATTAATATAAATACATATATTTTATTGAAACAGAAAAAATAATTTTTTTCTCTTCCTCCCTTCAGCCCTTTCCCCTCCCCTCCTCCTCCCCAGTCACGGGTCCGGATGTCCACCATCACTTTTCTTAATCTACAGTACATAAGGAAAAAACTTAGACCACTCACAATACTTAATCATAAAATTGCACACGGGATGTAATTACGAAACCCACTATTAACGATAATTTTCGTAATACTGTATCAGTTTGACCTAGGTCATATAAACATGTTTTACTCTGAAAATTTTCTTAATAAATGAAAACACAAAGAAATATATCAAATTTTAATAATATTTTTTTAATTAAAAACGTGTTTATTTGCTACTGAAAATATCGGTACAGTTTTACGTAATTTATCTGCAGGTTGGCAAATATGATATACAGGGTGTCCGAAAAGTCTGGAACCGGTCAAATAACTCGAGAAATATACATCGGTTTGAAAAACGACAAAATGAATGTCCAATATTTTTGAAAAATCTATTTAGGGATATGAAAGTTGCCCCCCAACTTTCCCGCCTCCGGGAGGAAAGGGGGGTAACTTTGGAATCTTAAATGATGACTCCCATTTTTTATTGCAGATTCTGATTCTACGGGAAAAAATACGTAACTTTTGTATTGAACATTTTCTGCGAAACATTGTAGATGGTGCTGTACTCGAGTGCAATGCTGGGAGAATCGTTACCATTGAAATGTCTGGAAACACTCGAATAACTCGAGAAATATACATGAGATTGAAAAACGGAAAAATACGTGTTTAATATTTTAGAAAAATGGCAACTTTGATATCCCTAAATAGATTTTTCAAAACTATTGAACATGCATTTTTCCGTTTTTCAATACGATGTATATTTCTCGAGTTATTCGAGCGTTTCCTGGCATTGCATTGGTAACGATTCTCACAGCATTGCACTCCATTACAGCGTCATCTACAATGTTTCGAAGAAAATGTTCAATACAAAAGTATTTTTTCCCGTATAATCCAAATCCGCAATAAAAAATGTCGGTCATCATCTAAGATTTCAAAGTTTCCCCCCGGGGGCAAATTTGGGGGGAGGAGCAACTTTCATATCCCTAAATAGATTTTTCAAAAATATTGAACATGCATTTTGCCGTTTTTCAATCCGATGTATATTTCTTGAGTTATTTGACCGTTTCCAGATTTTTCGGATACCCTGTATATCTCCATGTCCAAATCTGTAAAAAATTGGTTCGACCAAAATGCCCCCTTGTGGGAAAACGTGGAGTAAACAATGGCATACTGGAATACATATTGGCCCACAGTTATGTACTATCTGAGACAGTGCTTCGGAGAACGTCCACACGCAACTGTCGCAACACATGAACCCAGCAACGAGCGCACAGTCGCCAAAAAATTACCACCATTAGCTTTAAATACTCGCTGTACACTACGTTAGCGACCAGCGTTTCTTGACGATACCGTCGGAGATGAGCGTTGTTGCACGTAATTGGCTATTCCATTTATTTTTCACTACAAAACATTAAATACTTTCTGGTATGGATACATTTTTTTACCTACATGAAATAAAATGCTAATAATGTGCACAATAATGCTAATAATAATTGCAACATCAAGTTTTAGTTGTGTGGCTGCCAAATTTTACGCTTTTTTCCATTTAATTTTCTAACAGAAAAATTTTATTTAATAGCCGAAAATTTAAATAAAATAAGGTGAAAATAGCAGATCAAAAATGGTGATAAGAAAGAAACGCAAAATTTTGGAGCTACAGATTAAACGTTGAGGAAAACAGTATTCCACTATTTTTAATGGAAATCATCGCCTTATATAATCTTAGATTCCTGTGATTAAACAAGACGAAGAATACCATTAAAAATAGTGGTATTCAATGTCCGTAAATAATTAATCCGATAGTGTTGTAAAAACATAATTAGTCGTATAAAATATGTAGTTTTCAGAGAATGGTTTAAGATATAAAAATTAATTTACATTTCTTTAAAAAAGGTACTTTCCCCGCCTGTCTTGCCAGTCCGCAATTTTTTTTTTATTTAGATTGCTTTATTTTCACTTTTTTTAATAGTACAATTGGCCTTGTTTCCCCCGTATGTAATCTACCATTAAGGCAAATATCACTATTTAAAAAAGTGATGACAGTCAAACCATCTGAATTAACCACTTCATTACAGGGCTGGGATACATGTCGACCCAGTGACTATTTTTTTAAGCTAATCGTACCACTTTTCATAAAACAATTTCTATCATACTCTTATATTAGGATATTTTAAAGAAAAAGCTACCATTTTTTTGTAAATTTTTGCACCTTTGAATAAAAAATGGACGCAAGTCCAGACTCGTAATCAAAAGATTAAAGAAATAGAGGACGTCCAATACTATTTCCCTTACCAAAACTGCCAGCACCTAAAACTCTTATAAGTTAACACGTTGACGGACACTTGCGGCTATAACCGTCAAAGCGAAGTTCACAATGTGGTATGACGGCTATAGCCGCCCAAAACGAAACGGTCGTTTTTAGACACTACGGCTATAGCAGCACAAATGTGCATTTACAGGCGCACAAGTAGAAGCCCGGTGTCATGTTTTGGAAACAATTTTTTAGGTTGAAGTTCGTTTTCACCTGTTATACGAGTTGCAGCTTCAGTATGCACGTGCAGGGTATCTAGTGGTCAGGGAAAAATACAGTAAAAAAAAATTCAAATTACCAGTATATTCTTATAGAAAAATTCAAATTGATTATTTGATCGAATAATCAACATAGATTTTTCTATAAGAATATACTGGTGTTTATCACTTTTTTAACTGTATATTTCCCTGACCACTAGCCGCCCTGACGTGGTTGTGAAGGGAGTAGTGCAACCTAATTAAAGGTGCCGAATTAATCAAAATTAAGTTTATTTAAGCAGAAAGAGTAAAACTATACTTCTAATGTTCTAAAAATTACAAAAAGATATATTGTCAATTTTTGAACTTCACTTGTTCCTACTGTTCGTCAACGTGTTAAACTTGCACAGATGAATGTATCAAATTTACAAGTTGCAAATAGCGGCCTCTAGCAACCGTTTGTTCAAAATTTGCATTTAATGTCAAACTATGCATTATGCCAAAATATTCATTCGTACCAGTAAAATTCTTGTTAGCTAATTATTAAAATATACAATAAAACAACAAAAAACAGAAGAATCCAATTTCCTTATTCAAAATTTTTAATCTAACATTTAGTTTTCGTAGCTTTAGTATCAATACTAAAAGCTCCGTTAATAATAAAGTTTTTATAGATTAAAACAGTAAAACTAAACGTTGATTGAAACGATAAAAAGCGTATGATATATTAGAAGCTATTTTTTCTTCAACGCTTATCTGCACTAGCGTGTGCAAAGAAAATGTAACAGTTTTTTCTCCAGTGGCCTGTTGTTTAAACAGTCAAGCGTTGTATAGAAACCAGTTACTAGTATTTCATACACTTGTTATTGTTCGTAGCAACATTTTAATTTCATGTTTCCCTCTTTAACACTAGAACATTCGCTAACTTTCCTTTTAGACTGCCTGGCAAAATCGATTCAACTCCTGCCTGTTTCATAACGGATATGAATATTCAAACACACATAGATTAGTATATTTGTGTATTAGAACATTTGCATTAATGTTTAAGATTCATAATTTTATATTACTATTACGAGAAATATATTTAAATGTACAATTTTAAGAAAGTGAAGAAAATATTCAGCAGAAAATCAAATACTCACAGAATATTTTTAATTTATTTTCTGAGACAAAGGTTTTGCAAGTGCAGTCAGTCTCTGTTAAACATTTTCAAAAAATTCTTGAATGTTATTTAATTCTTAAAAGTCTTGTTGCATTTATAAAATTTTAACCCCCTTTTTCATCTGTTTGGGGCTGATGATTCCGGAACCTTCTCAATGGAAGTTTTTAGTTTTTTTTACTATTTTTTTGGTAAATACATAATTTTAATGCAATTTATCTCCTAACACCTGCGTAATCGCTTGTTAGATTATCTTTGTTCCTCCGGTAGCTTTTTTATAAATGATCCAAGCATATATTGCAGCTAAATCTAACATATTGTTGCAAATACGTACTGGCCACTTCTTAAGGGCACCTTCATATAATATTTCATAGCCATCTAAACAATATTGTGCATTTCACATTTAGTTTCAATACAAAATATAACGGTTTCCGGGGTCTTCGTTACGTTGTTTTCAATATGAATGGATGGAATAACACTTTTCTTTGGCTTCCCTTGGTAGACTGTAAGAATAGTACAAGTTTCTTTATTATTTAAATTTTTTGTTTTAAACAATTTAAAATTTAACACAAGAACGAAAAATCATGCGTCAAGCATAGATTATGGAACACTTTCCAACGTTTCCAAAATAATTTTTCAAATCATTACCGTTTAATAAGCTGAAAGATAATATCTAAATAAACAATTTGGAAAACGCATAACATATTTAAAAACGTAATTTCAGGAATTTCCAACATATACAATATTCGGGAAAAAATCCGAATACTTTTATTCAGCCCTGTATATGATCTATAGATTTGTATATATACTACATTGGATGCTAAATTTTAGTTTAGTTAGGAAACGAGTAGCACAGTTTAAAATTCTCCTTCTGGAGTTTCTGTAAATAAACGGAAATGTGTTCGCGAACTTTTGTGCTGCCCTGTATAGGATCTACAGAATTTATACACACCAAGTAATAGACAAAAAGTGAGTTAAATTTAAAATCGCGTTCAGCAACTTAAAACGCACTTCCAGGAATTATTGTTAACAGACAGTAGAGAATTCTTTTGTGTCCCTGTAAATGAGCGATGACTGCTATACACACAATATTCTGTAGTACGCCTCTTGTAATGCACATTAGTGATATATATAAATTTCAATGCGTTTAAAATAGTGAAACATTATTTAATTAATCCGCAAACGATTTTTCTCCATAGACGTAATGTGACGGAATTCATTTGACTGTCCCTGTAAAGTAACTATAAGTGCTATGCACACCCTATTCGATGTTAAGCTTCTTGTAATGCACCTTAGTGATGTATATCTATTACAATGTGTTTGGAATTGTGTAACATCATTAAAATAAACCGCAAATGATTTTTCCGAATAGACCATAATGTAACGGAATTCTTTTGAGTGTCCCTGTAAGAAAACTATAAGTGCTACACACTTCAGTTGAAATAGGGAACATGCTATAGATAACGATAATAACATATAAAAATTGCAGGGCAATCCGAGCATATTTGCGGGAATTAGAGCACGGCCAGACGGCCAGACAAACCGAAGTCATAAACACTTTTCAACTAGGTTGGAAAGATTTAAAAAATTGGAATTTCTCCCCCCACCCTCGGCCGACTGTTTCTACCAAACTGGTTCTATTACTTTTCATTTCTTTAGCCAAAAGTAATGAAGTACAAAAAATATCAACTTAAACAATTAATCCTCTTTAATTAACTGTTCAATTATGAGTTTCAAGCACATGCATTGCTTCTGTGCATTTTTGTACCTATGCATTTTTTTATCTACAAATAATAGCCACCCAAAACAGTTTCAGCTTTTACAAAGTGTTTCGAGAATATAGTTGGAAACATAACATTTTGCTAGGAATATCACCGAGGCCTTTACGTATTTTCACATATTTTCAAGTATGTATCATTTGGAGCAAGAAGAATTTCATCTTTATCAAATGCACAATTTAGCGCTGCGTCTTTATTTGTATCACAGTATGATGAAGATTTATTTCCATAATTATCTTTTTCACTCTCTCTTTTATTTTTGTATGATTCTCCTACTTCAGATTCATTTTCTGAAAGCTCTCGAAAAAGACAACTATTTCATCTGATATTAGACTTTTTTTCGCGACATGTCGCATTTTTTTTACTAAAAAAGAAGAGCCCACTTGCTTAGTTATATTAAAAAAAATACTGATAAAAATTAAACGAAACGACAGTCAAATAACTTTAAAAAAGAATTTCACAAGCAGCAGGCAATCCTTTCAGCAGATGTACAGAACTGACTATTTTTCTCGATAAAATGGATGGAGTGGAGATAGGAGTAAATAAATTTATTTTCACAATAATGGAGTAAATAATTACGAATCCCAAAGTCATGAAGCCAGAAAATATTAGATAATTACCCCCTTTACTTTGGAGTCGATTTGACTCCATTTACCGTTTTATGGGTATTTTTTTCTTAATTAATTTACAAACTGAGCAAATCATTTATAATTTTCTGAATACATAAAGAATAAGAGAAGGCATGAAAGAAAATAAAGTAAACGAAATTTTGTGAAAGATACGATGGTTTTAGATTCAGTTAGATTCGAAAGGAATAAATCGGGAATTCAAAGTCTTTTATATCTAGACTAAAACTATAACGAAAATAAAAAGATAAATGAAACTGTTTAACCCCTTCGCGACGAGCGTCCTTTACAGAATTTTTAATCTCTTACCACCGGTTTTTCAAAACAGAAATATTCAACTAATTGAATCGCAGAAATGCTAAGATTTAATGAGTCAAATCTTACAATAAAAAATAACTGGTGGGAATAATCGAGGATTCTGAGAATCTTAGGCGTCACGTATACGTGTCGGTCGTCCTCAAGAGGTTAAGCAAGCGAACTGTATCACATTTTTTTTAAGAGTACAAGAAAACTTCCAGACAAGAATTGATATTTTAATGGTACGAATTATTTTTTACGATAGGTGAGTATCAAATATGAAAGCTTGTACAGTCGGTCGTTGGAGGGCGCTAAATCACTATTTTTTCCATTCATCTGCGCAGGCTTAACACATGAGAAATCACGTATAATCAGACATAAATAATATTCTTCAGCTTATTTAGTATGAGAAAATTGTTACGAATTCTAGGATAAAATAAGTTAAATATTACTTTTCGAAAAATGGTGGTGACAATTGTAAAACCATACGCACTCTTGTTATGTCATATCCAGCGCGATTTATCCCGTGCTAATATATAAGGGCTTTGCTCTGCCCGCACCTAATTTAAAGTGTGTCAGCACGAAACCAGTTATGTATTAAGCCTGCGCAGCTTAATCCCTTGGGGACGAGCGACACGTATGCGTGACGTATAAGATGCTCAGAATCCTCGATTATTCCCGCCAGTTATTTTTTATTGTAAACTATGCTTTCTTTAATCAAAGCATTTTTGCGATTCAAATAGCCGAAAATTTCTGTTTTGAAAAACCGGTGTTAAAAGATTAAAAATTCTGTAACGGACGCTCGTCCCGAAGGGGTTAATGGCAGGAATTTACTGAGTTAAAAATGATGCCCTCTTTCGATTGATTGTCTTTTTACATGATGTAACAACAAAAGAATAAACTAGAAAATTCACAATGAGAAATCGCAAAACATTAATAAAGACAAAGAAAGGTATCAAGGGCGCTCCTACATATATTATCCAAAACCCACGCTTCTGTAAAGCTAGTAAGGTGGATGGATGTTTTGAAAGGTAAGGGTTGGGCTGTCATGAATGCAATCAAAATTTACATCTAGTGTGCACGGTTTAAAATAGAAGTACTTTGGTCAGGACAGATATGTCGTCACTACCATGTCAAACTATTCAATGTGAAAAAATGTATTTTTCGTTACTTTAAAAAATGAGCTGATTGTCACGACTAAATTTTAACCCATTAAAAATTCACATTGCGATTCCGTAACATTATGTTTCTTACAACAGATTTTATGGTAACACCAGTTTATTTATTTTTAGAATAAATACACTTTATTTGATGCAAGAAACATCATGATAAAGTCACTCTAAGGTTGAATAATATAAAAGTGGTATGAATCGCAATAATTTTATTTTATTGAGAAAAATATTTCGGTCCTTAATGGGTTAATAGTATTCACTAGGGTTGCCTGTTTAGCATCCGTTTTCATTCAAAAATTGCGAATTCGTACCAGAAATTACAAACTGATATTTTTGCTTTATTTAATGACAAACATTTCGCGATTACTTAAAGTAAAAAAAAAAAAAAAATCTGTCAAAATATAAGAACGTCAAATGGGCAACCCTGCCCTTCACAGTAATTTTATTGGTATTCTTATTAGGCTAATTTTTCAAATAAAATTTAGTGATGACAATCGCCCCATTTGTAAAAGTAATGAAAAATGCATTTTTTTTTACATTCGATAGTTTGACATGTTAGCGACGATGTGATCAGATGAATTCAACAAATTTTGTAACTTGAAAACAGCGAACTCTTAAGACTCATTGTCTTTTTGCATTCGGGGAATAGAAAATTTTAAACCAGGAAAATCACACAGTATATTCGAAAAATATTAATCGTGATAAATGCGACTAACTCGGTCAAATGGGGAACTTGAAGTTTAAACCATTAAAATATAGCCAGTGAAGCACGTTGGATTTTTCTTGACAGTTTAAAAAAATGTCCCAGCGTAAAGCACACTATAAACATTAAATTCATATTTCAAGTGTATGTTAATTTTTTTAGTTCATGTGTAATAGAACTGAAATACGGGGTTAATCGCGGTTACCATTTTATCACTATATCTCAAAAATATTCTGCGTTTTATATTTCTATTGTAAATGTTGTAGAATTATATACCGTGACAGATTTCTCATGCAAATATTGTGCAAAACATACCAGAAGATTATTGTTTCCAAATAGGGGTAGCCAAAAAAAGGACAACGCTAACGCCTGGGAATATTGTACAGTGGTGGTCAAAATTATAATTACAATGCAAAAATCGCCAAATCTTGGCTACACTTGGCCGGAAACGTATGCAAATTGGCTGGAAACCAATGTGAAAATGAAGAATATTTTTATAAATTTTTATGGATATATGTGGCAAATTCATATTCATAAAATGTATTATGGATTTATACCATGTGATACGGACAAAATTTTAAAAACAATTGTATTTGTGTGTTCGAAAAAGTAAAATTTGCATGTTTTGTGTTTTGCACACGAAACTCCCAGACAATATAAATGTACAGTAAGCGTTTGGGTTGCCATATTCTGTTTTTCAGTCATGCCGCTAGATACGAAAGTTTCGGAGTTTGAGAAAGGGAAAGTGGATGCATTTTAAAGTTCATGACTTTCTGTACGTCAAATTGCGACAAAGCTTAATAGATCAAGAACGGTAATTTACAATTATCTTAAACATCCCAGAAAATATGGACGGCAAAGTCATACAGGTAAGCCATCTTTTGTTTCTGTATGGGAGAAAAGGATGATAATAAGGCGAGCATGCTACAAAAAACAAACGTCAACAGAAATAAAATGGGAATTGAAATTAGAATAAAGTGCTCGAACTGCTCGACGTGTTTTAAAGAAAGAAAAAGAAAGATTCGCTATAGTAAACATGTATCGCGACTGCTTCTTACGAAAGTTCATAAGAAACTAAGGGGGGTTTGAAAAAAATGCATTTCTATGGGGGAAAATGGAATGATGTTGTCTTTTCCGATGAGAAAAAGTTTAATTTGGATGTACCAGATGATTTTCGCTACTTCTGGTATTATCTCCGTAAGGAAAAAGAAATTTTCTCAAAGTCTGTATTGGAGGTGGCTTCGTAATGGCCTGGAGCGGTTTCGCAACAGTTGGAACTACTCCAGTATTTTTTGTGAAGGGTTGGATGAATTGTGAGAGCTATGTTGACGTATTGGGGGATAATATTTTACCAGAAGCACCGTTAACAACGAGTGGAGACTATTTCTTCCAGCAGGACAATGCCTCAGTACATGTTACCCAAATTTCAAAATCATGGTTTGACGCTAATATCATGACAGTACTTGACTGGCCGGCCAGAAGCCCTGAACTTAATCCAATATAAAATCTGTGGAGTATTCTGGCACACGAAGTATACAAAAATTGTATGCAATATGAAAACAAGCAAGAGCTCATGTCCTCCATCGAAAACGCCTGGTCAAAAATTTCCAAGACCGTTATGAAAAAACTCTTAAACTCCATAACGTCAAGCCTGATAAAAACGATTGAGAAGAAGGAAGATATTATTAATTTTTAAGTGTGCTTCAGGCAAAACCATTCATTGTCCTGATAATTTTGCCCAATATTTACAATGACATATTTTTTTAATTATGGCAAACATTTATATTTTGCATTTTCCAATGTTTTGCATTCTACAACCATTTCTAGCATAAAAAGCATTTTATGCATAAATTTCACTTTATTTAGTTCAGAATTTTTTTTTTCTGTGTGATTTTTAGTTGTTCTTATCATTCTGACCATAACTGTATAATGCAACCAATGAAGCTGAATAAGTTTTCATTACTTTTATCTTAGTTTATCGTTTTATGCTTAATAGGTAACTAATTTTTAACACTTTTCAACCTCGTAGACAAGTGTTTATGACTTCGGTTTGTCTGCCGTCTGCTGTCTGGCCGTCTGGCCGTCTGCCGTCTGTTCGTGCTCTAACTCGCGGAAATATACTCGGATTGGACTGAAATATTTGTACGTTATTTTCGTTTGCTATAGTATGATCCCTATTCAAAGTGAAGTGTGTAGCACATATAGTTTTTTTACAGGGATAGTCAAAAGTATTTCGTTACATTACAGTCAGTGGGAAATAATCGTTTCAGCTGCATTTTGCTGATGATATGCAATTTGAAACATGATGAAATTGATACATAATTATGAAGCACATTAAAACATGCTTTTTGTAGAATATGGTGTGCAAAGCATCTTTATTCATTCACAGGATCTAACAAAAGAATTCTGTTACACATTTTTCTACGGGGAAAAATCGTTTACAGTGTAATTTAACGATGTTTCAGATGTTCCAACTTAATGGAAATTATACAAATTACTGGGGTGCACTATAAATTGATCGCTTAAAAGTATGGTGTGCAGAGCATTTATCGTGTATTTACAGGGGCACACAAAATATATCGTTTACAGTTTAGGTGCGATAAGTAAAGAAGATACGTAAAGAACAAGATATATTGTAGTTTACGGTTAGTATTTGCTGGAAGTGGGTTTTAAGTTGTCGTATGCGTTTTTTACCTGAATGAGTTTTTTACTTACTATTTAGCTTAACATGTGATGTGTACAAAAGTCTCCAGATAATATACAGGACTCCACAAATGATTTCGAGTGCATTTCCATCGAATGACGAAAATTTCTAAATGTGAATTTTCTAACTGAACTCAACTTTATCGTGCTATGTAGTATATATCCAAATCCATAGATCATATACAGGGCTGCACAAAATAATTCGACTACTTTTTTGACAATGCAAGGTAATTTCAAAAATTGTATTTTTCAATGCGTTAGATGTTTTGTAAAATGTTTACTTATGTATCATCTTTCACCTTATTTATAGGTGATGATTCGATAAAATTTTCTGGATGTCGCAAAATCTATGCTTGACACATGATTTTTCGTTCTTGTTAATATAAATGAAGTTGATCAATTTTGTATTTAAGGAAAATAGTTTTCATATTTAACAGTAAACATACCGCGACTAATTCTTTTGAATCATGTATCAGGCTGGACTGCAAAATTTGTACTAGTGTTTGTCACCGATATTTCAGGTAGGAAATCTTCAATTTGTTGAATCAGAGACTTCTGAGATTGAATAAGGAGACAATTATATTTCAAAAGCAGTGATGACAAGCATTTGTATAATTTGTTGCTGTGTTAATAATCTACTACGTGTGTCACCCAGTATTTTCAGAGTTAAAAATATTCAATTATTATTTTTTAATGACATTTTTAACTCATTAATAGTTTTTTGACACAATAAAGTAAATATGGTGACATAGCACCACTTCTTCCGCACTATAATATTTGCTTTGTATAATCGAGAAACACCTGTAATTTAGTAAAGCAAAAATTACAGTTAAAAATTAGTGATATCAAAAAGCTTTTAGTAACGAACCAAGCAAGCTCTTCTTGCCCGATCAGTGTGCGGGTAAAACTATTAAGTGGTTAATGTACTACATTATTTATTCTGGTCGCTGGGTGAAGTTAATGATTATTAATATGTTATATCCCACATTCACAATATAAACAATTAATTAATATTATCATAACAAGGGGATTGAAATTAAAAGCCTCATTCTTTATAAACCGCAACTAGTGATTGTATGTGATAGTTTTAAGAAACCTTACGAAAAAAATAACGCAATATTTGTAGCACAAGTTGTTATATGTGTATTATGCATTAAATATAGATATTTAAGAATTGTGTAGATTTAATCTAAATATTTTTTCCGAATCGCAAATCATTTCTGTGTCACTTTATAACCCATACCATTTAATAATATTAATTTTAAGATTCTGTTACAAATGAAATATTACATTGTTATCCATATATTTTTTCCCGTAAATTATGTTTTTATTTACTGAAAAGTTAAATATTAGTATTGATAAAGAACACTCCTTGGATATTCCAATGACTTTGGCACCACTCAGTGGCCTAGCCAGGGAAGGGGTCCAAATGCTCTGGATACCCGTAATATTATAAAGTTTTCTTCTCGTTGATTATCGCATAAAGTTTTATGATTAGATAAGTCAAAGATAACTTTAATATATTAGTGGAATCCAGAGCGCCTAGACCGCCACTCTGGATATTCTACTGGCACCACTATTTGAAGTTAGAGAGTTTCGATTACATATTTCAACCACACATATTGCAATCGGCCCGTTTAATCGCATGGTTTGTAGTATTTTTAGCGAATAAAAAAGGCGAACAGTCCTATTGAAAATTGGTGGTGCTCGTACGTACAATGAGTTAACCCGAAATGCTAAAATTTGCCTTATTAAATGAGATGAAAAATCGGTGATTGTACCCCGGTAAAATACCGCAAGTTCAATGAGTCAAACTTTCTGCAAATAACATTTTGTAAAAAAAAGTGTAAAATACATCGAAATACCGATACCAAATTCCACTTGACAATATTAACTTTTTGATAATCATTAAATAAATTAAACTTCAAAGCAAAAATATGTTTAACTTCATTTACACAAACCTTAGGAATTAAAGATTGAGAAATGTAAAATTTACATTTTTTAGGGTGGGGGGGGGAGAAAATTCAACTTTTTTCATTAACAACATTAACTTTTACAAAATCGTCCATCTTGTGCTTATCAGCACAAATAAATAAATAAATAAATAAATAAATAAATGCAGTGTGTCACATATCTGGTATTGTTAAAAATCTCCTATTTCTCCTTTGTACAGAACTGCCAATCCTGTTATTTGTTTACTACAACTTACATTTTATAGTGGTCAACATACAAATGTAGAATATCCACATTAAATAGAGCGAAAATCTTTATTCTAATGTAATGGTATTAAAAAGTCCGGACGGTTGCCAGCTCTATATATAATTAAATCTCTATTTGAAAGCAAGCAGAAATTTGTAGAAACAAACTTCTAAGGCTCACAAGATGCACATAAACGTGAGCGTACAAATTTATTTACAGTTTCTAATTTCAAGCAAGTCATTCAGTCCTGGAGCGTTGTCATACTTAACAAGAACGAAAAACCATGCGTCAAGCATAGATTATGTAACACTTTCCAACGCTTCCAAAACAATTTTACAAATCATTACCGTTTAATAAGCTGAAAGATAACATCTAAGTAAACAATTTGGGAAACGCCTAACATATTTAAAAACGTAATTTCAGGAATTTCCAACAGATACAATATTCGGAAATATATCCGAATACTTTTATTCAGCCCTGTATATGAACTATAGACTTGTATATATACTACATAGGATGCTAAATTTTAATTTAGTTAGGAAACGCGTAGCACAGTTTAAAATTCTCCTTCTGGAGTTTCTGTCAATAAACGGAAATGTGTTCGCGAACTTTTGTGCTGCCCTGTATAGGATTTACAGAATTTATACACGCCAAGTAATTGACAAAAATTGAGTTGAATTTAAGATCGCGTTCAGCAACTTAAAAAGCACTTCCAGGAATTATTGTTAACAGACAGTAGAGAATTCTTTTGTGTGTCCCTGTAAATGAACGATGACTGCTATACACACAATATTCTGTAGTAAGCCTCTGGTAATGCACCTTAGTGATATATATAAATTTCAATGCGTTTAAATTAGTGAAACTTTATTTAATTAAACCGCAAACGATTTTTCTCCATAGACGTAATGTAACGGAATTCTTTTGACTGTCGCTGTAAAGTAACTATAAGTGCTATGCACACCCTATTCCATATTAAGCTTTTTGTAATGCACCTTAGTGATGTATATCAATGTGTTTGAAATTGTGTAACATCATTAAAATAAACCGCAAATGATTTTTCCCCATAGACCGTAATGTTACGGAATTCTTTTGAGTGTCCCTGTAAAAAAACTATAAGTGCTACACACTTCAGTTGAAATAAGGAACTTGCTATAGATAACGACAATAACATATAAAAATTGCAGGGCAATCCAAGTATATTTACGGGAGTTAGAGCACGGACAGACGGCCAGACGGCCATACGGCAGACAAACCGAAGTCATAAACACTTTTCAACTAGGTTGGAAAGTGTTAAAAACATAAAAGACAAATTATTCTCTACGACTATATGACGTTTCTCATTTCTCTAAGTTCATTTCTCAAAATTTATAATTTATAATACTTCTAACACTAATAAAAAAAAAGTGTCATGCAACTAATGCTAAAAAATTGTAGCCGATAAACGAGCAAGGATGCAGTACAATAATAGACGATCGCAGCGTCTTCTACTTCAAAAATAGATTTACCTCTAGCAAAAGAAACCGTTTCACTATTGACAACATGAACATAATTTCTGTTAATAAAACCTCCTTGTAAGTGTATATTTAAGATGTAACTGAATTTGAAGTTATTTTTTTATAATATTAGGGAATTAACCTTTTCCTCTCTACTAGCAGAGACTTATCATTTGGTATGCTAAATAGTGATAGTTTATAGTTTGATGTCTTGTATCAAGTACTGCAACCAGGCACAAAAGAATGAGTATCACGGATTTTGGCCATGATCAATATCATTCATATTTTCAAAGCTCATGAAAATCACTATCCAAGTCAAAGGAAATAGTGTATAATTTGATTATTTAAAATATTTCTAAATAGTTTCTAATTTCAAGCAAGTCATTCAGTCCTGAAGCGTTGTCATACTTAAAAATATAAAAGACAAATTATTCTGTACGACTATATGTTTAACCCATTCCCTGCCAACCACGAGCATACCCGTTGTTGTCAACATTCAAAATAAAATTTTATGATAAAAAAAAAAAACACTGCCTTGCCACCACTATTTTAATATGTAAAAACATACTTTATTTAATGACAAAAACTTTGCTATTAACACGTTGACGGACACTTGTGGCTATAACCGTCAAAGCGAAGTTCACAATGTGGCATGACCGCTATAGCCGCCCAAAACGAAACCGTTGTTTTTAGACACTACGGCTATAGCAGCACAAATGTGCATTTACCGGCGCAAAAGTAGAAGCCCAGTGTCATGTTTTGGAGACAATTTTTTAGGTTGAAGTTCGTTTTTCACCTGTTATACGAGTTGCAGCTTCAGTGTGCATGTGCAGGGTGGCTAGTGGTCAGGAAAAAATACAGTAAAAAAATGGTAATTACCAGTATATTCTTATAGAAAAACTCAAATTGATTATTTGATCGAATAATAAACATAAATTTTTTCTATAAGAATATATATTCTAAATTCTAAATATTCTAATATTCTAAAAATTACAAAAACATAGAGTGTCAATTCTCGAACTTCACTATATCCTACTGTCCGTCAACGTGTTAAAGTTACCAAACATTATATATCAGAATTTTTGGTGCGAAACGAATTTCAGTAAAAATATCGAAGACTCTGCCCACATAGCTGTGGCAGTTAACCCTTTCAGGGGCAGGCAATTGTGTCCCTGTAACGTCGAATTCACACCGGTATTTACGAAAGAATTTAGTTCAAAATAAGGAAAAGCAAATTTTCAACTTTTCCCCGTCAAAGTTAAAAAAGTAAAATTTTATTAAAAGTTTCTGGTTTGAATCGGATTAAAATTAGGTGGTATATAATATATACCACCGCCCCTCAAAGGGTTAATGGGTAAATGCTTTTTTCACAATATTTAAAAAATTAACTTTGTTTAATATACAAAAATTTAGTCTAAATAAGGCAGAATTTTCTGTTCATAAACAATGATAGGAAAGTAGCGTAAAAGTGGGAGGATATGGTGTAAATGTTTAGGGACTCTGAAAATCAGTATTTTTAATGGTAATCCTTGTTTTATTTAATCATTGAGTTCTGTGACTAAATAAAAAGAATATTATAATTAAATATTAGTGTTTTTCAATTCACGTAAACCATTAAAACAATAATCGTGTACAGACAGAATTAGGTGTATAAAATATGTATATGTGTTGCTAGTCCTTTATTTCAGATTGCTTGATTGCCAATACTTTTTTTAAATACTGAATTTCGCCTTGTTTTCGTTTTATTTAATCTGTTAATAAATAGGGTGAATATTAGAAAAAAATGGGGTAATAAAGCAATGAAGATTTTTTAAAGTAGCCGACTGGCAACACTCTTCGCAGTTACCAAAAATTGCCTTCACCGTCTAAAAGAGATAGATCATATATATGTGGTTTTTGCCCCGAATATGTAAATAAGGTCACGATAAAAACTTAGCCACATAAAAAACTATATGCAAACCCCCCAAAAAACATAAGCTTTAAATACTCGCCGATAACTATGTTAGCTAACAGCGCTTCTTGATGAGAAAGCAATGACTCATAATACAAAATCAAACTGGAGATTCCATTCATTTTTTATTCCAAAACATGAAATACTTTCTGGTATGGATAATTTTTTTCACTCGCATGAAATAAAATGCAAATAATAGATGGAAATTGCAACACTAAGTTTTAGATGCATGGCTGCCAACTTTTACGCTTTTTTCCATACTATTTTTTAACAAAAAATTAATTTTATTAAATAGTCGAAAATTTAAATAAAATAAGGCGGAATTAGCATAAAAAATGGTGATAAGAAAGAAGCGTAAAATTTTGAAGGTACAGTTTAAACATTTCGGGATACGAGACACAGTTACATTTTAATTGAGTTCTTCGCCTTATTTAATGATTGATTCCTGTGATTAAACAAGACGAAGATGACCATCAAAAATAGTGGTAATTGATGTCCGTAAACCATTAATCCGATAGAGGTGTAAAAGCAGAATTAGGTGTATAAATTATGTAGTTTTCAAAGAATGGTTTAATACATAAAAATTCATTTACCTGTTTCATAAAAAAAATTCCCTTTTCGCACCAGTCTTGCCCGTCCACTACGTTTTTAAATTTCAGATTGCTTGATTGTCACATTTTCTTTTAATAATACATTTTGCATTTATTTACATGGTACATAATACGAGACACAATTATTTTTTAATTGAGTTCTTCGCCTTATTTAATGATTGATCCCTGTGATTAAACAAGACGAGGATGACCATCACAAATAGTGGTATTTAATGTCCGTAAGCCGTTAATCCGATAGAGGTGTAAAAGCAGAATTAGGTGTATAAATTATGTAGTTTTCAAAGAATGGTTTAACATATAAAAATTCATTGACCTGTTTAAAAAAAATACCCTTTTCGCGCCGGTCTTGCCAGTCCACTACGTTTTTAAAATTCAGATTGCTTGATTGTCACATTTTCTTTTTTTGCATTTGTTTACATAGTACATATTGCTTATATTTATATAAATATTTAAACTTAAATGTTCGTCAAAAAGAAAACATTACATTTTCAAATTTCATAAAAATTCATTTTATTTACACTAACGTCTTATTAATGAATGACCTGTATAATCATTTTATTTTTTATTAGCTCACAGGCTATCAAAGCCTGAGAGCTAATGTGCACGCCCGTTCTGTATGTATGTACGTATGTACGTAACGCGATAACTCTTGATAGAAATAACCGTTTTGTTTCAAACTTTGTTTATAGGTTCTTTGTGATAAGGCGCTTCCCTGATTAGTTTTGGGGGTTCATTGGTTAAGTATAAAAGGGGAAAACGGGGAGATAACCCCCCTTAATTTCGATAAATGGGTTTTTCATGCAGAATTATCCCATTTTCGTCAAATTTTGTATATAGGTTTATTTTGATAATGTGCTTCTGTGAATAGTTTTGGGGGTTCATTGGTTAAGTATAAAGGGGGAAAGGGGGGAACTAATCCCCCTAAATTTAGATAAATGGGTTTTTGATGCAGAATTATCCGATTTGCTTTAAATTTTGCATATATATTCATTGTAATTAGAAGCTTCCCTGATTAGTTTAAGGGGTTCATTAGTTAACTATGGGGGGGGGTAACGGCGGGATATATTCCCTCCCCATTAATATATTGTCGATTTCTTTATTTTTCGAGGAGCTTATTTCAAATTCTTTGAAATAAGAGTATACTATACAATTAGTGTGAATAGCCTCCCGTAAGGCATGGTGACGTCACGGCGACGTCACTGTGAAGTCACACTGTGATTTTGTGACCGTCGTCGTGACGTCACGTGACGTCGATGTGAAGTCATTGTGACGTAAATGCGAGGTCGTTATGGCCGTTTTCAAGGCTTTCTGTGACCTCACAATGTGACTACATTGTGAAGTCACCGTGCGACTTAAATGTGAAAAATGTGACGAATCTGCATCGGATAGGGTGACCAGATTTTACCCGAATCCTATACGGATTGTTCGGATCAAAATTTTTTTATGGTTCAAGTTTGTGACGTTTGTGACGACACTGCACCGGGTCGGGTGACCAGATTTTACCCGAATCCAATCCAGAAACTTCGGATCGATCTTTTTGGATTTGTTTGGTTACAGAATAGATTTGGATTAGTTGTCGTGTGACCTGATTTTCGTGAACCCGATCTGACCCGAGTCGGGTATAATGTTTTTACTGTAAGTCTTGTTTGGAATAGAATCTTGCATACGACCGAGTAACCAGATTTTATCAGAAATTGTGTTACGATACAATTTCTGATGTCGGCTTGGATCTAGAGTCATACACGAATCCGGTTATATACTTCTTGAACATGATTGAATGTCAACTTGAACATGAATGATGGTTGAATGAAACTATATTTTGATTCAACCCGTATTCTTACCCTAACCCAGCAACAACAACAACAAAAAATCTGTAAGCCCACAACCCCACCGAACCTGATAAATGATTTCGCATGGATTCGGATAACAAGATTTCACCAAATACGGATAAGATCGACGATAAGGATTGGATCGGCAATCATTTTTATTGATGCAACTCGTATTCAAATTAAAACTTTGCATCTGATTGAGAAACCGGTTAACACGAAACTTTCTGACACATTTATGAACAAACTTTTAAACGCATGGCACTTGCATGCCTGATTATTAAAGCTATTTGGAATGAATAGCGTTTTCCATTTTTAGATAAATGTAATACTTAAGATCAATGTCGGTCACGTTTTAACCGTTTCTGACGCTGCGCGTCGGAAATTTGGTTCAAAACACCGACTTTGATAGTGTTTTCTGAAACATCATCTGCCGTTACCAAAAAATGGATAACGCCATTCGATTATATATAGGGTAGATGTGCCAGTAATGGACACCCTTAAGGAATTTCTTTAACAATTATTTTTTAATTAATTTTTATAATTGTTGTATTCAACATTTTTTAATATTATATTACTCTACCAACAATATTTAACCATGCTCATAGTCACATTTCCCAATGTGAATCTAAATTTAATTGTAAATAACAGAAATAAATCAAAACACCCTAAATTCCAGTAATGGACACCTCACAAAAAGTAATAGATAATTGATATTACGATTGCATTTAAAACTAGAATTTAAAGATAGCATATTAATGAAATAAATAAAGCTGAATTTTTATTGGTTATTTTTTTATAAACCAAAAACATTGAAGGTGTCCCATTACTGGAAGGCGGTCCATTACTGGCACATCTACCCTATTCTGAATAAGAACACCTGCCAATTTCATGTATTTCCGAATAAAAATGAATTCAGAAATATGCCAGAAATTAGCTATTTTGTATTTGAGAACAACTTTAAAGAAAATATAAGTACACATTTTCAAATAAGCATTCTGAAAAATTTATATTAGGAATCAATTTAAATAATAGATATACCTATTGTGCGATATTATTAAATAATAAACATTGTATCAAGCAGTAAAACTGTTTTCGTTGTAAATGAAATATAGAACTTAAGATCATAAATGCCAAAAAAAAAAAAATATATATATTTTTTTTCTTTACAAATTATTTTATTTATAGTTTTTGATAGAATACTAAATGCAGAACTTAAATATAAATTTTTACAGTAAAAACATTCGATAACACAGCTGGAAAAATTACCTTAATTAAACAGTTATTTTATTGTTTCATCAATATTTATTATTTTTGTGCATCTAACATTGACATATCTCGACAAATAAATTATTCAATGCATTAAATTGTCACTTTTTTTTTCAAATATACCGGAAAATTATTTCTGGAAACCTACACTAGCAATGAAATTATTAAATTGCAAATCAAATATTAATAGTTTTAAAAATTGCAATGTTTTTAATTATAATGAATAACTATGAAAATTGAACTAAGAAACGCAAAATATTAAATAAATTCCTCATTTTATATAACACTTTACATTTAGAATACATATTCTTAGTAAATACAGTTTTTCCAAACAATCTATTTTAAAAAATATAAAACATTAAAGATAAAATTTAATACAAGTGATTTTTTAAAAGAAAATTTAAACATCTTAACTTTTAAATAATTCACTATTAAATGTACTAGTACTAAACATGCACTATTAACAAAACTGCGAAGACATTAAAAGTTACCTGCTGATCTATAGATAAAGGGGTTATGATGGAATGCTTCCCTTTCATTGAAAAATTAGAATGTAAATCCACTACAATAATTTTCAAATTATTCCAGCAGAAGCGATGTGTTCATAGATCTGAGAAATCAAATATCACCCAGGCCTTATGAACACACCCGGCTAGACACAGTGAGATGTTAAAATGGATGGTTTACTTTAAAATGGAGATTGTTCACTTTAAAACGTTAATTTACTTACACAGTATAAATCTACAAACTTCAAAGAACCCAACACACGCTAATCCTAGCTTCGAATGAGAAAAAGTCGTCTGCCTTCAATATGCGCGCGCAGTATTGTTTAAACACAACAAAATAACAGCTAGCAGATGTTTCCAACTTTTATTGCAAATGATATAGGAAGAAAATAATTTAAATAAAGACATTTCAAAACCTTTATAATTTATATGGCTGAAAAATGAACTTCTAATGATGCTATAATATTCTTTTTTTATATGAGAGAGTTTTGTATTCTTAGAAATAAGCTGTGAAAATTTACATTTTTATATATTTTTTAATCCATTGCATTTGCTTTAGTCGTCAAAAGTAAAGATATATTTTAAATAATAATTGATTTAATAGGCTTTATAAAGTAATTTCGATATAAATTTAAATTGCAATCAAATTTCCTAAGTACAAATTTTTCCTTTTTTACACTCTATCGAAAAGAGCAATATATTTAATAGAGGTGACATCTTACTAAGCACTGGCCAGTTTTGGATAAATTGCTATAGGAATGACATATACTTTATAACATGTTTTTAATTCATTTTTGCTCGGAAATACACGAAATTGGCTCGTGTTTTGTTCAGAAACTATGTTATTGAAAAACCTTTTCCATTTTTTGTTAAAAGCAGAAGATCTTTCAGAAAAGAATGTCAAAGTCGGCGTTTTGATTTGAATATCCGACGTGACAGTGAAAAACTGGTCGTCACGTGACACGAATTGCTTATAACTCGATAAATAACTAAATTTCTATTTAAGGATTTTTACCTTTGTATTATATAGTATATTTTGTTAAATTTCATGAAAATGGTAATGAAAATTGTAAAAAATTATCTGCCTCATATATGTAGACAGATATTTATTTATTATTTTATTTTGGAAATACTCAATATATTTAAATAGTGTGTGACAATATTTTTATTAATGATTTAGGTACATGACATAATTCAAATCTATATTTTATGAGTTTTTTTTTTCAAATTCACTCTCCGATCCCACCGTGAAGTCACAGAGTGTTGGCATTTTGGTCATAGGTTTTACGTGACTTATGTGACTTGCAGTGACGTCATTGCAACGTCACAAAAATTTTTAAAACTGTCAAAAAGTAATTTTCTTTATGTTATAAGATGTTCTAAAGTTTATTTTAAGTTTTCTTTAGATCTCCAAGACGTTCACATTTTGGTCACAGTGTGACGTTACAAAGTGGTGGCATTTTGGTCACAGATGTGACGTGACGTACGTGACTCACATTGACGTCACAATGACGTCACTGTGACTGTGCATGCTATGCGGGCTGTGAGCTCAATGCCCTCAGTTTAACTGGGCACTTTTCTTTTTATTTTTAATCATTTGCCTGCGTAATTTTTAAATCGGCCTACATGATCATTTAGAAATGCCGAATTACCACCTATTTCCGAATAGTATTTTTTATCTCAGATTTTTTTGCGATTAAGAAAGAAGAGGTATTCAGCTCGGAGAATATAATACTCAAATATACGAGACATTTATTGATGTCACATCATGACATTTTTTAATGTCTCCATATGACATTCCGACATTTTACGCATTACATTTTTAAATGTCAAGCATATTCCTGATAGCAACTTAGCTACCATTTTTTTATTTGAGAAAAATTTTCCTTATTTACTGACAGAAAATATAAAATTAATTAAACGCGCCAATTTTATTTTTGAATTTCTCGTGCAAAGGATAGCCTGTAAAAAAATGTTCAAGACCCTTATTAAAAATAACGCCCATTCTCCGCCAATAAAAATTTAAGACAAAATTAACACAATCGAGAGTTTACAAATTTATTCACATTTTCTAATGTCAAGCAAATCATTGAGCTCTGAAGCGTTGTCATACTTAAAAACATTAAACACACCTTATTCTGCACGACTATACGTTTAACGCTTTTTTCACAATATTTAAGAAGAAAAATTAATTTTGTTTATATCCAAATGTTTAGTCTAACTAAGGCAGAAATTTCTGTTCAAAAACAATGATAGGAAAGTAGCGTAAATGTTCGCGGCTATCATGTTTACAGACTCTGAAAACCAGTATTTTTAATGGTAGTTATTGCCTTATTTAATCATAGATTTCTGTGACCAAACAAAGCGAGAATTAAAATTAAAAGATAGTGAGTGTCAATTCACGTAAACCATTAAACCGATAATCGTGTAGAAAAAAAATTAGGTGTAGAAAACATGTAGTTGTGAATGAATGGGTGCAAATACAAAAAAAAAAAAAATTACATTTCTGCACAAAGAAGATGTTTTCCCCGCAAGGGTTGCTAGACCGGTACTTGAGACTGCTTGAATGCCACTACTTTTTTTTAAAAAAGACGAAGTCAGTGTTTTTAAAATACTGAAATTAGCCTTGTTTTCTTCTTATTTAATCTGTTTCTAAATACGCGAATATTAAAAATATAAATAAATTGGTGGAAACCAAGCAATGAAGTTCCTTTAAAGTCACAGACTGGCAACACTGTTCTCAGCACCAAAAATTGCCTCCACGGTTATAAAGAGATAGATCACATGCATGTGATGATTGTCTCGAATATGTTAAAAGGTCACGAAAACTACTTACAAGGAAGGTCTCCATAAGCGCATACTCAGAAAATTTTGAAAAAAATTACAGAATGCTCTTCTCATGAGGATATATACGTCTATAAAAAGAAAAAAAATCTGCGGAACCTCGATATAACGTCCGTAAAAAAAAAATACTAAAATTTCGTTTATTTGGCAATTTATCACCGGTTGGAGACGGAATAAAATTTAAAGAAATACGGTTTTATAACAAATATTCCTAAGGAAGGGTGCAAACATCTAGGCGCCAATCTGACGATTCCCACCACTATATATTTAGTATTCTTCTCCTAATAAGAATACTGATACAATATAAGAGAACTATACTAATAAAATTTGATAAGAATACTAATAAAATTTAGTGGGGGGAATCAGTCTATTGGCGCCAAGATTTTTGCACCCCTGCTTTAAGGAAAAACTTTTTCATGCTGCACTAGTTTATGTAAGTTTAACTTACATAATAAAAAAAAATACACCTATAATTTTATGTGCACATTTATATGTATACATAATGAAATTTAAAGATCGTAATTTACGATTTAAAACAAAGTTTAAATTGATTGAAATTGTTTCAAGCTCAAATATAAACCCGTTTCTGAACATTGTCAATTGAAGGAAAAAGTCCTGTTGCTATGAAAACAACGACTTCTTCGATATGGAAACGTATAACAAATGCGTTTGTGATCGGGCTTTTCTTTTTAAAATACATTTAAAAATTACTTATATAACCGGTGAAGCCGTTTAAATTAGTAAAAATCGTGGAATGAGGGATAAAACAACAGAAAAATTTCATTCAATCGCTAATAATTGGATTAAAAAAACGTTAATGATTTATTTAATTTCGTTTAAAGAATATTTTAAATTCATATTACTGCAAACGTGCAGAGAGTTGAAATGTTGAACGCAAAATGCAAACGATTCTGAACAAGAGAGTATGGTATCATGTACCCTAGAATTAATCCATTTGTATAATTTTTTTTATAATAATTTTACTTTTTCAAATTTTACAAAACTCTCATAAACATATTTGGAAATTTAAAAAAGCATTGTTGAAAAAACAAAAATTGTACAAAAAATAATAAACTTACATCGTTGCTAGCCAAATTGCGTCTGTTTGAGCCAAATACTTGAAAGTATTTTTTTTTGCAGATTTTCTACTGGGATTCCGCAGCTAAATTTCACTGTTTCTTTATTACATACATGAGTAGCTTCATCAGCATTTTTTTCAAAATTTTCTGAGTATGCGCTTTAAGGAGACCTTCCTTGTGAGTAACTCCAAAAAGCTGTACGAAAACCTAAAAAAACCCATAAAAACAACGGCTTTAAATACTCGTCGATAACTATATTAGTTAAAAGCGTTTCGTGAGAAGGTTTTCAGAAGAAGCTAACCACATACCACTGGAGATACGATTTATTTCTAATTCCAAAACATAAAAAACTTTCTGGAATGGATAATGTTTTTCACCTACATGAAATATAACGCAAATAATAGATGGAAATTGAAACACTAATTTTAGATGCATGGCTGCCAACTTTTAAGCTATTTTCCATACTATTTTATAAAAGAAATGTTTAATGTAGTAAGTAGTTGGAAATTTATATGAAATAAGGCTCAATAAGTAGATGAAAAATGGTGATAAGGAAGAAGCGTAATTTTTTGCAGATACAGTTTAGACGTTTATAGAAACGGGACACAATTATATTTTAAATGAATGTGTCGCCTTATTTAATCGTCGATTCCTGTGATTAAACAAGACGGAGATTTCCATCACAAATAGTGGTATTTAAAGGACGTAAACCGTTAATCGGATAGTGATGTAAAAGCAGAATAAGGTGTATAAAATATACAGTTTTTAAAGAATGGTTTAACATATAAAAATTTATTTACTTAAAAAAAAAAATAAAAGATCAGACGGTTTTTCCAAACTGCTACGTTTTTAAAATTCAAGATTGCTTGATTGTGACATTTGTTTTTTAAAATTGTAGATTTTGCATTGTTTCCGTTGTATGTAATCTACAATTAAATTAGACGAATATCACTATTTAAAAAAAGTGATAACAGCCAAGCAATCTGAATTAGAAAATATCTCTGACGGCTCGGCCTACAGTCACAGGTAGATTCCGAAGGCGCAAACTGTGGGGCGCCTGATTATTGGGAATTGCAGAAGAAAAACCTTCTTCCATGATGCGGCATTTGGGTCCGCCCACTTTGAAATATACCTTGACTAAAGGTGGAGCCAGAAGTGATTTTTTTTTACTTTTTTTGCTGTAACTGTTCGTCCTATAAAAACTTGTCAGTATAAAACATGTAATTAATATAAAGAAGACTTATAATAAATTTAAGCGGATAATCTTGTGAATTAACGAAGTTATGGATTTTTTCTTCGTAAACTCCTATTTCAACCCGCCCCCCCACCGACAATCCTTGGGGGCATCTGTCATTCATAACTTTTTGGCCCTTTTCCTAGAAGTAACTTTAAACGTATTTGATACGTATCATAAGTAAGAAGTTATGGGGTTTTTTCTGTTTTCATAAAAAGCCTCAGCCCATTTCCCCCTCATGGTGCAATTTTGCCCATTAAACAACTTCATCGAGGTTTTATGCCACTTGCTTTTATGTATCAGCTTGGAAGAGATTTGTGCAGAATTATGGAAATTATCGTGTCCATAAAAAAATGATATAGATAGATAGACAGATAGAGTTTTGAACTGTGGATGGTTCTGGGTTCTCTGAGACATAATCGGCGTAGATCTGCAAAAATGTTTCAGAAATTCCAACTTAGGGGAAAATGTAATAGGTAGTATTTCTTACGAAATCTGCCTAAAATAGAGGACGTCCAATACTGTTTCCCTTAACATAAACTGCCAGCTCTCAAAACTCGTAGGGCAGAGTGGGGTGATTATTGGTCACTTTTCATAAAGATCCATATAACTCAGTAACTAAATTGAATTGAAAAAAATTTTTATACTTGCAGAAAGAGAATCCAATCCCTAACAATCTTAATTTTTTTTTTTTTTTTTATTATATATAATATTAATAAAATTAAAAAATGTCTGACCAATAATCACCCCGGCAATGGGATGATTATTGGTCAGGGATGGGGTGATTATTGGTCATTTTTTATGATCAAATACCAACATTTTAAACACTCAAAAATTTAATAAATGATTAAATGAAACATTCTTGGAATAAATTTAATACTTTATATTGTTTGTAAATATAAATAGAGTTATGAAAAATGTTATAAAATAAAAAAACATTACTAAAATGGTTGCAACTTCAAATATATTTCACAAAATAATACAATTATTTACAAAAGACTTTTGTATTTAAGGTATGCAGCTTGCATTTCATCTTCCTCAATCTGAAATGACCCTGTACCATAGAGTCTAACTGGTCCATAAAACACAAAGGAGTGCTTCACTGGCCCAAGATCCATTTTCTTTGGCCAGCGATAATTTCTGCAGACTTTTCCAAAAATTTGCAAGACAAAATATCATCCTGAATACTAATAACACGGCCGATGTATGGCATCTGTTCAAAGTAGACAGCAAAGTACTTCTCTACACATATGGCTTGATGTATTTTCCTTAATTTATTTGTAGCTGAAATATCAGAATCTTTTTTTTTTTTTTTTGCAGTTGCGGAATTTCTTCAGCTTCACCCGTTTCTACTTCTATATCTATATCTGTATGTTGTGTGCATTCCTGTGTTTTCTTTCTAGTCTCACAGGATGATGCTACTGCGTCTTCAGCTGTATTCTTGTTTAATGTTAATTCTTTTTTGATTCTTTTTCATCTTTTTCTTTTTCAACTTTTTCACGCAATTTAACCCCTTCGGGACCGGTGGCTTTAACACAAATTTTATTCGGTTGGCACCACTTTTTTTTTAAAAAGCTACCTTTACTTAAACTATCACAAAAATGCTCTAATTAAAGAAAGCAAATATTACTTTTATTTTTTACTGGTGCCAAAAATAAATTCTGTATGCTCTTTTTGAGGGTGCATATATGCACCCATGGTCCCGAACGGGTTAATGAAATCCTCGTTCGTGATAACTGCTGCATTTGTACTGTAAAAAATGTTCATTATCTAAATATACAAGTTAAATTTTCAAACTCACCCCAATATATCTTCAAGAAATGGATAAACAAAGGCTCAGTTATTTCAAATGTAATTTGTGTAAGAGGTTGCTGAAAAAATCAAAACAATGTGGTTCACTCTTAAAGTGTTGCCACATGAACTTGAAAAAACTTTTGAATGCAGACACTGCCATCTAAAACTGACAAATATTAAACATTTCTGCACTCTTTGTGAGTTTATACGTATTTTTTAAGCTAAAATTACATGACCAAGAATCACCCCATGTTGACCAAGAATCACCCCATGTATATAGGGTGATGTTTAGCCCTCTATTTCCCTAATGTATGTACTCATACAGTGATCATATACATACATACGTATTCTATGCATATTTCTCTTTCTGTATAACCCGTCTAGATCATCATGTAACTAAATTTCATATTACAGGCACCTTATGAAAAAAAAGCATGATTTTGTAATCCCTTATTTTTTGCTCAAGTTTTATACATATGTCTAGTTAAAATATTTTTTCTCATTAAATTATGTTTTGAACCAGAATATTGTTTGTGTTAAAGAATAACAATGAAATTGTCTAACATCCAGTATTTTTTTCTTTTAATTTTATCATTAGTATTAATGAAAATTTAACTGACCAATAATCCCCTCATGTTGCAAGTGACCAAGAATCACCCCGGTCTGCCCTATATATTAAGCTTGCGCATTTGAATATATAAAATTAAGCAAGTTCCAAATAGCGCCGTCTAGCAACCGTTTATTCAAACTTTGAATTTTATGTCCAGCTATGCGCCAAGTCCAAATATTAAATCGTACAAGTAAATTTCGTGCTATCACAGTATTAAAAAATACAATAAAACAATAAAAAAAATCCAATCTACTTATTATTATTATTATTATTTGAATTTATCGTTTCTTTTTTGTTACAGCATTAGTATTAATACAAAAAGCTCCACTAAAATTTAGGGAAACGGGACACAATTATTTTTTAATAGAATTCTTTGCCTTGTTTAATGCTTGATTCCTGTGATTAAACAAGTCGAAGATGACCTTTACAAATAGTGGTATTTAATGTCCATAAACCGTTAATCCGATAGTACTGTAAAAAGATAATTAGTTGTATAAAATATGTAGTTTTAAAAGAAAGAATTAATTTATCTATTTTTAAAACATCATCTTTTTCCCACCTGTCTTACCAGTCCAGTTTTTAAAATTCAGATCGCTTGATTGTTACATTAAAAAAAATTCTACAATTCCCATTGTTTGCTTATTTATTGCGTACATTTATATAAAGATTTAAACTTAATGTTCGTCAAAAAAGAAAAAGTAGATTTTCAATTTTCATATAAATTAATTTTATTTACATTATCACCATATTAAGCAGTGTCCTATCACCATATTAAGCAGTAATCATTTTATTTTCGGTACCACTGCTTCCGAATAGAAAGCTTTGCCTTATTTCATATTAGGTTTTTTCGATTAAGAAAGAAGAGTTATTAAGTTCGGAAATTGTAATATTCATATATGAAACTTCAACGTATGTTCCTGCGGACAATTTAGCTACAAATTTTTATTAATAAAATTTTACTTCTTTACAAACAGAAACTGTAAAATTAATTAACGCGCCGATCTCTCAATTTTATTTTAGAAATTTTCGTACAAATGATATCCTGTAAAAAACGTTCAAGTCACTTATGAAAAAATAACGCCCTTTCTCCGCCAATAAAAGATTATCACCAAATGCAAACAATCGTGATTATACAAATTTATTCACATTTTATAATTTCAAGCAAATCATTCAGTCCTGACGCGTTGTCATTCTTAAAAACATTAAAGACAAATGATGATATGGACATATTTTGCACAACTATATGTTTAACAATTTTTTCAGAAAAAATAACTTTGTTTAATATCCAAAAATTTTAACTATATATGACAGCATTTTCTTTTCAGAAACAATGATATGAATTTAGCGTAAAAAAGGACGGCTATGGTGAAAATATTTACGAATTCTGAAAACCAGTATTTTTTAATGGTAATCTTTGCTTTATTTAATCGTTGATTTCTGTGACTAAATAAAGAAAAGCATACAATTAAAAAATAGTGGTTTTCAATTAACGTAAACCATTAAACCGATAATTGTATGAAAACGAATTTAGGTGTATAAAATATGCAGTTGTGAAATAATGGGTGAAAATGCAAAAAGAAGTATTTACCTTTTTTAAAAACAGATCCTTTCCTCACAAACGTTGCTAGTACTCTACTTCAGATTGCCTGATTGTCACTACTTTTTTTAAATACTGAAATTCGCTTTGCTTTCGTCTTATTTAATCTCTTACTAAGTAAGGCAAAAACAAGTTGAAAATTGTACGTCAAACGTGACAAATGAGGTGCGTTCGTACTATCGCTAGTTATATAAATATTCAGATCTTGATGATTTTTAATTCTGTGAAATGAATTATTTCGTCTGCAGATTAATTTCTGTCATAAAATAAGTATCTCGGTCGCTTGATCATTAAACCTCGGAAGCTCCTCTAACAAGAAAGCACCGATTTTTTTTCTTTTAATTCAAATTTCTTATTAAATATTTTTATTAATATCTCCTAAAGTTTTGATTCGATTTTTAAAAAAAATTGAAATGTCTCGACAAAATTCTGCAAAGATAATATATCTTAAATTCCAAACCATTCCGTTATGTAGTTTTTGGGTCGTTATATGCGGACGGACGGACAGACGGACAGACAGACGGATGGACAGACAGACGGACGGACGGACAGACGGACGGACCAAGCGAAGACAATAGGTGCTACGTATTTATATAATTACGAACGCACCTAATAAAAGAAAAATGGAGGAAATCAAGCAATGAAGATTTTTTAAAGTAGCCGACTGGCAACACTTTCCCCGCACCAAAAATTGCCTTCACCGTCTTTAAGAGATAGATCATTATCGTCGCTAGCTTGTCAAACTATCGAATATGAAAGTATAAATTTTTCACTACTTTTAAAAAGAGACCGATTGTCACCACTAAATTTTATTATAATTCTTCGCCTAGTAATAGTACTAATAACTTTTCTGTGAAGAACAGGGTTCCCAGTTAGGACTTTTTTTAATTCAGAGATATTACATTCGATATTATATATATACCGGAAATTTTGAAAAGATATTTTTACCTTAAGTAATCACAAATTGTCGGCCAGTAAATAAAGCAAAAATTTATATTTCAAATTTGAGGAACGGATTCGAAATTTGTGATTGAAAAAGGAGGCCAAACAGGTATCGTTGCTGAAGAATACTATTAAAATTTAGTGGTGAAAAGTGGCCTATTTTTAAAAGTAATGAAAAATTCATTTTTTTCACATTCGATAGTTTGACATGGCACCGACGAATGTATGTGACAATTGTCCAGAATATGTTAAAAGATCAGGATAAAAACTTAATGACACGAAAAAGTAGCACCGAAAACCTCCAGAAAACATAATAACGATAGCTTTAAACACTCGCCGTTAACTATATTAGGTAACAGCGTTTCTTGAGGGATATTCTAATATTAAACGAAAGCCATTTACCTGGAGATTCCATTTATTTTTAATTCCAAAACATTAAATACTTTCTGGTATGTATTATATTTTCCACCTGCATGAAATAAAATGCAAGTAATAGATGGAAATTTCAACACCGAAATTTAGATGCATGGCTACCAACTTTTACGATTTTTTTCATACTATTTTTTAACAGAAAACTTTTATTTATTTAACCATTTCCGGCACAGTGGTCCCACTAAGGGCACACTTAATTTTAATTTCAAACTTGCATTCGGCACCAAGAATATTTTAATAAAATTTTGCTTCTACAATGAAAGCCTAAAGGAGTTCTTATTTTCTAAAAAAGATGTTTGTAAATTCCGATGTCAGTCAGTAATTTCGCATTTTACGAATAGAATTTGTCTGTGCCGGAAAGGGTTAACAGTCGAAAATTTAAATTAAATGAGGTACAAATAGCTGATCAAAAATAGTGATAAGAAAGAAGCGTAAGATTTTGCTGGTATTGTTTAAACATTTAGCGAAACGGGACACAATTATTTTTTTATTGAATTCTTAGCCTTATTTATTCATTGCTTCCTGTGATTAAACAAGACGAAGATGACCATCACAAATAGTGGTATTTAATTTTCGTAAATAGTTAATCCGATAGTGGTGTAAAAGCAGAATTATGTATATAAAATAGGTATTTTTGAAAGAATAGTTTATTATATAAAAAATAATTGACCTGTTTTTAAATATTATCTTTTTGTCACCGGTCTTGCCAGTCTGCTACAATTTTAAAATTCAGATTGCTTGACTGTCACATTTTTTTTTTTTTACAAAAATAGTACAATTCGCAATTTTACTTACATATCGCGTATATTTATTTAAAGATTTAAATGTAATGTCCGTCAAAACAGTACATTTTCAAATTTCATAAAAATTCATTTTATTTACATTATCACCTTATTAAGTAGTGTCCTGCATAATACTTTTATTTTTGATTACCTCTGCTTCCGAACAGTAAGCTTCGCCTTATTTTATATCAGATTTTTTTGTGATTAAGAAAGAAGATGTATTATGTTCAGAAATGGTACTATTAAAATATACGAGACATTTATTAATGTCACATCATCACATTTTTTAGTGTCAATATATGATATCATAACATTTTACATACTACATTTTACATATGACAATGTTTAATGTCAAGCATCTTCCTGAAGGAAACTGAACGTACCATTTTTTATTTGAGAAAAAATTGCCTTTTTAGGGTTTCGTTCATCTCACGAAACCCTATTACTCCCGCTCCGTTGTCTGTCTGTCACAGAGCTATTCTCAGAAATTATGTAACTTACAGAGTTGAAACTTTGTGTATATAGCTGAATACCAGCTATGAAGAGCTCAAAATATTAAAATTTGAAAAATTCGTATTATTTTAATAAATAGAGATAAAAAACTAAAATTCTAACAGCCTTTTCCAATAAAATGTAAACATTTTTCTTTATAGCAGATTGCAAAATTAAAAATCCACGATGAAACTCTTTCTACAATAAATAATTTTCTATGAGACGATTTCCACGTGAAAAATGAAAATGAAATAAATTGTTTCACCAATTCAAAAAAAGATTAATATGAAATAAAAATGATTGACGTCATAGTGGTAATAAAACGGACATTTTCAAAGATTTCTCAATAATACAAGGACTATGAGTATGCGTTTGTACACAAAGCAGATTAATATAACGTCATTAGAGAATTAAAAAGAAAATCTGACGTCATATTGGAAGTTTAACGAATTTTTCAGATGTTTGAGAATAATACAAAACGAGTATCAATATAAGTAATAGAGAATAGTAAATATATGAGTTTGAGAAACATATTGAATTATGATAAAAGTTTGATTATGGAAATATTCGCATATTTTAACATTTTGAAGGTACACAACATGTTTAATTTTGAAATTAATTTTTTATATCACATTTAGTCCGTGTGACAGATATTATTATGACAAAATATAATAGCCGGCTTCGCCTGCTATAGTGGCTGGTTTGGATACTCGAAAAAACGAAAAAATATACCGGTAAATTTTTACTTTATAAAAAACAAAAAACATGAGTTTATTTATTTTTTGTTGCTAAATGAAATTTATTTGGATTTATTAAAGAAAGGATAAAGTATTTTGAAAGGGATTGTTAAACGAAACCCTTTGAGCGATCTTCGATCACTCTTACCCACTTGTTTTTATATACCGCTAACCAAGCCCCTACCTGCTCGGCATGAGTGTCTAGATTGATGGGTTAGTACCTAGGAGCGGGGCGGAAATCGCCTGATCACAGCATGGCTGTGATCCACCTGAGTACAGATTTGTTGACATCGCTGCAGTGCTTGCTCTTTTGTGGTTTGCAACAGTTATCTATGTTTGCCGGTTCAAGGTTTCTATTTAATTTTGTTGAATTGACAGATTTAAAAGGTCTCATAATTTAGAACCTTAATCAGGTGACGAGACCCTCACCTGACTAGGCACCCCCAGAGGTATAATTCACAGGTAACTTGAAGGGCTTTGCACCCACGACGGCTTTTACATGCACCAGGCGCCATTAGCGAACATAGATTTTCATATTTGTCGTCTGACAGAAACTAAAAAATTAATTAACGCGCCAATTTTATTTTAGAATGTTTATTTTAGAATCCTTTTAGAATCCTTATTTTATTTTAGAATCCTTTAAAATATGTTCAAGTAACTTTCTCAAAAATAACGCCATTTCTCCGCCAATAAAAATATAAGACCAAATGAACAAAATCCTGAGTGTACCTATTTATTGACATTTTCTAATGTCAAGTATGTCCTTCAGTCCTGAAGCATTGTCATACTTAAAAACTTTAAACACAACTTATTATGCTCAACTACATGTTTAACACCTTTTTAACAATATTAACCCTCTAAGCGTGTGGAACGTAATATTCCGTTCACTAAGCGCCAGGTTTCACTGCAATATATGCATTGTTTAAGATAATATAATTCTACAGATTTAAGGAATTTTCAAACCATTGAAGAATGATTAATACTCTCAAAGGTTACATTCATATTTGTAATTAAAATTTATTTATAATGCTAAAATAATCATATTTTTTGAGCATTTAAAACAAAATGCAGAGAAAACAACATTACAATTTTACCCTTTTTCAAAACGCTCAGAGGGTTAAAAAAAAATAACTTCGTTTAACACCCAAAAATTTCGTCTAAATAAGGCAGAATTTTATGTTCAGAAACAATGGTAGGAAAGTAGCGTAAAAGTGAGCGGCTATGGTGTAAACGTTCTCGGACTCTGAAAACTAGTATTTTTTTATGGTAAACTTTGCCTTATTTAATCCTCGATTTCTATGAATAAAAAAATCAAAGATTACAATTAAAAATAGAGGTTTTTAATTCAGGTAAACGATAAACTGTCTAGGTAATAGTATAGAAACAGGATTAGATGTATAAAATATGCAGTTGTGAAAGAATGGGTGCATATACAAATATATATATATATATATATATATATATATATATATATATATATATATATATATATATATATATACCTTTCTTTAAAAAAAAAAAAGATGTTTTCCCCGCAAGTGTTGCTAGTTTTTCAGATTGCTTGATTGCCACAACATTTCAAAATTCTGAAATTCGCCTTATTTTCGTCTTATGTTATCTGTCACTAAATAAGGCGAATATTAAAAATTGATAAAAATTTGGGGAAATAAAGCGATGAATTTTTTTTAACCTTCCTACCCTGTTGAAATTTCACCCAACCTTGTTAAAAACAATTCAAACCAGACTTTTTATTTAACTTAGTTCACTTATTTAGCTTTTATTTAACTTACTTTAAGGGAAAATTTCTGGTTCGAATCGAATAAAATAAATTATAGAAGTGGGTCGATTCGACCCATTCAGGGTAGGAAGGTTAAAGCAGCCGACTGGCAAAACTTCTTCCCGCACCAAAAATTTACTTCACTGTCTTAAAGAAATAGATAACATCGTCGCTACCATGTCAAACTATCAAATGTGAAAGAGTGCATTTTTCATTACTTTTGAAAATGGGCCAATTGTCACCACTAAATGTTAAGAGAAAGGCAGCATGGTCGTCAGTTTCGATTCCTTTTATATTCAGAAATTTTGAATCTGTACCACAAATTTCAAACAGAAATATTTGCTTTATTTAATGAAAGATATTTCGTGACTGCCTAAAGTAAAAATCTTTTTCTCAAAATTTCCGGTATGAAGTGGGCATCTCTGAATTAAAAAGAAGACCAAACTTACAACCCGTTCTAAACAGATATTTTAATAGTATTTTTACTAGGCGAAGAATTCCAATAAAAATTATTGGTGACAATCGGATCAGTTTTAAAAGTAATGAAAAATACATATTATCATATTCTGATAGTTTGACATGGTAGCGACGACAAGTATGTGATGAATATTTTAATAAAGGGCTTGATAACTACCTACCGATTCCAAAAGCAGCACCGAAGCCCTTCAAAAACAAACAACGACAGCTTTAAATACTCACCGATAACTATAATAGTTCACAGCGTTTCTTGAGGAAAGGTTGAACGTGACAGAAATAACACAAAGCTGGAGATTTCATTTATTTTTAATTCCAAAACATTAAATACTTTCTGGTATGGGTAAATTGTTTCACCTACATGAAGTAAAATGGAAATAATACATGGAAATTTCAACACCAAGTTATCAGAAAAATTTAATTTATTAAATAGTCGAAAATTTAAATATAATAAGGCTGATCGAAAATGGTGATAAGAAAGAAGCGTAAAATTTCGCTGATATAGTTTAAACATTTAAGGAAACGGGACACAATTATTTTTAATGGAATCCTTCGCCTTATTTAATCGTTGATCCCGTTGATTAAACAAGACGAAGATGATCATCACAAATAGTGGTATTTAATGTCCGTAAACCCTTAATCCGATAGTGGTATAAATGCAGAATTAGGTATATAAAATATGTAGAATTGAAAGAATGGTATAACATATAAAATTTAAATTACATTAAAAAAAAAAACATCTTTTTCCCGAAGGTCTTTCCAGTCCGCTACTTTTTTTTAAATTCAAGATTGCTTGATTGTCACATTTAAAAAAATAGTACAATTCGCATTGTTTTCGCCGAATGTAATCTACAATTAAATTGGACGAATATCAATATTTAAAAATGTGATGACTGTCCAGCAATCTGAATTAAAAAAGGTCCTTCCGACCTGTACCGGGAGGAAAAATGTAGCTTCTATATTCCATATTTTTAAAAATTCAACTCATTTTACTCAAACACCCGAAGATAAAATGCCTGGAACCCGACTATAAGAGATTCAATCCCGGTTTTCGTTAATACTAAATTTTAATGAGAATTTCAGCATGAGAGTTACAGCATAACAAAAATCAGATTGTTTTAAAATAACAGCCAACTTCGAAATTTAAACAGCTATATCTCAGCCATTTTTTAAAGATAAAGCCAAAACAAACAATTCTCCGGAATCCTTCTATCACGATCTAATGCTTAATTGATTTTTTTTTTTCAATTTATAATTTTTTGTACGTCTTTTTGAAATATTAAATTTTTTTGAAAAATTCAACTGGCCGCGATTTTGAAACAAGATGGCGCAAGAATCAAGAAAACGAAATCGGTCAAAACCGTGGTATGTCTTTTACACATGATCAGTCACATGCATATCGGTTCATAAATACCAGAGTTACAGCATAAGAAATATCATATTGTTTCAAAATTTCAGCCACACTACAATTTCAAATTGCCATGTATCAGCAAATTTTTAAAATATAGCCAAAACAATAAAATGTTTCGCAATCCATGTATCACGACCTATCACGTAACGGAAACATTTTTTTCAATTTATAAAATATTTTGTACATATTTTTAAATTAAAAATATATATATATATTTTTTAAACTTTCCGTCTTTTTGAAACAAGAAGGTGGATGAGGCTGGACAACGAACTCGGTCGAGACCTTGGTATGTCCTGTACACATACTCAGTCACATCCAAATTGGTTCATAAAACAGACAGTTACAGAATGACAAATATCAGATGTATATATATGGACATATATAAATATATGGATACATATATAAATCATCATTCAAACGGATGGTGGTTTTGGTGTCTGAGGATCATGGTCAGTGAAAATATACCAATATGTACTGGAATTGCTTTCCTCCTAACGGCTGCAATAGGTAGCTTTTTGTAATGAAAGCTGCCTAAAAATAGAGCACGTCCAATACTGTTTTCCTTACCGAAAACTGTCAGCACTCAAAACTCTTATATATTAAGCTTGTGCAGTTGAATATAGGAAATTTAGTAAGTTGCAAATAGCGCCATCTAGCAGACGCCTGTTCAAACATTTTATGTCAAGCTATGCGGTATGTCAAAATATTAAATCGTACCATTAAAATTCATGTTATCGCAGTATTAAAATATACAATTAAACAATAAAAAAGAGAAAAATCTTCTTCTTATTATTATTTTAATTTATCGCTTAAGTTTTGTTACAAATATTAATACAAAAAGCTCCACTAATAAGAATGCTTTTAAAGAGGAAATCACAAAAATTAAACGCTCCTTGAAACGTTAAAAAGCGTATGGGATACCAGTAGTTGTTTTTTCTGCAACGTTTATCTGCGACAGTATGCGCTAACAAAAACAGTTTCCTCTCCTGCGGCCTGTAAATAAAGGCAACTTACTGCTTTAAAATGTGATGTCATACGAATAAAATTCGTGTATGAAACGTTGATACCCAGTATCACACCAAAGGAAAGTCCAGGGGGGGGGGGATTTTGCACCGGTTTTTATAAACAGTCTTATTTAACGACAGAGAGCGTTTTAGAATTCTGCAATTAACCCTTTCGCGGGCGGCGTCCACAAAAAAGGACACCTAATTTTAATTCCAAAACTGAATAATGACACCAAGAATATTTAATTAAATTTTTTCTTTTATGAAGTATGGGAAAATAAGCAAGTTTGGCTTTTCTAATGAATTCGTTTTTAAATTCCGGTGTCAGTCCATAATTTCATCATTTTAAAAACAGACTTACTCCGCGCCGGAAAGGGTTAAATAAGTCACCATTTTCTCTTCTAAAAAATGGAATTACTACCACTTCCTGGCACTATCTCTGGATACGCCACTGGCGATTTCGAAGGGAACAACATGGCTAGAACGCTATACAAACATACACACACACACATAATTTCAGGTATGGATTCGGAATTTGTGATTAAATTAAGAGGCCAAACGGCATCCCTGCTGAAGAATACTGTTAACATTTTGTGGTGTCAATCGGTCCATTTTTAAAAGTAATGAAAATTGCATTTTTTCACGTTCGATAGTTTGACATGGTAGCGACGGTGTTCCTGTGGGCAACTTATCAACCACTTTTTTAAATAATTAATAATTTAATATATATATATATATATATATATATATATATATATATATATATATATATATATATATATATATATATATATATATATTAAAATAATTTATCGAAATATTCTACTTTTTTCATTTGATATATGTTTTAAAATTTCTGGTTCAAATCCTAATTATCGCCGACAGTGACTTAGCCAGAGCTCTGGCCAGAGCTTCAGATGCTCTGGATGCCACTATTTTAACCGTTTGAGTGCTATGAAGCGCGATAGCGCCGCAATGTATCTGCGGATCAAACAAATTTTGTTTCAACCCATAAATTTTATTCAATAATTGAAATCATATAATTTTTATACAACAGTTGACGTATTTACAGTGATCTAGTGAGTTACATTTTATAAGATAAAATTTCTGGTTTGAAACACAATTGTTTGTTCCGTGGATTATAGGTCAAATTTTCAGTACTAAAACTGTTAAACAAATATTCTTCGCCTTTTCAAATTTAGATTTTTCAGCAATTAAACAAAGCGGAAATAGCTTAGCAAATTAACAGGTATCTGTAACATCCAGACTCCTGATCACCGATTTATTGCCGGAAATTACATTAAGAGGAAGGTTTAATCGTGAGCTTGCAATAATTTTGCTGCGATTCTAAATGTTTTTAAATGCTTTCATCACAGCATCATTGCATATTCCAATATCATTTTTTGAAGAAATCGTTTGAGAAAGAAAATCAAATATAGTTATTTATTTAATTCTAAGATGCATAATTCTCATTTTAAATTTAAATTAAAATTATGTTTTACTTACTGACATCATAGTTTTTTTATTAGTTTTCAAACAAACGGCAAATAAAATAATAAAATAAAAACATGTTAAAAATAAAACTTATTTTTGAATTATTACCTAGTGTAAACCGAATTAGCTGATATCGGATAGAGGGAAATGCTTATTATCGTCTTATTTGTGAAAAATGACATTTATATTATAAATGTTTTTAAAGGTTACTTACATATTGCGTACAGTTATATAAATATTTAAATTTAATGCTCCTCAAAAAGAAAACGTTTACATTTTAAATTTTCTTAATAAATCATTTTATTTACAATAATACCTTATTAATGAGAGTTCTGCATAATAATACCCTTATTAAAAAATAAAATGCCCTTTCTCAGCCAACAAAAATTTAGGACTAAATACACACAATCGTGTGAGTACAAATTTATTGACAGTTTGAATGTCAAGCAAGTTATTCAGTTCTGAATTGTTGTCATATTTAGAAACATAAAATACAACTTATTCTGACACGACTATATGTTTAACACTTTTTTCACAATAATAATAAAATTTAACTTTCTTTAATATACAAAAATTTAGTCTAATTAAGACAAAATTTTCTGTGCAAAAACTGTGATAGGAAAGAAGCGTAAAAGTTTGCGGCTATGGTGTAAATGGTTACGGAATCTGAACATATTTAATCAGACATTTCTGACTAAACAAATCAAAGTTTACAATTAAAAGATAGTGGTTAGTCTGGTAAAAAGGGAATTAGGTGTGCAAAATATGTAGTTGTGAAAGAATTGGTGAAAAAAATAAATATTTACCTTTATTTAAAAAAAGATGTTTTCCCCGCAAAAAGTTTTTTCGTCTTATTTAATCTATCAGTAAATAAGGCTAATATTAAAATTAAAAAAAAAATAAAAAAAAAGGGGGGGAATCAAGCAATGAAGTTTTTTTAAAGTATCCGACTGTCAACACTGTTTCTCGCTTCAAAAATTGCCTTCACTGTCGTAAAGAGATAGATCACATGCATGTGATGATTGTACCGAATATGTTAAAAAAGGTATGATAACACTTTAGCGACTCCAAAATGCAGTACGCAAACCTCACACAAGCATAATAGCAATATCCTTAACTACCCCAGGGCTGTCAGTTTAACTTCCTTTTTTGTTAGTCATTAATTTTGAATTCATAGCGGAAATACCATAAGAATTAATTTTATATAATCACGAAATGTCTGTCATTAAAAAAAAAACAAAATTTACTTTTCGGAATTTCTAATATGATTGCGGAAATCCTGAATTGACCTTCCCGGCGAGCACTATGTTTCAAACCAGCGTTTCTTGACCAGCTACAATTGGAGAAAATATAATGGAACGTTTTCAGATTCTAATTACGTTTAACCCCAAACCATTAAACAGTTTCATCTGCGGATTCACGTTCATCTACATGAAATAAAATGCCAGTAACAATTGAAAATTACTACATCACGTTTTTTCTACAGCCTGCCTAATATTACGCATTTTTCCCTCACTATTTTTGCACAGAAGAAAATAATTTATTTAAAAGTCAAAATTTTGATTATATAAAGCAAAATTTTCTGTTCAAGCGTAAAAGCGTTCTGGCGTAAAAGTGTGCAGCTATGGTTTCAATGTTTACGTACACTGAAAGCCAATATTTTTAATGTTACAGTACATCTTATTATATTCAATCGTAGATGTTATGATCAAACAAGGTAAAGATTACCATTAAAAAACAGTGCTATTCAATGATCGTATACCATAAATCGATAGTCGTTTAAAAAGAGAATTAGATGTATAAATTATGTACATTTGAAAACATGTTTGAACATATAATAATTAATTTACCTTGCTTTAAAAAAGTATTTTTATCGAAAGTGTTGCAAGTCCACTACATT